>CM061182.1:10146396-11464729 GCA_030763345.1 Mythimna separata
GATTTCACCTGATGGTAAGCAGTGATGCAATTATTACTTTATCAAGATCGTTTCAGCCGAAAGACATCCAATGCTGGACACAGGCTTCCTTAAGCGTTGCCACAACGACCGGTCCTGTGCGTCTCGCATTCGTCGGATTCCCGCGACCCTCACCAGGTCATATTACACTTAAAGCATTTTAATTCAATAGCAACAGAAACCAATTATCACCACCATCTGCATACGACGTTAGAGTAATATTTTAGCCTACTTTTAATATTTTTAACTCATATTTCCTGGGTGCACAAACAAAAGAAGAGACTCGCGTCGTTTACGCACGAGGCAGTAAATTACGAAACAATTCGAATGGAAAATGAAATGCCTGCTTCCAAACCATTAAGCAATTTGAATTTAACACTCGTCCCTTCATTTTCCTATTACCGCAGAAATTGCGCGATTTACTCGCACAAGCCCTCAGAAGTGGTGTAACAACTGAACGCGAAACCTATTAAGACCCGTTACAAGTATTACTTGCAGAAACATTACTTGCGTTAATTTCTTTTTTAGTTTTATGCACGAAACAATCTATTTCCTCACACGTGTTATTTAAAATAGGTGTAGTGTTTTTATTGAATTATGGGTTATGTGAAATTAGTAAGCTTGCCTTAGTTGCCTAAAGCAAAGAAGGAACAGGAGTAGGTTTTAGTAAAAGTCTGCCCCGCCTTCTAGTTTCCTGCACAAGAGCGGGAGAAGTCATTCGTTGATTTCCCACCTAAAAAAAGTGTTTTTATTTAATTCTTGAATGATCTTGTTGAAGTCTTTTAACCTGTCGAGCACCGGGGGGCCGCCATTATATTATATTATTTCAACGTATTTAAGTTACACAAACACACTGCGTCGGACATATTTATCTCGATTTTCAATTGAATCATTTCTACTTCCAAAATCGTTTAGCAAATCGTTTGCGTCAAAGAGAAATGAAGTGATCGATGCGGAATAAATCAACAGTGAACAAATTAAATACGTGTGGAGAGCAATAGAGCTGTGAATGTGAGCCAATCCGACGTTTTTTATCGGAACTTCTTCGAGGAAATGAAAAAAAAAGTAAAAAAATATCAACGATATAATGTACGGAACCATTCTCGCTTGAACACGCTCAACGCAGATGTTATATTTCACTCTTTGATTCTATTTTCGCAAATCGTGAGGGTGCGAGCGTTTAATTTATTCATTCACTCTTTCTCAATTTGAAAGTCGAAACAAATTCTAACAATCCAATCAATTTGAACCTTTCTTTATTTGAACAATTTGTAAGTAGTTTTTTTGTAAAAATCGTTACATAGTCTGAAAACTTTATTTTTATGTTTCGGAGGTTTTCATAAATGAAATATATTTTTACGTGGTTAATATTTTCTTATAGAGAATAGTAGTGAGTAATATCTAAAATTAGGTTAACATGAATATAATGTGTCGCCACTTGAAGTACGTGCTTGGTAAGCAGTAGTGACAAAACGGCGCCAAGTGGAAGGCACTTATTGGAGTCGCGGCGCAGTCTAGTCGGATTAGTATTCTACGGCCCGACTAGAAGGGGTGGCGAGATCAACTTGCGTTTTTTAATCAAACACATCGCTATCCGTCAATGGGACGCGCCACTGACTAAAACAAAGCGATAAATTAAGGCAGGAAACGGGAGGCGAACGTTCGCCGCTCGTATTGAAAGATTTACTTCCTCTGTTTAATTGCAATAACGGCTAGGCACGTTGGTATCGTATTTTTCTTTTTACACTCCGCCTCTTATTGCCTTCGGGCCGTTAAATAAATTTATGACGCCCGACAAAGTTCAGCCCACCTCGCCAGCCTCACCGGCCTGAAATTAGGTGGAAATGTGAAACAGAAATAAAAAGCCGGGTCTCAGGTGCGTTGTTCCCGGCGGCGGGCTAGTGGGATTAGCTCTTGACTCGCGGTTAAATGGCTCGCCCGCTCATAAAAGTTTCTTAACGCTCATAGTTTTGGGCTACCTTCCTGTTGACTAAAATTTCCCTCTCTGAAAAGTTCGCCGGCCGCTAGTTTCGTTTCGCATTACGTGAGCCTATCTGCTTTGGGATTTTATTATTGTGCCCGAGTTTAGACGCGCTGGACACGAAACTTTGTTATTTACGCAGAGTAAGTGCTCACTTGCTACTTTATTACCCTAGTGCTAAAATTTTGCACGAAAAAAAATACAGCCCACTTTAACGTAAAAAAAACACTATAAAGTGCAAGTGTTTCGGTAATAGTTTGGACTCTTCTTTACTTAAGACCGACTTCCCAAATTAAAGTTATTTTTCACTTTTGTAGTGTTTTTTTTTCTCATTGAAGTCGGTTGTATTTTTTTCACCACCTTTTTCACCACTTCTTTAGATAGACATCGCAAACAAAGCAATTTTACTTGTTACTTAAGTTACAATCCTATGAGGAGTTCCGTTTCAAATCTTCGAAATTCATCATCAGATCATAACAATATTTCTATGGGACCAATTTGGGAGTATAATCCTTCACCCAAAAAAATAATAACTTTATAATAAATTGACTGAGAAATCAGAGAACTTAAATTAAAACAATACATACAGCCTCCTTCTTTCTAAAGTCGACTAAAAAAAACGAAGAAAAATCGCAAAATTCAATTACATAGTTATTATAATAAATAAAAAGTGAAATTCAGAAACTCACATTAGCGCCGGGCTCCTTTAAAACCTCCGATGTAATCTGAAACAAGGAACAAACACGCCTAAATAACAATAAAATTGTAATAAAAACTTTGTACACGCAACCGAAATTGTGGAAAATTGACCAAATTATTATTTACGGTTGGAAATTAAAACGAGGCATTATAGAAGATTACTTTTCCCCTCTTTAGAACAACTCGCGTTTGTATTGCAGCGAACGTGACTAACGTGTTGTCTTCCTATATTTGGGAACCCCCAATTACTGTATTTTCTTTGTTTTCTTACATATATCCGATTTTCACCCTTATAGACAGTATATTGAGTTCATATTTCATCAATGTTTCGTCTTCATACTGATTTATAAGTAAGTATAACATAACATAGCATAAACAGACTTATAATGTTCCAAATGCTGGGATTCAGGCCTCCTCCTTAGGAGAGGGAAGGGGCCGTAATCCACCACGAGTGCCTAGTGCGGATTGGTAGATGTCACAAGTCTATAAGATTTTTGGTTCTAGGACATGCCATTTTCATCACGATGGTTTTTTTCCCTTTTGAGAGCATCGGTGATGAAATAAATTAAATAATGTAATAATAATTACATGAATGGCTGGGTTTGAACCCGTGACCTACACCGAACCCACGACTTGTAAGTCGAAACTGTTTCCACTTGGCCACCACTGCCAATAAAGTGGAGCTGTTTTATAAACTCCGTAAAATATTCAAACGTTTGACTTTTAAAACCACAATTTTCAAACAAAGATTTAGAGACTTGAAATTCGAACTTTATGCTGAAAATTCCAAACCAATGATCGTTATTTTCAAAGCAGGTGTTTTCTGCTTTAACAACCACATCAAAAGATAAATTCTAACCGCTATCACTACGCACCTACTTTCTATTTGGTTTGTGGCCGCATCAAGAGCGTTTGCGATAAAACTCGCTAGCAAACATTATCGAGCCCATATCAATATAAACAGATATAAAGAACAACTTTACCGTTCATTCTCGAGTCGTGAAAAATAATCACACAATAAACAACAAACGATCAATACGGGTATATCGCGAAACCTCAGAAACTATTACCGGCGCTTGACCGTAACTGCAAACTATTTCGTATACAATTTACGGCGATACGTACAGTAATACCGATAATAAAGCCCACAAACTAAAATATAAGAACGAAGTTTACTTTTTGCTATAATTATCTAGTTATGAAATTCTAAAACATAATGTCCTGCCAACACGTATGGAGTAAGGCAAAGGAATTTTAAACAGCCCAGAAGTGGGGTAGAGTGGGCGTTTAACAACTACTAAAAATAATGTATTCTAACAGTGTTAGTGCACAAAATACCCCTACTTATCATAGATGACGATGGATGGGGTAACGTCCCGGCGCCGAAGAGTATCGTTGCCTGTTTTCCCCTGGTGCCTCGCATCCGTGAGCTCGTATCGGGTACGTACATCGTCAGGGGGAAATGACGAGTCAGGGGAAAAGCAGGTGAAATTCTGTTGGTTATTAAATTTTGTTCCTAATGCACGTGGAGAGACTAGTACAAAATAAGAGAATTTGGTAAGAAAAAAAACTATTATGTAGGTAAGTGTGTTGTGTTATAGCTTTTTAACAAAATGGTACTTAAATTTTTTGACTTACATATTATTTAGTACAAGTATAAATATTATACTAAAAAAACATATTTTTTCTTAATTTTATATTTATTAACGTAATTCAACATGTTCCATTTTGATTATCTATAAATACAAACAAAAAGTAAATTTAAAAATAAAATTATGCCACCGTCATGTATTAAAGTCGACAAGTTTAAAATTCAATGCTTTCGTTTTTTCAATTCCAGTATTGCAGCTCTTACAACCCTATTTTTTTGTAATTCCACGGAGAATTTTAAGCTAAAAGTCTTCCTCCTGCCTGTCACATACCAAATATAATACGTCAAAAAAACGCCAGCACGTACCAACCTTCGGTCGTCGAATTTCGTTGCAAAATTACCTAATTCGTCGCCGGGTAGGGTTGAAATTAACATTTTGTTGTGGCATTTTATTCTCGTGTACAAAGTTGGAGTGTTCGGACGTCCGGAACTTTTGCTAATGTCGGAATAATGTTGGCGGGCATAGCCGGCCCTTGGTAATGGAACGGCAAAGTTTTTATTTATACTGTATTGTACTTTGGTTTATATGGTACGCTACTAGGTATAGTGGCAGCTCTATTAAAGTTTCCCTAGGGAGTCATCAGCGTTGAAGGAATTAATGTGCACGGGGTTCGTTTGGAAATATATTGACCCTTTCAGGCATTGAGTAGGTACATTAGTTTGCAGGTGCCCGGTAGTTTCGGACAAAGGATTGATGAAAAATATGACTATTTTTATGTACGCTCATAATTTACACGGACATAACTCCCGTAAAACCGATAAACTACCAGTAGACTCCAACATAATAAACGAACAAAAAACAGAAATAAAATAACGAACATTTCTCTCTGAAACATATAACAGAATAACATAATAAAACCTATTTACAGCTCTGTTATGTGATTTCACAAACTGGTTATATCTAAAGAGATGGCAGATATGAGAATATAGCAAGAATCCTGAACATTCGTTAAGTGAGTTGTCCCGTGTCGGCGTCGTGTCGTGGACGTGGCCAAACAAAATGTAATTTTCCCCCGAAGCGCTCTCTTACGTGACCCAAGAAAGATATAACAGTTTTATTAAATTATTTCTGCTTTTATAAGTAACTGTTACGGACGTTTAGAAAAAATAACGACTCAAAAGGCTAAAGAGATTATGCGACGGGTAACAATTTACCTAATGTTGGCAACACCTGCTGTGGTCCGAGATTTTAAAAGCACTTTATGTGAAGTTCACAGTGTAAATTAATTTGTTTAAGGGCACGTCGGGTATTTAATGAAGATAATTCCGGGTAATATCGCTATCACATACTCCCTTATGATAACGTGTTTTAAGGCCTTTTGTGGCTATGAATAGAATTTATTTCCTACGTTGGGTTTTTTACGCTTTAATTGAACCCTTTTTTGTTTTAATTGAAACCTTTTTCAGGTGGGGTTTTAGGCTTTTGGGTTATTTGTGAGTGCAGCTTTTTTCTTATTTATAAGTACAAATTAAAGCTCTCACACCTGGTAGGTTGAATTTATTTGCAAGATTTTTTAAGGTTCCGTAACGAAAGGGAAACTAATGGAACCTTATAATTAAGTGTTCTTTGTGTTTATTAGCGGGTTTAATCTTAAGAACCATACAATAAAGTCCCCTGAACCTTAGTTTGGTCTTCGCCATATTTGTTATATTTTAAGTTTTTTAATTATAATGATTCGATGTTGATCATAGTATTTATAAGTTTGTAATTTTAGCACATTATATGAATTTTATTATTAGGTATAAGTCGATTAATTGATACTGCATCCTATTAAATTTGTAATATCTATTTATTGTGCACTGCACACCACAGTTTTGTCTCTTTTAACCAACAGGTCAACTGGTACAGAGAATGCCTTGTTGAATCAAGTCGGCCTATATACAACTACTGTACATGAAGTTTAAATAAATAAATGAACTGTAATAAGTAGACAATTGAAATTTTCACAGAATACGCTAACAAACATAACCGCAGCTTTAATAACAAATAATTAACGGATATTCAGAATTCAAAATCAACATTCATTTATTTACACTTTTAGCAATCTCAATAATAAAAGCGTATAATTTCGGGGTAAGCATGACCCGGATTCGTATAATTGCTTTACAATAATCCGGTATACGAAATACAAACTTCATTTACGAGTCAAACTCTCACTATCAAGTTTTAAACCAAAATTGAATTCTTGAAACCGATGTTTACAAAACTAAATATGGAGCAGGTTTAGGGTCAAATCATAAATAAATCTGGTACACTTTATTGTTATGTTTTGATATTTTCATAGCATTTATTGAGGTATTCCTCGAAGCGCACCTGTTTTGAAGCGCACCATTTTTATCCGAAGGATCGATCGTGTGATAGTGGAGTGATCGTGCTTTCGAGGAAATAAAAGTTAATATTTTCAATTGCTATCGGGAGCGCACCAAAATGGTACGCTTCGAAGAATGAAAATGGTGCGCTTCATTGGTGCGCTTCAAAACAAGTGCGCTTCGAGGAATACATCCATTTATTAGCTTATATTATATTGGGTTGTGGAGGTCTGGTAGGCAGCCGCTCCTCGTAAAATACTGGTATTCAGCTAAATCCAGCTTGACTGAAAGCCGACCCCCATATAGTTGGGAAAAAGGCTAAGTAGGTGATATTATATTAAGTATCTATTTAAATTTGTTATGTCTTATTTATTTCTCGTACAAATCTGCCACAGTGTAGCCTTTATAATCCAATGGTTAACCGGTAGTTATTTCTGATTTCATTAAGTCCGCCTATGTACCACTTCTCTACATAAAATGTAGGTAAATACATAATAATCAGTCATCCGCAGTCAAAGCACATGGCTATAAAATATCTGCTTAACAATTTTCCTCATTCTTCTCCATCCTAAAGACCTTTAGTCCTTTCACAACAGCACAATACGGAGACAGCAGGTGTGTAGGCTTAACATCAAATCTTCCTAGATCGGTACTCCACGGAAACACACGAACTCCTTATCAAACTTCCGACGTTATGAAATAAACGTCCGATTTTATTTATGCCCGGAAGAGGGCGCGATGCGAGATTCCGCATCCGATTGGGACACCCCATTGTAACAGATATTTGGCGCAAAACTGCGCAAAATTGGGCAAAACTGCGCAAAATTGGGCAAAACGGGCAAAACTGGGCATAACTGAACTTAAATATCATTTGGCCGCGATTTGTTTTACTCATGCCCCATTGCGTCCGCTTTGATTCAATTAAGACCCTTTGTACATCGTTTTGAGAGTTTCACAACTAGGAGCAACGTTTTTTTGTAATATAACAGTGTGGGTAACGACAGACAATGGGACACTCAACTGAGCTTTCCAATGAAAATAAAATTTGTATTTTGATTTAATTGTTTTTCAGTGTATCAATCATGGTCGATGCGTAAACTTATTTCTATGATTTTATAATAAATGTATCTATGGTTTACTTAAAATTAATGTCGTGAATTTTTTTTGTGTATTAGTATCTTGTTACGTAGCTATAAGGTTTTTTGCGTATATCCATGCAAAAAAACCTTATTATCAATTTATTATAAATACCAAATTACATTTTGGTTTTGTCAGTTTATTTATTTAAAAAAATTAAAATGGTATCACTATTTGTACCTATTCATTTTTTTTCAATTGGTACATGTTTGTTGTGTGTGTTTAATAGATATTTGCACCTGTTTATTTTTTTAAATGGCAAATAATTAGCAAACAAATAAAAACATGACCTGCTTGAAAATTTAATTGAAGACCAACTTGAAACAGGAATTCAGCTTAAACGACGCTTTCTTTCAGGAAAATAAAAAAACAGATAATAGTCTAACAACAAAACGATCACCTTTATTACTTGCTTTACGGTCCGTTTATGTGCAAAAAACTACAGCACTTTTCTGGACTCACAAAAGAATATAACTTAAAGTAAGCGAAAGAACTTCAAGTTTAAGACGAAAAGGATTTGCAGTTAGGAAGTCGCCAAATCCCTGTAACTTGTTCATTATCTTTTTAATTATTAGATTCAATAACGGTTTTGTTAATTTGTGTTGTGTTTGTAAAGTTTACTAAACGGAATTTGATTTTATAATGATTCTACCTTTTTCCAAGTTTATAATAGCACTTGACTGCCATTTCACCTAATGGTAAGTAGTGATGAGTTTATTAAGAGTCTCTAGCCTTGAAGACATCCAAATTATAATCGGACGGAAAGGCAAATTGCAGGCAAATTGTTCCAGTACTTCGAGGTACGTGGTTTAATATACTCGTCATACGTCGGTAATTATTTATTTACAATTAGTATTTGTACAACATTACTTAAGAGATCCAAGGCATTGTACGCAAGAAACTTATATACATTAACAAAATAATAATAAAATTTATTTTTTTAATTAAATATTCCGGTGCCTGGGGCGTTAAAATCATCAAAACCTGGGACTTGGTTTGATTTAAAAAAACTTATAATGAAACTTGGTACATAGGTAAACCATATCCTGGACAAGTACATAGGATACGTTTTATAACGAGAGTAGAGTAGAGAGAAAAAATCTAAAGTCGAACAATACTTGACGTGGACCAAAGTATAAATTTTATAATAACCAAAAAGGTTGTCCTTATATAAATATACACGTTAAAATGTTTTTTTTTTATACAAAAACATTGTACAGCCTTAAATATTATATTACTCGTTGTACCTGCGGTTTCACTCACGTCTGTGGTTATTACTCTACTCCTATTAGTCGTAGCGTAATTTTATATAGTTTATCGCCTTCCCTGATAAATGGACTATCCAACATTGAAAGAATTTTTCAATTCGAACAAGTAGGTCCTGAGATACTAATTGGGCTATTTTAATTCTCACTTGTTTTTTTCATAGTCAAGATCACAATTTTTTAATAGGTAAACTTTTTTATGCTTGTTATTAGCTTCATATATCAGTTTTTCTTTTTAAAATCAACCCACAGTCAACCAAGTTCCAGGTAAAAACCCCCAGGCACTGGACTAAATCTAATACCACAACTTACTGTCGGTATGTTGACAAAACAGGGATTGTCATAGAATTTACAAATTAAACAAAAGTACTATTTGGGAATCGACTTCCAATCTAACTGGCTGTAACTCAATATTTGTATTTTACATAGACATTATCGCCTATCAGACCTCCACAACCCAGTAATTGGATAATACGATACCCCTAGGCAAGGTCAGTGTTAGATATCCTGGCTTCTAACTATCCGTAACGAGTGTCAAAGATCTGCTAATGGCAGCTGGGATCAACAGCTTAACCTGTTTTCCGAGATACGGAGGAGTGTCGGTGTATTAAGATGATCTCCCATTCGCAGATGTATGTACTTTGGCAAGTATTGCTTAACCTTGAAAACTGGCCAATGTGGATGCAATTATTCTAGTGATTAAATTACCATCGTTAGATGCTACGCGCTGACCTCGCTGGCTGATACCGATGTCAGCGTGGTCTGCACAGCTGGTAACAAGCTAGTCCTAGCACAGGTTTGTTGTACCGTTTTAGTGAGAGGTTACGACAGACGCGAAGAGAATCTAGTGGGACTCGGGGCTACCTCGAGTCGCAAGCACAAGTTGAGGGGGTAGTTCACCATCCGACAAGGTTCACGCCCGAGCCTAAGGCGCTTTGGATCCATACACTCCTCAAAGAGATGAAACCATTAATGACTGGACTTGCTAGGGCCCGATGCCTGCCATGGTTACAGAATTTTTGGCACCGGAAGGTACACGGGTGGGTTTTAACCAATAAAAGTTTAAATCCTATCCTCACTCCAACTAAAGTGGTAGCAGTTATTCGTTAATCATTCAAAACCAATAAATAGGCTTCAATTCCTCAACTTAGATTCATTACAATTTCGTCAGAAACACTTTTTATTAATTACCATTTTCGCTGTTAGAAGAAGAAAAGTGTTAAATGATTGCTCATCAACAGAAAACTGGAATATTTTATTTTGTCAATTCAAATATCTCTTTTAGGTTTAATCTAAATTTTATAGAATCGTCACAAAAAATTGTTTGTCCCAGTTTTAAGAAGACGCTTAGAAAATCGGACTCGCTGACACAAGTATCCTTGAAATCATTCTTACGGATTAACTAAGAATTAATTAAATTCGTTCCTTTTAATCTATAACGTAATTTTCATCAACGCAATTTACCGGCAAGCCTTCGTGGTCCGGAAAGGCTTGGGATCTGTTTAAATGGCTGTGTCTTGGACCGTAGCTCTTTCTACACCAAGCCCGCTCCTACAATCAGAGCTTATGCATAAATTTGAATTTTCAATTAAGGATACTTTGAAGAAAATTTTATTAGACATAAAGTGAAACCTTTGGTCTCTTAAGGCGAAATACGTATTATGGAACAAAGTTTACATAGAGGTTCACAAATATAAAAATATAGTCTTCACTGTCTTCCTGCTCTTATTTCAATTAGGTGAAGCATGTATATTGCTTCTATATATATACTTTTCTTTTCCGTGTGTCATATCCTTAAACATTTACCTTTAAAAGTAAGATGATAGATACTTCCTTAACAATAGAACCAAGTTATTGTTTCTGAGAAGTTACCGAAAAAAAAACGCCACGTTTTTCTCGCACAAAGCCATTAAACGCCATTTCCGGAACAGCATAAATGTTGCAAAAAAATCATACATAATAATATCTTTTTCAAATGTTTAGTACATCCGTTGCAGGAACATTTTACTTTCTATCTATACCGGTACATTTGTTAAAAGTCTTTTGAAAGTCCATTCCACTCCCTTCTCTGTGCAGGCCAGGGCTGCACCCCAAAACGTCTGAAAGGCGTTCGCGAGATATCTTAAATGAGTTTCGTTATCTTTGGAGAAAGAAAATGGGATTAATAGTTAACAGAGAGCCCCGAGGCGCTAAACATTCACTTGAACGTTTTATAGTGTCCATAGCTTCGTACTCCTAGCTAATTCTATATTTTTCCCCTCTATGTTTATTTAGCAATCAATTGTGCAAGTTTTAATTCACTTTTCAATTAACATTGTTTATTATTATTCAGTTTGTTTGACATGTCGAGTATTTACATAATTACGACCTGTAATGTTGGCAGTAATGAAATCATGGGAATAATTACATTCATTTTAAATAAATAGGTTGTCAACTGCACGGAATTGTCATCCTTTGCCAGGCGAGCAGTTTTAAAGCAGCAAACGTATTGTGGTTGCAATAATAGTGATGCGAAATTCAACATTCATGAGTCCGAGCGGTCAACGGTGGCGAACGACAGGTCCAACCATCGAGGCTTTATGCAAAAGGACCTAAGTCTATAAAGCGACCATAAAGGGTCCGCGTACAAAGAATGCAAAGTGAGCTCCGCCGTAAACTGAGCTAACCTCTCCGCGGTGTCCTTTACGATAGATTTATATTCATGACACTATCTCCAACGCGTAAAATTTCGGGCAATGGCGATCCAGAAGCAGGCATATGTAATTTTGTTTGAATAAGTAAAGAGGGGTAAGGAACTAAGGACAAAGGCTATTTGATCTTTTCTGTCTCCGCTCGAATACGAATAAATAAAATCGCCTGCGGACTGGTTTATGTGATATTTCATAAATGGATTTTGAAGGATAGTGTGTTATGGGATTATTGATTCCCCCTAGACGCCGTCTACGTCTGAAGTACGTTGGTACATTATCTCGGTGGTCTCAGGAGATAACCTAATATATCTTGTATCCCGGTAAGTTCACCAACATGGGCATATTTTACTTCTAAAACGTATACGTATAGGTATATCTACAGCATCAAGAGACCTGTACAAACTTTAGCTATTAAGTATTGTTGACTTCATTTAAGTTGGAAACAAGATAAACAGTTGTTTATGAAGTTATATCTGAAAATTTCCCTATTTAACCTCGTTTAGTATTTTTAAGTTCGACTAACGAGCTATAAATCTGTTGTTTAACTTTTTAATCTTGTAACACCAACAATTTAAATCTCTCATTCATAAAACAGAAAATTCAAATAGCGATGGAATACCGTCCTCTTTTACGAGTAGTTAGCAGAGTCGGTTTATACTCGAAGCGCATTCGACCTCCTAAACCAACAAGCAGTTAATCATTCAACGTCGGCAACTACATAAGGTTTTATTGCTCAGACGTCTGTGAAAAAAGGAAAACAATACGAAACGACGTAAACGTTGAGACTGGATTTAATTCGGACAGTGTTTTCATAAATATTTATATGGCTGTACGGGCTGAAAATATGTTTAAGAATCTACAATAGCTTCCCGCTCCGGGCGTCGTGTGACAGCTACTTCGGAACATACGGCGCTCCGGAAATAAAAAAAAATATACGTACACACGGAGCACTTAAAATAAAACCTTACAACGAACTGTAAGCAGCGGTTTATCCTGATGTAATATTTTCCCATTTCGTTCTTCAGCTTTGTACTGTTGTTTACAGGCAGACATGTTTTAAGTCTGCTTACTTTCATCTCTTGGATTATTTTAGGCTCTTGTTGACTACAAAGGGGTATAAACTAAATAATATTACATCTAACAACAGCGTTTAAAAGAGTTATGCTACTATTTGTCACGTTTAATTCTATGGTTTTATTACAGAAAAATATTGAAGGGGAGTGGCAGTAAAGTGAGCAAGCCATAAAACAGATTTAATTAGAGATGCAACGCTAATCTCCATTCCCGTCGACCCGGCGAGGAGACGGAAAATTTTATGGCAACAAAAAATGTTAATTCATGTCGCAGATAATAAAATTTTACTGTTGATGGAGAACTGGGATGGAATTAGATACTTCAGTAAACATACCTACGTAACTGCTACATATTTAAGAGGTCTATTAGCGGCTTCTTTCAAAATTTTAATGAGAAAACTCGGTATAAAAAGTCGTAAAAACAGCTATAGAAAGAGTTTCGTTTTTCCCTTTTGTAATCTGATGTAATCTGTTGAGTTAATGAATTTTCTTACAGTTTATGTACATGGTTTTAATGTTTAGATTACTTTTATTACCAGTTTTTATAATCATCCTGCTTTGAGACTTTTGCAACGTCAAACTCACGTTTTACCATACTCATCATTTTAGCCGAAAGACGTCCAATGTTGGATATAGGTTTCCACCAAGCGTAGCAATAGCAACCGATCCTGTATGTCTCGCATCCATCGGATTCCCGCGAACCTCACCAGGTCATCGACACACCTTGGCAGCATTGATGAAAACATATTACATTTCGAATTTTTTTTTTTTTTCATATTCAATTCGGCATTTTAATCTTCACTGCAATTTTTATATATTGAAGATTTTATTGTACCTACTTTATTGTTTTCGCCTGATATTATCAATTATATTTTTAAAGCTATGAACTAATGTGGAAATAAAAATTACAAATACATTGGACCAAAGATTGTGTCTTTTAATAAATAAAAAAATATTGATAGGTACATTTTACTAACCAGTCGTTAAATACTATTTCCTTGAAACTGTTAATTTACTAAATCGTAATATGTAGTTAGGTGCAATTCAATTACGTATCGTTTAGGATTATCCTATTAACCGCCGGATTAAAATTTGTTATTCACAACAACAGTGAAAATGGGAGCTGACCACAATTTGCGCGGTGCAAATGAAAATCTTCGCCAAATTGGTTAACCATTAATTTGGAAAACATTATTCTAGAACGACATGAATTTTGAAATCCGGCTACAGGTATTAGTTTCATGTTTAATTTACGCTGAAATAAACAATTCAAATAACTAAATTAAACAGCCATAAAGTTCAAAGTTGCCTTAACTGTAAGACAATTATTTATTAAATAGACAAAGCAGAGTACAGTGAGCCATAAAACTGTTTTTTAACAAACAAAAAATAGTCAGACTTTAATACTAAAATTTACGATCTCCGTTTTCACCTGAAACTAGTCGTTAAATTCGGCATTTAACTGCAGGTTTATGTTTGCAATTTTGACAAAAGACAATAAAAGTTTAACCTTAGGTACCGAAAGTTAAATGGTCTAGAAAATCTGGTTACATGAACTATAGTAAAGTTCGTCAATAAAAATACTTTAACGGAAAAAAGTTGATGATCTTCGTCAACTTTTTTCGGCGAACCAGATGCATAAAAAATAATTAAAAGAACATTCTTCACAACATGAGACCCTCCGCTTCTTTTCCTCCTTTTTTAGAAGTTGGTTAGAAAAGTACAAGAAGAGTATTTTTAGAGGATTAATTGTTTTAATAGATGAAATCCTCTATTGCTAATTAATTAAAAACCGATAAAAGCATTTTGTGTTTTGGACACTTAACAACTACCATAAAAACAAACCGTCTTCATCCTAATTGAAACACGTCTATACACATAAGGCTTCCTCAGAATATTAATACGATACCAAATTCCATTATTAATTATAATTCTAACACTAAATACGTAACACTTTAATGAACACGAAGTCTAAATAACATTGAGGCATCCTTTGTACTAATATAGGCGAGATATAACAATATGCGTACATTCCGTGTACATAGGTGTGTGTAAATGTTGAAGCTCATAATTAGAGTAAAAGCGTGGCGACGCAGTGTGGGGCAGGCACCTCAAAGAACACTTACAATAGGTAATGTACTTAACGCGGCAGTGCCTAGTATCGTCATTACTTTGAGCCGTCATAGAGAATAAAGGTGGTGTGGAGACGCTAATTGTGTTTTCGCTTTGAAATTTTGATGTTTTACGCCGAAATTTGATTAGATGTACTGATGTTTTTTTGTCGGTTCTGTTTTCTTTGAAATATAAAATTACAGAGCATTATTTAATTATAATTTTTTTGGTTTTAAGTTTTATAAGAGTCAACTCCAACCATGATATACAATGTCTTTAAAATACCATAATTAAAATGATAATTAACATGTATCACTAAAGAAAATCTTTACCAAAAATCTGTACCCCAAAATTGGCACATCAACATCGTCTCCATGCATCGAAGCGGGAGCGCCCTCGGCAAGATAAAGTACGAGTACATTTAGATAAATGGAAGAGAGGCACAACCTTCAGCCGGGCGGGCACTCGGGCTAAACGACAGTCTTAATTTTGCCAAAGTAATAATTAAGAGTGAAGGCTCGTGGGGGCCAACAAACTCTTGCCGAGAAAACTGGCGCTAAATTTTTAAACAAGCCTTAAGTACAAAGTCCGATACGTTCAAAGTTAATTATATTAATAAATAAAATGTTAACGACGTTAGAAGGCGTAGTTTTAGCAGGTTTGATGTTCTACCGCTTCTACTTTCGAGTTAGAACGGTAATGCACATTTTATGCTTTGTCCAAAAGGAAATGGAGGGAAATGTGTTGCTCGTTAGATTAGAAAAATAATAATAGAAAAGCTCTTATCTAATAACAGTTTCTACTGGTTCTTTAATAGATATTAAAACTATTTAAAACTGAAAAATTTAATAGGTAGGTTTTTTATAAATGTATATTGAGCTGAAAATGTCCACGTATAGTGAAAAAACAAACTGGATACTGCACAAAAAATGGTGAATTGAATAAAAATATCGGTAAAAACTTACTCCATTGTTTAAATATAAAATGGTTTTTCTGTAGCATTCTGCAATTGAAAGTTCATGCAATTGATGATTTTATTTTAAAAGTATTCTGTTACTGGGAGTATTTTGTCTTTCTTTTTATTTTTCATTATGAATAAAGTATTATGCATATCATGATATTGAGAATTAATTACTGCCTGCCTTCCTAGCGTTTTTCCAACTGTGTTAAGGTCGGCTTCCTGTTATAGTCGAATGCAGATGGATATCAGTTTTATGTGGAGTGCCTTGTTATCTGACCTCTACAACCCAGTAACTGGGTAACATGACACCCTTCGGCAAGACTGGTGTCACGTTCTGCTATCTTTGCTTCTGACTATCTGTAATGATTGTGAACGATCTACACATGACAGCTGGAACCCACGAAATGGCTTAGGTTGTTTTCCAAGGCATGGAGTAATCTCGATATGTTAAGATGTTCTCCCACTTTCAGACCAATTTTGGCAAGTGTTGCTTTACCTTAGAGATAAAATACAAATGGCTGCAAATATACTTTTGCAACGGTGAGTTAACGTATATCTTCTCGTCCCAGCCCTGATAGGAGACTCCCCAGGCCTTGGGAATTATGCGCGGGCTGGCGGACGGTAAGCAATGGGTAGCTCGCCGTTCCCTCAATTTCATGTTTACATCAATGCCATGATGAGGATATTTGTATATTGCTATCACGATTTCTATTTAAACTAGTAAAATATAACGAAATACAAATAATTCATGAAATCATAATAATTGTTTTAAAATGCATAAATCTTTTTCATAATTCAAGCAATATGTCTCTATAAATATAGAATTAAAAAATTAAATAGAAGTTGAGGGACAGTCCTTCACTCCAGGTGAAATAAATTGGTCCTCGGTCCCATCTAACTTAATAACTAATTCATTGCTGAGTCAAACTTTTGTGAAACAACTGTTCCCGTTAAAATATTTCCATCTACTTCCATCGCAAGTTATGGTACCTCTATTTAGGGTAGGTACCCTAGTTATAAACTGCTTAATTTTGAGTTAAGGTTTTTATAGGCTTTTTAGTCTGGTTTTGGCCTGTAATTCGGCAGGATTATTCGTCTTTTGTCTAGAAAATTACCTCCTTGTTTACTACTGTTTCTCCTAGCTGGTTTTATAGTCATGTGGTTCTGAAATAAAAATAAAATTTCAGCCTTAGTATCGAGTCAGTGAAAATGAGAGCAGCTACGAGTATGAGTGTTTCAATTGGTGTTTTCCCTCAATCACCAATCAAATTACCTACTTTTGGAATAAAAATAGAATATTGGTCGGCAAAAATCGAAATATCTATTATTAAACTCTGAACAAATAAAATAAATCAATAATGGAAGATGAAAAAACGAAGTAGGACCACCTACTACGAAATATAGAGTGGTTATACTCATGGTCCTACGTTCGTACGTCATAGTCATGGAACGCAAAAGATAACTGAAAGAATATAGGTGTTATTTTAGTCAGTAAAAGACTGACTCGCCTTGTCACCCACCCTAGAGCAAACGCAAAAGATTTCCTGATGTAAATAAAGATTGAAAAAAAAGCAGACTTTTGTTGTAACTTTGGTTGATAAAATAATAAAATTCACGTCATTAGTCAATAAGATATGAAATTGAGGTCTTCATTGTTTTGGATAGATCATATTTTTTTAAGTGAAACAACATCACCTTTGTAGGCTTGATATTTCAATAGGCGGATAATTTTTAATTGAGGAATATAAATGGCGATTTTATAATTTTTGCAAAAAAAATAAGTCAAACAGCCATATTTATTCTTCTGATAAAAATTATCCGGCTATTGAAAAATCGGGCCCTAATTCTACTAACAGAATATGAACCCCCAGTTAATAATAATCATATTAACCCCGGTATCACAACTTGAATTAAACGGTTAATTTCTTTCGTTATTTTTTGCTTCAAGTCCATTCTAATTAAGTTAGTGATTACAGATACGGGACTAAAGGGAAGGAGAAATGCAAAAACTCCGCGACTCAGAACATAATCATTTTACTTTACACTTCAACTAACCCGCTCTGTGCTTCTTGAAATTCAAAGGGGTACTATTAATTTTCTAATGAGTTCAGGTAAGATTTTATTTGAAAGGTTTATTTGAACATTTTATTCTGAACGTAAATGTATGAAATAAACTAAATTGTTTTTATTAATTTTGGTTTGATAAGTATATCGCATAATCAATCGAAAAGAGATGCAACTGAAAAAGAGAGTTTTTGAAAATAGAACCTTATCTTTTTTTTAACGTATGTTTCTAGATTCAAATACCCTCTTTTTGAATAAGGTCTCTTTACAATTATTTTATTCGATATGTTTGAAAGTATATTTTTTATTTGTATACCGCTTATGTTCGCAGATGACACGGTGTTGATCTTTCATGGCCAAACCTGGAATACGGTGTTTGAATTAGCTGAGACCGGTTTAGCTAGGGTAACAGCGTGGTTAGAAAACAGTCTCCTATCGTTAAACGCTAGCAAAACGAAATACGTCTGCTTCAGTAAAACATCTGTGGGTAAACCTTCTGTATCGTGCAATCTCAAAATACATACCTTCCCGTGTAACCGAAGAGAGCTCCACTCGAATTGCAACTGCGCGGCGCTTACTAAAGTCGCCAGTATAAAATACCTGGGAGTGACGCTAGATGATCAACTTACCTGGACTACGCACCTACAGTCGACTATAGCTAGAGTTAGAAAATTGGTATACATATTTAAAAACTTACGCACAGTAGCCAATCGCGTACTGCTATTACAGACATATCGAGCACTGTGCGAATGCATAATTAGGTATTGTATTTGTGCTTGGGGAGGTGCGGCAAAAACTCATATGATTGGAGTTGAGAGGGCTCAGCGTATGGTGCTAAAAGTGCTTCTATACTTACCGTACCAGCATCCCACTACTAGCGTATATGAATTGGCAGGAGTACTATCTGTGAGAAAGATATACGTATACGAAACGTTACGCAGATATCACAGAAAAATAGTACCATACTTACCTCCATCACAAAAGCGTGTAGTACGCTGCCCTGTACCTCGTGTTGAGTCGGCATTTGCTAAAAGACACAACAATTTTCTAGCTCCCCATATATACAACCAATGCGACAAGATTCACAAAGTAAAAAAACTAAATAATAACAAGTTTAAAATGGTTCTAAGTACTTGGTTGAAATCAATGAGTTATGAAGCAGTTGAAAATCTATTGATAATGAGTTAAATCTTATCCACTTATAGATACATCCACACACGAAACACACCATCACACACACACACACACACCATCACACACACACGCCATCACATACACCCTCACACAAACAGACATACTAGCATGCAAACAAAATTGTTTTTATAAAAGTTTGTTTTAAGAATTTGTGTTCTTTTAAAAATTTTATTTTTTATTTTTTCTCTTCTTTGGTATTCTGTTTTGATATAGAATTACAATAATGTCAACATACACAGGGGAAGACACTAACACCTGTAACACAGTATTCACTAGCGCAGGTGTTAGGGGATCCTACGAACTTGATGTACCACTTTTATATCAATAAAGAATTTTATTATTATTATTATTATTATGTATTGATGGACTTGCCCTTGACCACCTGTCTCACCTGAAAGCTGAAAGTCTATAATGATGTATGGTTTAAAATGGAGCAGGCTTGCCTCTAGGGATCTAACCTAGGTTTTCAGTCTATGAGGACTCTCTGCTGTCAGTGTTATTTTTTTTTAAATTAAAATCGCGAATAGATATTTGTCTTTTGTTTTTTTTTTACAATATTTCGTCGCCAAACTTGCCATTTTCTTAGGTTATAAGAACACTATTAAAATCCACTTTAGATGGCCTTAAAAATAGCCTAACAAACACTGGGATGCTACATTTTTACTCCCACCACTAATGCACTTTATATCAATTAACGAAGCAACTTTGCTGTTGCGGTCGGCCCTAATGTGTTTGGTCCTAAGAGACCCTGCATAATTATCTCAATATAACCATAAACTGAGGTATGCAAAATGTTTCCAAAAATGTTTTTATAATAGAATACATAGATGAATAGGCACTTAATAAACTAGTGCGACTCACCATCTACGATTACATCACTGCTTACCAAGAGGTGGGATCGCAGTCAAGTACTAGTTTATAAGAATTAAAAAAAAAAATTGATTAGTTAATATTGAAAACAATTTGAGTTGGTACAACAGGATTTTTTTTATTCTGTCCTGTCTACTGTCACGCTATCACAGACTAATTTGCCTGCCGGAGGCTGTGTTTCCTAATAGCTACAACCTAGGGGTCTAGGGGTTAAGTCAAGACTGAACAGGTCGAGAGGCAAGCGTGCAAATCATCGCTTACCATCAAAGATCACTAATAAAATATTTGACACACTTACCAACTCTGTGTGTTTTAAATTGGGTAAGGTAAGTTAAGTGGAGACATTTCAATAATGCTGTAGGTAAGTAGATAATGTAACCTTTACTCAGATTTTGTTTTTCTGTCCTTTGCCCCAAAATAAATTGACGTCTTTTCTAAAGCAAGGGTTACGCACAATGTTCGTTTAGGTCACGACGGACGATTGAATCCTAGGACCCAAAATTCAATTGTCCGGTTGACGAAAAAAGGATATGAGATCAATCATGTACCTATAAACTAGTTAACCAGCTGTGAATATTTGAAAGTCAGGGATAAGTCAACGGGCTGTGGGGTTATGCGAAAGATTCATCACGACCCTGGAATGAAAAGGTCAAATGAAGGAACATGGGTTGACGGCGCGTCATGTTCAACGCGCGCGTTAAAGACATATCAGCAAAATAAAATGAACAGACTCTACGAAGGCCGATGCCTGCCAGGATAAGGGGATTCCTTGAACAAGTTACCCCGGAAGGCAAAGGTCAACTGAAAGAATCTGGATGGATTTTTATGTGAGTCTGACTTTCTACAGACAGCGAGAGAAATTATTTGATGACATGCAAAACAAACACACATATAAGTACATTAACTCTCTCACACAACATTAGGTATTCATACACTCGGCACTTACAAGCAATTTATTATTTTCGTATTTTATCTCATATAATTCATTAGTCTGGAACACCCATCGTTTTTTCATTGCTTAATGACGTATTTTTTTTTCGTTCCAAACAAACAATTATTTTTATTAAGATAAATAGTGGAGTTAAAGTTAAGTAGATTTTAACTTTAAAAAAAAGTCAATAATAAAAGATATAATCAACTAGGTTATCAGCAATCAACACAGATTGCATCGAGACGAAATTAATAACGTACAAAACAATCGGAATATTGTATTTGAATAGGTTAAATCAGGCGTTGGATATGACCAAATGAACCATGGATTGGACTGCGTTTATTAAATAAGTTTGCTTTGAACCAATCCAAATGAATAATTACTGTTCATATGGTTAGATGTATTTATTATGTTATGTTTATAATGTCAAAACGATGCGGTGGTAATTTATACATTGGTTTTAATTTACTCGTTAAAATGATTTGTTTATTTTTAGGTCAGATAGGTAATTAAAACATTGTTATAATAGAGCTAAGCAATTAGTTATATCATCGCAAATAAAATGTGGATATAAACATCAGCATGTAGATTTAATAAATGTTTTTTTAGATTCGTGACTTTAGAGATTCAGTAAAATTTTCATTCAATCTAACAACTTTTTTTAATAGACCTACATAGACTCGCGGTTGACCACTATCTCACCTGATGGTAAGCAATGATGTAGCCGAAGATGGAGCACGTTTGCCTAAAACTATGTTTTAACTCCGAATAAAAGAGGGCAAGATCATAAACTAGACCGGTTTATTTTCAGTATAACAAGCCCCACTAGACGTCAAATACCAGTTTGCTTACAAATTACTGAACCCCAAAAGTCCTTTCTACTTGATTAAATAATATGACTCTTTGATCCAAAAATGAATCTGCCGAAATCACGATACTGGAGTCAACGAAGCGGACGGGCTGGAATAGGCAATGCGTGTATCGAAGGACTTCCAATAAAGGACGGTGATGCCATCCAATACGCTACGGGTATATTAATCTACTACTAATGTGGTGTTCCTTGCCCCCTGGCAGCGACCGGCGACCGAACTAAACTCACTTACTCGTATATTGATGACGTCACTTTGTCTCCGTCCACTGCCCGTTCGCTCTGTGTAAGTTTAACGTGTTGTTGCGAATGGATGCGACCTTTTCCAACATTTAGGACTCCGCTCGTTTAATTCCACGAAAATTCGAATGTAATTTGGAGTGAGCATAATTCACATGGTTTAATTTGTATAGTCAGTGGTTGGTTTCGGGAGTTCATTCGATCTTCTAAATAGTTTGGGGTAAAGTATTTAATGCCTTTCCCTATGCATGTCTGCCCACTTCCTAAATACTTTAACCAACACCACAAATGATGTTTATCTTTTCCCTATTATATGCTAAACCCAAACACTGTAGATACTGTTAAGAATCTGCTGAAGAAAACCATAAACTTTTTGTGCAAGTTGACAGTTTTTCTTCAACAATCCGTCTGAAAAGTTCCTTAAGAAGCAAGCGTCTGTGAGTTAATAAACTTTTTAATACTTAATTACGGACCACTCTTATACGAAGGGGCGTAGTTTCAACAAGGTCCTTTATGAAAAACCGAGTACACAGTGCACAATTCGTCCTACAGACACACTGGACCCATTTCCATAATAGAATTACTGACGCTCCTACCTAACGAAAGTATTTCAGTCATCGCAACGTTCCGATTTTCCGAAAGTCTCGATCACTTTTGACGAAGCACTCGAAAACTGTTCATGAAGTTTGGAATTCGAAATTCAAATTAAGACCTTGATAGACTATCCGAATCATGCACCTCTTTAATGGGGAGCGCTACTGAACACAGAGTATGAGTAAAAATGGAGTGCTAATGATTAATGCAGGTTAAAATTATGGAAAAATTGGTTACAATAATTTAAACTAGTATATTTATGTACCTACAGTATTTTTTGTTATCATTCAATTAACTTATGCGATTAAAAAGATCCAGATTTAAAATTGTATTTCCAAAGCTGTACATCCAAATTAGTCAACCTGTCATAAAACGAATACAATGTAGGTTCAAGTGAACTACAATGATAAAAAATATGCGAGTGTGTAAAATGCAGCAACGTGTACGAGTAACTGTAAAGGCTATGCTTCAAAGAATAATGTAGGTATACACTATACAGTACAAGTATTCATTTGGTAGCAGATTGAAATGTATCACTCGATAATTACCCTTAAACTAGATAGAAAAGCTCAGGGCTTGTTAGGGCCAATGCCTATCTATACGGTTAGGGTCCGCATCTTCCATACAACCTTGAACCATACTCCTATTATTGCGGTGTAACCAGTTCTGTTGGCTAGCCAGACATAACCGACATCGAGAGGGTTGATCCCTCCATTTATACCTTCTCCATGCCTGTGATGGTAACTATAGTTACGAACACAGTCCCCATTAAAGAGGTGCAAGTGTGCGTGACTAATTTGGTACAGTCAGCGTATCAGGCAATGCCACGTGTTCTGGTTCTTATTGTTGTTGTAGTGGTAGAAAAAAAACATCCGCTTTAGAAAGTTTAGGGTTTGAAGTTTGCAATTTATTCGCTTGGAAACGAATGTGACTTGATTACGGCTTCTGTTTGTTTAAAATGCATGGGGTTAAGCTGAACTGAAAATCAAGAATATTTAAGTTTTCAGACTTTTTGTCTCCTTTTCTCTCTTTTCACTATTTATTGATTTGAGTTGTTTTTTACTTTAAAGTGCAATACCTAAATATTGATCATCATAAACTAATAAACTATTAAATATGATTATAAATTCCACTATTATGAATAACAAACTTCAAAATATATAATTATAAAAATATGTTTGAAAAAATATTAAAACTGGAAATAAATATGGACCAGAAAAAAATATCTAATTAACTACGGATAAAAATAAAACTCCCACGCACCTCCACAGACAACAAAATTGTTCCGCGAATTGATCAATATGCAAAAAAGTAAAATATTTTGATCCATCTACCTATAGATTTAATAAAATAAAAATAGAACTCCCACGCACAGAAGCCAAAATCGAATCCTTCCACTTCGCTTGGTTTAACCCCGGAGCGGCATACGTTTCCACAACGCAACGAAAACCTTTTTATCTGCGTGCAAAGCCGTCGATAATGATAGCCACAGCGAACGCTGCCATACTTTCATTAAGTTTTCTAGTCCACAAACTGTCGTATTAAATCCGATGCCCCAAAGCCGTGTGTGAAGAGGCCAGAGGATAATTTCCCGAACAAGTGATAAGGACAGAGCATCGAACATCCCCGCACTTGATCCTATTTATCATGCACGGGACTTATTAAAGCGACCGACACGCGCGTTGTTGTTCAACAGTAAAACTTTAAAGTAGGTTTAAAAGGGTAGGAGTCGATTTTTTTAAATTGCTAAAATATATTTTAAATGGATGTTTTTATTATTGAGGTGAAAAATCATCAAATACCTACTCCTGCTCTGTGTTGAGCAAGAGATAGTATCAGACTTTTACTGACTAAAAGTGTGACCTGTGTTCATTCATTTGGTTTTTGTGATCCAGAGTCATAACGATAACTCTATCAAACAATTCCGAAATTATATGGCTAGTGTTTTCGTATATCGTAACCATATTATAAAAATAACGCTAACAACTAAAAACAAATTAACTAAATACTAAAGCAAACTCTAACATAGTAAACGCAAACAAACCTGAAAAAAAATATTTGCACACATGCGATAATTACATTACGCTGGCACACAGTACGGGCAAACATTAGTTTTGCTCCAAATAGGACGCACTAACAATATAATTCGACTCTATAGTTTTCAATGTTCAACAGATTGGCGTTCTATTCATATGGAGATTGCAACAAAAAATCCAATAAACAGACACGGGGTACTCGCATCTCCCCTCTAGCATCATTATTGAAAAGAATGTTAACAGTGCACCCGGCTTATCCGGGGGTCGTTTTACCAAAAGAGTTAGACTAACGAATGGTCGCCAGCCGCCCTGTCGCCCTGTCGCCCTACACACTATATGAGTGAGTCTCTCATTACGCTTGACACTTCAATTCGGATTAAATTCAGTTAGAAATTTAAATCGGCTATAGTGTGTATTCGCCAGACTGTTGAACGAGATACGGATTGTGAATGATTACTTACCTGTGACTTAGATACGGACGGGGTAGATTTTCGAGCTCAAAAGGGTTTGCTCACTGGAGTGTTAAGTACTATTATTAGATGTTTCTACGTTACTTTGTCAAAAGGTATCATGTTTCAGAAGATTGAATGTTTAATTAAGCTAGATTTTTGCTTTTAATAAACTTATTTTTAGTTTAGTATAGGTCACTAAGACCTACTGTCCACGGGCGCGTAGCTTGCGTATTCTTCATTATACGCTAGTGTACGCCTGCGTGAAGGTCACATACAAAACTATGAATCTTCAAATAAGCTTCACGCAGGCGTGAATGACGAATATGAATCTATGAAGCTACGTTCCGTTGATACTAGGCCTTACTCGCACAGTGCCCTCTTGTGACGATATTGTTGTTTTTTTATGAAATCGGAAAAAAATCTCAAAAAGGCAGTTTTCAATTTTAAAATTTAATTGCTTTCAAAAAAGAAACTGCACAGCAGCCATACCTGCGCACAGGCGACAAAGCCTCATGGAGTGGTATTCCAAGTATTCACATATTAGCCGATGGCCAGCTACAATTTTTCCACTTCCATGCCGCTTAGCACAACTTCAGAGAGGATTCATATCGCCGCAACTGGATGCGTTTGTTTTGTTCAAATTTATTTTATCAAGTAAACGTTGGTATTCCGCTCAGTGGGCCGGACCTAATAGGCAGTAATGCGGCAAAGTAGTACCTCAGTACCCTCTGCACCTACCACTGCCGAGTTTGATGCCGACTAATGAGTGAAGTTATTCGCTTAATTATTTTTGTGCAGATTTTAACGGTTTGTTAACCTTTAAATGTGTGCTCTCGTCTGCGGAAGAGCTTAATTTATTTACAGATACAAGAATTTATATTGGAGGGGCTTGTTTTTGCGAACGTAATCAGTTTCAGTTGCATACTTGTGTACACAGCAGCGGAAGAGATGGAACAACAAAGTCTGATGATCTTGCACTTGTGTTGTAACTCATTCGGCAAACTTACTTGTTTGTAACAAAATTTGTGCTGCCTATGAAGTAAAAAAATACTACACAGTTTATTAAAAACAGAAGCATTATACACTGTGCAATATCCATGTTTGTTTAATTTAAAAATATCTTTAAAAAAAGTAAAAATAAAAGTAAAACATTATTTGCAACAGAGCTTTCTAAATTGATCGCGAAATAATCGATTCCATTCACCAGCACCCTCAACCCTACCGCCGCAACATCCATTCCATTTAGTTTTTTGTAAAACCACATTAAGAAAAAAATGAATCGCGAAATGAAAGGGCAATAATAACAAAGTGCAGTACAAATTGCAGAATCACGCGACGCGTACCATTTCACTCTCCGAGAGCAGTGATTAATCGCGTTTTCATTAGTGTCGCATCCAAAATGACATAGTTATGAATCGCCAGTTCAATCAACTCGGTTTCAATAACAATTTTTCATTCTCGACATACTAATTAAGTGCTTTTCATAAATATTCTGGTAAAATCACGGGTTATTCTGTATAAATTTGAACTCTATATTCTTTAGAGCACGTTTGAAATTTCTTTGGTGCAAAAGTGTAATAGCAGACTTGAAAGCGACATCCTTAGTAACAAGTGTAAAATATTTTCCCCAATCGTTGTACCTGGCGCCCCCTAGGGATATTTCAAGGGTGAATAAGCTCGCATAATGGCAAAGGGTACAATATTTTAAATTTCAATCGCTGCGAGCGGTCCGGTCTCTCCCGGGGCGGCGTGGAACAAAGATTTCACCCGGTGACTTCTGCTAAGTGTTATAATAACTTATTACATCTGGAAATCGTTTGAAATATCAGAGCTGTAATAGAAAATATATTTTTCCGCGAAATGTGTTGAGTATGTTCTGTTACAAATTGCAACTTACTTGTGGTATTTATGGGGTACAACTACAATTATATACTCGTATGATGTAGATATTTTTTATTCAGCTGAATCCGGCTCGACTGGAAGCCGACCCCAATATAGTTGGGAAAAGGCTAGGCAGATGATGATGATGATGATGATGTAGATATTTTTATATTAAATAATAAATGGATTAAATTGTAGATCTTAGGGATGCTTTCTTTCAAGATTGATTAACCAGATAAGAGGTCTAAGATTATTAGAAAATACACACATCGAATATTATTTAAATAAGAGTATACATGTTATACCCTTACAAAAAACTTTTCCCCATGCTAAGAATAATTCCTATATCGTTGAAACAAACATGTAGACTTACCTACACAAGACACCCAGACTCGAAACACCTATCTATAGGTCAAACAAATATTTTTGTTCCTTGCGGAAAACGAATTCGCGACGCACAGCACAGCAGTCAATCAATCAATCGTCTGATAATCGGTGACCGATTTTTTGTGAAAGAAAAATAGAACACACTAATAGTAATAGTGCAACGCACACGTCCTACTAAAAGTCGGTCAGAATATAATATGTGATTATATAATTTGTTACGATTATCTGTCCTACAAAAAATCTGAAGTGGGCGAGCAGGCTAAAATACAACCAACTAGCTTTAGCCCGCAGCTTCGCCCGCGTACATAAAATATAGCCTATGTCACTCAGGAATACAGCAACTTTCTATTGGTGAAAAAATTTTAGCAATCGGACCAGTACTTCCACAGATTACCTCATACAAACAAAAAAACAAACTTGACCTCTTTATTATATTAGTGTAGATATGGGGCATTGTGGCGGCGTTAAGGACAGATGCACACAGGCATGTACTCAACAATGCAATACGTAATACACATGACACAGTGAAATATTCAATAAATAATGTGACGTGACCAATTAACTTAATAAACATCATTAATAATTTATAATTTAGTGTCAAGCGTGTTTTTATACAAACAGTTTTAATGATATTTGTTGTGAACGCGACCATGTAACAGTGTACACTGTCACATGGTCGCGTCATTCTGTTCTAGGCTTAGAATAACGTCGAGATATCAGCTGTTGATGATGTGCCGCCATTTTAAATAAAATGCGTTGCCGCATATGTTGAAATGAAACTTGTCCGAAATTATTATGCATATTTATTTAAAATTTAAAAAATCACAAAAAAGCACTGTATAAAGCTGAATCGGATTTTATCAGCTTGTTCGTGGCTCGGGTATTTCTGCTAATATTACAGTATAAACAAAAAGGTAGGTATTTTAATAAAACATGTTTCAATACACGTATGTATACATAAATATTTTGTACTGGAACTGATTAACACAGCAAAAGGAAATAAAATACATGAGCAACCTCGCCAATTTATAATTCTGAGTTCCAAATCACTTGTAAACGGTGACTAATAAATATTAACTGCGACAAACGCAAGCAATCCATCCGTGTTTCGTTCTCATTGCCGACTCCCCCAGTACGTTTTTTCAGCAAGATTAATTTTCCGAATCGTTATCGGCGCCTTACGATTGCCGACGCATTTGTTACACTACAGTTCACCTTTTCAGTGAAATTGCAAATTTTATGCGGAGCGCAGATAAAGTACCTATAATCATTATTATAACTCATAAATTTGATTGAAATTCGGTCACATTCCGAACGAGCGCTTATCGCGTGGTTGCAGTCGACTTGAAAAATACCTCGCCCCCAAAGTCGTGATTTGAAGACGTCGAGTCAAGGCTTCCGATCGATTTGCGTTTAGTGCGACAATGAACGTGTTTAATATCGACATTTGCATAACAAATTTGGAAAACGCGACGGTTTTTCGAGATTGCGAACGCGGATTTTGGGAGCTGATGAAGTTGGTGAGCTTATTATGGTACCTACCTATGGTACGACTGAGGGACACATTTTTTTATAAAAACTGGATAAAAATTTTATACATACTAAACGTACGCCTACCAACCTAGCCTCTACCAGTGGTTCGTTCTTGCGAGAAAAGTAAAAAATATAATTATTTAAATTTTAAATTTAAAAAGATACCTACTTTTTAGATATACTAAAATAAAAATAAATGTTACAATAAGCTTGTTACTAGAATTTTCATGTAGCATTACTTTGATTTTAGCCGATATATCAGCTTAATAAAAATAAATACAATGACAAATATAATATCTCCTTTCTCTAAGATTTAGTTTGAGAAATATCACCTTAGGAAAAAAGTAAGCCTGTACTGTACTACGTAGATCTTTTACTAAGTAGATACTTATGTTTTTTACTTGTATCTACAAGCACTGGCATGAAATAAAGACGTATACAATTCATGACTTTTACGGCACTTAAAGTAGGTACATAATATCTCACTTCTAAGGGACCTTAGAGAGACATCCCTGTATACTAAAAATAAGCTTATACCTTTCACGAAGTATCTAGATTAGATCTCTACATATCTAAATACCAAACTCCCCTTTATTCTTTATTCAAAAAATATTCAATAACAAAATACTGAATTTCATAAAAAAAAAATACTGTTTTATTTTTTTTTTGGCTTTGATTGATTCTAATGCTCTTTCGACTATTTAAATTAAATGTACCGTAGTAACTTTTATCTTAGATTTAAATAAAGTAATAACTTAGATTAAATAAAGCAGTAGTTTTACTAAAATATCTTTTGATCCACTGATTTAAATAATTTTATCTTAGTGTTTACGACTAACTACGAAGTCTCTAATTTAATCTCAGTAAAATCTGGGACATTAATTGAATTAAAAATAAAAATTTATTGAAAACTGTTTCAATCTTACTTGTTTCAAGTATTCACGGTATCTGACTTTTTATTATACAATATTGAATTAGCAATATCGGGTATATTTTTTACAAACTGCCTAATTTATTTTTAACAGAATGTTACATTTTGAATTTAGGCTTGCCATTAAAGGTTAGAGCTATAAATCTAAACTTACTGTCACTTTTTCGTTAAATTAATGTCATATCCAAGATGCGACACTGTCGCAAGATTGATGCACTGGAAATCTAGTGCTGGAGACGTATGCTTAGAATCCCATGGACTGCACACCAATGTTTCAACCCTAAAAGAACTCAATAGCAAAGAGAAATTACCGTCGTCTGTGCATATAGAAATGTTCAAGTTCTTTGGGTATATCGCCTGTAACCAGGACTCTATAACGACTGGAAATAGAAGAGTGAAGGCAAAAGATTCCATTGGGCGTTTTCCAAAACGGTGGCCGACCTCATTAAAATTGGTGTTTGTCTTGAGTGTGCTACCAATTTAATCAGGCCTATCCACTATGCGTGTCTTTATGTTTGGCGGCTTGGGGATTGTCATTGATGCTGATCATTGACTACTCCCAATCCGGCAAATATAGAGCTGCATGGCGTTGCATCACAAGAGAATTGGTTGTCCCCCTAGATCGAAGGCAGCGAAGGAACGTGGTGGAGTTTAGTCAGTAAGAGTCTGTCACGCCCTCTCGCTCAACCCAAGAGCGGGAGAAGTCATTTTGATGATTTCCCACTTTCGAAATCGAAATATCGAAGTAAAAATTGGTGGCGCAAGACTCGACCAAGACATGAGCAACACAACTCTGCGAAGAATGTACGACTGAGAAGAGAATGTCATATCCGTTAAACTGTAATTTTAAATCTCACATATTTCAAACTTAATTAAGTAAGTAACAAAACCTTTTTACTCATACAGAGACTCAAAGACACAGCCCCTCTAATGTTATCACTTATAAGATCTCTCTATCAATTAGAAATCTCTATTATATTTGCTGATATCTTAAAGAGAGTGAAGGGTGCGGGAACTGTTTCAAGGGTTGGAGGGCGTCGGTGATATATTTAATGTACCTTCGAAACAATAGATGAATAAGACTACAAAGTTAAGACGGCATGCGTACTTGTAAATGTCTTTCATGTTCTAGGAAGCCTTAATGTTTCATTTAATTTTAGCTTCCTTGAAATGTATTGTGCATAGATGATGTTAGATCTTCTGTGAAAATGTATTTACCTGCAGGGAGAGATGGTTTTAGCTGTAGTATTTTTATGTAACAAAATCATAAATAAACATTTTATTTTATTGTTAAAAAGTTGCGTTTGATATTTGATACTTTCACTTTTTGATGACAGAATTTTTGTGTATGTGTGTGGATATTTTATTTTGTGAAGTCAATATTGGGTTCTTACTTAAAAGTCATCCAGGCATCCAAAGGTCACAAAAACGGAAGTATCAGGGCAACAATTTTATCAAACATGGAGGCTTAGTATGGTTTGTTAAAATAACTTATTACCTTATTACCAAGTAAAAATACCAACGAAAAATTTTTTTCTTGAATTTTGTAGTAGCTGAAAACACTTGTGTAAGTCCAAGCAAGCTCCAAAACCTCCAACACACCTAATTACACCAGAATCATGTGGTAATGCGAATTCAATTTACCTATAAATCTCCGCGATCCATACGCAGATATGTCAAACACATCTCAATTAGCAGTTGAATCAATATAACATTTGCATGCAAATACGTTTTGATAGGACTCTCTACGTGCAACTGAAATGAGAGGCCGATTAAAAATTCACCCTCCATAACTTACTTTACCGACTGCTTTGATAATTAGGCGGCTTTAAGCGCTTTCGCATATTAAATGTAGGTAAGTATAGGTACGTTTGTGCAGCGATATAGCGACTCGTTGATTAGGCTAGGGGATGATAACGATCGATTTTTGATTTAGGAAGTGCTGTTGATGGATTAGATGGGAAGGCTGCGAACGTGGCGCCTAGTATCACTGCACAAGATAAACGCAGTATCTAATATTTATGTTTTTCTACAAGATTGGTTAGGTTAGGATTGGATTGGTAGTTTTTTTTTTAATGATATAAGCTAGTGCTTGACTGCGATCCCACCTGATGGTAAGCAGTGATGCAATCGTTGATGATGAAACAAATTAGTTTATTAAGAGCCTAGAGTGAATCTGTAGTCTTGAAAACACCTAATGTATAATCGGACGGGAAGACTGCTACAGGGAAATTGTTCCATTTTATGCTATTGTAAGTGTACCTACTGTGTACGTATGTAGAAAGGGGCGATGAGTCATGTAAATAAAACAACTGTTTCGGCGAGCGCCAGTACAAGACTGGGGGAAATGGATTATCATTTATTTTTATAGCATATATTTATTTGCTTACTTACATTATTCCCCCTTTTTTTTAAATAAATCTAATACACATTTATAATTTGGTTATATAACATTTTGCTAACGATTTGGTAAAAATATAATAGGTAAACTCTGTAAAACTGTATAAAAAATAAATCTAGAATAAAAAATATTAACATAAACAGAAAAATCACTTGCACTTCACTTTTACACTTTAATCTATTTGTACTGGTGTTCTCTGTGACTTTTTTCAAATTACTTATGTGCCTTGAGCTCCATTCGGATGGTGGTTGCAGCTGCAGCGCATGGATACGGTTGGGAGTGGAGTCGCTTGAGCTCGTCTACTTTCCATATGCCGATACACATTCTTGTAAAATTTAGTTTTGCACTTTTTATAAAGGCAGAAAGCTAGTACCGCGACAGCTATGATGAAGACGCCGCCCATGGTCACTTCGGTGATGGACACGCTGGAGCCGCCAGAACCGTTGGAGGCGGCCGTTTGAGCCACCACAATTTCTTCCTTTGATCCCCAGTTTCCCATGATTTCAAATTGGTGATATTTTCTTGATGTTGTTTTAGAATGTGTGTTGTTTCTTCTATGATTTGTTGGATAGTGTTTGGACAGAATGTTTCATTCTACTTTGGTATTTTTGTATTGCTGATGTTACGGGATTGCGAAACGTACCACTGGACGTATGACGCGGCCTGCACGTGTTGTGATCGTTGCGGTCTTACTATTTTCTGCTGGCTCAACGCTCTTGCTTTCGTTCGCGTCTCTGTTGGTACTTTTAATGTGTGCTAAAGGTTCATTTACCTTATCTTCTATTAAAATGTAGGCTGGTTTTAGTCTGTCTACTGTTACCACAGATGTTTTCCTTGGCATTTGGATTCTGAAATGCTTCTCTTGCTTCTCTAGCACTTTATATGGACCTTCGTATGACGGGGTCAGAGGTTTCTTTACAGCATCTGTTCTGACGTATACGTATTCACAATCTTTCATGTCTGGGTGAATAAATGGCTTGTGGGTTGTAGCGTGGTGGTTATTGTTAAATGGGCTCAGTTTTGCCATTGTCCTTTGGAGAGTCTGCGCGTAGGTTTCAGGTGATGTAATTTGCGGTTTGGGTTCGATAAACATTCCAGGCAGACGTATGTTTGTTCCGTATAACATTTGTGCGGGGCTGACATTTTCTTTTAATCGTAGTGCCGCTCTTAGGCCTAGTAGGACGAAAGGTAATTCGTTTGACCAGTTTGCAGTGTTACCACGTGCGACTAGAGCGGTTTTCATCGATCTGTGCCAGCGTTCAACCAAGCCATTTGACTGCGGGTGATAACTTGTAGTCCTGGTCTTCTTGATACCGAGTGACTTAGTCAGTGCGATGAATAAGTCAGACTCGAACTGTCGTCCTTGGTCTGAAGTTATGGTGTTTGGGCATCCGAATCTCGATATCCAAGTGCTCACGAAAACTTCCGCTACGGCTTTTGCTGTTATCTCTGCAACTGGTACAGCTTCCATCCATCTCGTTCCTCTGTCTATCATTGAGACAATGTATCTGTTGCCTCTGGATTCTGGGAGCGGACCAACAATGTCTATATGAACGTGATCTAAGCGTGATGTTGGTGGGAAAGTTCCGATTGGAGACGAGTTGTGCCTGTGTGTCTTGCTTTTCTGGCATGCCTGACATGTTTTAGCCCACATACCAACGTCAGTGTTCATACGCGGCCAGAAATAATGATCTGAGATCATTTTCTTTGATGATCTTATACCGGGATGCGTTATGTTGTGCATAGTGTCGAACACTTGTTTTCGAAGTGACTTCGGCACATATGGTCTAGGGTTCGATTTTGAATTTTCGCAAAAAAGTTGTTTTGATCCTGATAATTGCGTTCTTTTCCAACAAAGGTTATTGTTGTTCAAAAGCTGAGTGAGTTCAATGTCATTGCTTTGCATATCTGCTATCTCATTCCAATCCATGGGTGTTGGGCAATCTATTTGTTCGACTCGTGATAATGCGTCAGCTACTGGGTTCATGTTACCGGATAGGTGACGGATGTCTGTCGTAAATTGTGCAATGAACTCTAAGTGACGTAACCTTCTTGGTGCTATCGTTTTACTTGTGGAGTTTTGTTTATTAGTGAAGGCATGACATAATGGCTTATGATCGGTATATACGATCAACTCTCGTCCCTCGACATAAGGTTGAAAATGTGTTACTGCCATGTAGATCGCCAGCAACTCTCGATCATATGTGCTATATCTTGATTGCGTTTCACTAAGTCCCTTTGAGAAAAAGGAAAGAGGCTTCCAGTTTCCGTTTTCATACTGCTGCAAAACGGCGCCTACGCATGTCTGGGATGCATCTGTCATGAGTGATAGCGGGGAATGTGTTGTTGGCGAAGTCAATGTAACAGCGTCGCTGAGACTTGCTTTACATTGATCGAATGCTTCTAGTGCTTCTGGAGTCCATTGTATTTCGGTTTTGTCGTTTTTCTTCGAGCCAATTAGGTATTTGTTCAACTGTGCTTGATGACGGGCTGCTTGTGGAATGTTATTTCTGTAAAAATTGATCATGCCTAAGAATCTCCGTAATTCTTGCACGGTTTTCGGAAGCGGGTATTTGGTGATCACTTCGACCTTGTCGGGCAGAGGCTTGATACCGTCTTTTGTAATCTGATATCCAAGGAATTCAATTTGAGGTTTGCCCAGCACGCACTTTTCTTGATTGATTGCGATACCATATTCGTCTAGCCGTTTAAACACTTCTTGTAAATGACGTCGGTGTTCGCTGACTGATGATGACGTCACTAGTATGTCGTCAATGTACACGAAAATAAAGTCGAGTCCAGCTAAGACTGTGTTTAGGAATCTGACAAAGGTTTGACCTGCGTTTCGTAATCCGAACGGCATTCTTGGGAATTCGAATAGACCGAATGGGGTAATCACTGCAGTTTTTTCTACCTCTTGTACTGGTATCTGATTGTAGGCCCTTTTCAAATCGATTTTTGAGTATATGCTGGTTCCTGGTAATAGGTACGTGAAATCTAGTACTCTAGGAATTGGGTATCTATCCGGCACAGTGATCGCGTTCAATCTCCTGTAATCTCCACATAGGCGTAATTCACCGTTTTTCTTTGTCACCACGAGCAATGGGCTTGCCCACGGACTCTTGGAAGGCCGGCATAATCCTGTCTCTAACATATGCTCTATCTCTTTCTTTACTCTTAGATATTTGTCCGCCGGTAAGGGTCTTGACTTGGAGTAAACTGGGTGTCCGTTGGTGATGATTTGATGAACCACGTCATGCTTGGGTCTCGAATGTGTGTCGAGCGGTTTTAACATGTTCGGATATTTGGCCAAGATGTCTGCATATTCGTCGGTTAAGTTTACGGTCCGAAGTGTTGGTGTGCTTGACTTCATTAACTTTGCGTTTCTCTGAAGTCCAGTCGTACCATCTATTAATCGTTTATTTCGAATATCCACCAAAATGTTATGTTTTTCTAAAAAATCGGCACCCAGTATTGGTTGCGTAATGTCAGCAACGATGAAAGTCCATTGATACGGCCTTCTCAAGTTTAGATTTAACGTCAGCGTTTTGTCACCGTATGTTTTTATTCGCGTTCCGTTTGCGGCATAGATTTTATATGTGTCGTCTGTTTTTGAACGGTTTCCTCTTCTAGGTATTGCTGAGATGTTAGCGCCTGTATCAACCAAAAAACGATACCCACTTTTTCGGTCGGTAACGCATAGGCGGTTCGAAGGAATGATAGCGCTGACGACCGCCTCTGTCAACGCAGGACTTAGTTTTCCGACGGCTTTTTCCAGTTGCATGGTTTTTCACAGTTCCGGGCGCGATTCCTGTACCGAAAATGATATTTGCATAACCAGTTTGGGCTATCAGGCGTAATCCTCGATCTTGAGAGGGATCTTGGGCGCGACCGGCTTCGATTGCGTCTATAATTATGCCGTCCATCGTTATGTGAGTTGGCCTTTAGCGCTGCTATTTCCATTGTTAACTTGCTCACTTGATTGACTAACTCAGCGATAAGCTGATTTGGACCACTTGATACTTCCGATACTTCCGACACTTCCCCTGATCTTCCTTCCAAAATCTTGTCAGCTATAGCGGCGAGGTTGTCTAGTTTTTGGTCGTGACTGACCATTAAAACTGCTCGAACATGATCAGGTAGTCTTGATGTCCACAGGCTATGTAGTGTTTTTTCGGCCACCTGACTCTTGCGTGCCAGTTCCCTCATTCGTCGCAAAAGTTGTGACGGTTTTTGGTCGCCTAACTCCACTTCACTTACCAGTTTTTGGAACTGCCGCTCTTCGGATTCTTCGTATACCGCCAGGAGTCTCTCTTTAAGGGCGCCGTATTTATTGGTGGTAGGAGGCGAAATTATTATGTCGGCCACTTGACATATCGCGTCTTTGTTGAGGTTGGCCAGCACGATGCCGTATTTCGCTTCGTCGCCCTGTTTTTGAGGAGCCATCATTGTCTCGAACTGGGCGAACCAAACTCTGGGCATTTCGGTCCAAAATTCGGGTATCTTCGAGGACATTCCTATTGCCGCAACGTCGGTCTGCTTGAAGTCCGTCGCTCCGCATAATGCTGCCCCATTTCCACAATTTCCACTTGACGTCATGTCTAGATAACTATGTGCCTCTTGAAAACCCAAAACCAGTGAGATCCGCTTGTGGAAGGCTGATTAGGTTGTGCAGTGCAGTTATCACGACACGGAAAATCACGAAAAAAAAAAAAAAAAAAAAATACCTTAAATCGCGGCGCGTGTTAACGATATCGGGGTCACCAGATGTAAGTGTACCTACTGTGTACGTATGTAGAAAGGGGCGATGAGTCATGTAAATAAAACAACTGTTTCGGCGAGCGCCAGTACAAGACTGGGGGAAATGGATTATCATTTATTTTTATAGCATATATTTATTTGCTTACTTACACTATAATCAATTTATTTGAACATAGGTACCTAATGGAGCTCAATATTCGAAGGAGTGTTTACAAGGCTAAAACGGAAAAAAATACAAATATCTTACTAATATAGGTAATATATCTGTACAAAGTATATGAGCTAAAAGTGCGCACTTAAAATCCTATACGAGGTAAACTCTAACGCTGTTGACTAGATTAAATTCTCATTTAATAATGAAAACGCGTTTAATATGGAATCATTGATATGGTAAAAAAGAAGAACATTTGCAGTGTCAGCTATAAAATTAAATCAAACAAATATGCAAATATGCAATGACTGCTGAGAAAAATATTAAAATTTTAGGAGGAGAACTATTGGGCTCTAATAAAATTACGTAGGTCCAATGTGCGGCTGCTGACGACACAATACCTTTAAATCAATCACACATAATTTTTTCAAGATATTTTTTTATACCTTTCGGAGAGAGCAGAGAAAAAAACAAAGTAGCTTTGTTTCTGTATAACATAACTTGTTATAATAATACTACGCAACTGCTGGTCCATTTATTACCTACACAAGTACTTTAGATGTTGAAATTAAATTTCGAACCTTAATTACCTACTACCAAACGCGTAGCTACATATATGCGTATTCTTCATAATACGCTTGGTGTACGCTTGCGTAAAGCTTACATATAAAAATATGAAACTATTGACGAAGCTGCACCACGATACGACAGTACGCGTCCGTGGACAATAGGCTTAAAAACAAATTATGCTTCCTTAAATAAAATTAATAAATGCCCCAAAACGGATCAATCAAACTTCTCCAAACAAAAATGATTTTCAAAGCCGATCCAATTAAAGAAATTCTATAAAATAAGCAACATTCAAATCTGCTTTCAAAAGCGTCCAAAATTCTTACAAAACAAACACAAGTGCAGCTCCGACAAAATATTAACAAACAGAATAAATCGTATTTAGTGAAACAAAGCATTTGTGATTCACCCTGGAAGATCTCGTTAGACTCTTAATGAATCTATTGAGGGCTTGTCGACCGAACCGGACGAAAGAACGGAGCGGGGGTTGAAGTTGCGCTAATAATTTGTATTAGGCTAAGTTTACACGAAACAGTTTTTAGCGACACGTTGTTAGTTGTTAGCGTCGTCAGTGGTAGTACGATTGCTGCAGCGATCGACAACTTTATAAACATGGTTTTGTCGAAGTGTAATTCTATACACGTTGCTAACCATCCACCCAAGAAATAGAGGAATGAACAACAAAATAAAAGATTTTAAAATGACAGATTTCTACAACGCGATATCAACAATGAAGAACATATTGTTAGAAGTGCTTACTTTGTGTGACTTTGGGATTTGTGTATTTTATAGTTCCAGGTCTCCAATTTTAGTCGCCAACTTGTTTTAAGTATGAATGCACATGTAAAATGCGTAACATTTTAATTGACTACTTAGTAGTCCTCTTACTTTGTGATAGTAGAGGCTCTATTAAGTAAGGTCTAAATATAAAGGATTACCATGTGATGTTTCAGAAGAGTTTACGTAAATTCTATAAAATTTAGACTTTACACAATTGTTATCTCACTTTGGCTTGAAAGTGATACATTCTTATTTCCTACTTCCAATATACACCTAAATATTTGCCCTTTAACGTTTGGTCTGGAAGTGGTAAGTGTGAATTAAGCCTTAGAGTCTGCACGGCAGTATCGCGACACTGCGCTAAACTGTCGAGACCCGAGCCGTTGAGCCGTAGACAAGCCTAATACCATTTGCGCTTGCTTCAACTTGCACCTAGACATAAATATACTGCAATTATATTCGCTAACTGTACCTACTGAAAAGTTTGGATAGGAGTTTTTGGACACTAGAATGGAGAAGCAAAGCCGGGGCGAAACTCCATGCGTTAGTAGGATTGAAGCCTACTGGGGCCATGGGTTATGCGAATAAGAACGAGGGAGGAGAAGAAACCGGAGTGGGTTTTAGTCAATAAAAGTCTGATACGCCCTCACGCTTTACCCAGAGTGGGAAAAGTTATTGAACGATGTCTCAACCAAAAAAAGCATAATAATATAAATTCTTCTTCTTCTTTTCGTATCGATGCTCTCAAACTTTTTCTGCCCAGTATTTGGCAACCTGTATGGCTTTGGCATTGGCCTATAATATAAATTTACATTTGTATATTGAATTCTTTATATATTATTAGATTTTCGGTCACACGTTCATCACATAAATATTTAATATTCATAAATACCATAATACAACAAATATATGTGCTATTTATTGTTTATGCCCGCCTGACATTGTAAAGGTTGAACTAAATTGTTCACACGTAGACCGTGCACGTACGACGATCTGGGCGTGTCGGTCTCCATACATTTTAAATAGCAACTAGACTTGTATAAATACATTATAGACGCGTCTTTACGTACAAATCAGGCGTGGCCACTTTTGCGTCGATCGAATGTAGTACCCGCTTAAGTTTTGTATTTAGCTACTACTTACTATGTAGTTTATTTGAGTACCGAAATTCCTTATATCAACTTAATATGTAGTGTCTAAAAATAACTTGTGTTTCTCATATTCAGTGAAATTTTATTCTTTTTTAGAGTATAATACGCCTTCTTCTTCTTCCTGCCCCTGTCCTACATTACTTGGGGTCGGCACAACATGTTTTTTTTTTCCATTCTGTCCTTTAACCCGTCGTATTATCACTAACTCCCTTTCTTTATCTTATATTTCATATGAGTCTTCATACAATCCATCCACCTTTTCTTTGGTCTTCCTCTTCCTCTCCATCGTATAATACGCCTTATACCGTATAATTCACTGTGTGTGACAATAATAACGTATACTACAACTAGGGTCCCGTTACCAGTACCTTGGTAAGTGTTCGTAATAATTTTGCACCATCCTTATCATAAACTCATACGTATGCCCAGTCGCCAGGCTCTGGCTCTCATCAAAATGATTATCATTATGACCTTTTATATTATTTCAAAGACGACCATCTGACCTTTACAGCCCTAGGGGAAATCATGTTTAGGAAGTGTTATGTTATTAGTGGACATCCTCATCCTAATTTAATCTCTAAATCGCCTTTCACGAGACCCATGGGGAGATACAGGTTTGTCAGTTAAGTTAGTAAGTTAGGTCTCGCTTGCTTTAATGGATGGGTGACCATTTGCTATGTGCTGAAACTCCTCTGTGGCCTGAAAAAAATTGCGGGTCCATACTGTCATTTGTAGATCTTTAATAATAATCGATGCTGATTTTATGACTTGTTACTACCCAGGAGCCAGACATTCTGGCACCAGCCTTACCAAAAGAAATCATGTGTCATCTTGAAGAGGTCTAAGAGGCAGATTTATATCCCACTAACTAGCTACTCTCGCGGTTTCACTAGTGTTCTCACAAACCTTCATTAATAGGTGGGTTGTACGCTGGATGAGCTGGATCCTACCTACAAATGTGATCTCTCTCTGTTAGCCAAAGCTTTGTTGGGAAAAAAAATATTGTTGAGTTAAGCTTGCCTTTATATAGGAATTGGCACATAGCTGAACTAATGTTAAGTTTTGTGTACAATAAAGAATTAAGAATTAAAAAACATGTTAAGCCGTAGGTCCCGGCTGTCATTTGTAGATCTTTGTCAGTCGTTACGGATAGTTAGAAGTCAGTAAATCTGACTCCAGTCTTGCCATAAAGTACCGTGTTAGCCCAGTTAATGGGTTGTGGAGGTCTGGTAGGCAGCCGCTCCTCGTAAAATTCTGGTATTCAGCTAAATCGTGCTTGACTGGAAGCCGACCCCAATATAGTTGGGAAAAAGCTAGGCAGATTATGATGATGAAAGAATTAAGAATTAAAACAAATTTTCCAATCCAAACGGAAAGTTCCAGAAATTAGCGCGTTTAATCAAAACAAAAAAGCTCTTCCGCTTTATAATATCATGATATAAATCTAAATATCTATAGTCATTCCAATCTTCCTTATAACAAAATTATTTTTCTGTTTAGAATAAAATTATTGTACAAAAAGCTAATTGTCAAGGCCCGTGGCACGGACGGCTCTCCGAGACATCGCATTTACATTTTACAATCATGCCTTTTTGATAATCATCTCAATTACGACCGCAACTAAATTTCTTTGTATAATTACGAGCGATGAAACGGAGAACATAAAAAAATATAACTCTTTATTTACATTAGCATTTCCATCTTTAAATCTTTTGGACGGAATTTGATATTGCTAGCTTTTGCCAGCGGCATCGTTTGTATGATTTTTTTTTAACGGGAAACGCAGATACTACTGTAGTAAAAAGTATCTTATCACTTATGCTCTATTCCTGGTCATGGTCTACTCTTATCACAAATGTTATGCAAAATTGATTAACCGCCAAGGCGTGATTTATTCAAACAAATATTTGACTTTCACATTAATATCATCAGCCCTCGACAACGACCCATCCTACACTGTACGTCTGGAATCCATCGGATTCCCTGGATCTTCACCAGATCATCGGTCTTCTGAGGGTATGTAGAAGACATATCCTCAGAAGAACGATACCGAAGACCGGTACGCGGTTGCCACTCCAGAACGTTTCGACCCCATCGACTAAATGTTCTGCGAACAATATGCCCTGCATAATCTTACTTATCTTTGGCAACTCTTTGAGCTACGCAAAATTTCTGCTTCGATAACGCTAGAGAAATCCGAGCTTAACCTTTTTTTATTACCTTTATTACTTCATTAAAAATATTAGTAAGATAAATAAAAGCTCACACAGAATTTTACGTAAAATCTGGAGCTAAAACTTTATCGCATATTTCATTAGGGAACTACAATATTTTCTTATGAACACTCCACGGTGTAACCTTATTAGGGCGCGAATTATATTTAGGTTGGGAGCGAGCGGTGTCGCGCGGTGTCGGCGGTGTCGGGGCCTCGGTGTAAACTAATTGCATTTAGAGCGATAGAGCTCTGAGAGACGGAGCAAGCGATGCTAATGGACGGTATATTAATTAATACGGGCGTCTCGTCAAATTTCAACTTAGTGGAGTATCTATTCCGTTAACATTGAGGTTAATGTTTTGGAGTACTTGTATTGTATTGTTTCGATGGATTTGTAAAAAGAGCAGTTAGATCCGCTGCCAATTTTGTTATAGGTCTCTGTTATAATGAGAAACTAAATTTAAAAAAGCTTGTAAAAATAAAGAAGCGTTATATAATTCTTAAAATAATACTTCAATCTTCTTTTTCTTCCTGCCCCTGTCCCATAGTACTTGGGGTCGGCGCAATATGTTTTTATTGTTCTATTTTGTAATATGGTAATTTATGAAAAAAAAATGTGTAATGGTAGTTTCTTTGCTTAAATTATTCAATAGGTACACATCAAAAGAAACATAGTAGAAAATTGAACTTATATTGACCCTGTCATAAAAAAACACCAACAAATTAAAACATTTTCTCAAAATCTTAACACGTTTCTCAATTCAAACGCCAGCGTCTCATAGATCAAACAAATCACAAAGACCGAGGGGGCACTGGAGTGACAATTGAATACTGTTATTGCCCGAACAGATGGTCTATAAAAGTCGGAATGTCGAAACTTGGCAGCTAGGAGTGAGACAACACCAGCCCTGCCGTCTAAATGGCGTTTAAATAAAAGAAATGACAGTCGCTTGGCAAAGCCACCAGCTGACGCCAAACGGTGCCACTCTGATAATTGTTCCCTGTAATTATTTGAAACACTTAATAGCGTGTTCAGTGCTGAGTTTCACCAAATTACAGCCCGGAATACTTTGTTTTTAGTTCGGTTTATAGTTATTGTTTTGGATTTTGGTATGTATTTTTTATGAGGATATGTGAAATATTATTTATATGGATTCTACCTATGAATTACTTTGTGACGCGGAAGAAAATAGAAACCTAGTTTTTAGTGTATAATTATAGTTAGTTTGTGATTGTTTTAATATTGATATAGAAACTTTTGTCAATGGAAATACTCATGGTGTCAATGGAGATTTTCTAAAGATGTTCATTTCCCTGTTTTTGAAACCAGACAGTTTAGATGCCCGATTAATAATTTGAGCATAATGACTCCTAAAACTTATAGTGCTAACCACCAAGACACTAAGGACCGTCATAGTATCAGCCATTTGAAGCTGACTACATTCTGCTGATAAGACATTCTGGCTTAGTATTACTTCATGTTCAATGGATAAATTAAATGATTCAGCTTTATCTCCATAGGCATGAGAAAATGAACCCCGGGGTCCTGGAACTAAGTCGAAGAAGGAACAGGAATGGGTTTTAGTCAGTAAAAGTCTGACTTGATAGAAGAGCGAAAGAAGTAGTTAGATGATTTCCCACCTAATAAAAAAGCTTTACTCTATCTTTGTCGACGCAAAGCAAACACCACAAAATATTCTAAGTAGCATCGGATCATAGACGAAAATTTTCCCAAAAAATCTGCAAAAGTATAGCGTACCCACATACAAAGATGGCTTTCCTTCAAAGATCGCTTCAAGGAGGATTCTGCACTTAGTGAAAATATTGGAATCCGGTCATCGGGAAAGTTGCGCGGGAAGCTGTGGAGCTCTCGATCGATGCACCTGAAGAGTTTGAGAGCTCTCCAACGAATTTCGTCATAATTTCGTATCACTTCACCTGAGAGTATGGATAAGATAGAGTTTACACGCTGCGGTTTAAGCTGTTTTACTAAGGGCGATTTTAGTTAAGGCGATAGACTGTGGATAGGGGTTTTTGCAGCGTAAAAGTAGAATATTATACAAATAGGACATACTTCCGAGGCAAAAGGTGTCGGTTTTAAGTGCTTTTTCAGGAATGGATCCACTTTCTTCCTTCATTCTTATTAGCAGCTGTAAAGCTTTATAATTTCGTTACTAACGAAGATATTTTTAAAAATCTTTCATATTTTTTTAAAAATCAATGAAATATTTAACAGAGTTAATAAAAAAAATACTTGCATAATTCATTTATTTAAACTTTAATTAAAGTAGCCCAGTACTGGTTCCTACATCGGTGGAGTTATCGCAATATATTAGCTTCAAATCGTAGATAATACCTACTACTAGATAATACCACGCTCTATATCTCATCCCTGCTCAAAGCACTGAACTGTGCGTTGAGTTAAACAAAGTTTGACGTCTGTTCCAGTCGCCACTGACGCCATTATTGTAGATAACTAGCGCGTAAAGTAAGAACCGAGCGAACGAAGATAAAACTCGTACGTGGCTAAAGGGTTTAATAATATAATTGAAAGACAATGCTTGGGAAACAGAATTTTCATTAGATCGGTTTATGAAGAACGTTTGTGTGAAATATATTATGTGAAGAGACGACTAATGATGCCAATCCAGGATAATTATTTGCCACGAGTTTCATATTGCGTTCGTTATAAATTATTATTATCTACGTGACTGTTGAGTGCCGATAAAATTATATTCTTATTAAGGATCGTAAATCATTGCTTCAGAAAGAGCGTATAAGGATGAATTTTCGTTGAGTCTAATTTATTTTAACGTGCAATGAAAATGTAGTCAGCTTTAGATCTGATTATTTATTTATTTTACTTTCATGCAACACAAAGGTACAAAGGCGGACTTAATGTCTTAAGTATTTTCTGCCAGTAAAACTACAATAATGTGGAAGGTGCATACATAAAATTATTAATAAGCTTAGGTATCTATGAAGTCAAAATAAACATACGTAGTTGCACACTAAGTATATACTATACTTAATATTATATGTGGCGGAAGTTTGTATGTTGTTACTTCTTCACGCTCGAACGGCTGTACGAATTTCCATGAAATTTCGTACACGGGTACATCATGTCCTGCAATAGTATATAACTCCAGGAGAGGATACTCCTGGAGTTATATATTATTCTATATTATTCGGACAATTTTCTACTTTCATAGCAGCTGAAAAGAAGCCTTTGAGATGATTTTATGTCCGTCCTGATACAGGGAGAAAGCGCATTGCATAGAAGGATGAACTGTTAACAGAAGGCAAAATAACCAAATTAAAAAGTATCAGAAGGCCAAAGCAATACCAGATTGTAAGAAGAACACAGACGCTTTCTACAGGACATTTAATTAAATGGGAACCACTAACATAAATTACACACTTCTACCAAATACAACAAGCAAAACTACCCCTTTTTGTGACAAAATTAATTAAAACTTTAACAACTACAGATAATCGTTATATAAATCCAAAAAACAATTAACGAATCCTAAAACAAACCTAAGTTAATAATAACAGTTTCGAGAGGCACGCCCTAGTTTCACCTCCAAGAATTTAATATAGTTTCAAATTGGCAAAATAATAAACCGGGTGCGTCACTTGCAGGAAATGCAATCACGTCAGTTATAGGGACGTAATTAAATATGAGGCTCGTTGCGAAGGCAGTTACGCGGCGCCATTGTGAATTTTGACGTTGCGATTGGCCGCGATTTGTTGCGAACGGTGTGAGATATGCGAAATAAATTGGCGTTGAGTTACCGCACGGATTATGAGAGACGATGAATAACAGTTGATTAAATGATTGACTTTTTCTAAATTATGGATAGGCGTGTTTGACCACTATCTCACCTTGTTATTACGTCAGTTATAGGGACGTAATTAAATATGAGGCTCGTTGCAAAGGCAGTTACGCGGCGCCATTGTGAATTTTGACGTTGCGATTGGCCGCGATTTGTTGCGAACGGTGTGAGATATGCGAAATAAATTGGCGTTGAGTTACCGCACGGATTATGAGAGACGGTAAATAACAGTTGATTATAATTATGATTGACTTTTTCTAAATTATGGATAGGCGTGTTTGACCACTATCTCACCTTATTATTACGTCAGTTATAGGGACGTAATTAAATATGAGGCTCGTTGCGAAGGCAGTTACGCGGCGCCATTGTGAATTTTGACGTTGCGATTGGCCGCGATTTGTTGCGAACGGTGTGAGATATGCGAAATAAATTGGCGTTGAGTTACCGCACGGATTATGAGAGACGGTAAATAATAGTCAATTATCTGATTAACTTATTCTAAATTATGGATAGGCGTGTTTGACCACTATCTCACCTTGTTATTACGTCAGTTATAGGGACGTAATTAAATATGAGGCTCGTTGCAAAGGCAGTTACGCGGCGCCATTGTGAATTTTGACGTTGCGATTGGCCGCGATTTGTTGCGAACGGTGTGAGATATGCGAAATAAATTGGCGTTCAGTTACCGCACGGATTATGAGAGACGATGAATAACCGTTCATTATCTGATTGAATTTTTCTAAATTAGGTATGGATGTGTTTGTGTGTGCTGTTTGACTACTTTCTCACCTTATTAGTACGTCAGTTATGGGGACGTAATTAAATATGAGGCTCGTTGCGAAGGCAGTTACGCGGCGCCATTGTGAATTTTGACGTTGCGATTGGCCGCGATTTGTTGCGAACGGTGTGAGATATGCGAAATAAATTGGCGTTGAGTTACCGCTCGGATTATGAGAGACGGTAAATAATAGTCAATTATCTGATTAACTTTTTCTAAATTATGGATAGGCGTGTTTGACCACTATCTCACCTTGTTATTACGTCAGTTATAGGGACGTAATTAAATATGAGGCTAGTTGCGAAGGCAGTTACGCGGCGCCATTGTGAATTTTGACGTTGCGATTGGCCGCGATTTGTTGCGAATGGTGTGAGATATGCGAAATAAATTGGCGTTGAGTTATCGCACGGATTATGAGAGACAATTAATAACAGTTAACTATCTTATTGACTTCTTTTAGGCTCGCGTTTGAATACTATCTCACCTGGTAAGCGATGAAGTGGCTGATGATGGAGCTCGATATTCTATAAGTAACCTATTCATTCTTAATCCCCCTTAAACTTACAATCACTCTTAAGACCCCTACGTTGAAGCTCCTGATGATTATGGATGGCTGTAAGTTTTTATTTGTTTCTGGGAAATCTGTTGTGTTCGTTGAGTAGATACAAATTGGCATCGAGATATTCACTTTCTTTCGCATACGTCTGTACGTAATTTTGGATTTTTGACGTTTGGCCGCGATTTATTACAAACGCTGTGAGATATGTGAAATACTGTAGAAATTGTGGAAGACGTTGAATAAAAGATGATTTCAGGGTTGTAAATGTGTTGTATTTTTCTTGAAGAAATATCGGAAAAAGACTACTGAAATAAAGTCTTCAACTTCATTTTGTATAGAACATGTAGGTCATAGATATTGTATTTCGCAATTACTAGTGTTCACATTGAAATATTATATTCATATTTTGATGGTTTACAAAGACAAGGTTCCTGAAGGAAATCGGATGTGACTAAAAAACGAGGAAACATTGGTATATTCTTAGTCAAATGATATGGCGCCTAATTTCCTGCAAAGTTTATTGCAATATCAGTAAGAGAGAGAAACAAAACGCCTAAATGCATAAAAATAGCTTTATTAAGACAATCAAAAGTTAGAATCCAAGCCGTTCTCACATAACATCAGAAACATAAAATCTACAGTTTAATTGTCTTGAAAAAGCGTTCGTGCAAAACTTGTTTAATTTGAGCGTCTCATGGCAAAGTTAATAAATAGTGCAAAAGTTGCGATATGCCTTCACTAGTGTTATCGTTCAGCGCAGCCTGTTTCTTTCGCACTAGTGCTTGGATAATGGATACTGCAGTTATTAAAGATTCGTTTTGTGTCATTCTTTTTAAGATTTCTCATTCTAAATCTGTAAGTCTGTAAAATAAGTGAGGATTTTTGAAGTTTTGTGTTCTGTCAATTATTAAAATAATATACCTAATAGTTCTTAAAAAACAATTTAGGCATTTGGATAATTAATCAATAAGACTCAACTAATGTGGTCGCTGTGGCAACGCTTGAGGGTGGCCTATGTCCAGCAGTGGACGTCTTTCGGCTGAGATGATGATGATGATGATGACTCAATTAATTATATGTAGGTATAAAATGCAAACGTTGCTGAATTACTGATCTACGATTATCAACACAGATCAAACCATTGGATAAATCATTATAACAACGAAGATATTTTTTTTTTTTAGGTGGGGAATCATCAAAATGACTTCTCCCGCTCTGGGCGGAGCGGGAGGGCGTGTCAGACTTTTACTGACTAAAACCCACTCCTGTTCCTTCTTTGCCTTAATTCCGGGGTACCGGGGCTCTCTTTAGTCAACCCAGGCCCCAGAAGGCTTCAGCCCTACCGGGCCCCTACTGTTTGCTGACATCTCCTTGAGGCGCGCGTGGAACAACACGCGCCGTCGACCACATGGTTGGTCCGGATTGTTACCAGACGTCCGGACGGCGAGCTACCCATTGCTCGCCGTCCGCAAGCATGCGCCTACGGTGGCTGGAAATCGGGATCAGAATCTCGGCGGCGGGGGCGTGAAGGCCATGCCCTCTCGCGTGCGGCCGCCTCCTTGGCTAGCATTACTGATTCGCAGAAGGATGCGACCGCCTGCCACTCCTCCTCGCTCCGGACCATGGCCTGTACCAGGGCCCGGCGCGAGAGGTCATTGCCACCAATCGCCACCTCGAGGACACGGCGATGCTCGGCCCAAGCGGGGCATACCTCCACCGTATGCTCCACCGTGTCCTCCGGGCGGTCATCACAATGGTGACACCCGGGCGATTCTTCAGCACGAATCCAAAGCAGGAATCTCCCGAACTTCCCATGACCGGTGAGGTCTCGAACTTCCCATGACCGGTGAGGAACACGACGAAGACATGCACTAAGATAATATTTTTCAAAATTAACCCCTTTAGAGTTGAAACGGGTATTTCCATACAGGAGAAACCCACTTTCACTGGGCGAAGCCGTTAACAGTCTGTAAATAATAATTGTTAATATAGTATAGTAATAAATAAATAATAATTTCGTTTATTTCAGGAATTAACCCATAGAAACATTATTGAATTAAATGAGATGAAATTGTTACACCATAAAAGATAAATTAAATTAGAGGATAATATAATATTTACAACACTACAAGGATATTTTGTAATACTTGATTATTTGAAAATAAACATTTGTAATATATCTCATTAAATTAGATTAGATCAATGATTGAAATATATTATTAAAATTACATAATTTTGGTTTACAACTAAAACTTCAAGGTTGAACAAATTAATGCAGTGATAAAAATTGGCTAATTTATTAAATTGATGAATTTTCAGTTATTACCACACTCTACTTTAATGAAAATTCAATAAACTTCAACTAAAATCTTGACCAAAATCGATGTTTATCCAAAAGCTTTTTTTTACAAGCTACTCTACAATTACGAACTCTTAGTAAAGCTAGAGCTCTCAATGCCTCTCACCGTGCCTTCGAAGCTCTTTGCTCAAAACTACGAAAAAATAAAAAAAAATAAAAAAAAATCTCTGACGCGACTCTCAGGACCAAGGGAAGCTTGCTTAAACGACTTCCATGGACTTTTCACGAGTTGTTTTTTTCATCCAATGTTGTTTTTACATTCTGCTTATTCAACTTTTCGATGACTGTTTTAGCTCTTCAGTTTTTTAGTGATGGCAAAATTAAGATGGTGATGCTCATTTCTGTTTTAAGCCGACTACAAAAAATGAAGGATGTAGGAAGTTTTCAATTCGGGAGTATTTTTTTTTATTTGTAACCTCAGAATTCCGTTATTAATGATCCGATTTGGACAATTCTTTTTATCATTTGAAAGGTAAATGTTGTTTCTAACGTTGTTTCATCATTTTTTACTACTGAATTTAGAAATTAAAGTTATTTCAATGTTTGTAAAAAGATTTTGTATTTATTTATTTTATTTAATTTATTTTATTTATTTTATTTATTTTATTTATTTTATTTATTTTATTTATTTTATTTATTTTATTTATTTTATTTATTTTATTTATTTTATTTATTTTATTTATTTTATTTATTTTATTTATTTTATTTATTTTATTTATTTTATTTATTTATTTATTTTATTTATTAAATCTTTATGTGTGTATTTTTCTTACTAGTGTAAAAAACAGTAAAAAGGCGGACAAGAGACCTTGATCTTAGACATGTATTTTTAGTTCTTAGCTTTGTTTTGTTCTGTAATCCGTTAGTTTTTTACTATTATTTCGTGATAATATTACTAGTAACCCGCTGCAAATGGGTCTATCGCACTAACAACTAAAACTAATGGGCGCAGCGTACGAGAATATTGCCTTCTCAATTGCCGTAATCACAAAGCTTGGTCGACGAATTAATGATCATTTAAAATAACGCTGTGGTTTCTAATAGCATCTAATTACTTCATAACTAAAGATTGAAAACTATGTATATCTCCAAACGTATGGGTGTGCCTATAAGAATAAATAAAATTAAAATTAATTAATTGCTAAGTTCTCTGATTATGCTGTGCATTTAGTAAGTAACGAATTCACTACACCTAAAAGTGTATGCGATTTTTGTATGTATATGCGTTAGTGAGTGATTAATGGTTACTCTAAGGGCTTGGTTCACAAAATCCAAGTAGCCACTACTTTCTGAATAAATCAAAAAATGGAACAGAATTTCTATGAAATTATCTGCCAAGTAAGATATCGGAAACTTACTCAGAGGTGGTGAAACAGGCCCTTAGTCTCACTATTGTTAATTATTAATTAAGGGAAAGAATGAGACAACCTTAACAAAAGTATTATTAATAATTCACATTTGTAAATGTAACCATTCGAGATCGATTAAACAATTTTATTTATCTTTAGAGAAAAAGTCGTTATAGCACCTAATCAATAAACACTTAAATAAAATCCAAACCAAAAAATCCCACTCAAAGATTCCCCGATTCAAACAGAAAGAGAGTACATAAAATAAAACTTCACGAACATAAAGCTAAGAAACGGAGCGTCCTTTTAAAAGCCAATAACAATATGAGTTTAACAAACTGCAACATAAGGGTAGTTTAAAATCGATAACGCTTTTTCCGCACCATCTAGTCGCACGTACAAGACTTCGGAACCCCCGCCAACAGGCTTTGTGTCTTAATAACTGGTCCCGTCACAAAGGAAACCCTCAAAAGGAATTGATAGAAAATTAGTACGGGCCGTAATTTAATTGTAATTAGTATTCTAAGTAAAGGAGGCTAGAGTTGCTAATCATATATCTAGACTTCACAGCTTTTAAATACAGGACAGTGGTGTATGGAAATTAGAAGGTTTGTTAGACGATAATAATGTGTCGATTGCCACCTTTTCTTGGTAGTTGTTTTTATCGTTTTTGTTGTTATGATGGAAAGGATATTCAAATAAAAAATTATGTATCTAAAATCTGCATTGAGTGGAAAACAAAAATTGATTTACTTTTTAGTGATAAGAACAAGTGATACATTATTATAATGCAGTTTTTAGTAAATTACTTACATGTTTGCATACTGACAAACATACCGAGGTATTTTTAAAACGCTCCATGGATTATACGATTTGAATTGTCTATAAAATTGTCCACATTTGTTTTATCATGTGTACTTAAAAATCATTTGCTTATCATTAGTTAAAACTCAGAAACGATTGGACAGTTACTATTAAAACAGGATCAGTAGAAATAAAAAAAAACAAGCCCAATAAAAAGTTTGGAGAACTTAAATACATGTTCAAAGTTCATAATTTCTTAAGGAAATTGCCTCTTAGGCGGTGGAAAGTGGGAAGTACTAATCACACAGGGGCGGAGCCGTAGACGACAGCTAGTAGACACAAATGTAATGTTTTTCTTTGTAACATTGAACCTCTAAAAAATCTAGGGCACGGTAGAAAATATCGACCTTCAAATTCTTAAATTTAATCAAAGTTATTGAGAATTGTGGATGGGTGACCATCTTAACGTAACGAGTTTCCTCTGTGCCTCGGAAAGCACGTTAAGCCGTAGGTCCCGGCTGTCATTTGTAGATCTTTGGCAGTCGTTTCGGATAGTCAGAAGCCAGTAAATCTGACTCCAGTCTGCCATGAAGTACCGTGTTACCCCAGTTAATGGATTGTGGAGGTCTGGTAGGCAGCCGCTCCTCGTAAAATAATGGTATTCAGCTAAATCCGGTTTGACTGGAAGCCGACCCCAATATAGTTGGAAAAAGGCTAGGCAGATGATGAATCAAAGTTATTGAGAAAATCAAAAACTTGGTACCACTTGAGACAGGAACTCTCACTTACGTACATAAAATAAATATGGGCTAGTGAAGTATATAGGATACATGCACAAATCAAGTTGACGTTATTACACGATACACAAAATAATTATCTAGGTTGGCGCACTGGGTGATTGATTGACAGCTACGCTGCATGTTGCAGGTTCGATTCCTGTTAAAACAATTATTTATATGGCGCACAAATAGTAGTTCCGGGTGTGGGAGTCTTGTATACGTAAGTTTACATGTTTGTGAACGCACTCTAGATATAGAAGCAATTCCTAGTGAAGCGCAATATTTGAAAAAAAAACACTCCTTATTGTTTATTGCGTGTATAATCAGCAAGGGACCAGCTTTTACTAACATTTAAATTTAAAAGCCTATTGCTTTTAGCCTAAAGCATAAACCAACACAATTAGATTATACATGAAGCCCAATTTCATACAAAAAATTTCAACACGGATTACCGAGAGAGAACTTTTTCTCTCTCTTATTATCTTGTATGTTAATACACTAGCATAAAGCGAGAATTTTCTTTTCACGGTGAACACAAACGTGTAAAAAGGAACCAACATAAGCCGAATAACTGGTATTAAGAAAGGCAAACAACTTTTTTACGAGAAATAAATGTTATAGCGAAATGTATACTCGAGTTTCAGTGAAGAAAACGCCTTGAGGAACGGAGAAAAGAGTTTCCGGTGTATCGTAAAGCGGCCAAAATTATCTATTTACGAGTACGTACCTTCTCGAGGTAGACACTTTCGTCAACATTATCATAGCCTCCTTTTTTAGCGTTGTTTTATCTTCCCTTTAATACAGGTTGTCTAGGATTTCTTTAGAAACTAGAGGTGCTAAATATTTATCTTTAAATATAAGCTTTTACCAGTGGTTTTACCTGCAAGATAGTACAAAATTATCCCGGGACCACCAAAACAATAATGCGAATGAAGACGGCCGCAAGCGTGAGGAACGGACATCTTCACACCCCAGCTGCTGAGAACCTAACTCCGAATGCCACGGTAGAAGCAGGCTTGCGGGTAGGTCTGACTGTACGGTAATCGACCAGATCAAGCCCGAGTTATCGACAGAGGGGATTAAAGAGAGCAAACCTTAGGGTTCCAGCAGGGCCCCATAGTCCGATGCCTGCTAGGGCCGCGGGCATTATTTGAAAAGAAAACCCGTAGTCTTAGAACGCTAAGGGCATATGAAAGACACAGGAGTGGTTTTATTCAGTAAAAGTCCTGACACGTAGGATGCGAGAACTTGAAAAAAACTGCTGTAATTAGTTGAAAGTCTTCTGACCTGTTAAGCGGATCAGTCAATTTACTTCTTACCAGTTTTTAGAAACCATTACCCTAATCGATTGGGCTGACCTTTGTAACTTTAATGACTATGCATTATTTTGGTACTTAGGGCCTGGTTTGATGGTGAAGTCGAATAGTACTCATAGGAACTCGTGAGCATTTCTTTTTTCATGGGAAATCATCAAAAAAACTTCTCCTGCGTTTGGATAGTGCAGGAGGAACAGTCAGACTTTCACTGACTTAACCCACGGTATTTCTTCAGTTAAAAGGAACTACTAAGCTGAAGAAAATCCCATCATGTTGGAACTTGAATGGACTTGATGAGTATTATACCACGAGATGAAAGCTAGGTAGGAAAAGAATGTTAAAAGCTTATTACCTAGTTATGTCGCGTTGACAGTTGTCTTCTGAAAAATGATTTAAGTGTTTCAAAAACTCTGTAAGGCATACTGCCCATGAATGCGTATCATATAATGCCGCCTACGCGCCTGCGTGAAGCTTTCATACGAAACTGTGTTGTCGTGCCTTCGTGTCGTTGCAGTTTCATCCATAGAGTATCATAGTCTGGTATGTTAGCTGTGAACAGGCGTACACCAAGCGTATAATGACCAGTGATAGGAATAGGTAGTGCCTATTTGCCTAAACTTCGAAGAACAGAGACAAGAAACGGAGACCTCCTTAGGACTAAATTTTTTTCGAGACTCCCGAAATTTCGAGATAACACTTAAAATACATTAAAAAAAATTGTTATGTGGAATAAGTAATTCGTCAATATTTACCAAGTTTGCGACAATCATAATAATTACATACACAGTCGTTACAACCATAAAATTTTCAGATTTTTTTTTATTTTGGAGAACATTTTGTAAATGGCTTGTTGATCGTAATAGGTATTACTTATTCCAAATAACAATTTTTTAAATGTATTTAAGTTTTGTCTCGAAATTTCGGGACAGATGTCTCGGAAAATAATTTAGTCCTAAGGAAGTCTCCGTTTCTTGTCTCTGTTCTTCGAAGTTTAGGCAAATAGGCACTACCTATTCCTATCACTGATAATGACGAATACGTCTATATAACTACGCATCCGTGGACAGTAGACCTAAGGCCTCTTGCATATGCCACGTTTTTACGCCGACCGTAGCCAGGGTCAATTCACCGTCCATAGGCACGGCGCACAGTGTTGTATGGTAAATTGAGAGAACTTGTTGATGCCAAAACTTAGCGCCACGGAACGGCGCCACCGCCGTATTTCTTCACTGTTGTATCGCAGTCTAAATCCTCTAGTACACGGTACGTTTTGTTGCGTATACGTACGTACGGTTAATAAAACGTGCCAAGAGGCCTTAGTCTTATTCTAATGGAAAGGTATACTTAGCGTTTATTGTTACAGTATACTTCTCTTCGTCGGTACCTGTGGGAAAGGATGGTATTAAATTAGATGGTAAAGTGCTATCCAATTGGGCTTACAGCTTGTGCGCTGAAACTAAAGCTAATCGCTAACTAATTATAGCTTAACGCAATAATTTATGCCAGTTTCAATGCTAGTTCGCTAAGCTAAGCTGTAACTTATGTGAATTAGTTAGCATACAATTGGTTTGTTCTGATATCATGCCATATTTTTCGATGAATGCACCTATCGTCACTTGAATGTGGTTTTGATCGTGATCATTGATGATCTAGAATTCAGGGATATGGCCTTGACTGCTATGCTCTCTCTTCACCCAGAAGAGGAAGGGTTCACTGATGTCTTTCCACAAAAAGAAGGACAAAAACTTACTTCGCATTAGGCATTTCGTAAAACTAAACAGATGCTACATGACAATGCTCCTTACTCCTTTCAGCCCTAACAGCGATTCTTTGACGTTTGGCGATTCTTTGAGCTATGTCTGTAAACTTGGATCTCTTACGGATATCTTCTTTCCTGATGTAATCATGCTTGGAAATTCTGAGCATTGCCTTTTTCATTGCCTTTTAGGGGTGACTTTAAGAATTCTGATATCACCCATTGTGAGCGTCCTATGTTTCGAAGCCATAATATGTTAAAACTAGCAACATGTACTGGTTATAGACTTCTTCTTCGTCGTCATAAGACATACTTGCTAAAGATATACAAATGTATTTTAGGCACATCATCGTATCTACTCCACTTAAAGCTACCGCAAATCCGCTACCTTAAATCAAACTTTACTAATCCCACAAACCGCGCACATCAAATCAAACTCCCCAAATCACTGTCAAGTTGAAAGACTGAAATTATAATCAAGTTTATGACGTCTTCAAGTACCAAGTTGTCCCATGACTGTCGCCCAAAAGTTGTATTATAGTTGGGCGACCTTTGCAACCCTTTTGTTGCAACCGAGTGTTTCACGCGTTTAACGATAAACCCTCTTCAACTTCCCTCGTATAAGGAAATTAATCCACGCCCTTAATAACATTATAAACGCTCAATAAAATGCGAAGTGTGACCGTTTGAGTTTTGGAAATAAAATTGCTGTGTGCAGTAAATTGTGAGGGAGACAAAAAGTTGAAGGAGGAATTTAAAATGTATATTTTGAGTGATGAAAAAATCACTTTTCGGTATTCGATACGTTTCATAAGGTTATCATCATCATCATCATCTGCTTAGCCTTTTCCCAACTATATTGGGGTCGGCTTCCAGTCAAGCCGGATTTAGCTGAATACCAGTATTTTACGAGGAGCGGCTGCCTACCAGACCTCCACAACCCATTAACTGGGGTAACACGGTACTTCATAGCAAGACTGGAGTCAGATTTTACTGGCTTCTGACTATCCGTAACGACTGCCAAAGATCTACAAATGACAGCCGGGACCCACGGCTTAACGTGCTTTCCGAGGCACGGAGGAAACTCGTTATGTTAAGATGGTCACCCATCCACAGACCAACCTAGGCAAGCGTTGCTTAACCTTGAAGATCGACCTGTGCGGCTGTTATTATCTAGCCACGAGCTCCTCACGTTTCATAAGGTTATATTAGTAAACAATGATCAAGATCTTTTAATCAACCTTGAATATTCGCTCAGTCATAATTACTCAAGTTGTTTGACTTTTTATCTGCACTGTATATCTGTACGACACGGCAACGTGCAGTAGTCAGACACCGTGCCGTTTTAAATTAACGACACCGCGCTATAGTATTGTGACCTGCAAGTTCTAAGAACACAAAACAAACTAATACCAAAAAATTAAACAGCCGTACATTCACGCTCACACAGTAGGGTACTAGGTTGTTAGTTCAAAACGTGTGTATAATTATTCTATCTCACCAACGCTGGTTCATACTGGTTGTGGGTGTAGGATTACGTACTTTTCTGAGTGCATAAACTCGGAGCACTCGGTGTTATCGAATGTAGTTTACGGTTTTAGTTTGTACAAGCTTGTCCTAAGCTACAGTGTAGCTTTAAGTGTCAAATAAACATGTTTCTTTCTATCATACGTAGGTATATACCACAATTTAAAAGAAAAACAAAGCAACAATCTTACAAGGTTCGTACTACTTATAAAACAGTATAATTACATTCACGCTCATATACTAAAGTCTATTCGCGTCAAGAAAATAGTGACCCATCAGTGCAACTGCAAAGTAAATGTTGCCTATTCAGACTGGGGTAAAAAATAAACCTTCATAAAGCTTTAGTAAAAAGTCTCAAAAAAATGTATGTAAAAAAATACTAAGAACATAATTATTTTTAAATCTAATTGTAATCATCAAAATTGTAACTTTTATTTTTACAAAGTGAGGTAATCTTCGTTTTAAAATTGACTAAAGACACGCTCGGGCTGTGTGAAGATCTTAACTTCATTTGGGCTATGTAATCACGGTTTTCAAAACTGTGATAAAATTGGTCAAGAGGAGTCGCTACGCTGAGTTAAAATTGACTCATGGTGGTCCATATTACCTCAATACGTATTGCGAAGCGGTATGTTTATGAACACTTTTCTATGCACGTATGCTCCGACCGCTCGATGTCAAAAGAAGCATGTAGTAAATAATACACATTTATTTTCCACCGGAATCTAAACAAATTCAAGACCAAACCGTTTTCCTGCAAAAGAAAATCGAAACCTACATTTCTAGAAAAAACCAATGGACAATCTTACAAATATCAAAACGTGTCCATCCTACTCAAGAAACAGCAGAACAATCACGCTCACACTAGGCGACTAAGCTATTAGTCCAATACGTATGTACATTTAAACTGCTAAGGCGTCCCCCGCACAGTCGTAAAGCCGTGTTCGCTAATAACTTCGGCTGCATTAATTATGACCACGGGCGCAATCTGGAAAACAGTTGTTACACTTTGCGGCAGTTCTATAACTAGTTTTAATTACCTGTATTGATTACTGGCTCACTTGACATCTGAAACAACGAACAGTTTTGAAATTAGACGGGTTTTTTTAAGTCATTAGCACTATCGGCCTTATAATGTTCCCATTACTGGGACTTAGGCCTCCTCTCTTGGAGCGGGAATGGGCCATAATCTACTGCGCGAGCCCATTGCGGATTGGTGGATGTCACATATCTTCGAATTTCTTTTTCGAAGTTCTAGGACATGCCGGTTTCCTTACGATGTTTTACGTCACCGTTTTGAGAGCAGTGGTTATGAAATAAATTACACAAAGTAATACGCTTTTTTAAAGCGCTGGGTTTTTTTATTGAATGATGTGTGTTTGTGAGGTTATCTGGGAGAATTACAATAAATACAGTTCTGTGCAATGGTTAATAATAGTGTGTTGGGTTTGCACACGCAACGTTGCCGCAAGGCTGTCGCCGACAGGCGCGTCGCGACTATGCGTTTTTTTTTCAAATAAAATTTTCTTAAACGGTTTTACAGATAGAACGATTTTCACAAAAAAGAAACTTAGGATCGTGGTCAATCTCCTTTAAATTAAACGCCCCTTTTAAATTAAATTTTGCTTGGGTCCTAAACATGCTGCTCTAAATATTTGTAAAAGAAACCTATAAGTTTTAAATACGTTACTTTCTGGTAGCTTTTTCAATAAATATTTAGATATATTTAAAAGTCTACATTTTTTTGTGACTGAATTTACAAAATTGTATATTTTAGAAAATAAAAAACTTCATATGTTAAAGTTTTTTTGGAGTCTAGACACAGACCAAACATAATATCTAGATGTTAAGGTCAAGTTAGCTACAATAACAAGTCATACTGTGCTCACGTATACTAATAAAATTGTTATTGTATTAGCTCTAATAAAGCTTAATATTTAATAAACAACTTTGTCTCGTACGGCTCAACATGACATAGTTATTAGATAGAATAATAACAACATTGATATAAGTATAACTTAATCACATTACAAGCATAATAGCTCGCATAAAATCCTTAACATTATTGTGGCACACTAATTAATGAATAGATAAGTAATCATTAATACTGAACAGAGTTTATGCGTTCTGATAAATCGTCGCGCCCTATAGGTAGCGTTGTTTGACAAATGGTAATATAAATGGCATGTCAAACGTAACCATTTTCGTGTCAGATGACTATCAGAAAATTGCTCACTTTTTGTGGCGGCGAGGCGACGCGGAAGCGCCCTCTGTCGTGACGGTAATGAAACCGCAGTCCACACAATAAAAGCTTACGACCACAATCAATATGCTAGTAATCCGATACCTGACATTCAATTTGTGAAGTGATATTCAACTGTTGAGTATGAAAAATACCTTTAAGGTTAAGCAATGCTTGAAGAGGTGGCAACCAGTAGATATCAAAATCCTTCCATACCTCGAAAAGCACGTAAGCACGTTAAGACGTTGATCCCGGCTGTCATTTGTATATCTTTTACAGACATTATCTTACCAGGAGCCCGAAAAAGGATCTTGATGAGACATACTAGTGTCATATACCGTATACCGTTTTTCCCAGTCATCAGGCTGTGTAAGTAAGGCAGTCACTCCATGAAAAAATACCGCTGCAACTGCATCGCCATGGGCCAATTCAGAATCAGCTCAATTTACATTCCGATGTATTTACGAGAGATTCTTCGCGATACGAGTATCAATTAAAATTTATTTTGGTTTACGACGTTGGAAAATGAAATGGTGGGTTCTGTGAAATGTTAAATTAAGCGTTTTACCCCTTATCTGGAGTCAGCGAAGATAATAAATGACACACAAACGTAACGATGTGTAAGAAGTTGCTGATAAGTAATTTATGACAATTTTAAATGTTACGTGTAGACATTTGAATTTGAAATCATTGTTTTAGAGAATTTATTCTCAAATAAATGTTATATTTTAACTGGCTGCTACCAGCGGCGTCACCTGCATGATCTTCTTTTTATCGAAAGACACCGTGATGTCTTTTGAAGACCTATGTATAGTTCTTTTCTAAGCGTTACTGCAACGACCGGTTCTGTGCGTCTCGCATTCATCGAATTCCTGCAATACTCTCCAGGTCATCGGTCCACCTCGCGGAAAACCTTCCAACGCTGCATCTTCCGGTATGTGGTCACCAATCCTTGTATACCAAGTTTATTTGTATACCAACATTCATCGAAATTCAATCAGTCGTGTGAGCGTGAAGAAGTAATAACCATACCAACATACAGATTTACAAACTTTTGCTTTTATAATATTACTGGGATTTCTTTATTCATTCTCTCTGGGGTATGTTTATTAAGCAAGGGAAGATAACTTTTGCCGTGCACAAATTAATTTCGCTGACACTGTAAACACCAACAAAACAAACACAATAATTATTTATAGTTTGTTTCGGGATCCAACCCGCGTCTATGGAGCTTCCACAAAATTTATCAAGGCAAAAACATGGCCAGCCACCGGTAATGTTTTCAGCCGTTATCGGCATTTGCATTGAATTAACACAAAATAACCGTTTAACAAAAACAATCCGGCGAATATTAATACGGCTTTAAATCATATGGTAGTGAGTGTTTCTGCAATTAATTGCGTGGAATAACGTTATCGGCAAGCGGGCACATTATACCGCTAAATGTTTGTAAGCATGTACCACATAAATAACGGACACTAAGCTGATTAGCATACCCGAGTCGACATTCACCGAATTACCCTAAAATCTGTTAACAAATGGTGGCTTTGCATAATTGAATAAGTGGAACGCAAACTCGGCCATATGGACTACGGACAAAATGATCACAGGCCTTTTTTTAAAAAATTTTGCCAAAGACCCGTGAAAATGTTATGTTTTCTATTTGATTGGCAAATAACGACAAATTCTAAAAATTTGATTTGTTAATTTCTATGTTTGTCTAACTGCGACGCGCTGTGAATTGTTTATGCGACTCGGATGTGGAGTAAACATTTTCAGTTATTGGTTCAAATATATATTTTTTTAATTCGTTAGATAGTTTTCAGTTTAGGTCCCTGATGGGTTCGTGAAAAATGACAATTTTAGAAAATGACAATCAAACGACTGAAAATATTGTTTACTGGAATAGAACAAAATAAAACCGCTTTAGTTCCATTACTTCAAGTGCTCAATTTATAGCGACCGTTCTTCGTATTGATTGTCTTCGATCAAACTTATATAATTATGTCACACTCAAAACCGAATTGGTTGGCCCATTTTAACCAAAAAAAAAATTGACTAGTAAAATTACTTTAAAATTTACTCAAAATCCTGTTAGATCAGTATTGATTCTAAGTTTCTATAGGTGACTAATACATTTCATACATGTATAACTCGAATTTCCTTCGTGTGAACCAAACCAAAGGATTTCTAACAACCAAAACTATCACCGATTTCATGGAATCAATACTTAATTGATAGTCCGGTCAGGTTTACGAGTATAAGATCGATACCATACACAAACATACATTGAAGATCTGCGTAGCAATCGCATTCTGCACGTTTCGGCATCTGTTAGCGCTACGGTGCTACGGCGCTACGGCGTAGTCAGAGCTACGAGGATTGCGGTGCGTTCAGTTCCGTTTACGTTCCTACCCGCCCGGGACCCCGCAATTAGATCCCACCCATTGTTTCTCGAAGCACTTTCTGTTAGCAATTCCAGTTTCAATTCGAAGGCTGCGGCATTCCCTTTGGCATCAGCCGTGCTATGGTTACGTCTGCGGAATAATAGGAGATATTAACTCGACTTTCGATTCTTGGGGATTGCTGATCTATTGAAATGGAGGTATTTAATTGTAACGACGTGCAAAGTTTCGTACTTAATTGCTTATTCACGCCTTATATTCATTGTTAATTGAATTTGAATAAGATTTTACTTTTATAATAAAATTATTTTATGACTTATCATAATATTATTGCATCAAAAAATAACTCGTATTTTAAACTGAATTTAAATGATCTTAAACATAAGGTTTCTGTCTTTTTGATGTCCAAATTAGTGTAAATGTTCTAGCCTTGTTTAAATGAAATAATGTTGTTACAAAAGAGATTATGTTAATTTTAAGTGTTTCACGAAAAGTCCTATCTACACTAATCCAACTAGCGTCTGTTATTATTTCTTTATACGCAGACAGTCTGGCGAAGTTAAGTGAATAAATTATGAAAACAGAATGATAAGTCAGGAAAGTTGGTGTAACTTCGCTGCAGCTACTCGACGTATGCGGATGACTGTACTACTGAGTAGGCTTGAAGACAGGGACTATGTGCTAGAGAACTATTACACATTTATTTAATGCCAAATAAAATAAAATTGTTATTTTCAGAGGGATATGCTGGGAATTTCCTTGTCTGATTGCATCAAAAATAAAGAATATAGCCAAACTTAAGCAACAGTGGGTAGGGTAAATTGCTCGCAGAACAGATGGTCAATGAGGCCGAAAGGTTCTAGAGTAGCGACCATATACCGGAAGAGGTAGCGTTAGAAGGCCTTCCAGAAGGTGGCCTGATAACCTAGTGAGTGTTGCGGGAATTTCATGGACGTGATATGACCAGGACCGGTCGTTGTGATGACACTTGGAGGAGGCCTATGTTCAACAGTGGATGTCTTTTGGCTGATATAATGGTAATGATGATGTGGTAATATAAATATTTTGTTTTAATAAAATTGTGTTTTAAGCGTGATAAATATGATTTCTTCTAATTGTATATTGTCTTAGGATATTATTCGAAAGGAACCTGGAAAGCAAAGGGCAACTGAAAGAAGATAGGTGGTCAGTCAGTAATAGTTGAACTGGCTCTTTTCAGCAGTTTCAGCTGTTCTTGACGTACGGTTGCTCGGGCAAAGACGTAAGCCTATACTGACTTTGCTCGTTAAATTTACTCTAAGCGTTTGAGCCATGAGGCTAGTCTTTTTTGCTTTGTTCATTAGATTGCACAATTCTAGACTTACGTTCACGATTGCGTTGAGAAATCGACCGATGTTCACGATGTTTTACATTCTCGTGACAAAGAACAGAAGTGGCGTTTTCCCTGAGGTAGTGGAGGCATTGGTTCTTTTTATCTATATTTTTATTTTCCTTATATATTTCTTGCGTAATGAATCCTTAGATGTTCGTCCCAATTCTCATATTTAAAGTAATAAAAATAAACAGTTATAATATTGAAAAAAAAAGAAACAAGTGGTGAAGCAAATGATTTAAAAAATAATAACTATGATAATCAAATTGCATATTATGCAATTTGTAAACATACTTTAAATCAAATTATTAATAAGTAATTTTACTGTAATAAGTTAAAACACATATTAGCATAGAAAGTATTTATTTTAAATTATTATTTAGTAAAGTATTCGTAGTGTAGGTAGATAAAGGATTTGGCATAATATTTATATGATAAAAAATACAAAAAACTTAAGCTTATACTGTTAAAACTACTACTTAGTCCTTCGATCTACATTTGCCGCGTAATAGAACAGCGTAACATCAACAAAATCCCATCTTAATTAGCCATCAAAATCCCCGCTCCAACATTACTAGTTCAGAACACGACTGCAAATAAAACACTACAAATTTACATGCGACCAAAACTATTGTGAACGTAGACCACGTCGCTACCACACGCGGTCTGCTCCACTCGTTACAAACTCATTCCACTAAAGTTGCCGGCCGCGTCATGCACAATCATATTTACATAAAAGAACCGGTCGGCGACTGACGTAAAATATAAATAATGAAATTTTACCGACAGCGAATGTCCCGCTTTTAATATTTTTTAATGCAAATTAGGTGGGCTTGTAACTAAACGGTTGGCTGTTGCTCGTCCTTTTTTGTTCGGTTTTCTGGTGTAAATAGCTGTGGTTGTAAGTGATGTTGCCGCCTGGGAAAATATGTAACGGATTGGAAAAATGTTTACGTTATAGTATAGAATTTGCACAATACTCGTAAAACAGACGGTTGATGGGGACAAATGGTTCTGGAGTGGCCAAGTACCAGAAGACGATGCGGTGGAAGGCCTTAAGGAAGACCGATGACCTGGTGAGAATCGCGGTAATCCTATGGATGTGAGACAAACAGGATTGGCATTGCAGCGACGCTTGGGGTTATAAATGATGATGGAATTCGACTACTTACAAACATCATAATTATTTCAGCTGATAGACGTCCATTGTTTGACATAAACTAGACACCCACTGTTTGAAGTGTCCAATTAAATGTCCAGTGTGTGTCACAATGGCACAATGACCAGTCCTGTGCGTCTCGCGTCTATCGGAGTGTCGTGACCCTCACCGAGTCCTTATAGACGGAGGCAAAAAACATAGAACAACACCTGTCCTTTCATGTCTATCTTTTCTATTTTAACTACTCTTTCATTCATACATCCTTGTTACAGACATGCACTGGCTGAAAGTATTGTCAGGTGCACAATACTTATTCGTAAGAATGTCATGCAAGATTTCTCACCCTCTACTTAATAAGCCACAATCAATATACCAAAAAATCTAACTCTGAATATTTTGTAATTTAAACTACAATAAGACACACATGGAGATAATATTAGTGATAATAATTATAAAACAAATCTAACAAGGTATTTAGCTAATGTGAAGACATTTATATTTCCACTTAGAATAACAACAGCTATATCTAATACAATTAAACTAAAATTCTCCCAATTCTCATCAAACAATAACGATAATACCGTAATGATATCGCTCAAAACAAACCCTTAAACTAGCTAGACTGCCATTGAATTGCAAATGTGAATTGCAAAGAAATAAAACGATGTTTGGCGTTTTCTGTTCTACTCATTTCCCAAGTTTCAGGACTTGCATGTAATTGCTTAATTCCAGTCCGATACGGTAAAGTTCCTCCGTGGCACAAACAACCTATACGATATTTATAGGCCGAGAGCCAGGTAAGTGTTGGATGGAAAATATTATCGCTCATTTGTAATGCAAGACACTGTGTGTGTAATTGTTGTTTGTTGATGTGGATTATGGGCAATGGCTATGGTGTTCTACGGTAGATTAATTCTTGTAGATTATAATATTTTAAATGAATTTAAAAATTAGCAGCTTACAAGGCAAAAGTTTCTTATTTTGAGGTAAGTATACAAATGTGAGAGAATATTAAATAGGTCTGTACAGTATTTATTTGCTTTTTTATTATTATTACGTTGTTTTTATGACATACTTCAAAGTGAGTGAAATAAGTACTAAAGGTCGATTCACACATATCAGTGAGCCCACAGTTCCGGCACAGTACCGCATCAGTGATAATTATTCTTTCAAACATTCTCTATGGATGTATTCACACTTGTCAGTGTCAGTGTCGTCTCAGTACCGTCAGTGTCAGTGCCGGCACCGGCCATCACGGACGTGATCGGCGACGACGATATTTTATCACGGATCACTGACGCCGCTGCATCGAAAACAAAATGGAGGATAAAGGTCGATTCACACATATCAGTGAGCCCACAGTTCCGGCACAGTACCGTTACAGTTCCGTATCCGTGCTACAGTGGTGCGTCAGTGCTTCAATTCACACATATCAGGCACAGTACAGTTCTCTGCGGGTCTTCGTGCACGACGTTCCCTTCAGACTAGCGTTGACGTCGATTGTTTTGATGGCACTCTTCAATAATACAGAATTAGCTATGATAGCCATTGCTTTGAAGAAGAGAATCGAGGAAAAAAAAGAAAATGGGTACATGAAGCATGGAAGTTAAGAGAATCTGAAGGAGAATTCGTGATATTATACAAAGAATTAATTAAAAACGAACTAATTCAATCAACACCTCGTCCTCCATTTGGTTTTCGATGCAGCGGCGTCAGTGATCCGTGATAAAATATCGTCGTCGCCGATCACGTCCGTGATGGCCGGTGCCGGCACTGACACTGACGGTACTGAGACGACACTGACACTGACAAGTGTGAATACATCCATAGAGAATGTATGAAAGAATAATTATCACTGATGCGGTACTGTGCCGGAACTGTGGGCTCACTGATATGTGTGAATTGACCTCAAGGTGTTGATTGCATTAGTTCGTCTTTAATTAATTCTTTGTATAACGTCACGAATTCTCCTTCAGATTCTCTTAACTTTCATGCTTCATGTATCCATTTTTTTTTTCCTCGATTCTCTTCTTCTTCTTCGTCTAAAGCAATGGCTATCATAGCTAATTCTGTGTTATTGAAGAGTGCCACTAAAACAATCGACGTCAACGCTAGTCTGAAGAGAACGTCGAGCACGAAGACCCGCAGAGTACTGTACTGAGCCTGATATGTGTGAATTGAAGCACTGATGCACCACTGTAGCACGGATACGGAACTGTAACGGCACTGTGCCGGAACTGTGGGTTCACTGATATGTGTGAATCGACCTTAAAGGTCGATTCACACATATCAGTGAACCCACAGTTCCGGCACAGTACCGTTACAGTTCCGTATCCGTGCTACAGTGGTGCGTCAGTGCTTCAATTCACACATATCAGGCACAGTACAGTTCTCTGCGGGTCTTCGTGCACGACGTTCCCTTCAGACTAGCGTTGACGGCGATTGTTTTGATGGCACTCTTCAATAACACAGAATTAGCTATGATAGCCATTGCTTTAGACGAAGAAGAAGAAGAGAATCGAGGAAAAAAAAGAAAATGAGTACATGAAGCATGGAAGTTAAGAGAATCTGAAGGAAAATTCGTGACATTATACAAAGAATTAATTAAAGACGAACTAATTCAATCAACACCTCGTCCTCCATTTTGATTTCGATGCAGCGGCGTCAGTGATCCGTGATAAAATATCGTCGTCGCCGATCACGTCCGTGATGGTCGGTGCCGGCACTGACACTGACGGTACTGAGACGACACTGACACTGACAAGTGTGAATACATCTATAGAGAATGTATGAAAGAATAATTATCACTGATGCGGTACTGTGCCGGAACTGTGGGCTCACTGATATGTGTGAATCGACCTTAATTCGGCGAATTATTCAAGTGAGCGTTTTTTTTAATGTTTTTTTTTAATGTTTTAGTTGGGAAAAGGCTAGGCAGATGATGATATTTAAATCATTTAATAATTTTTCCCGCTCTAGCGCAAGGCCGGTATCAAATTTTGATTGATTAAAATCACAGCTATGTTTCTTCAGTAGCTTTTTCTGTTCTAAGGCCGTGAAAATTTCTAATTATAATATTTAATATTTTCAGCAACTTAAACATGCTAAAGTCTAGGATTAATACTAAATTGGTCCAGTAAACCAAAACTTAATTGATGCTGAAGTATTTTAAGAACCGCTACTTTGTGTTTAGGAATTCCATTTCTTGAAACAATTTCTAACTAAAATAATAAGCAAGTTTGATATTAATTTTGGGCCCAAATACAATTCTAGAAGTTTTCGAGAAACCACAACGAAGTTAAACTAGTTTAAATTTATTAATATTTGGTGATAGATCCAACGACAGTGATTTGATTTGGTTGTTTTGGCTGTTATGAGTTGAAACAGAATTTGGTCTCTGCATCACTCAAAGGTTGACTGGTAGAGAATGTCTCAAGGCATTAGGTAAGTCCGCCTGTGTACTGTTGTGTGCATGAAGAGTTAAATAAATAAATATGTTTTAAAATAAAAACAGAAATTTAAAATAAGTATTAGCTAATTTCAGAATTCATGCGTGAGGAAACTGATTTCCTTACGCCACAGCCGCCAAGATCATGCCTTCGATTTTCAGTCACCCTGGCCATGGGCTAGCAGACGGTGAGCAATGGTGGCTCGCCGTTTGGCTGTCAGATAACTGTCTAGACTGAACCCGAGTCTTTGACGGCGCGCAGTGGTTCACGCGCGCCTCTATAAGACGTCAACAAACCGTCCAGCTGGGCTGAAGCCTTTTGGGACCATGGGTTAGCTTCTAAAAGGAAATCCCGTCGTCTTGTACGTAACGCATCTCAGATCGCCCTAGAGCGGAAAAAGGCATTGTATGACTTCTCAAATAAAAAAAAAACGAATTCTCTGAATTAAAAATTAAATTACCATTATCAGGATAGGGTTTAACTGCAAAATTATTCTCAATTTCTTCTTTTCAAAGATTATGAAATAGCAACAGCTGCAAACGAACACGATCCTACAAGTTTTCCAACTAAGACTCAAAATATTTTTATTCAATTAAGAGTTTGAAATCGCCAGAAGTTACTTGAAATTTTCACTTTAAAATGAATCCATGAGAAAGGAATTATTTGTTTTAAATGATGGAAGAAGACTTCTGCGTCTAAAAACTTTCCAACCTTACCGAAAGCATGGCACCGTTTGATGTAATTTAGTAAAAAACTCAAAAATTATTAGTTTTTTGTTATAGCCAAATATATTTACAATAGATGTATAAAACCGGTCGTTGTGGTGACGCTTAGGGAGACTTCTGTCCAGCAGTGGACGTCTTTTGGCTGCAAAAAATAATGATGATAACGTCATGTTTTAGTTTTTAAGGTTTCATCCACGATTTTTTGATAATATCAATAATTTCAGAAATAATCGCTCCAAAAGTAAAAAACAATGTCCCCCCCCCATCTAACTTTTGAACCATAAGTTTAGAAAATATGAAAAAAATCTGGAAAGTAGAGCTTTATAAAGACTTTCTAGGAAAATTATTTTGAACTTGATGGGACGAACAGTTTTTGAAAAATTGGGGACACTTATTGTGACGGACAGGAAACTACGGAACCCTACACTGAGCGTGGCCCGACACGCTCTTGGCCGGTTTTTATTTTTAGTGGGATATCGTTTTAAAATTCTAGCAGCCACGTGCGTAGCTATTTACGATGTTAAATAAGAAATGAGCAAATAAGATTAATTACAAAACTGTAACCATATTATGATAGAGATATTTCATAATCGTAACTAGTTTTAAAACCAGAACACCCATTTCACTGCCCTTGTTCCTAGCCTATAAATTGCGAGCCAACCTATTCCTACAACGAATGGCGACACGTCTGCTGAAAGCCGACCACACATTTACAATTTTTTAAAAAACCTAACAACCTTGTTACGTATTTAATTTTCTAATTGTTACGCTAGGGGGAGCTAATAACGCAGCGGTATTTTTCTGATTACTATCGCACATTGAAGTATTGCTTTAGGGGCTATATAGCTGATGAAAGCTCTGGGAAATACTTATTGCAACTACAATGTAGGAAAATAACAGTATTGTGTGTATAATCAAGTAGTTTTGATAACACAGTTGCATTCATATTGTTGGCAGGCGAAGTTACGGTTACTTTGTAGTTGTTTGTTGTTAGGAAATATACTTTTTTAAGGTGGGAAATTATCCTAAGGTTTTTCCCGCTCTAGAGCGAAGTGGGGAACGTATCGGAATTATACTGACTAAAACAACACCTACTTTGCCCAGCACTTTAGGACTCCTCGTTTCCCTTTTGATAGTCAAGCCATGGCCCCAGTAGTCTTCTACCCTGGTAGGCCCCCTAAATGTTTGCGGGAATCTTTTTGAGGCACGCTTGGAAGACTATGCATCGTCAACGACTCGGGCTCTGTCCTCTGTCCAGACTAAACGGGTAAGATTTACTTTACCTATGAATTGAAGTTCTACAAACTTTCTTTATCGCAATATTTTATCATGAGAAACGCCTTTTTTAATCATCTAGTAACTTAGCCTCACCCTGTGCCTCAGACATCGATGCATAAATGTGTACAATGGACCTAGTATATAATTCTGGCTGGAACTCACTGTGGTGCAATTTCTTCATCATCATCATCAGCCTTGTAATGTTCCCACTGTTCAGACTCAGGCTTCCTCCCCAGGAGAGGGAATGGGCGATAATCCACCACGCGGGTCCGGTGCGGATTGGTGGATGTCACATGTCTTCGATTTTTGGTTCTAGGACATCCCGGTTTCCTCACAACGTTTTCCTACACAATTACACAATGTAGGTAATGCGCCTGGCTGGGTTTAAACCCGCGACCTAAAACTCGTAAGTCGCGGCCGTTACCAATGGGCCACCACTGCTCACTAGGGTGCAATTTGTCTTTAATTCATGAATCCCCGACCGGTCTCATAGAACCGCGCTGTTATTGTCTTACTATTGTGTCTCGTTTCGCGGGTATTGATAGGTAAAGTAATTAAAAAAAAAATTGCAGTATTTTATTGTAAAAATCAAATAAGTTTTAATTCAAATTAAATAATATTAATTCTTTATCATGAAATAGGTACGAATATTTCATGGAATGGTTGTTACATCACCATCTGTTACCTATTTGTGTTGTTTATAATTGTGTTAAGTTATTATACTCTATTTTAAGTTATTGTATCCTATTTATACACAGTTATGCACTGTGTCAACATCTTTTCCCAAACACTTCTGTCGCAGGTCTGTTGGAAGATTTTTTTTGAAGTATGCAGAGCCTTTCTTTCTTTCTGATCTTTATTTGTTAATTTCTTTTTGATGTGATTATATAAGTAATACAGGTGAATGATATTTAAGATGTATTGAACTACTACTGCAATTGTTTCTTATTCCAAATGAACTAAATTAAATTAATACAATAATGTCATTGCTTATTTGAACAATTTATTCTAACAATAAATTTAAATCAGTGTAGGTTATATAAATTTATGTACAGGACTAATCCAAACATAAATTGGGATTGATAATATAATATAATTATATGCTATGAGACATTTTTACCCTTGTAGGAGTTCGAATAACTTACAAGATTTGGAATTGATTTTGAAGTTTTGTAAAACTTACTTTCTAATCACAACAAGCCAATTGGATACTTAAACTTTTATGCTTAATTTTGAAATCTTAATTTAAATAAAACCTTTTTTAAATGAACAAATGTTTAGTCAAAGTACTCATAGATAGGTAGGCAGCTACCAATTGACTACATTTTATTTTAATTGGTATAAACCAGTGCAACCATTGACCGCGATCACACCTGATGATAAGCAGTGATGTAGTCGTTGATTTACTTTACAAACCCAGCTATTTACTAAAGTAGCTAATAAAATCTTGTTTTATGTATAATTATAATTATAACATTAACAATCTATTGTATTACGTTTTAAAGTAAACTCTAATTTAAAATATTCTTTATGAGGACAGAGTACAATATTATTAAAGTTGTTGAGCAGCGACAATCGTTTTTTAGTCCAGTCATTATAGTACTTTCACCTCGGAATTCGAGATACCCAGCTGTAAGTCTGTAAATACTTGTATATTGACACCCTAAAAGTTGTCTCAAAACCTACATATGGTAGGGTGTACGCAACTATGAAATTTCAAGGTTAAAGGGCCCAAAAATCGTTTTTTTGCGCTTTTTTGGTAAATATCTCATTTCCTAAAGGTTTTTTGCTATTTGTATATTTAACAATATTGTAGAATACAAAATTCTCTACTAATTTTGTTTAAAAATCTTTTTCCTACGGTGAACCGTTTTCGAGATAGAGAGCGGAGAGCGCACGGTCACAGCATCACTTCAGGTCAACTGGTTCCTCCGGTCGAAAACGCGCCATATAAGTTGATACTATCGATAAATCAATGATTATAAATATTTGTCAATTTTTATTAACTATTATATTATATTTCATGATTTTTTTTTCTAACCTATCCACTTTTTATTCAGTATTCATTTATTTAACAACACTTACCTGGCGTGTCAGACGTTTACTGACTAAAGCCCACTCCTGTTCCTTCTTTGCCTTTGTTCTAGGGCCCCAGTCAGTGTACCCTTTCACATACCCCATGGTCCCAGTGGATTTCGACCCTGCTGGGCCCCTACGATTTTCTGAAATGTTCTTGATGTACGCATAGATCATTACGCGTCGTCGACGACTTGAGCGCAATCCGGATGGTAATTGGACGACAGGACGGCGATCTACGCATTGCTCGTCGTCCGCCGTCGCCAGCATGGGCTTGTGAACGGATGTACGATGGAAAGGAGCAGTGCGTACTGAACTGAACTCACTTATTGAGAATATGTAATTAGTTTCTCTTACTATGCTATGCTTTTTTTAACTTAAATATCTCTATCTTGCTTTAATTTTCAAAGTAAATAACTAGGGTATGTCATTCATTAATAGAAATTGTAGCAAGAACCTATTTTGGGCACGTAGGAAAAGTGATTACTGTTAACAATAATTTAAGAAATTAGTTTCTTGTTTTGAACTTGTATGGATATTATTTTTTTGTGGCTGGTTTTAATAAAGTAGTATACCATTTTGGAATCTTGATTAGTTGCACCAAATTTAAAAAAACTTGCCATAGTAGTGTTCATACTTTTTTTTACACCAGGACAAGCTAAAGTTGGCTAAAAGTAAAAATCTTCAATAAATTTGGGTAATCACATAAGTTTCATTCATTTTTGTGAAAAATCTAGAGGAATTCTGTTTTTTTTAAGAATAGCAGTAGATAGCAGTTTTATTCAGGTTGTCGCTACAAAAAAAAGAACAGCAATATTTAAACAACTGTGGTACCTAATGGTAGAGGAACATATCACAACAGATCTAAATTTTAAAAGAATTTATTTGTGTTATTTCACTTATTACTTAAAAAATATTTGTGTGATATTTTTTTTTATATTTTTCTCCGAATAATCACGACTATTCAGACAAATATTTATAATCATTGATTTATCGATAGTTCATTAACTATAATATGGCGCGTTTTCGACCGGAGGCACCAGTTGACCTAAAGTGATGCTGTGACCGCGCGGTCTCCGCCCTATATCTCGAAAACGGTTCACCGTAGGAAAAAGTTTTCTATGCAAAAATTGTAGAGAATTTTATATTCTACAATATTGTTCAATATACAAATATCAAAAAACCTATAGGAAATGAGATATTTACAAAAAAAGCGCAAAAACCCGATTTTTGTGACCCCCGACCATGAAATTTAATAGTTGCGTACACCCTACCATATGTAGGTTTTGAGACAACTTTTAGGGTGTCAATATACAACTATTTACAAACTTACAGCTGGGTATCTCGAATTCCGAGATTCTTACCTTAATTGAGCTAATTTGACTGGACTATTTTGTATGAACTTTCTACTAGCAAACTCTTATCAAGGCACAATTTTTGATAACAGCGCCATCTATGGCAGGGTAACGTAACTACGTGCGAGCCTCGAAGCCCGTCGACACAATAGAGCTTTAACACAGCAGCGCTCAGATGCGGGAAAAGTGTGAACTTCTGCGAACATTACAACACCACAAAATATAGATGGCGCTGTTCAGTAAAAGCGAAAAAGCATTTTCACGATGTTATTGATTGTCCCTTTGATGCTTGTTTCCAAGTTTAATACAAATGATAAGAGTAAAAGCTTATTTCCTAATGGAACTGACGGCAAAATGGGAGCAAAGGACAATTTCTTTGTAGCTAAGAATACTTTTTGCTGAGTATTTCCTGATAGATTATTAACTAATTGAAAAATGCATTTATATAAGAAATATTTTGTAGATTACAAACAAAGATTGCGTACTAATTATACGTTTTAGGCTTTTTTACATAAGAATTTTTCAAGGTGTTAAATCCTTTTCATAAATTCAATTCACTTTTTGAAATAATTCCATAATAAAACAAAAAATAGATAGGTATTAAATATACATTCAAACACCTTCTAATTAAGATACGTTAACCTGATGTATCATCAAAGGTAGGTACCTACCTATTATTTTACTACCTGTATCTAATGTGTAATTAGGTAGGTAGTCAAAATTTTAAAGGTAATTATCATCACAGTTTGTTGAACGATATGACCTTGGTAGGCAATTAATACCTGCGTGGAAATACAAACAGCTGATGCATCTATTTTGGTGATTCTATTTTTATCTTTTTTGTGAATGATTGTCCTTCAATATTGTTCCTATTTTTCCTATTACTGAAAACCATACATTCCAGCTAAATTGACAAATAAAAGAATAGATTCCGTTATTTCTAATATTATTTTAATTAATATCTATTGTCTTACAAAACTTAATCAAATTTTTGAGAAGACAAAAGTTTGTTGCCTAGGCTAACATATTATGATATTTAGGAACAACGTAGCTTTCGTATTGCTGTGCAAAAAATACAATACTTCTTCCAACCACTAAGCAGTGGTGATTGTAATAAATCAATGCCAAACATACTTCCAAAACTACAAAAACTACGCTTCATGTGTGAGGAGAAAGTCCGATAACGTGTGATTTTTCTACACGATGTTCTTCGCTGCTCATATATATCCCCTACATACTTGTACACCCAAGACAAAGCCATCACCGAGAATCCAAACAAACATGCCATTACTTAACAGCAAACGGAAAGGCACAATAAGATGACCCACATTCGGGAAGAAAAACGGACGTACACAACATTTGCACTTTTTGTCGCCTCCAAGTTACTACAGTATGTTTCGCCAGGATTTCTATATGGCAAGCATGCAAGTTTATCGCAGCGTTGTTTTATTCCCGAAACACATTGTAGATATTTGTTGTTTACATTATGAAGGGAATTTACATAAAATGGATGTGGCCTCAATCCAATACATAAAGATACAATACATAATATATACAAAATAGTACGAGAGGAAAATGCGCAGAAATATGTACGAATAAGAGTCTTGCAAGCGGTTTTGCCTGCGTAAAAGGTTAGATTGCTAACGGAGTTACAATATAGTCTTCTAAACCAGGTCTTGGTGTACCAATTTTCACCTAAATCCATTTAATATTAAATCTTTATTGCAGATCATAATATCGTTCGTCTAAAGTTATACAAGTAAATTTTCAATAATTTGGGCATGAATAAACGTCCTCAGGATGTTTGAATCCTGTTTGCCTGCAATGACCTGTTGGTAAAACTGTGTTATTGTAGTGTAAGTATTTAAAACTGTCTTACTTGCACAGACGTAGCTACAGCAAATATAATAAATAACTTTATTGGAAATTATATTTTCAAGAAGTGTAAGTGCTCATCGAGTTTTTTTTTTAATGAAATCAGCAATCAATTGGTCCACTTTCCAGCTGACGACAGGACTGACCATTTTTTGGTCAATGAATCAGCGTTTTTGTTCAACGTGGCAATGGCGCCAATGTTTACCACTTTTTCTATTGAAAGCGATGTATACGAATGTTTCACTGCACAATGAATTTTTACCTTCACTTTTATGCCATTTGTGAATTGAACAACAATATTTTTGATGTAACGAATGAAATTAAACGTAGATGGACATATCATCTAACGTTTAAACGATTTGGCCAGTTTTAATTAGCCATATCATAAAGTGGTGAATTTTAAGATCTGATCACAATTTTATAATTGTATATTTTGTAATTAAACAGCCAGCATTTATCTTACTTTTCTTCAAACTTCTGAATAACCGCAATACACCGGTATTTTCCGTGGAATTACTGAAATAAATATTGAACAATCATCGCACTTCGTTTGTCGTTCGACCCCTTTTGTCATGGCTGCATTGAGTATTCAATTCGCATTTATTCGAACTCCGAGGAAACAGCCGAAGGGCAAAACACACACACACACATATGTACATTGTATATATAGTACCTACATCAAACGTACAAAATAATGACCGCAGTTAGGCTATCAAATTCACAGCTGTCAGCACAGTACAACTAAAATTAATTAATTATTCTAATATTGGTCTAGCATAGACAATAGAGTTAACTACCTAAATATGCTTTCACTACATGGCATACTACCTGGCCATACCCTGCCTACTCGCGAATTAAACTGTTTAGATCATTTCATGATGAAAATAAACAAAAAAAAGACATCAGCAACGATTGCTATCTTACATACTTCCATAACCGATCACTTCACTACTTTTTTATCGTTAACTAATATAAAACCCAAACAAAGTGTGAAGACAACCACCTCTTCCATCGATTATGAACAGGTATTGAAACATTTTAGAGAGAATCAAGTTGCAGAGCTGCTATATTGTAGAGATCCGAACCAATTAACTGAAAAACTTCTACACAAATTAACTGAAGCTATTAATCACAGCACTATCGTAAAAAAAAATTCCCACCAGCAAGCGTACTGTTAAGCCATGGATAACTGCCGGTATTTTAAGATGCATTAAGAATCGTAACAAACTCCAACATCAATCCCGCAGCGATCCATTTAATGACATCTTAAAGATAACCTATCGTCGATATCGCAACTTTTGTAATAACCTTATCAAGAAATTAAAAAGAAAGTATGAAAGGGAGCTACTAGCTAATACAGTCACAAACAATAAACTTTTATGGAAGAATATAAAAACATTAACTTACACAAATAATTGCAATACACAAAATACTGAACTGCTGAACATGAAACCAAATCCAACCGACTCTGTCAATTTTATTAATAATTATTTTGTAAACATTGGTAGAGATCTAGCTCAAAAAAATCATCCGTTTCAAAACAACTTAATTGCTTCTCGAACTGACAAGTCTCCGACCCAGGTTAACTCGTTTGTTCTTCTGGATACTGATCCTGAGGAAGTGAACAGGATCTTGTTGAGCCTAAAATCTGATAGCGCGCCTGGCTGGGACAATATTACCACTAAATTATTAAAACACATTAGCCAGGAAATAAATCCTATCCTCGCTCACTTAGCTAATCTTTGTTTTTCGACAGGTAACTTTCCTGCTCCACTCAAGCAATCTATTATCATTCCTGTTCACAAGGGAGGGGACAGAGACGATGTTAACAATTACAGACCGATATCCATTTTACCAGCTATATCTAAAATTATTGAAAAGCTTATAAACAACAGGCTCACAAATTTTTTAAACAAATTTAATATTTTAAGTAGTTTACAATTTGGATTCAGGAAAGGAGTTTTAACTGAGGATGCAGTCACCGCTTTGAGCTCATTGGTAGCTGATAATCTGGACAATGGTAGTAGATGTTTAACCGTGTTTTTGGACTTAAAAAAAGCGTTTGACACCGTCTCTGTTCCCATCCTAATACAAAAATTAGAGGCCATAGGTGTTCGAGGAATTCCACTCAAACTTTTCAAAGACTATCTCTCAAACAGGAAACAGAGGGTTAGAGTGGGGGAACACGTCAGCAGTGATGCAAATGTCTCTTCTGGTGTCCCTCAAGGAAGCGTACTTGGCCCTACACTCTTTCTCTTGTACATCAACGACCTCTGTCAACTTAAAATTAATAATGCAAAAAATTTTTCGTATGCTGATGATACTGCGGTAGTCTTTAGTGAAAATTCTTGGCAAGAAGTTGCGGTTACTGCTGAGACTGGTATGAGACAAATAGCTAGTTGGCTTAAAAATAATCTACTCACACTCAATACAGCTAAAACAAATTATATATGCTTCAATATATCACAACGAACACAACCAAGTAGAGATCTTAACATTAGAGTACACACATGCGATGATACAACTGACTGTTTATGCCCAACACTAGAAAACGTATTGCAGACCAAGTATCTTGGGGTGATTGTTGATCACAGACTATCTTGGTACCCCCATGCAAGTCACAAACAGGGTCAGAAAATTGAGCTGGATCTTCAAAACGTTGAGGCATATCACCCCAAAAAAGGTACTCACCAACACAAATTCTCCCAGAAACCTACTCAACGAGATATATGTAGCTTTGGTACAGTCCGGCTTAACGTATTGCATCCCTATTTGGGGGGGAGCTGCTAAGACTAAATTCATAGATCTTGAGCGGGGCCAACGTGCTCTGATAAAGATAATGTACTTTAAAAGTCTTAGATATTCTACTCACAGTCTCTATCAGAGCAGTAACCTGCTCACAGTAAGGAAGCTTTACATTCTTAAAACTGTTCTAAAAAAACACAAGTCTCTTCCTTATAATCCCAGTCTCACATTAAAAAGAAGAAAGGACATAATAGTTGAAGTACCTCAAAGCAAAACTAAGTTTGCCCAGAAACAATACAAAATACGTTCGGCTCAACTATATAACAAGATGAACAAAGTGATTTATGTATACGATAAAAAAATTAAAGAGTGCAATGTATCCATTACAAACTGGATAAAACCATTGACTTATGAAGACACTGAAGCCCTACTGCAATCATAATAAAATAATAATAAAAAATAAATAAAAAATACATCTTGAGACAAACGTACCCTTACACAGTTATTCACTTACAGGACATACATGCACACACACACGCACCCACACACCCACACACACGAATACACACACCCACACACACGAATACACACACACACACAACACATCACATCTACACTTACATAATTACACACTTCTATAATTTTCAGTATTTTATATATTTATTTATTTACTTATAGATTGTTTCTTTTTTTTGTATTTTAGTTTAAGTTTAGAATTAGTTTTTTTTTTTATATTTTTATGGTTTTTATTTTTATTTTTTATTTTTATTGTTATGCAAAATAAGTACAAAGAGGGAAGAAAACATAAATGTAATTAAGATAAGATACGGAAGAGCGGAGTCTCCTAACACAGGCTTTACTTTGCTTAAAAGGAGGCTCCAATCACTAGGTGTTAAGATGTATTTGATAAATAAATAAATTATTATTATTATTATATCATATAATTAAACTAATGGTAGTGGTTTTACCAAATTATTTGAAATTTGATTTTCAAGTTGAAAAAAATATTATTTCCTTTAGTTACTTGCTTACTTGTAAATCTAATACCGAATAATATGTTTTGGGGAAGAAGGAATCTTTTAGTCTGAATATACCACAATACTACAGCTTTTACTTGTACATGTATACCATTTTCATTGTAGGATTAAACGATCCTACAATGGAAATGGTTCCATCTTTCAATCATTCCAATCCATCGAGCCATTTCCCAGCTGAATACCAGTAATGTACATGGAGTGACCCTATAACCCACTTATTGTGTAACACGATACCACTTGGCAATATAGGTGTCACAGTTCATGACTTCTGACTATCTTTAACAACTGTCAAAAGTCTACAAATGACAGGCTGGACCAACGACCTAACGCGCTATCTGAACATGGAGATATATAATATGTCGGTAACTTATGTTACTAGGTAGGACATCTTATACCACTCGGCAATCTTCGTCTACTGTCGTAAAACATCGGAAGGTAGCAAGAGGCGGCAAGTAGTGAAGAATGTGAGGGACGCAGGCCTTCAGAACACTTTGCTACCGATTTCTGAAGACGATTCGTAAGGAAACGGACACCATCATGCCCAAGTCACCGTGACGCTGATGCCAACTACGTACTAGCCAAGATCCGTGTCCGTTTATAAGCACGGGTTACTCACCGTCCGGTCATCCGGTAACTGTCCGGACCGAGTCCAAGTAGTCGATAGCACGTTCCATTTGCGCCTTAAAGAGATATTAGCATAATCGCAAAGCTAATTCTGGCTAGGGTCACGGGGAATTCCAGAAAAGTAAGCCTGTGGTCCTGGGATGCATGGGACATTGAAATTTGAAGGACACAGGTGTGGTTAATTCAATAAATGTCTAACTGACACTCACTCTCGCTACACACATTTTTATAAAAATAAATAAAACAAAATAATATCAAATTACCCACACAACTTCTTAGACGTTATTTTAATATTTGATTCAATCGTTTGAGTAACAAATATTCTTAGCCTTTTCTTCGAAACTTAGTTCTGTATCGTTTGAATCCCACAATTTCACACGTAACTCAATTATTTAATACATGCAAGGTTTCGTGGGCTGTGCACAGTTTCCAACGTCTTACATCCATTGATTGAGTACAGACACATGGACAGACGGTTTCCATTCAAACAGAACGGTAGGTATTGAAGTGTGTCTAACAGGAGACCACTAGGTACCTATATACCTACATATTGGGACTATACAGAGCTCAACCGAGATGTTTCCGTATTTCCTGTAACCCACTTCATAGACGTCTTACGAAGAAACTAGGACACAGCAGGCTCAGGAATGAATTGTAGATGTCTCCATCCGTTATACATGCGTAGGTACCTATCTATTCCATTTATAACAGTCACAGTACAGTGCATTATTCAATATAATACAATTATTTTAATTAATCATTTAATTTATTATAATAACATAACAAGGTGTTATAGTACAAACTTTTGTGAATTTACTCAATGAACATGAAAATGAGTATTTATCTACATCAACTAGTGTTTGCTTGATACTATTTTTAGTCATGACATGGAATATTTTGTATTGAATATATAATATTCATATTTCGATAGGGCTGCTATGCTACAATGAACCCTCAGTCTGTCCTGGGAGAGATTGCCGATTGCAAAAACCTGATTTCCTAGAAGACGTCATGTTCCTCATTTTCGGCTATCCTTTATGGTCAGTTTGTAACGGTCAGTTTGAAGTGACAACTGATGGAGCTCTTGCCTTCATTGGCTAGCTGAATAGGGATTTGCTAGAGCAAACATGCTTGGAAGAACGAAATATTCTAGTAAGTACAGAATATGAAGATCACACTAGCTCTTGAATTGTTGAGATAGCCGTTGAATATCCACTTCTCTACTCCTCAAGCACCGCAGAATATATTGCTCTTTGGCACTAAAATGTAAACAACCCTTTTTGGGGGCTTATTAAATGACAGTGTATAATAAAGTAAAAATCCACTTAACCATCCACACTCATAGCCCTATATCTTTTGTTTCCATATTCAGCAATAGCCATGCTATACACTACCAGAGTTTGTCATTAGGTTCACTTCCATAGTGCATATAGACTAAATCGCCGGTTGATGTCACTTTTCATTGAAATATGTCTGACTGGACTTCTACGAATTCACTTCCGCCCGTGTCATGCTTTTCAACGGTGCAGAACCCTAGTTTCTGATATTATGTACTTACATACGTATGGCGAAATATTGACGATTGGCAAAAATGAAGTTATGCCGAGAATATGAACCTTTAGGATAATTTTTGACTTGCAAGCAGATGAACCTTGCTAGAAGCTAGTTATGGTATAAGACGATAAAACTAGTGTATTTAAAAAAAAACGTTTTGGACATTAAATTCACGAAATAAATATTCAGATCATTACGATAAACACTTAGGCGTCTCAATAGGTACTTAGGTATCCTATAAAAGTAAGATGATATAATCGATGCTTATATTAGAAACTATTTGATTTAATGGGCGAAAGGTATATGAATGCCAATGTTTCTATATCAGAGTCGAATATTGCAACAAAGGACCCAGCTGACCCGGTTTTGCAAACTTATCAAATATTTATAGTTGAATGTATAAGAATACGGTCAAGGCCGGAATCCTATGCTGAATATTCTATCCCTCCAGGGTTATAAAGATCATGTTAAATTCTAGAGACGTACCAGTCAGTAATATTGTTAGGTTTTCTCACAGCCCTAGTTTCATTTTAATAGAATATTTTAGGAAACATTTTCATTCAGTATTCTATTTTGTAGTCACGGAGTTATCATAATTGAATTACGAAAAAAGGATAAAATAAGTCTATGCTCTAAGCCTACGAAAGTAGTCTCGTAGGTTTAGCATAAAATTTTGTAAGAAAAATTAGTTTCTGATAATAAAAAAAATATGTAGGTAATCGAGACACTTCTTTGTGATACTCATACTTACCATAATTTAGCATAGAGTCCATGGAGTTTCTTGGACATTCTTCTATACAGAGATCTACGCTTTAGAATGTGCTAAATACATCAATTTACTGACTGAATGTCTATTATTAGTTGAGTCATTCCACTTCTTTCTAAGCTTTTTTTTCGCTCCTAAAAGATCACAAAACCTAATCAGTACCATAGACAGTATTACAAGTTCTTAGTTCACCAGCTCTCTCAACCAGCCAGCATCAACAACGAACTCGCAGCGAACGCCTCAATTTACCCATAGACATTTATTTCAAAATCAGCACAGCCGTTTGTAAATCGAACGGACCGGTCATATTTCATGCGGCCGGCTACGCGAGTGGACGTCGTCGTGAATTATGACGTCACCGGCCGACCGCGCAGGATGCGACCTGCGACACGTCATTGCATCGGCATTGGGAGCCTTGTTTCCGATGGTCCAATAAATCTGTGAACTTGTCATTTTGTTACGGTAAAGCACGTCAGGGTATTTTGAAGTTGAGGGTTATGTAAATTTCTGCTGACATTTTTGACTACCAATCAGACAGTTGTATAGATAGAACAATAATTTAAATTAAATAATAAAATTAAGAAATAAATAAATAAAGAAATAAAAAAAAATTGTATCACGCTCGACGGAGAAGGAGTTTTAACGTAATTAAAGTTTAAGTATATGAAGCTAACATACGACGAATTTTAACTACTATTTTTTATTAAAAAAAAATTGTATTCGCAACGTTAACCTAAACCACTTAAAATAACAACTGCGAGAGATCGTTTACATAAACAGCTACCAACACAAATGTAGACTCCTTCCATTTCACTAAACCAAACACAGACTTCATCATAATAAAAAAGAGTGACAGAGTCATAATAGCGGCAGTAAAAAGGTAATCATGTTCTAGGCTCGAGCTATCATGAGCCCAATGAATCTTGTAATCCGTATGGAGTGGAGGACATTTTCGTGTGCCCTAACGAAGACAGATTAAGCCCACCTGTCCCGGTGAACCGATGAGGAGACCAGGATTAAAGACTGATGAGATATTAGCTGCGGGTAATCTGTTCCTAATGTAGTAGTTAGATATTGGGAGGACTACAGGAGGTAATTCCGAGTTTTATAATGCGCAAAGGTATATGATTCACTGCAGTAAACAGAATCAGATAAATAATTCCGCCTTTGTACAGTTTTTACTAGTGCATAAAGCTTTAATAAATAATTAAATAAAATTACATTTTATTTTTCAGGACAAATGTCGTGTAGTGTGATCGATAGTGTATTCATAACAGCCGGTTTCATAATTATGAAACAAAATACACAAAAATTCCTAAAAATACTTTTAAGGATTAAAAACCGGACGATATAGATTAATACCTGATAAAAGCGATTGATAAAAACAAATCACAAAACCAAGCAGTGGAAATCGGGTCTCTATAAAGAAATTATTCGTCACGTGACAAATTAAGCCCAAGTCAATTAATGCTGTTGAAAATTCATGCAACCAATTATAGCAACTAATGGACGTTTGAGGTTTTGTCACATAAATTTTGCGATAGTTTTCGATTCAGTTATTTTGTTATTAGTCCGGTCAATTTAGACATCCAAGGTTACAATAATTCGCACTTGGCTGAAAATTGGTAGGATTGTTCAATACACTATTATAAAGGAAATGTGAAAAGTCCTCATCGATCCGGCGTATAATAATGTATAATATATAATATAATATATGTGCGCAATTATCTAACTATCACCCCCCGCTCGAGCTTATGACTTGTGTGTAAATTAGTGTTAAGATGAAAATTAAATTTAAGGTAAGAGATATTTTCTATACAACAATTAGGCCAAGTCTCTCCTAATCTCTGAATTTCAATTTATTTTGAGTTCTTCATGGTGTTACTACAAAACCTGTCAACTGAAAAATTTATATATTTATCCTTTGTAACTAGTGTTCTATCGTGCATATTTCCTTGTTTACTATTCTTGCTATTAGTGAAAACTGTAACTAAAACCATTGCATGATTTAGGACGATTTATGAGGTTATATCGACAGTCACAGAATAAAACTTCATATAAGACTATGCAAGATTACACGGCCCAACCTATCAAATATCTAACTAAGGCAGGTGCGTGGACTGTTGAAAATACATAGATGCGTTACTAAACAAAAAAAAATATTCAAAATAAGTTCTCACGCAAAGGTGAAGACAAAACATCTAATGTGAATGTAAAAACATAAAACATGTATACCTAAATATTACTTTGTAATTTGTAAACACTCCATCACGCATCTAAACTAAAAAAATCTTGTACAAACTTTAATAACTTTCATTTCTTGTTAAAACACTTGTCTGTTCATTCCGCATCCCATAATCTACCAATTCCCGTTATAACTTCACACCATTGCCGACCAATTTTCATAAAATTTCACAAAAAGATGCTTCTTGTGGGTCCCAAAGGAGATGTGGAACAAATTCGTGAGAAAAGTTTTTTGGGATAGTATCCCGTGCATAACGAGTGGGTATGAAAAAGAAATCCATGGGCGTATTGAGTGGGCCCTTAGTGTAAAAGGCAAATTGGTGAATTTTTGGCGTTGCTTATGCTATATCTTGGTGCTTTTATTTCCTTAACTCGCGAATTATGAAAGAACAATGGTGTAGTCCCGTACAAATTTGTTGGTATATATTTTATAGTGTCTTATGATTAAAAATATACGTACAAAAGTATATAGGTGCATAGGTAAAAAGTGTTTGGAGAAGGCTGAAATTAAAGATATTCAAGTTTTAAGTTGGTGAGATTATTTATATCGCCTGTAAAAAGACCCTTTACGAAAACGAAAACCCCATATTCTATCTCAAAAACTCATCACTGGGATAGTTTTTTTTCTTTTATAGCATACCTGGGAATTCACTGGTTCCGGAAATATTGAAGTTCAAAGTCAAAAAGTATTTTTCTTTTTTAGGGTTCCGTAGCCAATTGGCAAAAACGGAACCCTTATAGTTTCGCCATGTCTGTCCGTCAGTCCTCGCTTAATCTCTGTGACCGTTAGCTCTAGAAAGCTGAAATTTGGTACCAGTATGTATGTCAATCACGACGACAAAGTGCAAAAATAAAAATTGAAAAAAAAAAATATTATTAGGGTAGCCCCCCTACATGTAAAGTAAAACGCGTTTTTTACGCGGTTTACTAAAATGATATTTTGATATTATTGGTATTTTTGGAAATAATCGCTCCAACAGTAAAAAACAATGTGTCCCCCCCCCCCTCTAACTTTTGAACCATAAGTTTATAAAATATGAAAAAAATCTGGAAAGTAGAACTTTATAAAGACTTTCTAGGAAAATTATTTTGAACTTGATGGAACGAACAGTTTTTGAAAAGTTGGGAACACTTATTGTGACGGACGGGAAACTACGGAACCCTACACTGAGCGTGGCCAGACACGCTCTTGGCCGGTTTTTTTCATAATCGTATTTCACGTATCATTAGTAAACCTTTTCTTCCGAACGAACATTATCAAAATTTTCAATTTTTCATAATAAATTACGCATTTGAAGTTACAAAAATGCAATGAAAACTAAACAAAACGAACGCCTCACACACACAAGCGTGCGATCAGTTCAACGACCGAGCGCGAGCGGCCAAACAATCAGCTGATCGGAATTATTATTAATTAATAATTTTTTTAAAGATGAAAAAAAAATAAATTTCCTAGCAATATTTTTTGATCTACGCCGCGTTACTTAATTCCATGTACAGAATGTGTAGTTATCAGCTATGTGATCGGTATTACGTAGGACGTAGGTCTTGCATTGATTCATAGTCAGGTACGTTGTTTATTAGGCAATTACTTCATTAATAATGAAGGCTTTTAAGGTGAGTATAGACTACAACATTTTCTCGAGCATTTCTGTGTAATGTAACGTTCTTACGAATGGTACAATACAGGCAAAAGCTCAGTTCCCAAAACATTTCCATGTAATGTAACGTTCCTGCGAATGCTCGGCGTTATGCTACGGGTAAATGCTTACAGTTAGTGTGCATTTACGAACATTTTGTTGTACCTTGCATTTATTCTTTTTCATACTTTCCTTCGACGAAATGTTACACCAATGCGCTCGCCGCAATGTTACACCAATATGCTCGTTGGTTTGCAACAAGCGGGCGAGCGTGTTCGACGTTTAGTTCGTAAAAGGATGATACACTAGAACATATCATAGAGCGGCTCGTTGTTCTGTTACAAGCAAATGTTGTAGTTTATACTCACCTTTAGAGTTTCTTAATAATTCCATCAACTAGTTATTACATATTTTGCCATTGTTCATTGGTTAAACATTCGCGTTTTGATGGAAATCTACGTTAAGTCATCCCAGAAGTCAATAATTCTAAGGAACATAACACAATTAATATAAACTAGGAATTTACGTGTGAGAAATGGAACAGCATAAGAGGCACTTACAAATACATTATGGCACAAACAATTGTGAAAAACACGAGTGCTTTTTACATTAACGAAAAGGGGATACGTAAAGGTTTCTACTAATGCTTTCAATTATTGTAATTCCGTTACTAAATATGTATTAAACCTGCAAATCATATTTTCATCAACATAAAAACTGACCAGAAAAAAAAATAAGAAATTTTTTATTTCACGGACTGTCCTGCCTCTTTCATCTTAAGAGGCCTGCGTACACCGCGCGCTATCTCGAGTTGAGACGAAATAAAATACGTTTTATAGATTGATGGAATCAATCCAGATAGTTTAAACAATTCTTGGACACACTGACTGGAGTAAAGTCATCATCCACACACTGACAGTTGCTTGCTGTGATAGCAATACAAATTATTGGAAATTTGGGAGATGTTCCGTAATACCAAAAATGATGAATGAAAAACTAATGTATTTCCAATATTGTTTCGAGTATTTATAACTTGATAAGATAATAATATCTGTGTTCTTACGGAGAAATATTTTGAAATATTGTTGTTTATAATATAGAAAAAACAAAATAAAAACATGACATTTTCGCTGTGAAAATGTGCAAAATTAAAGTCGCCTAAATTTCGTTTGGGGTAAGTTTTTCAACAAAAAAACGACGTAGGAACCTAGATAATTATTGTCTAAATCCGAATAACATCATATTATGTTATGGTGTAAATATGCTTGAACTGCAAATGATTTTGGTATTACATTTGTATCACCTTAAGGGTGTTAACAATGGGTGGAGAACCGCGATGACCTAGTGGGAGTGATAGGCAGCGACAACCTCTCGTATCGGGACCCGAACCTCGATTTCCAGCCTCCGTTTGCGTGGGTTTGCGGACGACGAACAACGGGTAACTCGCTGTCCGGCCGACCGGTACCGGGGTCTATGTGTGCCTCAACTGATTGAGGCACGAAACTACTATCTCTATGTCAGCAAAACTGGTAGGGGTTTAACAGGGCCAAGCCTACTTATCCGTAAGTAGTCCGAAAGGAAACCTTGGAGTACTGGAACACAAAACAAAGGAATAATAATTATAGGAGTGGGGTTTTATTCATGAAAAGTCTGTTGCGCTGCGCCCTAGAGCGGAAAAATCATTAGATAATTTTCCACCTAAAAAAAAGTATCAACAAAAACAGTTTTATGACACCATAAAACCACACGTCAAGAATTTTCATTCAATTAGAAGTATTGTGCTCTGTGAAAAAAAAAATTGTTGCCGCATAGAACGGTTATGAATCCATATAGATGTTTCACACCCTTGACCAATTTTTAGCCTGTTAGCTTGAAACTCAAACAAAAATGCAGTGCTCACAGCGCGAACCGGTGAATTCTCGATTGTTTGTTGTTTCAAAAAATGCAGTTAGGAAGTTGTGAACTTTGAAAACTGTGAATTTAAGCATCATTTTTATTGCATTTTAGCCAGATGTTACTATTCAGCAGTTGGGTTGCATTCCCATGAGGTGCGTGTGAAGCCATCAGTATCTAATACTAATGATGTAGAGCTATGTCATTAGTATTAGATACTTAGCTCTAAGTTTTAAATACCAATTTTTTGAAAAATATGCTACACATAGTATTGCATCATCCAACTTTCTTACCATATTTCACACTAATATTACGAGGTGTAAGTTTGAGAGTAAAGTGTATGGATGTTACTCTTTGACGTTGTAATGACTACAGGGATTTGGATAAAACTTAGTACACAAACGCACCATGTTCTAGAAGAGAACATAGAACACTTTTTATCCTCTAAATACATGTTCCCTTAGAACAATTTTCTACTATCATACGGGCGAAGCCTCTGGTAGCGGCTAGTATAAAATAAAAATCTACGAGTATATTCATTTGGTGCTTCAATTCATTAAAGTTCTTCAGATAGGCGTGAGGCGACCCTGCGACAACCTTGGTATCTGCTGATAGGCTGATAATTTGAACGCAAGAAGTTTACAAAAAAAAAAAAAGAATTGCAATCACTAATGCATTCTGCACAATGTTAGGCTGGTCTGTTAATTGTTTTTTTTTTAATTCAGCATTATTATTGACTAGCTGCCCCTGACAGGAGAAAGTTGTCCCAAGGGATTGTACTCCCGTAATAAAAAGTATGCTATTCTAGGACATTGACTATCTGTGTGCTGAATTTTATCCAAATCCCTTCAGTTTTAACGTCAAGGACTAACAGACGCACACACATACTTACAAACGTTTTCCTTTTAATAGCGAACGTTTGTGACTATTCGTATGTGTGTGCGGCTGAAATTTCTCGGAAAATCCGGATAAACCACTTTAATGTTATCGTTAAAGTGGTTTATCAGACTTTTTCCGAGAAATTTCATCTAAGTCAATTTACCTATTCGTTTTGCCATGAATTTTGAATGCCACATCTAACGAAATGGAAAATATTAAGTATTACGTCAACTATTCGCACACATCAAAAGTGTCTAGGGATCAAGCATTTTTATGCGGATTTCTTGAGATTGAGATGTGGCTTTGTAATAAATTTATGATTTTATAAATTTATATGGATCCTTTTTGGTGCATTTCATAATTTGAATCAGGAACTGTGAATCAAATTCGAGTAAAAGATGAAAATCAGCTGTCAATATTTTCCCTATAAAAACATACAACGCATTGAAGACATTATTAGTGCTACTGTTTCCCTACTACTGATTAAAACCAACGTTATTATGGAGCGGCGACGTCATTTAAGCAGGGAAGAAATGCTCAGAGCCGTGGAAATGATAGAAGCTGGTTCCCGGCAACGTACTGTGGCTTTAGCTCTGAATACAAGTCAGAGTGTTATCAGTCGACTTTGGACACGTTACCGAAGCACTGGTACCGTGGCTGAGCGCCATGGAGGACGGTATCGCTGCACCACACGGAGACAAGACCGATACATTCAAATCTTAACTCGAAGAGCTCCAACAATAACCGCCATGATGTTAGCCGTGAGGCTTCATCACTCTTCAGGGAACTTAATTAGCGACCAAACAGTCAGAAACCGCTTGCATGAAGTGAACCTTCATTCCCGAAGACCGCTACGGGTACCACCTATAGCAATGCACAATCGTAGGATTCGATATCAATGGGCTCTTGAACACAGAAATTGGGCAGAAGAACAATGGCGTTTCGTGTGCTTTTCTGATGAGTCTCGTTTTGGTATGAGACCGGATATAAGACGTATACGACACTGGAGAACCCCTGGACGCCAACAGCGATTAAAATCCTGCCAGGAAGTCCATCCTTATAGTGGTGGAACCATCATGGTATGGGCGGGTATTTGGATCGGCGGAAGAACTGAGTTGATTTGGATCAGAGGCAACCTCAACGCTCAAATTTATGCTGAGACGATTGTATCAGACGTCATCGTTCCTCTACAAGTGCAAATCGGTCCCTTATTTCAGTTAATGCATGATAATGCACGACCGCACACCGCAAGAGTTGTAAGACAGACTCTCGCCGCAGCTAACATCAATGTCCTGCCCTGGCTTGCTCAGTCGCCAGACTTGAACCCGATTGAGCATGCATGAGATATGCTACAGAGAAGAGCTCTGCCGAATATGGAGGGTATCCAGTCGCAAGAAGACCTTTTTTTGTTGTTACAACGAACATGGGCGGCCATTCCACAGCGTGATTTGGATGAACTCATTTTGAGTATGCCAAACCGATGTTCTTGTGTTGTTAGTGTTCGCGGTAGAAACACGGATTATTAATTGTTTAAGTTACCCAATAAAATTTTAAAGAAAACTGTTATTTCAGTCTTTTTTTCGAACTTTAATGTTAGTGGTTCAAATGTCAAAAATCCCTTTATTAGGAAAATGGCAAATTTCTTTATTAATGCAAAGGTGACTTGGTTTATCGTTACTGTGACAAACGAAAACACTTTATTTGATGAATCCTTAAAGAAAATTTTAATTAATATCAATCAGGAGAAAAGTTATTGCAAAAATATATGTTGATCCCTAGACACTTTTGATGTGTGTATTATACACAGTAACTCTTTCATAACAATTCGTTTGATCCTTTGAGCACCAAAAGCCGATGCTTTTCATGTTCAAAGGATCTATCGATATTAGGGTTCCGTATATCAACATGTAAAACGGCGCCCTTCTAGAATCACTTGTATGATTGTCTGTCTCTCTATCACAGCCAACCAACTTCCCACTTCCCTTATACCCAAAACTAAGAAGCCATGACACTAAATTGCCAACCTCATTCACAGATACTTAAATGAAAACTTGATCAGCAGGAAAATGGGTAATTTCCACAACCTGTTTTTACTAAGAATCAAAACTATTTTTCACCAATCAGGTTTGAACACTAAAAGGCCACAAATCGCAGAGTCCTTTTCCGATTCATGTCCTAGCGATCAATCATCTTATCCACGACATTTTCTAACGATCCGAACGATTTTCTTTTTTTTCCTTTTGAGAAAAAAAATATCTAGCTGAGAAACTGTTACAAGTTGTGGTTACTTAAGAAACTTTATTCATTCAAAAAGAATAACATATTCACTGCTATGAGGAAAACAAACATAAATTAAGGATTAAGTTAAGCGACGGTATCGCTAAAAGAAAAAACTGAAACTCTACTGCTCTTAAAATTATATGATAAAGCTTGCGCTTGTCATGCGCTTTTGTACTTGTATTTTTTTGTAAATGTGTTCTGTGTATGTTTATGTGTATTTATTATTTTATACACCATAGGCAAGTATTATATTGCAAATTTGACTAATGTGAATTAATTTGTTTTCTTTATAAATCTTTTCAGAGGAGGTAAATCTTTTCAGTGGACGGCATTGCCGTGGCCGAGTACTGGGCCAGGCAAAGTATCTGACAGGTTTTGCCATCGACACGCTAAGAAGAAGAAGAGGGTGTCAAAAAATTATAGGTAAATAAAAATTTGCCTTCTTTATTTTTAGATGTTTGTAGATTTTCAAGGTTAGTTTTTTTTCCTAATAAAATTAATATATTTTTTGTCAAAGTTTTTTTGAGACTTTGATATAGAAATCCAGACTTAAATAGAGAACTTAGATTGTACCATGTCCCTCAAACGCATGCGTATGAGTATATAAATCAAGAAAACGTCTTGATAATTACCTTCAAATGCATTAAGAGTGCTTTCAGAACACAAGAAGAAAATATTATAACAAGAAACTTCTATTATAAATTAATTTTATGGACAAAAAACTAAATATCAGAATACTTTTTACCACTTGGTTATATTCACATATTCAAAAATACACGATATCACAGATTTTAACAATAGAAAATATATTCAACCATTTCCATCAATACGGTACCATATCGATATTCGGTATTTTGTTTAGCAAACGCAAAATATGACTGATTTAAATAAAAAAAAACAGCAGTGAAACTATACCTATGTCATACGAAACCCTGTCTACGTGAATCTGGCTCAAACTTGACTGGGTTTTTTATATAACGTTAACATTTTACTCGTACAAGGTACACCCTCACGTAAATCGAGTACCTACACGTTTAACATGACGGGTACGATAAATAACGATATATAAAACCTTTAACAATAGACCGTCGTCATTTCAAATCGTTCAATTTCGTCTAACAAGCAAAATGTAGATACTCTCGTTCACATTCGACTTAATTATAAAGAGCGAGGTACAGTCGAAATCAAATGTCGTCGGCAAAGGCTTAATCCATTAAACAGTTGACAGAAACAAAATGAAATAATAATTTGTCGTTGGATTCGACGTGCGGGAATATCGAGGTTTGTGTGTAGGTATGTTCGTTGGCGTGTCATCAATCACATCCTCCAGTCGGCAGGATCCACTGTGGCAGTACATTAGCTCCTTAATTAAAGCTGTGAACAGCTGGCACAGTGCCGTCCGCGTCATACATTTCAATTAATTCTTGTCACCAAACAAATTTGGTTGACGACTATTTAATTATTAATCAAAGTTACATTGACAAATTGTTTTTGCACCATATTGAAATTATTGGAAAACAATAAAATTTTGCTCGGTGCACGGTATCATAAGCATCAAATAATTGGATGCATATTAAACAAGTGAAATAAAATATCAATGATTATATTATTTTACTAATTACTGAGTATAGTAATTGCTGGTGTTTTTCCCAGAAATAGACTGTTCGCTCGAGTTGATCCCTGCATTGGATATAAACGTAATATCGGTGATTACTTCTAGTTGACCGTATAATTTTAAAACAACAAATGATACCGATGTTTTTGTTTGTCACTGGCTGTTGTATGGATGTGAAAATATGGAAGTTATGAGTATCGTAACTTCTAGATTTCAACAGTTCCTGCATCAATAGTACGCTCAATAAATAAATTACGAAGTATACAAATGAAAAAATTGTTAATATTATAATATTATCAGTCTGTTCAAAAATGTGTTATATAAATCGTTGTATATGATACAGGAGTGTGTATTCTTACGCATATCACAGTGTTTTTGACGTTTGTTCATAATATTACATGAGCTAGAAACATTTTAATCTCCGTCATCGCATTTAAGCCGCCAACAAGTACACACTTAAGTAGGTACAGGCCTAAGTTATTTATTTAATTTACGAATTTCTATCTATAACTCTAATACAAATCATCCCCGTTTCTCATTATAAGGGAGCTTGAAATACGAGTATTATGCAGGTTACTATAATTTTAGACAAAATTATTAAATTGATAAAAACAGAATGACATAGAACTAAGAACTTATTATTCATTTGAAATTGGACACGAACAACAAAAAAATTAACAACATACATTGTCTACGTACCTATACCTTACCATGACCTGTAATATTTTAGAAAACAAAACGTTTTAAGCTTAAAAAAACAATCTACTACTAAAACAGCTAGACATTTTTACCACCCAAGTTTCCTAACCCTCAATAATCTCTTCCTAGATAAACAACCCAGCAAAACCCTGCATCTTTTCATTGAATGAAAAAGTATATTAAAAAATCAGGGCGGCCGTATGCGGGAGGCAGTCGTCAAAGTGACAGGCCCTCCAGTCACTATAAGCCACTAATCGGCTTGTCGCCCGCAGGTTGAAGGACATTGAATTTCAGATCACGTACTTGCAATCTGCATGCCGTGACATTGTCAGGGGAACATAAAAAAACACATTTTTTACTGTCCCACACCGTCCGACTAAGCTTCGCGCGCTTAAATCGTGAGCTTTCCCTTTTTGGGGTGCAGGATTTTTTTTTTAGGTTATCTGTCATTATTGAAAGGGAAATCGGTAGTGAAGATAGCTGTTTTTTTATACATAGCGTGCTAAACAAAATCTTACATTAAAAAACCGGCCAAATAGGAGTCGGTCTCGCGCACGAAATATTCTGTGCTGTTTGTAGCAAAAAACAGTAAAAAAATCATGTTTGTTGTATTCTTTTCTATTATTCCTTTAAATATTTATATTTCCCTTAAATGTTTTCTTTTATTCTGTTTTTTGGTATCATTTATTATAGCGGCGACAGTGCAGTCTTAGTAAGAACACTAAAAATACCTGAGCCTACTCAGTAGATATTCCATAAAGTGACAGTTACACCTGGTTACACCACACATTTTAAACAAACACCGTTCGCTTAATTAAACAAATTCGATGCCCAATCAAGCGCAAATCCAAGCTGCCATTTACCTTAACGAAAACGAACATAATCTTAGGTATATCAGCAAAACGGTTCGGGCTCGCGTCATAAAGACTAAGCTGGAGCGGAGTTACGTCACGTCATCTCCGTACATGTATGTGACATGCGGCTCCGAGGTAATTATCGCGACATATCCTCACGATATTAAAGCCAACGTAAATTTGACATGACTTACAATTAATCTCAAGACGTGATGCCAAGCCCAATGACGGCTTGCGCTTCGGTAAATTTAATAAAGAGCTACCACTGAAGCCTAGCTCGCTACCAAGATTGATGTGCCGAAAAAATATAACACGAGTGAGGAAATTAAAAGATATTCCAAACCTTCACTTCTATTAAAAGTTTCACATCAAACATCAAGCTCTTTAAGGTTAAGACTGGCGTTTGAACTGACATCAGCTGATGTACAATGTAATTTCAGAACTCAAGATATATATTTAGTTGTATACTTTGACAATGATTAACGTTCCGGTATCTTTATGAACTGGGAAGTCTCCAAGGAATTTATTTCTGTGAAAAATTTTAGTCATAGCACTGGGACAAAGGAGGTGCCACTGAAGGTCGCCATTACGAGAAAATATGCCTTTTAATAAAACTGTGTCCAGTCACTTTATTAAATCGCTAGCAGGTGTATATCATTCCTTTAGGACTGAAATTAATTAGCCTAGATATTATTGAAGGCGTAACAAAAGAGAGCGTTTAAACATTCATTTGGTTACATTTAGTTCTATTATTTCCATAATCAATCATTTCCATAAAAAAATCTCTTTTCCGTTTAAAAAGTTCTACAATAGACCACAGATACTGCATATCCTGCTAATATTCTAAATAATTCTTAATTATTATTCTTTTTATAATTTAAAAATATTCTAAAATGTGTTTGTATGGATGTTTGTTACTCTTTCGCACAAAAACTTCTGGATGAATTTCGATGATACTTTATATACAGGTAGAATGGTCTACCTGTATATCAACTTTTATCCTAGTTGTATGTTCCCTTGGGATAATTTTCTACTGTCACGTGGGTGAAGCCTCTGGCAGCAGCTAGTAATCAATACTTTCAAAAAATTCGCTTTTCAGATTAAGAGCTCTAAAATTAGACCATAGCTACTGCTGCATATACCTATACCATAGGTAGTACTTAAGTTGAAATGAAGAGTATATTTAAACCAAATAACCATATTTTGGTGACAAAATCTCCAAAATTAACAGACTCATTGGTTAATTAAACCATTCAAATTACACCATTACTCTTCCCAGGTACACAGAACTATTTCAGATATAATAAACCCGTAATTTTGTTCCAACCAAGTTGTTTATCACTGTCGAGGACCTTTACCCTTTGCCAAACATTCGTGGGGGTAGTTGGAACTTTTTGAAATACCAATTTCGTGCACCGTGTTTTTGGCTACACCGTGTCTGATTTACAACAAACGTAACTTGTGAGTGACGTTGACAAATGACGTCACATGGTCACGGGCCGTGTGTTTTGCGTCACTTGGCTGCATTCAGAGGCTGCGTGACGTCACACCGTATCTTCCCTGGCTTGTTTATAGCCGGCCAGTATGTTTGAGTTATAGCGTGTTTGTCTCGCTCGTGACATCATGGAAGATGAATTTATGAGCAAGAAGAATGCGGGACGCGGAATATTTTATGCGTTTGACTGGCGGCTGGCGGGTGATAAGAGTTTTTGGGACGATTTAGGCGCGACCGTGCCGCGTTATGAGTACTTTACACACATGATATGATGTGTGATCAAATTAGGACGGTGTTAAATCGGTACCTATAAGCGGATTGTGGGTGCTACACATACAAGTCGTAAGGCGTATTAATAAATGGGTGTAATCCAATAGAAAATGTTTGAATTCCACATACCTACTGATTCCAATTTAAAATCCCACTCTTTTAGGTCACCGTAGGTCCGAGCTTGCGATCGATGAGCAATGAGCAGCTCGCCGTTCACTAGCTGTTATGACTGAACTCGAGACGTCAATGGTGCATAGTATTCCACGCGCGCCTCAAAGATGTGTCAGCAAGACCTCAAGAGCCCGCAGGGCCGATGCCTACTAGGGCCATAGATTTACTTCTGAAAAGGGTACTCGTGGCCTTAGGACGCAAAGAACAACTGAAGAAACATAGGTGTCATTAAAAGTCTGACGCAAGCTCCCGCTCCACCCTAAAGCAGAAGTTATTTGATAGAATAGTATAGAATTTATTCGACGCAGGCAATACTTACAATACAATGATATCCACAAACAAAAAAGACTAGGTACAGAAATACAATACAGAGTATTCAACACCTAAAAAAGCTCTATGTAGGTAACATTTCAGATATTAGTCCAAAAATCATGCATGCCTCCTATCTCTCCCAGCATACTCAAATAAGGCCAAACACAGATCCAAATCGAGAATCCGTTTACATAATAAACAATGACTAAAGCAGTGTCATGCATAGGAACGTGCTTTGCAACACAAATACACACAATACATAATATACATTATATGTACGTGTTCGTAGCGTGGTTTGAATACCTGCCCAATATAATATAGATAGATATCTAAGTTTATAGCTACGTATATTAGGTATACTGTATTCTATGTCCCGAAGGAGGTTAGTATTTATGTAAATGTGCCTATCTTAGTACAGATATTGGCTCATATTGTTGATATTGAGAGTCAATTATGGTATGATTATAATAATAATTGTTATAATGTTAATACAAGCTCAAACTTGGTACGACGGATTTGGCGACACTCGGTGTGAAATTAAGTCTTTTTTGTGAAATAAGCTTTTCGAAGCAGTAGTGAAAATTCAAACTATTGAACTTCAAAGCAATCTAAAAAAAGAACGTGTATTTTGACAATCGCTAGGAAATTAAACCCAACAGCACCCTTTAGGGAAAGTATTCCATTGATCAAGAATCCTATGATTTGGCCAGGTAATAGATACGTTGTACCTATTTAAATAATTTTCCCTATAAAGAATAACCTTATAAAGTGGCAAAAAATATAATTTTTTAAACAAAAAATATTGTTATATCATTATTTTCAGCCAGCTCTGGAACTGAGAAATAATAATTCTCAACTGAACTTAAACATTAATTTTAAGTACATTAATAAATTTTAAATTACCGAATATAATTCTTAGTAAAGTTAATTAATACACCGCTCATTAAAATATGCAGAAATTGCAATAAAAATCACCAAAATGACCTGTAATGCTGATATCAGATACAAAATGATAATAATTAATATACGAAACCTGTTTTACTGTGAATACCGTGAATCATCAATTAAAATATACATACGCTTATTTAAATATTAACAGTTTTTCACACTAAAATCATTAATAATGGTTTTAAAAATCGTAAAAAAGAGAATCTACAGTTTTAAATTGAATAAAAACTGGCCAATTCTTTGAACATCTATCTATGAAGTAGATACCTATTTGTGTGGTTGATTTTGTTAAAAATACTATCTAGCGGAGCCGCACTATTTATCAAATAAAACAAAAAATTAATAAAATGCGTAACTTTTATACACGCATATTCGTCATTATAGGCTTGGTGTACGCCAGCGTGAAAGTTACGTACAAAACTATGAAACTGTAGACGAAGAGGCAATGACACGATGGCACGATGTTACCGCTTCATCAACAGCATATACGAGTATGACGGATACGCGTCTTGAAGCTACGCGTCAGTGGGCAGGTAGGCCTTACTCAGTGAGTTTTCTATCAAACAAAACATACTACAACCACAAGCTTAATTATTAGAAACAAACCTAACTCAAAAAGACGGTATTTGAAAATTGAACCCTATTTTTGAAACATTGTAATGTTAGCATTAGCATTATCGGTCTTGCAATTTTCCCATTGCTGGGACTCAGGCCTGCTCTCTACGAGATAGAATGGGCCGTAAACGCGAGCTCAGTGCGGATTGGTGGTTGTCACATGACTTCGAATTTTTGGTTCTACAGTTTGTTTTTTAATCTCTTAGACTAAAATGGCATAACATGGGTTGTCACACTTGTTACAACATAAAAGAACTGACATCATTATTATTGTAAGTTAGACATTTGCCTGTGTCAATTTAGTCTCAGGGATCAAAAAACAGAGTTTAGGACATGCCGGTTTCCTCACGATGTTTTCCTTCACCGGCAGCAGTGATGAAATAAATTACATAAAGTAATGCGCCTGACTGGGTTTGAACTTGCGTCCTACACCTTACAAGTCGGGACGCCTACCAATTATAATGTAACAATAATTAATTAATGAAAAGTATGTGGGTAGTGCTACACCATTTTGTTTCATAAATTTATTAAACATTGCAGGGATTTTAAATATGTTTTATGATTCAAATACTTTTTTTAATTAAGTGTTAGAAGGCCTCCCACAAGGTGGACCGATGACCTGGTGAGGGTCGTGGGAATTCGATGGGTGCGAGACGCACAGGACCGGTCATTGTGGTGACGCTTGGGCGATGCCTAGGTCCAACAGTGGACATCTTTCGGCTGAAATGCGCTACTTCAAAGCCTAAGATAAACAAACAAACTAATAACAAACCAACCAACCAATATGCCAAGCCACTTCATTCCACCTAAACCAATTAACTAAACTCCCATCCAAAGACAACGCACGACTCACGAGACTCATCAACTTACATTTAACACGTCGAACTTTTAATGATGATAAATCATGTTTAAACACGTATTCAGAATCGTATTCGTCTCATGTTATGAGAAGTCTCGTCTTAGGCTGATAATTACGCCCATCATTAATAACGGAGGAAGGATGAGGAACGGTATTAATAAGACGTCAGGCGTGACATTAATGTCATAACTCGATGTATTAGGGATTGTAATTACCGCGTGTGTGGGGTTAAAAACTTTGGTGTCATTGTTTTGGTAGACAGCCTTGAGATGTTACTACTGTAAGGAGTCAGGCATCCTTGTAAAAATCGTGATAGGATGCACAACGTAATTAACTTATAACGTTTTCATTGCTAGGATTCAGGTTTCCTCTTTAGGAGAAGAAATACACGGTTTAATAGCAAGAGAAAGATATTGGTTTTCTTGTGCTGTTAGTTTTTTTTTATTTTTTAAGGCACCCACGAAGTGAATAGCGCATTTCTTGTGCTAGAGAGAAAGCTTAAATACTATAAAGCTGATTATGTTTATGGTGATGCTCGATTCTGGGTGACTGATAGCTGAAGAAGAATAATGCTAAAAACAGACCGAGTCCCTCTTAACGGCAAGTGACATCACGGCAGCCAGAAACGAAAAAATAGAGGATTATGTCCAGCAGTATCACGAGTTTCTAAAAATAATACTGAAAAATCAATATCAAAATAAAAAAAATGTGGTATGTAAAAAAAAACTCGTTTGCGATTATATTTTAATAAAAACAATGTAGTTATTTTAAGCTACATTTAAATAAATTCCCCATAGAGATAGGCGTTTCTACTAAAAACGAATAGTCGTAAAAATACACACATGTAGCCTATAAGCTCATGCACGCTTAGTTCACAAGTAATTGCTATGAAACTGGTCATAAAAATAGTCACTAGGCTTTAATAACTGGGTCGCGCATTCTATGCTTTTTTTTACAGTCCATTTAGATATTATAAATGCGAAAGTAACTATGTCTGTTTGTTTGCTCGTCGTTTGTCTATTTGTTAAGTTCCCGTGCCTAAATTGCTGAAACCATTTCTATTAATTTGGGTTAGAGATGGACTTTGGGGATGAATATATTACTTACTTATATTTTTTTCTGGTAGTATTGTACGTATTTGTGAAAGATATGTGTGGATATGTTGCATAAATAAGTACGCGACGCAAAATTACGCTTTTTCCATAAACCCAAAATAATTTTTCATACAGTTTTCACCAATAGACAAAATGAGTCGTGAAGAAATTTTTGATGTAAGTATATCAGTTATTATTTATATATAAATGCATATTAATGTAAAAATACATATCTGTATCCCGAATAAAAAAGTTCTTACGTTAAAAAAAAACCTGAATTTAACTTACTTGTATCACCCATGTGAAACTGGGGCAGTTATTGTAAAGAAACACCGCCTTTCAGCCCGACCCTTTATAAATTACATCTGACCATATTATTTTAAACTCAAAATAGTCTTGGTTTTACTTTTAATGTACTATTCGTTCTTGATATTTAAAATAAAATTTTAATGTTTACTTTCAGCCTAAAAAAGGTACAATACTGTTTCTTTTCATAGTAGACAGTGTACATTAGAGATGTCACATAGATCGTACTAAAAAGCCGAGGATGCATTAAAAAAGGTACAGATTTTTTTACAATAGTTCTAAACACTCTGAAGGGTTAGGGGTTTTTTGTGTTTGAATATCATCGTTTAACTTCTATCGCTTTAGGATAGCGTGACAGGGCGTGTCACACTTTTACAGATTAAAAACCACCTGGGATCTTCATTTGCCTATAACTGCATTCTAGGGCCACCATAACTCTTTCAAAAACCTGTGGCACGGTACTTGCCTTTGGGATAATTTCCGATATTTACGTGGTATAAGCACTGTAAGAAGCTATTATTGTAGGTAAAAATTACAAAACGCATTATAATAACTGTTCGGGCACCGTCGGCTACCTTCGTCGCTCTTCGGGCTGCTGCGCGGGCCAAGCGGGGCCGTGGGTGCACGCGCGCCTTTTAGTTTCTATTTCTGTACAATATTTCTTGGTATATCCAGAAATATTGAATAATATAATCAGTTTTAGAATCGCCTTTCATTTAAGCCTTTCACGGCCTTTCATTTAAGCCTAAGTCAAGACCCTAACAACAACAAAAGCTAACAGGTAACTGCGTAACATTCTCAATATCTATACCATCTAATTCTTAATTTACATTTTAATCCTTGGCAAAATATTCGAGTTGATTAAGATAAGCAATATACCCCAAGTTATGCTTCCATTCTCAGACCGTACCCAAACTAATTAACTTGGGCGTTAAATTTTCGAACTAATTAGTGCAGGTATAAGCCTACTGTTAATAAAAACGCCTTTCAAATTCATTCACTACGGAATTAGGACAGTGCCTTGGAGGAAATTGAAACGGTCCTAATTAGGTTCGTTGAGTCAGTGAAACTCTAAGTTTCGAACAATCCAGGTACTTGAAACCTTGACCTATTTAAATGTTCATCTAACTTTAGTCGGAATTAGATTAAAAGAAGAGATCCAATTTGACTAGTTTAATTGTAATTTGAAGGTACGGTTCGTGCAGTGGTTTAGTTATCGGCTGCTGTGCTGTGTGTTGCGGGTTTGGTTCCTGCATCGAACAAATACTTAAAATTGCGTACAAATAGATGCCCCGGCTCTGGAAGTTTTGTTTAGCCGAGTTTATAATTATGTTTGTGAACACGCTCACGATACAGCAGTCATTTTTAGTGTAGGACAATGTTTCAAATTAATAAATAGTAACTTGATAACACAATTAGTTACACATCTACCGATTGACCTAAGTAAACATTACATTGACCTCAATAGATTGCCTCGTGCGCCCGTATTTTTTAGCTAAAAACTCCTCTTTACGCTACACATCTACGTGTCGTAGCGAACAATGCGTAGCACGGCTACGTAATCGGTTTCGTAGCACGTGTAGCTCACATGCATACACTTGTCGGCGCAATTTACGTGCTGTCCTATATCATTTCTTGGAATCGTTTACTTTTGACGTTCGCGCTGCAATAAAAAAAAATGTTATTGGAATAATTTATGTAGTTGTTTGTTGTGTTTATTTACATTGTAGGGGTCTATTTAAGATAATTAATCAACAGGATCAGTTATGATAAAACCACAACATTTAAATACATATTTTTCGAAGTATGTGTAAAAAGACTCGATTTTCGTGATAAATATCTAAGGCTCTATTTACATTTCATAACAAAAAGTGTAAAAAAGACACATCTTCCATATAAAATCAAAGTGCGTACGTATATGCCATATAAAAAAGTAACCTCGGCAGCAACATTCGAAGAAGTTCGGCGGTCGATTTAATGAGATACCACCATGATAGATGTGATCCGAGGCCTTGACATATGGGGAACTTCAAGGACGAGTAAAACGTTATGTTATGATGTTATTGCTTTTTTATTTTGATGAGGATCTTAGGCCATGGTGGAGTGATATACCCCGTATATAGCTCCATCCCTTTAGCTATTTAGTTTAGATTTTTAAATCTGGTTTAGACTACATAATTACAATTTATCTCTTAAAACGTTCCATTTGTGGTTGTGTCCATGATGTTAAAAGGAGAATTGAAGAAACACATGTCATGTGTTTCTGCATTGGCCCTTTGTCTTCCATTGCCTCGAAAACTCTTTCGAACAATCCCGCAGCAACGGCAACCGATGACGTACTATTTATAAGTGGACCGTTACCATTGAGCCACAACTACTCTGCTGGTTTGATATACATATTTTGTAGAAGTACCCAATTTGATCACTTGCATCTCAAGGAGTTCCAGAAACAAATAGAAAAACTTACAATTTATCAATGGTACCTTTAATACATTTAGTACTTCATTAAATATCCTGATTACTTAGCTGTCGGAAATAGTAACCGGCAATCAACACGTCCTTGACAACTTGGCCCGCAGCTTAGCCATATTTATCCGTACCTTTTAGTCGCTATACAACATTTTCTTGGAAGCAGACTGTTTTGTTTGTATACAGATTAGTCCAAGTACTATTAATTTATCTCGCTCGATTCAAAGAGTGTCTTGTTTAGATTTTATTCCATGAAATGTTTGTCCATTCCTTATAAAGATTACGATTATTTGCTTCTTCTTTCCATTTATTAAAGAAGAAGTTCACCAGGTTATCCTGCATTGCACTTCGTGGTCTGCAGTGGCTTTATGTCATGATCGTTGGAAGTGTGTTCAGTAACGAAATGGGATGGGTAATTAATTTTAATCCATATTTATTTGATTGTAAAACGATAATATATTTTACATCCTTTTCTTACTACTTATGTTATTCGAGTAAATAATGTAAGTATGTATGTTTGCTCGTCAACAGGTGGCTTCTTGATTGGATTTATATGAAAAAGGCACACAAGTAGACCTTGACCTGAATTGAACGACATTCTTGAAGAATGAAACCGCTGGCAATAACCCAACTGCTAAAAACCAGGTAAAGCAGTCCATGAATTATTGTAAAGCAAGATTCAGCTATCGACAAAATTAAAGACATAATCATTTAGAAACATTTGCCTGCTTCAGTCTTTCCGTTCGATTTATATTTGGGTGTCTTTATTGCCAGAGACATAATTATCGTCTCGTATCCGATGCAAGCCGCTCAGGACCGGTCGTTATGGCGAGGCTTGGGGGAGGCCTATGTCCAGCAGTGAACGTCTTTCAGCTGAGATGAGATGAATGCTTGAGTTCTGGAGGGCTCTTAAAAAACTAGTCCCTTTGACCATCAACGATTGTATCATTGCTTACCATCAGGTGGGACCACAGTCTAAGAAACGATCAATTGGAACCGTGCACTAGCTTTTGACGTTTTGTAAGTGCCCATGTAAGCCTATGTAAAATAAAAACATTTTTGATTTGATTTGACTAGTTTATATCAGTATAAAAAAAAAACATAACAATTAAATGTTTTACAACATTAATCGTCTACGCGTGTACAACAGAATGTAACTGAATAAGAGGACAGAATTCGAGGCACATGTGCCGCTGAATAGGTTACGTCGGATTGAGGTCAGTCCTAGGCCTGACAGCGTCAGACACAAGCGGGTACACCTTCGTATAATTGCATTGTGGTTTCCACTTGTAACGTACAGCTTGAGCTATAGAAACTGTAGAGTACCGCGGACGTATCGGGGAACGTATTGTTGGGTTTGTGGATGTGAAAGAAAGAAGGAATTAATAAAATTGATTATTTGTAACTCGCACACCGCAATCAGTAATAATGAAAAAGGCTAATGTGAGAGCCAAAAGACTACTGCGATATTATAAAAAAGGCAGTACTGGTGTTCTGGTACTGCCACGCATTTTTTTAAAATATTTAGCCTGTACTTCCCGCTACCGGGAAAATTTCTTTAAATGCTTTTGGGTTACCTTGAACCTTGAGTCTTGTTACTATTAAAAAATAGAGTAAAAAAAAATATTTTAGTGTAAAATAAATCTTTTTACACACATAATGTAACTAAGAAAGTGTACAAATTACACACAATCTCACTAGAGTACCGGTGATCTATAAAAGTATCATCCAGTTGACGAGAGCTCATAATCGCTATGTATTTATTTCTCGCCGGACATAGCGTTCGTTAGTATACTCGTAGGTAGCGTCAGATCTCTGCCATCTTATCTGAAATTTGGATTCTGGTTTTCTTAGTTGAAGAATTGTAGTTTTTATTGCTTCTTCTTCTTCACGCCCCATATTACTTGGGGTCGGCGCTACATGTTTTTTTCTTCCATTCTGTCCTGCCACCCGTTATACTATCACTACCTACCTTTTCTTTCATATCACTCCTAACACAATCCTTCCATCTTTTCTGTGGCCTCCCTATAAATTCATCAATTATTGCATTTTTTTTGATTTTATACAGTTAGTTTTAGATAATTAAAGAATTTTAATACATGATTTTATGATTAAAGTTATATTCTTTGGTATCTCTATTTATGAGAAGAAAAGCTCTTGTTCTTGGCAAACAGTAAAACCAAAACTTATCTAACTCACAGAACAATACGGGCAGATGGCAGATCAGAACTTTAGCATTTTATGAAAGCCAAAGCGTAGGAAATTTATGCTCACAACTTTGCAAATAACAATCAATTCGACCTTAGCCATAGCCCCAAAAACTGCGGAATAAAATGAACGTCATCGGAAAAGGCTAAATACTAACAGTGTATGCAGTTACGAGTATATCAGTATTCCCGCCGAGTAAATAACAGTTCATATATTTGTTTACTTTAGCAACAGCTACTGAATTCGAATATTTAATTGAATATTGATGTAAAATAAATGTTGCAATACACTGGATTCCGCCTACGCCCTGATTTTGCGTTCTAACGCCGAGACAAATATTAGTATGGCCTATAACAGTTGGTTCCGATTTTGCATGTTTGTGCATTTGATTGGACTGTGGACATTTATTACGCCTATTATAACGTGACTTTTGGTATCGAAAACTGAGTATTATCTTATCTTATTCACTTTTCTACATTTTAGTCCCGGCAGGTATACGGAGACATAAACGGTAAGTTATCTAAAAAATCATGAAAAATTGTTTCAAGACAAGATTTACTCCGTCATACCTACAGTGATGACGAGGAGCTCGTGGCTAGATAATAACAGCCGCACAGGTCGGTCTTTAAGGTTAAGCAACGCTCGCCTAGGTTGGTCTGTGGATGGGTGACCATCTTAACATAACGAGTTTCCTCCGTGCCTCGGAAAGCACGTTAAACCGTAGGTCCCGGCTGTCATTTGTAGATCTTTGGCAGTCGTTACGGATAGTCAGAAGCCAGTTAATCTGACTCCAGTCTTGCCATGAAGTACCGTGTTACCCCAGTTAATGGGTTGTGGAGGTCTGGTAGGCAGCCGCTCCTCGTAAAATACTGGTATTCAGCTAAAAGGTTTGACTGGAAGCCGACCCCAATATAGTTGGGAAAAAGGCTAGGCAGATGATGATGACACTGTGATGATGACCTACAGTGATGACGTAAATCTTATCTATATGATTAAAATATGTTTCAAGAAAATCATGTTGGGAATACAATGAATCTGACCTTGCAAACTTCACCAAAAATACATAACTCTCCTAGCTCAACAATGTAAATTGTTCGAAACACGATCCTTTCTTTCTCCAATTACTGGCCATTACTCTTAATTAAACATCACAATAACACTGGTGCAAATTTCATTGAAACTGTTTCGAACGCCACAACGATACTCGTAGCTAATCATTTGGTCACTAGGTTAGATTCATTCAGACGTAACACAGCCACACCACAACCATATCACATCAATACTTAGTTGGGCACTATTTTTTTATAAAAATAAATAGTTTTATTCACACTGACCACAATTTGAAGTCGAACGCAGACGTATGGATGATATGGATGATATCGACCACATCGCTACCACATCGCTACCTCATCGCTACAACATCGCTACTACATCGCTACCACATCGCTACCACATCGCTACCACATCGCTACCACATCGCTACCACATCGCTACCACATCGCAACCACAACGCAACAACTAGTCATATCGCGAATTAGTTTATCTGCAAATACTGGCTACAACGTACCCACATCGCAACCACTGCGACTTTTGTAGTTACTACAACGCAATTGCAAGAAGCTGCAGTGACACTATTCGCACGTAATCACTTTTTATCGCTGCGATGTGGTGTAGTTGTGGTACGTATGTATAGAGCCTAAAGGTCACTACTCACACTAGTAGCATTGGCCAGCTGATACACTAAGACAATAATGGGAGAATTAAAGTGACCGTTTTAAGCACGATAATTGCTAGCCTTGTATTCAACTACTCATCATAAGCCGGGGCCGTTTGTAAGCTACGCTATATCACAACGGTCTTCTACCGTCTGCATCTGATCTGTCCTGGCTATTTATTAAACGGTCTGTGATGTCTCCAAGTCTCAACTCCAAGACTCGTTTACATTTTTGGCTAGAATTTTCTACGGTTTTTTGTACTGTAATTTGATCACTTTTTATGACAAAAGACTTTGTAATAAGAAGTTAAGAGCGACAGGAACAAAAACACATTATGGACTTAAAGACGAAGAAAATCATATCACCGTAAATATAACCAGACCCAATGTGAGCACACCTTAAAGGTGGGTACAGACTGGTGTAACTTAACATGCAATGTAACATAAAAGGAGAATTCCATAAGAGTCTTTACACTTACACGGCGCGTGCACAGTATGTAAATACTCGAATCCGTTTTCGGCATACATTCTACAGTACAGACACACATAATCCGTCCACACTAGCGCTCTGTGCCCACTGTGCCCCATTGTGTTTGGCAAAAAAACCGACAATTGGCAAATTGCGACGCGCACGAGTTGAAATGCTCTGTTTGCGCGTGTAGTGTAGATGGATTGTGCGCATAAGGCGTCCACACTATGAGAATTCTGTTACATTGCATGATACAGTGCGGTAAATTCTCTCATTACGTGTTACATTGCACGTTACATTTCGTAAGTCTGCAGCCGCCTTAACGTGCCTTTATAAAACCTCCTTTCACGAGAGCCAGGCACTCGCACCTCAACATAGCACTACTAACATGTTTGTTTGTACGTTTCACACGTAGCAATGTGTCGGGACAAGTACTGTTCGCGCTTTCAAGTAGCAAAGGATCGCTTTTTACCGCGTTCGACTGTTTGATGCGATGCACTAGCGGCGTGCTGAGTGACGGGAACAAACAAGATTACTGTGCTGATGTGTTTTATTGTGTTTGTTTGGGTTTAGGAAATATTGTAGAAGAATTATTGTTTATTACATTTTCAACTACAAAGGTCAGCAACGAGGCTTTTCTCAGCAAAAACCTATAGTGGTTTTTAATATTTGGTATTAATGACAGTCCTTTTACTCGAATAAAAGAGAGGGAGAGGCCGTTCGCCATTAACCTGGTGGTCTAATATCGAAAGAGACCTCAAGAAAGCCCAGTTGCCAAAATCGACAACCCAGGACAGACTGTCCAAAATTGTGAGGAAACCCGACCCTAGATGTTGGGAGCAGAGACAACGAAGACGAGAAAGAAGAGTATTTGGTATTAATTTCAATTTGATACTTTTACACGTTCCTGAGAAAAAGGGTCTCGACCAACAGATGGACAATACAGTGATCTTATAACGGTTTCAATTTTACTGACTGATGTTACGGAACCCTAAACAGTAAACAAAGGCTTGTATTATTTGGAACACGAAATATAGGTAATGCTGTTCTGTTTATTCAATCGTAATTTACAGTGCACCCAAAAGTTTTGGTACTTTGCTCGCTGGCTTTTATATTTACCTCGTCCAATTAACAACTTTCCTTTTGTAAAAGTTATATTGTTTATAACGAATGTCAGTTACAACATAACGTTGCGTATCTATCACTTAAAGGTTTTTTGGCATAAAACTCATTGTTGAGTTAAGCTCGCCTTTGTAGATAAATTGTCAAATCACTGTGTACCTACTATGTTAAATTAAATTGTGTACAATAAAAAATTTAAGAAAACATTCTTCGTAGTAGCATTATTTATGTTCTCATTATTATAGATATTATTTAAGTTATATTGAAGTTAAGATCGCGACATTAGGCTACGTTGGACATACCATATGATGAATAAATTACTATTTTATTTATTAGAAACCATATTATTTGTGTACAAAAACAACGTGTGCCGAAGTTTAAAAAACTACGACTTTCACTAAACGCCTTATTTACGCCAGAGCGTGCGCAATAAGTCTTAGACAACTAACAAACATATTTTATGTATAAATATTTCTTAATACATACATATTATAGATAATTATTATTAACGGCCGTCACTGTAACGAACATGATACAAGGTAGGTAACTTAGGTATACGTACAATAAACAGACGCATTGTATTAAGTGAATCATGAAAAATATAATAATAGCAAACAAGGAAAAACTGACAAAGTGTAATTAAAATTAAAATCTCAATTGTTGATTTTCATGTCGCCACAAATATACCACAATACACCACATAAAAAATGCATACCACAAAAAAAATTGAATCCCATTAAAATAAGAAACCGGATTTTAAAACAATTAAAATCAAAAGCCTTTCGGATTTCAAAAGAACAATTGCCGAAATGCGGACTGCACATTTTCGTAAAATACGTGTAAAATAGGTATCCAATAACACTGGGTCAATGAAAATAAGCTTACATCGCATTTTAAGCCGCATTAATATCTGTTGTCATAATAAAGCATTTTGCGGAAAAGTGCCGAAAGGGCAATACACAGAATACACTGCTTTTTATCAAAATAATTGTAAGGCGGAATATTGAACGAAGTGACCGGAAAATTCGATAGTGCTTTGGGCATATTGAACCGCTCGAGCGCCAGCGATTTTACAAGCGGAGCGAGCGCCTACAGCCAGTGGAATTACACTCCACTCGCACATGCACAAAGCAACCAATAAAGCACTGGCACTGAACTAAAATATCGCTAAATTGAAAACCCTCGCGTTTAGTATCGAGCTTTTAGCGTGAAGCATTCATCGTTAATGTTACAATTGTTATTTGGTATTCAGTTACAGGTTGCAGGTATTTTTCAATTAAAAACTTGATGGTTATCTGAAGTGGAGCTATCTGATCGTTCTTGTTTAGTTTATCTGGAAAATATTAAATGGGTGTCTGATATAGCCGTCAGTGAATATTGCAGAGTAAAAGTATGGGTGTTTTGATTTAATATAGGTATATATAAATGAACGGAAGGTTTTGTTTCTACAAGTGGTTTTGTTTTTTAACTCTATGTAGTGTTCAGTGAAGTACCTATATGTAATATATTGACGACATAGTTGGTGCATTGGTGGACTACTGCACTGCATGTCGTGGGTACGAGTACCGTACGGAATAAAATTTTTGTATAGCCTACAAATAGTTTCTTCGGGTATGGGTGTCTTGTGGATGTAAATTTATATATTTCGGAATGCACCCAAGTAATTCTTAGATTTGGGAAACATTTACAATTTAATACCTAAGCGGGAGAAGTCATTGAAGTATAAAAGAACAAATCGCATGAGGAACTACTTCGTTCCAAAACACAAATCGCAGACGTTGGTTACCCAGCCGCTAAACTAAAATGGGACCGGGCATGGCACATCAGCCGCATGTCGCATCGAAATTGAGCGAAGGCGAAAACTGACTGGATTCCGAACAGCAGCAACTGGCGACGCGACAGGCCCAGAAGGAGATGACGACTTACGACACCTTTCTGAAGGATTAACCAGAATTAGTGGTCCAAGGCAGAAAAGAGTAGAAAAATGAAAGGGGCGCCTTTGCCCTGCAGTGGAATACAACAGGCTTATAATGATAATAGGTAAGCATGCACAGATACATACGAGTACTAACAGCATTTGGCGTTAAAGTTTTTACTTTTAAAATATTATAATAAACTTCGGGCTGAATCTGAAAATTCCTTAATAGAAAATGTAACACAATTGAATGTAATAAAATTGGTCTTTTAACGCTAAGCGTTAAAGGGCCAATTTTGCTTGCGCAGAATGCTTATTTACAAGATAAAAAGATTGTTCAAAGTAAAACAATTTTTCTGCGAAAGGATTTGAATATTGAATTTTTACAACGTTAATGGCTATTGACCTTAATGCGGTTATGATAACTAGTTTCAGCAAAGATGTCACAGTAAAGGGCTAAATATTATAGTATACCAGTGTGTGTGTGTGCATAGAATCGCATCTTCATGTAATTATCTTAATAATAAAAATGAATTTGGCAAGGTACCCGGAAGCAACCACCTTGATGTCAACATTCACACATATTAAATAGTACGGCGCTTTTTAAAACCTACAATAAATCAATGTTTTATAAATAAGTCGTTAGTGTGTCTATATAAATAAATAAACAGGACCACTTAGAGAGCTCCTTGAAAATGCACAACATACATATATACATAAATAGAAATCTATCAAAAAACCCCTTAATTCATAAGAAAATTTCAAAAAAAGAGGGTAACACAAGCCCGTCTATGCCATAGTGAAAAAGCCGTCGGTAAAAAGCAGTCTGTCGGTAATCGTACGTCTGACAAGTCCCCACGCCCGGTGCACAGTAACGAGGTTAGCAATTTTCTTTCATTCAACATTATTGCAACACCTACGGACATGAAAGGCGTGTACGATTCGCGTCTACTGGTAGGGTAACCACGAGTCGTGAATAAAAAGAAGACGGGTAATGATTCGGCATAAAGGTTATAGCAAAAATTTTTTTCTATAGAATCCACATTTATAATATTTAGTTTTTACGTTTCTGGGAAAAGTCTAGGTTATCGACCACTAGCTAGAAATGTAATGACAGTTTCTTAATAAAACATAAATATCAACGGACTTCCAAAAACTAAATATCAAAGGAAAAAAAACTGTACTGTATTCAACAACTTAACCGAACAGAAGGCAAGTTCTGTTGTAAGTTACCTGCAGAAACTACAAAATATCATTACGAACATAACGAATAAAATAATGACTCAATCTACCAATTGGTGGTGTTTGAATGTGGTGTTATGTAACGAAAATATAGAACCAATAAAGAAACGATGAGATTTCAGCAATTTTGGTAGCTTTGCATTCATAGATTGAAGAATTTCATTGACCTACTGTTAATAGACTGAGAAATCGGTAAACATGCCTTAAACAAAACATGCAAGAACTTTCTGTCGTATTTCTAACTCTAACTCTTTTGTGGTCACAACCACAAAATATTAGGCAATTTAGAGCAAGAAGGAATTTCAAGCGTTCGCCTTCTTCTACGAAACAATGATAATGACAAAGGAAGCAGCCACACGCGCGTTTAAAACTGTATTTATTACCCTTTTTTTAACCATCGATACCAAATCTAAATTTCCTCCACCACAAAGAACAAATCAACAAAATAATTTATTCAATAAAATACCTCCGCATTCCATCCAGATAGCATAGTACGTGGTGTCCCTACTCTGGCGGCCGCCCTTGCGCGCTCAGGCGTACCGCGGCCCACTAATTACTGCGTACCAGCGCCTTCCGCATTTTTCATACAGATCACGGACCTACTCAACTCGCCGGTATCGATTCGCAAGTTCACCCCGGGAATTACTTCCGAGGTTCCGTCTAAAGGTTAGCTCGTACTAAGACGTGACCCGATGATGCATGCACTTTGTAATATGGAAATATTGTAAAGTCAATTTAAAAAAAAGTAATCATGGGATTTATTTCTGGTTTTTCTCCCTTGGGAAATGACCAATTGGTTACACACACACAATCGTCCTCCAGCTCCACCCTAGAAAGGAGAGGTCATTGGATGATTTTCCACCTAAGCAAAACTAGTGGGTTACATTGTACAAGTTCCAGTCAAACTGTTTGCAACTCAAAATCAGTATTTTATATGGAGCGGCTGCCTATCTGACCAATACTATCCAGTATTAATTGAGTAACACGATATCCTTTAGGCATAGTCCACGTGGATGCAATGCAGAGTCCGAACAGAGGTGACCTTGCTTGCTGCAATCCGTGTCACCCATGCTTTAGTTGGGGTTCCCTACTTGTCTTCGAAACTTGATGGTTCGATTTTTATTACATCGAACACAGTGTGTCGATAATTCAGTTGTACGATGTTTTACTGCATCGATGATTTATTGGTGCGATGTAACGTTTGTGCGAAAAACCTTACACCGATTGTTCATTAGTTCGGTAATTTTTTATTGTACCTATGTCGGTTCGAAACGCCTACTGTTCCTTGACATTTAATATTAGATCTTATTTAAGAACTTATTTTCCATTCGAGACGATAAAGAACGACATTTAGATGCTAGCCAATTACCGGATACCCTCAAAAGTCCAAAATTTTCATACCTCAATCGTCTACTTTTTTAGTTGCTTTATTTTCCTATTTTTTTTTTAAATAAAAGATATTTATTTCCTTATCGTCTCTCTAAAGTTCTTATCTAATATTGAATGTCAAGGAGCAGTAGGCGTTTCGAACCGACATAGGTACAATAAAAAATTACCGAACTAATGAACAATCGGTGTAAGGTTTTTCGCAACAGGATTCTTCGCACAAACGTTACATCGCACCAATAAATCATCGATGCAGAAAAACATCGTACAACTGAATTATCGACATACCATGTTCGATAGGTATAATAAAAATCGAACCATCAAGTTTCGAAGACAAGTAGGGAACCCCTTTAGTTGTAGGGGCCCGGTAGGGCCGAAGCCTCTGGGGGGAACACGTGGTATTCCTAAAGGTTGACACCGAGTCCCCCCCAGAACGAAGGCAACGAAGGAACGGGGTAGGGGTTTAGTCAGTAAGAGTCTGACACGCCCTCCCGCTCCGCCCAAGAGCGGGAGAAATCATTCTGATGATTCCCCTACCAGAAAAAAAAAACCTAAGCAAAAAGGAAAGTGTTTATGTATCGATTTGTGTATTTAGCAGGGTTAATTCGAATTCTCTCATTTTAAAGTTTTTTTTTATAACTATCTTAAAATGTGCGTGAATCTTGGCATTTCAGTGTAAGCTGACCCTAAGAATTGGTGAAATGCAGTCTTTGGAAAGCCCCTTTGTCCTCCACGAAAAAGGTCCACAATTATGACGTATGTACAAAACTAAACAGTAGTGATACAAGTATGTATTTATTTTAATATGGTTTCTTTACATATTAAAATAAATATTAAATCGAAGATAATACCTCTTGTATTACGAACACAATCATTTTAAATAGAAAGTCAGTCTTCTGGGTATATTTCTGGCGTGCCCAGGTGCAGGTGCCCTTGATGCGAAAAAGTTTTTCGACACCTTATTATTGTATGTGAATTTCGTTTTGAATACACGTTATGCTAGTTAAGATATGAAGCGTCAAAAATATATAATTATTTAATGTGTTAGGTTACTTACTACAATACATACCTTGTTATTTCCTCATAAAAGTGAAAACGTAATAATTTAAAACTATGTTTTGTTTTTGTTTTTGTCAGTATCTTTTATCGTATTAAAGCGAAAAACTTTATTTAAAAGGTAAAGGCCTTTAGTTAAAAGACCTTTCAGTCCGTCAAACCTGAGTTATTCTTTCGAGTATTTAACCTCAAGCACAAAATATTAAATGGTAAAGTTCAGGTCTTGTAATAATTAATTAGAAGAAAATCACTTGGCAATTGTGAGCAAAGTGAAAAAAGCCTTATAAAAGTGAAGTTTTCAATAGAAACTTGTCGAAAGAAACACACTTTTATCCCAAGCAATATTGTTTAACCGTCTAATAGAATAGAAAGAAAGTATCATCTAACCTGTATAGCTTAAAAATAAGTTTTGGTCACGTTTATACCATAAATATATTATTCGCAAACAAAAAGAATTGAATTACTTATAGCAATGGGCAAAAAAATTAATAAATAGGTAGCGGTTATATGTATGTGATATTGGGCCACAAAACTTACTTAGCCATGTCTGAAAGGCGTTGTAGCTTGCTCCCATTTTTACCCTAAAAAATATGTTACTTTAAATTGAATTCGGTGCCTATTTTAAGGAACAAGTGCCTAGGTATATAAAGAAGAAGACAACTCAATCTTGACTAAATTAAATTACTTCTGAATTCTCTACAGTCAATTACAAGTTTCCATGTTAACTCAATAAAAAATAAATTGAATACTCCTTTGGGGCTATTCATACAAAAAGCCAATTTATTTAAATGTACCAATTTTACGATTACAAAGCCGAACAATGTTGAAAAGTTGCTTAGAAAATTGAAACGCCGACATACCTACTCGTTTGTGGCTCAAACAAAATCGATAAAGAAAATTAGGATCGAACAAGTTCAGTAAATACGTAATTTATTTTCAATGAAATGGAAATGTAAATTGAATACAATAAGGACCCACGCCGACGACGGAACAAACTGTATAATTGTGTTAACGAAACTTGTAATGGGCTATTGTTTCCTCGATTGTGCACAATATCAAATTTAATTATATTTCCATTTGTACCACTAAAGCTTGGAACTATAGTCGAGAGAATAACCTATTCTTTGACTAAGCGACGCATCGATAGATAATTACGTTAAATATAGTTTATGTAAAGAAACTACACAATCAACTTAAAATAAACACTAATTTGACATTCGTTTTGGTTAATATTACGCCCATCCTGGCAACAAAAAAAAAACAAACTGCCGCGAGCACAAAAATTCACGCAACGAAGGTGTGAAACAACAGGGTATCAGTGTCGCACTTCACTCATATTTGAAAATAGCTAGTTCAGTAGTTGTGAGGTGTGAGCGCGGCTGGGCGTCTAGTCCCTCACACCGTCACACGCGTGCCACGACTCGTTGTTTTCTTTTTTGCTCTTCAGCTTCTCGGGTGCGTATCAACGGCTGGAGTGGCGGCGGGTGTAAATTGAAACACTTGCAAATTTACCCCATACATTATTCATACCCCAAACACCCTCACAGCGAGCGACTCCGACAGTTACAGTTGACGCAAACTTCACAAAACTGAAAGGCAAAATAAACCATTCCGTGTCACGCTTACGTGACCTTGAATTTAAACAAAATGCTCCAGCATATTGAATTTAGGCCCCTCTCAATAGAGTCTATTGTTAAATAAATGATAGGGTACGAATAATTGTCTGTGGTTCCGCGACGCAAATCACACCCTATTCTAGCAGCTTCGTGGCACATAAGTAAAGTGGGTCAACCATTATACGTCTAACAAATGGGTACCCGCCTTAAGTCGGGCTGTGCAATAAGGAGTCGCTTCTGAAACCCACAACCTGCATTATTCTGACCCTAATAAATTTGCCGAGTCAAACGGGCATTGTCAGACAAATGAGTTTGAAGACGCACAGTAAAGATACTTCACACATAATTGACTGAAACGCAAACAAACGCGAGTATAACACAACTACATTATCTTCATCTTCTCTCAGTATGAGCACGTAAGGGGAATTTGAATGCGAAAATAAAATACACTTTTCTACGGCAAAGTATGTGAGAATGTCAGCGATTTCGTTCCATCCTCTACTGTGTAAGAAGAAAGTCTTCTTTCAGCGATATAAATGCAAGAACTTACATATAATGTGTAAGTATAATCATCGCTAAAAATAAAACCATTTAAGGGTGTTTGGACCTTTAATAAAAATAAAAGATGTTGAACAGTGAACTAACTATTTGTAGAGTACAATCAATACTACTAGTATGTAATCCCAATGTTTGTTAGATACTCACTCACACCTCAACCAAACAGTGAATCACTTACCTACAGCAAAAGTTGTCTAAACTCAACCAATAACATTGATTTACGTGTTCGTGGGTGAACACAAACACTGAAAACATGATTTAGGACAGCAAATAAAAAATACCCGACCAAAGCCTATACAAGCGTAATGTTAATTTACAAAACACATTTTCCTTGGAGAGTTTAACGTAATTTCTTTCTCACCAAGTCGTTTCCTGAAATAAATTACGAGTGTAAAATTCACAACAACAAAAGCGTAACAACAAAAGGCTCGCGGCTCGCAACATCCGGACGACCCTTCCAAACTTAGCAGCCTGATTACGGATTTCCGAGCAAAAAAATAAATAAAGGAAGAAATAATACGCAACCATGTTAACTTCCAAGTGTTTTGAAACAAACCACTCTTGTGTTGGTTAATGTTAAAAATTAAAGAAAATTCTAACCAATTAGGTAAAACATCACGTGTTATTCGATATCGATGTTCGTGATAGAACACTTTCTTCTTATCAGGACGTTAACATGGAAGTCAACATAGTCGATGATGGCGGGGTCTGGGGTGTAGTGTTTGACGTAGAGGTAGAAGCGATGGTCGTTCGGGGGAGAGTCTTTGAGCATGTCACCTCCTGAGCGGATCGGTGTCGGTGCTGGGGGTGCCGGCAGCTGACGAGACGGTGACGGTGATAACGGAGGTGTAAAAGGACCTCGGCCTTCATTTAGCCCCGCCGGTCAAGGTTTTCTCCATAAAAATGGTTCCTTATGTATCTTCCCGTGATGTGCCCCCTTATGCCTGTAATCGCTTTTTTTCGGCGGCACCGGAGTAGTCAGTTCATACATTTCTGCCAACGATAAGTACCAATAGTCGGCCCCGTCCCCTATTATCGGGAACAACCTTTTATTCGAAAAACTTGGACGATGTTTTCTTACAAACTCTTCATATTTACGTTTCAATCTTTTTATGTATTCAGTGTAGTGGATAGATTTTAAGAGTTTTTCGAATTCGGACAGTTCTGTCGTAGCGGGTGATGAATACACCCCGGCACAGACGTATGTTCTGAGTAGGTGATGGAGTTTAAAGACGACGAACGCTAGCCACTGGCGCGCCTCCTCTTCTAAAATCCTGAGGTCGTCGGCTCGGCTTCTAATTCCAAATTCTGCAGCTTCAGCAGCTCGTCTTTCTCCCCGTTCTTTTACAGCAGCCAACCAACGGCGATAAGTGCGGTAGCAGAACTTCGTGCGCCTTGAATAATGTCCACGCCACATTGCCTAAAACGAAATTAAAACTAAAAAAGTAATTTCTACAACTACTTATTATTTCAATTTAACAAAAAAGAACCAGCCCAGAGCGTGTCGTGCCACGCAGTTCCCGCGTAGTTTCCCGTCCGTCACATTATGTGTCTCCAACTTTTCAAAAACTGTTCGTCCCATCAAGTTCAAAACAATCATCCTAGAAAATCTTTATAAAGCTCTACTTTCCAGATTTTTTTCATGTTCTAAACTTATGGTTCAAAAGTTAGAGGAGGGGGACACATTGTTTTCTACTTTTGGGGCGATTATTTCCGAAATTGTTGATATTATCAAAACATTATTTTAGTAAACCCCTATTAATTTTTGAATATCTATCTAACAATATATCACACGTTAGGGTTGAAATTTAAAAAAAATCACTTTCCACACAAGTAGAGGGGCTACTCTAATAAAATGTATTTTTTCCAAGTTTTATTTTACTACTTTGTCGGCGTTATTTATATACATGATATTGGTACGACATTTCAGCTTTCTAGTGCTAACGGTCACAGAGATTAAGCGAGGACGGACGGACGGACAGACATGGCGAAACTATAAGGCTTCCGTTTTTGCCATTTTGCCATAAAACAATTTATATTTTCGCTGTTGTTACACTTAATTTGGATGAAACTTGGAACACGGCTAGATCACGTCCTGAAATAGCGCATTCCTACCCGTCTAAATATCCTAATTTATACCGGCATTATGTTCCCTAAGATAATTTTCTGCCACCACTTGGGTGAAGATATTGTTAGCAGCAAATATGATAAAACATGTTATATTATTTAGTTCTACGCAGATCAGTAATAGGGGCAATGTAGAGTATTTTCAAAATATTAGAAACAACGACAAACTAATTAATACCTCGATGGTCGTAGCAGCTTTATCATAACGTTTAGCATGTTTGGCTCGCACACCCCTCCTTAATGCTTTTCTAAGGGCCTTCCTTGCCAAGTGGACCCTGAACACACTCTGTATGATCGTCGCATTCTTCGCCAACCACGCCACATGCTTCCTGATCAACCATCCTCGAGCGATACGAATCATTATCATCACAGCTTCATATTTCTCATGGCGACGACTTTCTGCTCTATCAACTGCTTCTTGCAATTCCGCGTAGAATTCAATTTGAGACGGCAAGAACCGATTCACTGATGCCATTATGATTAATTTATTATCAACTTCAACTCTTCATTAACAGCATTAATTTGTGGAAGGGACACCACAATTTTGCACAATAACACGTGCGAACTATTAATTTATAAAATTTATTACACTCTGTATATTTCGTAAGTCGAAATTAACTGTCAAATGTGACTTGATCCTTCAGATTATTTTATCGACATTGTTTTTATTTAAAACCAGTAAAAATTGTTTATTTCAAACCATTTTGTTGTTCTTATAAGTTCTTTTTAGCCAATGTGGAGGACGCTTGTGTCTAAACACACTATGCCGAACGTACGCGACCGAAGTTCCGCGGCTGATTTTACGTTCCAACGTATTCGGCTGATATGACACACCATAAGTGCCGAACTTACGCAACAGAAATTCAGTTGCGCAATTTTGTGTGTATATTCAGTGTTTCGAGCGCTGTCGTGGCGTCGAGTCTGGATCTTGTCTAGACCTTCGTCGGCAATCGAACCGAACTTCGGTCGCGTATAATGTGTTTTCTACAGAATACGTTGCCGCCGAATTGCCGCTGAACTTACGCCCAACCGAAGTTCGGCTGTACGCTAGCAACGTAATTTTGGCATAATGTGTCGCCAGTAATTCAAATAGCATTACAGGCGTAATAATGCCGAACTTCGGTCGCGTATCTTCGGCGAAGTGTGTTTAGACACTTAGGGTCAGCTTACACCGAGACGGGACGCGACACTGCGTGCACATTTTAATAGAGTGCCTCAGAACAGTATTTACCCACTACACGAAAAGATACACATTTCATTGTAAGAATTTAGAATAGGTACGTTGCTTCATGCAGCGCTGCGTCTCGTGACGCCACGTGACTAGGGCTTGCAATATCCGCTCATTTTTACTATCCGGATAATACGGATATTGACATTTTTACTATCCGGATTATCCGGATAATGCGGATAATACGGATATTTTGACATTTCTTTATAAATAAAACTGTTAAGCCTTTGTAACAGGTTTTAATCAGTCTCTTGAGCTAAATGAAAAAGTAATAAGAAACTACATCAATATTTTAAGAAACAATCTCATAAAAAAATTATTCATTTTTCAAAATTATACATTATAACACCGATACTGCACAAATAATTTGTAGAATGGACACAAATTTAATAGTATTTGTGTAGTATCGGAGTCACTAATCAAAAACAATTAAAATTAAAAAGGAGACGGAGCTAATCCAGTGCGAAAGAGAGGCCATGGTAGAGCGTACGAATGACTCAATTCAGGCAGTCTCCAAGTGGGGCGAAGCCAATTTGGTGGGATTCAACACCGCCAAAACACAAGCGTGTCTATTCACCGCTAAAAGGAGCTCGTTCACCTTGGCTCCTGCTTTCCGGAATGTATCCCTGGTATGCACCGTCCGTGTTCAGCTCTTAGGAGTTGAAATTCTCTCCTCCTCCGACCTCAACTTTGGGCGGTTCATTGAGTCCAAGGCCAAGATAGCTGCTAGGAGACTCGGCGTTCTGGCAAAGGTACTTCACATCAAAACAGCTTCTAATGTTGTACAAAGCACAGGTCCGATCGTGTGTGGAGTACTGCAGCCACATATGGGCTGGAGCTGCGAAATGCCACCTGGCAGCTTTGGCCTCAGTGGAAAGGCGTGCGAAGAGGCTAATTGGAGATCCAGATCTAGTTAAGCCAATTTACAAAGCCTTGAGCACAGGCGTAGGGTAGCCAGCCTTTCGGTTTTCTACAGTGCGTGTGTGCGCGGGAATTTCATGAACTGATTCCGCCATCCCGTTTTTACCATCGGCGTTTCGCTTCGTCGTTTATACCGCGGACATCGAGGGACTGGAACAATTTGCCTGCTGCGGTTTTCCCGTCCGATTATAATTTAGGTGTCTTCAAGGCTAGAGTGAATAGGCTCTTAATAAGCTAGTGCGCCTCACCATCAACGATTGCATCACTGCTTACCATCAAGTGGGATCGCAGTCAAGCACTCGTTTATAACAATTAAAAAAAATTGTTTACTCTGAAAAATTTTGTTCATGACCTTTTATAATAAAATATTAAGCAAAGAACAATCACGAAAAATTACATGTTCACTTTCTAAAATTATACAATTAACATCCATATCCATATAGAAATAATTTGTATCTTTTCAAACTAAAAACAATTCTAATGAAATACAAATGAGATCATATATGATTGCAATTTTGTGATAAATTCACATAATTATGTAAATCAATCAGCAATCATATAAACCTATTTAAAAATAATAACAAAACTTTTTTATAAAATCAACTCAGTTATTAGGTAGGCAACAATAGTACAAATCAAATTTATAATACATCAATTGGCAGTAGCGGTAGTCTGCCAGGCAAACGCGTGTGCAGCTCGGCGACGCGACGGGCGGCGCGGATGTTGCGGGGAAGGACAGCGCGCGCGAGGCAGTGAAGCGCTGATGTATGCGACGCACGGCGTAAACTTGTAACACTTTTTGGGGGAACAACAAATATCCGTAAAATCCGGATAGTAAGTCCAGTAAAATCCGGATTTGAAAATCGACGGATATCCGGATAATACGGATATCCGGATATCCGGATTGCAAGCCCTACACGTGACGTCACGCTGCGCGGCGGAACTTTTTTACATTCGCGATGTCGTGTTGCCGACGATTTTACAATGCGCCTCGCAATGTTGCGATGCGTCTCGCGGCGGTACGGCGCAGCGCGAAATCACTAGCCTCTTCCTGCATCGTTGCGTCGCGTCGCTTCTCGGTGTGAACTGACCCGTGTATTGTAAGCAATGTCTTCTTCCGCATTCTCGTCTACTAGTAATCTATTAGTTAAGCTTATTGTAGTCTGGCTTATAATCGCTCGTTGAGTGTTGTTGTAGTCAAACAGAGATTGTTTGTTGGGTGTTGTTGTAGTCGAACATAGAGATCGCTCGTTGAGTGTTGTTGTAGTCAAACATAGAGATAGCTCGTGGAGTAATGTTGTAGTCAAACATAGAGATCGTTTGTTGAGTGTTGTTGTAGTCAAACATACAGATCGCTCGTTGAGTGTTGTTGTAGTCAAACATAGAGATCGCTCGTTGAGTGTTGTTGTAGTCAAACGTAGAGATCGCTCGTTGAGTGTTGTTGTAGTCAAACATAGAGATAGCTCGTGGAGTGTTGGTGCAGTCAAACATACAGATCGCTCGTTGAGTGTTGTTGTAGTCAAACATACAGATCGCTCGTTGAGTGTTGTTGTAGTCAAACGTAGAGATCGCTCGTTGAGTGTTGTTGTAGTCAAACGTAGAGATCGCTCGTTGAGTGTTGTTGTAGTCAAACATAGAGATAGCTCGTGGAGTGTTGGTGCAGTCAAACATAGAGATCGCGGCTCGTTGAGTGTTGTTGTAATCAAACATAGGTATCGCTCGTTCACTGCCAGTGTAGTCGAACATAGGGATCGCTCATTTAGTAAGAACGTAAGACAAAGAAGCGGAAGAAAATACTCAGACCCGTAGCTTTCATCATCATTAATTTGAAGAAATAAAACTGCGAGCATTTTTTATTTATTTTTATTTAATCATTACAAAGTAGTAAGAATGGGATATAGAAGAAGAATTCTATGTTAATAGCAAAATATAATTTACAAAATAAAATTTGTAACAAGCCATAGGTACCGTGTCAAAAAATAAACTGAACTGACGTTCTTAAATACATGTCATAACTAACAATAGCAAGATGATTTTAATTTCAGATAAATTCGTAACAAAATTCAATCGTATAAAGAAGATAAAAATAAAAAAGAAACTCGCGTTAAAATAAAGGTTAACAGATAGAAATGCACAATTAGCGCAGCAAATTCCGTAATTAAATATAAAGGGCTATAAATTATTAAATATAATATAAAAAATTATAACCTAATTGTTGACTAAACTACAAAATTGTTGACTTCATATCGTAGTTCATAGTGAATAAAGTTATGTCAATAAATATAATAAAGATAGGTACACTACCTACATAAAATTTAGATGAAACTTGTGTAAACAGCTTAATAAATATATATAGTGTTGCAATATGGGACACATACGTAACGATAAGAAAACCCTCTTTGGGGAGTAGCTTTAAAAGCGTTATGAAGTCCTCACCTTCCGCATGTCGTCATCGGACATATTAAGTTCGGGCGGTTCCTGCGCCGCATTTAGGCGGAAGAAACGCCCAGGTCTCACCATTGTGCGGACAGTCCAGAGGACACCGCAGAGCATACTGTGAAAGTGTACTACACATAGGCGTAGCACTGCTGTATCCTCATAAGACGATAGGTGGAGGTGACCTCTTACGTCAAGCCCTGGTTCTAGCCATGGTCAGGAGCGAGAGGAAATGCGCGGTGGGCGGTAGCGAACCAGTAATACTAAGGAAGGTGACGGCCGCACGTGTGAGGGAATAGTCATCCTCATGCCATAGTCGCCGAGACTCCAACCCCAAATACCAGCTACCATAGGCTCGGGCTTGCAGAAGACGCGCAAAAGGAAGAAATTTTACGCAACTATATTAACTCCCAAGTGTTTTGAAACAAACCACTCTTGTGTTTTTAATGTAAAAAATAACGAAAATTCTAACCAATTAGGTAAAACATCACGTTTTATTCGGTATCGATGTGCATGATGGAACACTTTCTTCTTATCAGGACGTTAACATGGAAGTCAACATAGTCGATGATGGTGGGGTCTGGGGTGTAGTGTTTGACGTAGAGATGGAAGCGATGGTCGTTTGGGGGAGACTCTTTGAGCATGTCACCTCCTAAGCGGATTGGCGTCGGTGCTGGGGGTGCCGGCAGCTGACGAGACGATGATGGTGATAACGGAGGTGTAAAAGGACCTCGGCCTTCATTTAGCCCCGCCGGCCGAGGTTTTCTCCATAAAAATGGTTCCTTATGTATTTTCCCGTGATGTGCCCCCTTATACCTGCAATCGCTTTTTTTCGGCGGCACCGGAGTAGTCAGTTCATACATTTCTGCCAACGATAAGTACCAATAGTCGGCCCCGTCCCCTATTATCGGGAACAACCTTTTATTCGAAAAACCTGGACGATGTTTTCTTACAAACTCATCATATTTACGTTTCAATCTTTTCATGTATTCAGTGTAGTGGATAGATTTTAAGAGTTTTTCGAATTCGGACAGTTCTGCCGTAGCAGGCGCTGAATACACCCCGGCACAGACGTATGTTCTGAGTAGGTGATGGAGTTTAAAGACGACGAACGCTAGCCACTGACGCGCCTCCTCTTCTAAAATCCTGAGGTCGTCGGCTCGGCTTCTGATTCCAAATTCTGCAGCTTCAGCAGCTCGTCTTTCTCCCCGTTCTTTGACAGCAGCCAACCAACGGCGATAAGTGCGGTAGCAGAACTTCGTGCGCCTTGAATAATGTCCACGCCATATAGCCTAAAACGAAATCAAAGCTAAAAAGTAAATCTCCGCAAGTACATATTACCCTAATTTAACAAAAAAAAACACAGATGGAAAGTTATTGGTGTGAGCAAATGCCATAATACACTAATTTGGATAAAACTTAGCTAGCTAGACCATGTCCTGAAATACCACATTCCTATCCCGGCATTATGTTCCCTTGAGATAATTTTCTGCCACCACGTGGGCAAAGGCACTGTTAGCAGTATGATCTTATATGTAATTGACTTCCACGCAAACGAAGTTGATGGCAATGTAGAGTATTTTCAAAAATATTAGAAACAACGATAAACTAATTAATACCTCCATGGTAGTAGCAGCTTCAGCATAACGTTTAGCATGTTTGGCTCGCACACCTCTTCTTAATGCTGCTCTAAGGACCTTTCTTGCCACGTGGACCCTGAACGCACACTGTATGGTCGTCGCATTCTTCGCCAACCACGACACATGCTTCCTGATCAGCCATCCTCGAGTGATACGAACCATTGTCATCACCGCTTTGTATCTCTCATTGCGATGATTTTCTGCTTTATCAACTACTTTTTGCAATTCCGCGTAGAATTCGATATCGGACGGCAAGAACGAGTTAACTAGTGCCATTTTGATTAATTTATAACATTACATTTGGTAAATAGTTGTCAAATATGACTTGAGACTTCAGCTTTTTTTTTTAAAGGTGGTGTCATACATTATTGTAGGTCAGTTCGATGAAAAGAAACAAAGGTTTTATTTGATTCAAATCAATCTAATTTCATTGACTAATAAACGAACATCCTGAAAGTTTTTTTAGGTGGGAAATCATGAATTTTATTACTGACTTAGACTCACTCGTACGTTCCCTTTTTGCCTTGCGTTCCAGGACCACAGGTTTCGTTCCAGAAGTAAATTCATGGCCCCTGTAGGCTTCTTCCTCGTTGAGATTCTGTGGTTTCGCTAGACGTCTCCGGTTTTGACTTGATCCAGACAATTACCGGACGCCTGGACGGTGAGTTACGCATTACCCGCCATTCGCAAGCCGGCGCCCAAGGTTGATGGAAATCAGAGTTGGGATCCCAGTGGCGTAAAGTAGTACGTTGTTTCTCGCTTGTGACCGACTGCTTCGCTAGAATTAATGCTTCGCATAAAGCAACCGCCTGTCATTGCTCTTCGCTCCACGGCCTGTACCAGGATCCGGCACGAAAGTCGTTGCCGATTCCTATATTATTTGCCTACATGCCTAGGCGTATTTAAGTAGAATTGTAGTGCTTAAAATAAAATTGTATTTTAAATTTATAATTGAGGTGTATAAGATTGTATATATTGCAATAACAGTAAACGGTAAAAGTTAGTATATATGTACACAATGTGTGTACTTTTGTTACGTACCTATTTAGACTCAAACCACTAGATTTAAATGTAGCAAGTTCATTCATTTCATTTGATAAACAAAAAAAGAAGGTAGGTGTATTATTACTGAGAAAGAGGTAAAAAGTACGACTACATAAAAAAACACAACCTCTTGACAAATAATAGAAAAGCAAAATTAGCAAGTCTTATATTATAATTTTAATAATATGAACCTCCTAAGTTGTTCAGTCGTTGCTTCCTACCTGGCCCCCTTATTTCCGAGCTCACTTAATCATAACGACACTTTTGGTACCTTTCCAGCCACCGTAATAAGTTCAGATATTTTTTTTTATTTGGGCCCTTAAATGAGGCGGTGTCTCGGTTGCCCATTTCGTTATGTTCCCCCCGAGCGACGATACGAGTTGTTTAGAGAGTACTCCGGTCTCCCCTCGACCCCTGGTACCGACGGGCACCCAGGCCGTGTGAGACATCATGAATAATTCAACAATCAAATTGGCAAGGTGTGTACGCCTGTTTATTTATTTTCACCCGAAATTTAGTGGTAATTTTCATACCTATGTGTGTTCCCCGAATTGAGTTACCCGACGAATACTAAATTAATTTTGTCAATGAGTTCGTACCACTGTACATTTTGTGTGGAAGTCGGTTTGTTTTTCATATTCCAGTAAAAATGAGTAGAATGGTAACATCTGTATTCGAATTTAATTTTTTTACAGAATCTGTTATTTTATAAAAAAAAAAAACATTCGTTATCCAGTTCATTTTCTTATGATAGAAAAAAAAGAGGTAAAACATTATTCACCCAAATAATTTTCTGAATTACAGGAAAATACACTGACCCTGTTCAGGAAGTTATCCATCAAAGCAAACCTTGCTTTTTAACCCATATCGTACGGAAACCATTTCACCTGAAAAATGCTAAAGAAGCCTTGTCTTTACAAGTTGTTGTATTTCGCGTAACCTTCAAAATAAACAGGGGAAGTTACCGTTTTTAAGTCGTTAGCGTCTCTTTTAAAATCAAGACCCGAGGGAGGTAAATACTTTAATAATTAATAACATACCCGCGGTGAGACTTCTCGACCGAGGAAATAATGACGCCGGTGAATTTTTTAACATTTAACTGGAGATAGCAATCAGGCAGGTCGAGTGGTATGAAAATTCAGTGACGAAGTTTTTGACGTATCGTAAAATTTGACTATAGCAGTTTAGCCATGAGATATAATATCCAATTTAGTTGTACATATAGTAGATATACTAACAGCCCCAACACGTTATAATGTCTGAAAGCTGGCATTTCGTAAAATTGAGAACCCAACTGCAGCGCCACCTATCAGGTTCAATTGTATTTCCAAATCATTCAGTAAATCTCTCATTCAAATCGATCAAATCGTTCAGGGGGAGTTAGGTAACAAACAAATGTGCATGTTTTAAAAATAAAAATTATAAAGTGTGTACGTTTGTACTCTTATTTTTTACCACTTTTGGTTGACTGGTAGAGAATGACGAAGGCACTTTTGTACATTTGTGTTGCATGAAGTTTTAATACATGTATACGAGATAAATGTAAACATATACATATTCGTAAGTTTTAACAACTTTTGCTCACGCTTGTTCACCAATAGATATACAATGATCATTGTCCCGTGTTCCTATTGGTTAATAAGCTTGGGCCAAAGTTCTACTCCTGGGCCAAAGTAATCCAACTTTATTGTATTGCGATGAGTTTTATAACTGTGTTATACATGAACAGGGCAATGTACTCGTACAATATGTAGAGAAAATTTTAATCATATTATGTACAGTACATGGTAGTTGAGCGGGTAAAATAAGTAGTAGGAAGTTCACTTTCTCATAACACTATAGATAACTACAATAACATCATCAATAATAGCTGGAGAATACCGTGTAGTTGTCAATAAGTATCTGACAGATTCCTGCGTACCTCCTTGCCTTGAGATGAAGGTATGATATTAATAGTATATCCGCAACCGTATCCAAAGCCGATATGATAATTATTATTCCTGTATCTGTATTCAATTATCCATATCTAAATGCAAAGTTTTATATCTATAACATTCCTAGTATCTATATTATTCCAACTCTTCTGTCGGAAATATGCTTCAATAGATCTTTTAGAGAAAATCATTACCTCAATACCTTATCTTTCTGTGTAAATTAAATTATAAATGATATGGAGGTCCACAAAACACCATCCACAAACTAGCAGATGCCGAGAAATAAATCCTACATCCCTTGCTAGGGCAACCTTCATGTGGTCATTGTTTTATTTTCCTGGCAGTATCATGCGAGCACAGTACTTTACTTCACAAGATGGTAGTTTTCAATAGAAACTCGACTACCAGACAGTGGTTTAAATAGCCATTTAGTACACCCAACCTACATACCTAAATATCGTTTACCTTAAGGTACAGATGGACAAGTCCATTCAGTCTATATACGTAAAATATAGCTATATTACAACGGGATTTTAATCCTATAATGCGTCCTCGTATGCGGATTATACGTGAACAGAATTGGAGGAACCTGTGGTTTTCAATATAGGTTTTGGAAATGATTTTCCTTCAAGATTTTTTGTTTCTAATTGGATATAACTTTAGACCAGAAACAATGTCTATAAAAACAGCAAAAAAGGATTATCCGAAGTCAGAACCTCCTTTTTTTGGAATCGTTAAAAAAGTTAAGATTATTTTTGTTTGTTTTATACTAATAATCGATAGATTCAAAACTATTTTCTCTTCTACTGAAATCCACGCTTAGGAATGTGCAATTAGCTTCATCTTTCTGACTGAAATTCAAAAGTGCCTGTGAATGGTTTATTTGAAATAAAAGCTACTCTTTGAATTTAAATTCGAAAATTCTCAGAAATATAAAGTTATAGTGTGCAAGAGTTACGTTTTATTTCAGAGAAATACTCAGTGCAAATGCATTTGTGGAACAAACCACAACTAAAAACATATTTTAATACATATAAAATCTGGCGACTTTATACAAATTAACCATGACTAAATCTAACGTTCGTGTTTTATAACATTACTAGCTTTTGACAGCGACTTGCAGGTTTTTCCATACAAACTATGAAACCTCGTTTCATACCGACTGGTCTCATGCGACCGCGCTGTTATTGTCTTACTATTGTGGCTCGTTTCGCGGGTATGTGATAGTCAGTCAGTTTCTTCTTTTATTTATATTTACTACTATCTATTGGGGTCGGCTTCCAGTCAAGCCGGATTTAGCTGAATACCAGTATTTTACGAGGAGCAGCTGCCTACCAGACCTCCACAACACATTAACTGGGGTAATACGGTACTTCATGGCAAGATTGGAGTCAAATTTATTGACTTCTGACTATCCGTAACGACTGCCAAAGATCTACAAATGACAGCCGGGACCTACGGCTTTACGTGCTTTCCGAGGCACGAAGGAAACTCGGTATGTTAAGATGGTCACCCATCCACAGACCAACCTTGGCAAGCGTTGCTAAACCTTGAAGATCGACCCGAGTGGCTGTTATTATCTAGCCACGAGCTCCTTCTGTAAACACTATGTAGGCCATGTAAACGCTATCTCAAAATCAATACAGCATAAAACTATTAACTTATAACTTTACTTTAAAAAATCGTATCGTAAAGGCTCGTTGGGTACTCAACAACACAGGCCACATTTATCATTACCCCATAGAGGCTATTAAAACACTATTAGAGCCTTACTTACCGACACATTTAGTGGCCGTACCCGCGTTTATAGCCAACATTAAAAACAAATTAATATGTCCCGATATCGTAGACTATCAATTCACGATTGCTGATATCGGTTACAGTTGCAATCAATACTGAAGTGGGAATATCTATCACCCCATTTTTTAAGGGTGCTTCTTTATTTATTTATTTTTATGTGAACTAACAGCCTTTTTTAATGGGGATAATTTTTATTTTTGTCATGTAAACCATAGTAAAGACAAATTATAATCATATGGCTGCAGCCATTATATATGGCTGTTAATAATAAAGTTAGTAATATTTCAGAGCGAGAACTATTTTTCCATTTTCTAAACTTAAAAATGAAATATTTACCTAAGGCTGCCATAGATCGGTACGATGCCATAATGTAGGTACAAGAATAATTCTTAAAAGAAATTAGTTTTACACATCTAAAAAACAATTGCTAAGGATAATGATTTTCGTATCGTTGTCGTACTTATACGTCAAGCATATCTGCCGAGGTCATTACAGGAACTATAAAGCAACAAAAAATAAAGAAAAGCAATCAAGATAAAACTATTCAAGTGTAATAATTTAACAATCAATTAAAATGTAGCTAAAGAGTTTGATTGAAAATAAAAATGTAACATTGCCTTGAACGAAGCCAACATTTAGCTTCTATACATATTTTATTAAATGAAATTACATTTAATTCCAGTTAATTTGGGCAGAATATCCATTCTGTTAATGTTAGCATTCTTAGAACCCGGTGGGAACACATTTGGATACAGTTTAGGAGATTGTTTTCCGGAATAACAATCATACTAATGTACAACACAAAGTTCTATCTAAATTACAACTAATTATATATCTTTGACCTTTTTTCATCTGGAGAATCATCGGAATGACTTCTCTCGCTTTTGTGCTCAAGTAAAATTCTGAGCCCCACCTCATTCTTTCGTTGCCTTCGATCTGGGGACACCAAGCCTACCTTTTGGAAAACCGATCCATGGCCCCATTTTAGACCTTAAATATCACGCAAAAACAATATAAAATACCACTTAGAGTTGATGGTTGAAGTATTATGTAGGAGAACTATTATAGTAGTAGTTAAGTGTAGTAGTTAGGGAACATAAATTCAAGTACCATAAATATTGAACTAAATAAATAACATAAATACTGCATCATAAAATGACTGAATACGATAGGCCTTTTACGATTTTTCTGTTTCTTACAATCGTTTGAAGAAACGTGTTTTTTTTATTTGGTTAAACAAATAGTTGTAAATTATAGGTCTCGGAGCGAGATAAATTGACAACCAAAGGCATTTTTCATGTAATATATGTATAAACATTTTTATAAAGCAGATGCGACATGTATTTACAATAAATTACGTAACAATAATTACATTACAAGATATTTTTTACAATGCAACAATAACTAAAATTCTTAATGTTATATTGTAAAAAATTATCATACTATATTTTTATTGCACGGCATCGATGTCAGTGTGAAACAATATTCGTATTGGCACAGGTTTCATTTTTGCCCGTAATTATGACAGTCAGTGAAACTGAAACTTTAATTAAATTGGTTACATTAAACTACGTGTATTTGACACTGCATAATGCATATTCAACTGGTGATAAATATATTTAAAACGAAATTGAGTCATAATTTATATGAGTTATTCTGTGACACTTTATGCATGCGCATCAGCAATTTTCAAATGAAGTACAGAATTAGTTACCTATAAAATTAGCATTTAAAGTGAAAGATGAAATGGTAAGCAATTTTACTGTTCATTAATTTCCGATAAGTAATATCGAGCAAGACGGCGTAAGGCCTCTTGTACACGGCATTTTTTTACACCGTACGTAGCCATGGTTAATTCGCAGTTTTTCAACTAAAACAATACTTAAATATTATAGATCGGTATATAATCTATAGGCTATATAACAAACCTACATACCTAGTCGTAAAACTTATGTCTTCAAGTCGAAAATGGACAGGCATTTCTAGACAAACGTGCTCCATCGTCAATCACATCATCAGGTAGATAGCAGTCAAGCGCAAACCAATCAAAGCAGAAAAAAAAGTCAAACTGCCTAATTCAAGTATAAAGGTAAAATTCTCTCATTCGGGGGCGAACAAAAAAATGTTGTTTCAAACATTTTCTCAACCCCAATCAACAACTCAAGATACTTGAAATTCCTTTGAAAGGGTTTTCCAAAAAAAATCGGTAGGTTTCGAGCCGATTTGCTACCAGGCATTCGAGCACATAGTCGCGTGTAGTTATAGGGACGACTATGTGGAGTAGGTAGGTATACCCAATTGGTCAGCACAATCACTGATTCCCTTTGATTAAATTCCCGATTCGAACGCTGATTACAACAAATTACAGACGCTTTGTAATTTGTTATTTTCACATACAAAGCGAATCGAAGTAAATTACAATTAATTGAGTCCTCTGAGGTGGAAGGACCCTTTTTTGTGGTTGAAGCTTTTGGGTATCCTAGTGGCAGATTTCGTTGAACTGATGATTATTATAACATAAACATTTTTGCTGTTTTTCTGCCATGTAAAATTTTGCGTAAAATAATTCTAGGAATCCAGAACGAAATATATTTGGCTATAATATGCGTTAGAGCAGTGGCACAGTGGACTTGTGCGAATTCACAAAACTTTACCCACACCTACACTCATTTACCTATCTGCAGGTATTTGCAGCAGTGCACTAACGGATTACTGAATCAATGTATCCACCATGTCCTTATTTTATCATCATCATCATTTCAGCCAAAAGAAATCCAGAGTTACAAATTGGCTTCCACTAAGTGTCACCACAACCGGTACTGTACGTCTAGCATCCATTGACATTCCTTATTTCGGCAAATTGTTTCAACATCTTCTTTCTATAACCAACCGAGAATACATAAAAATAGAACGAGTTAGTTACCCATCATACCAACAACGGATGACCTAATCCGAACCCAAGTAACAGTATTACGGACTACTGGTTAGTAAGGGTTTCACTTCAATCGGATAAGCCACTGTAGGGTTACCCAGTGACGTGCCAATATCAGTTTTCTCTTTATAAATATTTTTAAGTTAGAATAAAAAAATATTTTCAGTACAGTTTATCCTCGTGTTTTGTTTTGGCCTTTTAAGCTGTAGGAACGTAAGAAATGGATCTGATAACTTCACTATCGAATTATCAAAAGGCTTTCAGTTTTGAAGCTCTAAAAAATAAAAAGGTAAAGGAGAAGAAAGGAGAGTAAGGAAGAAGGAGAGGGGAGTTTTAAGGAAAAGTTTTATTCTAATCTATTCCCTATGGTCGACTGGCAAGTCCTTTATCACGATGGCAAACTAAAAACTATAATATTATAGTTAATGAGTAAACTATCGTTTATTTACTTAAGGGCCTGTTTCACCACCTATAGTTAAGTTTCGAGTATCTTACTTGACAGATAATTTCATACGAATTCTGTCACATTTTTGAATTTATTCAGTGAGTAGTGCCTACTCGGACATTGTGAAACAGGCCCTTAGTATAGTAGAAATAGTCTGTAAAAATAATGATTTAAACAGTTTCCAAAAAAAATATCTGATAAATGTTTTAATGTCTGTAAAAGTGTCATATTTAAGCCTATGTAACGAAATAAGTTCTGATTTGTGTACAAATAGAATTTGCAAACCATGTTATAAAACGTATGTATTGATAAAGACCTAATAAAATCAATCAATAAATATCAATATACTCTATACAAGTCAATACCCACCCGTAATCGAAACAGTAAAATGATTGAACCGACGAAAAACCGCACGAACACAATATTCTACAATTCTACAACTATTCCTCCAAATTAAATAACAATGATAAGTTAATACAGAGAAACGCATGCAACTAAAAGCGTTCACAAATTGTAATACTACATAGAGTACTAAAACGTTTCGCTAATTACAGTAGCACAGAGATGGTGCAATGCAGTGTTTCAAGTAATTTTCAGTAATATCCTTAAGACAATGCGAAGCGAGTTAGCCCGCCACTCTACTATCCACCAAGATAGTTTTGAATTAGCCTTATACCTACGTGATCACATTACACTAACTGCAACGTGCACATACGCTAGTTTACGTACAAATGAACCAAGTTTTAGACGGATGTAGACGTTGCGTGATGCTTATCGTGAAAAGCTTTGTAATTAGAGTTTTAAAAAGTCATGCCTTGAATTTATTATGAGGAAGGATGTTTAGTTTCGTGTTTGTACTTAGTTATCTAGTGTAATTTGCTTAACTGCTTGAATAAGTTGGCTTACGATGTAGGACGATGATAAATAAGAAAGACAACTTAAAAATTAAAACCTAGGGATCTTTAAGTCAAGAGTGAATAGGTTAGTTCTAGATAAGTGCGCTCCATCGTGTCGCCCGCATCGTCGCTTTCCATCAGGTGAGAAAGCGATCAAGCGCAAATAACGCTTGGGAGACGCAGAAGACTATTCATCGGAGTGATACTTGGGGAAGGATTATGTATGTCCAAAAATGGATATCTTTCGGCTGAAATGATGATGATCATGTAACGTATAAAATCTTTGCATATATTGGTTCCGTATAACTGAACCCGCTACACGCAGCGTAGCAGCCAGTCGCTCAACTACTTTGCTAAACGTGCCGTCAAAACTTTCAATGACGGGACGGTCCCATTAGACGCAACTATTGACTCTTACTCAACTCCTAAATTAGTTAGGTAGGGATATCAAATTATTTCAGTGTCATGTTATTTTACTTAAGGTAATTTCTTTCTCTCGCTCTAGGTAGAGGGACAGGGAGTGTTAGACTTCTAATGATTAAAATCTACCTATGCTCTTTCAGTTGCCTTTTGCATAACTTTATCAAACAATCGCGCAGCTAATGTCATGTTAACCTGCTGATTACTGTCGAAACCCATCATATTAGTCGACACCATTCAATTCATTTACACCACGTACAATCATACATGAATAATGACCATCAAATTCAATTCACTGTCCGCTCAACCATTTCTAGTTCACACTCCCATCAACTATTTACGCTAATATAAAATTCCACGCAAACAAATCGGGGTGTAAATGCAAATTCAGTAAAAAGGGACTTACGTGTGGTTGCACTAGGTACACGTGTACTGAATAATCCAATTTCCATAGGGTTTCACTTTACGCCGCGGTGAAATTATAACTAAACTGTTACCTTATTTTAGTGGGGAGTTCAGCTCTTTGTGAATAAACTCGTCCGGGGAAGTAGGTACCTGTTAACTCGTTGTCTATTTTTGCTGTTGAGCAGCGAAACTGTTCCGGATAGAAGGGTATGATTGTCGGTATAATTACATGCAGTCGTGGCACTTACTCGTATGCTCCTATGTCATATATTATAAGAAAAAGTTTGTATGCTCTAGATTTTTCTGCTCTAAAAATCTACTGAAATAGCACATAGGATACTTTTCTACAATCACACGAGTGAAGCCACTAGCAGCAGCTACTTACTAGCTATATTTAGTACTATATTTAGTAGATTAGCTGCTGCCATTCACCAGTGTGATAGTAGAAAATTATCCCAATTGAACTTTTCCTAGAATAATAAAATATCGTATGTGCCCCAGATAGCACATAATTATGTAGGTAATATAAGGTAAGATTCCTGCTTGATAGTCGTTCAATTGAAATAAAAACTTGCGAGGTGACCAAAAGACAAGACAAGAAAGACTTTACTACGCCTCCATCAACCTTCTTATATTTAACGTAACAGTGGAATAATACGGCATCTTTTTTATATGATTTGTATTACCTTCTGCTAGCGGCATCGTCCGCGTGAAACTATACTGCATCGGGGATAAACGGCTTCTCCTATGGTATTTTCCAGAACATGATCTACCCGTGAATGACAAATCCATGGGTCCATTTAAACTTAAAAGAGTAATAATTTCTTTATTTTTCGTGATAAATCATCCAATCACTTATTTCGCTCTATCTATTACTGACTAAAACCTCCTCCTAACTTCCTTTTTGGCTTTGCGTTCTAGGACCCCGGGGTTCCCCTCCTGACAACCCATGGCTCCAGTAGGCTTTGGCTGTGCTGGGCCCCAACGTTTTGGCTAACATCTCTTTGGAATGGTACGCGCCATTGACGATCGGGCTCGATCCGGACGGTTACTTACCGGACGGCCGGACACCTACAATGATTATACATAAAGTGTAAAGAGGTAATCCAGGTTAATTTTAGTACGCCTACGCCAAAACATATTCGATTGCGTAGGTGTCATAATATCAAGTCAATTGACCTTATTACTACTTATAACTATTTTGGTAATAAACGATATCGTTCAGGAATCGATTTTACTTGTATCAACGTATAAATAGCTTCAGTAATATTTCACTTAATTTTCGTGTCCCATTTGGCGTGTAACATCTTTTTCTATTAAATTTCTATTTATTTGATATAAGCTAGTGCTTGACTGTGATCCCACCTGATCATCTTCTTAGCCTTTTTCCAACCAGCTTGCTTGGCTTTAAGTTTAACCGGATGCGGCTGAATACCCGAGTTTTATATGGAAGGAGTGTATCAGACCTCCAAAAACTAGTTACTGAGTAGGTAAGTATCATGACACTCCTTGGGTAGATCGGTGGTCAAACTCAGTTTGTATCTATCAGTATTTGTACCTATAAACTTCCAGATTGATTCAAAACCTTTATTACAATATAATCAAACCATACACAAGCACTTATAAATTGTCAAAGACTCGTCAGAAAGATAAATCTAATTGATAAAATAGAGATTTACGCTTTGAACTTGAGCGGATAAGGTAAAAATAATCGAACTAATTTATAAACGGGTATAAAAAATTAAATTCTCGATTTGTCAAACTCTGCTAAAGCCAGAAACCAAAAAACGTTACTCTTAATTCTTAATTCAGAAAACGGTTAGAACAGTTCAAAGACGGAAAACTTTACCGTTAATACTCAATTTAAAAATCTATTATAATCGTTTAAAGATGACAGAGACAGTTTCAAAACATACCATCTAAACTAAATAATTATTACCCTCTATCCAACATCACGTTAGTCTATTTATCAATAAGCCTCACCATTACAAACAGCTACTCAACAATGAAATACTATTATTAATACCAATCAATATGACGAAACCGTCAAGGCCTGTACTAAATCACAGGCTGCATCCCGAGGCATCACATATCATACCCTAATGGTTAATCTATGCTAACACCATGTTGATCCGATTAAAGGAAACGTGAAGGTTAGCGAAGCAGATAGCATTAGCTCAGCTCCGGTTATGTTGTGGTTAATGCTGTTACGGTAGCTTAGGTAACTCGTATTAGGAAGGCCTAAAGGACATGCCGACATTGTTTGCTAATACATAAGCCGGTTATTAATTTATTTGGTGGACTGGTCATTGTAGATTTAGGGCTATTGTCTACGGATGCGTAGATAGGGACGTATTTGTCGATATACGTTTGGGATACGTCTAGTGAAGATTTTATACAAAACTATTAAATTTTGTCGACGAAGCAGCAACGACACGACGGCATGACGCTGCCGCTTCCTGAAAGCGAATAATGAAGAATACGCGATAGGGGTAATCGTATAATACGTGGATAGGTAGTAGGCCCTACTTGTGTTAGTGTTCCATTGATGTCGTTAACCTTTACCTAAGAAAACCGATTAATGTACACTAAGTTGGGTTCTGTTAAAAACCAGCGTCAGGTGACTGCTACGAAGATGTCTGATATCACAGAACATATAAAGGAAGTTTATATGTTCTGTGTCTGATATTATGTTAAACTAGACTTATTTAATACTAGCTGTCCCCTGCGGTTTCACCCGCATGTTTCGTTACAGCTCCGCGTGATGTTATATAGCCTATAGCATTCCTCGATAAATGGGCTATCTAACTCTGAAAGAATTTTTCAAATCGGACCAGTAGTTCCAGAGATTACCCCCTACATACAAACTTACAAACCTACAAACTTACAAATTTTACCTCTTTATAATATAAGTATAGATTAAACTAGACTTATTTAATACAACTGCTTATACCTAGTTCACTTTACTATCAATAATTGCATCGCTGCTTAACATTAGGTGGGATCGCAGTTAAGAACTAGTTTATATCAATTTAAAAAAAAAATTGGGGCTCACCACTTTATTGTATATTTTTTTTAATTATATAGAGTCATATTATTTTTCTTCAATGTGTGTGTCTGTTAACCAAATGAATATTTTTTCTTTCTTTCTTCTTTCTAACCCTTTTATAAGCCAAGAGAATATTTTTATTTTAATCTATTGTTTTAGTGGGGCTGTTTGAAGACATTTCAATTCTATGTTAATTAAATACTCAAAGGGGATTTAAAATAAATAAGCTTTGCCTTTCACCAGAACCTAACTAAATCCTCTGAAGTGAATGTGGTATTCTTTTTTCAATTACCATTCTCCATAGCTTTTAAATACTTGAGTTAGCAAAATAACTACAAACAATTGATAAGAACTTACTATTTTCAATGGCTTCGCACGCTGGATTGTCAAATATTCGTTCATGGGAATCATGTATATTTGTTTCATGAGAATAGTTGATCCCGTTTTTTTTTGTTCATTCTAAGGTACAACCTACCAATACTTCCAATTTCAACCAAATCCAGTTAGACGTTGAGCCGCAATCGATTACTCTATACAGGTATCTATAAATTCACAGGAGAAAAATAGCTTTTCTGAACAATAAAACTGTCTCACCATCAATAGTTCCTTCAAATATGTCAAAGAGTATAAGCAAATCTATCAAAGCAAAGCATCCAAGAATATCAATCGTAATAAAAGTCTGAATGTATGCACGTTACGTTCTGAATCCTCGTCTAATGACAGATGCTACCTGGCCTGGACTTGATGTATTGGCACTGGATTGTACAAAACACATCGATATGTCTGCAATGCAATATTTTCGGATTAATGGAACAGTGTCTTACTAGCGTTTACTTACTTTGGGAATGATTGTAAGAGTTACCGTGGCTCTGGAACGCAAAGGGCAAGGATCACAGATGGGTTTTAGTCGGTAAAAATTTGACACTCACTCGAGCTCCAGTCAGAGCGGGAGAAGTTAGCATGTGTTAATAGCATTTGTCCACAGCTTCACTCACGTGACCTTGGGAACCGTAAATTTTTAAGAGATTAAAATTAGTCTTTAGATTTATTATAAGCCTAAGTAATAGCTTACCTTCTTTATTTTCTTTTACTTCTTCGCTATATAAAACATATAACTACCCTCATGTTGTTCCCTCTACTAGTAATCAGGCCTCCGCACTGAAGAGAAAATTGACCGGCCTATAAACTACCTTGTGGGCCCAGACTGGTTAGCTACTAAATAATGATATCTTAGTCTAGATATGTAAAAATAAAAATTAAAAATAGCAGTAATTTTTTTTTTAAACCTGTTACTCGTCTTTTTTTACGCTTTTAAAAGGAACACTTTCTTGGTAATTGAAAAAAACATACTTCTTTCCAACCACGGAACATCATCTGTTCCGTGGTTTCAACGAATTAAAAATCAGCTTGAAAGTTTAGTAGAAAAACTTTAAAATAAATGTGTGGGAACTGAAATAAAATATTTCGTTTACAATTTATTAAATGTAGCTTAAACATTTATTTAATTGAATTGTGACACGAAAAATAATAAAGTCAAAATAAATACTGTAGAATACTTTAGGTAAAATACGTTACTGAAAAGCCAATGGAATAACACGATATTTATAAAAAAGATCGTGTTTTTATATTATACGAATTGTACTTACTTATCTATTTTACATGTAGGCATATATTTGATACGCGAACATCGCCAGTTTTATTTTTTAAATTTAAACAAAAATATTCTCAGTTGCAACTATATTTCGACATTAAAAATTCACAACAGATTTTATTCAACCGAATATCCTCAAAAAGGTTCAGTACCTACTTTTACAAGGAGAAAATTAGATTATCTATTTCTGTTGGCAACAATTAATTTAATAAAATCAGGTTGTCCTAACACTAGGTTGAGTTTGGTACGACTGTGCCACTGATTCGAAGAGGTCATAATGACTATTATTTGAGGCCGTCTAAGACCACAACTGTTATGGTTCTCTACCAAATCAGTGCGTGTAGATGGCCTGGCCAGACCTACGGTTATTAATAAATCTATTCGAGACGAAATCATAGAAAGTGATTTCCTAAAGATTGACACTTCGGTTACCGTTCGAGTACTGAGTCTACAAATGATCCTATCATATAAAGGTACTGTGTTTTTCATGATTGTTTAGTTATCCGATGTACATTCACACAAAATTTCACTTGCGGAAAATAGGTGCTTTGAACGTTTATAGTTGCATTCTGCAGGAAAAATATGTCGATTTCAAATTTCTGAGACCGATTCACAGAAAAAATCCATTATTTAAGATCGATTTAAAAAATCGTTTTTCTTGGCCTATAAAACCAATTCTTTGATTGATAAATCTTTTATCACTATCCCTACATCTGATGTACGCAAAGCAACACGGTCCGGTCCGGTCATCTCTTGCGAGAACGGATTTGGTCCGTCGGGTTTGGACCGTCATGCCTAGTTGGAACGTGTGTTAACACTATAACAGTAATTCATATTATGATAGCGATGAGGGTTGAATAGAAACTTCATATTGTACTTCGTTCAGTTCTGACCGGGTCACCCCTGAACGTTCCGAACGTGAGCCATATTGCAAAATATCTCCATGAAAAAGAAACCTAAAACTTTCCCCGCTGAACCTCGAAACTTAATAGATACGCCCCGGATATTCCGTTTTATTTTATACCGATTAAAATGTAAAGTAGGTATGTAGATAGTTGTAATTTTTTAAAGTTCTTCCGACTCAAATAAAATTCTTTGGCAGAAACTTTGTAATTATCTACTAGCACAAAACGAAAGTTTCAACATTTCTTATAAACTTAATGTAAAGTAGTTTATATGCGCATATTTTTAGTTTTAGTTACTAAGTGTAACGTAAAGTTTTTATACGTATTTGCTAATGGAAACACCATTAACCGAGTTTATTATTTATTAGCATGTCACACACTAATCCAATTTATATAAAACATTAATTTAATGCCCGAGGTTCTACTAAATGACGACTTGACTATTGAGTAAACTAGTAACTTGTTTGCAAAAAAAACTAATATAACAAAACAATAAACAATACAACAATAACACGGCACATGTTTATCGAGAGTCTATATTGTGTTTTTCATTAGACCAAATAAAAGCTGATTCTTACGAGTCAAAGGGCAGCCTTGATAATATAATAAAATAGAAGAGTGTAGTGGAATCCGATATCTGGCGATATCGTTATAAATAACTGAGGCACACCTCAGTAACAAGGTCCATTTATGCAGAGTGATGTAATAAACCATATATAGTATATTGAATTGAATTTTCCAGTGAGGGGCGGTTTATGAGGTGGCGCCCGTACCCAACTGGATCCCGACGCATAAAAATGCCATAATTTTGTATGCAACAGATATGAGCGCAGCTTTACGACCTCTACACTGCTCTGATGTTACTTACGACGTGCAAAATGAGAGGTGCATTAGCGCACAGTAAAAACTTTATGACGCCTACCTATATCCGTAAATAACACAAAGTTGGTAGATAGGAACGAGTGCCTTACAAGATAACAAAGAATTGAAGCGCCGTTCTGCGCTTACAGATAATCTAATTTTGAGGGCACTTCTTCCATTAAATAAATCCAAATTCGGAAACTTTTAAAGGTGCTAATAAAATGCCAGAGCTTCGGAAAGTTGACACCGCCCTCCTCCGAACTCCTGACATCATAACTGGGTTAGAGAAAAATGAAAACTTTCGCAATATGGTCCTGGGTAAAGTTCGCATGCACGAGAGTTGAGTAATAACACTTCCCAGATAATATATTTGCAAATTTGCTAGTGAAACTCGCTACTTGCTTCACCTTGCCTCAATTTTAAGCTTTGAAGTTAGATTATAAGAGAAGATTTTGTATGACATACGCTGCGGTAATACTTTGTTAAACACGTATGGTCTAAGGGGCAACATTTTGTACGACGTACACGGCGCTTATACACGTGTGGACTACGAGGTAACATTTTATATGACATTAGCTGCTGCCAGCGTTTTCGCTCGCGTGAAATTAGAAAATTGTTCTAAGAGAACATAATAATTATACCTGAGAAAAACAAGCTATGGGCTATTCTAGGACATGGTCCACCCACGTGCCAAATTTAATCTGAATCCGTTCAGCCGTTTGAGCGTAAAGAAGTAACAAACATACACACATAAAAACACACACACTCTCACAAACTTTATGATATACACCGCGTTTATACCTACTATGTTTAGCACAATCATGTGGACTACGGTGTAACATTTTATATGATATACACCACACTGGTACTTTGTTAAGCATGTGTGGACTACAACGCAACATTGTAGAAAGTTTAAATAGAATAATTAAATCGTTCCTCTTTTTACCATTGCAATGAAATGAAGCCATTATGTAGGGATATACATTTAAAATGCCTAACTTAATATAAACTGCCAGAATATTGATTCAAACTTCCACTCCAAAGCTTACGACCCAATCAAAACAAGCCCAGCTAATAGAATCATAATCACAACACAATATAAATTAAGTCTACACCAGTTTAGATAGTGTAACATTTGCTCGCACAATAACTAGCAACAGTCACGCACATATATAGAGCTAATACAATTTAACTTGAGAGAATGAAAACCACTGGAGGAACGGTTTCGTACCGACCGACTAACTCGAGCGCTAACGTTGGATTTACTACTAAAGTTTTACTTAGTGCTTATTTCATGTGCCGCAGAACCTATGTAGGTAGCGCTACGTTGCTACAGATCTGGGGTTAAGGCCGGTTTATATTGCGAGGTTTGTGTCTATGAGCGTCTTAGATAACATGTATCTATCTTGTACCATTATCGGACTATCTGAAATACAGCAATGCGCCATCGGTATATGTTGGATATGCCACCGATAGAAGGAAGTGGAATTTTCTGCCGGTGTATGTGATTCCTGAGGGTCGTGGGAATCCGGTGGATGCGGGACGCACAGGACCGGTCGCTGTGGCGGCGCTTGGGGGAGGCCTATGTCCAGCAGTGGACGTCTTTCGGCTGAGATGATGTGATTCCTGACAGCTACAACTGGAAGGTCTCTAAGTCAAGATATAATAGGTACAAGTGCAACTACACTTTAGACCTACAACTGCACTTTGGTTAAGCATTATTCCTGATATTGTCGTATTAACATTAAGTAGAAGTTCAAGATAGATATGGGAATACACTAAACCGAAGAACACTGTAACATTAATTTATCTGTAGGTAAAGTACAAAGACATTTGAACTTCCCACATTTTCACATGATAATGGATGTTTCATATATTATTTGAAACACTTAAAGTGGGTTGCACCAAGTACTACATTACAACTTCCATCAAAGTTAGCTTTAACGGTAAAATTTACGATGGTTATTGAATTTTATCATTTACTGTTGCAATATCATGTGGAGGGGTGGCGAGGGAGAGGGAAGCCAAAGAAAAGATAGTGAGAAGTGATATGAATGGAAAGGGTGGTAGAGATAGCGTGACGAGTGACAGGACAGAATGGAAGAAAAAAACGTGCCGACCAACCCCAAATAAAAAGAGACAAGGGCAGGAAGATGATGACTGTTGCATTGTCATGTAAAACATCAATTCTGTAAAACATGTCATGGTTAGTCATCTGCTTTAAGCATAACTAACCCCCTAACTGCCTGAATAGAACAGTTAAAATTATAGTTATTTGTGTCATCATTTTAACCATTGTCAAATTTGTGCAACCCGTATTTCGCTTAACCAGAGATTTGACGGCTGATGTAGCATTGGCTATTGTTAAACTTAGTTGGTGCAACTCACTCTTAGGTAGTATGGAAGCGAAATTATTCTGTAGAGGTGAGACTTGCGCTTCTAGCTCTAGGAGTCTAGGTACTTGTCATTCACTGCGTGAAACATAGTAACTTTGTTGTAGTACTTCAAGTTGTAGCGTACAACGAAAGTGTAATACTCTCCAGTGTAGCACCACCGTTTACGAGCAGTAGGTACTCGGAATAATAGGTACAAATAATTAAAAAGACCACAAAGAACGGAGAAAAACCAAAAAGTGTTTATTAAGTCACATTTCAGACACATTATAATAAAAGAGAATTTTTGTATGTAGGTATGTGTTATTAAATATATGTATGTTTGTAGCTTCTTGACGCACCCAGGTAGAACATATCTTGAAATAGATATTTCCTGATAGTATCCCAGAGTCATTTAAATATCATCGTCTTGGAGTCCGAGGAACCTAAGCTAAGTTTAGTTCTGTGAAATCGCTTGATTGTCCTCCAAGGCGATGATATAGAGTGGATCTTCCTTGCAAGCGTGCTTTGTCCTCGACTATATCAACTCAAACCATCAAATAATAAAGTCATCAACGCTATAGAAATTATTTACCTATCATCATACAGAAAAAATACACGTCCAATTACGCAACAAAAAATTCAAATCTAACTTAGCACACATAAACTCCAGTTTCATGTAGCAGCTTAAGTCTCACAATAAATCCGTAATCTAAACTCAGCTTTAGAGAGCCGGCGTATACCGTAAGAGTTATCGCTTTAATGTTCCCTTTGATACCATAGCTGACGTTTGACGTCATCAAAGCTTTCCATTAGGTCTAGTGTGCTAATATGCTATAAGGACTAATGGGGCCCAATTCACTGGAGCGAACACTCATGTTGGAGCACCGATATGGACCGAACGAGGCTTATCTACGAGTGCCTACAAATGTACTTGGAATAAGTTACTTTAGTTTTGGTGTTGAACTGATAAAGCCCTTTTCGAAGCCTGTAAGAGTGATTAGGGTATACTCGTATTATGGGGCTTTTTTATTCAGATAGCAGGTATTCCATACGATCAAGGATGTTGTTATTTGCCGGGCTATAAGCCAACACCTGGGACTGTTAACAGGAAAATCCAATCATCCGTCCGTAAGAGTCGGACACAAAATTTTATGGGTACTCTGCATCCATGGTAGTAGCCACTTATAGGGCTAAAAAACCGTGTCAGTTTGTCCTCAATTTCGTTGTACGTTTTTCAAACGATACACACTGTAATAAAATTGTTATAAGTTTTTTTTTTATAAGCAAGACAAGGAAGCCGAAACAAGAACCTAAAATGCTAGAAAGTACTTTATGACCTAATAAATGTAGTGTTTGAGAATTGTGGCCGCGTAGAAAATGAATAAAACCGTTGATGCTGCGTGACTTGCTTCTTTATTATTTTCACAACTTATTTTACAACTTCTTATTGTCAAACTTTAAAATAACATTACTACCTCCTGTCGCTTACGTTCAAAAGTCGTCATATTAATATATTCTGTTTTCTTGTTTTCACACTTTTACGCTTCATTTCACACATCATTCATACGTTTCTTATCCATCCTACATAAATAAGACATGTGAGGAAGTCTTTAAGATGAAAACTCATATGCATCCTAATGGTCTTAATTACTGTGCACAATGTTGACTATTAACAACAGAAGAAATTTTTCCTGCGGGTAATGGAGTGCAACATAGTAGGTGTTAAACACCTTTTTGTGGCAGTATTTCATTAAATATCTTCTTTTACTCTGGATTGACTTAGCTGTATCCTCCAGTTGCCCTTTACATGCTAGCCATGATAAATCTTTCAAACAATTCCACAGCCTTCATGCAAACCCTTACGAAAATACAAAAGAAAACCATCAGTGCAAACTTCGCGGAATCGTGGCCCTTTGTATTTAAAAAAACATACTCGAAACCCAAAGCGATCCATTACTTAATTATGATAAACAAATCCTCGTCAAGTTTACTTAGTTCAAACGGGCATAACGGATGAGTATGCCTTTTTGATCCCTACCATAAAACGAAATAACTTTCCGAGTATTTTATCAAGGCAAATAGGTAGAATCAAAGGAATTTAAATGGCTAACTTAATTGATGATTTTCTTTATGAGAAAACCTGAAGGCACTTGGATTTGGGGGTTCAAAGTAATAAAGGTATGTTCTAAGAATGACTTTTGGATAGTTTGTGTTTTGTTGCTAAGTAAGAGAGAAGTTTATTGAGCGGCAAAACTTATCGGATCATGTGAAGATCGGACTTTTTATGTTACATGGATACACGTGAAGATTTACTAAATTCCCCTGGTTGCAGGCCAAGCGCTAAGATGAGCTGATTTGATTGATGACGACATTATTGTCATTTTGAAGTGAAGTGGGCCAGGTCACATCGTTTGCTCGATCAGATGGCCGTTGGAACCGAAAGGTTCTCATGGATGCAAGACGCACAGGACCGTTCGTTGTGGTGATACACGGAGGAGTCCCCCAAGTGTCACCATAATGACCAATTCTGTACTAAGTCATCCGTTCAACTTATGGGAGGCTTTCAATCGCTGCGTCTTCCAGTACCTGATTGACCAGCTATGTGGAATCGACCACTAAATTTGTGTCTGGAATAAATAAATTCAACACAGTGGACACGACAATAAAATGCCATCATCATTTTGAGGATACTTAGTGCAAACAATTTTAGTTAAAAAAAAATTACTGCAAAAATACTTTTAAAAATGATCCACTATCCCACAAACGTTAAAGAATGACCACTTTAAAAAAATTAGTGGCACTTTAACTGCGTAAAAATAAGCAGCAATGGAACTTGCCTTTCGTAAAAAAGAATAGAATAAAGCGTCTTTCCAGTTTGGCGTGCCAGCGCGTAGTTTTCGCCGTAATTGTGGAATAACAGTAATTGCAGGAAATGAAAACTTTCCTGAAGGAAACATAACTTGTAAGAAAATATGGCACGAATCATGAGGAAACCAGCGAAATGAGGAGATCCGATATTTTTTTAGGATATCAAGTCACTTGTGTTATGGGTATTGATTGGTGAGAAGGGATATTTATGATTATACTAGCTGCTGCCTGCGGTTTTACTCACGATATAGTAGAACATTATGCCAAGGGAAATATACTTCTTTGATAAAAATGTCTTTTGTGCTAATCCAAGATTTGGTGAACCCGTTTACATTGTGTCACCGAACTCGATACAGCCATTCAAGTGTGAAGAAGTAACAAACATACACATAAACGATCACAAATTTTGGCCTTAATAATATTAGTGTGATCCACAGAAATCTAAATAATAAAATCTCAATGTGCAGGTTTCAACATGTGTAAGTAATTTAGTAGACGTATTTACACAATACGTCTACTAAATTATATTTATTAAATTATACAATATTCCAGGAAAAATAAGTCGATGTATTTGACTAGAATCATACGAGTATATTTCTTCTTCTTCTTCTTACAGGAAACTTCTTACAGGAACTTCTTACTTTTTAAACTCTGAAAAAATTCACACATGAGAACCTAAACATCTAAGCCCAACCCGCCTTGGTGAGACAGAACTGGAGATGAAACAGATAACTGATGGGCCAGATGCAGGATATCAAATATCCAGGCAACCTTACAGCCGGATAGCCGAATATCCGTCTGCCGAATATTCACATAAACATTGCAATTTGTTACATCGCTATAAGCGAGTTTGTTTGCATAGGTGTAAGGTAACTTGAATCTATTAGTTCAAATAAATGAGCAATCGTTGGCCTGGTTTATATTAGACTAGAAAAACCGTTTAATACCTAATATAACATATACAACATATAAAATATCAAAATTACGAAAAATTAGTGATTACTGATTCGATTTTGTTCATTCATTTAATTATACAGTATCCAGCCGGATAGTAAATAACTAAAAGCCAGAGAGGTCGGTTACCGAATAGTAACCGAATATCTGTTTCATTTCTAAATAGAACAACTATACGCATCACAATCAATATCATTTAGTGTTAATGAAAACGGATATTTGTATTTCAATATCCAACAGATGAAACTCGGCGGTTGCACATGGGCTGCTCGTCCAAAAAGCAAAAACTTTTCCCAAACAACAGTGAAAAGATACAAACAGTTAACAAAAATAAAAACTACAGAATTTCATCACCGAAAAAATCGTGTTCCAGTGCGTTACTACAAAACCGAATATTTAGTGCTCAGCGCTTGTCAATATAGAATTTTTAATTTATTTTACACAACACACAACGCCAGCGATTCGCACGTTTCCCAATAAACGAAAAGCTTATTTCACTCACGCCTGACTTTGAAGCATCCTTCAATTGGAAACTGAAAAATATTGCCGATATTTTTCCACTGAAGAATTTTCGGTTCTATTCAAAAGTATGTGGGACGTACAAACGGGAGGAAATGAATTTTATTTAGCTAGCGCGCGCGTACCTTGCTATTACATTTTTGTAATAAGCCACATGACTTCAATAGCGCTCATTGAAAAATGTTAAAATTTATAAAAAAAAATTGTAGTATACTACAATTTTTTTTTATAAATTCGTAACGTTAACCAACGTAGATTTATATTTTTTCTCATAATATTTCTCACTGTATGTCTGGTCTGAAACGAGAAAGGGTCTAACTAGGTAGGCCTTTGCCCCGGTCTAGTAAATTCTGCCCAGGTTTTCTCCATAAAGATGATCAGTTTTTCACACCACATTCATCATGGCAGACCCCGTCGGAGAGGTCCAGTGAATGACAATCTTCGTCTATTTCTCTGGCATAATTTTCACGACGTGGCCAGCCAAATACCACTTCAATCTAACCCTTTTTTTCTCTTACTCTCGGAGTTATGGAACGTAGGACAGCGTTTTCTTGAAGAGTTAATAAGCCCTGGAAGACAAAACCTCTTTGCTTCTCTATGTAGAGCGGTAGCAGTAGAAAAAGTCACTGGATAATTTTCCACCACAAAAAAATATGAAATAACGGCCTATTTGAAATCAAATATTTAAAATTCGAATTTAGAATTTGTCCCAAAGTAAAATCTTCATTTACACAAGCCAGATAAAACCAATATAAGGCCGGCTAATTCAAAACCTTCAATACATCATTTCTGTCGCCACCCAGGTAACGAACCGCATAATCCTTAAAACCCTTTTACTGTCCTAATAAGACCTTCTGAATAAAACACGCAGTTTAATCGCAAGCAAATCGACTCATATCGTATATTCCCAGTAAAGAGTTTTAATGTTTGCCTAGGTAAGGACCGTATGAATGGGCCACCTTTTTGATGCAAATTTAATGAGGCAGCCTAGGGAAAGCCTTTTAGAACGACTGACCATTACCCGAGACAAGGGCCGACAGACTGAATACACTGTCCGACGGTACGCTTTTATCGTTTGCGATCTTGGAAACTATATTTTTAGAGTTCTTTTAACAGTTAATGGTTTAAATTAGAGGTGTTTTTTGTATGGTGTAGGTATGGCTATGGAAAGTGTTGGTAGTATTTTAATCGCACTAAATTCTACGATAATATTATATGTAAAAGGCGTAAGTTTGTAACTGTCTATGTTTGTTTATTAGTACGCTCGAACGACTGAACGGATTTAGATAGTACACGGGTAGACCATATCCTGGAATACAAATACGAACACCACAGCCGGGAATCAGGTCTCCTGTCTGAGTCTCGGCAGAGGGAATGGGCCATAATCTACCACGCCTAGTGCAGATTGGTCCTAGTCCAGGAATATCACAATATAATATTCTCACGAAAATATGTTCCCTTGGGATAAATTGCTTCTATCACGAGGGTGAAGTCGCTGGCAGCAATTAGTGCCGCTAATACTGGTGCTAGTAGCCGATACCAATTAGACAAGCCCAGTCACTAGCTTCTTTTTAAATGTAGTTAAAAACCATTTCCTTTCTCTTTAATGCTATCCTGGTCGTATTTAATTTAATTTATTCCACTAAACCTACTTTTTTTACTTTCTCTTTTTTCTATGAAATCAAGTAACATGTAGTTAGCAGTACACCGCAGACTACCCCCTATATTATTTCAAGTTCTTACGATCCATTCTAAGGTTGTCTGGAAGATATCGCTGTTAGCGATAAGACCGCCATTGTACCCCTTCGATGAAATTTTGTGTAAAAGCTGTGTTACTCTTTTGGTTTACAATGAAATGTTTTATATTTTATTCTAGTGTAATAATAAGTCCAAAAGGTACTATATTAGGTACCGTCAGCAGCTGCAATCAAAATGTAAAAACAATAACTTGAAAACCAACCGATTGACATTGACACAAACACAAATTAAAGTTCGCGAGCATATTCGTCGCAGTGACAGTGTTTTTCTCACTTGTCTATTTGTACCATTTTTTGGAGTATCGAAAATATGTATTTAGTTAATTAATTTAAACATACCTATAGTAACATTATAAAGCCGAAGAAGTTATTAGCTTACGCGCTAATCTCAGCCACTAGTGATTCAATTTTATTTTTAATATTTTATTTTTGGATAACCCATTTTTCGAGAAATTCTATACGCTATAGGCCCAGCTAGTATTATATATTTAATTGTATTGTATTTATTTATGATTTATTTTTATATCTCTTCTTTACTTTTTATTGCACCTACAATTTTTTTTTCTGAATCACCCAAAGGTTAACTAGGAGTAGACTTGACTAAGGCTTTAAGCACGCGTCTTTACTTTCGTGTGCGTATTAAAAAAAAATAGCACCGAAGTCCTCATACACTCACTTATTGTTGTATTAATGTCACCCCATCAAGGTGACATCGCTATGTCATTACCACCCCATGCTTCGGTAAGCACGTAAAGCCATTTGTCCATTTTTATTGTTCTTCGTGGACCTTTCACAGTCCTTACAGATAGTCAGACGCAAGAATGTCTGACTATCAGCCTATTCAAGGAGTATCCTGTTGTCCAGTAAACTGGTTTGTAGATGCCTGACAGGTAGACGCTCCACGTAAAACACGGGTATTAAGCCGCATCCGGTTTCACTAGAAACCGACTCCAAGTCAGGTGGAACAAAGCTAGGGAAATGACGATGATTTAAAACTAGCTTCCCGCTCCAGCTTCACGTGGCTACTAGAAATGTTTTTAATTCAAGAATTTTCTTGCACTCGAAAGTCTTCAGAATCAAGACCATTTTGGCCAAGTTTTTCTCGAAATTATACACCTAAACCTGCCTCATTAACCACTTTGTCTAGAGCTGAAAACTACACGAAAAGCTGTTCAGGAGTGTCTGTATTTATCGCATTTACACAGATCGACAGACACAGAGAGGACTTTGTTTTATAATATATGTAAAGGGGAGAAACCACACACAAACTTCAATAATCTCCGCAGCAACCTCACGAAATCGTGATCCATCCACGAACCCGAATTACTCACACGTAGCAAACCAATTTATTCTAAGTCACTGTGTCAACTGTGAAATTAATTAAATACACGATTGCGTAAATCAAAGAGCACTGCAATGTATTCACCGTAACCGGGTATTTAAGACATCTGGAGCGCCCCTAACAGGGTCCTTTACCATTCACAAATAAATGTTAAGGCTCTTTCACATTTAAACTCGTTCGTTAAAAACATGCTAACATGCCTTTAACGGTATAGAAGGAAAAAATGAGAGCTATTTTATGCGATCAAAAGCGAAGTCTACGTTAATAAGGTTGTTACTAAATACTATTAGTAGTAGGATGTATAAAACGAATGGTTAATTGGAGTAGGGTATAAGAAAACGCGTACAAGACGTACCTAAGTATTTATGCAGCGTTCAGCCATAATTATGTTGGTTTTATTTGTTAATTATATGTTCGTGTGAAAATTATGAAGTCTGTGAGAATAATAATTATGAAATGCATTTATCACATACTAGCTTCGTTAATATTATAAAAGCGAAAGTATGTGTAATTGAGTATATTTGTTACTCCTTTACGTTTAAACGACTGAACAGACTTGGATGAAAATTGGTACACGGGTAGATATAATTGGAATGCAATATAATAATATAATTAGGATGATATTTTAAATTCTAGAAGTTACGTATCTGGGAAATAACTTATTTTCAAGTAGATGAAACCGCAAGTAGAAGCTAGTTTCATATAATATGTTAACAAGGAATCTCAAAATTGGGTCGTATTAATTTTTCAAGTGAAAATATGTACTGATTAGTATTTCTTAATTCTACCAACTGAAACTGCAAAAGAATCTCCAGAAAATCAGAGAAGCAACTCATTAGCCTCACTTTTTTCGTTTTTTCCAACATCCTCGCAGTTTATGAAGGCAGTAAAGGCAGCATATGGCTTGCAAGTGCTGCTTTCTTAAGAAAACTCTAATGAGAAACGCTCACACTTATGAAGACACAAACAAACGATCCATTATTTTACAATTGAGAAGTAAAAACAAGGCACAGGATTGTGGGGATTGGCACAAGAAAAGATAAGGTTCTGCTCAACAGTGGATAAAGTCAGACTGTGGATCATGATAGTGACTGCAAATTAGAGGTCAAGTAACCTATGCACTCCAAATAGGTTACTTTTAAGCAAGCGTGCCCCGTCGTTGGCCACATCATCGCTTACCATGACATGAGATAGAGGATAAACGCGAGCCTATGTATTATATAATATAACCCTTCGCAGACGAGAAAAATACCTCATACATTTATTTCTCCATTCATACGTCAAGAAAAGAAAGCAAAAGACAATAATCGATAGTTCACCATCTAGCCATCCGGTAACCGTCCAGGCCGAACTGGAGTCATCAAAGATACGTCAGAAAAATCTTAGGCCCAGCTGAGCCGATGCCTACTAGGAACACAGGGGGACTTCGGAAAAGGTAACTTGTGGTCTTAGAACGAAAAGGTAACTGAAGGAACATGGTTTTAGTCAGTAAAAGTCTAACAAGGCCTAGAGAAGTCATTAGATGATTTCCAACATCAAAAAAAGCAAAAGAAGGCTATAACGATTCCACAAAAAGGAGAACTGCCGCGCCGCCTTAATATTCCTTTTCGGATTCAAATCTCACGAAGCATCCTGCGTACGTATTCTGAATCTTTTTGCGTCGTTGTGACGTATTCATACGCTGAGTGGCATGGGGTTCTGCAGATTCCGCGTCGCGTAAACGCTCGAGCGACGTCGGGAAGACGCCGGCGCACCTACCGTACCGCGGTTAACAAGCCGTACTCGTCACACAAAGACAAGTTTTACAGAATAACCCGCTTGCCTTTCAACATAATAGCGGTATTCGTGAATAGAAACTTTGAGATCGCTGGCTTTGGGAAATAAGCGCTTGATACGGTCTTGGTTGGTTCAAATAATTTCATCCTCGCTCTGCCTATTCCAATTAGCTTCTGTGTAAGCATCGGGTGGTTAAATGGAGTTCTGTTTATTACCTGAATGTGAGCACAAAGGGCTTCTTAGTGTATCAACACACCTTTTCAGGTAGTTTATACGTAAACTAGCTTTTGCCAGCGGTTACGCCAGCGTGAAAGTAGGTTCTTCCATACCAATTGTGGACCCCCGTTTCATCCGATTATAGGGTGCATTTTGAAAAATCCTCTCTTAGTGCTCGCCAACGTCATTAAAGGAAACTTTGTGAAGACGTTCCTAGTCTTAGTAGTTCAGCTATGCGTAGGCGTCTAGTAGCTACTGCCAGCGGCTTCGCCCACATGAGCAAGCAAGTAGGTTTCTCCAGACAAACGTCTACGACAGTCTTCTCTTAATGTTCGCCTATGTCATGAAAGGAAGACTTCTGCAAAATTTCATGCTCCTAGCCCAAGTAATTTCGACTGTGCGTTAATTATGATTTTGTGTATCATTGTACAATTGGTAGGCTGCGAATCTTGTGAGTTCACAATGTGGTGACTTGCTCATAAGCGAATATGTCAATCAGTCAGTTTCTTTTTTTATATCAATAGAAATATAAGAAAAGTCTGAGAGTGATTTTATATTAAATTTGCATGATACTAAACTGAAATTCAGGTGTATTGACGATGAGGTAAAGAAGTTTTCTGAAATTCGGAACTAATTAAGTAGGTAACCATCCTGAATCCATCAACTGAATAAAATTTTCGGATGGTAGTTTATTATGGACATTGTACTCATATGTAAATATACTTGTCTTTATGTACACTAGTCAAAACACTTGTCTTACCATACACAATGCAAATAGTTCCAAAAACTATTTTTAATAATTTATTAACAAGAGTTAGATTCAGAAACCGGTAGTTCCGCTTGGAGTCCTAATCGCCAGTAGTATATATAATTTTTGTATATTTTTAGTAACTGTATTCTTTAGTTGTTTATTTTTGTTTATTGTTTTGACGTCTACAATGGAACTGTCCAACAATTGAATTCAGACTATTGTATATCTTCTAATCGCGCGGTGAAATCTTTTACCGTGACACATCATTTAGTATTTTAAAATTAAAATATAAAATTAATCTGGCAAACTAACATGCTGTTTACCTGCTCTTAAGCACAATGAAATAACCAAAATACGAGTAACATTTAGCTAATATCAAAATCTAACAAATGATAGTAAACATTTCCACTTTTCGCACCACAAAAAATGGCATCAAATGTGAATTAATCTTGACCAAACATTTTATAAACCACCTAAAAGTGATTATCAAACTAAAAATTTGAGTAAGACTGTTTCATTCCATCGTTCCACGGACGGAATGGCGTGGGGTGCGACAAAAAAGGCAGTTACACTGTCCTTCACATTTCCTCTCAGCTCTATGGGTATACATATTCATTGTTCATCCACTATACGCCTCCAGACGGTGCCTCGCTGTAAAACAACGGGAGCGAATTCTCTTTTAATTACGAACCTCGGACGTTGCATACTATGCTTAGAATACTCTTTTGATAACCACTCTAACAACCCCACAATCAATTATGAATCTTATTTTTAATTCGCCAAGGTCTAATTTCATTAGAAACTTAACTCACTAGTGCTGTATAAGTAGGATTGTATGATTTCATTCTTTTCTGTATTTTTTTTTGTAAATGGCGAATCGTTTTATGGTTTATTTTCGTGACTGAATTCAAATAAATTTTATTGGGCTTACTGCGTATTGTGTTGCGGTTTTAAAGCTGAATGGAATTACCTGAAACAAACAAAGTAATTGATTAAATAACATGAATTCGTGTTCATTTAAAAGTAACTTGCAAAAGATAGCTTTTTTATTCCATACTAATATTATAAATGTGTAACTCTGTCTGTTACGCTGTCATAGTTAGATTGTGGAACAGATTTTGATGAAATTTGGTACTAAGTAAGCTTGTAAGTAATTTATTTGTTTAAACATGGTGTACATGATATCTTGCATGCAACATAATAGTGGAATACAAGCTAGTATGTTCAGCCGCATAATTCGTGGCGTACAAATTTTTAGGAAGAGATATAGCGCATAAACCGTGAATATTATATATCAAAATTATATAATATTACAAGTTGTCTACTAGCATAGTTTAAATTATAATTTAATTGTACCTCCAGTAAGATCATAGGTTACTTATTATTTGGCTTCGGCTTCGGTTTTGTGTCCGTGATAATCAACATTCACGCGGACGAAGCCGCTGGCACAACCTAATAAATCTATAAAATATCTATCTAACCCGACGTCGTAAATGAACGAAAAAGAAAAAAGCTAACCACAAGGGGGACAAGGGGGATATATCCGAGACTAATTACAGGGGGATGAAAAACCCCGGTTTGGCAGTCCTGTTCCTACTTCAAGATGTGGTTGGCGTTGTGGTTGGGTGATTGGCTGGTACGCTACGTGTCGCGGGTTGGATACCCGCGTAAACATTTTTATTTGGCCGGCCGTGTTATTGTAAATGATTTGAAATGTTTATAAATGCTCCCAAGATCCGAGAATAATCCCAGTGGAGGCAACATAAAAAAAAAACAAAACAATAATCGAATAATTATAAACTGTAAGCCAATCTAAAACTCATCAATTTCAATCTAAAGATATATTAATCCGTTTTGTTAAGTTTTTAACTAATCAAACATAAATACACATAATACCAATATTAAAATCACAAAATTTTGAACTTTGCTTTTATTGATGTTTGTTACTCTTTGACGCAGAAGCTACAGACTTGTGAAACTTGGTATACAGGGAGACCATGTCCTGGAATAGCAGGATAATTTTTATTCTGAGAGTATATTTCCTTGGCATAATTTCCTACTATAACGTGAGTGAAACCGCTAGTAGCAGCTAGTATTACCAAGATAAATAACATACCTACCTAATTTTACCACAATTATGTTTGCAGTAATCTGAATAATGGACAGACAACAATCAAGAATGATAAATAGTTGATATGTATTGATTGGACTACGTTATTGTTCCGGACCAATTAATTGAATGGACCTGGTATTGCTTGCTAGTATTATAAGGTTTTGATACTTTACTTTTATCAGATTATTCACCCTGTTTCTTGTAACTAAGAATATAATTTAAATTATTTTGTTTTCGATTATTTCACGTTTTTCACGTATCTGTGATTGGTAGTGTAGCTTTCGATGTAGCGTAATGGATGGCAACAGTTCTCTTCTTCAATTGGCAACCGTTGAGGATGGACGCAAAATTTGTCTCTCGCTATAAGAAATATGTAACAAAATAATTATCTTAGCATGCACATCGACCTGTACTTTCTAGGACTCAAACGAAGCCAAACACAGAGATAGCTCATTCGCCGGACGAATACAAACGCCTACACCTTCCTACAGGTGCTTCAATACTGGTCAGACAAAATTAATTTGAGTTTATCGACTCAAAAAGAAGAAAAATGAAATTGGATTTTTGTCTAGTTTATGCTGATAGTCTGACTTGCACAACAACAGAACACACACAACACAACAACACAACGGACAGGCACAATAACGTAACAGGCAAAATACCGTTTCTGTGAAAAATACCGTGGATGATGGGAAATCAAACAACACACCAGCATTATCGCCTCCACAACTCAAATCCTATGTAAAACATATTCCACAGCAGATTGAAATTCAGCTTAGAGCTACTACAAGACTGCCAGGAGTTTGGAGCGAGCCACAGAGCAATGAATCGCCTCAGCTGTCTCTTCGGGAGTCGCGCATTTTAATTATTTATAAAAACTTGACTTGGTGCCCTAAAACAGTGCTACCAAGTCGCAGCAAATGATGCAGGAACTATATTTGGAACTATTTTTAGGAAAATCATTGTACAAAACTTTCTATAAAAATGAAGTGAGACAGTCTCAGTGTCTACGTTTTTAAAAATTGACCCGTTAGATTGAAACACTCATCGAGTTGTTCGTGATAATAGCAAACAGCTGGTCAACTTTTCGTGTGGCCAGAGCGCTGGGTTTTTTAAAAGTCAACGAATCATCCAATATGGCATTGCTGCCTGTCCTGGATACTTTTCCACTGTCATCGATGTGGATGAATTGTGTTTTGAAACAGCTGGTACCCCGGCGATGACAAGAGCTTGACCTAGGATGTCATTAATGCTGGCATGCCGACCAGTGTTTGGACTTGGTTTTGTCTAACATAAAGTTTCTTATTCCAAAATTTGATAATTATTTCGAAGGTTGCCAGCACGCTGATTCCGAACTCTGTATAGTGAACACAAATTTAATCGCCGGCTTGCTGGCAGTTGTGACAACCGACCACCTTGTTTCATTAGTCGTTTTAACCCCCATTATTAAGAGGTTACAACTATTTTAATAGAGGAACTGGAGCTAGCTGAGTCATCGTTTTAAGTGGTGGGCCCAAAGTTTGTTTGACAAATGATTTATGGAAATTCATAAATCTAGGTAATGTAATAGTTTGCAATACTTAATGATAATTTGAGAAGGTTTAAAAATGTAAGTTGAAATTATTATTACGTTTTGAAACTTCGTTTTGAAACGTAAGCCGTAAGTTCATGTAAAGAGGAGGGATGAAGCGCATGTTACTAAAAGAGTTGTGAGTTTACATGTGGACGGATGGAGAGGAAGAGGGAGGCCAAAGAAACGATGGATGGACTGTGTGAAGACTGATATGAAAGAAAAGAGAGTCAGTGATGTTATGACGGGTGACAGGACAGAATGGAAGAAAAAAAAAAAGTTGCGCCGACCCCAAGTAATATGGGATAAGGGCAGGAAGAAGAAGAAGACGTTTTTAGAACTTCATACCCAAAGGGTAAAAACGAGACCCTATTACAAAGACTTCATTGTCCGCCTGTCTGTCACCAGGCTGTATCTCATCAGTTAGTTAGAGGTTAGTGGTACCGGGTTTAGGTGTCTTGTATAAGTCAGTTTGTGAACGTTATCACAATACAGGAGTAATTCATGTGTAGGGCAATTAATAATTTTAAAAATAAATGCAAATGCCTACCGCAAGGGGTGAATCGAGGTGACTAGAGAAAAAAATACCTTAAGCTGGGGGAGGCCTTTACCTAACAGTGGGAAAGTATAGGATATTTAAAAGAAACGACACAAGAAGTGCTTTCAATTCAAAAGTACTTCTACATAATTTCAAATAAGCTACCTACTTACTGTAAATCGAACCGCACTGTCGTCTGTCTTTCCGCAGCATCCGAGATACCGAACAAGTACAATTTCTTTCTCAATTCCAGTTCATATCCGCTTGTGAGCTAACACAAGACTCCTTACTGTTCTATCGACAGTTATGTTCAATATGAATACGTGATTATCTTTGATATTACTGATCATAGCGGCGAACCATTTTCATTTACTTATGTAACCATAGCAAAGTAACATTTAAAAGCAATGGCCAGAATTGCCATACGAGTATATCTGTAATGACATAACTCAGCTAACTGTAATGATATACAAAATTCTGCAGCTCAACCAGTTGAAGGTATCTTCTTCAAAATGGGGTTGCAAGATTTCACCTGAACAAACATAGTTATATACATTCGTTGCAATCATTATCATACTAAATGTAATATTCAAGATAAAAATGACTACTCCATATCTATTTTTTTTTCTCTTTAAATAAGTTAAATAAAAAAGACAAAGTTACCTATCCTGAAAAGACATCTATCGTGATCCTCAACTTCTTTCAATCGGACACGTAGTATGTTCAAGTACAGTAAGGTGAAATAATATACTCGTATCTTTTGAGTATTCCAACAAATTCCTAACATTTTTTCTTGAACTCATCCTGTTTTCTTTTCATCATGTAGCTAAACAATAATCTGAACCCTTTACACCGAGCAAAATTCATATTTCATAGAACTACAAGCACTCAAAAACAGTGCTGAACTTTATAATTTACAACGTACTAAAACAATTAAAAACCCGTACATTATAAACTAGTTTGTAAGCACACCTTACTACCAAAATCCGGTCAGTATTACCACAGCGACCTCACTCTGGGACGAATTTAATTATTTTCGGGTGGGCTCCTAACTCGATCTAAGTGTTCCGCAGGCGATAGTGACCACTATGAGCATCACTTGGGGATACATACTAGGATAACTATCTTGGTTACTAGCTAAACTACCTGTAGGTATAATTTGGAAAGTCTTACATAAGACTAAGCACAGTTTTAATGGTGTTTTTTTTTTCAAATTTATGAATGTGAAGCTCGCCTTTGTACATGAACTATCTTCATCACCATGCTGTATGTTTTTGTATTATGTGCAATAAAGAATTCAAAATTTGTAGTGTATCAGAAATTCTGCTAACAAAATGTTTCCAGATTACGTTCCAGACCGAAGGATGGAATGGCAGGCACCCGCATGCTTGATGGAACGGGCTTCCTCACGCCCCAACCGGATTCGGATTCGGATCCCGACTACCGCTACCGTAAGTGTGGGCTTGCAGACGGCGAGTAATCGGTAGCTCGATGTCCTGCCGTCCAGTAGCCGACTGAATCGAGCTTGAGTCGTCGGGATCGCGTAGTGTTCACGCGTGTGTGTAGTGTGTTAAAATAGCAATAAGACGACATGAGGACAATTTTTAGTAAATTATGAATTAATCGATAAAATAATGTTTGAAACACACCCAAGAAGATTTTTACACGCAGCTTCAAAAATAACAATTTTTAAACGATCCCTTTTAATATATAGGTCATCATTTTTAATTGGTTTAGGATTGTGCGCGATTGAGGTATAATTGGACAAGCTGTCATTCAACCTGAATTAATGAGATCCAGGTGATACTAACACAATCATAAGATATAGGTGTGTTCGACGCATTGATATGCTGACCGATGATTTGACGTAATAATCCTTGATTAGTTTCAAACTAATGTATCTTCGACTAGGATATTACAGGTTATATGACTTACAAGTTTCTATATCGTGAGTTCAAACCCATGTAGTCATCATCATCATCATTTCAGCCGAAGTCGAGCTTCCCCCAAGCGTCGCGTCAACGACCGGTCTTGTGTGTCTCGCATCCATGTTAATCCATGTGGTGCTTTATTATATAATGTCCCATAGTTGGGTAAAGGTCTCCGTTAGTCAGAAGTCATAATCTCAATTATTGGGTTGTGTAGATCAAATCAAAGCATTTATTTCAAATAAACTATTTAAAGGCATTCAAGAATTGTCAAGAAGTCAGTCGCTCCACTTACAGCGGAAGCAGTAATTTGATGATTTCCTAACTCAAAAAAACTTAGCCGTCTAACTAGCCACGTAAAAAATAAACAAAAACAATTCTTCAACCACGAACTTCCTACAAACAATGAAACAATTAAACCTGTCTGTTTGTACTAGTTTAGATTGGCTGTACAGTTGCTGTTATACGGTTTCTATTCATGTACCTATATTGTATTCGCTATTACAATTACTCAAACATTTACGGGTCGTCGGTCACTTAGTCAATTCGATATATCTCTATCGCGTGAACCGTGAAAATACAAGGTTTTTGCTCCTAATTAGATTGTAAGACAAATATACCTGACATCAGGTGGGACATTTAAACGTCCATGCTTCGATTGGCCCACCCAATTACTGCCGTATATCATTTTAAAGGGTACGGAACACGCGTTTTCAGTACAAATGTACCTACGTCATAAGTCTATTCAAATTCTGTTTTCAAATGTTATTTCCACTCAAACGAATATCAACTTTATGTTATCCGCTTTGACTTGAATTCAAGATGGCCAGTACTATTGATAAAGTCATAGAAATGTTTGAATTTATAGAGCAAACTAGACTTTATGTGTGGACAGTAAAGTTGTTTTTCCATAACCACAGGACTTGTTTACATTTTTGGAAAGAAATTTGCAAACTCCGTATGGTTACTTCGTGATTTGGGAATTTTCTTGTTACCTACACTCCAATTGGCAAGCAACACGAGCGTACCAAATTTCAATTTTCTATTATGCTAGGTGATTATTGTTCTAATTAAAATATCAATTAGTTTTCAACCAAGTACGTAGGTATTCATTTTCAAACTGTTCTGAACTATATACTACTACTATGCGAAGAAACTTTTTAAGAAGTTTGACATGATGTAAAAACGATTGAAGAAAATTGTTCAATAAACGCCCTTTCTGAAAATAGTTTTTTTGCATTTAGAACCAACTACTGAATGAAAAACAAAATTACGTAGTGACTCACTACATTGGCAAAGTAATTTGATGACCTTATTATTTAACTAATATTTGATTTTGTATAAAAATATACTACAGACCTACGTCCGTGTTGCCTGATAACTACAATCTGGGTTTTTTTTATTAAAGAGTGAATAGTTTAGATACCACCGTCGACCACATCGTTATTTACCATCAGGTGAGCGGTGGCGTAATAAAAAAAACTAAAACCAGATTTTTGGGGTTTATTATGTTGTATTTATTGATTCTTTTTATTAATTTTTTTAAGTTAAACCTGCTATGTTCTTTCTCTGAACCAACTTAAAATAAATTGCCTGCTAGAAAATGCCTAAAGCAAAATTTGAATAAACAAATAAATCATAAGGCTTGATAACGACAATTAAGATTAATTGAACATACCTACTATAAAGCTACAGTTATTTTAAATAAAAATGTAACACAAATCGTTGTTTATCATTTATCAAACATCTCAATACATTTTGTTATACCATTGACAAGTCAGAACATAATCCATAAAAAAATATCTATGGTAAGCTTTACAGAACACGCCAATGAACCTGTTGAGTGAAGTGAAATGTTGTTCTTGCTTCGTTGCTTAAGATCCTCCTTACTATTTGTCCTAAGTGAGATGTGAAAGCGTTACTATGTGTTGCGATACGGAGATATGAATAAGGGCTACTGTCCACGGACGCGTAGCTTGATAGACGCGTATCCGTCATTATACACTTGGTGTATGCCTGCGTGATGCTTACATACAAAGCTATGATCCTCTATCGACGACACGGCAACGTTCTGCCATCATGTCTTTGCCGCTTCGTCGACCAAGTTATAATGACGAGAGCGTATCTTTATACGTGATTACGAATAGGCTCCATGAAGCTACGCGTCCGTGGATAGTAAGCCTAAGGGTAGTTTGTGTTTCGAAACCCTAAAAGTAGGCGCTATTTTTTTTTTATAATCCCAGCTTCATCGTTTCTATGCCAAAGCAAACCCTGGCCTCAGTGGATGAACATGAGCTAAGAGTAGATGCGACTTGTAACGGCTCTAATAGCAGCAGGATCAGTATGTGACTCTCTAGAGTTAAGACAATTTTATGCTTTAACTTTATAGATGATATAACTACAAAAATTCACAGTTTTTTAGAAAGCCAATTAAAAAAAAACTTATTGATAACCGCTGAAAAATATAGCTTACCGCCATTTCAAATAGCTTCAGCCGCCCACCTAGGTCGCTGGATGAGCCACGCTGCAATACATTAGACGTAAGCCAAGCACTAACGACTTCATTTATATCCTCTTGTCAGCTCTGAACGCCTGGTACTTCCCATCGGTAAAGTCGCTGCATGATACCATTTATCATTTTTAAGGATCAGAGCTCGGAAGTGTGACAAAGAAACTGTTAGCGGGCTCTTTGAGATTATTTGTTTAGTATTTAATACATGTTTAATTTAAAATTTAAGTATTAATAATTATGAGCTTTTGGATATTTTGGATTCATTCCACTATCATCGTCGAGATAGAAAAGTCACGACAACCAGTTTTATTTTGTGGATTTCTGATGCTGAAATAGAAACTGAAAATACATACATAATTTAATACAGGCAGGACCAACGTCCAACACGTACAACAGCGTCAAACACGTATTTGATTTTAAATAGCATCTGTGCCTGAGTTCGCTGCAACATTGCATCGAAATAGCCGGACGGCACCATAGAGTCCCCGATCTCGTTTGAGATAGCTCCATCAATCTTCTGCAACAGTGTATCGGCTTCCTATTTTAAAAACGAAACGCGAACGAGTTTTGTTAAACCTTTATCGTTTGTGGAAAGCGCTTACGTATCGCCTTCAGTTCGGGTAATGTCGAATCCTTTGCGATTCGATTCGTAACCATATAAAAAGACGCCATTCAAACGATTCAATCACTTTTAAAAAAGTTTCACTGTTGGATTTCAATTGAAAAGTAATTCGTTTCATTTTTTTTCTAATCGCTTTCAGCGTGAAACTATTTGTGTTTCGTTTAAAAAACGGTTTCAGTTGTGTTTGTTTGCGCGGATTACGGTAAAAATCATTTCAGTTAAATATCAACACGAAACTGAGAGCTTGTTATGAGCAACAATTTTTCTTTGTTTCGAAAAAAAGTTGGTTCGAATCTCGACCAATTCCATTAGCAGTTGTTGCGGAAAGTTTATCAAGCTTTACATTCATTTCGAGTTGCTCCTTATTTGTCCGCGGAGTTTTAAAAGCGTGCCGATTCGTTTCGAAAAGTAAATAAATACAAAGGGACTATTTGAAAACGTTTCTAATAACGAATAACTCAATCTGGTCCGGGCGGTTCGCTGAGCCACTCAATCAAGCGGATTGAACCGTAGGGTGGTTAAGAGCGAATACGTACCACTTGAAACGAATGTATTGTGCTCTTAGTGCTAAAATAAAAAGAACATCAGCAATACTTCCTCTACTGTACCGCAGGAATTGCTCTGATGAACGAGCAATGCGGTTCTAATAGCAATAGCCTTTTTTCCTCTCGTTACAAACCCGACGTGAGCGCTTTTATAAGAAAAATTCGAATGGTCGGAACGAAACCAATATATTGTGATACAGTTTTTAATTAATGTTATGTTTTCTGCTACGTGAATGTGGTTCGTCCACGTTTTAACTGTGATGAGGAAGTTTTAACTTAATGAGAATATGGAACTCGTCATCGGAAATTATTTTAAAATTATGCGTAATACAATTTTTTTATTAAAAATCTAATTATTATGGCAAAACCAGGACGTTATTTTATTTCCTCCTCGAAACTTATGAAGTACGGAATATTTTCATATTATACAATTTAATTTAATCCACGACGAAGAGTGCTTGGAAATTACAAAAGCGTCTCGAGGACCATAGAAAATTTGAATTACACCAAGAAATCGTTTATTAGACCAGATTTATTCTTAGAAAAGTACGTGACTAAATCACTTTAGCCGGAAAACATCCGCATTGGACATTGGCGTCACCACTACAACCAAGCCTGTGCTTTTCATATTCGTCATGGTAAGGTCGCCACTCCATATTTATACCACCTATTGACCACCTGTTCTACGAGTAATGTGTCCCATAGCCAAAGGCCATTTAAGTTTGGCGATTCTTCAGGCTATGTCGATGACTTTCGTTCCTCGGCGGATAACACGCTAGAAAACTCCCCACACATGTACGTACAACTAAATAACCAACAAAACCCAACAATAAATAATGAAACCACTCGTTAGTTAAACATCGGAACAATAGCGGCGATATAAGTACAAATTGTACCACGGTATATCCATTTTGTTCACGTGTTTAATCCGATTGTCTGCCGGCACTGCTCCTATCCAATCAGGGTTTTTATTAACCCTCATTATTATTGATTGCTGCGAAACTGCATAAAGCGTACACATGACGAAGTAAATGTATTGGACAGCCTTTTTCACTGTCGAAGTTTTCATTTTCCGCGTTCGAGGTGAAAAAGAGCTGTTTATTGAAAAATTGTGTCAGGTTTTTTTGTATTTGCTGCTCTTTCTGTAGTAATTGGTGTTGTGGCCTTGAGAGTGTGTTATGCTTGTAAATATTTAACGACAACATAGGTTATTACAAAAATGCACTTTCTACAATGTGTTGTGTTTACATTATTCGATATCATGAGGATAAAAAGAAGATAATATTTAGTTTGTTACGCAAAACAGCGGAATGAATTCTCAGTTCCTAGATATCTTTTTACTCTTTAAAGTAACTGGAGCTTTCTAGCTACGTTAAACAACAAACACAAGTTGCAAACGAAATCGGCGAAATGCCCTATCTTGGAAACCGTGTTGTTGTTCGAATTTCAAGATTTCATTTAGTCCTAGCTCTTAGTATCGATCTAAAGGTGAATTCCACGAGTCACAAAACAGATTTGATACAGTGAAACATTAAACGGATCATAACAAAAGTCAGCGATCTCACAAAGGACATAGATTTCGTGCACATGCACTATACTGAATAACCGCCACTTCTATGTTCATCTTTATAATACCAAGAGTAGGGTTGACAGAAGAATGGGCTCCTCCAAGGTAGCGTATTTATTTGATCTAGCCCTATTTATTATAAATAATATAAATGACCTGTTATGCGCTCCATTAATCAACTACCTACTGTTAACATGCTTACTACTTCGCATTATCTGCCCAAACCTCTAGTTTTGTAGTGGCCGAAGAAAAACAAAATGCTATGACCGGCCAATTGAATCCAACAGGATCGTACATTAGACAGAGTTCCACCAGGTTCTCATGACGCTTTGGTGACAACCTATGTGGCAACCCAGCGCTGGGCACGCCACAATAGTGGCGGTAAGACCCCTCTTTAAGAAGTTGCTGAAGAGGTGCCACGGCGTCCTCACCTTCCACATACCGTAGGTCATAGGGATATGGAAAGTTCGGAAAGTACCTTTTTCTGAAAGAAATGCCCGGGTGTCACCACTTTGCGAACTGCCTGAAGGACACAACAGAATATACGATGGAGATCTGCCCTGCTTAGGCGTAACACTGTGCCCTCGTAGAGGCAATCGGTGGCATAAACTTTTCGCACCGAACGAGAGGGATAGGGATGCGGCATCTTCAGCGAAATAGTAAAAAGAGCTATCCTGATGGCTACATATTAGTCGGACTGAGTCAAATCAACACGAAAGAAGAATCAAAGTACCCTTACATCTTGCTACCCAAATATTTTCCACGGCCCATAATGTTCCCATTAGTCATTCGGCGGACGGGGCCACAGGACATTCACATACGTAAACAACTGGCATCACGATCAGATAACCACATTAGTGCCGCGCGGCGTGTCACTAACAGATCGCCCGTATTACCGACACTCTGATATGCGTCACGACGCACATTGAGACTGCGCCGTTATGTACCAACGACTGACGTTTACAAAGCGCTTTGCATTGTTTTCTGTACCAAGAACTCTGAATGGTGCTTTTGGTAAGATAACAACAAGCTAAATAGCCCATATTACCGACACTGATATTCATCATTGCAGCGTGCAAAGATTCGACTGCGGAGTTGCTCAAAAGAATTACTGCGATTCTGGAAAGAGCCATACAAAAGGCTACTGAAGGAATACGTAGTAGATGTAGTAGATAGGTGACCGTTTACACATATCGAAATTCCCCCGTGCCTTGGAAAGAATGTAAAGCCACTGGTTACTGTTACTGCTGCACTGGTGGCAGTTGATACGGATAGTTTGGACCCTAGAAATCTGACACCAGTCTTTCCAAAAGCATTGTGTTACTTAGTTACTGGATTTTAGAGGTCAAACAGGCACTCGCTCTATGTTAACCAATTGTTGACCCACCACTTAAAGAAAGACTTCTCCGAAACCCAAAAAACATCTTCCTTGACGTGAATTACAGTATTTGATATGAAAGGCAATAAATTGGTTGCGTAAGGTAGACCGCTGCAAACTTAGTGAAATGGGATGTTATAGCCCCGACGAATTCTTAACATGAGTGCGGTGTCCCTCTCAACATGAGTGCAATGCCTAAACGCTAATGAGTGCCACCGCCGATGCTACATTAACTGCAGCATCGGTGGCTATCCAGTTTGTCATGTCTAGTTTACCATCGAGTCGAGATGAAGATTAGATACCTAATTCGTTTTTTTTTTAATGTTTTCTTAAATGCATTATAGTTTTTAGTTACAGTAGGTACGGCTGAAATATCTTGACCACTCTGAAAAATTAATTGGCGGCGCAGTAATTTTTTTAGTTAAGAATTATAAACGTGTATCGCGTATTTTTCGAGTATGCGCATATTTCGGAACGCCTAACTTCAGAATAGCCAACATATTTTGACCGTACTATACTTATAATAAGTCACTCGACATTCTGCACAATACATGTGACAGGTTATTAGATTATCTTTAGTTTGTGTCCCGTGAGTGTGTCCGTGGAATCACAGGCCCACAATTTGTTTTTAAACATCGTAGCATATGCTGAAATAGCAGCCTTTTTGGCCCCGCATAGATTTTTTCATTGTTTTTTATTGCACCTATTTATAAATTTTAAGTTACTCTTGTGTTGTTTGTCCTGTGCGAGTCTCAAATACGTCTTTATTTCTTTTATTTTAGGAAGTATTGTTAAAAAAAACATCTTAAAATTCTAAAAATAAAATGAAACAAAATATCCGTCTTCGATTCAAAGCACTTTCCTCCTTTATCAACAAATATCCCTGTAATCCAAATAAAATAAAACAAACAACAACCTTTACAAAATCAATGAAACCGAACCTTATTTAGTAGGAACGAATTAACGAGAGCGGTGTGACACAAACAAATGGAACATGTGTAACAGGTACTTTGTTAGTGTACTATGGTACTTTGTTACTGTAGTCGTTACCGTTGATGAACCAACATATACCTCCCTCCGATAATGTGTACTGTGTTACTGTTATATATTTTAATTTGGTTGGATACGAATGTGACTACTTTTTGGTACGTTTCTCTGTAATACTGCTTTCTGTTTTTTGTCGTTTTAGGTTGTCACTAAACATGCCGTAAAATCTTTTTTGCTGCGATTGGTTTACAGAATATAATAGCCAAAAGCTATTCAAATACCTGGCCAAGATCTGAATTCTAACTAGAACTTCATTCCATACTGGAAATGTTCTAAAATACAACGGCTATTTCGCATCGAAATCGCGCCGAATCGGAACTGGCACTCAGTGTATGGTACCTCGTGAGGGTTGCGGGAATCTGATGGATGCGAGGAGCACTAGAGGTCTAGCCGTTGTGGAGACTTTTGGGGGAGGTCTATACTGGACTGAACGTTTTTCAGCTGAAATTATGATCATAAATAAAATAGTGCAAATCATAATAAGTACACCTTTTTAAAACGAATTGATGCAAACTTTCACTATAATCATTATGTGTGCAATAAAGAGCAATAAAAATCCACAAATAAATAAAATCGAACTTTACCAATATTAAACAATAAAGCAATCAATGCTTTATTGTTTAATATTGGTAAAGTCATTTCAACTTCCTGAAATGAGCACAATTAATTTCAATACTGAATACACCAATAAGAGAAAAGGGGTTTATTCTGCAGTTAACAATCACTTGTCGTTATTAAACTTATATGTATTAATTTGTTATTCCATATAAAGTAATTTGATATTATATTTTATTACACATATTGTTAGTATTTGAAATAACTAACTAATAACTGCCTCGTTGGTTTAGTGGTCGCAAGAGCGACTGCTGAGCAAGGGGTCCTAGGTTCGATTTCCGGGTCGGCCAAAAAGTGCTATTGGGTTTTTCCATTAGGAATTACTCTGTAGGTGCCCAGAGTTTGGAAGTTGGTGGAGTGATACCCCCGTGCCTCGGAAAGCACGTAAAGCCGTCGTTCCTGCGCCTGATCTCTCTCCGATCGTGTTAGATTGCCGTCCTATCGGACTATGAGAGTAAAGGAACACGAGAGTGTACCTGTGTTTGCGCACACACTTGTGCACTATAATATCTCCTGCGTACTTGGCTGATCTCTGTTGGGATTGGCCACCGTGATCGAAATTCGGTCCGGGGGAGTATTATTATTTTAAATGAGATTCTTGATTAAGAATTATATTATTAAGGATGCGGTACTAAAACTTGCCGTTTATAAACTCAGTGCGATTTTCTAGATTAAGTGCGCCCTATAAATCAGGCGTGGCCCACATGTACGTAGGTCTAATGTAATTCTCGCTTAAATCAAACGTTTCAAAGATTTACATTTTTGTACTTATTATTTAAGTGGTTTTTAACATGTATTAACATAAACAATTTACTCTGTCTGCCGAGGAGGCGCGCTTACTCGGTCACCTCTATAGTTTGTTTCTTGTGTAGTGCATCAGCTTCAGAAGTCAGTCGCTTGTTAACCGTGTAACGAGCAAGTCGAGAAAATAAAAATGGATTAGTGTGAACAAAGTTAGTTATCTTGGAGTACTTCTACTAACTACGAATCTCTAAAGTACAGGTTGAATTTTTCATATACAGCGAAATCCAGAACTGAAGATACACTATACTACTTATTATTACTGGTATGGAAAATTCTTCTTTTTCCTGCCCTAGATCCTATATTAATTGGGGTCAGCGCAACATGTTTTTTTCTTTCATTCACTCAATTTCAGGCTAACACTCTCCAGGCTGTGCCCCCCACAGCTCCAATCTGCTTTCAAGATTATTTTTTGATATTCTTCACAGTGTCGATTTTAGGCATCCACGGTTCTATGAAAAAATCACTGTATAGGTTAATATATGTAGGCACCAATGCTTTCCATATGTTGACACTTAATTATACAAAAAAATTAATCCTTAAATAAACATTACTTTATGAATATTTAGACTCTTTAATAATGTATCAAGTAGCCCAAACATTTATTAGGTTTACGTTTCCTAATTTGATGAAAATTTATCTCAAGTTAAGTCTCTTAAATTCAATTCTACGTATAAAATCTTATATAGTATTACGATCAAGTTTAACAGAACGACTTTTCTTGGCTTAAGTCCGTAAGTTGAAGTTGAACTAGGAATATTCTATTAGAGGAGCCAAGTTTGTTCTCCGAAGTTCAGAAAGTAGGCTTGTCTATTCTAATATTATTATCTTTCGAGAAAAATATAAGTTGAAAAAACTTACAAGTTGTATTCAATTTAGTTTCTTGTTGATAGTGGTTAGGAGAAGCGCTGCTGCGTTGAGTGTCGCGGGTTCGATTTAAGCTCGGAATTGTGCAAGTGCAGATAGTTGTTCCAGTTCTGTGTCATGTTTATGTAAATTGATGTACATGTCTGTGAACGCATCTGTAATTCTGAGTATAGATCATCCCGATCAAAAAAAAATCTTTCTACTTACACTTTCTCGTAATTGAGACTTCAGATTGTCGAGTGCGAGTTGTTTTTACCTTAACATCGCAATATTTGCCGCGTTCGACTGATTGGTTAAGAGATTGGAGCGAGCCAAATCAAACGTCATAAACATGTCGATCGTGTTAACGTAAAACAAACTCGCACTAGGCCCCCAGATCGATTTCTAACAAGGTAGGTAGATTCGGTACTCGATTGTGGTGAGACAGCAATCCATTAATTAGGCGAAAGTGGTCAGCTACATGTAATCAATTACTCAAATAAGATAACTTGCGACATAATGATCTGTCAGCATCAATTTCTGATAATCTAATAATCTGCCAGTATTACGAAATAATTGGTGGAAGTAAATAATCATTATGTAGGTATAATCTATAGAACAATTATACGCATAATCAAACGTATAATGTTCCCACTGCTGGGACGCAGGTCTCTTCTCCAGGAGAGGGAATTGGCCGTAGTCCATCCCTCGGACCTAGTGCTCAGAAGTGGATGTCACATGCCTTCAATTTTTGATTCAAGGACAAACGGTAAAGGAAAACATATCATGAGGAAACCGGCATGGTTTCCTCACGATGTTTTTCTTCACCGTTTCAAGAGCAGCAATGATGAAATAAATGTCATGAAGTAATACACCTAGCTGAGTTTGAACCTGCGACCATTGCTTACTTATATTTGTATAATCTATGATGTATAGATACGTTATTTCAGGAACAAGTCATAAATAAATAATAGATAAATGGATCTTTGCAATGATGCACACGTCGAGTCAGAACTCTAAATTCTAGAAACATCAACGCCGAGTGGCTATCCTGGCAGTTTTCTTTCGGTTACATTTCTGGGAATGTGCTCGGAATTGCACAATTTAATTCCGCTATAAGATCACAAGATGTACCGCGGTACCCGTATATGGTGAACATGTTTCTTAGCTTAACATAATGAAGTCAACAGTGAATAGGTTCCAAGCTAGAAAGCAATGAGTTGCGGAATTGATCAAAAGAGGTACCTCCCGTGGTCCTGGAATGGACAGGGCCACTAAAGAAATACAAGGTTTTAGTCTGGCCGCACACTGGCCCTACCTATCCAACAGCGACAAATACTGCCACCTGAAGCTGCAACTGCGACTGCAATCTAGCCGACGCGTGCGATGGTTCTTTAACCCATGATTGACGAGATCGAATTTGTAACACAAATAATTATATGTATTTATCTATTATTCTAATCAACCAATCCAATCAACAATCACGTGGGACAGAGGTGTACGGTATAGCTCGAGTTGCGTGTGTCGGCGTTTTGTGTGAGCGTATACTGTTCGGTGGCGGCCACAAAAAGCGAGCAGCAACGATTTGTAGCGTGTGGCGACCACTGGCGTCACAGTGCGCGGCAAGTGCATATAAAATGTATGAAAACTAAAGGAAATAGATAGGTGGCGGCGTTTTGCGGTTGCGGTCGGTGGCCCGTATACACCTAGCCTTTTTCAGTAACTCTGACACTTTCTCTCACCCCACTCAGAGTGGAAGTAATCGTTAAATGATTTCGCATCGAAAAAGAAAACGTTGAAAGCGATGCAGTATGGTGCACACGCATCGCGTTCAGTATGGCGTGACTTATTCTCTCGACTTCAACTCTTCCACAACCACCACTCTTTCTCAGCTATATCATATTCTGTTTTCAATTTGACGGCTTCCAATCAAGCCGGATTTAGCTGAATACCAGTATTTTACGAGGAGCGGCTGCCTACCAGACCTCCACAACCCATTAACTGGGGTAACACGGTACTTCATGGCAAGACAGTCAGATTTACTGGCTTCTGACTGTCCGTAACTACTGCCAAAGATCTACAAATGACAGCCGGGACCTACGGCTTAACGTGCTATCCGAGGCACGGAGGAAACTCGTTATGTTAAGATGGTCACCCATCCACAGACCAACCTAGGCAAGCGTTGCTTAACCCTGAAGATCGACCTGTGCGGCTGTTATTATCTAGCCACGAGCTCCTCACTGAACTAAAACTTACTAAATTCTATTATTAATATCTCACAAACTTAGAGTGACACCCTCTTCATTCCAAAATTGAATAAAAAGAAAAAAATGGTTTCAGTACACAACTTAATAAAAGAGCTTATGAAATAAAACTAAACTAGTATAATAATTTTTCATAAAATCTCATCCAAAAAGGAGCTCTAACTCAAACTAGATATAAAAGAAGTTTATTAATACCAGCTTTAAGTCCCAAACTCTTACTTTTCGGCTTAAATCAACTAAGTCCACGTCCTCGTCGCCATCATTTATCATTAAAGTTAATTAAGCTGAACGGCTCAGTCCATTCAACTAATTAGTCTCCTCCAAAAAAATCGAGGATAATTGCTAAGAGTGATTGCCCGGATTTACTTTCTTGGAAGGACACCGGCTGATAAATTACATACCTTTGCTGTTCTTTGTTTGAGGTGATAAAGAAATATGGGTCGCGTTTGTTTTTTTTTTCATTATGTTTTTTCGGAGTAATGTTACGTGACAGTTCTTTCTGCTAGCTTATGAAAAACAAAAGACTATCTTCATAGTGAAGAAGTAGCTAAGTCGTAGAAAGGTATTTTACAGGATACATTTTGGAGAGTGCGCGCAGGTACTGCTTGTCTTGATTCCGCCATCTCCTTTCTACCATCGGACAACACGACGAAAGGCGAGTATCCTTACATTGTTAACACCGTTATAGTCCAGACTATGCGTACATTGAAAAACTGCGGTCTTCCCGTCAGATTATAGTTTAGGTTTTCTTCAAGGCTAGAGTGTATAGACTCTGAATAAACTAGCGCTTCACCATCTGCGATAGCATTACTGTTTACCATTAGGTGGGATCGCAAACAAGCACTAGTTCAATTTATTAAAAAAAAAATAAGATACTTAGTAATTTTTTCTTTAGTTTGTTTTTTATCAAATTCCTTATCCCACTCTAAGATAGAGCAATAAAACACACAGGTGGGCTTCAGTTGCCCTTGACGTTATAGGGCCACGGTCACTATTTCTAACATCCACGATCCCCCGCAGAAGATAGCCTTCTGTTTAGTTTTAGTAAAATAAATCCGTGAATATATTCACCAAGAATCAGATTATTCTCCTTATTTACTTTTATGAATAAATAAAGATATTATGTATGAAATATTTAGCTTCAACATAAAAGTTGATTCGAAGAAAAGACTTTATTCTAAGCAACTTAAATGAGACTACCTATAACAAAATAAATAACAACATGTAAAAAGATTTCTCTCAATCAAACACAACATGCTTTTATAGGTCGAATATGTTCGAAATAAAACAAGAATCAAATACGAAATAAAATCGAAACATTTTAGTATTTTGTCGATAAACAGTATTTTCATGAGCTGTAGAAAATATGGGAAAGATGTCAATATCTTATTAATAGTTCAGTTTTATTTCGCGAGTCTGCGAGATTTTATAGATTGGGCCATAAAATAAGCTATTAGCTTTTATGGTCCACACTGGCCGTGATTATTGACATAAGATTGAACTGGGCCACAAAGACAGCGATGGTAGTCAAGGAGCGAGATGGATAGTATCGGGTGGTACCTATGAAATAATAATGTTGAGCTGTAGTAGCCGTTAATTTTTATGGGTAGCCTGCGGTCCAGCCGTATGGTAACTTTTGGGATAGAGCCCGAATCGTCGATAGTGAATCGAAGCCTACGGGGGCCATGGGTTATGCGAAAGAGAGCCCCAGGACCCTGAAACGAAGGTAAGGAAGGAACATAGGACTAGGTTATAGTCAGTAAGAGTCTGACACGCCCTCCCACTCTGCCCTTAAGTCATTAAATGATTGCATACCTAAAAAAAGTGGATTATTATTTGTAAGACACTTATGCATGCAGCAGAGCATGGATCAGCAGAATTAAACAGTCGCGGTGTTACTATGCGAAAATACATATTTCTATTAAAATTGTATCTGGGTACTAAAGTACGTTATTATTTTTAATATTACCTGTAACTGACGTACCCACTTACAATTGAAAGGAATAAACGTTTCTGTAATTATTTAACAAAAAAATCTTAAGTACATGTTTTTAAATGATTCCTATTCTCGTTTTCTCTCGGTGAGTTTTTATGCCCCGTCTTGAGATCTTCAGGGAGAAGGTTGTTCAAGGACACATCATTTGTTACTAATTAGTAGAAGATTCTGTTAATTAGCTACGTAAGTAAGTATGGTACTATTGTGTACTGTATGGGTTTTTGCTTGTTTCCACATTCATGTTTATCCTTCATCTAATTAGTATCACAATTTACCTGTACTCTTTGCTCCTGTCGGTCTTACCTATAAAATATACTGAAAAACTAGAGACGATATTTCGTTGTCTCATCTTTCGTCAGACATATAAAAGACTACACTTGGCAGTAATGAACCGTTCACTTTAATTACCATTTTCATTCAAGGTCGTCACTTTATAATCTACCCCAGTCTTATCGAGAAGGAAGAACCTAAAATATTACGAGATTTATCACGAGCTAACGGTTTTTATAATAACTCGATGACAGAAACAAATCCAACCCTTATACGCTACAGGCTTAAGGGCGATTATAAAGTCGTCAGGAATCAACATAGCTACCTACATAATTTTACATACATAATATAATAATATGCGGGCAGTCCGCTTTCGGGGATGTGTAAATACAATCCGGAGTTTGCATTCTAAACATCACGTAATTATTCAATTGTACACCTAATGGATACGCTCTATAGTCAATTACTGGGACGTCAATTATTTACAAAACGAACGTCGAAACGTGGTACAATGAGCCTCATCAAAAGGCTTGAAGTCACCTATAGGGCAATGGAAAGGGCTACGCTCGGAGTTTCCTTGCGTGATCACATCAGAAATGAAGAAAACCAAAGTTACTGACATAGCCCGAAAAATCGCCAAACCTAAGTGGCAGTGGGCAGGGGACATTGCTCGTAGAACTGATGGTCGATGGGAACGGAAGGTTCTGCAGCAGCGGCCACGGACCAGGAGACCCAGGGTTGGAAGGCCTTCCACAAAGCGAACCGATAACTTGGTGAGAGTCGCGGGAATCCGATGAATGCGAGATGCACAGGACCGGTCGTTTTGGCGACGCTTAGGGTAGTATAATGATGATGCTAAAATTATTTATGCTTGCAATAAAACTGTTTCGTCATGTAGGGTTTACTGCCTGACTATTAAAGATAATGATAATTTTACTTCGTTACTTGATTAAAAACGGTTTTTAAGTGGGCCACAAACATTGTCACGCGATTTTGTCATAACTTCATTTTATCATAAAACTGGTATATAGACCTCGTGGTCGCAAACGCAACAGCCGAGCTTGAGGTCCTGAGTTCGATTTTCAGGTCGAACAAAAAGTACTACTGAGTTTTTTCATTAGAATCTTTGCAGCTCCGAAGTTAGTAAGTTGGTAGTATGATATCTCTGTGCCTCAGAAATCACGTAAAGCCCTTGGCCCTGCACCTGATCTCTCTCCAGTCGTGTCGGATTGCTGTTCTATCGGGATATGAAAGTAAAGAACAAAGAGTGCACCTGTATTTGCGGACACGCTTGAGGACTATAATGTCTCCTGCGTACCTGATTAACCTCTGTAGAAATCGGCCACGATGATCGACATTCAGTCAGGAGATCAATATTTTAAAAAATGCAGAAGATTGGCATTAAGAGAACCCAATAAGAGCATCATTATTATATTCAATGTACGTCTTCTTTAAAACATAAATTCTCTAAAGACATAGAAACAAAATTGCACTATAAAAAACTCAGCCTGTAACTTTCAGGAGCTGCTGTCCTAAGCCTACAACAAAGATTTTAAAAAAGTTTATTTTATATTACACTAATATTATACCTAAAGACGATAGTTTGTGTGCATGTTTTTTACTTCTTCATGCTCAAACAGCTGAAGGAATGTGGAAAAGAATTGGAACAGGGGTAGACTAAATCCTGGTGTGCCAGGATAACCATAACCTATCCGTGTTCCAATTCTTTACACACACAGTAGTGTAGTACAGATACTTTTTATCGCGGGCCCTTGGTATAATTTTCTACTATCACGCGGGCGACGCCGCTGACCGCAGCTAGTAATGTAAATGTAAGCTAAGTTAGTGTGATAATTCTGTTATTACCTTATTTTGTAACACAAAAAAGTCCCGACCTTTTAACTTCCGTGTAAAATACACAAAGAAGCTTTTAATCACTCAACGAGCTAATCCAAAAAAATGCAGCAATTTAATCAAGTAAAATGTCCTGCACAGGTTTCAGTAAATCCTATTCCGGGAAAACTATTTTGCACACCAGTGAAATGACTTTCGCCCTCGCATCTCGCACTTACTTTCCTTAAGACACCAATCCTCGGTCGTAGAACGAAATGAAAATTAATGGTAGTCGTGAGTATTTTTTCATGTCGGTTTGAGTACACACCATTAGTTCCGTTTTTGGCGCTGAACCCTCATTTATTATGTAAGTTGGTCGGTAAAATGTTATACGCAAAAATGCAGATGGTATGCCGAAACGAGCTTATTCCTGACACAAAGTAAATTAACTATGTCTTTCACACACATCTCCCACGTGAGGTAAGCTTTGATGTTCCAGCTGCGATAATATATTGAAGTAGTTCATTGAAATGAACGAGGAAAGTCTTTCCTCACCTTACTTCCTTTACGAAGCGGTTGAATAAGCTCGCAAAAAATAAGTAGGTTACTTTATTCCCTTGTTGGATTAAAAAATATTCAATAAATAAAGTAATTTGATCAATAGCTTATTTTACAAAATTATATATCATCCCAGCCTGTCTCTAGAGTGTTCGGAATTTTTCGTGATTTTTCTCGATTCCGCCTAATTGGATTGATGGAGCGGCCCTCACAAATCTGTCAGCCGAAGATAATGAACGGCCCAGCGAAATGAACTCTGTCAAGTTATCCAACTATTGTACGGAAAAGAGCAATTTCAGACGTTTTAGTCGTAAAACAGGCTGTAAAATGAATAGAAGCAATTTGAGAACGAGGAAACGAATATCATCGTAAATTAAAGTTAATTACATTTGTAGTTATAAAATTAAAATTTATTGACACAGTAACTTGAAAATGTCAGAAGCGTGATCATATTTAGCTGCCTACCATAGTAAATGTTGACGCGACATAGCTTACAGACTCCGGTAGGTAAATAAGGTCGTTACCCGCTGTAGTGTTCCGTATCTTGACAGTGATTGGATGAAATTAGAGGATCGTAAACATACGTGATCTGGAGCGTTGTTTGCGCATCCCCTCTCTTGAATAGGCCGGTCCGTGGAGCCCTTTCAGCGGTTGATGAAACACAAACTGTGTCACTAGGTAGGTACTGCCGAAATTTCGGATGGTGTTTGTAGTCGCAAACGAACTGCCTTGTGTGTCGGTAATGGGGTTTCTGAACATGTCTAAGTGAGTTTGTATCTACTCAAAGTACGCCTACCGCTGGAAGATTAAAGATAACCTATTCCAAGTTGAAAGCCTTAGGCCGTGTTTCCACCTGCAGTACTGCCTACAGAATTTATAGAAGACTAGCGTTTTCCTGCGACTTTGCCTGCCAAATTTCTAAATGTCATCAACCGTGAAAGCGTAATAAACAGACAGAGTTATTTTCACGTTTTTACATTGGTAGGTATGGATGAATGAGAATACTTACTCCTTTATAACTCTGGCCTCCTGGTAATGCTTACATTGTATGGTTCATAATTTTCCTCTTCTAGTAGTTCGTGCCAATTTAATAGTAGCATAGTAACAGGTGCTAGCAATAGAGTGAGTTTTCATCGATTGTTTTATTAAAAATACACACAGTACACCTGTATTTTTTTCCTACTCATCTTCATTCTACATAATTATATAGAAGAAGAAACTGACTGACATATCAGCACACAGCGGAAAATACAAACACTCAGACATTTAACTTTCTTGAAAGTTACTGCAGTGATTCTCGTACGAAACAATTTAATAAAACAACACTCTCTCACACTCAATTTGCTAAACAACTAATGTCTACAAGTTTAAACACGAAATCCCGCCGCACTCTATCAAGTGTTTGAGAAGAGCCGTCATCTCAATAGTAGCGCGATTCCATTTATCATAATTCACCTCTAGTAAGGGAACTAGGTAACGTGGGGCACTTCCGCGGCGCATGATTTGCATAATAACCGAACTTAGTGTACCATATCTTACTTAAGATCGAATCTAAACCATAAATTCAGGGTTATAAGGCCTGTTTTACATAAGCTGTGAGAACCGAATTGCTCTACGTCCGATCAATTCTCACACACGGATTCAAAGACATTTGAACATATTAGGGGAATGTTAATAGGTAATAGTTGCTCTAGAACTGCGATATAGGGATTAGTATAGATTTTGATTTGCGTTTAGAGTGTTTCGCTGAATAGTTGAACAAGCTATGTGTATGGAGTTTCGCGTTAGGGGCTGTGCTTGGACGCGGCTGGCCAAAGCTGATAATACACACGAACGATAAATTAATGGGCGGCTGTTAATTTCATGAATTAAGATGTTTGAGTTGGGAATATTCACTGGTGGTATGATTCCAGATAATTTTATCGCAGATTCCTCGAAACCAGTGCAAATGCAATTCAGTGGGCAAGTCAATGTCAGCCATACATTTTGAGTTTGATAGAAAATTAAATTCTTCACCTGTTTCACCTGTATACTCGAACAGAATGATGGTATTAATGACGGGAACGTAAACAAAAAACTCAAATCTAGTCCACTTACCTACAACTGTAAAAAAGGATTAAGATCTAAAGAAGATAAGATAGCATTAAGGAGGAGGATCACTGTCAGCGATAAGACCGCCATTGTACCAAGATTTAAGTTAGTCTAAAAGTTTTGTTACTATTTTGTTGTATAATACAGTTTATTCTACTTTATTCTAAGATCATCCCGCTTTATAATAAGGGTCACAATCCTTAAAAGCGAGGGAACTAGTTAGCAAAAAGAGGGAGATTTATTCCACATAATAAAAAAGAAATCAAAACCACTCGACGATTTTCGTAAGCGAAGACCAGCCCTTATAAACCTACTTAGCACATCGTTTGTCAAAAACTAACTAAGCTCATTTCATATTCGCTTTACGTCAACGGCAACCCTACTTACAAAAAATGCAAGAACGATAGTGAAACCGATAGGCAAATACCCGCCCCAAATCATGACCTAATATCGGGCAATTTATCACCGACAGACCTTTGTAGCTGTGCCATCAATCTTGAGCTTCCTCCGCACTCAACACTCCAACTAATTATTGTCGATCGTGTCACCACGGTTTGCTTGCGGATTTCAACATTTTTTCAACCTTCAACTGATCTTTGACGTATGATTTTGGGTAAATTAATGTTCTCTCAGACGAATAATTAAGCAATTTTAGAGGGTTGCGATGTAAACACTAGCAATCCGTCAAGCGGCGATGGTTCTTAATAGCTAGGGCACCGATCACTCGAAGGAAAGGGGAGGGAAATGAAACCATCCATTACAGGCAAGACGGAAAACTCGCAGGCAGATGGTTACGGCAGCCGAGAAGATTTCCCTCAGCACCGGGAAATGAGTCAAACGACCGCTGCCGTGTGTTAATAATGAAACAATACGCACCACACGTTACATCCATAATAAACAACCTAACAATACGCATTCATTTGTTTCTGTTACTGCGTGACAGCTACTCTACATAACGCTAATAGCACAATATTTCACGAAGACAATATCTGATAAGAGCATAGTAATTTTCACGTGTTGCTTGACTAAACGACTGACTTTTTCACAGCGAAAGAAAAATATCCAGGTAGATTTATTTACGTACAGGAAGTAACATAGCAACATTAAGTTAATAAAGCATAAAAATATTTTACAGCGACTCATGGAGTGTGCTCCACACGCGAGTGGGGGAAGAAGGCCCATTTACTTTATTACATTTACATCATACGCCCGTTAAAGCGGCCAACTGTACAAAATGTTGCATAAAATTCCTTTCTCGTGTCGCGATTGATCTTTTACTTCCTTTCAAATAATGTTTTCTAAGGGCACCGTCGCGTCGAATCACGTTCACAAACATTTTTTCTGTATTCGCATGCCTCTCAATTTAGGCGTCCTGAATGTGTACCCAAAATTATTGAAATAACTCTTTAACGTCACTGGTCTGATAAAATACATATTTTATTATACATGAATAAGTTAAAGCCGAGTTACATGGGGAAAATATTTTACTTAAAGAAATGGTTAGCAGGTCTTTGAAAGCTCCATTGAGCAATTCCTCTGAAAGTCAATCATTGCCTGAATTTCCAGTTAAGTAATTTTTGTAACATTGGTAAAATTACATATGAGGTGAATAGAATGGTTCAGCTCAATTCAAATCAGAATCATAATAATTAAGTATAAATATTGGCACATATTAAAAAAAAAACACCGTACTTATACCAGTTAATTTTACATTAGACTAGTAAATATATTATTATTTATTTCAGAATTCATTTCATAGTTTTGGAAAAAGCCCCGTTTGTTTTTAGTGCGCACTTAAAATTGTGTAGGCCTAAAGGCAGGCTGTGCTTGGGCGGTTGCTACTAGTGCAGAAAACCAGTGTAAATATTAACTTTATTGGAAATCACTTGTACGTTTGAATATCCATTATTAGGTATTTCGCAAGGACGCAGCGAGCAAAAACTAGTACATATAATAAAATGTTTTTAACTGATGCAAAAACTACTAAATAAATTCTGTTCAAATTATGCACTAGGATTTTTTATGATCTGTTCAACATTTAAGTTATAAATCATCCCGTTTTTGCCCGTTTATACAGGAAGAGGATCATTGCAAAACATTTATTCTCTTACACTTTTTATTTCGTATTTTATTGTTACTGTTAAAATGGTTTTGTACATCTCACAGAGTCTAGTTAGTAAACAATAAATCGTGGGTGGAATCAAGTTGGCCTTCCTTGCTATACTGTTGTGCACTAGCTTCTGACGTTTTATATTATTCTATTTAAAATAAAAACATTCTTGATTTGCTTTGATTTGTAGAATGTTTGCTTTCGCTAACAGAAAATAAACTATTAGTGCAAATCAAACATCTGGGTCGGTATCCCGATTATGTTCCTGCGGAATTTAACTCCGCTGATGATGTGGGTCCTGGCTTAAACACTTTAGAGGAATATCAAGCAGTTGAAAATTTTCACGGATTGTGGCGTTAACGAAACTATTTATACCACATTTACCACTTTCCCCAATAACCGCTTCCAATGGAAGCACGTGTAAATCTATATGAGTAAATGCGTCGCAGGGGCAGACACTGAAGGCAGCAGAAGTCGATCTCTAAACTAGCTGCTTCTCACATAAGATAACTATACGTTACTTGCTCTTACGGTACTGGTTCCGACTCTCTGTACATTTTGGCTACTGAAAGCAATACTACAAACGTAGCATAAATAAAAGTTTTATAAATATCTAATATTATAACTTTATCCTCTTTTACATACAATCCTTCTGCTTCGTTGAGCGAGTAGGTCGAAGTGACATTTGTATATTTACGCGGACGAAGTTACGGGCCAAATATAACTTTTGACATTAGTAAATTCTCGTGACACTTTTTTTTCCCTAAATCCTAATCTTTTTACACCGGCAAAATAAAATGGCCTAACATAAGGCCACCGATAAGGAAGTGACTATCTAGTTGATTACTTTCTGACTAACCAAGCGACCTACAGATGCAGGCACTATGTAGGTAAATGTAATAGTTTTCCACTAACAGCTCAGACTTTCAGTAACAACTCTCTCTTGTAATTAGTAAACGAAAAACTTGCCCAGTTATACTTGCTGTGTACCTAATTTAGGTGTCTTCAAAGCTAGAGTAAATAGGCGGCTCTTAATAAACACACAGTACACTTCACTATCAACGATTGCATCACTGCTTACAGTACTAGTTTATGTAATAAAAACAAATAGCCAAGTAGAGGCGATCGACGGCGGGGACATCTCGCGTCTAGTCCTGGTTTAGACCATGGTACAGAGTGAGAATTAATGGACGGCAGTCACCTCTTCTGTAGTAATGCAAGCAAAGGTGAAATAAGGTGGAGATAAGTCTCACGCCCTGCCCCGTCTTCGGCCTAGCGAGTCAAAAGATGACTACCATCTACTACAGGCGCGGGTTTGTGGACGGCGAGCTATTGGTAGCTCACTGACCGGTAAAAACCAAACCTGGGTCGAAGGCGTGTTGTGTCTTACGCGTGCCTCAAAGAAATATCAGCAAAAATTAATGGAATCACTAAGGGTAGAGTTATCACTGATCCCCGCAATAAAGAGCAACTGAATGAACACTGTGGATTTTAGTCAGTAAATTGATTATTTCTCACATTCTCACGTAAAAAAACCTACTACACAATCATAAAGAGTACCAGCTTTTACTTCCGGGTTCCGCTCTTTACATTTTTGTTATTTTGCAAACATAACACTCCCTCCAAACAGAACCTCCGATCGACAAACATAACACTGCCTTTTATTCGGAAAAATTGCAAAAACAAAATTATGTATGCCTCTGACGATGCTCACGTACATAATAATGGTTTCCTTTATTTTTGTCTCCGATCATAAATTTTCATTACGACGACCAAGTTCACATGCGTATGCTATGAAAGTAGGTTATGCAGTACCACTGAGGGAATGGAGACATACGAGTATAGCATCATTACATCTGTTGTTTTAACAGTAAGAAATGATAATCATGAAAAAACATATAATTATGACGTTTACCTACTAATAGAAAACATAATATTTCATAAAAAAAAATAAGGTGGTAAAGGAAAATATTCAGTTTCCATAACAGTTACTGTAAAAGTTCCACACCAAAAATATCAAAAAACTAACAACTGAAAACGAACCCTCAAATTGCATTTTGTTTACAAACCAACGCTGTACAGTTGTATCGCAAAGAGACGACTAGGTTTCGCGGCACATATAGAAGCACCACAGAGGTTCCACGGTACTGTATATAGAAACAGACGTTATATAAGAGAATACGAGGCGATTGTGTTTGGTTAAGCGAATGGCCGCGGGACGTGCCGGCACGCAACATCGAACGTGCGTTGTGGCGGGATTTTTCAAACGCAATCCGTGGCACAGACCAGCGTGTGCAAACAGCCAGCTGACATTAGCTTTGATAAGCCAGGTTTACACGAAGCCAGCGCTGGCTGAAAGTGATGCAGGTTTCATATTGGTCCTGTGTTAACAATTTTTCTAATAATGCTTTTAAGCACTGGGAACCAGGGTTGACATGTATAAAGCGCATGTCAATCGTTGAATCTATCGACCTTCATCAGCCTTACATACCGAGCGATGAAAAAAATACTTGCCTCGTGTAAACAATACGGATATGGTAAGCGATGGCACGTCTTGAAGTTTACTACGTGAACTCGACAAATGTATGTGCGATACACTGTGACATGAAGCATTAACATAAATATTAAGGTAACCCAACACGGACACGCTAGGTTAGAAGGCTAAGGTGGGAGCGAAACGGTGCTCCCGCTTTAGCCTTCGTGGTTATTTTTATAACCACCTGGAAGTAGGAGCTCCGTCGAGCTATCTTGGCAAGTAGAGTAGTGGAAAATTACTGCAATAATGCACCGACGAGCCGTCAAATTATAGTAGGCACTCATATTTTTGATGCGCACTAGTTCATCATACAATTATTACCTACCTACTCACAGAATTATTTATAGCACTACCGTAGTGTCGATCTATTGTCGTACAATCGTAACTCACAGTCAAGTCTTATCGCACAAGCGTTAATCACAAATTCATTTGTCGAGATCAAGTAGTACACTCCACATCTTGCGCACTGACTTCATGTAAACCTGCCTATTTTTTCCGAAAACACACCACAAACTAGTGTGAACGTGAATGGAACTATTTTCAGTCTCCAATACAGTGGCAGCACTTACAGGCGCAAATAAAAATTGAAAAATCCTCGCTCGCAAATCCCCGGAGGGTCCCGACTCTCACGTTCCTCACGCAACCATCCCTCCTCCCACAAAGAGCTTGAACAGGGACATTATTTATTTAATTATTTATTTATTTAAGCTCACGACAAACGCGAAAATATTTCGCAGCATTTCGGTTACGACTCCTGGTAAATAATCTACGATGCCATAACATCCAGGTTGTGTGTAAATAAGTATGTTTTGCACACGGTTGGCTATTTAAGGCTTTCAGTGTACCAATATTACTTCAGAGAAGTCAGAGAATTATACTGAAGGGTTTTAATATAGATCAGATTTAGGTGATATAATTACTTCTAAGAATCTTGGTCTATAATAGAATATTAACGTAATCGTTTTCAATAAAACTTTGCAAATAGATTTTCCGTCTTTAGATACCTCAGCTATTAATTTGAGTTTGTGGTTTGTCCAGACCATGTCTAAATATACCGGGTAGGTATCTACCAAATCCACGTGGATGGGCTTTCGATAGTAATTCATAAACCCTCGTAATTTATTTTAGTTAGTGAGTAAGTATTGATTTAGTTTGTTTACTTATTCATTTGGGGTTAGCTCGTTATTTATAAAAACAACTGTATGAATTATGATTAGATAAACTGTGAGTTAAAAGACCTACTTTTTGGGTCCCATTACGTGCTAGGTATCATCATCATCATGGCCAAACAAAGACAGCGGTGAAGAGATGAACTTGACTCTTTATGGAGGGTCTGTTCTGTATACCGAAGACAGAGGTGTGTGGCAAAGGGAAAGAGAAGACTTCACCCAGCATTGGGATATTCATATATGTATTAGGTTTCTCTTCTGGCTAACCTCTCAAATGATAAGCAAGTAGTCAATGAAACTCATTTATTTGACATTGTCTGTCTGTGTACCTCAATTGTCTTGTGATCATAGCTCTATAAGGTTCGATGCTCAGGTTATGAAAGTATTACATGTTGTATTTTTCTATTACGAATTTATCAATAAAGGTTTATTTATAGAGACAGGATTTACTCCCACACGGCATAATCGGCGTACAATATTCCCCCAGCTGAGATACAAACTTCCTCTCTAGTTGAGAGGCTGTAATCCACCACAATAGTCCAGTGTGTATTACTAGATGTCACGTGTAAATGTCATCCATTTCCTCGTTGATGGCAATTGTTCCACCAGTGTTTTACATACTAGTAAATACATTCATGAACCCTGAAAACATAACAGTCTTTTTTTTGGGCAGTCATGTAAAAATGTGAGTGTACTATTTATAGTCAGAAGGGAGCTGCCAGAGCACAGTGGTAACGGTCCCGACTTACAAGTTGTAGGTTACTTTGTGTAATTTGTTTCATCACTACTGCCCTCAAAATGGTAAAGAACAACATCGTGAAGAAATCGACATATCCTAGAACCAAAAATTCGGTGAAATTTTCGGGCCACACATCGGAACTGGGTCCCCATAATCGATTATATGTACAACAGTATAGATATATATGTATCAACAAATATTTCCAAACATCCGAAAATAACATTATTAACGTTATCTTCACATCCACAAATCTTATCAAAGGGTTGGAAGTACAAACTGTTTCCGTCGTCATAGCAACGGCCCTAACAATTTCCTAATAGCATAACAAATCACTTCAAATTTTGTTTACTATCGCCTTGAGAATGACGAAGCTCTATTTTATGTACCTTGGTTCAAAATTATGCCTATTTATAACAAGAATAAGAAGTGTTGGCCCAGTGGTAACTACCTGGAATTATTAGTTGTGGAGATCACGGTTTCACACCCAGATAGGCGCATTACTTTGTGTAATTTATTTCATCACCACTGCTTTCAAAACGGTAAAGGAAAACATCGTGAAAGAAACCGGCATGTCCTGGAAACAATTAAAACATGTGACATTCACCAAACTGGGCCCGCGTGGTGGATTACGGCCCATTTCCTCTCCTAGTGAGGAAGCCTAGGTTCCAGCAGTGAGAACATTACAAGGCCGATTATGTTTATTATAACAAGAATTAGATGAAATGGATGAAACGTACAAATACTCATAGAATTATTTAAATGTGAAATAAGGTAATAGAAAAAAATATATAGCTAAAGCCAATCTCTGCTTACTCCACCAAGATAAATATATAAAAATATTGTTACACTACAATATTGTAAGTAAAACCACACCGAAATGTTAAATATGTATATAAAATAAGGATGAGTTAAACTTAAAATAATATTCCTATTTTAACACACAAAGAACCAAATAAAATATTTATCATAGATTTGAGTTAACATAATTAGAAGGAAGTCAAAACCTACAGTCCTCCTTAATGACAAATCGATAGAAAAAACCCCCTTGAACTTAACAGTTGGTTTCCGAGTGACCTTGATAGTCTGTTCAATATTAAAGAATCTGTACAACGAGTTTTTATTCAATAGATAATTCAGTTTTATTTATATATTTTTTTATTGCAGGATCAGTATTCTCTGCACTAACAGTTGAAACTAATAACAATTTACTATTTTTTCTGTTTGAAATACCTGTTATTTATTTATTATGCATAGTAAACAACAGTAGTGTCTTTTTTAACCCAAAAGTTGACTGGTACAGAATGCTTTGATGCATTAAGTCCGCATATGGACACTACTGTATATGAAGTTAAAATAAATAAATAATACAATATTTAAATAAATAAAATAAAAAATGTTTTTATTTTACATAGGCCTACATGGGCACTTATAAAAAGTCGAAGCTAGTGCACGGTTCCAAATTGGTCGTTTCCTATGGAGAAGAACCGGCAAGAAACTCCATGGTTACTCTTTTCAAAAAAAATGATTGGGTTTACAATATTTTCACATTACAAAACAGACACATATGCGAGGACAGTGTAGACCAATCAAAATTGTAACCCAAATAAAAATAGATTCAATCAAAAACTGGGTTGAATTAAGTAGTAATTAAAATTCGTAGTCTACAGTGTTCTCTCATTCACACTTTAAGAGAGAGGCTATATAAATATGAGAGAAAAGAAATCAAACCTATCAACAAATTAGTTTTTATCAAAATGAAATCACGACTTAATGAAATTAAGGTGATTAATATCCAAATAATATAAAAATATTGCAAAAGCAACGTGTTGAGTAAAAAATAAATTTATGAGTAATAACATTTTATGAAATAAAACAAACATGGAGCAGTTAATAGACAAATTTACACAATAATGTTACCAGGGGGCCACATGTGCAGAAGCAGTTACTTCCAAACAAGCGCGTCTTCGACATAGTCTCTAACCTTGTAATATGCTTTTTTGGTTAGGACACGCTTAATATGGGTTTTGAACTTTCCCTCGCTAAGTTCAATAACCGACTTGGGCAACTTATTATAAAAGCGTATACTATTGACAAGGAATGACTTACTGGTCTTAGCTAGTCTCCATTTTGGTAATACGATTTGGTGTTTGCTACGCGTATTTTTGTCATGTAAATCGCTTCTAATTTTAAAAAGTCCTAGGTTTTTGCGTACATACAATATACTTTCCAGAATATAAAGCGAGGGCAGAGTTAGTATATCAATTTCTCCGAACGTATTTCTAAGGGACTCACGGGGACCCATTTTATAGATAGCCCGGATTGCTCTCTTTTGCAGTATGAAGACTGATTCCACATCAGCGGCAGACCCCCACAATAAGACGCCGTACGACATAATACTGTGGAAATAGGCATAGTATACTAATCTAGCTGTAGCTACATCTGTCAATTGCCTTATTTTTCTTACTGCATACGCAGCTGAGCTTAATCTACCTGAAAGAGTTCTAATATGAGTGCCCCACTGAAGTTTAGAATCAATAGTTAAACCTAAGAATACAGTTTCCGTAATAGTATCAAGTTTTTTGCCGTCAAGCATTAAATTAAGGCCCACTTGAGGAACATTTGGTAGTGAAAACTTTATACATTTAGTTTTGTTCGCATTTAGTAAGAGGTTATTAGCTGCGAACCATTTCGAAAGAACAGCCAGACTTTCGTTTACATGCAAGACATCCGCATCTTTTCTGTCTACTTTAAAAATAAGAGAAGTGTCGTCAGCAAATAAAATTATATCAGCTAAACTAGCCATCATGTAAGGAAGGTCATTAATATAAACCAGGAAAAGGAAAGGGCCAAGAATTGACCCCTGGGGCACGCCCATCTTTACTAAAGACCCCGAGGACGTCGCCCCATTAATGGTTACTTTCTGCTGCCTGTAAGATAAATAGGAAAAAACAAGATCAGCAGCTCGTCCACGAATTCCGTAATGATGTAATTTACAGATCAGAGTATTATGATCAACACAGTCAAATGCTTTTGACAGGTCACAGAATATGCCAATAGCATCCTGGGACTTCTCCCAGGATTCCAAAATGTGACTGATGAGTTTCACTCCTGCATCTGTCGTTGACCTTCCTTTCGTGAAACCAAACTGATGACTATGCAAGATCCTATTATAATTAAAATGACACAACATCTGGTCAAGCATGATTTTTTCATAGATTTTACTCAATGCTGGAAGCACAGATATCGGTCTATAATTAGAGGGATCACTCTTACTTCCTGTTTTGAAAATTGGTATTTATAAAGTTAATTTCCGTCTATCTCCTAGTTTCTCCTAAATCAGGAAAAAAAATGCTGTTTTTGATTATTTAATCTATCACATACCCGCGAAACGAGACACAATAGTAAAACAATAACAGCGCGGTCTCATAGGACTGGTCGGGGATTCAAACATTAAAGAACAATAAACGAGAAAGATCCATGTGTATAAATTTTACCCCTATAATCCCGGGCCGGGACACTATTCGCGATGGATAGTTAGGCACCTACTTTCAGTTTGAATACGTTTCTTCTAAGTACCTATTCTTAGGCCAAATTAGTGATCAATCTATCTTCGAACAATTGAACAGTTAAATTATCATTAGGCTAGTAAATTACTGCAATATCTACTTTAGCATGAATCTTATCGTAATGAGATCCTGATTTTGCAGTATTAGCATAATGCTAATGACCTATAGATTTGTTAAGTAAGATGGATGGACTCAATTTAAAGATATCATTCGTGTTTTTGTTTTAAAAATACATTTTTATCTTTTGTTTTGTCTTCAGAAAATGTGTGCAGTGAATGAAGTAAATTAACATGAAATATGCGCGTGTAAGATAACGAATGAAATAAAACAATAGCAACGCACCAAAATTAAGTTCAATAAATACATTTTCATGAACACCCGCGCACAATGTCTTGAAAGTAATGGGAGAATAAACACTAGCAACAATGCTAGACACAGGCACAGATAACCGAACAATATTACCCCTATATTTAACCGGTTGCGACGATATATTTTATCATGGTACGCAGTTGCTAAAATACCATTCCCACAACCTTCAACTTCGGTCGTTCATCAGTTTAATGTCCCCACATCCTCCGTGTATCAATTCCGAAGTCTTCATTTGCGTCCACCATAAGTTTTGCTTTGCTTCGCACACATTCTAGTTGACTGCATGCGATATCAAGACTAATGGGTAAGAAAACAGGAACTATATTAGCTGAGCTTACAGACTTCCTCACTGACCTGTTTATGTTAGCCCCTATATCCTTTCTTACACATACTAAGTTCTTGTTCTTGTAAGTATATGGCTTGCTTACAGAGACTTCTTTATTTTTGTTCTAAGTAAAAGAAAATCAGGAAATAGTTTGTCGCATGAACCTTTAGAAGCCCCTAATTTACTTTATGAGAAGTCCAACGGGACTTACGGGTATATATACAAAGTCATGGGTAATGTATGCCCGGAGAAACGAGGGTCTAAATAAAATGTTGTGTGAATATTGAACTTAGTATACTTTAATATTTAGTTGGTAGTTTTCTATGCGTCATGTCGTAAAATGTCATGTCATGTACATATGTCATAAAACACTCATATTTTATTCCAATCAAACACAGAAGTAAGCAAATATGAAAGTTAAACAAACATTCGTGTTGAACTTTACATTATAACATAACATCACACCAATATTTCGCCGTTATCTATTACGTAAATGCTGCCCGTGATACTGCGCGCGCGATCGCTCGATAGATAAAGAATGAGGTCAGCGACCTCTTCGCTTTCCGCCATTTTGCCGAGCGGATACAATGAGGCGCGGCTTTTGTATAAATCCGAAACTTGTTCTTTGGTGAAACCAGCTGTTTCTGCAAACGGAGTGTTTGTGCCGCCAGGGTTAACGGAGTTGACGCGCACACCGTGACGGCCCAGCTCCACTGCGACGCACTTCGTAAAGTGGTCCAAAGCCGCTTTCGATACGCAGTACGGCAGGTAATCCACGTCCTTGATCGGTCGTAAGGCCGCCACGCTCGATACGTTCACAATGTTCCCCTTTGTCTTGATGAGATGCGGTGCCGCTAAACTTGTCAGATGGTACACTGCCCGCAAATTAGTTGCCATAGCACGGTCAAGTAACTCTACACCCTCTAATATGCTTCCTCGGACCCCAACTCCAGCGTTGTTTACGACGACATCAATGCGACCAAATGTGTTTACTGTCTCTTCAACTATTTTCTTCACATCGTCGTCGACCGACAACTCCGCCTTGATAACTAAAGGTTTAATACCTTTTGTATCTTCACATTGTTTCGCCACTTTATTCAAAGATTCTTCATTTCTTCCAACTAACACAACTTTGCCAGACTGTTTGGCGTACAAGAGTGCGGCAGCTGCTCCGATGCCGGAACTCGCGCCAGTGATCACGATAACTTTGTTGTCGAAGTCCATCGTCGCCCGCGCCGCGATTGCAACTAACGGTTTTACATTTTTATCTGACAGTTTTAAGCAGACACCTAAATAAACAACGTGGCCTTCGAAATGCCGTGTTTAAACGACTCTTAATTACGTAGATAATGATACGAATCATCGATGTTTTTGTACTTTAAGTAAGTAGCTATATAGAAACCAACCAACCTTAATAGGTTACTTTAGTTCGCATTAGAGATTTATAATGTAGTTTCTGATTAGTTACCCTTAAATGCCACGCCACTTCTAACCACCGTTATTAAATTTGTGTGCATACAAAATACCTGCTATAACTCGTAATCAGAACATTAGCCAGTGGTTATTACGTTAAGCTAAGCATGTAGTACGCTTGACTTACCAAAGCGAGAATGGGACTACGGGCCGTAAGCTGCACGTACCTAATAAAATTTTGCGGTTATATGGACGCGTCATATTCTGGGGACAAAGTGAATGTTTTTTAACGAAATATTTCAGCAATGACAGAGCGGACCGGGCTGTGGCGAGATGTGTGACAGTGCATTACACAAGCCGACGCGCATACCACGAATATTTCTGTACGTTAGCCTGTCATTTCATTATTATCACGAGACTCTCGGGAAATTGTGTTAGCAGAATTATTCACAATGTTTTTTACATGAAAAAAAAACGAATTTTTTACTACTAAAATATCAGCCATTACCATAATATTTCAACAAAAAAATATAATATTAATATTAAAATCCATCTCATTAACATATAGACTGATTGAATACCCTAACAAAGTAATAGAGACATCAAAATGTGGGTTTTAAACCGGCATTAACATCGCAGGATTCGGTTAATCCATTCATCCTGACTTGCCTCTCGTATCGAGGGCAAACTACGTAATGTTGGTTCCGAGGCATGCCATTTACATGAATGATTATTCGGGCGGATAGATGGTCGCGAGCGATTTTGGCCCCTCAGATTAGCGGATGTGAGGTGGTTTTTGTGTGCCAGATTCCTGAGACCATTCCGAAGTTTATCTGTGCAAGCCGCGTGGAAAGCATTGTCCGGACCCGTTAGCCTATGTTAACACAACGCTTCCCAGTTGGTAGACACACGGTAAACATAAATCAAATTCTGTCAAATATTATATTTTTTGAGTCGAAATTCCCTTTTTTTGGACGTTTATGTTTCTGCGAATGTAAAGGCTCTTGGGACTCATGCTACAGGCTACATGTTTTTAGAATATGTATTTCAGATGGTTCCTCTGAACGTATTCGAGATAGGTAGTGTCAGATGACTTGTAGAGTTGGGATTATTAGATTTAAGGTCATGTTCTATTTTCTAATACCCACGATATTTGGAATTCTCAAAAACAAAGAATTTGGGCCGTGCTTGGAAAACCTGGGGATACACTGTGTTGGAAAAACGACAGGCATCGGAATGACATGCAGCGAGGTGATGCGTAAAGCTCTAGACCAGTCGCGGGGTTACTAATGCCCCAGCTAGGTCACTTTTAAGTAAGAAGTAGTCCGTTTTATAACACAATTTGTAACGTATATTTCTTTCTTAAGGTCAGATAAAAATAGGTCTTCATAAAAATTAAAAACTCGAAAAAACATATCGTGAAAATTCTTGACAGAACAATCTCTATCAAGAATTTTCGCTGTAGGCTATTTCATAAACTCAAATGTGTACATGAAAAAAATTAGCATACCTACCTACAACAAATATTCGAATACTCTAAACAAACAATGCTTAAAACAACATTTTAATTAATAATTTTACTAACACATCACAAAACGACCACACAATAATAAATCGGTACAATTCTACAAACGATTTGTAATGCTTTTATGCATCACCAAATGAGTTTCTAACCTGTAATTAATGCAAAATTTAATGCGGCATTACAGGAGGTCAGCCGCCTCACTAATTTGTACTGATTACTTGTTAATCTGCCGCAGAATGTTAACATTGCCGCTAATGTTAACTTTGCCGGCAAAAATACGCTCAAATGTGTTGCTCAAAGGAAAAATGTGAGAGAATAATGGGCTGAATATTAACTTTTGCGCGATTGTGGTGAGAGTAGTTACAGTTTCAGCGGTTGTTTTGTGGGCTTTTAGGGTTCCGTAGTCAACGTGTAAAACGGGAGCCTGTTACTAACACTCTGCTGTATATTCGACTGTTCATCTGTATCAAAGTGTATCTCTTGAACCGTAATAGCTAGCTAAAGTTTCTCAAGTAATGACATGACATATTTCTGTTACCACTATAACAACAAATACTAAAAACAGAGTAAATTAATCATTCGACTCTCCCATACACCAAACGTGATCTATTTGCCTTTTTTTGCTGCAAACGATGGAATGGAATGGAACGGAACTCTTCATACACGGGTCCGACTCACACTTGGCCGGTTTTTAATGATTAGCTTTTCAGGTGTTTCATGTAGTTTATTTTTGAACCCGTACACGGTAGTTTCCTTTTCTTTTTGAGGCCTGCTTTTAGTTATCTCGAAAATTAATGTGTTTATCTTTACGTATATTTGAAATATTATTCCGTCTCTATCATTTTCTACTGAATAGTACAAACACAATGATGGTATAGATTTTTTAAATGTAATAAATAATTTAGCGTTAAAGCAAATGAAAAATATGACTGTCTAATATTTTTTATTTATTTTTAAGCGATGATAACTCCTTCAAAATGTTTGTTGCCATACTTTAGATTACGTTTAGTTAGTTCTTAAAGGTTGTTTTTTTTTCTTATGTTAGTATGTATATAGATAATTATGTACATTCATAATGATAGTTAAGTGTTCATTTAAATATGTAAACACTATAAATACAATAAATACATGACATAATTCATAAAAAAAATGGAATATTTATTGATAATACATCAAGTAGTAGTAATAAGTCAATTTGCCACAGAAATAACCTCAGACAACATTTCCAAGAAAATCTCACACAAGATAAAGAAAATGATGTTCGTAGTAACCCTTACTCCACGGGCACTGGGAGCCAAAACGTTGCGCAGTGGGTGGCGACATCCGCGGCTTGGACTCTTATCATAAATCTTCTTGGGCCTGCAATGGATCACTCCAACCACCCCACCTTACCCCTCATCATTTATACTTTATTATTGGAGGCTTACGTATCTGAAACCCTTTGAAACATTCAGATATGATCCCTTCAAGGAATTCGTAATTGTACCCAGTGGTTTGTAACGCAAAAAGTGTTGTAAAAGATAAAGTTTTTGCGAAGCACGGTCGTGAAGTCTAATCAAAGGACGTTTAGAAAAAATAAATTGACGTGATTACAATACATCTACTCGTAAATAAATATAAAAAGAGGAATTGACTGACTGACTGGCATAAGAGCGCACAGCTGAAACTACTTGGACTAGCAGTGTGAAATTTTGCACAAGATTTTCTTTTATAACGTAAATGACAACAAAGGGAGGATTTTCCAAAATTCACTCTCTGAGGTGTTAAAATGAGGGTCTTAAGTTTGTATATAGAAACCTAATTTTGGGCAGACAAAGCCGCTGACAAAAGCTAGTAATTCAATAAAATGTTAACGATGCATAACACTCGTAGGTAGGCAACATTATCATACCAATTTGATGAAGATTAGTATGCCAATTTAAATTCACAACCAGTAACACAATTTTCAACAAAATTGGGTTGTCAACTAACGAATATTGTCACGCGATAACTAGTCATGTACAGTAAAATTAAATTGTCATTTTACGGGAAATAGCAAACTGACGAGCGACAGGAAACCAAAGTTTCACACTAGCGCACTACCCGATGAATTTATGAATTAATTAAACGTCAATAACTAAAGCTGTCAATATTCAAATTCGTGTGAAATACAACCTAAATGTACAGCGAACGGTCCACGACTTGAAGTTAGAGTTCTCGTTCTATTCCTCATTACAATACCGATTCGATGTAATTTGACTGATGTCAAACTGCAATGTACTGTAAAATGAAACTGCAAACCTTTCATTTCGTCTTAGGCTGTCTAGGTCTGAATCTATATTTTATTTCAGAACGGTGTTCGATGTGTACTAAGAATAAATAACCCACAAGGCTAGTCCTTGTGGGTTTATCCCATTGAGGCTTTGTTGTCAAAGATAGACAGTGCTTGAACTAAAAACTGAAATTAATATATAGTGAAACCTTATTACATAGCTGTTAGTATGTTATAGTTTTATCGACCGTCTGTTTTCCAGAACATTTACTTGTAAAATCAGACTGACATATCAATACACAGCCGAAACTAATGGGAATGGGAGCGTAAAATTTTGCATAAAACTTCCTTTCATGACGTAGGCGAGCACAAAGACAGGTTTTCCCAAAATTCACCTCGTAAGGAGTTGAAACTGGGGTATAAATGTATGGAGAAATCTACTTGGACATGGGCAAAGTCGCTGGTCAAAGCTGGTCGAATCTTTAAACACAAAAATAGAACTTTTATTCCCATCTATAGAGTACTGACTGAACCCAGCTGCGCTAAACGCATCGCTTAGCGCTTTTTTATGCGGAAATCGCAAACGTAGATCGGTTCAAGGAAATCAATCAGCGAAGCATTGGCTACGGCTCAAAGCGGATGCGGTTGATGTAAAGCGCTTAACTCATTATTTGGCTGCGAAACAACGAGATGGATGTGCCAAAAATATACCAATACACGGTTTAGCTTGCGTCGCGTTGTCGGGGATTAATCTAATGGAGCGGGTTTTTTGGTGGGTATAGGGAATTCTTTGGTGAAATAACAGTCTGTGATTGGGAGAAATTTGATTAATGTTTTGCAGTTCGCGATGTATAGGTGCTAAAATATTTAGGGTGACTGGTAATTAGTCACCCATACTTAAACACTTGGTTGTACTCATGATAACAAAGAACTTATTATACTTACTAAGGGACCAAAACTGAAATCGCGAAAAAATCAGCCTTTCAGAAAATGTTGACCAGTTAGTAGGCGAACACAAAATATGTACTGAACAGCAAATTTTTTCACGATATCAGGTTTGTCCCATAGTTGTGTCCAAGTTGTTTGTTGTCAAGACATCTGATGAGTTTTTTTACTCCATTTCATTACCTTTATTCTTCACTTCCGGGACCACCAGATCAATCGAGATTTTATTTACGAGTACATTACTTTTGTTTTTACAATACAACACATTCAAAGTAGTAGCCCGTGAACAAAACATAATTTATGAATGTCAAATCATAAATAAAAATAAATAAACGATTGCTCGTAATAGTATTTGAATAAAATGCTCAGCCACATCACAGGCAGACGTATTTCCACACACGCTATAAACGTGAAATGCGGAACATTTTCAAGAAATTTTCATCGCATTTAGAGCATTCAGAAGCTTTCGCTTATTTTCAGGGCACAGTTAGAATGCTTTATTGAATACGCATTTGATAAAATCACAAGACTATGATGAATCGTTGGAGGAAATGGGTCAGGTCATCATCTTTCCCAACTACATTGGGGTCGGCTTCCAGTCAAGCCGGATTTAGCTGAATACCAGTATTTTACGAGGAGCGGCTGCCTACCAGACCTCCACAACCCATTAACTGGGGTAACACGGTACTTCATGCCAAGACTGGAAACAGATTTACTGGCTTCTGAATATCCCTAACGACTGCCAAAGATCTACAAATGACAGCCGGGACCTACAGCTTAACGTGCTTTCCGAGGCACGGAGGAGACCCGTTATCGTATGGTCACCCATCCACAGACCAACCTTGGCAAGCGTTGCTTAACCTTGAAGATCGACCCGTGCAGCTGTTATTATCTAGCCACGAGCTCCTCCCGAAATGGGTCAGGTATATAGTTTTATAACAAATATTGAACGATGTTCCACATCGAAATGCGCTTTTTTGTCGGGCGCACGTTGCAAAGGCTTCGAGTAAATAAAATGAAAGTGTTATTTTTTTCAGGTTTTAGATAAAGTGAAATTCTATACACAATAGGGAATATGCATGAAAAAAATATTTGTTATCTAACTTTGGGAGACTTCTCCCGCTCTGGGCGATGAAGAAGTGCGTTTCAGGCTTCTACTGAATAAAACCCACTCCTGTTCCTTCTTTGCCGTAATTCCAGGGTCTCGAGGTTCTTTTTCGTCAACCCAGGTGCCAGTAGGCTTCGACCCTGTCGAGCACGTACGGTTTGCTGACATTTTTTATTTGAGGCGCGCTTGGAACAATACGCGCCGTCGACGACTCGGGCTTGGTCCGGACTGTTACCGGACGTCCGGACGGTGAGCTACCGAAGTAATTTGATTTTACACCTTTAAAAAAATCAGTGCACTTAGAGTGGGTTATGTCCAATTTAGAACACTTTGGACTTTACCAGAAATATATACTTATGTAGAGATTGTGATAAATGGCAATATTTAGTCTCTAATTCGACGAAAATAATGTGTTTGTGTGGGTTGCATAGTGCACGATAAAGAACCAGGATGAGCTGTTCAAAGTAAATACAAAACAAGGTATCGTTAACTCGATGACACACTATGTTGTGAATTCCCACAAAAAGCTTTACCGAGTCTTTGACATTTTTAACTTTATTCGCTTTCCAGGTATTAAAAGCTCTTCAGTTTTTACTCCCAAAATATTATTAAAAACTTTTCAGTTTACAACGTAAACAAAAGCTGACATTTTTAGGTTTCCGTAGCTGAAGGATGTTTACGTATAACTAAACCTTCGCTGTCCGTTCGTCTGTCAACCTGTCTGTTCGTTCGTCTGTCAGCCGGTTGTATCTCAATCTCTATTAAAAAATCTCTATTACCACTACAACAACAAACAAAATTAAAATAAAGTTAACAATTAAAAGGTTATCGTCGCTTTTTGCTCGTTTTACTGAACAGTTGGTAAATTTTTTCTTCTACCTATTTTTTATTTCAGTAAATATCGTTTTACTGTAGATGCAGGAACTCCTGTTTTTATCTCTTTTTATTCTTTATGATATCCTTTAAATTCAGAAGTAAATAGTGATATTATACACAAACTTCCAAAGCATGGACATCCCACCCTTTCGCAGAAAGCTTTAGGAACATTTATTTATTGTGCGTACAGCTATATCCTTTAAATTCAGAAGTAAATAGTGATATTATACACAAACTTCCAAAGCATGGACATCCCACCCTTTCGCAGAAAGCTTTAGGAACATTTATTTATTGTGCGTACAGCTAAGGAGTAAAAAAAAGCTAAGGAGTGGAATTCCCTGCCTTCCTGCAGAGTATGTGTTTCCTGATACGGTCTTTAAGTCAAGAGTTAATAGGTTACTTCTAGGCAAGCGTTCTCGGGTGAGATAGCGGTCAAAATATTTTTTTCGTCAGTATATTAATAGTGAAAAACAAAATCTACCTGCATACAGACGTCTATAATAACAGTCAAGCACGCTCGCCATCCATCAGGGCCTCAAGGCCTATGACAAGAAGGCTTACTTTCTCATGAATATTTATCACCCTGTTTATTCCCCAAACCAAGAGGCTTGAAAAAAAAACATTATGTTTACAGGCAATTCACTCGGAAATTCAACCTGTACTTAGAAACGCTTTGAAGATGTCAAATTGCGTGTGTTACGTTGTTTAAAAGAAATTTTTAGTTAAAATTATCAAAGGTAAACAACGGTCTAGGCTAAATGTAAAATATTTAGACTAAGGTTGTCTGGTAGATATCGCTGTCTGCGATAAGACCACCATTGTACGCATAGATTTAAGTTTATGTTTAAAGAATGTTACTTTTTTGGTCTACAGAGTTTTATTCTATTCTAAATTTATTTCATTTTTATGTCGCAGAAATTCCTCATATTTAATAAAAGACTATGCTGTTTTTAGAGGTAACTATGGTGAAGGGAGGATCTTCAGACCATTTGGTCTAAGTTTTGTCTGATCTGGGCAGTTGCCCGAGACATGATGACGTATTTTAATAAGGTTTGCTGTAAGAAAACCCAATTGTGGGTTAAGCTCGCCTATGTACATCGCCTGTCCTACTTTTAATGTATGTAAATTATATGTGTACAATAAAGAATAAAGATAAAGATGATTTCGGGCTATTCTATATGTTCAAATCGCGCAGAGAACTCTAATTGTGCGATTTTCGTAGCTTAATTCATATGTTGCAGCGCAGACGTCGCTACAATCATGATCTTTCGAAAACAAAAAATAATTGGTAAACATATAAATATGTACGCCAACGGTCAGGCATGTCCTACTCATCTTAACATGACCTAAAAATGTAGAAGAAAAAGAAAAGGGATTTTTGTAAAACTGTTTTTTCTTAAAAAATAATGTCTTAAACTTCTACTTTAAAAGTCTAGCACCTTAGTGTAGTCATAAAATAATGAAAACGTCTACAAAAATACTTAAAAAATTAATAATTGATATAAAAGTTTTGAGTAACTTTTGGGCATCGCCAACCGAAGTCTGACTTCTTAAAAGCCTTCAAAACGCTAGCCAAAAAATACTTTGACAAAAGACGGCTTTGTTACGGGATCTGTCTTTGTTTTGGCCAACTTCTTTGATCAATCATGACAAATTGTATTTTGTTATAAGAGCAGGCCATCACGAAGTTTGACAGTTCTCCGCTAAAAGTTTCCTTTTGTGGAAATAAATGAGTGCGAATTAGTTCTTGATGTAAAATCAATCAATGTTGGTGAAAAGTTCAATGCCAATGTGTAATTGTGTTTCTACTCGTATGTGTAATGACGTCAACGTCACCCCGTTGATTTGAATTTGGAAAGCTTTTTTCTTTTCGTTTCCAGGAGAGATGAGAAGTGTACCAAAAAGTTTGTTAATTTAAGACCTCATTCGCACGATTAATTTATTGATCGAGCCAAGTATTGGGAACAACTTTGTAATTTACGCAGAGACCGTTCGCCTTTTCTTGTCTCCACAAACTTCATCACATCAGAATAACTAATGACACATAATAAGCAACAGTACCTTCTTCTAAGTGGTACCCACCTATAAAAAGCATCGCAAAAGGAATACTTGATATTTAAAACCGTATTTCATTTGAAATGCTGACAGAAGAAACACATTAGCAGTAATGAAATATCATTATCGTCTGCCTTTTGAAATTAAAAGAAAGTTACTGAAAAAAACATTGTCCTTATTTCATTCCAGACATTTAGGCACAATATGGAACGGTATAATTTTGACGCATAAGTTCCCCCGAACAAACTGTTGCGATAAAAGATAGAAGAAGTGCGATAAAAAAGGCGAAAGGCCAGTGCTACGAGCATCCCATCGCCGTCAAAAGTTCTTCAATATATCGTGTCAGTAATATCATAATATCTGTTCTGTCCTCCTTCAAGTTTCACAATATTTTACCCCGGTTCTATAAATGCCTTGGAGGCGCACAAAAATATGGAGAGCAATAAAAATGTCAAGTCAGGTCATCAGAATGGAAAGCCGAAGGCGTTTTGTCGCCAGATGTGGCACTGAATCAATGAAAAAGTGTTTTCTTCCGTGGCTCACATCGGCGATATATCTTGATGCGCCGACGAGCCCGAGTCGAGGTGAGGGAACCTACGCAACTGTAATAATGGCCGCTGTTATGTTTGCTGACGGGACAAACTCGGAGCGAGCACCTGCTTGCGCTGACACGCGAAATATGTGTATTCACGATAAATATATATCGCGGATTTATCCTTGTACTGTTTAATAAAAATGTCGCCTTTTTGACGCGAATATGAAAGTAGAGAATATGGGGATTCGAAAATAAGACGCGTTACTTTAATACCTGCCTTTTGTGCAATTGCGTGAAAATGTTGTCGTCCCTGACAGCTGCTATAACAAAGGAAACAATCTAAATCTCAACAATACTAGGAGGTCTCAATTCAAATTTACGGAAACGGGTCGCTTCCTATCGGCTGTGTTTATCCGTACACAGTATTTTAAAGAGGCAAGCCGATGGGGAGAACAATGAGTTCAGAACAGTTTTCATGTCGGAAGTGGCATTACACTGAACATTAGCTTGGGCGATAAGGCGCCAACACAAATTGGTCCGGGCACGCGAACACGGCGAGCGCATTTGATGAAGAAAGCGCGGTCTTAGGAATTGGGAAGTTGGTGGTTGTGACCGGCCGAGAGAGCCCCGGCCGCTCGGAAATAGGTCTTGGTTTTATGAGCTAAATGACCGTAAAATATCCTCGTAATGGACGGTTGGGATTATTTAGGACACTGTTTATGTGTTGGATTACGACGTTTATAGACCTTACACAAGTTCTTGTAAATTATGTCTACTGGGTGTCATTTTCTAGATTGAATTTATTTTCTAGATTGAATTTGGTAAATCAGCATCTAAATCTTAACTGCGCAATTCATAACAACGGTTTGGTATTAGTAACAAACATCGCTAAGGGGGTTTACTTCTGTATAACAAATAGCATATTATTTTCGTCACAATCACAAAAGAATAATACAATTTAATATAAATCTCAATAACATGTATGTTATTAAAAACAATATGTCAGAATTTGTTAATAATAATGCGAAACTTCCAGCGAACGTGCCTAACAAAGCACACACATCTTTTACATCAAACGTCTAATTCTCAGACGATTCTAAGAATTGAAAAGTACGCTCGTGTACAAAAGTAATAAGTCACATGTAAATTCCGAGATACAGCTTTGTACAGGAAGCTGTTATTCAGCGCCCTCTGCTGGCTCGGCAATAAATTAACAACGGGATGGATAAATCCATTGAGTACTTCGATCTACGATGGCGACTGCACAGAGACTGCATTTGAATAATGTACGCCAGCATGTATTACCCCATAATTCACCGTCTTTGTGCAATTCCCTCTAAGTTTTATCAAGAGCCAGGTATAAATTATGTACGAATAGATTCCCTCTTTACTTCGCTATACCAAAATATACTTCTATTTAATCATGCTCTAAATTGTATTGATGGTTAAACCTAACCCTTGAGCAGTAAAAACCATGTTATCGAAATGGAGCACGTTAGGGCTGATACGTCATAAAAACGGACTTAACACTAAATAAGCGCTATAACAATTTTCACCCTAACACATTACTGCTTTGCGGATTTACACGAACATAAATTCTATTAAATTGTACCCGTGATTTAAGTGGCAAAATCCTTGAATATTTTCTGAAGGAATATGACATCTGTATAAAAGTGATATCTAGAGTACAAGCGATAACGGACCCGTTAACATTTATGTAAGTTCCCTTGAGTAATTCGAGTCCTAAGCGCCTCGGGCTCATCCCATCGCGCTATCTGTAAGCAATCAAACAAACGGGAGGTAATGACGTTAGAACTTACGGAGATTCGCTTACATCTGCTGACATCAATATTACGTCACCACAGCTATAAGAGAAGCAGATAAAGCTTTGTTCGAGGGAAACGTAATAATCGTATTTATGGGCCATCATGTGACCTATATTATGATGGAGCGTAACGAAGCACCTACGTTTTGTTTTATGAGACAATTATTTTCATGCGGCGAAATCAAGGGGTTTATGCTCGTATAGGACAGATTGACTAATCTTTGGGAAAATTAATTTGATGCAAGCGGGCAAAGTTGGTCACTGCAGTCAACGTGACATACATGCCCAATCCGAATTCGAGGTCGTTTTAAATACAGAGACTGCATTGTCAATTACCCATCTGTATAAATAAACTTTTTTTTAACATAATAACTAAAATTTCATAAACATAATATTTAATAAAATATAGTTGTGAGAAATTGATTACGGATATTTTGACATTCGCATTGGTGGGGGCCACCACGCAAACCACCGAATATACCTAATACTGGTAAATACAAAAAATGTTGCTAGGGTTGGCCACTGCACTAGAGACAAATACATTAAATCCCAAGCCTAACAGTAGGAGCACGTTTCCGAGTAAATACATTTGTTTTACAGCATGAAAAAAATTTAATCTTCTGAAAAAGACACAAAAGTCAAAGTGCCATCGGGCACATTGGATCTATCATTTACACAACCATTAAAATAAAAGCATAATTCTGGCCATAAACGAAACAACTTTAATTACAATAAAAACTTTCTTTATTCCCAAAGTTCTAGATACGATGTCGTACAAGTACAATGGACCAAAGTGGGCCTCATCCATATTTTTCATAAGTACTCGGTAACTTGGTAAAAATTCCCCTCACGCGTATTCAATTTTACCCCAGTATTAGTTAGGCAGTTTTATCTACCATTCTCGAAACAAAAGTACTTAGTACTTGAGATTACTTCGGTCCCTTTTGTTCTTATTATATTATACTCGTCGATAAATTATGAGAATAATAACTGTGTGAAGTTATGATTTCGTTATCTACTTAATTCTACTTTCGTGACGAACGCTGACGAAGCTATATTATAAGATAGGAAGGGTTTTAATTACAACATTAGGTATAGCACTTCAATTTTATGTTCACATAGTACTAATTACGTCTTATCATACTACCACATGGGAATTTACGCCTACAGCAGCTTACTAAGCTAATGTTTGTTTGATTCTGGATCAAATCTCACTGCAATTAACACAAATAACATACGCATACATGCAAATATTTGATTTAGACTATCGAGTCGAAATCCCGTCTCTATTTGAACGTAGGTACCTACTCGTATGTATATTACCAGCAAAATAGAGAAGACCTACTCGCCCGTGAGTTTCGTAAAAAGTGAAAAAGGAATTCGGCCAAAAAGATAGCAGAGACTTTTCGAATGCTAATTGGTCGGTTAAAAATTGGCCATGAGTGGTGGAATTCCATATTCGATTTTTAACGATCCACTCAGTGAAAGCATACCTAATTATGAGCTGTGTCATGATCATCAGCATTATTATTTTAGCCGAATGACGTCCACGGTTGGGCATAGGTCTCCCCCAAGTGTCGTCACAATAAACGGTCCGAAGCATCTCACAACCTTTATCAGGTCATCGGTCCACCTTGTAACCTATGTCTTTCGGCACGCATTCACCACTCCAGAACCTTTGCTCCGCAACGGCCATCTATTCTGCGAGCAATGTGCCCTGCTCATTGCCACTAAGTTTCGCGATTCTTTGTGCTTTGTCGGTAACCTTGGTTCTCCTACGTATATCCTAAATCCTGACCATCTTCATTTGCAAAACCTCAAACCCCGCGAGCATACTCGATCTCTACACCAATTACCAGAGAATAAAATCAAGATCCCAACAATTTCCACATAATTAACACCCACACATTGGCCAAAAAAACTCATTAACGCTATAGAAGCTAAAATGGCGCAGATGATATTGTGATGGGACGTGACACGGTGAAATGTGAGTAGGACAATCGAACGTCATTAGGCCAATAGGTCGGGAATGTCACGCGCGGAATGACGATCAATGAACAAATATTTTCATTATTGGACCTCCCCTCGTGTGTCAATAAATACTGTAATTACCCCTGCGTTGTTGGATCTTTATTCTAATTGAATTTTGGTAATGCGTATTGGTAATATTACGTTTAAGGATGGCAAGTTTTTTCTGGTTACATATTAAGAAAATGATACATAATGGTTAGGTTAGGTTAGCTATAGATCATAGTGGTAGATTTTGTTGTAACCTACATAATAAAGTTTATTGTATTTTAACGTTTGAATCCCTAACCGGTCCTTTGAGACCGCGCTGTTATTGTTTTACTATTGTGTCTCGTTTCGCGGGTATCTGAGTAATTAAATTGTCACTTACGGGGTATCTTCCGTGATTGTTCAAGTGCAAGTGTGTGTGCAAGCGCCATGATCGCGGGATGTTGCAACAGCGTCGAAATATCGGGAACTCAAAACAAAAAACCAATCACGGAAGATATCCCGTAAGTGACAATTTAAATTATGAAATAAACCGTGATAGCCTAAAACAGTGTTTATTGCACGCTTATACCTTGTAGAAAAAGATTATTGGTGTTTATACTGTAAAAAAATCGTTATAAATTAATATCTTCTACCTAGTTCGTGGAACGAAAATTATCATAATATTAATAACCAATCACAGCAGCTGACGTGCTTGAAAAGTACGTTGATGTTTGACTGACTTGTGTTTAAATCATTTTCAAATACGGGGAATTAGGCTATATTAGAAATGAACTTGCCTCTAATCTATATTTTATCACCACTAAAATGTAATTGTCTTCAAATAAACGCGACTCCAACCTCACAAAATAGGCAAAAGAAATCGAATTCTCAACCGGAAAACTAGTGCTGTTTCTGCTTCACTTAGCTACAATTTTAACAAAAGGATGCATAAAATCGAGTGACCTAAAGCCGCAACAATCATAGTAGATTTACATTCGCTCTGCGTTACTATCCGTGTGCAAAGCGGTAATTATGGAAATACACAAACACTGCTGGCTTGTTATATCGGTACACGGGAAGGCAATGTCCAGCGGTGGACGTTAACGGCCACGTATAAAATATAACGCCACGGTAAACTGTTTCTTTACAGAATGGACTGCAATATCAGTTTTGATGTTTCTTTTTTATTCTTTACGAAAATTGCTTTTGAGAGTTATGGCGTTTATGTAAATAGAAATGTTTTGATTTAGCTCAGTTTCTATATTACGATTCCCAAAGCTAAATTTTTGGAATGATAATTTATTGTGATTGGTTGTTTGAAATCTCGACTGCTAGTTTTACTTTTTTTTGAGGTGGGATATCGGCCAATAACTTCTCCCACATTACGGTGAAGTGGAAGGGTCTGTCCGACTTTTACTGACTAATATAACTCCTGTGTCTTTCCATTGTCCTATGCGTTCTAGGACCACGGGATTTACTTTCAAAATTTGTCATTATCCTTTTTTATTTATTTTTGATAGGTTCGCGCTTTACCGTATTCCTGGCAGGTATTGACCCTGCTGGGACCCCTACAGTTTAACTGAAATCTCTTTGAGACAAGCGTGGAACACTATGCACCGTCGATGACTCGGGATAACGCTTGACCTGCGTTGAATATAATCATGACATGTCAATAATAATATCCTAGAGATAATTAATTCATCGAATTGAAACTATCAGAAATCAGTTATCTCATTATATTATTAATTGTTGATTTTAACCAATTGTTTGACTATTAATATTAATGTACGTCTCTGGAATGTAATTTATTAATTTGAGTATAATTAAAAGTGTATTATAATTATAATGTATTAAGTCTATCGTTTATTAGTATATCTATTCTTATATTCCCCTATTCTCGCTTTTTATTGCCCCTACCACTATTTTTTTCTGCATCACCCAAAGGGTTTTCTACCAGCCAAGAAAATACAGTAAGTCCACCTCTGTACTTTTGTGTGCATAAAGTATTTAGTAACATAAATAAACTACAAATGGAAGTTGCAGCAATTACAGTTTTAAAAAGTGACTGAAACTTTACTGCGTTATGTCTTGAAAGTATGTACTTAACCGTTTAAGTTTTTCCAACTCTTTAAAAGTAAAAAAGTAAAAGACTTCGTAAAGTCCATCGATTTCGAATAATACATTGCACAGAAAGTGTCCTCGTTATTGTAATATTAGCAGTATAAATTAGCAATTTAGTCGATATTTACTCATTAATAATGCAGATATAAGCTTGCTTTTAGGCTAAACATTAGTAGGTAGAAACCTAGATAATATTATGTGGCTTTGTGTATTGATAATAATGTATTACTTTATACCGCAAACAACGGTGCTAGTCCAATAAATATAAATGTAAGTTGTAATTCGTGAAATTTAATACTTAATAATACAAATTGGCTTTGTATCAGATAGGAAACTTACACGTGCTTTCGCAAAATACAAAAGTATTTATTCCATGATGTCAGCAAAACTGAAGGGGCCCAGTAAGAACGATGCCTGGTAAGGCTGCGAAAATGTTTGAAAGAGTGATCGTGGTCCTAGAATACTAAGAGCAACTTACGGGTTTTAGCCTGTAAAAGTCTGAAACATCTTCTTGTTCCATCGTAGAGCGGAAGATATCGTATATATACCCACCACAAAAAAATAATACAAGAACTACCGTACCGTTCAGTGATTGTAAACATATGGAAATGAGTGTTGAAATTGTAATTAATTAAATCTTTAACCTCTAACACGCTAGTATCTTGTAAGATACAACGGAATACTATGTAGACCTTATGCGTTGCCAAGAGTTTCGGCATAATCTGTTGGGAAGCAAAAAGTATTTTACTCAGAATATAAGAAGTTAATATTTCTCCATGACATTATGTTTAGCTAGGGTCTATTAATAAATATGACTGACAGCGTAGTACACAGTTGACTGACAAAGACACAGAAGTGATCGCAATAGGAAAAAGGTAGTGTGAAAGAAAATGACAAAATTGTCAAATTGTCACCTCTCGCCTGTCTGTTAAATAAAACAGACCCCAGATCTTATTTAGTTTCTTCATATCGGTATCCCAATAAAAAAAACACTGACACTCCTAGCGAGTGTGAGACATAACCGTTAAGCCATAATTGGTACAAGATACTTAATGATAGAATGAGTATTATTTTCACCCAGTTCGTATTTAATTTGTTTCAACGCGTAAATACAACGTCCCCTTCCAATCGGCACCCCACTAAAAAAGAAGGAAAGAAATATTACGTTCGCAGCACCCTATGCTTTGACCACTGGGCAATCCCGGCTACATTTCATCTTCTCAGCGTTCATATGAATGTTATCTACATCCTACAAATTTACACACATATAAAAGACCATGTGCCTGATGTTCGGGTGTTTGATAATATAATCGATCACGCCTCAATAGTTGAACGGAGTAAGTCGTATTCAACATATTTCAAAGAAGTAAGTATACACATTATGTTGTTAAAACGAAATACATATTGTGTTGTTAAAATCACCATTCCAGCAAAAATTTTCATCACTAACATATCCGCAACACTTTGACCTTCATCTTTTCAGTGTTTACAGTAATGCTATCCTACATTAACTTATCGAATCCGATACTGGATAAAATAATCCCGATAATCAACATGGTGAAGTTCGCATTGAAGAACTGACCCAAAAAAGCTGTAATGTTATTTTTCTAAAGAAGATTGGCAAAACCCCATGTACTTTCAGTATCACATACAGGCTTAACATTCAATAGAATGAATATATGGTTTAGAATGCTACAATAGAGTATAACAAAATATGTAATGGTAAGACATACATTAGAGTTGGGGATATAAAATGATTTATAGACATAACCTCAAAATGGACCACCAAAAATAATACAAGGTACCTACCTAATTATGTAACTTAGAGCTTGACCAGAAGGGGCGAATTCATCGCGATTCTCTCGTGCGTATCACGCGCGACCGTTGCGCCCAGAAAGAGCGTATCAACGCTGGAGCATTCAAGAATTCCGTATCAAATGTAGGTGCTCAATTTCCCTGGATATGTGCACTCGCTCTGGAGTTCGCGCGTTTAACTGGACGCAACAAGGTGTCCCTAGTATCTCGACTCGCGTGTAATACGCGCGAGTTGAGGGTCTGGCGTTGTGCACGCGATTTATGCGCGTATTTGGAATTCACGCGATACTTGTGGACACGACGTATTTGTGCTAGTATCTTACTAGTATATTACTAGCGCGCAAACGATTTCGCGCGAAACGTTTCTAAACGAATTCGCTTCTTCTGGACAAGGTTTTAAGGCAGACCCTTAACCGTCGTCCTATTTAGCTAACTATCATACGATTGAACGATGTGATTTCGTCGCACGATGACATTAGTTTTATCGACGAAACCCTGTGCTCGCGCGATGATTTACAAGCTTCTATTAGGACACTCTAAAGAATGTGTGTTTAATCACATCGTTCAATCGTACGATGGTTAGGGTCAGCTCACACCGAGACGCGACGCTGCGCGCACATTTTAATAGAGTGACTCAAAATATAACTTTATTTACTACGCGAAAAGATACACATTTCATTGTGAGAATTTAGAATACGTTGCTTCATGCAGCGCTGCACCTATTGATGCCGCGCGGCGTCTCGTAACAGGTAAAAAACAAAACCATAGTATTTATAACATTTTTTTATTATAATTGTAACAATACATTGTCAAGAAATCTGAGGAGCTCGTGGCTAAATAATAACAGCCGCACAGGTCGATCTTCAAGGTTAAGCAACGCTTGCCTAGGTTGGTCTGTGGATGGGTGACCATCTTAACATAACGAGTTTCCTCCGTGCCTCGGAAAGCACGTTAAGCCGTTGGTCCCGGCTGTCATTTGGAGATCTTTGGCAGTCGTTACGGATAGTCAGAAGCCAGTAAATCTGACTCCAGTCTTGCCTTGAAGTACCGTGTTACCCCAGTTAATGGGTTGTGGAGGTCTGGTAGGCAGCCGCTCCTCGTAAAATACTGGTATTCAGCTAAATCCGGCTTGACTGGAAGCCGACCCCAATATAGTTGGGAAAAGGCTAGGCAGATGATGAATACATTGTCAAGAAATACCGCAGGGAGATTGTTCCTTCGTGTCGATCGTAAGCTAAATACCAGACTACACTCATGACATGTGAACAACAGCCCACGGTTCTGAGTCATACTTTACAATTACAACAGTAGCCGATAATGGCTTCGGTTTTCTCCTTTAAACTGGTCAAATCAAGACACGTCGGCGAAGGCGTGATAAGCGCACATAACAGTTTATACACCGAAGATCAACTGCTGACATTGTTAAAGCATGAAAAACATTCACAGAATAAATAAGAGTCCTATTTCAGTCCTGCGCAGGTTTATACACTAAACGCAAATTGTAATGTACTAAAGTAACGTGGCGGCACAAAATAAGAGTTCACACTTCATTTATAGATGCAGACAACATTACAAATAACACGAACGACGAATTATGTTTAGGCAGGGTCAAACAAAAATAGCATGACAGTTTATATTTTTTTTGTATTTGACATACCTAAGTAACAGCTGACGCAATAAGCCTATTTTATGCGTTTTGTTTTTACCGACTTCACAAAAAGGACGAGGTACTATTGCATTATTGCGTTTTGTTTCCGTAACGGGACTGTACCCTAAAATCATGGTTTTTTAATTACTCCGGACTGCTAATATTGTATTTTAGCTTGGAAAATAACTAACGATATATGACCCATAAGTTGCATATAACTAGATTTGTGTATGTTTGGATTTTGATGTGATACCCAGCTCGCCAATCTTCTTTAAGTGAAAAAGGCCCTATAATAAAGATTAAAAAAGACACAGGCTGAAAACAAAAAATTGTTACGTATACAGATTGATAAACCTTCATTTAACTCATAAATATAATGATACCTTAAAATAGGCATCCCAGAAAAAAAAAAAAAAAAACATGAGCGCCATAAACATTGACCACTGGACTGTCCCGTCGACTATATTTCATCTTTTCAGCGTTTATCGCACTCCACGCGCGAGAAAGCACGGACAATTGACTAACTCTTGTACATGCACAAATAAAAGTGTTTAGAAGGGTGCCGAGGGTGATGCCATTGATAAGATTGCACGAAACATATTATTTCTTTTTTTTTTCAAAAAAAATAAAATGCAATTCTAATGTTGTGTTGTCGTACGTGTGTCGTTTAGTGTCATGACAAATTATCACCAGAACAGGGAACTTAACATGAAGTGTTAAAATGATAGGCGTGCGAGCCAGAAAACGAAACGTAGTTATATACCCTACATAGGTCCATCCCTTTGACATTTCAGTGTAGGTCGTGGTAGGGCCTCTGAACCTTAATGCCGTGAAGAGATGTAAAGTGCGATATCTCTCAGAATTCATGGAAACAACGACACGACGCCTTTGTTTTGGAAATGTGTAGCTTTATTAAAAGTAACCAACTTCTAAACGAAGATGTGACCTTAGCCACAGTACTGAAATATTAACCAAGAACGTCTAACTTCCCCACTGGTTAATTAAAAGTACCATTTTTAATACATTGAAAATATATTTTCCTGATTGTCCCTACAACCTGTTCTCACAGAGACCTATTGTATCTCATGAACTGTTATGCTGTATTATATCGATTACTTTTGTTAAAACGTCTTAAAATATTGTTGAGCGTGCGCGTTTGCTAGTGATTACACATACCCAGAAGAATGGCAAGACTTTTGGATACTCTTCCATGGTGTCTAAATGGTGGTGATGGAGAGGAGTACAGATACTGTACTGAGTTGTGCATTTGTATGTGTATATAAATACATTACAAGCGATTACTCAGTGTTTACTTCATGTGGCTGAGTACGCTAAATAAAGAAATATATTTTATTCATTTAGTGGACAAAACTTATTATAATACTTTGTTTTAATGGTCTAAAACCATATTCGCTTTATTGCCCTTCTAATGAAACCGCATTGCAGCTCATCTGTCAAATGGTTTCAAAGTCTATTATGTACATGCCTGGTGGACAGAGGTAGAAACATTTTTTGTGTTTATAATATACGTCACCGGAAAAAAGTAACAAAAAGTCAAGGTGAAAGTCGTACCAATATTGTGTATCGCTTTGAATTCTCGCACTTAACCCGTTTTCTCATTATATCTGAGTCAGAAAAGTAGAAACTCCACTAAGTTCCCACATCACAGGCTGTTTGTCTGTGTCCGTTATGCTAGCGTACACCAGAACTGCAACGAGTTAGTTTCTATGCCAAAAAACTCTGTGTAAATACTGCCTAATTACTGTAAAAATAAAAAAAAATCTTCCTCTTTAGTTTAGGAAATAAACACCATTTTCACTATGTACGCTAGCGTCACGATCAAGCTAGCGTACACATGGCCGTACTCGAAAACGGCTAATTGTAAAGCAACAGATTTGGACACAAAAATACTGTTCTAATACTTCTCCCGCTATGCAAAATTTCATAACGATTGCTCTTGTAGGAACAGAGATATTGAACAAGACTTTTCAATGACATTCGGAGCTGGCGTCATGGCAGCGTACACATAGTAGTTCTTATAGAAAGGGAACTTTTCTTGTAATGAATGCTATATATATAAATAGTGCGTGAAATTCTGCCTCTATTAGTGTAAATACTTTATGCGAATTCGCAGGGGAATAAGAAAAAAAAACCTATGTTAAGTTCTAGGAACAAATATACTGACGTACTGTCGCGAACAATAGTTATTTGTGCAACAAGAGAGCAAAGTTGGTTTTTGCCGCGAGTGTTGATTTTGAATCCCGAGTAAGCGAAGGATTCTATATTTGAATCACGAGCGTAGCGAGTGATTCTAGGTTAGAATCCTGAGTGCAGCGAGGGATTCAAAGACACGAGATGCAAATAACTTTGGTCTCGTGTAGCACATACAACTTTTCACTTCAGCAGCGAGAACAAATAATGTAAATATTAATATTTACTTATACTTATATATATATTATATTAATGTTTATTTATTATTATTTTAATAATATCCAACGGGTATCGCACTTTGTAGCTAGCGAACAGAAGAAGAAAACAATAAAAAATTAAAGCCCGCTATTTTTTAAAGATGCGTTTGGAAATTGCACTATTACTAAATTATTCTGTCACAATAAAGATTGTTAAAACTTTAAATAATAATGTAGATACATGATAAACTTCGTATTTTTTAATTCAACATCTCTTTATTTGATCATAAAAAAATATAATTCGATTATTAAGGTGAATGCTTCAGGTAGCCCGCGAAATTCAATTTTTTTTACGTTTTTTGCAATTTGCAAGCCAGTGGTAGGTTGTTTGAAGTTAAAAATACTTAAGCGGTTGTAAAACGTAACTAGTTACATAATTATAAAAATAAAAATCATCAATACAAGCCTCCAAGCTCACTTAGTTGCAAGAACGTTTTTGACCTCGAAAAAATCGTTCCTGCACTTAGGTGAGCTTGGAGGCTTGTATTAATGATTTTTATGTTTATAATTATATAACTAGTTACGTTTTACAGCCGCTTAAATATTTTTAACTTTATACAACTTATCACTGGCTTTCAAATTGCAAAAAATGTAAGAAAATTTGAATTTCGCGGGCTAAGCTGGAACATCCCCCTTAAGAGAAAAGTATAATAATTACATTTAAACCTTGATTTGAAATTTTATAGGTGACCTGTTTCCGAACGTTTTATTGTTGGTTTCTTTTTTGAGCCTATTATATATGGAATTTGAAAATCGAACTTTGAATCGACTTGTTTCAACTTGACAAAGCACCTTTGAGCATATCTGTACCTGTACTATGAACAGAAATTAACAGGGTTTTTTACTTATTCCCCTGCGAATTCGCATAAAGTATTTACACTAATAGAGGCAGAATTTCACGCACTATTTATATATATAGCATTCATTACAAGAAAAGTTCCCTTTCTATAAGAACTACTATGTGTACGCTGCCATGACGCCAGCTCCGAATGTCATTGAAAAGTCTTGTTCAATATCTCTGTTCCTACAAGAGCAATCGTTATGAAATTTTGCATAGCGGGAGAAGTATTAGAACAGTATTTTTGTGTCCAAATCTGTTGCTTTACAATTAGCCGTTTTCGAGTACGGCCATGTGTACGCTAGCTTGATCGTGACGCTAGCGTACATAGTGAAAATGGTGTTTATTTCCTAAACTAAAGAGGAAGATTTTTTTTTATTTTTACAGTAATTAGGCAGTATTTACACAGAGTTTTTTGGCATAGAAACTAACTCGTTGCAGTTCTGGTGTACGCTAGCATAACGGACACTGTTTGTCTACAAAAAGTGTACTAAGGCCTCTTACAATAAAAAAAAATTATACTATCCACACATATACTACACGCTATAATAATTACTTCCTAACTGCATAAAAACAATACTGCCGAACTAATCCTGTTTATTAACAGCTTCTTATAGAACATTTCGGGAAACAAGCCTTTATCAACATGACAAAAACAGACATTAAAACTTCAATGTCGGAAATAAAAACCTTTAATGAAACCGTTTTCCTCGAGTTCACGACACATGTCATCATAGCTTCAAAGGAAACGGGGAAATTTCGTCCGGAAACATTCACAAAGAACATTTTGGTTATTACTTAATTCGTGTACCTTCTAAAAACGTAACGTAAACCTGCTTTTATAATGTGAGAGCGACGTTTTCGTTTCCGTTTTCTTCATACTCGTAGTTACCTCCAGTGTGGCGGCACTCAATGATATACATGAATGGAGTGTCCGGCGGTAGGTCTTTTCATCGTTTATCATATAGCACGGCTGAGGGAGCGAGCACAATCGACGGGCCTGAATACCTCGCCAGGTAAATGTCGGGCTTTTGTAAATACGCAGCCGCTCCTGAGCTAAATTCTTTATCTTAACCACTATCTATCTGCCTTCAACGTGAGCTTATGTTACCTTATGATAGCCTAAATAGCACCTAAAATTAAATTGGACCCATTCAGAATACTCTTACAGTAGAGATTATCGTTAAAGATAAAGGGTCTGTATCGAGCTCCATAAAAGGCCCTAATGTAATGTGGGAGCTGGTGCTCGCGATACACAATATTTTTGTAAATAAAAACCAGTTATTCTAAGACGAGATATCGTTGAACTAAAGTTAGTTGGAAGAAAAAATATCCAATATCAATCAAAATGTTTCTAGAGCTTGCAAGGAGATATAGTTTCAAGAGAGAGTAGTCTTCGTTTTTGTATCGTAATATTTGAAGGAACATCGATAAATTTGATTAGTTCACCTAGATTCTGAAGTTTGTGTCCTTTCAATATAATACTAGTGGATACCCGGCGTGTAGGTAGATTCTATTATGCTAAAAACGAAAATCCATTTTATTCATTTGTTGGATAAAAAGTAAATTCGTATTTTTTTTTAACTTAACATATATTTTTAATCCCATCTGCAAATTACTGTTTTTCTAATGAAACCAGTTTAGGCACATCGGATTTATAGTTTCAAAGTGTATAACGGATCTAGGTAGAAACATTTTTGTGTTTTATACTATAGCATTAAATTACTGGCTGTCCCGGCAAACGTTTTTCTGCCATAATTATACAACATGACACTTATTAAACGCGTAGGTATGATTCAGAATAGCTACTGAATCAATTTCTGATTGTCTTATTTTTAAGCTAATTTTTTTATTCCTTTATAAGAATAGGTTACGATAAAAAATACGTATTTTGATAAATTCTGGATAAATGGTGATTACGTCACTAGCGTGTTTGTGTGTACGTGCGTGCACACCAATAACGATGCACTCTACCAATGTAGTGCGTTGATTCCCATATTATTTACCTACAATTAATATAACTAATTTCTTAAAAAAACACACAACATTTTAAAATTTCACTGTGTGACTCAGTAAATGTCAATGATTATGCTGACGAGTTTGTTACGTTGATCGCCCTTGGAGCTATCCAATACTAAAATACTTTTTCAATTCGAACCAAGTAGGAGGGAACTACTTGGTTCGAATAAAAAAAGTATTTTGTTAAGTAGTGTTGGATAGCTCATTTAACAAGAAAGGCATCATAACATGATATTTACATCACTGCTTGCCATCAGGTGAGATCGCAGTCAAGCAATTTTTCATATCATTATATCATTTAAAGAAACACATAACTGTACGACCAATAGGAGTGGCGTAGTAACCGTAAACGTAGTGAACGGCCAATGTTTTATATACAGTTTCTGTGAAAAAATATATTTAAAAAAAATCCTTCCCTATTTTGGCTTCCAACATATTCAAACATTAAAATAATTAAAACAACAATGTACATGTATAATTCGGGTTTCCCGGTAGGAAAATTTCATTCTAATTAAGCCCCAGGTATACTCGTGACCTCTCTACACAACATTTGATAGTAAAACTTAACAAAATTACTGTGTATTTATTCTTATTCGACTTTCCCAAATCGTCGACGGCACGTGTAATTCTAGGCGCGCATCAAGTAGATGTCAGCAAACCGTAGGGGCCCGACAGGGTCAAAGCCTTCTAGGACCTGGGTTCACGAAAGAGAACCCCGGTCCTAGATTGGGGCAAAGAAGGAATAGGAGTGGGTTTTAGTCAGTAAAAGTCTGACACGCTCTCCCACTCTGGGTGGAGTGGGAGTGCGTGTCAGACTTCTCTCTCGTCATGTCATTTTGATGACCTCAAATCTAAAAAAAAAAACTTTATTCGACTTTCAATCAACTAGGTACTGAAATACCGAAAGACATCTCAAACTTGCTTTGACGGGCTCCATCTGCGGTAAAAAGATCATAGGGAATAAAAATTCAACCCCACAACTCTCAGCTTTAAAATTTTCGGAATAAAAATTCATAGGTAGTAGGTAAGTGACCAACGGCGGCTAACAGCTCTTGAGTACATTTTTAGCAGGTGGCTTTCCCGCATCGATATGCTAATACGGTTGCGGCATGACGTAACATGATATTCATTCTACCTGCGCCGAGCAATTTGCAAGCGAAATGCCGAGAAGAGCACTCTATAGAGTTTTATCTACTCTTTAGTATGCCGGTGTTTGCTTTCGAATATTAGTGTTATGAGCCAAATGTAGTGTTATTTAATATCTTGTTCACCAAGATTCTACCATGGTAGACTTATCTAAAGCCCCTTGAAAGCCGAGTATGACTTAAAGCTAATATAAACCTTGGATATTTGAGTTTTATTTTTTGATTTATAACCCAGCTGTGAACTGCGAATAACAGGGCTGTCTTGAATAAATAAAATGTCTTAAATATTTAATATTCAAAATTAGGACCAACCGTAAAATTAAACCTCAAAGCTAGAGGGATTGTCTGAAAGAGTTACCGTGTAGCGTAAAGAGTAACTCGTGAAACGCAGGTAGGTTTTAGTCAGTAAAAGTCTGACACTTTCAGGCGCTACATCTAGAGCACGAAGGGATAAATGATGATTACTCACCGAAAAAATAGCAAAAAGCTCAAAGCTATGGTCTAGACCACACTGTTCTGTGGTTTAGACTAACTAGACGTACTCACGTCAAAATAAGACACAAAAATAGAATAATGAAAACGTAAACCCTTCTCAAAATGAACGTGCCTGGAATTTTAATTGTTTAGTTCCTTCAAGAAAACGGAGAAAAAATCACCACTATTCTTATATTCAGGAGAAATGTAGGCTCGCATAGAACCCACGTTTATGTGGCAAGGCGGGGCAGCAGTAAATCATTTTAATAATTGATCCCGCTTGAAATATTCATGAAGTTCCAACTGAAGGTGTACCGAGAGGAAAACGGATGAAAAATGTTTCGGACCGCGCTAATATTTCACAACAACTGACCGTTTTTCTAGTGGGCCCAGAAACAATGTTTTATCTTGCTATGCACAGATGTGAGATGTGCTAATATGCGTGCTAGACTTATGTTAATACACATGGATATGTTTACTTCACTTTAATTAAGAACTTGCCGATTTATGTTAACCACAAAATCATGAATAATAATCTTGTTTTTGTAAAGAAAGACGATACTGGTGAAGTTATGAAACACATAATTATCGGTTGTCAGTAAGTATTAATAATTATTAAAATTTTACAGTAATCATTATGTTATTATACTTATTAATATGTGTGTTATATATTTTAATCTACGAGTATATGTGTGTTTACATATTTGCAAATATTTTTTTATAATCGTGGAGTCAAGACCGTGATGAATTTTTGAAAACCCGTGATCCTAGAACACACAGGCTTTAATCAGTAAAAGTCTCACACCCTTTCTCTTCACCTTAGAACGGGAGTGTTATTCGAAGATAACCCGCCTTAAAAAAAGGGGTTCTATGATTTAAAAAAAATCATAAAACACTCGGATCACTAATAACCCGACCTTCATACCAGAAATAGCAACAAAAAACAAAGTGGCTATCGAGTCCCATTTCCCGCGTCACCAAATGGAACTTCGCAATCCGAGTTGACATAGATATCGGCCCATCCATTTTCAAATTCTCAAGTTGCAATAAAATAGGAAGTGGGTTCAAAAACAACGTCTCGGTTTCAGTCTCTAAGGAAATTCAGTAAGGAAATTCTGATGGCGGTTAGGGTCGGCACAGCGTACGTGTCGCTGAATAAAATGCTGAAGCATTAAGTCAGGTCACTGGGGCATAAACCTACTTAGAGCTACACGCCGAAGTGGCTCAGCGATAGCCTCGCTTGATTGCATTTTGACCCTCTCCGATCGACTTAAGTGACGCGAAAGGCGTCAAAGATCAACATCGTCAATACTTAACTATCAACCCTGAAACATATGTATCTTCTTTTTACTCGACTGAGCCTGAGTGTATGTATGTTTGTTTATTTCTTTGGCATGCCCTAGACTTTAAACGATTTATTGTGTTTTTGCTTGAGAGGTGTCGTTAGATTTGTCTTAGTTGTAAAAGTGACACGATAAGAAAAGTGATACTTCAATAGTAAAAAAAAATGGTGTGTTTTTGGCGCCAAATTATATTAGCAAGGTCATGTAGGATATGAAATTAAAAATCTTGAGGATACGATTTTAATATCATTGCTCTCTTAATCGAGGGAGAAAAGTTTGGAAAAACCTTTTTTAGTTAATTTTTCTGGTTGGTTTTTTGACACTTTCGATTTTTTTGTATTTTCTTTATATGTAGGTACGTCTATGTTACGTAACATATAATACAGTATTGTCTACAATTCTATTTGGTACACAAAGCTCAAGTAAATTATGTTGAGAACGCTATAATGAACCTGAATTATACTCGCAGCTTCAGGCAAACTCTCGTATATGTAACCTAGCCTATCTGTGTTTATGTTAGATCCCTGTACAGACTTCATTAATCTCAGGTTAAATCATTAAGCTGCCTTCTAATGATGTACAAATATAGGTCGTGAATATACGTCAATTAGATATCAGTGGAGTTGCAATGTTGTATTGATTTCTGTTCGCGACCTGTTTAGCTGATCAGCTAATGAAACAGGGCTTTATTAAGGTCCAAAACTTTTCCGCATATTCTAAAACAAGGCTCTTTGAAATGCGAAACTAAACTGACTAGACTGGTGGACTGGGAAACCTGGAAAAACATGTTTACAATATCTCAACGTTAATTTTTCTGACAATACATGCAGCAATTTTATTTTCGGCCTGTCTGGGTGTAATTTGTCTTTGAAATGTACGTATTTAGAAATATAAGGTATAGTATGTCTATCAATTGTCTTGTACTCATAGCTCAAGCTCTGATTAGCTTGGGACTTGATAATGCTGTGTGATAGAGAAAGTTGTAGATTATTAAAAAGAAAACCTTTTTTGTAGCACATAAAAGTTATAAATTTTCATACAATATTTCTCTACAACAGAGTAACAAGAAAAAAAGAACAAATTGTTTGCTTATTAGAAATCAATGTTCAATTCAACAGACAATAGAGGCACCATGTCTTATTTCCTAGCATCATAAACAGGAAATAAATTCACGTCTGAAAATGACGTGAATGAATAATTAATTTACGATTTGAATAACAATGGGCAAATTGCTTGCCTACGTGTTAGAGGGAGAGGGAAGACTGAGAGGGTTGCGATCTTCTGAGCAACCTGCATTAGTCAGCCTTCATTAAAATTTTCTAATAGACACCTTGGTAACTACTCGGAAAATATGTACACAAAACCGATACCTCCTGTTTTAGGATTTTCTATCAAATCGGTTTATAAACTATAAATGTTAGTTAGTTATTTTATCATCAGCTTTTATTTTCTCTGGTTTATTATTGATCACTTGGTTTGCATTCGACCTCTGTCAGACCCGGTACGGTGATGAGGATGATTACCATGCTTAGCAGTCAGATATCAAGAAATACTGACTTCGGCAGGAAATTCCACGCGTTAGCTGTACGCACTAAAGAGTATTTTAAGGCGTTTTGTTTTATTTTTGTGTGTAAGTAGTTTCGATTTTTACACTGCAACTGTATGTTAAAAGCTTCTCCATCCTGAGTGAAACCTGGATGACATTGGCACAGAAATTTAGGCATAAACACAAGACCTATGTCCAACAGTGGGTGAAGTCAAGCTATATGGTCTTGGGAATTATAGCAAGCCAAGTAAACAAAGTTTAAAAAAACAAAAATTCCAGACAAAAAAAAAGAAATTCCGTATTTACGTTAACCGTTTACAAGCACATAAAAAGCAATCAAGATTCTACTTAAAAAGTAGGTTAGCTGTTCTAAAACAGTTTTTCCTGCCATGTAAAGCAATCTAGAAACAAAAAGGAAAAAAAAATACAACGAATCAGTTGCCTATCTTCGCGTGCAAGTTGCCAGAGGCACTGGAAGAAAATGTATTACTGCAGTGTTCGTGGACGATGACCTGACGAGCCATCACAGGTACCTATGCAGTCTTTGAGCCTAGCAAAATTTCAAATAGGTATACTATACAGTTTAAGGGTGAACAATTGTGCCTCGTTTGGCTTTGTAGACTTTGCATTAGGATAGTAGGTTCTTCTTCTTTGTCCATCTCTTTATTCTTTATTGTACATAGATATTTGCATAAATTAAAAGTAGGACATGTGATGTACACAGGCGAGCTTAACCCACAATTGGGTTTTCTTACAGCAAACCCTCTAGCAGCATCCTTGCTTTCATTATCTTGGGTCGGGTCTCCTTACAATTCTGCGCCAGGACTATTTAATTGGTCTTGGGTTGACGATTTTGGTAATTGGGAGAATAAGTTAGTATCCTGTATTGTGGAACACTAGTTACTCTTATATGTGAACTGGCTTCTTGTAGTAGTTAATTTTCCCAAGGGAACTTACTCCGCCATTAACCTAATGAGTGCCCTAAATGCATCTAAATTCGTTTAAGTTTTTGAGCGTGCAGAAGTAACAAACACACACACATGTAGTATGACTTGTAATAGGACATATAATACTTTTTATCCTGAGTGTGTATTCTTTTACGATAATTTTCAATTTTCACGCGGTTGAAACCGGTGGTAGTAGAAAGAAAATCATTAAGATGCTAGTCAAACTAAAAATCAAAAGTTACACTATTAATCGATGAACCTTACCTAATATCAATATTAAAACACGGCCACGCATCAATAAAAGACGTTTGTTATTGCAATACGATAGAGCATTAAATATGAAAGGCACACGCAATATGTAAAGGCGCAGGTGTCACCGGGGCGCGCGTTATGTTTGTACTGCTAATGGCGAGCCCGCACTCGCGAGGAAATGAGCGGTCCCTACGTAAGGCGCGTTTAACGTGAATATTGTATTAGTGCCACGTTTTAGTGCGCAGTTTTATTTCATTTTATCTGAATGGCGAATGGACGAGTGAGTTGTAAGCATACTCGTACTTCACTGGAACGTCACTACGGCTGGGTCTGAATAAGCCTTCAGTCAAATGGCTGAACTCACAGTTGATTAAAAGCAAATGCCGTCAATCAGTTCTGGGTTGCCTATTGCAGAAGTTTTTATTCTTTGCAGAACTAATCTAGTTCAAACTGACAAAACATATTGACGTGTAAAAACTATAAATATCACTTCTTAAGCGTATCAATTATCTTAACCCACTGACCCCGGTTTCGTGTGGGCGCAAAATATACATAAACTTTTCCAGTTTAGTTATATCTCCTTTTTCTGACTGGCCATAGGAAAATGTTTTGGGTAGGAATAAAGTTATTTTCTCCATCTTTCTTATTTATAATGTGAATAGAATAGTTGGTTCAGTTTGTACGGAAAAATTACTTCATACAAAAATGCAAATAAATAGAATTTTAGAAACCTTTCAATCTGTTGGAAGGGGAATCTGTCTAGTAACAGAAATAATATGCATTAACTGAAATGGGACGTCACTGCCTTTTGGCCAAGCGTGTAAAAAAGAGATAGCAAGATATTTCCACTACACTTTTACACTTATTCGTACCAATATTTTGATGTGCTAATTACTGCTTCATTTTATTACCAACGTAGGCCCTTTTTCAAAAAAGATTTGTTTCTAGTGATATTTATTGTTAAGGAAAAATAAAACACAGTATACATCGTCATCTACCTAGCCTTTTCCTAACTATACATATTGTCATCGGCTTCCAGTCAAGTCGGATTTAGCTGAATACCAGTATTTTGCGAGGAGCGGCCGCCTACCAGACCTCCACAACCCATTAACTGGGGTAACACGGTAAAACACAGTATGTACTCAATCACAATAAAAAACGAATCCGTTCCAGTAACTCGCCCAATACAAACGCAGCACAAGCGCCATCACAATGGCTTCGGCGGTTTCGTTGACAAAGTTTACAAGGCTTTGTTCGGTACCTCCCACCGTAATAAGTATATAGCTTATATTTGACATGTCACCGCTAATGGAAGAAAGTATATTTAGGCTCACTTGACATCATGACCCAATTCGCTTTTGATAACAAACGCTGGTAATCACTACGTTTGTAGTAGAAGATTGATGTCGTAGGTGTAAGTAATACACCCACCTTTTCATTATTGGAAGGTATTTTACTCAGGAAAGTAAACATTTGATTCCTAATGGAGTAAATAAATCATTATGTATCTCCTTTTCAATTACTTTAAAATTACCGTTACGCTATGATAGCTGTCGTCACTCAAAATATGGGTATACAAAATCTGTTTTTTTTGTTTCATCGCGGTTAGATACCAATATTTATCCACTCAAGACGTGCAGCAGAGCAGTAATGCAACCGTCGATGACGTAGTGTACTTTAGCCTGTTCACTCTAGCCTTGAAAATACCTAAATTATAAAAGGACAGAAAGACCGCAGCAGGCAAATTGTTCTAGTTATTTCAAATGTAAATAATTTTCATATTTCCTGTTTCAGTTGAAAGCAATAATCATCTATGTATTTATCATCATTAAAATCACATTCACACGTATGTCATGTTCTACAAACCATTATAAAGGGCATTAACACTGTTTAGAAATAAATAAAATTAATAATATTTTTTATTAGATCCTACATGTGCATTTGTCTAATTTATAAGGAAAAAAGGTCTCAACCATGATGATGGATATCATCAAATAACTTTTTCTGGTCTGGTTGAAGCGAGAGGAGAGAAAAGTCAAAGACATGTGAAATCCACCAACCCGCTTTGTAGATTACGGCCCAGTCCCTTCCCTGAGAGAAAAGGCTTGTATTCCAGCAATGGCCAGTTCCTTGAACAAGGAATTCTCTAAATGGACTAAAAAGCCAGGTGGATGGCTATTTGATAAACCAGGCGTACATGCGCTAGTCGGTAACGTGCCCCACTTACAAAACGTGCAAAATACGCATTTAAAATTTTGTGCTTATTTGAGCAGATCTGGTTAGTCTACAAGTATGAAGTCGATGTGAACTAAACAACGCAAGTTTAACTTGCTTTGTATAGTTTGTGTAATTTTAAATGCAGTTTTGCAAGTAGGACACATTACGGACTGGGGCAAGTATGCTTGGTTTACTCTAATGAGATGAGGACACTTCGATGAGCAACAATATGTATGTAGAGCTATTCGACAAACAATGTGTCATCTCTTGTCCTATTCTTCGTGCACTATTAAATACAAAATAAAAGCCTTTCTCGAGGCTAATGCTATCAACTTCACGTTAATCGACCACAACATCGAAGCTAACCAAAAATGTGGAAATATTATGAAAACATTGTTCCAAAATATAAAATTATATTCTACAATACTAGACTGCAATAGAATCATCAGTCTTATAATGCAGCAGTGATGGAACTCAAGCCTTCTCTCGATGTTAAGGAATGGATCGTTATCCGGCTTGCTAGCTCAGTGCGGATTGGTAGATGTCACGTGCCTTCGAGTTTTTGTTCAAGGACAGGCCGATTACCTCCCGATGTATTCCTTTACCATTTTTACCAACTTAAGAACTCTAAAGAACACACCCCATTATCACCATCAACAAAATATAAATAAACTTTAACACTCCCTTAAATTCGATCGGCGAAAAGTCCCGTAACTCTATAAACTTGAGTTATGACTGCTCGGAGGATTTACGTCGAAGAGATTGACTTTATTCGTTAGCCCATTCCAGTAAGAGCGGCTATTAAAGAGGTATTCTACACAAAATTGTGTTATCAGAGCGGGGAAGGGTAGATAAGGCGCGGAAATAGGCCCGTCCACTTATCGCACGCCACCCTACTGAGACCGAATTAATCCTGCCATTACGTCATAAAAACAGTAATTAAGAATTTTATATGGGAATAAGGAAGTCACCTAAAAATATGCTTTTGTGACTTCCATTACGTGAAAAACGAGGAAGCAAAAAGTGTCACTCAAAAGTGCTTTTAAAATAGGACTCAGTATTACCTGGAAGTGGACTATGGTGCTAGAGATACATGCTTGTAGTCTCGAGGACCGCGGACTGAACCAATGTATCACTATCGATTCTGAAAAAACTCCGCATACTCGTAAAACAGAGATTATCGTCGTAAGTTCTAATACAAATCCCTAATTTCTTCGGGCATATCACCTGTAATAAGGATACGATGAAACGATTGGTGGAACAATGGAATGTCGAGGATAAAAGATCATGTAGACGCTCTCCAACACGGTGGACGGACCACATAAACACTGCAGCATTATAGCATCGCGAAAAAGGTGGTGGCGCAAGACTGGACCACATAACATAACATGACAACGATCTATAAAACCGACTTCACTCTGTGAAAAATGCACAACCAAGAAGAATTAACTGAAGGCCGAACTCAGACCCAAAAATTTACTCGTCAAGAACTTGTCAAAATGAGAAGCTTTTGACTGATTGAGAGCGAAATTAGAATGCAAACTCCCCACATAAATAAAGATATTGCCCCTTTGAGATATTGCCCCTTTTATCAACAATCCTCTAAGTTGTGGTTTTAATTAGATATAAACCGAAAATAGAAAACATAAAGCTTTGCGGTTTCCGCACAGAAACGGTTAACTTTAGGAGAGCGAAAGCGGTTTAATTGTTAGGAAGTTAATAAGTCGACCGGTTTCCAAATGGTGGCTTACATAATAATAGCCTTATCCCGACTTACATTTTGAAAATAGACCCTTACTACCTTCTCCATTTACGTAAAAATAGGCTACACGTGGTGTAGTACTTAAATCTATCTAAGCCCATAACGTACTCGTGCCTTGAAAGTGAACCTAAAGATCATTTTACTAACAGGATAGTCAGTTTACCTCGACATCGGCTATTTTTACACAGGTCGTACCAACATGAGACAAAAGATTTACATAATCTAGGTTTTCCTTTTTATGTTATCTAACACTTATATCGTCATCATCATTCTCCTCTCAAATCTTTTTCTTCCAATATTTCTTATTTCAATTTGCTATTATTTTAATAGTCATATTTATCCATCCATTATGCTGCGCAGTCTAAACACGTAACGCTCCAATGACTCAAATAGCGTTCAAACCATTAAAACGTCAATTATTATACTGCAACGTTTCAGAAATAGTCAGAAAGCGGTAGTAAACTATCCCGACACAGAGTAAGAATAGAAAGATAGCAATCCTAACAAAAAAGTTTTGACCACCATACAATATTAACCCTTTAGTTAAATACTTCTAAAAAAAAAGTAAAATTACACTTTCAGGAATCTGTGTATCTGCTTTTAATTCTTCGGTTTTGAAAACTATAACTTGCTAATTTCATTAGTATAGCATTAAGTCCTTCGAGCCGGATGCACACAAACGCGGTACGTGACGCAACAGTTCAATAGTGTTCAAATCTTTAAAACGCGCGCTATTTTCCTCCATCGTTTCGCAGATAGTCAGGGAATGGCACTAAATTACGTAAATCCCGATCCCGTATATAGAGCAAGTGAACCGACGAAGTGACACGGAATTGAGCACGCACTATGTCAAAGTAAAGTACACTATTTTTATATGTAAATTCTATAAAAAGGGATTCGACGAACGTAAAAACTTGGAGTTGGAAGGAGCGATAGCCGGATCTTTCGAGCAATCATAGAAGGCCCTTGCGCAGTAAATCATGCAATAAATTACCGGACATGAAATATTCAAAACGCCTCTACATACTGCAGGGTGTGAAGAACAATGGGAAAATTTGCCTTACCGTGCTCCGCAGGGATGAAATAAAACCTGTAACTATGGTGGCGCTTAATGTTAATTTATGTTTTAAGCCGTATGGTTACTACGGCTCGTACCTTTTTGTTTACATTGCAGATGTTAGTTATGGTTTTGGTTAGGTTACCACCTTCGCCGTTTCAACAATGCCTTATATTTTTCTATAGTCGTATTGTGTAGCCAATATTTTGTGAGCTAGTTTTCCTGAAATGCGTCAGTCTTTTAAATGTCTTTTAATATACCTATGATTAACTGTGGTTTGAACAGAGTAATTCATAAGATCAAAAAATAATGTTGAAATAATCAATATGGTTACATAATGTAGGAGCCACACAGGCAGTCAAATAATAATTGCACACTTTATACCTTAAACCAAAATACTGCAAATGATATAACGTTAGTATTTCGAGCCGACATTTTGCGCTAATATAATTAAGGTGTCTGAAACCGCACTCGTCCTTCAGCGCAGCCCTATTCGATGCAGTTTCAATGGCGGCCCTCTAGCCGTGTTAATTCTCAGTTATTCGATGATCGCCTCACTGAATTCGCTGAACTTTAATTAACTATTACGTTCAGCATTTCCAATTTTAACGTCACCTCGGTCCTTTAAAAAAAATAACAGATTTTTAAAACCGTATCTGTTTTAACACTTCTGAATGGAAGTCATTGTAAAGTTCTTTGGAAAGTATGCTTTTTTTTGGTAAACAAGGTTAAAATGAACGTGTTGTTGTAAATATATCCCGGGATATACGAGTATGACAATTTGGCAATAATAAGACACTCAATTGATTCCTTAGGGTGAAACATTGTGACATTGCACTCCTCACATGTGCATAATCGTTTGGAGGGGAGACATTTATGAATGTCAGTCTTGGGCGATCCGTCGAGCAGTGTGGACGTACAACACAGATATTCATAAATGTCTCCGCTTTATTTTAAATCAACGCCATAAATCCTCTACCAGGAAACATTACTGATGACGGCTGTATCGCTAATTTATTGCTGTCGCCTTTACATTTATAAAGTATGATCTGATATCACATGCAAGTAAACAAGGAACTGTTACAATCACACTGATATTATAAAGACTAAAGCACACGATTGTGTGTTTATGTGTACGTTTGTTACTACTTCATGCTCGAACTGCTGGATTTCAACGAAACTCGATACAAAGGTAGACCATGTCCTGGAATGGGTCAAAGGACACTTTTTATCGCGGGCGTATGATCCTTTGTACTATTACGCGGGTTAGCCACTGGTAGGAACTACATAGTTACAGATATTTCCTGTTTTACTTAGTTTTTAAAAAGAAAAAGCATAACAAAACACATTTATATTAATTATTGGATTAATAAGGGTTTAGTTTTGACATACTGCCATAACGTGTATCTCGTGTTTCATTATTTCAAGATGTTACCTTCTTCGTCTTTGAATGAAATAAAATACATATAACCAGTACGCTATTAAATAGTAATAAAAATCTAGGCTCCTCAAAGAAAAATACTAGAAAGTCAAAAATACAATATCCACAGAAGTTCTTCTCTCAGAAAGTAAAGTTAAACATAGCTCGAGGCCGCAAAACTATCACATATGAGTTTCTAACCAGTCTGACATGAAATCGCCTTTAACATTTATCCTATATTAATACTCGGAGTTTTCAGTACTTACTGAAATAGATACTAACTGAGCTGCATCTGAGTCGAACTATCTGAAATTCTGGAACACGATCAGCCAATTTATGTAGGTATGGATAGGACTAGACGTAAAGAGCTAAGTTTGGAAATAGGGTATTGAAATACTGTTTCTAATGATAGTCGATAAATAACATTTTGTATTTAGGATCTAATAATAGACTATTCTAAAATAGCTTAAACTAGATAGTTAAAGCTATTTTAAGTTGTCAAAACCGACCACTTATCTATTTTTAGTGTAATACAATCGGTCCTTCGAGCCGGATCCAAACCAGAATCCTACAGATGCTAATTGCGTGTGCTTGAATTTCCTTCAAAAATATACGAGTCTTTCTTATTATAAACGTGATACTATATTTAGTGTGTTTAATTACTCAGATACCCGCGAAACGAGACACAATAGTAAAACAATAACAGCGCGGTCTCATAGGACCGGTTGGGGATTCAAACTTTAAACGCAATATACCTACATTGAACTACATTATTTTACTAATACAAAGCTTTCAATAACACAGCCCTAATTAAAAGCTGAAGTAAAATGTAAAAGAGATTCAGTAATAATTCTCGCAGAGTTCCCTCACTAATAGCTGGTTGAGGTTGAGTCGATCACTCGCGTTCCGTACAGCGAATAAATTGAATTCTAATTTTCAATTTCAATAACAATGCCGTGCGAAGATTCAAGCGTTAACATAAGCGCCGCTCGAAGAGATTTCTTAAATATATTGTGTACGAGCGTCCCCTTCGGGTAGGTTCGAGAGTTTTCGTCAATTTTGAATGTGTTGGAGAATTATCTGCGTGTAGGTATGCGTAGATTCGGTTTGTGTTTGAGTGGGAGAAAGAAAAAATATTTTTTTGTCGACGGTTTATGCGTTTCACACAAATAGAATAATGGTTTGCTTAGTCGTTTTGTCTTATGATCATATCTATGTAACTATATTATATTCTTGAGTTAAAAGTACGAAGGTACATTCCTTTGAGAAAATATGTATTAAACGTGAGTTATTGGATGTAGTGAATATATTTACCGATGTCGAATTTATTAGACAGCTAAGCTAAAACTTAAATTAGTCATCGTCAAGGTACAGAAACAACAAAAATATAATCTACGTGAAAACTGAAATAGAATAGAATAGTTCCGATAAAAACAAATTCAATAAAGTCCATCATAATTTCACAGCCTGCTAACTGTCAAATTGTTGAACAAAGTGTTTTATTTTTGAACAAAAACATTGAATACCGTATCTGCGAATACCAGCCAGTGATCGGTAATCCAACAACACAATTGATTAATAAAACTCACACAAACAAATTCACAAAAACTGTTAATCTAAATAAAGGGCTTTGAAAAATACTCAATGGCTTAGTTTATTTAGTTAAAAACAACAACAGACTATAAAACGAAATGGGTGAGCAATGATTAATTGAATTCGCTAAAACTAAACACTTATGTTTCTTCTACTAGAGGATGAGTTACGGCCATTCTAGTGTAGACCGTTCGCATTAAACTAGATAAACTGCTTTTTTACCGCTAACGGGTTTTTTTAGCTTTGTACTCAGCTGTTTCAGCATGAAAAATTTTGTTCAAAGTTTCAGGTTATTCAACAATATTATGTAACCATAAATTTAGGTATTTAGTAAATTTATTAAGGCCGTTAATTACCTAGCTACCTAAAGAAGTCTCCCGAATGTTTTAGTAGACTACTAATTAAATCTACTTTCAGCAAAAGATGGTAATAAACAGGAGCAAACAAAGGGACCGAAAACTTGAATACATCAAAGTTTTAATAACATTGTTACAACATGTTTTATTACGTTACTTCAAGAACAAAACTTGATGGCTTGCGAAGTTTGCAACTTAAAATTTTCATTAACACGACGCTCAACAACTACAGATTGTAAAAAGAAGCACTTGACAGAGGAATAACTACTACACGACTGTATTATAAACAACACGATTGTACAAACCAAACTGTTTTGATGAAAATTGTTTCTTCTAATTTTCTAAGTTTCTCATTTTCGGCAGCCATTTAAAAGAACGTTGGCTCTCGGGGTGTGTAGGCCGGGTGTGCGAGGGGTCGTCGGGGGTGCGCGGGGATGCGGCGGTTCAACGGGGCAATAAGTGCCCCCTTCTATTTCACCGGCACTTTAACTCGGGTGCACTGATTTGATAACGCCGTTTGTTCCAAGTGCCACTCGCGAATACCATCATTTTCAGGACCGTTTTTTTTTTGAGACATTGAAACTGCCAGTGACTTTTTAAATTGAATACCCTTAATTAAGGACGTACAAGATTTTATTTTTTGTTCTTAATTTTTGACATATCTTGAAAATATTTTGGCTAAGCGTATTTTAATGTTTGAATACCCAACCGGTCCTATGAGACCGCGCTGTTATTGTTTTACTATCGTGTCTCGTTTCGCGGGTATGTGATAGATTAATGCATGTGGAGAATTGAATTACATGATTTTGAGGAAGCATACACTTAATCTCGCGTTACATTTCTTACTATTATTATGTACCTACTCTTAGATAGCAACATTATGTACTATTATAGTTTTATATTTCACTTGCATTCACATTTTCAATAACCATGATTAATTAGACAATTTATAATTCCAATAATACTGAAACATAAAACAAATAATATTACATAATATAATTCATTCATTCATTTAATCACATGTATAGGTATACATATATGCATTTTTATTAATTATGTAAAACATTTAAGGAACACCCGTATTGGACAACGACGTACCAAAGTCTTTGAAATAATATACACGTGTAAATCTTTTCTGTTAGTATACCCATAACCTTAAAACAATTTCATCATAATTCTACTTACTTGAAGACCTAAGCTATGGATTAAGGAAAATGTCAGGAACACTTTTCTTTGAAATAACAGGAAGCCCTTTCATTAATAAGGAAAAAGGTTCCCTACTAAGTAGTAAGTATTTAAACACGAATATACTTACTTAGGGTAATAGCTAAACATCATTCAGCATACACAGACACTCTCATTTTATTTTTTTCATTTGCCGCTCCTCCTAAAATACTGGTATTCAGCTAAATCCCGCTTGACTGGAAGCCGACCCCAATATAGTTGGGAAAAGGCTAGGCAGACAGATGATGAGTTATCAATAATATCATAGCTTGACGGTTTGGACTCGTATCTAAAGGTTTGCCCAGAAGTGGGTACGAACAGAGAAGAATGGAAGGGCCTTTGCCCTGCAGTGGGACACAAAAGGCTTATAATAATAAATACTATAATTATAATATAGATAAACTTAAAAGGGACTGGGCAGGACATTTCCACCGCATGCCCGGCTAACTGTGGGCCAAAAAAACACAAAACTGGTGCCCTGACACAATATCTCACTGTCTTAGGGCAGGTTTGCAGTATACCATAAACAAGATGATGGGACGAACGAGACCCATTTCCCAAAAACTGGAATAAGAAGGCGCAAGCAAGCGAAAGATAGAAGATTCAGATTGAGGCCTTTGTCCAAGATTAAGATAGAATAGGCGAAGAGAAAAAAAAAGATAAACACAAACATCGCTCTTAAAAAATTCCCATAAGATCTTAAAAACAAATTCTGGTCGAAATAATAGAAAACAAGATCATTTCAGTGACATCAAAGGGAAGTCGAAAGTTCAAATTAGTTCGTAATTTTATTCATCAAACTCTCTTCAAAGGTTCCCAGAATACCTGATATTAATAAATACATTATTTTTTACCTGTTTACTATATTATTGTAAGCAGTATGATTAGGAATTCTAAAGAAATCAACTGCAGCTTCAGTGAATTTCTAAGCACTCTAATTTTCTATAGGTATATTACTTCTATTGAATGTGCATGAGATTTACTCATCATGTAAATTCAATAGAAAAGAGATATGGAAAACCATTCCTAATGAAGAAGATTTCTTAATACTATCTTTGAAACGTTACATGACTTTAGGGAGATGTTTTTTTTTTGGAAAATGCTTTCATACTGCACGCCTACATCATATAACAATTTAAAAAGAGAAGCTGATTGACATATCAACGCACAGCCGAAACTACTAGGAATAGGAGTGTGAAATTTTTTTAAAGTTGTTCTTTTATGACATAGAAAGGATTTTCCAAAATCCTTACCCTAGCGGAATGAAACGGAAGTCCAAAATTTGTATAGAGAAATCTACTTTCAGGCGGGTGAAACCGCTGGCAGAAGCTAATTATTAATATGTGCGTGTCTGATTTCAGCTTTAGTTATTTCAACTGTGTTGATAAATCAGTCTGTCAGTGATAAGCATCAAAATGAATAGGATGCTAAAATCAAAATTTCTTGAGCGGACTACATGGACGGCCAGAGGCTCTACCATGAGCTCTTAATGCTATCCATTTTACGATCTAAATTGAACTGTTAAAGAGGTGATACTATATCGAGTGTATAGCTTCATCCCTCTTTCTCACCTGTTCTCACCCATACGACTGACATTTTAACACGTCGCGGTAAGGCCCCGGATTTTATTCTATCGCAAACAGAGAAGGTGCCATAAATATTATACATGCTATCACAGATATCCGGTTCGTAAAATACTGGTATTCAGCTAAATCCGGCTTGACTGGAAGCTGACCCCAATATAGTTGTAAAGCTAGGTCACAGGGCTAGGATAATAATGATGATTATGATGATCACAGATATTCGGTTCTCTTTATCACCCCACTACATTTTAACGTATATATATTACGGTACTGTGTATCTTAATACTGTCGTAGTTTGTTAATATATGGTTGTGCATAAGTACCTATTCAACAAATCATAACATGCTAGCAGATCCCTGCTATTCAGCGTGTGATCTAGTTTCTAGGAATCTCAGAACATACATAATATTAATTCACAGTATACTACAGGTTGCGAAGAGCGTCTAGAACTAAACAAGCTAAACAAACAATGATGGAATTAAAAAGCAAAGCAAAAGCAAAGGATTACGGAAAACGACTCATTGCCATTATTTTTGTTTGGGAAATTATCAAAGAACAAGAGAAATTGTCAGCTTTTTAAAGGCTACTAAAGAAACACGGACGGGCTTTAGTTAACCCTCCCAAGGTCCTTCACTTGCTTTTTATGTTCTAGAACCGCGGTGACTTTTTTGAACAATCTTACATCCCATTGGCCTTTAATGGGCTCCATCATCATCTTTTTGAGGCACACAAAAACACCCCGGGCCTGGTTCTTATCGCACGATAAGCTACCTATTTCTCGCCGTCCGCAAGTCTACACCTTGGGTGGATCGAAATTACCCTGCGACTCTTCACACCTAAAACGTCTCCTACTACAGCCGAGGCACGAGTACAGGCGAGGGTAAGGCTAAGCTCTCACAATTTCCACCACCTCTTTCGCTTGCATTACCGCTTCACATAAGGAGGTGACAGCTTCTAATACCCTCTCACTACGTAACATGGCCTGGACTTCAGACCAGACGCGTCAGGTCACCATCGCAGATTATTCAACGAACGTATAGCGATTTCTATGCGTCTAGTTACACTAGTCGCGTCAGTAAGTCAAACCTAATAGCAGCTTTCTACAATACAGTGACCTCTTCTAAATAAACTTAACAAAGGGTCATCATCTCTCTCTAACCTTTTCCTAACCAGCTTAGGATCGGCTTCCAGTCTAACCAGATGCGAGTAAATACCTGTGTTTTACATGAAGCGACAACCTATCAGAATACAACCACCTAGTTACCTACTAGTCAACACGATACTCTTTGGATAGACTGATATTCAGACTTTCTGGCGTCTCACTACCCGTAATGACTGTCAAAAATCTACGAATGACAACGAGAATAAACTTAGCAAAAGATACAGGTACCTATGATATAAATTCACACAGAATATTTTAGAACACATCGACATATTATTTCAGGCATGATGTTTAACGTTTGACCAATTACATTAACGGGACAGTGGAGCCCGAGCGCGAAGGGGACCGGTACAAATTGAAATGTGAAGCCGGGTACAGACTGCTGTAACGTAACATGCAATGTAACTTGAAAGGAGCATTTATAAGTGTGGACACAGCGCTCGCAAGAACCGAACATGTACTCACATACTTAGTTGAAATGCTCAGTAGCCTGATTGGCGAAATCAAAACCGTAACGACATCGTAGCGTCTTAGTCGTTTAGACCATTGTCATACTCACATGCATCAATCGAGCTTGAATGACACCGATTTTAAAGTCTGAGACTTTCAAGACTTTCTTCAGCCTTGTCAATCATTATTATCCTGCTAGAATACATAATAATGTAACTCGTATGCAATAAGTCGTTGATAGATCGTTTAGTTTCAAGCAAATTGAATTGTCGTTGTATCGAATTTCGTTCAAGGAACCCGTGCATACCGACTTTGGGTAGGACTTCCATCTATCGAATATAAAAGTTCGACAATATTTGATTTTTTTGATTTTACATTAATCAGGTAACTGTTCGCGCGCGTAGTGTGCACGGTTAGCGCGCGCAAGGCGTCTACAGTATTCTGTTACATTGCACGTTACGTTACAGCAGTCTGTCCCCGGCTTAATGTCGTGTGAACGTCGGACTCGTACCTCTTCAATTTTATAGCCCTGCATTTTGTTTGAGGATCTCTCCGATTGTTCTGCTGACCTACATTTTGTTCTAGTTTCGATGAAAAATGCCGATACTTTTAATCGACGACCCGGAAAATTTATGTATAGTTTCGTTTTTTTCAATTACGTTTTAACACAGCAATTTTTTGCTTTGAAATGTACCGGTAAGCTGAACGTGACGTGTCATCAGTGCAGTAGCTCTCGCATTTATTGCATCGCATATTTTTACTATTCCAGAAATGAAATATTTCACTCATATTGTTTGGGAGTTGTCAAAGTGATCTAAAATTAAAATATGTGTATCAGATTAATAATTATATTTTTAATCTTACTCGTTCCGTGTCTGGCTTTATAATACTTTCCCTTTAGGTGGGAAATCATCAGAATGACTTTTCCCGCTCTTGGGTAGTAACAGACTTTTACTGAGTAAAACCCACTCGGTTGGTCCTTCTTTGTCTTCGTTACAGGGTCCTGGGTTTTCCTTTCAGAAGCAAACCAATGGCCCCAGAGGCTTCGACCCAGCTGGTTCCCTACGGTATACTTTGTGCAGCTATATTCCCATTACAGGATAGTCAGATTTAGATCAGGTATATGTTGATGCTGCATATTCTATACACTCTTAAATATGTAGTGGTATTACGTCCCACTTTGTGTATGATTGGTGTAAGCCCCAGGAGATTGCCTACATTGCTCCTACGTTATGACGTTAAAACGTGGGTTGTGGGAAAGCTCAGAGCTTAGCATCCTTATTCAAGATTCATATTCCAAGTACTTTTAACTCGTAAATTATTTTTTAACTTTATGCTACTTACATAGCTTCTAAAATTTATATTATAGTTGTTTAATTTTCCTTGTCAAGGCAATTTGTAACTAGATATGTTAATATTGGAGGTTATTATAAGCGATTTTGTCTGTGTTTACTTTCTGTAAAAGGCAGTCGTTACGGATAGTCAGAAGCCAGTAAAACTGACTCCAATCTTGCCATGAAGTACCGTGTTACCCCAGTTAATGGGTTGTGGAGGTCGGGTAAGCAGCCGTTCCTCGTAAAATACTGGTATTCAGCTAAATCCGGCTTGACTGGAAGCCGACCCCAATATAGTTGGGAAAAGGCTAGGCAGATGGATATAATTATGATGTGGTTCCTTATTAATAACTACGTTTTCTGGCTCCTGTAATGAAAACGATTTAAAATAGATTTTTAGGCCTTGATATCGTTTTATTTAGTGTATCAGACATATCTAATAACATTTTTCAGTACATACTAAAATTATGGATATTTTCCTACGTCCAAAATGAAGGATAGGAAATTAATTATTACTGAAATTGTTATTCTTACTCTGAAACGAAATTTTAACAAACAAAACCTAACACTAAACGTTTTACGTACAAAAAGCGTGTTTACAAATTCATTAGCGAAATCCTTTGAAGCATTTTTTTAAGGTGGGAAATTGTCGTTATGACTTCTCCCGCTCTAGGCGTAGCGGGAGGGCGTGTCAGACTTCTACTGACTAAAACCCATTCCTTCGTTCCTTCTTCATCCTAATTCCAGGGTCCCGGGGTTCTCTTTCGTCAACTGTTACTCTCTAAAGACATCAAAATGATTTCTGACTTCTAAGTACTGGCTAAAACCCACTCCTGTTCCTTCTTTACCTTCATTCCAGGGTCCCAGGGTTCTCTTTCGTTCAGCCCAAAGCTGGGCTTCGACCCTGCCGGGACCTTATAGTTTGCCAGCACAATTGTCGGTGCATTTTGTCTAGTGCGACTAATAGTCGGGCTGCGACAACGCCCCAATAGTTCAAAACGTATCGGCCCATGATCGGCGCTCTTTGTTGTTTCTCGTGCAATTGCAACAGTCTCCTGACCCAATTATTTTATTGGACATTCCATTATTTAGGTTGGGTCTTGTGATCAATATTCTACGCGATTTTAATTGAATGTAAATGGAATACAATAAGGGATGCCAGCAAAATCTTGGGGCCTACTAGGATACCGATGCCCACTAGGGCCTTGGAGAATTTCTGAAAAGGAAACCCGTCCCGGAACGCAAAGGATAACTGTAGAAACATAGTTGGGTTTTAGTCAGTAAAAGCCTGACCCTAGATAACAAGTTAAGCGATTTGAAAATTAAATCAAGGACATGACGCTATATTATATTATCTCATACGAGCCAGACTCTGAAAAATTCCGAACAAATATTTATTCCGGGATTCGAACCCGGGACACTGTGCGCATCAACAACTCGCTCAGTCACTGCGCCAACCGTGTCGTCCAAACTTGTACGAGGGTTTAAAGTGAATTTTTAAGCGAAGTTTAATCTGCCCGGTCACTAAGTTACCCTACACCTAAACGCCGTAAGTGGGTCGACCCGGATGAGGTTTACATGGAAATATTTATAAGGCTTAAACACAAAAACTGCTCTCTCAAATACTTGTGAGTCATAAGTACGAGTGCCGTCTCATTTTCGGGGGCTAAGAGTGAAAGTGACAGCGTGAGCTTTGTCATGTAAATATTATAATTATAATTAAAAGGGATAAACCTCGTTTACGGGAAGTTTTAAAGCCTTCGCCTGCGAATGAAGTTCTAAGCCTTATTGAGTTGGTAATATGTGTGCAGAGGATCCTTTTAGAATTTATCTTGTGGCGAAACTCGATGGCCTACATCCTGCGTTGGGGCGTGTTTTCATTTCGGATTTACTCGAAGTCGGCGTCAAATCCGAGCAGCTGCGCTATTCCTACAGGATATTTTCTTTTCCTTCTCCGACATGAGATCTTGACGACTGGCTTTTGTGATTTAAAAAGATTTTCGCAGGCAAAACCGCTTAGCGAAACTTGGAAGTGCCGCACATCGCCTATGAGCGATATTTATTGTATTCTCGATACACGCTGCGCATATTTAGAAGGCTTCGAGCATTGCAGCGCAGGTGGGCGGAGAGAATACGAAGACGTATAGTGTGAACATACAAAAGAAATATCGTGTTCGGAATGGCCGTGTGTTGTAGAATTTTAAATGAAATATTTATGTGTAAAAGAAATATTTTTGATGTTTGCAGCGTTAGGTAAAGTTGTAGTGATGCCGAGGCTTGTAAGTGAATGATCGATTAACGTTTGAATCCCCAACCGGTCCTATGAGACCGCGCTGTTATTGTTTTACTATTGTGTCTCGTTTCGCGGGTATCTGAGTAACTACGTACCTTCATAATATTAGTTACGATCAAAATATGTGGGTAAGCCTACAAATGTTTCAGAAGTATAGAGTGATTGTCGTCAAAACATGCGCCTTCTGGTTTTTTCCTGTTCTCAATTCAATTCAAACTAGAATTTAATTGAATTATGAGCATATACTTACATAAAAAATGCTATAACATCTTTTTTACATACAAGGAAAAAACCTCATTAATGAAATTAATAACATAATATTTAATAATAATTATTTATAACATTTAATTTAATTTGAAAATAGATTATTTTCCTACTATACGTATTTTAATCGTATTATAATTTGATTTTAATCGTGAAAGTTTGTATGGATGTCAAACACCCATTGTTTGGTACTCTTTAAAGCAAAAACTACTGAATGAATTTCGATGAAATTTGGCATACAGGTAGACCATGTCCTGGAATAGCATATAGGATAATTTTTATCCTGGGAGTATGTTCCCGTGGTACAATATTTTACTATCACGCAGGCGAAGCCACTAGCAGCAGCTAGTAGTCTCATAATAAAGAAACAACGTATCATGAAAGTGGCAAGACGAAAGACCTAGAAACAAAGATAACTAGGTCAACCCTATAAAAAAAGAAAAGATATAAATCCTATATTTCCGAACGAACGCAGCAGGGCAGCTAAATAAAGAAGTTTTGACCTCTCAAACTTACTTTATTCTAACTTACTAAGGAGATTCATCTTAACTTACAAACTCCCGGTTTATAATGAAAACAATGTTCTAAGTAATTCTGTACGAGCCTGAAAACATGCAAACTTATATTTAGGGCTCCTAAATTAGGAAGTAAGATAGCCCTATGTGTACAACAATATTTTGAAGACAGAAGATTGTTTGTAGTTGATATAGTTTACTGCAATAATGTTGGCAAAAAAAACGTAATAATCACTACGATTAGAAACGTTATTTTACTATAGTTAGAAGATTCTTAAATTAATTCCTGATTGTCAATACACAGCTCAAGACCGGCTGTAGGAAATCCTACAGTGAATTATCATTTAAACAATCATTGACATGACGGAATATCATCAGACCGACCGTAAGACGCAGCGTTGGAAGGCCTCCTACAAGGTGGACCGATGACCTGGTAAGGATTGCGGGAATCCGACGATACGAGACGCAAAGGACCGTTCGTTGTGGCGACACTTTGGGGAGGCCTATGTCCAACAGTGGACGTCTTTAAACTGAAAAGATGATGATGATGACATAACGTGATGACGCCTATGTCTTAGTCAAAACAGATATTCAAATTACAGCAATAATACTGTGATTGCTCCAGAGGTGTCTTAGGATAGACTCAAGCTTATTAATTCCACATGAAAAATTTGTCAGTTTTCTAAATTTTCTTTGAATTTTCCGATACAGCTATCCAATTTCCTTATATTTAATACGTCTTGTTATTTCAGTCAGCCTAAAAGACGCATTCTTATATCGTAGGCTTCGCTGTAAATCTTTTCAGTCGCCTTCTGACATTATCTTGAATAAAAATCTTATATCGTGATTACATTTGGGTATTGGGTATTTCGAACAACGTTAGGTAGTTACTGTTTCCAAAAGAATGAGTAAAACGTTTATATAATGACAGATTCATTCACAATTTTTCTTGTACGCCGCACGTAGGATGTAATTTTTATCTCCAGAGATGTTTTCTTTTTCGTTTTATTTTTAATGGATTTTTCTAACGTATCTGTAGTACGGTAGGTTTGGGAGTTACATAACAATATTATGTCTACTAACACAGGATCTCACGTTGGTTAGTTTACAATAACCCTCATTAGGGCATTTCCTCCTTTCTGTATCAATATCGTCGACGTTTGACCTAATGATAAGCAATATCATATGTCCAGCATCGCCTTATACCTGAATGATGACATACAAACAAAACCTCGTATATCTTATGATAATTTATCAAAAGATTTCCCTTTAAGATAAAACATAAACAGAATAACAGATGTTCTGAAGAAGCAATCTAATAATGTCAGCTTTTTCAGGAACCTAGAAAACAGTAAATAGTACAACATCAAGAAATAATAACAGAAATGTAAATACTTAGCATTTGAAATGTTAATTCGCACTTACCCTTATAAATAAACTCGTACATCGTCTCGAGGGCGGCTGTCGGTAGTATCCACAGTGAAGGATCCACAGGAATCAAATACTTTAACTACACTGAGACATTTCACATACTACATCAAAAATCTCACGGTGTGTTTACGGTATTTCTTGAATGTACGAGTATTTACATTCTTGACGTAAATAGTGGGGGGGTCGGCGGCACTCGCGTGTGCAGCGTGTGCAGGGTGTGCGGCGCACGTACACGCGTGTGTCCGCGGAGTGTTGTCGTGTCGTGTTGTCGCGGGAGCACGCGGGCGCGGCGACGTGGCGCGGCGGTGGCGGCGCGGGTGCGACTGACTCGGGGCGGGGGAGCCTTCCACCGACAGACTGCGCGCCGCCCGCCCAGTCCGAGACGCCGATACAAAATTAATACTTGTTTTCCTAAAAGCGATTTCGATTTGTCGACCCCCGAATTGGGAAAGTTAGACGGATCTTGTTAACGATAAAGGGTTCGCTAATCAACACCACGTTTTCACATCAATGTTTGTTACTTTAATAGAGTCGTTAAAGCAACTCGCTAACTTGACTTCCGGTTAACAAGTCCCGATCTGTTTTTGAATATGAAAAAGTTTGACATCAACTTTTAGTTGAATCGAAATACCTCATCTATGTACCTATAAATAAGATTACGTTATTTTTGAAAACGTTTTCGTCTATAAAGGACCTTATATTCACACGAAGCGTGAAGCTTCTTGGAAGAATCCGTCAATTCTTTCCTTTTAAATCATTACAGAAAACGGCAAATATCTGTACCTATTATTGAATGTAAACATATTAGATACAAGTAAATATTATTGCTACAGTATTTCAGATGAAACATCAGCATCAATTTATGAGTAATATAAAATCTTGATCTCCAGTTTAAGCTGGAGAAAATATTTGGAATTTAAACATTTCTAAGCTGAAAAGAGGATTATAGGGAAAGTAAGGGCTCGGTTGAACTGTTGTGGCACGACGGAGTCCCGAGCACTGAGTTCAGAGAAGACAAATATTGTGACAAAAGCCTAACATACACGGGGAAGTTCTGAAGGCGGACACTGCAGAGCAAACAAACCGGCCCGAAAGGGATTCGTCCCTGACGAGCCGTGCCGTGTAACCCACGGCGAGTCCGTTATTTTGTCTGTAACTTTGTTCACCGTAGTTTTGAAGCATGAGCTCTGCTTTGTAAAAGATACGATAATAACATGTCTGCAACATGTCCAGTTTTGTTGGTGGGAAAGCTATTTAAATTAGGCTCGCCGCTGGTGCATGTTTTTTTTCTGAGTACCTGTAGTGTTACTGGTAATGGTTTTGCTAGGCTTGCTGCTTTATAGATACTTGCACAACTGTGTTCTAGTTTCGGCGGCTTTGGTTATTTAGCTGCCTTCCTTTATTCGAGCAGTCTTTTATTGTTCAGGTGCGAAATTACCTTTTAACTCCTCCAGGGCTGGAGTGATAGGAAATATTAGACTTTTACGAACCTGTACGTATGCTTACAGTTGCCCTTTGCGTTCCAGATCAACGGCAACACTTTCTATATTCAATATTCCCGCAGTCTAGCATGTAAGATGTTAGCAAATGAGTTCTGGCTGGAATTGAACACATATTTGAAATTTATAAAGGATCATAATTTAGGAGATTGGTAGGCTTAGGTTAAAGAGTAACTTTCAAATAATCTTACAGCCCACGGGAAGAAGCTTTTGTCATTGTTTCGAAGTTAGATAAAAACCCAGAAAAAATAAACCGATTTAATCACTGAAGTCTGCCATCTAAGAACTTAGCCATTGTTTGCAAAATACTGTATTCTGTCGCTTCTGAAAAACTTGTGAAAAATCCTAACAATGCTTGGACAAAAGATGGTGTAAATTAACACAGTATTTTCCGTGAAAGCATAAAAAGAGTTGTTTCTCAAATTTCACAAGGATCAATCGAAGCAAATAAGACGATGGCAACACGACGCTCGCGGCGTTGTTCCGATGCCTCTTTTTATCTAAATGGCGTAAATGTTCCTCTAATTCTTTATTGTTTATTGAGGAAGAAAAACGTAGTACGAGTATTTGCGTGTTTTAAATTACTTTTATATTTTTATACGTTACAGTCTATTTTTGTGACACACTTGGGGTGTTTATTGTAATTCGAATAAAATCAATATTGTGTTCCTTTGGTTTCGGCCTAGTTTTGACAAAAAAAAACCAGTTACATCTCATACCACTGAAATTAAAGTACAAATTATCAGAACAAATGAATGAGATGATAAGTGTAATGAGAACTAATGATCATGTTCATCAGACAAACATTTTTCTTGGATGGAAATCGAACCCCACGACCTCTCGCATAATAGTAAGGGTCACTAAAGAAAAGGTATAGTTATACATAAACTAACATTTCCCTATTACATTCCACTTAAAAGTTTAGGTTCCTAACATAAACATACATTGACATTATCACATAGGAATACATAGTAAACAGAGCTACAACAGGCTAACCAAACCAGCTTTCGAGGAACCTACAGACTGGGCCAATTACGAAGTTTAATAACAACAACCAATAAACTATTAACAGACCGTGCTTTAGTATATTTTAAGGTCTAGTTTAGTGTCAGAGGCTAGGGTTTATCCTTCATGGAATACAGGTTTCAGGGAATCCTATTTTAAGACTTCCAAGAGCTAATCCGCTTGTCTTCACAAAAAGGCTAGCTTCTGCCAGCGGTTTCGCCTGAGTGAATGTAGTTTTTTTTTTCAATAGTAACACCATCATCATTTTAGCCGAAGGAGAAGCCAAACTGGTGTATGAAATGATTGCTGCATCACTAACTCCCTCGCTTACGCAATAACAATATTTGTATAATTTTAGGTAGAGAAGTGTAAAAGTAGATGTTAATTTTTTTAAAGGGTACGATGAGGCTGACGTACCTTTGTAAGGTAAAGCCTCGAAATAAATAAAGATTAAAAAAAAAAATTTAGCCGAAAGACGTCCACTGCTCGACATAGGCCTCCCCCGAGCGTCACCAAAACGATCATCTGTATGACTCGCATCCATCGGAAACATAATAACATACTTCTGGGATAAAACGTACCCTATGTCCTCTTCTAGGACATGGACATTCTACCCTTGTGCCAAATTTCATCCATTCTATTTGAATGTGAAGAAGTAACACACACACATACATGCAAACTCACCCGTTTATATTATTAGTTTAATACAAAAACAACAGTTTATATCTACCTCATAATAATAGGTGTGGGTATTGTGTACTTTGCAGTTAATGTAATATAACGCACAGTAGGTCAAGTATTATTAGAATAACTAAAGAAACATTTTTAGTAGGAAGTTTTCTATACTAATACTAGCTGACTCGATAAACGTTATTCTGTCATGTAAATTATTAAAGGAAAAAATGGAGGGCAGGGTTTTTTTATTAGGTAGAATAACATCCAATGATTTTTCCTACTCTAATGCGAAGCGGGAAGGCTTGTCAAACTTTTACTGACTAAAATATACTCCAGATTCCATTCTTGAACTTGCATTCCAGAACCCTGAGTTTTTCTTTCATGATATTGTCCTGACTTACGAGTCATGTTAGTGGGTTTAAATCCTTGCAGACGTTTTACTTTGTGTAACGCACAACCATGACCACTGTTCTCAAAACGGTAAAGTAAAATATCGTGATGCATATCCTAGCACCAAAAATTCAAAGACATGTATCATCCACTACCCCATACCGAGCCCGCACTGTGGATCACGGCCATTTCTTCTTCTAGAAATAACAAATGATGTTTATTTTGCAAATAGGTTTTCACAAACACTTTTACATGTCAATTTTTTTATGGACTTTTTATTAATGAGGCCGAGGAAAGCATGCTTGAGTCCCAGTAACAGGATATTACCTATAAAGCTAATCTATAATTATATATACAAGAGAAACAGGCTGACCCGTGCGTATATATCAGCACGGGTAAAACCACTGAGACTAGGAGAGTGAGATTTTGTGACTCTCTAATTCTAAGGATTTTTAGAAAAACCACCTTTAAACGAGTAAAAAGGGAAATTTCAAATGTATACAAAATCTCATTCCGCGTATCAATATACCTACTTGAAAGTTAGGACAAATAGTAACCTAAGTAAATAATAAAGGTTTTCGTTATTTGTTTTGAACTAACTACCCCCAATGGAACAATTTATGGAGTTTTAAAAATTATATTATAAAGGATTTTCATTTCTTGGGTTTATAAAGTTGTTACTAATTAAGACTGTTATTATTAGTTTTACAAAACTATTATTAGCTAACTACTATTACTAGTATCAGAATTAGAAAAGAGTAATAGTATAAGTTACAACCACTGGAACTACTGATCCAATGGCGACAATTATTCCTCACTACATTATCAATCAGCGTCATCATCTCAGCCGAAAGACATCCACTGCTGGACATAGACTGCATTGCTCTTTGGGTGACTTTTAAGCCTTCTGATGAAGCCCATTGTGAGCGACCACGTTTCCGAGCCATAAGTCATCACTGGTCATAAACATTATCAATGAATGACCATAAACTGCTTTTTAACCTGAAAATGCACAATCCCAATGGAACAGGCCACGCAGAGCGAAGTCATGGGGAAAAAACTAGTCTTATTATTATCATAAAGACGATAGTTTGTATGTACAATTATGTCTGTAAATGCTTGATACTCCTGCACACTCAAACGACTAAACGGATTTAAATGAAACTTGCCACATGGATAGACCATGACCTAGAATAGCAAATAGGATATGTTTTATCATTTTGTCTAGGAAATATGTACTATCGAGGTAATTTTCTACTTTTACGCGAGCAAAACCGTGAGCAAAAGCTAGTAAAGCATAATTTGAAGAGAATGTTATTTATTGCGCTTGTTATTTATACGCAGATAACACGAATTCTGCTAAAAAGCATTAGTTTTCTTCGCTGCAAAGTCAAAGCTCAAAGAAAGTACAACTTTTCAATTCAGCGTATTCCTACTCTGCCTTTTTGTGTAAAAGAAAAAACTAAGTTTAAGAGACTAGCATAATTGTGGGACCTACCGACCTAAGAAACTTTATCTGAATAGATTACTCTATTCAACGAGGACGAGTCCCCTTGTCTCGGATTTCTTTTGTTTATTGTTTTACAGACGGTTTGTACAATCACTTAAATTGTATTCTTTTGTTTTATTTGATACGTTATTTTAATTTTTTAACATTACGACTGTTGGCAGGTTATTGTGGCTCACAGCTAAAGAGGTGAAATTCTCTACCGGAACCTGTGTTTCCTGATAGCTAGTCTTTGAGACAAGAGGGAGTAGGTTACTTCTAAGCAAGCATGCTCCATCATCGCAATTACCATCTGATAAGGTAGTATCAATAATAAAAAAGTAGGAGGATTTCCCCCACAAATAAAAGGCAGAGATTTCGTAGCGCTTCGTAGCGCCTACGCGGCTACGCAGATCGGCTACGAAAGCTTTTCATATTCTACGTTTTAAAAATACGTAGCTAAAGGGATATTAATTTAAGGTTTAAACAATGTAAATATAATATTTACATAATGGACTTACATATCTCATTTCATTTTTTGCTAGAACTTTCAGTCCATTATCAGCTTATGTTGACTGAATAAAGTAAGTACACATTATTGTTACATAAATTCTACTTATAACGTACCAGTAAATATATATTTTTCATATCGGGCTTTATTTTTTAATGGGACAAAAATAATCAGGTATACCCAGAAGATCATAAGTTAGTTTTTACCTTCCTGTAACCATCAACACTTTTCTTATTAACCAGCATTATTATCATCGTATAACCTCTAATTCCTCTTCCCAAAACACGCGAAAACCGAATCCCAATGTAATAAATTCCATCTAAAGTAATGTCAGTACATCTGTCGGTATTGAAAATGAGGTGTACGAAGCCCGGCATTTCATCAAACAGACCAGTTGACCCCGTTCGCCCGAGCGAAGCCGCGGCGCGATATAATGTGGTCACAGCTGGCGCCCTCAACCCGCATACAATTGGATTTTTAACTGTGGACCTCATCGGACAGTAGAATTGCCTTTATTGGGTTAGGGCAATAATGGAACGAACCGGGTGACTATGTCACTGGACCTCACCTAGATTGTCGTACGTTTTTGTGTAAACCTGAAATCGACTGTTATTTCTGGGTATCGTAAAATAACAAACATTATTCCAGCTTTGTATCATTTTGCAGAATCAAACAGATTCAATAAAACATTTGAATAAGATTCGTATCTCTCCAAATAAGAAATCTAAACAGTATTACCTGCCACTATTTCCGCTGAACATGCCAGAAAACATTGGCATACAGGCGAGATTCGCTTATTCGCATTGTGTAATAGAAAACGTAAACAATAGTATGTAATAGTGCGGTCCTTTCCGAGTGCGAGCGAGCGGAAGGCTGACCCAATCGGTCCGCGTCAGCTCAATATGACGGCAGCAATAATGCGGTCGTGCCGCCTTCCTACACGATTAAATTTTCAACATTTCCTCACGCAACATCATAAAAAACCCACAAGCCTTGAACGTGGATTGTACATACCTATCCAACTTTTTTTAAATCCCAAACATTTCACCCATTTATCAGACGACCCACATATCATACGGACTCATAGCGTTTACATAAAGAGACGATGCTTTTGTTGGCAAAGCTGATACAATTGAAACAAATGCACGTTTCAACCGACCAACTTGACAATTTGTACCTATAAATTTAACCCGTTGAGTGGGTAAATGGAGTAAATCTATTGTCTTTCCATGTCACCTAGTAAATAAATTAAATAAGTAGAATTTTGTTGCGGCTGAACAATGTTGTTTTTACTGTAAAACTGGATAGTTTGTGCGTGAGAGGATATTCGAAATCGTTTTACGTCTACGTCTAAAGGTTAGGTCTCCAGCGTGCCATGTTAAATGTTGTACCTATCTTACCGTACTTCTCTTTTAGACGTTTTAGTCAAACTGACGTTTGAGTGAGGTTCTGAAATTGCCTAGCGTTCCTCTCTCGTATAGAATTTAAGATGAGAGAGTTGAGGCGTACACGCGGAGTCGTGTGCGATATGACGCGTTGACGCGAGGTGGCGGGTTGGCGGGCTGCGGGCTGGCAGGATGGCGTCACGAGTACAATTGGCAGGACATTAGCATAACGAGGCGGTCCCGGCCCGCTCTTAATGAATGGTCTTGCAATTGAAACAATAGTGGATTAGCGCCAACTCCCTTATCTGTTTATGTAAATCAGGGCTGTGGCCGGATCGCTATGCTACAGCTGATTCTCCGAGATGCTGAAATGTTACTCAATGTTTATCGATGTTCGTTTGATTTCGAATAATTAGGCTTAGGTTATATTGACATTGTGCCAGCTTGTAGCTTTCCCTTTGTCTACTGCATAACTGGATAGAGTGTGTCCCTTTCCTTGTTGATTTTGTAGACACAATTCAGGCGTTTGTATCTGTTTCTCTGTTATTAGATCTACTGCGTAATTATTTCGAAAAGTAACACCATAAATGTAGATTAATTTAATTATAATCTATTTTCTAATTTATTATTCCTTAACCTCCTCTTTCTTGCACTGTATTCCTCCATGCTTAGAGTTGTGCCACGCTTCGTCACTTTTGACTGTTGTGATATTCCTCCATCTGTTTCTGTGTCAGGTGGTGTGGATGGCCTTATATACCGTAAAATCAAGAGCGGTGCGGATCTGGACAGATCAATGTATTTGGCTTTGGCCCGAGGCCTCTTCCCATCTACTTTGCCTTTCGAGGTGGCCACCGTCTTTCTTAGAAATGTGACCGGATTATTGCAGAATCTTACAAAGACACGCGGACTACAACCGCGAAAAGATTTTGAGTTCTCGCAATATGGATAAAGTTTCCTTAACGTTAAAGGAAAATTGATTTACAATAATAGACTTTCATAACTAAAACTCTATCAATAAATAATGCCAATAACTTAATTAGCAACTTTCAATTCCCCGCTACACGGCCTGCCATGTAGCCTGTATTAGAAGTGATGTTTGCCGCTGTTGTGACGCATAATAGCATGTACGCGTGTAAACGACGCCGACACGTAGGTACTTGTACCAGTGAGCAGTATATCACCTCGTATCACCGGACGATATGTTAGGACATATGTCTAGTCGAACAAACTTTTTGCTTTACAAGGCGACCGCACGTCAAAGGTAATAAAACCAATATAAACACTAGTGTCGCATTTTCTGGAACACCGCACTACGTTAGGTCAACTTAAAATCAATATTACATAGCTACTACTGAATTACGGACAGTCTCTGTGTCAATATTAATTTTTAATTAACATAATAATGATCACGTATAATAAGATAATGGATATTATTATGAAATAACTTATTATAACGTTGAAAAAAACTTACTTATAAGTGGTACCTATTTTATAAGAATTTACTTTTCAACTATCATAAGTGTTTAAGAGTAGCAGGTTACATTTTGGAAACACTTTCATTGTGTGTATAGCTAAGGACTGAAATTCCCTGCTGAACCCTGTGTTTCCCGTTAGCCACAACCGGTCATTAAACCAAGAGTGAATATGTTACTTCTAAGTAAGCGTGTTTCATTGTCGACTAGAGCACAGCTTACCATAAAGTGTAAAGTTGACTGACTGGCATATCAACGCGCAGCCGAAATTACATGGCCTAAGAGCATGAAATTTTGTACAAAGTTTTCTTTTATGACTTCAGCGAGCACTAAGAGAGGGTTTTTCAAAATCCACCCCCTAATGGGAAAGGAGGTTTCAAAATTTGTATAGAGAAACCTAATTTCACACGGGCGAGGCCACTAGCAAACTACACAAACTACTAATTCGACCGTACGTTCGATATGATATGTTACATCTGCAACTTGTAATCGCCTGCACGCAACTGCTGTAAAAAAGGCGTTGATGGGACCAAGTGTGACGTCAACGATTTACGTATTGTCATCGTCGGGTACAAGTATTTATTGTAAGGATGAGTGCAATGGATTGATGGATCAGTATGCCGATATTTTCATTGAAAGGAAATATAAATTGGTCACTGCATTCAACGGTTAATTTTATTTGCATTATAGGCCTTGTCGTGTTCCCACTGTTGGGACTCAGGCCTCCTCTCTAGGAGAGAAAATGGGCCCTAATCCATCACGCGGGCCCAGTATGGATTGGTGGATGTCACATGTCTTTAAAGTTTTGGTTCTAGGACATGCCGGTTTCCTCACGATGTTTTCCTTCACCATTCAACATTCAACGGTTAAGGTAGAACATAATTATTGTGTGATTTAAAATTATTTTCGTACTTCGTGAATCTACTTTAATGTTAAGTTTATATCAAAAACATCTCATAGACTCTCATAATAGTCTAGTTTTTGAATAAAGCACAAAAACAATGTTCCAATTTTCCACGTAGACAGCCTACCGACCTAATTAACGCTGAAACAGCGCACCCAATTAATAAGCAAGTTATCAGGCCGGTACAAACGACGGTGCCGTCATAAATATATACCAAAAAACAGAGTTCATTATCTACGTCAGCTGGACCGTCAAACCAATTTTAATATCAGCACAGCACGAAACATGAGGGCCGTAACAATACACAAAACGTTCGCTTGTTAGTAATTTCCGGCTTCGCTAATTTACTGCGTCGCTTTCGACAACGAAGCCAGGCCGTAAGCTTTAAAACGGTGTCATTAAAACATAGGAGCGTCTTTCTCGTTTGTTTATGGTAATCGAGTGGGCAAGTTGCGAAGCTTTGATTCCGAAGCTGACCCGTGCCCGACACGCCCCAGTTTACTTTACCACATTAACGATGCGACCTTTCACAAAATTCGACGGTTCCTTAGTTTTAACGAACTTCAGTTTTGCCTTTCAAAGCAACCTTAGTACACACTACGTCCCAATTTTCTACCTCCAGGAAAATTGCCTGCACCTCAAAGCTGCACCGACGTAGTTATCGGATCACTTGATCTCGTTAATATAGAGCCACGCTTTTCTTTAGCATTTTGTTCCGAAATATTTTTGGCTTTAAACGTTCCGCTTGGAGCCAAGCTTACGTTAGTGAAATAAGGAACTGTTTATACAAAATGAAATGTAAGAGTTAAGGCGGAAATTCCGAGCGATGTGTATTAAAATAAAACAATTCTCGAGCCTGCAATAATGCTAACAATGATTAAGACTGCGCTGGCAGCACCTCCTCCGCTGAACAGTTTGAATCCTCTCCAAGTTTTAAACGAATTTCATTGCGCGAAATAAAAGCATACGGCCGTCTGAGCGAGCGGGTATGCTATATTTCTGACGTCACGACACTCGATAATGCCGCCCGTATTTTATTATTCCTGAACTTTTTTTCTGTTGGGGATGTTCGCGCAAAAATTTATGACGGCTGCCGAGTGTCCGAAAGTAATCCATTAGCTTCGAAAACAACAGAATGGCCGAACTTTGTAATGTTCTTCGACTACTAGCTTAGAGTACCCACGTCACTGATAGGCAAAGTATGAAGTTTTCCAATTTATCGCTGATCTCAAGTTTGCAGTGGTAGGTCAATCCCCGATGGATACTTACGGGAAACGTTATTCGCCAGGTAATATACATCTGATCAAAGGGGAGGCTCGCCCGTTGTACCCGTAGGCGTAAATCTTGCCTTTACGGCCTCACCTGTCGATGGAATAATTTACTGCCGGCTTAAAACTTCTTCCCAAAAGGAAATCCCAAACACTTCTCAAGAAATAACTGAATAAGAAATTGTCGATTGAACGCACGACGCGACGCGGCGCGGCACCGCCCCTGCCTGACAGCGAGAAAATTCAAACTTAAACCTCCTCTAATAGAATAAATAAAATTCCGTACACTTTCCCGCGATAACAGATTTAACGTGAAGATTTATGTGAAAATGTACTTGTTGATTTATCTCTAAAATCACACGCCTTGACGCTGAAAACACAATCTGCCCAAACGATTTTGACAGCGAGTTACGCGCTGTACTACTACTAACACGGAGACTAAATATCTGCACGCGGTTATATTTTGTGTTGTAGCGGTGAGCTGGACCGTTGGCATCCCGATATCGATGGATATAAGCAATTTGCAAGTAAAATGCGAATGTCGGATGCACGGGCGGCACTGGCGTCGAACATCTATTTTTTTTTATTATTTTCATAGAATTTCATACATAAATATTGCACAACTACGCTTTTAAGTTCATCTACTGTGACGGAAAAATATTGGGGAAGTGTAAATAAATGGTGGAAGACGTGTTTATTGCTCGAAGAACATTAGGAAAGGCCATTATTCTATCTCAGAGAGCGGGTGGTTAAGTTTATTTGGTCATAAATGTAAATTGATTCGAGTAGGAAGTTTACAATTTGGCAAATTGTATAACAAAGTGTGTTGGCGGGTGTACAGCATAGATAATTCAATGTGAGCGACGTTAGTTACGATGGCTCTAAGAATGGGTGGTGTTCAGTTTAGTAGATTATCTTGGCGGGAGGCTGGCCGCGCGCGGCGTGTGTACAGGCACCAGTCCAACTGGCACAGACCACACTTAGCTGGCGAACAATCCATTAGTATGTCGGATTTGCTACCGCCGAGATTTATATCCTAAGTTACAGGCTATACTGAAACTTTTTTGTTCGACTAATGTTTAGACTTTTAGCTATTAATTATTCCCGCTAGCTATATCGTAGCATAAAAACATACTAACGGAGTTTCTGTTGCCCAGTCAACAGTTTGGAAAGATTTTCTTAAGTACTTAAGAAGAAGTTTTTCCAATTAAGTAGTTTTGCCTTTTAGCGTTCATTTTGCCAAAAAATATCCTAATCGCTTTGCGTCGTCTTTAGTACAAAATGCTACGTACGTACGGATTCGCGCACGAAAGGTTCCGTACTGTCCGTAGCAAAAAACTGACAAAAAATGACTTTTTTGTATGGGAACCCCACTTAATAGGTATTTATTTTATTCTGTGTATTATTATGTTTATTTATTTATAGTATTTCATACTATAACAGCTGTAAAAGAAATAACGCATCTGCAAATTTCAACTGACTAGCTATCACGGCTCATGAGATACAGCCTGGTGACAAATAGACGAACAAAGGTGTTATAGCAAAAAGGTCCCGTACTATTTGGGTAAGGAACCCTAAAAAAAGTTTCTGATAATGTAGACAGTTACAAAGTAAACGGCCTATCTTCTTAATAGAGCATTATGAAGCTACACGCGGAACGTTATTAAACGAGAACATTTTTCAATGGCCGCCATAAAAATGTAAATGCGTGAACTAACACTCTGGTAGTGTGAAGGTAAGATATTCATAACAATAGTGCGGGCGTTGCTGGGCCGCCTGGCACGCGAACCTCGCAGAATCGTCATAGAATAAATAGTTACAGAAGGCCGACTTCGTACAACGGGCGAAAATAGCTTCACACACACATACACGATTGGGTCTAGTCTTTCCTTTGGTATCAGATACAGACTAAGAGAAATAACTCTAATAAATGAAAATTACAGTACGCTTGCTCGCCCTCTAACAGTCTTTCCAGTTCGTTTACAAACAAACACTACCTGGTAGAAGCGAGTGTGAGCTGTACATCGGCAATTTTTACTAATGTAGTCTTCGTTTGCTTGGTTAAAACTGTTAGTTAAAACTGCACTTGCACTTGCTGAATGTGAAACATATCTGTGTTTGTGTGCATTTTTGATCACGATATTTAAACGGCCTTCTGTGGCCTATCTATTCCGTGCAGCCTCGCTTCGCATGTGCAAACATTCCTACTTATAACACGTCCACTGTGAGATAATGTAATTATTTCTCGTTCCTGCCCCCACTCGCCGATTATACCCCATTTTTACCGTACTAATTAACATTCGTGGTTCAGTTTACCAAAGTTTATCGCGGAAATTTCGTTTCACGCGTTTTGACGCGGAATTAATTTGGTCAAACAGATTTAGATTACAGTCGTGTTTAATATATAATTTGGTACCACATTACCAATGTGTATTGCTAGTAAATTTCCTTTTGGTGATACATAATTCTATATTATTTAACAGAGATTATATTTTGGGTAAACCCATTAACGTTGTATTTATTTAGCTATCCCAGTTACTAAACACACTGTTTGAACAAACTTGATTTCTGTTACTGTTAGCTTATATCATCCCCCTGCCAGGCCTTTACCCTTGCTTTCCAGGGGAGGCTTTACGATACCCAGTCGATATTATTATATAACTAGCTGACCCGGTAAACGTTTTTCTGCCATGAAATAAATGATCAAAGTAAAAATGGGGGATGGAGGAAGGAGGGTAAAAATATTATTCTATCAGTTGCCCTGTGCGTTCCGTGATAGCTCTTTTGAACAATCCTGCCTAACACAACAGGTCCTGTAATTGCTTTTGTGGTCTGCTGTGACACCGAATTGATACGAGAATAACGCTCATAGCAAATCTTTATACGTATAATAAATTATTCTTCTGTAAGTGTGTTTTTCACCTATCTTCTCCCAAACGGCTTGACCTGTATGGATAAAACTTTGCATGTGTATTTCATTGGGTCCCTGGACGGTTTGAAAATAAAATCGACCTGGTGCTGTTATCTAGTTTAATTTTTTTTCTGACGAAATGCCAGCATTCGGACAGGACAACGTCAGTCGGAACAAAATTGCTTATTATTCCATAACTTCAAACATAAAATGACTTGTCATTTATCAATAACAATGTCTCAGAAACCATTCTAAAACACAAAGAAAACGACAATAATTAAAATAAATCAACTACATAAATAAGGGAACAAGGGTGAATCTGTGGGAGACATCTGGCACACTTTAATTTGTTTTGTACCATTGTTATGCGAAATTAATATTCCAATTTATTCCATTTGTGTATCGAGGAGTGTAAATCAATATTTGGTGGCAGTCGTTTCTCGGCGCCACGTCTTAAGCGCCCCAACAGATAGGCGCCGCGATATAATTGGAATGCTTCGCCCCAGTAATTAGATGAATTGTGTGACGATTTATATGCTTACGATATGTTTGATTTCGCCTCCTGTGATAGATTCAGTCTCCACACGATGCCAAGATTTTTTTGCGAAATGGCATAATCGATTCCTATTCCATTGATAACTTAAAATTAAGTGGAATTCGGAATCGGAATTTTGAAATTTCGTTTGTCGGAATTTGAAACGAAATTCTGGCGGAGGTGCATACGAAGTCGTCAAATTAACGCTAATTAAACAAATAAAAACTTGGAAGCGAATTCACAACATTCAAAATACGAAACAAAACAACAAGTGAAAAAGTAATCGACAGAAGCGAACGTGTGACAAGTATAAACTTTTTTGTACTACTATTAAACAGAAGTTATTTACTTCTGTTTAATATTTATCGGAACCGAAATCGGAATGGAAGATGCAAAGTTACTCGGCCGAATTTTGGAATCGAATTCGATCCTCCCTCACAAGTCTAAAACCAATCGGCTTTAGAAGATAACTCGAACAGAATTACGCACTAAAAAAAATACAAGCGTCTAAAAAAATACTACAACACCACACAGACATACCATGACATAGAACTGTTTAATTTACACACAAACCTCAAAATGTAGGACATTTTACTGTTGTACACGCATTAGTAAAATTACTTACAAAATTAAGTAAACATACAACCAGACAGATAATATTAAATGTATGAAGGCTGATGTAAAAGTAAGTTTACAGCATGTCAGCACTCATAATTCAACGCTTATTTATTAAGCACGTAGTAATAACAAATTGTATGAAAAAGCAGGATTGCGTGTTATCCTCGATTTAAACGTAACCTTATCAAAACATGCTGTTTTAATTTTTGTATCAAATACATGAGTTTTGTGTGTTTGACTTAATAAAATATGTGGAGTTTGAACAAAAGCTTTGGCCTCATAAAAGTCACGCATGTAGGCTTCCCATTGCGAGTAAAAACGCCATGCCAACTTTATTCAAAGGTGGAATCAGGACGTAGGTCTTTCCTAGAACCGAATTTTGGTATTCTATTTAATTTTTATTATAAACTGTCTTCTGCCAGCGGCTACGCCCATGTAAAGATTTTTTTTTTAATTTCACCCCACACTAGGACTTACTCCTGTATCGTAGGTACATTCACAGCCACGTAAACTCATATACACAATACACACAGACCCAGGAAAATAATTCTTTCAAGCAAATAAATCTTTCTTTTTTGCAAATTAATCAATATGCATGTAGTGACATCTATGACGCCACATAGGAACTAACATTCAAAAGCCGTGAGTTTTCCGTGCGATTACCGTCCAAAAATTAACTATCGATCAGTTGCCAGGACCAGACATAACATACGTCTCGTCGTAGGATCCCTTTTCAACAAAAGTATGCAGGACTTCACACCCTGTTCCACACATCTCTATATGAATATTGTAACTCATCAAGCCTTCTAGTTTCAGCAAATACATCTGAACAACGCAACGACAAAAGTTTTCAATACGTACGCTACTCGTAATATTGCCAGTCGTTGTGGTTTCAGCAATGGCTTAGTTACACCCTGTAATTCTGAAGGGTAGGGTGGAGTGTACTTTCTCTGGTCCCAAATGACCGTATTAAGTTTCAAAACGGAAGGGGACGATCGTATCAACAATTGTAGAATGCCAGGACGAAGAATGAATCAATGATTTTTTGACATTTAAAACAGGGGGATTTTTAAACTTTTAAATCACTATTTATAAAATAAGAATTATACTAAGGGCCTATTTCACCACCTATGATTAAGTTTTGAGTATCTTACTTGACAGATAATTTCATACAAAATCTGTCACATTTTTGAATTTATTCAGCGAGTAGTGCCTACTCGGACATTGTGAAACAGGCCCTAAGTATAATGCCAACTACACTGATTTGTAAAATCCAATGAATTTTCAAAATTCAATAGTGATATTATTCTTACTTGTATAAAACTGTAAGGGCCTGTTTCACAATGTCCGAGTAGGCACTACTCACTGAATAAATTCAAAAATGTGACAGAATTCGTATGAAATTATCTGTCAAGTAAGATACTCGAAACTTAATCATAGGTGGTGAAACAGGCCCTAAGTAATGTTTTATTTCTATGATATTTAATAGGCTCACGTGTCTCACCTAATTGTAAGTGACGATGGAGTATGCTTGCCTAAAAATTACCTAACACTCTTGAATTAAAGACCCTTAGGACAACCTTAGGGTCTTTAATTCAAGAGTGTGTTGTCTGTGTTTCCTGATAGGCACAAGGCTATCAGGAAACACAGATGCACAATGAATGTGTCCCCAAAACGTTTTTGCAACAACAAGAAGATAGTATTACCTATAGTACCCTACACACAAAACCTTGCTAGATTTTTGTGTTTCTTGGTAGCTACAAGCAATATTACAGGCTACTTCTACGCAAGTGTACTCCATCGTCGACCACATCATCGTTTATAATTAGGTGAGATAATGGTCATACGTGAGCCTATCATAAATCGTAAAAATAAAAACAATTACTACCAATTTTTTTATTTAGAATCCGGTTAAGTACAAGCTTACACATTTATACCACATACAGAACTGTACAACACTTCCTCATTTTAATATTCAATGAGGTTCTTTACTGTGACACTCTAGCGCGAGAGAAAAGAAGTCACCGGCGACCTTTCGCCGACATTCGGGAGGGAGATAGTTAATTAAATAAATGGTCTGAGACGATACCCCTCATCATTCTCTCCTGCGCCCTACATAAGGCAGTATTGTTGTGTAACTTCGGGCTTTTATTGGGTTTTTACACTACCTTTGTATTTATTTGTTGCGAAGAAAGGTTGGTAAATAAGGGCGGTACACATGCTTTAGCTGTAAGGGTGCTTTTCAGTTTTCCACAAGATGTACTCGCACAGCTGAGCTATCTAAGCAGCGTGTAACTGAGATATCAAAATATTGCATTGCTTTTGCTAAAACTGTGCGAGTGCAAGGAGCTTGCTCATTATGAGTATATGAAGCGAAGCTGTGAAACGATGTGTAGCTAAATGGTCTAAATAGGTGTAGCCTTTTCAGGTAAAGGGTGGAGACTGGCGTGGTGTATCTCTCGCTTGCGTTCGTGCACACATTTTTCGATCGTATCTGTAGCACATATCTTACCTTCACAATACAGTGGTATTGTGCCTAGAACAGAGCAGGGCCTGGTTAGGAGAATGAAGTAATCCCATCTATACTATATAATATTATAAAAAGTGAATAGTTCGTTTGTTTGATCACCCTAATCTCAGAAACGACTCGAACTACTCGGTTCGAATTGAAAATTATTTCACTAGCGGATAGTCCATTTATTGAGTGATTTTTTATTTCAGTGTCTAATGGTAGTGCTATAGGTTATATAATTTCACGCTACGACTCACGGGAGTGGAGCAGTAGCCCAGGACGTGGGGGACAGCTCCTATGGATATATTTTCTCACGCGGGGTGCGTACCTCGCACATCTTAATGGTAGAAAAGCACCCTAAAGTTAGAGAAGGCTCAACAATACGTGGATGTGGGTGTATTGACGGTCTATTTTTGTTTATTTGTCGCCTTAATGTTAAAGCTGATTACTTGGAACTACATAGTTACTTCGGTTATCTATTGCCCCTTCGGTTTTGATATGTTTGCCAAGCTGCAATTCAACCTCCCTCCTATTAAACCTATCTTGATGGCATATTCAAGTAACGAGTAAACTAAGAACTCTGATGTTTGCGAAATTTCCTTGGGGTGTGGTGGTTCAGCTATAGAGATTATGTCCCTTCTTTGAGTGGAAAATCATCTAAATAACTCTTCCGGTATCTGAGTGCTACGAGAGAATGTCAGACTTTCACTAATGGGTTTTACCCATCAATCCCTCAGTAACCCTTCTGAACAATATCTAGAAAGCAATCCCACAACCCTAGATTGCAAAGGGCATCTGAAGGGCACAGGTGTGTTTTAGTCAGCAAATAGCTGATACACCCTCCCGCTCCACCATTCAGCAAGAAAAATCATTGGATAATTCTCCACCTCCAAAAATAACCGCAAATTAAGAAATTATAATACCTTAATAATAATTCCTTATAATATTATTAGTATAATAAATATAAATTTTTCTGTCTAATTATGGCCTTGTATTGCAAAATTTTGCCATTATTGACAGGAAATGATCAAGGTGGCCCGCAAAGCAATTTTATTAGATATTGATCATTCTAATTTACGTAATTAACTTATCAAATAAATAACTGAGTAGTTACATAAATATTAGTGTTTCTGTTATTTTAATAAAATTTGGTTTGCTCTAAGAACAAGTAACTAGAACTAAAGCATACAAGCATCATAATCTTGATCAGAATCATCATCATCATCATCTACCTAGCCTTTTCCCAACTATATTGGGGTCGGCTTCCAGTCAAGCCGGATTTAGCTGAACACCAGTATTTTACGAGGAGCGGCAGCCTACCAGACCTCCACAACCCATTAACTGGGGTAACACGATACTTCATGGCAAGACTGGAGTCAGATTTACTGGCTTCTGACTATCCGTAACGACTGCCAAAGATCTACAAATGACAGCCGGGACCTACGGGTTAACGTGCTTTCCGAGGCACGGAGGAAACTCGTTGATCGTAATACCTATGCTTTTTTTAGTTGGAATATCATCCAATTTCTTCTCCCGCTCTAGTGTGGAGCGAGAAGGAGTGGCAGATTTAACTATCTAAATAAAATCCATTCCTTTGCTTTGCATTTAGGACTCCGGGGTTTACTTTGTGTACATAACTATTTTTTTTATTAAAGGTTCTATATTGAACTAATAAAAAACCGGCCAAGAGCGTGTCGGGCCACGCTCAGTGTAGGTTTCCGTAGTTTCCCGTTTGTCACACTAAGTGTCCTCAATTTTTCAAAAACTGTTCGTCCCATCAAGTTCAAAATAATTTTCCTAGAAAGTTTTTATAAAGTTCTACTTTCCAGATTTTTTTCATATTTTCTAAACCTATGGTTCAAAAGTTAGAGGGGGGGACACATTGTTTTTTACTTTTGGAACGATTATTTCCGAAATTATTGATATTAAACATCTATCCTAATAAAACATTTTTTTCCAAATTTTATTTTACTACTTTGTTGGCGTGATTGATATACATATTGGTACCATATTACAGCTTTCTAGTGCTAACGGTCACAGAGATTAAGCGAGGACGGACGGACAGACATGGCGAAACTATAAGGGTTCCGTTTTTGCCATTTGGCTACGGAACCCTAGAAACAAATAGGTCAGCCGACGATCACATGAAAAACGCTGTATTTAAATTAATGGTCAAATTCTTTATGTCTTTTTCATGCTTAATCAAAATTTTACAAAGTATGTAGGTATCATATTATACTGTTATGTATTCTTTCTAATGGATAAAGATCAAAAACCTCATACAGAAGATATTTCTACAATAATTTCAGTTATTCAACAGCTATATATTCGATTTCCATATCAGTAGTTACCCTCACTAGTATAAGGCATCCAGTGCACCGTCCAGCCGTCCGGTAAGGACCAAGCCCGGGTCGACGGCGCGTTGTAGACGCGCGCCTCAAAGAGATGTCAGCAAAATTGACGGGGTCAGTTGGAGCCAATGCCTGCCAGCGCTGCGGATTTTTCAAAGGCGTTACCCTCGCAAAAAGGACAACTGAAAGAACACTGGATTTTAGTCAGTAAAAGTCTATTTTTTTTCATTTAAAGTCTGACAATTCTTCCTGCTCTACCCGGAGCGTAGGAGAAATCGTTTGCTGGTTTTCGAGGTAAAAAACGTGTGCGGTAGTCAGTATTTGTTACCATTTTTATAAACTACGTCATAACTACGAGTTAATTAAGTTTCTACCTAATATTATTAACAGGGCAGAACAAAATAATATTACACATTCACATAGCGTTATTACTTCATTAAAAATTATATGCATAAAATTAACTACTAAAACGATATTTAATATCACCACTCGCGTACCTACGTGTAATTACAATAATTAAATGATATAAAATACGGGCCTCGTTAATAACTCCACTATCTACGTTTCTCTATAAATTGAGGGAACTCCCAACGGGCGCCCATTTACCAGAGAAAAATGGCTTCGCAATAAAACACGATAGAATGAGTCATTATTTTCCCAGATTATCCAATACGATTACACTGTAGTATTGATAAAATTTTGATAATGCCTCAAGGAAAATATTTGGACAAATACCGCTTGTATTTTTGCAGACAAAGTCAGAAGATACGAACTTTTCGGACTGTATAAAAGTTTTGAAATATGTTCTTTTTACTGTGTTTATACCTACACCTACATTGCATGTTTAGTTATGTTAATACAACTCATTTTTTACCCAAAGAAGCCTGAAAGTCCCAGGCTGTTTCCTACAAAATCTTAAAAAGAATATGCTATAACCAATAGCATATTCTTTTTAAGATTTTTAGAGGACACATTTTTAGGCCGGGACATAGACAAAGTCCACGGATGCTCCGATTACATACAATTTTGAACTGGAGCCGAAAAGCTGCACGATTTCGATCCAATTTATGACGAAACTGGAGACTACGACAACTTAGTACAGAAAGAATTTCTATACTAAAAGATTCATTTTGTAGTTTTACGAGTATGACAAGTGAAATATGTACCAATTTGAACTTTTATCATAAAGGACAAAACAAAAACACAGACGGTCTATTCAATATACAGCTATTCGTTTAGGAAGTCCTTTTATGAAATCGGAACTCCGGAAATGTCAATTCAGGGTCGAACCAAAACGGAGATGAATAAATGTGAGACGAATGATAAGAAAACAAGGTGGCCTCGGAATGTTTTTCTTGTTTGTTAAGTGAAATTAATGGACATTTGTATGTTTATACATGACAAGAATAATGTGAATTATTCCTCATTGGCTGGCGGCGATGTTAGATTGACATTTGCTGTCAAATGCCAAGTTGTTGGTTTGTGTATACTTGCATTGTTCAAACGTATTTGACGATGTTTTGCCAAATAAACTTTACAATAAGTTATATGTCTGTAATTTAAAATGAACGATATTTGTAAAAATGATATATTTTTACACGTAATTTTTATATTCGGTCTATATACTCAATGAGGACCGTGTTCCGTGTGAGGAAACATCGAACCTGGAACCTGAACAAAGATTAAATAAATTCAGCAATTATGTTCATAAAATGTGCATGTAAATGACATGTGTTAGTAAAATGTGTCATCCAAATCCAATATGTAATGAAATTACATTTTGGAAATCGTCATTACTGTAAGAAAAATTTCAATTTGTCTAAGGCTTCAAAAAAGGCAATTTTGTCTTAAAAGGCTAATTGACTACAGATTATTTAAATTTTTCACTTTTAAAACAGAAACAGGTACTTTTCTAAAAACAAATAAAAACAGTAATAAAGGCTAGTGCAGACAAACGCTGCCGCTGCGACCATGCCGCAACCGCACTGCGTCCGCACCGCAATCACGCCGGACCGGCGCGTCGCATGGACTTGACAGCCAACGGACGAATAGAAAATAATTTAGATATATAGCCGTGAGTGGAATGACAATTGAAACAATGGAAAATTGTTGTAAAAACGGAAAGTAAATAAATCTTTTATATTTTATTAATATTAAACTAAAATATGTATAACTAGCTTTAGCCCGCAACTTCGCCCGCGTACATAAAATATAGTCTATGTCACTCAGGAGTACAGCAGCTTTCTATTGGTGAAAAATTTTTAGCAATCGGACCAGTACTTCCACAGATTACCTCATACAAACAAAAATACAAACTTTACCTCTTTAATAATTGTAGATATAATCTGTGTTAATGGTCATGAAATACGAGTTCATCAAATAAACTGATGGACTAGTATAGCAATGTATGTACAGGTAACCGCAACTTATGTGTTTCAATATTTAGTTACTTAAGTCAAGGAGTATGATGAAGAAGGAAGAACAAGTCTGTTATTTTAATCGGTTTCTGAAGTAAACCAAACCTAAATAGTAACCTACTGATGATTGTGTTTCTTGCCAAGATCATCATGATAAAACGAATTAAAAGAATGAAATCCATAGAAAAACTTGTAATACACACATGAGTACCTATTCTTTTTTCTCACTACATAGTGATAGTTTGCCATATCAATAACAAACAAGTCAACGTTTTCGTAGGCGCTAGGCACAGTTAAGCATAGCAACGTCGCTACCTCGGTAAAATTTAGTAAGCTGCAATTTCAACACGTGCATTCATATATCACTCAATGAACTAGTAAAGGCCAGTTTCATGAATGGGTAACATTCACCGCTTACCTACCTTCTTCTTTTTCTTCCTGCCCTTATCCCATATTACTTGGGGTCGGCGCAACACATTTTCTTCTTCCATTCTGTCCTGTCGTCCGTCACACTATGACTAACTCCCTTTTCTTTCATATCTGTCCTTATTCAATCCATCCATCTTTTCTTTGGCCTCTCTCTCCCTCTCCATCCATCCACATGGTAGTTACTCAGATACCCGCGAAACGAGACACAATAGTAAAACAATAACAGCGCGGTCTCATAGGACCGGTTGGGGATTCAAACGTTAATTGAGAACTCTTTTATTAACATGCGTTTCATCCCTCCTCTTCACATGACCATACCAAGACAAACGATTTCCTTTCAACTTTTCCGTCACTGACCTACCATCTGGTGAGATTGAGCTCAATTTAGCGCAAGAGCTGTGTCAGGGGTGCGGGATTGATCGAAATAATTACCAAGACCCTGAAACGTAAAAGACAACTGTAATATAATTTAAAATACATAATGTTTTTAGTTTATCTCGTCGTGTGCTGACTAAAAAAGGTGTCAGCAATTTTGCAATATTTTTCTGATAATTACATGTAAAAAATACAACAAAAAATATCATTAGGTACATGGAAAACGCAACATGATTTTTAAATAACACCTAATTCATCATAATTATTTCCCAGCTGGATATAGGCTTCCCCGGAGTGTTGTCACAACTACCGGTCCTGTGACTCTCACATCCATTGGTATACCGCGACACTTGCTAGATTATCTGTTTATCTCGCGGGAGACCTCCAATACTACATTTCCCAATACGAGGTCGCCACTCCAGAACCTTTCAGCCCCATCGATCATTTGATATGATCTGAACTTTTAGTAAGATACCGCAGTTAGGCACTGCATTTTTTTTTACTTTGAACCTTCAGCCTAAGAATGTGGAATGTCATGTTTGTATAATATCATCACGGAGTCTCGTGACATGTTTTATACTGGTCTAGGTCGTCATATAATTAAGAGAATAAAGCGTAGGTCTCAGATGTAAAGGTATCAGAGGCCATACCACGAGCTCTTAACGCTGAACTATTAAAGGGATGGGAGATGTTTTGAGCACCAGGAGCCGCAGAGAAATTCCCGGCCACTGTAGCGACGGACGGCCAGCAATGGGCAACTTGCTGTCAGTTATGGACTAATCCCGAGTTAATGGCGCTTTGTGTTCCACACGCGCCACAAACAGCTGTCAGCAAAATTGACGGGTCCTGCTAGAGCGGATTGGCGGAATTATTTCAAAGAGTTACAGCAACCATAGGTCACCACGCAAAGGTCAACAGAAAGAATACTGATAAGTAAAAATCTGATAGGAACTCCCTCTTGCATATCCCGAGCGGGAGAAGTGATTTGAAGATTACCCACATAAAAAGTAGAAAAGCTCTAGCTTTCCAAACACATCGTAGTGTTGGAATTGTTTTTATAGAACGAGAAAACGTAGTTCACCTGATGAAAATCATCGCTTTCCATCGGGTAAGACAACGGTCAAGCGCGAACCTATCAAAAATAGAAAATAAAATGCAAAAAAAAACAGAGTAGTCGTAAAAATTCTACAACAAAATGGCGCTCATCTAATCAGGGCTCTCGGCTAAAAGATAATGAATTTAAATATGGGTGAGATGTCACAAAAAAAATCCTAATAGATATTAATTGAGCTCTTAAAACAACGAGCGCACTGAATAGATCGGCAATTAGGTGGCATTCATCTTGCGACGCTCACGGTAGGGAAAAAGTAATTATAAGAAATGACGATGACGTCTTGCGGACAACTCTAGAAATACGGGGCCGAATTCGGTGTAGGGATGGGAATCTGACGCTATAGTTAGCAATTTTGCTTCTTAGTAAGTTATTAGTAGTTTTGTAGTAACAGTATTTGAGGTGGGAAAAATATAGTTGATTATTTATTAGGAGCACTTATGGTCTTCCTTTGATGGGATGGTGGAGTCCTCGTTTTCAGTGAATTTATTTCACTTTAGTGCTCCTATAAATCTATGATGCTCCTAATGTTGCTCTGATGCTCCTAGAAATCCATCCAATGAGCAACAGTATTATAATCATTTACCAGAATGATTGCACAACATGGCAGTTAAGTAATCTTAACCGTTGCAGGCCTTTTTTAGATTAAAAATAATTAAATAAGTTCTGCTGTGGGCGCAGCGAGAGGGAGTGTTCAATTTTTACTAACTAAAGCCTACTCCTATTTTCTCTCCTTGCCTTGCAATGCAAGTCCTCTTCTGAACCCCGTGGCCCTCGAATGTCGAGGGCCACGGGGTTCAGAAGAGAACTTCTGCACAATCCATGGCCCCAGTAGGCTGCGACCCTGCTGGGTCCCTACGATTGTGCAGACCTTACTTTGAGACGAGTGCGGAAAGATACGCGCGGTCGAGTACTTGGGCTCAGTCCGGACGGTGAGCTACACATAGAACACATTGCTCGCCGTCCACTCACATCTACGGTTGGAATAAAAGCTACCCGTGTTCCTTCAGTTGCACTTTGTATTTCAGGGTCACGATATCTCTTTCGAACAATCCCGCAGCCTAAAAAATGTATGCTTAGCCTCCAATACTTGCCTACCAACACAATTGTCTTTGTGCAATCTCGAGGATTTTGTAATTGAATGTTATCGCAGAAAATCTTAATGAGCATTGACATAAAGGTCAAAGTCATTCTGCCGTACCTATCTCAAAATTTCGCATAGTTAATTAATATCAAAATCTTTTATTTCCTAAACGGGCTTTTTGGCAAAAACACACAACTTAAAATTCCACTATCATAACTTTACATCAGCGTCATAACAAAATATCAGATCCTTTAATGAATAGCTTTTACTTACGTCACTGGCACACGACGCCTTACTAAGCAAACTTGAGTACTTCTATCAAAACCCGTTACTGCAGAAATTAATGAGTGCTAAGCCTGCAGCGCTGCACTGAATATACATTAAAATTCCCATCGGAACACGTAATAAGGATGCGAGACGACCAGCCACGTCCGACGGCGTTAAAAGAAATCATAATTAATCGTTCTATTCCCCGCCCGCTCGTCTTAATAGAGAGCTTTCCACCGCTTTCCATGTTTTCTCAGCGACGTAATAAATTAATCTCCGTTCGCAGTTTTCCTCTAAGAAAGGCAACAAACAAAACAAAGGACTGGCTAGTAACTTTCCAGCTAGTGCCCCTACCCGCTCCGTGCGTGCGTGAGCACAATGTGCTGCGAACTCACGGACGATAACAATGGCGTCTTATGAAATAGTTGGGATTATTGTTATTGCTCTATTTGATTGGATGCTCTGGATTTATAAGTTAATGTACTCAGCAATCTGGATTTCTGGAAAATCTGGATTTATAAAATTAATTTACTCAGTAATCTTGAGATTGGTCTGCGTAGTATCTAGGTCGTCGAATTTCCGACCGTGTAATGATTACAAAACTGCGCGCCAAAACTAAGATGAAACTGATGAAAGATGCTACCCGAAAAACTCCTATCCTAGTATAATGGCGCATTTTCATTAGTCAATAGGGCCCGCATGCGGGGTGCGGGAGATTTCTGGAACGCATGCCACAGCGCCCGCATTCGGGGAAACGTTTTCATTAGTCGATAGGGCCCGCATGCAGGGTGCGAGAGACTACTGGAGCGCGTGTCACATGGCCCGCATTCGGGGAACCGTATGCGGTATAACGACCATGTTACTTTCATTGGTTAGTCGAACGAGTTAACGACCAGTGAAAATGCGCCATTAAGAGAGGTTGGGCCGGACATTTCAGATGACATTTATTGGGTCCCATTGAATGCAAGACGCATCAAGGTAAACAAAGGCGTAGGTGGAGAGATGAGCTTGACAACTACCGGAGGGACTGGCCCGCAATGGCTGAGGACAGACGTGTGTGGAAAAGGGAGAGGGAGGCCTTCGTCCAGCTGCCGTCAGCTGGGACATAATAGGCTAACAACAAATACATCTCAGTAATCGTCGTTCTCATAGTTTGTTTTGGTTAAAAAACCAGTGCAGAAATAAGAACGTGCGTTATCATTACCATTCTATCCTAAAGTCGTCCACTGTTCGACATACATAGATCTCCCCCAAGTGTCGCCACAACGACAGGGCCTGTGCGTCTTCCATTCATTGGACTCGCCAAAATGTGTATACGACTATTTATTTATTTATTTTGGGAAAACAAACAATTACACACAGTTTCTATGTACGACTATGTCACAGTTAAACCCATCTATACTAATATTATAAAGAGGTAAAATTTGTAAGTTTGTAAGTAGGGGGTAATCTCTAGAACTACTGGTCCGATTTGAATAATTATTTCAGTGTTAGATAGCCCATTTATCGAGGAATGCTATAGGCTATATAACATCACGCTACGACCCACGGGAGCGGAGTAGTAACGAAAAATCTATACTAATATTATAAAGAGGTAAAATTTGTAAGTTTGTATGTAGGGGGTAATCTTTAGAACTACTGGTCCGATTTGAAAAATTCTTTCAGTGTTAGATAGCCCATTTATCGAGGAATGCTATAGGCTATATAACATCACGCTACGACCCACGGGAGCGGAGTAGTAACGAAAAGTGCGGGTGAAACCGCAGGGGACAGCTAGCCATTTATAAATTGAAACCGAATATTAAGATTTTATTCTAGTTGCGACATCTTTTAGGTTCTCAGGGTTCTCTTAGAGAGGAGGCCTAACGCTGACTCCCAGCAGTAAAATTATAAAGCCGATTAAGATTTATATTTATTATACTACTAGTACCTGTTTTATTTGTTGTTAGTAATTCTTTTGCATGTTTATTCAAATCAGTAGGTAATATTTTTTTCTTTAGCAATACTTTTGGATTTTCTACCGTCTGTTTTTTATATCCTACTTTTAAGACTGAAATGACATTACAACACAAAAGAACTGGCATCATTCCTATTGTAAGTTTGACATTACTTGTGTCAATTTAGTCTCAGGGTATAAAAAACAGACGATAGCAGATAGAATCACTTTACTAAAGTTACCACTATTTTCATTCTCGCCTCCTCTTGCAAGACCTTCTTGAACCGTAGTTCTATTTTTAAAAACCCTCAAACAAGAAAGCATCTCAAATAATTACACATGCCAGTACCAAAGCAGCCTTGTCAGTAGCGAGTGAAGCCGGTACACACGCAGAACCCTCACCTATCCGCATTAAGAGTTTATTTCCTCACAAAACAAAATGGAATAACTGGGGAGTACTTAACCTTTCTTTAGCATGGGATTAGTTACTCTCACAATACGCATGTAGGATTGTACGGGTAGGTAGGGTAAGTAAAGCTTTTTTCCTTTCATGTACATACAAGCGTTTGTTGCCCAAGTGTGGGTATACTATGTAGGTACGTGATGTTTTTTTTTTATTGAGGAAAATCATTCAATAAGTTTTCTCGCTTTGCGGAAGTGAATATCAGACTTCTACTGATTAAAACCCACGTGTATTTTTTCAATTGCCATTTGCATTCCAAGACTACGTTGAGTCTGTAGCAACATCTATGACGTCACATAGGAACTTCAAGTTAAAATCCCGCATATTGGTATGAGATTTCCCCGCGAAATTAGAGTATACACAGCAATCCAAAATCAAAAAAAATATCACGCAGTTGCCAGGACCCGACAATACCGGAATTATTCAACGGAAGTTTGAGAGACTTTACACCCTATTCCGAATACCTCTAAAACTTGTTCAAACGATCTAGACGCTATATCTACCTCCCTTATTATTGCGTCTACTGGTGTTTTATTTATAGAAGTTACAAGTGTAAAATAACACTTGCCTATTAATCAAAGAAGACCTGACAGATATTTAAACCCTTTTACATATATTGAGAATATACACAGTAATATCAAACTGAACCGTCTATATTATATGCACTTAAAATAAATACTCATAATTCATCATCATCATAATTTTAGCCGAACATACTGCATAGTCTACTGCTGGACATACGCCTGTCCCTAGCGTCACCAGAACGACCAGTCCGCATCCATCACAACAGAATTGTTTTTATTCATCAGATTAATTTTGTAACCATATTTTTCTTTCGACGAACTGGACCATAACCACTCGAAGGCACTTTTTTATATCTTACGAAAATCGAATTGATATATAAAATGCTCCATTTAATTGGCAAGCCACCGTGGTAGTTACCACAAGCCACACCTTTGTGTTGTAAAAGCCATATGTCACAGTAAAACATAAATAACTTCGTAAATGTAAATATATTTGAGTGTAATATATTCACTTTAAAATAGACTTTATTAAATGGGACTTAATACAGTCACCGGTGAAATGTGTGTTAAATTATTAATAAACCGTTGATGCTATAAATAACCATATGAATTACTCGTTCTTTTGCTGTTTGAATAATAACGAAATATTTATTAAACGGAACGGTATGAAAAACAAGCTTAAATTCATTCGTATATTTACTTTAAACTTGACACGATTTTCGATCATTGATATTCAGCCCTTGAAAGTCAAAAAGCGGTAACTCATAATTTCCGAAAATTCTGTTTGCCGTTTTCTTTGAAATTTTCTATATCTGTTAGGCTCACTCGAAAACTGCAACTTTATTGGAACAATGGAAAAAACGCTATCTTCACTTACTAGTTTTATAAATGCTCAAGTAACTCTGTTAATTGATTGCAAAAATACTCCTTAATTGCTAATCCGATCTAAATGTAATTACCGACAATACTGTACTATATGCGTACATCTATGCGCTCTAATTATTAATCTTAGTAATAGATAAGTATTGTTTTTCAGTAAGTGAATAAAGTATGCAATTTTATACGAGAAACAAAGTTGTTTTTAAACGTTAAGTAATTTACCACCCTTCATGTACCTGGAGTAAAAATTAAGATATTTTTTATCAACATTCCATGCCAATGCAGCTGTGGACAGAATACTCTTCTTTAGCTTCTTATTCTTTAGTTTCTTCTGCTGTTTTCTCTTTCTTTGTTATGCGTTTTCTCAAAACTCGTTATGTTTGAGTTACCTCTTTTTCACCTCTATAGCAGTATTTCTGTTAAGCCTACGCTTTACTATTATATTATTATCGCATGGCTATGTTATCCCATTACATGACAAAGGCTACACTTGCCTCTTTCCATTATTCCTTTGTTTTCGAACGAACGAGATTGTGCGCTATTGTTTAAAAATATTCAATTGATAAAACTGTTGACCTAGGTCAGTACACAAATATTATTTCGTAAAGATAGCTTATTTTATTTAAGCTTTGTTTCTGACTTGCAAATTCCAGGATAAAGAATTGATGGGAAGGCCTATGTCCCGCATTGAATGCCTTCTGAAACTATGACGATTATTACCTTCAATGATAGTCAGCCAAGGCATTCTTTGAAAGTGTTACCTGGTAGTGTGGTCCTGGAACGTAAGAGGCGACTGAAGGATTCACACTCGGAATAAGGGAAGTAATTTGAAGATTTCCCACTTAAAAATAATTCTAGGCAAGCTTTCTCCATCGTCCACCACCAGGTCGATCGATCGCTTACCATCAGGTCAAATGTGGTCAAGCGCGAGCCTATAAAAAATCTAAACAAAAAATCCTCCGTCAACCGAATAAGAAACCTGAGAAATTATACATCAACCCTTGACACATCCTTCACTGAATCAACAAGACCGTCATCAGAATACGTAACCACATACCTAGGCAGGCATATATAAATTATAACATAAAAAAATAAGGAAGACCGTCACCTAAATTGGACACCAGCCTGTGCCGGTGTAATTAATCAAAGAAAATGTACTGCAAACAAAACTACTCGCGGACACGCAAAAACTTATTTCGGGAGGGAAGTAAAACTAACACTAGGACTGGCTGAGTTCGCTGAAGGAAAATAGTCGGGTTTTTATTTTATTTTCACAAAGAAAGCTGTACTGTAGCTCTACAGTATCCTCGAAACTAACTGCTGCTAAACCGGGAGGAATAATTTCTAGGAAATAGTTTTTTTTTGTGATCTTTGTTGCATGTTGATTAGGATTCATTTTATATTGAGACTTGCTACTGCTTACTGCTTCATCTGCATGATAGCAGAAAATTATCCTAAGGTAACGTATTCCCGGGTTTAATGGGTTGTGGAGGTCTGGTAGGCAGCCGCGCCTCGTAAAACACTGGTATTCAGCTAAATCCGGCTTGACGTGAAGCCGACCCCAATATAGTTGGGAAAAGGCGAGGCAGATGATGAACGTATTCCCGGGTTTTTAAAGTGTCATTTAAACTATGTGTTCCAAGACATGGTCTGCTTAATGTGACCAGTTTCATCGAAATCTGTTTAGCTGTTCGAGTGTGAATAAATTACAAAAGTAGGTATACGGTTTACACAAAAAAAAATAAGATCTGAACTACTACTGCTTACTAAACTTAAACACTCAAGTACGCAAGTCCGAAAAGATGGCCCAGTAGTCACGGGTCCAAATAACTGCCTCGAATTCAAACCCAGTCGTGCGCTTTACGAGTACTATAGATAATTTTTATTTGGTCACCATGCATTGCTCTCAAAACGGTGAAGGAGAGGCTGAACATTGTGAAGAAATGAGAGTATTTCCAAAAAATCGAACACAGAGTTCGCGTGATGTATTTACATCCCATTCCATCTCATAAAGAAGAGGCCTGAGCCCCAGCTGTGGGATTATTATAAAACTAAATTATGCTATTTATACCAATTTTGCTACAATTAGTATCATCACGATCTTTTTTTTTTTTATTTGCTTAAAGGGCTTTGTCGCTTTGCGACCACATCGCCCAATCATCACGATCTTATAATGAAAAGTTTGCTTAGGAACCTTGATACTTTGATTTTCCTCAATTGAAACCCAAGATGGGCTCACCCTTAACCATAACAGAATTAAAACAATCCTTGACAACCACAACTTTGTGTAGGAGAGTAAAGTATTCGAAGATCTTTATTTAATAAGTCATTAATCATACTCCGTTAACTAAGTTATTGTAATAAGCGATGATATTACTTAGTTACCAATTGTAGCACGGCTAACCTGGTTTGTGGATACATTTGAAAGAATGTTGTGTGACAATTATTTTATTTTTATATCAAAATAAAGCTGGCTGGTATTGCACACGACTTTCTTTTATGACGTAAGCGACCACTCATCATCTACCTACCTACCTCATCATCTACCTAGCCTTTCCCAACTATATTGGGGTTGGCTTCCAGTCAAGCCGGATTTAGCTGAACTCCAGTATTTTACGAGGAGCAGCTGCCTACCAGACCTCAACAACCCATTAACTGGGGTAAAAGAGAAGAAAATTCACCTCCTTAGTGTATGAAACGGGGATCGAAAGATCTCCACACTAGGAAATCTACTTTCACGCGAACGAATCCGGTGACAAAAGCAAGTTCATACATGTAGGTAATTACCATTCAGAGACAAGAGACTATAACAATTGGACTTTACCATTTAGTGCGCCTTGTTAGCCCCAAGTGAACTATAACTTAAACAACAAAGGGGAAACCTAATATATCTAGCAAGCGCCTTTCGAAAGGCGTATCTACATCCTATACTTAAACCGTTTTTGTGTGCTAGGCCCCGCCAGTTCGCGTTGTGAAACCACTACATAACAAATACTGGGCCACGCACTGACTTACCAAGCGTTTATGATCACTGTCTACTGTTGGGTAATATCAAACGTGGATTAGCTAGTTTTATTTTTATTCCGGTACCGAATAAAATAAAGTACCGACCTGCAGCTGTGTGCCAACAAAAGTGTATTTTTTGGGTGGGAAATGTTGAATTACCTTTTCTTGCCGCTCTAGGGTTGCCAGGGCCAGAGGGAATGTTAGACTTGTATCGACTATAACTCACCTGTAGATCTTCTTCTTCTTCCTGCCTTTATCCCATATTACTTGGGGTCGACGCAACACGTTTTTTTCTTCCATTTCCTTAGAAAAGAAAGAAAAACTATTTAACTACGAGAGATGACGCAATTTTATTTATTTATACTTTATGCACATAAAGGTACAGAGGCGGACTTAATAACAGCTTACAAATTTTAAACATTCTAAGGGGAAAAGAACGTCCTGGAACGCAAAAGGCTACTGAAAAAACATAGGTATTATTTTATTTAGTAAAAGTCTGTCATGCCCTCTCCCGTTCAAAAAAAAGAAAAGGCCCAACTAACTCAAGGTAACTCTTTCGCAGAGTCCCACCTTCTTGGCAGCGGACAATTCCACAACCCAAGCAGTACACATTCCTAAGTTTACCTAAGTAAAGAAAGTTTTTAGCAATAACAATACAATGAAACCTAGATAAGTGAGGGCTCAAGGAACCTAGGATTTTTATCACTCAAAGAGGCTTTTCGAAGGTCTGAAAGGTTTGGTGTTGACCCTTGGTAATCCCTATAGAATCTTATTTTAGTCTGAGTTCCTTATCGCGTGATAGTAGACCATACTATGTAATATTCCTAAACATGGTGTACCCGTATGCCAAATTATATGCAAAATTATATCCAAATCCGTTTAACCGTTCGAGCGTGAAGAAAAGAAGTAACAAACATACACACTTACAAACTTTCGCCTTTATAATATTAGTGAGACCAAATTCAGTATCATCTTAAGCAATATAAAAGCGATAATTTACAAAGTGTAGGTACGAATCTTATTAAAAACTTACTTCTGCCAATGGCTTTACTCACATGAATGTAGAAAGCCATTTCAAGGGAACATTTTCCCGGTACATAAATCATGCACGGTAAAAAAATGTAATAAGGACTCATAGTTACTGTGATATCCTAGCTTTTTACTGATACCCAGATTTACCTATAGGGTCGGGTGTCTCACATTGAACCAGGCAGCTACATTGAACCACCGCCGAATCTCAAAAATGCGACATTGCCAAACCGCACTAATACGAGTGAAAGAGAGGTATTTACGTTCCATTCCTGCCCACTAGTTTGCGTGGCGATCGCGTGCAAAGTGGTTGTGTGAGGAGTATTCGAAAGCAAACTGACTCAAAAAGTAAATATTTTTTGCCAATTTCATTCTTTTTTAGCTTTTTTCGTTTAAATAATATCAATTTATTTATATGTACACTGTTTTCTACGGTTATTTAGCAATTAAAAGAGCTATAATTCGTGATTTTAAGAGATTGATTTGCCGGTAAAATTTTGAGTTTAGTGATCAAAACGTGGTGTGTCTCACATTGAACCACCTGAGGGTGGTACACATTGAACCACGGTTTATTGTGTACACCCCAGTCGTTAAAGGAGTGTTTTTTACAATTATTTTAATTTAATTTTAATTTGTTATATTATGGAAGGTACTTTTGTTTTTATAATGAAAAACTGTTACTTTTGTTTTTATTATTAAAATATGATAAGAATTTGACTGAAAAGCTTTTGTGATGTATAAAACTAAGACTCTCGGTTTAATTGCATATGATTTAAAGTTATTTTTATAAATATAAGGCTGATTTTTATTATTACTGTTTATTATTATTATTATTACAAAGTATTTGCCTTATAAATTGAACTAGAAGACATCGTAAATAAGGTGTCTCAATGTGGACGATACCCTGGTTAAATGTGTACCACCTGTGGTACACATTTTTCATAAAAATCTGTTTTACACCGAAACTAAAAGGAATATGAGAAATTAATGTTTTACAAAATTGAAGCTAAATAAATATGCTAACTATACACAAAAAATTAAAGGCATTGATGGAACATCCAGCCCACTATGAGACTTTGAAATTTACCTGGTTCAATGTGGGACAACTTACCATACATATTTAATTATTTATTTAAAACATCGTACAACATAAAGAAAAATTGAAGGTGAACTTATTGCTTTAGGCGTTCTCTATCTCTACCAATCTAAGGAAGTACCTTCATTTAAAACACAGGTATTCAGCCGTATCCGGTTAGACTGATTTGGGGGTTGGTAAGGTTTTCTACTGGTAACATTTTCCGAAGTGTTCGTCGTAACTGCATAGCCTAATTCCATCAAGCCCGTTCCATCATCGGACCACTAGGCGTACGGCGATGCGCTACTGGTACATGGTGATTGGTGGATATCCCACCTATACGCACAGAACTTTTTGGGAAGACATTAATTGTACGTACAGCTAAGGAGTGGAATTCCCTACCAATATTTCCTGATGGCTACAACCTGAGAATCTTTAAGTGAAGAGTGAATAGGTTACCTCTACATAAGTGCGCTCCATTGCCGATCGCTTCGTCGCTTTCCATCAAGTCAAGCGCAAACCTATCAACAATTTAAAAACTACTCGAAGACGACCCCAAGCTAATTGGGAAAACTGACTGTGTTGACTGTGTGTTTGTGTAGTCAGATTATGTTTGCCTGTGGCGCCGTCTATCTCAAACGGGTGAACAGATAATTTATTTCTGTCTAATATATTCATGAGGTGCTTACCTAGAGACATGTGCAAATGACCAAAATAACTATGTAGTCAATACCTAACTAAAAAAACTAACGTTCGATTATATCCAGACCATATCCGCAATAGGTATACATTTTATAAACCTACATGAACAACTTTCCAAGTACTCGTAGTAACAATTAGGAAATTGTCTGTCACCGTACAGTTGACGACAAAAGTACTTAATAAATAAATAAGTAGATATAAAAATATATAGGTAATAAAGTTATCTAAAAAAACTAATACATCGTTCGTTGCCTTGACCAACCTGGAAAACCCTAAACAGACTCCGCACCCAGGTTGGTTGCAGCAAAGACTATCTTCACAGATGGGGGTTCTCCTCGGACGGTTCTGATCTTCAATGTTTGTGCGGCGTCTCCACAGACCATATCCCACCTTCCATTCTACACCACGTGCCTGTGGAACATCGGATACGACTACGTGCTGCGCGGCGACCTGGAACATCGGATACGACTACGTGCTGCGCGGCGACCTCCCCGACGGGGTCAGCGTGGTCTGCTACGCAGACGACACGCTGGTCCTGGCGCGGGGAGAGTCGTACCAGGCGTCGGCCGAAACAGCGACACGCGGGGTTGCGACAGTCGTGGAGAGGATCCAGCAACTGGGACTCAAGGTGGCATTGCACAAGTCCGAGGCCATGTGCTTTCATGGCCCTCGGTACGCGCCACCTCCGGGTTCCCAAATAACGGTAGGGGGGGTCCACATCGGCGTCGGGTCGGCGATGAAGTACCTGGGACTCGTCCTCGACAGCCGGTGGACTTTCGAGGAGCATTTCCGACGTTTGGCCCCCAAACTGGACAGGTCTGGGGCCGCTCTGAAGCGGCTCCTGCCCAACCTAGGGGGTCCAGACGCCCCCTGCCGGAGGCTCTACGCGGGGATCGTTCGGTCCATGGCCCTTTACGGGGCGCCGGTTTGGGCGCTGTCGCTAGGTAAGCGACCGGCGGCCAAACTGAACGCTTGCCAGAGGGTCATGGCCATCCGGATGGTGCGGGGATACCGCACGATCTCCCGCGAAGCGGCGAGCCTCCTCGCTGGCCTGCCACCGTGGGATCTGGAGGCAACAGTCCTTGCACGCATGCACGATTTGCGCGTGGAGATGCAACGCCGGGGCGAAACTCCGCTGCCGCGACAGTCGCGGCATGGCGGACAGAGTTCCGGCGGGATCTCAGGGTGGCATGGCGACTGCGACTGTCGCAACCCAGTGCTGGGCACGCCGTCATTGAGGCGGTTAGGCCCCTCTTTGAGGAGTGGTTGGAAAGAGGTCACGGCGTCCTCTCTTTCCGTATGACGCAGGTCCTCACCGGACACGGTAAGTTCGGGAGGTTCCTGCATCGAATCAAGCAGGAGAGGACGCCCGGGTGTCGCCACTGTGTGGACCGCCCGGAGGACACGGTGGAGCACACGGTAGAAGTGTGCCCCGCTTGGGCGGAGCACCGCCGTGTCCTCGTGGAGACTATCGGGAGCGGCGACCTCTCGCGCCGGGCCCTGGTTCAGGCCATGGTCCGGAGCGAGGAGGGTTGGCATGCGGTCGCCTCCTTCTGCGAAGCAGTAATGCTCGTGAAGGAGGCTGCTGACCACGAGCGCGTGAGGGAACGGTCCTCACGCCGCCGCCGCCGAGATCCCGATCCCGATTTCCGACCACCGTAGGCGCGGGTTCGCGGACGGCGAGCACTGGGTAGCTCGCTGTCCGGCAGTCTGGAAATAATCTGGACCGAGCCCAGTCGTCAACGGCGCGTTCTGTTCCACGCGCGCCTCAAGGAGATGTCAGCAAACTGTAGGGGCCCGGTAGGGCCGAAGCCTCTGGGGGGAACATGTGGTATTCCTAACGGTTGATACCGAGTCCCCCCCAGAACGAAGGCAACGAAGGAACGGGGTAGGGGTTTAGTCAGTAAAAGTCTGACACGCCCTCCCGCTCCGCCCAAGAGCGGGGGAAGTCATTCTGATGATTCCCCTACCATAAAAAAAAAAAAAAAAAAAAAAAACCACGTGCCCTGCTGCCTATTCTGATGAGGACCTAATGACAGCATTATTAAATGGCAATGCCGTGGCCGAGTTCTAGGTAAGGCAGGGTATTTGAATAGTTTTGCCATCGACACTATAAGAAAAAGAACCTTACGTAAAGTCCTGACTGGACTAACATGTGAATACCTAGATAAGAATTTAAATATATTACACAAATACACATGTATAAGCCGACTTATCATCTTTGACGTGATTTTTTCATAGGCGGAAATAGCTGCTGGCGAGTGGGTGGTGATTTCCGGTTACTGTAGGCGAGGGATTGCTCATCATCCGCCTTTCTACGGACAAGGCCGACCTCAACGGAACATAGTTTTTCGCATACCTCGAAGAGATTTTAACATAACTAAAGAGGCCCAGGCCAATGCTACCAATCGGCAGTGAACTTAATACGACCTATACAGGTTAAAATGCATTTGAATGTATAACTGAGTTCCTTCAAATGATCCTTAGTGAACGTCCAATCCAATGTCCTTCATGCATGAGCATGGTCCTTCTCTCATCGTCAACAAAACTTTTTAAGTACCTAATTTGGAAAAAAGTTTTGGCCAAATTCTCAAGTGCAACAAAATTTGAAGTCAGCTTCGCATGATGAATAGCTATAGAAAAAAGATCTTTTGCAGCTACGATTTGTCATTGCCTGTTCATTTGAGGTATACCACATCTCGAAAACTAGAATATTATAAAAGGAGAAAGTGACTGATTCACATATCAACGCTCAGATTAAACTACTGGGAGTAGGATCATGAAGTTTTGCACAAGGTTTCCTTTTATGATATAGGTGAGAGGATTAGGATATGATGGATAGGACTAAGAGAGGATTTTCCAAAATTCTACCCTTAATGGAATGAAATGGGGATCCAAAGTTTACATGACAAAACCTACTTTCCACGGGCGAAGCCGCTGACACAAGCTAGTTAAATAATAAATAAGTAGTCCTATACTTTGGCCATAGTCTGCCAACTATGCTTGAACTTTATCCTGAATGCAGTTGGGTCAGAAATATGAAGATTGGCACAAGAAAAAAGAAACCTATAACTTAACCTAGCCCAGCAGTGAGTGATACATTGTTTACAGCAACCATTCTGATCTGATAAATGTATTATTTCCAAAATTCTGATCACTTTATGTATGAAACAGTACACACACAATTTACAGTCTAAATTCCGAAAGAAACCAATGCGTCAGAGTTAAATAGGTGGAATTCGAGCCGCATGCCTTCTCGGTTCGACCAGCCTTGATCGCGGGCAACCACTGACCTTTCGGCGAGCACTCGACGAACGTGTGATACTTGTCGTAGATTCATATTAATTAGAGCAAGTGTATGCAGATATATTGAGTTACTTGTTGAGTTTGAATATGGCAGTGATTATACTTCGTCACGGTCGACCGCTCCGTTTAGAAAACATCGTTTTGGGAAGTTACGTCATTGAGATTGAACTTAAACGTACTCTTATGGGCAATATAGTATTAACACACGAATTTGGTGCGACGGATTTGGTCTGTCCGTACCAAGGTCGAGCGTGATTCAGCGTAAGTTTATACTTATACTAGTCTAATTAGTATTAACACATACACGAATTTGGTACGGTGCGGTGGAGCAAACTTACGCTCCGTTAACAATAAGACTGATGAGTTGCTGAGAGTAACTTTGTTTATAAATACATATACATATTTAGATATCTAAAGTATATTAAGACGATCAAAGATAGGATAAAAATAATATGAAAGGTTTGTATAAGGAAAATGGTGTAGTGCAAACTAATAGAATGGGATCGGTGAATAAACATTTCCTTTCTAGTTGAAAGAAACTTCTTTAGAAATAAGCAAAACCCTTTATAAATATTTTACTGTTTCTAGTTCCAGTCTCACTCCTTAGATCTTAAGTAATATAGAAAAGGTCTACCAAACAAAGAAGCTAGAAGTCGAACTATAAGGAAAAAGAAAATCAGCCAACGCCAAAACAGCACTGATTTATATCATGATCGCTATGTAAGCCAAGGGACCTTTGAAAATCCATCGGCACAGTAAAACTAGAGATCAAATCAACGGTCAAATAAACTTTTATCTAAAATATTCAATCATAAACATTGCATCTTACACTTGTGTCATCTGAAGGCAAGCTAGTCAAGTGCTCAGGACAAGTTATACGAGATCACAGGTATGAATCTTAATCTACTAGGATTTATAGTACTTATTAAAAAATTACTTCAGAATTTATCAAGCTAGTTTTTATACGTAAGATTACTTTTAATTAGTTCTTAAGGGGTATTTCTTTTAATATATAAAAAAGGAAAATATTAATAAAATAAAGACTATTTATTGTACATCATGAAGACGAAGTTCTTATGGATTTGTGCATATTTATGCATGTGAGCGATTTCGCCAGCGTGAAATTTGAAATACTGGAGATAAGTCCTGTCACCTGTTCCAAATTCATTTAGATTTAAAGGTGCGAAAGCGTACCAAAATGACTAGTTTATAATAAGTTAGGATTATAAAGAGACAACGAGGATCTTACGTAATAAAAACTAACAATTCGTAACCAAAGCAGTTGCTTTTGAGCACAAAGACCAGAATTATTAAATAAATTTATAGTTACAGCATTTAAAGTAAACTAAACGGCCAGTATAAATTACGCAGTCTTACCATTTAAATCCACATCGTCACCATCTTAAGCTAGACTAGAATACATAAACGCTGCCTCATACTGGTCCAGTTACATAAGTTCCAAGTCATATCTTAAGGCACGCAGACAAGGTCGCTATTCACGTGCTAGTTTATACAGGAAATATGCGACTTTACTTGTAAAAGAAAGTTTACTCAGGTTTTATGTTATATGTAACTGCTGCTGGGACTGGATTTTTACTGTAACTAATTTACGTTTTGGACTAATCTTGCTAAAGCTATAAAACTGGTCATAGGCATTCCCTATAAGTGTCGACACAACGATAGGTTCTATGCACGACCATGCCCCGCATCCATCAGATTCCTGTGACTCGAGCCTTCACTTTCGGTCATTAGTCCTTGTAGGAGGCCTTCCAACGCTGTGTCTTCCGATATGCAGGAGACACTCCAACACTTTTTGAACCCAACTGTCCTGCGAGCAATGCACCCTGCCCATTGCCACTTAAGTTTAACGATTCTGCGGGCCATATCAGACACCTTGATTTGTTTACGGATATTTCATTCCTGATTTGATAACACAAGAAAAATCGAGTACAGCCCTTTCCATTGCCCTTGGGGTGACGTTAAGCTTTCTGATGAGGCTCACGGTGAGCCGCCGAATGTCGCTACAGATAGGTTATAAAATAATAAAAACATTTATTATAATTATTACACAATTTATTAAACAAAGAGGTCCAGTGCTGGACATACAGCGCTGCGTCAATCGATCTCTCACATCCAGTGTATCCCCACAGTCGGAACCAGATCAGAGTGACAGATGATTGCTGACCAAAACCTAGTCGTGTTCCTTCATAGCAAGCGTTGCAGAGCTATGGTGACTCTGTCGAACAATCCTACTGCTCACCTATCACCAACGACGTCACATTCACGTCAACTATCGTAAAGATAGAAACTAACGTTGTGGACAGACATAATTACTTGAAGCCTTTCAGCACTAATTAGCCATGTATATAAATTAAATCAGTGAAGCAATAGCATTCGTCTTGAAGGTTCACCCTTTAATTTATATTTCTAACTGTTAGTGAGTGTTTCTAATTTCACTTAAACACATTATTTTAACCTTTCCCAGAATTTCAATAAGAATAATAATCGTTGGTCCAATCTCTTTCATTAAACGTCCGGAAATAGAACTCTATTATTTAAATAATCGAAATCTATTTTGGGTTAAGAACATAACAATGTTTAATTTTAATTAAAATCACGAATTTCTATCGCGTGTTTATATTAATAATTAATTATTAATTAAATAACGAGATTTTATGCATAATATGTATGCATCGTTTAAAAGTTACTTAAAATACCCTCCATCAGTCGAACTTTGGAGTTGAAAATTAATTACTTAACGGCTTACGAGTTGTATTTACGTCATGGGTTCAAACCCAGGGTAGAGCTACTTTGTGTAATTTATTTCTTCACCACTGTTCTGAAAACGGTGAAGCGAAACATTGTAAGGATATCGAAATATTCTAGAACCAATAAGTCGAAAATAGGTATATGACAACAACTATCGAACCGGACTGAGCTAACGTCATAGATTACAGCGCTTTCCATCTCCTAAAAAGGAGGTCTGAGTCCCAACAATGAGGACATTATAAGGCTGATAATTTATATTTATTATTTTAAATTCTCAGCTTTTCTACTAGGTATAATAATAAAATGTATTTATTAAACACCTAACAGTAGCGCGGCCTGTAAACAACTCCATTCCTGCCGGCTTTCCTTTACAAACACAACAACAAACCTTAACAAATTAATTATGTATTAATCAAATCTTATAACTGCATAATACTTGCTTGTGAAAATAACAATCAACAATAAATAAACGCCTGCAAGTTTTTTCGGAGCAATCACTCACAACTTACGCAAAACAGGTCTGTAACCCGGTCTTATAAACGGGAATTTCATACATTTTAATTCATAGTTTCTAGCGACATCTAGCGGTGTTATACAAGCGACAAGCCAGTATAATACGGCTAAATAGCGTTTGCAGGCAACCCGGTATTTATCGAGTTAAATCATAAAATGCGTCCGCTAGAACGAGATGGAATGATACTGAACTTTTTAATTTATTTAGTATTTAGTTTGACAGTTTTGGTTCGCGCTTATTCATGTGTCATATTTCACCTGTTCATTTGCATTTTATTTGATATATGTATATTCGTATCATAATTTAGAATCTTATAGTTTTATGATTGAAATTGGTTTAAATGTAAGTGTAGTCTAGTGATAGTTTTGCGTAGTGATAGTGCAGCAAGAACAAGATCAGTTCAGTTGTATTGTTTTGTAATCGTACTTGAATAGGTACCTATGGTAAGAATAATATAATGGTTTTAGTTTGTAGTTTTTGACAATTAATAAAAACGCCGGTTTGGATTTATTGCATCATTGAGCGAACGGCATTTGGTGAGTGAACTTTAATAATATATTTTACATACTATTTTTAAAATTGTGTTTACATAAATATTGTTTCACTGCGTCATCTTTTGAGGAAATTGTGAATTTGTGAAAAAAAGTTGGAAACGCGGTCACTAGATGGCGTTGTTAGTTGAGCGACGGTTTCTGAATCTCGCAGTTAAGATTTTCCGTCGCTTAATTAGGTCAGGTTTATAATAATTTTTGGTACATTTACAAGCAGCGGATTCACTCGCACGTAAGTGTACCCGTCGCCACTGACACCTAAACATTTCTCAAGAACCACTCCATACATTGGTAAAAAGCGCATAAAAATGGACTGAGCGGTGGTGGCCCAATGGGAACAACCTCGACTTATAAGTTGTGTTGTGAGTTCAAACCCAGCTAGGCGCTTTACTTTGTGTAATTTATTTTATTATCAGTACCTACTCTCAAAACGGTGAAAGAAAACATTGTGAGGAAACTGTTTGTGCTAAAATGAAAATAAATCGATTACGGGACATCTACCAATCCGCACTATGCCCGCATGGTAGATGGAGGCCCTAGAGAAGAAGTCTGAGTCCCAGCAATGGAAACATTATAATGCTGATTATGCTTATGCTCCTGCATAAAAAAATCATACAGTAGCTTTTGAGTTACAAACAGACGCAATGAGTGACTTTGTTTTATAACATGTAATGTAAGAAAGCATTGTTCTTATGTGATATAAAGAAGTTTAGTTCTCAACACCAGTAGTACAATTTACACTGTGTGATATTCTTTATTATAATCCTCATTTGTGCCCATTCAAGCTATACAATAGCAGCGAATGTTGCTTTGTCACATAAACTAGCCGACAAGCTTGGAAGCGGGGTGACTAACCACGATAGGCTTAACGTCCCACGACATGTTCTCATAAATGAATCTAAATTGCCAGGCCCAGCCACTATTCAGGCCAAATACACGCGGAGGATATACGACGGCCTGCGTGTGCAATATAATAACGAGTTCAGGGTGCTGAATTGATGAGGCTGTCGCAGTATTGTAGCGCGGGTGTGTTCGCATACGCGTGGACGGCTTTTACGCCGCCGTTTTACGTCAGCACAGTGCGTTTTTCACGCCGGTTTACGTAAGCGCAGTGCGTTTTTCACGCTGCTATACGCGTAACCGCAGTGTATTAGTGTATCATCCTATTATACGTAAGCGCAGTCGTCTTTCACGGCTTTATTCGAAAGCGCAATGCATCTTTCAGGCCGTCATACGTAGACGCAGTGGTCTTTCAATCCACTATATGTATATGTATAAGCGAAATCCCTCTTTCACGCCGCTATACGGTAGCGCGGCGGTTTTCACGCCGTCATCCGTAAGCGCAGTGCGTTTTTACAAGCGTGGATACGCGGTGACCTCAGCGCCATTTTGACTACGTGCGCTGGTCGATGGAACTCTTTACTGATGGCGCACTAGGTAGGCCTGTATACGCGAGAGCAAGCGAATGACATGTTATTTTCATTAATTTATTGTGCTTTTACTAACACTAGGCTAAGAAGCTAGAAGGCTTCTAAATGCGATCCATTTAACGACCTATACTGAACTGTTAAAGCGAGGGTGTACAGCTCGTTGAACAAAAAAAAAGTAAGGCTGGTCATAACATCAATTCATCCGATCAATTACAACTAAAGTTACATTATTTGATAATTGCCAGTTATGAATGACATGCCTACTCTACATTCAATAACATCTTATATAACAAAGAAAAAGTTCAATTGGGCGATTAAGTTTATAGTTTCATGCTCACTCTCGTCTATGGTGTGAGCAGAACGCAATTAATTTGAACATACCACAAACTTATCTAACATAGATTGAATTGCCCATGACTGGTGATGCAATAAGAGGTGCAGCACAAGAACCACAGACTGCGGAATTTTCTAGATATGGACTAGATAGGAGAAACTATTACACTAATATTATTTTTATTCCGTCTAATGAAAGCGCGACCTGAGAAAAAGAGGTTAAATATAAAAAAATTGTATGTGGTATTACTAACTAGTTGGAGAATCATGTTTTGACACCCCACAATTTTTTTTATTTCCTACAATTGTGGCTGAATAATGTTGCCAATTAAATTAAAAAAAACTCCAATTCGCGCTTTCATTAGACGCACTCCAGGCTAAAAAAATTAAGTGTGTATTTTTGTTACTACGCGCTGTCAACGATTCGGGCTCGGGTCGGACGTGTTACCGCGCCTACGGTTCTTTGACTTTTTAATAATACGTTTAAGCTGTGTAACAGCTGCGGCCGGGCTGCGAGATTGTACCACAGTCATCACGACTCTGGAACGCAAAGCACAACGATAGAACCACGAGTGGGTTTCAGTCTGTAAAAGTCTGACTCTCCCTCGCACTCCACCCAGAGTGGGAACGCTTTGAGGAGCGATATATTTTTTATTAAAAATTCTTACGCTCAGCAACGTTAGAATTTAGATTAATCATAATTGTTTCTTCCTTCATCAGAAAAATAACAAACTCATAACACATATTCCTACTGACACTAATGTTCCTCCTATACGGACGCGAGTTTAAAAATAACCACCCCAAAAAAAATCAGATGTGGGCACTAACACGTTTCTGAGCTCTATGATACAAAGTAAACCTACTATTATTTCACTATCATCTACAACTCTCAATACGCACAGTGCAAAGCAACAATAGAACTACATTTAAATATAAATAGGCCCCAAATACCGTAAACAAACTATTTATACAAAAATCTTAGTATTGAGTCACAGCAACTTAAATAGAGACGCCAAGTCATGATCTAAAAAACCTCACGTCCTTGGGAGGTCATTTTACGTAAACCTCACAGCTATTCAGGTTAAAAGTAATAAGCGTTACAATTCAAATTACGCACCTAATTCTAACAAATTAAAACATAACAACAAAGCACAATAAAAAAGTATATTATACATATTAACCAACGCGACAGGCTTACGTAAATACTGTGAGAACTGTAATAGATTAGTGTGGACTAATGCTAAGCAGAACAAAAGAATTAAGTAGTGACTTATCATAAGAAGGCTTGCAGGAAATTGCGAAAGTAATGTGCCACTTAGTACATATGTGTTATGTTATCGCTGTCTTGTATCGCTCGTGTAAAATTGAGGGGTTATCGTTCATCGATCATTGAGGCTGCATTTACTCGTTCACATGTGCTTTAAATGCTTCTCTATGTAAAAAGTATTTCTTTCTTTGGTTCTTTTTTATCTTACTTGGGTACTCAATTTGTAGGTATATTAGTCATGCTTAATAGATTTTATTTCATCGTGCTGTCGTTCGAAAATTAGATTAAATCCTGTCAAGTCTTCACGTTATACTAATTTAATCCAAAAGCCCATTTAAAATGCAGCCATTTTCATAAAATTCAGAGGTATATGCTTCGCTTCAATGCAGAGGTTGCAAATCAGGCCTATATATTACCTTTCACAAAGAAGGAACATACGGAGGAGGAGGAGCTCGTGGCTAAATAATAACAGCCGCACAGGTCAACCTTCAAGGTTAAGCAACGCTTGCCTAGGTTGGTCTGTGGATGGGTGACCATCTTAACATAACGAGTTTCCTCCGTGCCTCGGAAAGCACGTTAAGCCGTTGGTCCCGGCTGTCATTTGGAGATCTTTGGCAGTCGTTACGGATAGTCAGAAGCCAGTAAATCTGACTCCAGTCTTGCCATGAAGTACCGTGTTACCCCAGTTAATGGGTTGTGGAGGTCTGGTAGGCAGCCGCTCCTCGTAAAACACTGGTATTCAGCTAAATCCGGCTTGACTGGAAGCCGACCCCAATATAGTTGGGAAAAGGCTAGGCAGATGACAAAGAAGGAACATACGAGTGGACTTTACTCAGTAAAAGTCTGACGTGCTCGGCCCAAGAGCGGCAGAAGTCATTCCATGAATCCAACCTACACAAAAAATCTTTTTGAGGTATATGTTGAACCGAAAAAGTCAGTCGAGAGTCACGGGAAAGAGCAAAGTCTAAAGAACATGTAAATAAAAGTAAAGCAAAAGGCCCTGCTTAGCCTGGTGCTCTTCAAAATGAAACATTAGGTACTTCGGACAGGAACATCGATAGAGTGTTCAGTTTCCGCGGTTCTAACTAAAATAAACTCCGTGCACTAGGGTGTTAATGTGACATTTGGAAGAGCATGCTCTCTTAGTTTTTCCGTAGCGTAAACATGTTTAATTCAACCGAGACCACGACTTAACGACACAACTTTTTTCTCATTCTTGAAAATTTTACTCTGACATTCAAATGATTGCCATCTTCCTGAAATGATAACCTATGCAACTGATTTCTATGAATAAGAAAAGTAAGTTAGTACCTACCCGTCTTATTCCTAGAATTCCAACAAAATTATTGATACTTTTGTTATTTTAATAGTCAAAATGATTAATATCCGAATATCGTAACTTTTAAAACCTACTAGTACAACAAATAAGACTAAAATGAAAAATAAACCATTTTCAAAATATATAAAAGCATTTAATCGAATCACGTTTATTAATTACCAACTTAATTACTATTAAAGTATAATTGGGGTGACCACAGGTGTGCATTACATGTCAGCTATTCGACCACCGGATACGCTATTTGTCACGGATCGCCAATTTTATCTGCAACTTGAAATTTCGAATACGTGTATATTTCGGCGTTTCAAACTGTACATTCTGCAATGCAATATTCATTTTGATGATGCAGGCCAAAAGTTATTTCCTAAACACTAAAACATGCAACGATGTATTCAAATATTCTAAAAGCTCGGTTTAAAATCACCGGCCTACTCGTTGACATTTACACAGGGCCGAACCCATTCCGATGGACGCCACCTGCTCTCTTCACCTTAATGTCACTTCCCTGACGTACACCACACATCCGAGCCTGGCTGGAGTTCGTATGAATAAGATTTTCGCGGTCGGACCCGCGAGCCCTTCCAATGCACGTCAAGGCCTCTAGTCGCCGTATATATTAAGTTCACCCGCCCGCAACGACACACTTTGTTACTTTCACGCGAGCAGTGCACATTTTGAACCGTCAAAATGTACAGGCTCTTTATATCAGCCTTTGTGATCGCCGCTGCGACGTGCCAACAGCAGGAGGGCGGCAGACGCGTCCCCAAATACGCGGGAGACCCCAAGACCGCCGCCATCGTGCAGGAGGCGCGGTACCTCAGCGGAAACGGTGCCTTCGGCGCCGCCTACCAACAGGAAGATGGAATTAACTTCAAAGAGGAAACTGACGCCGACGGCAACAGGAGAGGCAGCTACTCCTACATCGACCCCAGCGGTCAGAGGAAAACAGTGAACTACGTCGCCGGCAAGAACGGCTTCCAGGCCACCGGTGACCACATCCCGACCGCGCCCCAAGCTGCCGCGCCCACTCCCGGATACACCCCAGACCCAAGATACAACTCACCGGATTACAAAACTCAACAATACAGTGCTCCCCAACAGTACGTGCAACCCGAGCCCGCGCGCAACTACGGCGGCAAACCCAACGAGGATGACGGTCAGTACTACCCAGAGCTGTACGAGCAGAACTACGAAGCGCCCCAGCAGCAGCAATACCAGCCTCAGCAGCAGTACCAGCCCCAGCCGCAGTACAAGGCGGCGCCCCAGCCTCAGTACCAGCCCCAGCCTCAGTACCAGGCTGAGCCGCAGTACCAGTCTAACAACATCTACCCGGGCACGCAGCAGGCGCAGTACAGCGGCCTGCCCTCGTCGCAGCAGTACTCGCAGCCCGCGCAGTACTCGCAGCCGCAGGCTCGCCAGCAGTACTACGAGCCCACCACGCAGCAGCCCACTCGCTTCTTCCCTCCCGGCAAATTCAGTCTGAACAGAGCACCCGACGGTTACACCTACTCCTTCCACAAAGTATAAATCTAATTTATAAAAAGAGGGCTCCGGCGATTTGTAAAGCCCGAAACACGTAAAAAGCACGCATCAATTAGCAACTCGCCGAGTCATCGAGGGGCAGCTGTGTGCGTACTCCGCTCAAAAGCATTTCTTAATTGTTGTTTGCTGTGATATTGTGAGTTAATGGACAGGTATTCATGTGTGGGACGTTTGTTGTTGCTAAAGGTTTGCGGGCCGAACGCGCGTCAGTTGGTGACAACTGAACTTTGTAAATAAACTTAGACTTAAACAAGATAAACTGTTTTTCATTTACTAATTGATGTTCATAAATATCCGCCGTCCTTGCAGTAATTTACATATTTGCTTATTTATGAAAGTATCAACTGAGTCCTTTGTCGTTAAATCAGAATCATAATCATTATGCAGTTATGATAATGTTTTTACTCATGTTGCTTTAATATCACACGATGCAATAAAAATAAATTCAACTGACATAAAAAAACGAGAGCCCGGCGACTTCCTAGTACGCGGGTAGAGTACAGGGTGTGGGCAGCGTCCGCATTCTACCGTACTTGCACAAACCACCTCAAGCCTCGGCCAACTAGATCACCTTACTGCTAACACAAGGATATTTCGCTCCAAACCGGTCTGGCCCTGCCACGCCTTCCTTTCCATTTGCCGACTTCATTATTAGTTCAAATACCGACAGTTCAATAAATACAATGTACAAAGGCCTATAGTCAACCTCTATAATAAAGTCGAAACAAGCAAGATCAATGAGAAACTTAACACTTGATCTTTAGCCAAATTAAACGTATTATTAATACGAGCTTATGAAATGAAAATCGATGCCTGATATTATTGTTTCGGAACAGACGTTAAGCTGTATAAAGATTCTAGATAATAGACCTGTACTTAGATATAATGTTAGGCCGCATTATACTTTGAAAGCAATGTTACCAATATTGCTTATGAAATTAACTTAAAATTCCATAACTTGATGGTATCAATTATTGAATTTGCGCCGACCTAACAATTTGTATCGGTGCAATATTGGAGGAATAATTGCATTGTTTTATGTACGATACAACCACAATAGAACAATGATGCAATCGCATGTTATTCGAAAACAATTTCGACGCTATTTCGCCGTCGAAAACACAATTGACGGTCAATTTGTAAAATTGACCGCGGCTACCACATTGTCTTAAATCACGAGATTGTTAAAATAACATTTATTATTGAACTCGGTGCCGCTAAAACGTAAATAATGTATCTGTTGGTTTGATTTATTAACTTTGAAAACCTTACAAAATTACTAAGCAGTATTGACAATGAATTATTACCCACGAATTGTTTAAAGGAAATCTTTTCAATCTAAAGTATCTGTCGTCATCATTATCATCGTCATCATCTTTTCAGCCAAAAGACGCTCACTGTTAGACATAGGCCTCCCCTAAGTGTCGCCAATATGAACGATCCTGTGCATTTCACATCCATCGGATCCCCGGAACTCTTACCAGGCCATCGGTCCACCTTGTAGGAGACTTTCCAACGTTGCGTCTCGCGGTACGCGGTCGCCACTCCAGAACTTTTTGGCCGCAACCGTCATCTGTTCTATGAGCAATGTGCCCTGCCGAATGCGACTTACGCACCTATGAAGGAATTTTTATTTAATGCATATAGTGACGCATAATCTGAAGGAAAAGTAATAAAGTATGTAAGGTCACTCAAACCAAATTAACAGCAGCACTATTATTTTAATAGATAAATTGCAAAACGATCGTGCAACAATCTCTATTTAAAATGTGCGAGCATTTTACAATATTGAATTAAGTGGCGTGAAGTAAATACTTTTACATGTTTTAATGAAGCAACATCGTAAAATTAACTGTCGTTAACATAATTATGAACTTTATAATAATCTACTTAGTATAATAAGCATTGTGGGCCTCAGCCTTCTGTCTAGGAGGGGGTAAAGGGCGTAATCCATCACGTAGTTCCAGTGCGAGTTGGTGAATGTCATAGGTCTTTGGTTTTGGTTCTAGGACATGGCGGTTTCCGAGACGCTTTCGCATTGCGTCACATCCCGTGCAACTGTTTATAATTTAAACAAAAATAAATATTATATCGACTACCACGTTTATGCTCGGTGTTTTATACAATGAAACATTCATCAAATTTGTAGACATTTTTTATATATATAAGAGGTAAGTACTACCAAATCTCCTACATAACAACTTTTGAATATCAGCTTTTTTACTAGACCGTATTAACCTACTACTTACTGGAGGGACGCAAATACTCCTATTCCTCCCTCAATTTCTTCTAACCGTTACGATTTTCGCTTCTTGTTTCCAATTCTCAAGGAATACGCCATCCAGCTCGAATGCCATCTCTAAATAAGTATACCTAATTATTTTTAGTACTTAACACATATCTAGCTTTCAAAAATACTTGTCTCTAAGTGTCACATACACAGACTGCATAGACTATTTTAATATACACTAGTGGTTAAATTATCTTAATCTTTTTGAAGTTTAACTTCAATTAACTAACTAGAAAAATAAAACAAAAACACGAACGAAGTCACGGTCAACGGCAAGTGTTATTAAAAAGATCGAAGAAAAAAACCGGCCAAGAGCGTGTCGGGCCACGCCCAGTGTAGGGTTCCGTAGTTTCCCGTCCGTCAAACTAAGTGTCCCCAATTTTTCAAAAACTGTTCGTCCCATCAAAATATTTTTTCTAGAAATTCATTATAAAGCTCTACTTTCCAGACTTTTTTCATATTTTCTAAACTTATGGTTCAAAAGTTAGAGGGGGGGACGCATTGTTTTTTTTTTGGGAGCGATTATTTCCGAAATTATTGATATTATCAAAAAATGATTTTAGTAAAACCCTATTCATTTTTGAATACCTATCTAACAATATATCACACGTTAGGGTTGAAATTAAAAAAAAAACGCGTTTTACTTTACATGTAGGGGGGCTACCCTAATAAAAAAAAAAACAATTTTTATTTTTGCACTTTGTCAGCGTGATTGACGTACATATCGGTACCAAATTTCAGCTTTCTAGAGCTAACGGTCACAGAGATTAAGCGAGGACGGACGGACAGACATGGCGAAACTATAAGGGTTCCGTTTTTGCCAATTGGCTACGGAACCCTAAAAAAGATTAAAAAGTTGTAATAGCTAGATAAAGTAATTGCTACGTATCATAAACACATTTCATCATCACTCAAGAAACAATGCTAATCCTAAAATTGAAAATTAAAGTCAGAATGAAACATTTAATCATAAATCAATTCCAGGCAACTAAAACGGAACTAGGTAGACCGTATCTCATGTAAAATTCTCTCTCTGTGTAAAATTTAAATAATATATACATAATGGTAATAATAACAATTCGGCGAAATTCGATTACCTCGTCATTCTGACATTCTATCAGCAACATGTTGCAAATTCATTAGAAAATGTCACATCTGCTGACAAAGTGACTATATTCTACATCAACTAAATTAGAACAATTAGCCTGCAGCCGACTTTCTCTGGGATTATAATTTAGGTATCTTCATGGCAAGAGTGAGTAGGCTCTTAATTCATGAATCCTCGACTGGTCCTATGAGACCGCGCTGGTATTGTTTTACTATTGTGTCTCGTTTTGCGGGTATGTGATAGGTTAATAAGCTAATGCAATTGCATCACTGCTTACCATCAGGTGGGATCGCAGTCAAAGACTGATATATACTCGTATCATTAAAAAAAACTTGTTAAATTTGACACTGGCTAAACACCGGGGCGTGCGAAGCCAAATGAAAAAAACAACCAAATGTGCAATGTATTGACACATCTTTCTTGTAATATTTATTGATCCATTATCTACAGCTACACTTGCAATTGTTATAAAACTGGACCACTCTATTACTTCATAGATTCTCTATTGCTATATCTAATCGATAATATCGCCTCCTCCGATCGTATCGAACGGTATAATTTCGAAAAACATTACCTCCTGCAGATTCTTGAGTTTGGTAATATACTCGTAATATTTCATTACGTCTACGCGTTGGTATACTTTCCAGGAGGTTAACTGAAGACTTAGTGAAGTTAGTAGTCCAGTGGATGCGAGAAATACAGGATCGGTTCATGCGTTGTCGCTTGGGGGCGGCCTTTGACTAGCAATTGACACCTTTCGGCTAAAATAATGAAAATGAATTATTTAAACTCTTCGTTCTTCCATTCGTGTCAATGTTAAACTTCTTAAATTGTTTGGGCCCACTACGTGGCTTTCTTTTTAACCGACTTCAAAAAAAGGAGGAGGTTCTCAATTCGACTGTATTTTTTTTTTTTTTTATGTTTGTTACCTCATAACTTGCGACTGGGTGAACCGATTTTCATTATTTTTCTTTTATTTGAAAGCTGGTGCTTCTCGTGTGGTCCCATTGTCACCATTTCAATATCTGATGATGGGATCTTAAAGAAATCGAGGGAACTCTTCAATAAATAACAGCAGATTAACCGCGATTGTTGCTATAGCATATCTATGCTTTGTTTACGCCATCACACAACATAATATCACGTCTCGACAACAAAAAAAAAACAAAATAAAAGGTTAAAAAAACTATTTCTAAAAAAAAAATTTGTTTTAGGGCACTTACAACGTTTTACAAAAAACGCAATACTGAAACTAAAAATAAGCAAAATTAGATGTTTGTTCTGATGAGATATTCGGTTATATGAACAAAACTCTTCAAATTTCATGCGTCCTAATTACGTTAGCTGGTCCGTGGTCGCGGTACTGTCCTTGGGTAACCGTGACCCTGGAACTTAAAGGGCTATTGAAGGAACACTGTGGATGAGTAGGTATGACAGTAGTATGACTGTCAGTAAAAGTCTGACAGTCCGTCCCGCTCCACTCAGGGTGGGAGGACTCATTGGATGATTTTGCCTCGTAAAAAAAAGGTGTATTATGACTTAGGTACTTATGTGTGACCTTCATTATCGGGAGACAGCTTTCGTAGCCTTGTCATATCCTGCAATGATCTATCGTTGTGTGGTTTATTTAACAATTTGTTGGCGTCCAAATCCGATAAAACTATGCCTGCCAAACTTTTGACACGACTTAGTGCAATATACTCCTTTGTTTCATTTAAACGGCGCTGTCTCTATGAGCAGCGCGTTTAGTAGGTCTACCCATACTCAAATAAGTAATTAGTGTCCATCAGATTCACTAAAAATCAAGAAATAAAAAACCATTTTAACAAAAAAAAAAACACCGACTTCAAAAAATAAATAAGTATTCCAAAACAAATTAATATGCACTAAAAAGTAAAAAAATAATTGCGTATTTTTATAAGCTTACAATTATTTTTATTTTTGGAGTCGTTGTCAGCCAAGGAAACGCCAACAACCTAGCAATAATAATACCAACTTACTAACAATTAAGTACAACTACTTACAACTGATGTAAAACTGTGATGTTTTGTAGTGATAATAAATAACAAACCTATCTTAGTTGGCTGACACCGACTCCAAAAATAAAAATAATTGTAAGCTTATAAAAATACGCAATTATTTTTTTACTTTTTAGTGCATATTAATTTGTTTTGGAATACTTATTTATTTTTTGAAGTCGGTGTTTTTTTTTTTTTTTGTAGGTATAGGCTCGTGCTTGACCACTATCTCACCAGATGGGAAGCGATGATGTGGTCGACTATGAAGCATGCTTGCCTAAAAGTACCCTATTCACTATTGACTTTTTTGGTTTTGGGTTTTTCTTTCATATGTTCCATATTCTCATTTCAAACAATTAATACGACTCAGCATAATATGTATTAACAAAATATACACAGTTTAAAAGTAAGAACATCTTATTTAATCCTTGAATTAATTTCTGCAGTCCGAGAAAAAATATCGCGACGGAACTACAAGATAACGAAGAACTCGTAGCTACTTCAGCAAACTTGTACAATTTAATTACAATGGGAAATGGAAATCTAAATGCACCTGGTAAGAAATAAAATACAAAAGTCAATCTAGACTCGCCGTAGGAGCGGAAAGTGGGCCAATCTATAAAGTCATTTATTTCAACGGTAACTGGCATAAACGGGACATCAAATGCTGTCGCTTTTTAACTCAGTAAAGTTCTACTTTGTAAATAAAATGAAGAGCACTGGTTAACATAGATCGCAGTTAATTAGGAAGAGAGCTAATAATTTTTTTTTAGCTTTATTTTATAAGTTTCTATCTTAATACTGAATGCGTTCAAAGTGTATGCTGAGTAGCTAGTAATTTAAAAAAAACGGTCAAGTGCGAGTCGGACCCTGGCAATGGCCGGGATTAAACGCCAGGCAGAAGAAGAAGAAGAAGGTCAAGTGCGAGTCGGACTCGCACACGAAGGGTGCCGTACGTAGCAAAAAAAACGGTAAAAATCTCGTTGGTTGTATGGGAACCTAAATTAAATATTATTTTATTCGGTATTTGTTTTGATTGTGACAACAGCCTGGTGGCAGACGGACAGACAAACGGATAGCGGACTCTTAGAAAACGGGTCCGCTTTAACCCTTTTTGTACGGAACCCTGAAACATAATTTTGTAGAAACCTTTTTAAAAAACTGTTAATTTAAAATTTATGTTTTAATAACGACGTTCCGTCATGTAAAAAACTCATCGAAGTTTCTTTCAACAATTTTACTGATTTTTCCTTTAAAATAAAAAATCTTTGCAAACTCCATCGTTTTAAAAATGATTAAATATTTTTATCGAACTTGTTAACCAGGCCAAGTTTTATATGAAACTAAAATGCAGTGTGCGATTTTTTGCTTAACATAAGTTGGAACTTAGCGATAACTGAAAGCAGATTCAAGCGTGCTAAGTGAGCTGTCGATGGAAAGTTTAATCTATGAGCAGTAAAGCGCCGGTCAAGTTTCACAACACTTTACCAATTAACATTTTCTGGAGCAGTTACTTTAAAGGTTTTTAAATATATAAACAGGTTACTTTATTTAAAAGTATTCCGTAGCATTTAGTTTAACACAAAGTAAATTTTACTGAAATGCAGACCAAATTCTAAAAGATATTAACATATTGTCCTATTCCAAAAAACATTAATCCAGGGTGGACTAAAACATACTGGCACATTCACGTCTATACAAATCTTCGAATGAATCAGTCTTTGTCGCATTCCCGTAACAATCTCAGGCAGGATGTACCGAAGGAAGGAAAAATCACGACTGACTGAATCCGCAGTTCACTTTGTATGCATTGTGCATCCCTTTCGATGCATTCGAGTGCAGATCACGACGGCCCGGCGCACACACTCTGCACCAATACGACAAACACTCCCCAATTGGCAACTCTCGCCTCGTGATTTTGTTTTACCCCGTTCGTATTGAATTTAGGAACGAAATTGAGAAAAAAAAATTACGGCAACTTCAGTTTGCTCATTTCTACGGAGTATTGAACTGTTAAGGACTTGTCGTCTTCAGTTCTTATTGGATTTGAAGAGAATTTGTGATCTCATTTTTTCTGTTTTGTTTGCTATGCCTACGCAATTGGTTTCATTTTGTGTTTAATAAAATTCAATTAAAATGTCACTGTAATATCATTAGGAAGACGCACAAGACCGTTTATAGTGGCACTTTGGGGAGGCCTATGTCCATCAATGGACTTCTTTCGGTTGCTTAAATGATGATGAGTATATCAGACGCTATTGTGCATTATTGGGTAAATGTGATTTTTATGGTCTTCTACTTTATTGCCTACTGTCTAACTTAATAAAATGTGCCATTTAGATCCAAACTGGAGAAATCTAATCTAAATTAGAGAGCTAGTAATTGTAATGATTTTAATAAAAAAGTGGTTTAAATACACTCATGTTGCTAATGCAAATATAATTTCTTTCCGCTTACTATCCGAATGTACTATATTTGTACTTTGTGAAGTTCTAAGCTAGAGCATTTACCTTAAAACAAAAAAATATGGAGTGATACGAGAATATTTACATTAATTTTCGAGGGGAACTAGCGCTTGTCTGTAGAAGAAGACATTCCAGATATAAATATTACAAATAACCAGGTAGCAACATTCACCATCTTTTTTGGGAAATCATCAGAATTATTTCTGTCGCTCCTGGGCGGAGCGTGAACGCGTGTCAAACTTTTACTGACTAAAATCCTCTCCTTTATTCCTTCGTTTCAGGGCCCCCTTTCAGAAGCCAACCGATGGCCCCGAGGGTTCGACCCGTCCAGCAGGGTCGAAACCTCTGGGGCCTTGGGTCGGGCCTACAGTTTTGCCGACATTATATTTTGCAGCAACCACAGCCAGTTATCGATTCACCGAACCGTGGCACCCTTTAATGAAATATGGCAGAAAAGACATGAAACATTCTTTGAATTTTGACATACATTTGTAACTTTGACATTATTCTTGTATGTATTTAAAATGTTGAAACAATTTCATAGATATAGAAATCCATTATCCTAATTTATCTCATTCTTAGACCAAGAAATATACCTGAGTAGGCAAGAATTCGTCCTGCTCAGTGGCATTTCAGTGCCCACTCCCCAAGTACAGTCACGATACCTCTTAGAGCAATATCGCAAAAATCAAATTATAGCTAGCTACATTGCAATAAAGATAGCTGGTATCGTAAAACGTAATGCCGCAACACAGAAATATAACAGAAGGCCTACCAATAAAGCGAAAATAAATTGAAGTGAGGAGACCATCATGTCTACCAACCCGCAATGGGCCAACAGCGAGAGAAGTCATTCTGATGATTCCCCACTGGAAAATAAAAAAAAAACCGCAATGGACTCGCGTGGTCCAGTGCGGGCCATTCCGTCTCTTAGAGAAGAGGCCTCTGTCCCAGAAGTGGGAACGTAATAAGGATGATTATGCTATATCCAACATGTGAACTAAAACGTCACTTCACCAAAGCATTTTGCAAAATGAAAAAAGGCAATGAAACTGTTTGAATTTTAAAGAAGTTACATAAGCAGAACAAAAGACAAAGTACAATAGACTATTTTTTTTATCACACGTATAAAATAAAACCAGAACAAGGAAACAAAAATTAGGTACAAATGTGATGCTTATTTCTGATGCCTATGTGAAAAAAATAAACACAACCGACCAATTACACAATCTAGAACACCGAATACAATTCGAACACTAAAGTATGTTTTTTAATCCCTGAGACTAAATTAATTCATGAATCCCCGACCGGTCGCATGAGACCGCGCTATTATTGTTTTACTATTGTATCTCGTTTCGCGGGTATGTGATAGGTTAACTTAAGCAAATGTTAAACTTAAAATAATAATGATTTTCATGATGTCCAGTTCTTTTGTTGTGACAAGTGTTAAAACCTACGTAATGTCATTATATTCTCAGAGATTAAAAAACAGACTACAAAAACATAATATTTGACCTACATCACACAAAGGTTTCAGGGCATTACCAGTGATATTCTAAATTCGAAATTCCGTTTTATTCGCAGAGGGCGCACAATTCGAACACAACGAAAACATTGGCCTACATCATACAAAGATTTCAGGAGATTACCAGTGATGTTCCAAATTCAAAATTCCGTTCTATTAGGCGAGGGCCTTCTGTCTCTTTATACAGTGGTAATAAGACGTCGGTATCGTGTACCAGGTCCACGCAAGTACCCCGCGCCGGACACCAAGTCCCCCGGGACTGGCGGGTAAGGAGCGGTTTTCCACGGGAATAATAATGCAGGAACCTCTGCTAGACAAGATCGATAAAATGTTATTCCTTTTATGTAACATATTGTATTAACTGTTTTGTTGGATGTACGATAGATTAGGCTTAGCTGAATTTGGTTAAAGCTCAAGAAATATAATATGAACAAATGTGAATGCTGATAATGATAGTAAATAGTGATTTCAAGTTTTAAAGAGTCTTAGATAAATAACAAAATTTAGAGCTTAATAAAAACGTATGTAGATTAGGATAAGCAAAACTTATTGCCTTACCAAATCACTACCACCTAACTACACCTTATCGCTCAACTATGAAGATACTAACTTCTATCTTCTTTGTAAAAAATACTTCGTCCATTTGCAGGAACATATTGCATAAGCCTACAATTACATTCATGAATACTAGCTACAAAACGTAAATGAACATGACATTCATAGCAAAAGCACAGGTATCGTTCATTCATCCAACCCTCATTTCAGTAACTGAACGAGTCGATCATCGAAGCCTACTCATTACCCTACCGTCATTCAACCGAAATGATAGATCAGTATCACGTTAACTAGCGATCGGACATATTCCAGCGGTAAGTGAGATAGTTCCATGACTTTAGTACGCTACTCTTCAGCTATGAATCAACATTACATGCCTCTAAACTCAGCCAAAAGTAATCATCCTAGGAACATAAACGAGTCTTGTCCAATCGAAAACTTAATCTAAAACGCTCCGATATAGAAGAAATTTACGATATTATCTTGACCCAGTTGACATTATTTTATTGAGAAAATTATATCGTAAGTTAAACCATACGTAATCTCTCTGTCTTCCCTTTTCTGTCTCTAGAGAATTATTATTCCCCTGGTGGGGTCTGCTTTCCTTATTTGCTGCTACCATTTTGTTCGGTTCAACGCTTCATCTTCGCAACTGCAATTTATGAAAACTATTTTCATAAATAGCTCTGTAGTATAACGAAAATAAGCTTTCATCAAAACATCTGAGAAATGAAAATCAAGCAAATAAACTTAACATTTCTCGTAACATTTACAGAAAAGACGACACTCAGGTAAATCAAATAACTAACATAGTTAGAAAATCAAAGGAAAATGCTACAATATAAAATGAAATGCAAAGGATGTTTGCTTTATGAAATGGGCTTGAATACAAATCAAATACCAAGAATCGACTCTAGACCAATCACTACACAAAGTTGAGGATGCTTGAATAATTTTAAACACAACCTAGAAGAGATCTCAATATATTTTTACTTAGGAATCGAACACAGTAAAGAGTTGACGCACATTATTGGAGAGAGCACAGTTGGGAATCGTTTAGCAGTCGTTAAGTGGAAGTCAGGTTTAGTGGCCGTAAACGCTTGGGCTGTAAAAGGGAGCCTTTCCGTCAGAACATAACTGTCTAACTTCATTACTGACGCACTACTTGACGGGGAAGACGTTTACGCTCTTTTAAATTGTTCTGAAAACATCAAAAGCTTACGTTGTTTAATTCATGACCCGAATAATTTTAAAGAAAATTGAAACGGAGATCTTTTTCTGGACGTTTATTTTAAAATGGAAGCATTTATTTTATCTTAGTATTTTATAAAAGAGTACATTGGATGGAGTTTTTTGTACATTTTTAATGAGTCCACCTGATATCCTAAAATGCGTTTTCAGAACATATATATGGGTGGTTATTAAAAAAAAGGCATCTAATTAAAACATTAAAAATCACAGTGCTTCATAATTAGGTATAATTACCGATAGTCCCTGTACATGACATCTCCATGACAGCGATGGTCATTGCTCAGCAAGCTCGGATATCACAGGCTACAGTCACAGGGCGGTCAGTAGGATGTTTTTATTGCGAGGCGTTTGTGTGCGACTCACGACCCGGATATAAATCCGTACGGGACGTGCCTCACCACACGAAAAATTAACTCCGACCAATGTCCCGTTTTTATAGCCGGCCAATAATGCAGTTTAGTGTTCATTCCTCTTTGGACGTGCGAACACTTGTAGTATTCCGACTAACTTCGATGGAGTTCATAAAACTTTGGGCTTTTTTTCTATACTCTTTTTATGACTGTTATTCTCTTACGATTTTTCTATGGGGCAGTTTTATAGAAAGCTTTTACAGCGGCTTTTTTTTTTGTTCAGCAGAGCGTTGGTATAGAACAGTTTTTCTATAAACACCTTTGTTAACACAGTACACTGAACTGATTGCTCGAAGGTGCGAAAGAGTGATTAATTGAGTTACTCTTGCTTACAGTTAATCATTTCAACTAAATAGACACTAGAAGCATGTTTCGAAACCAACACTGAATCATACTGTTTCCGAATCAGTAGGAATCATACGTATATGTAATTCTCACGGCCTAAGGTGAGTCTAGAGGCAATTTCAGTTCTGTTTACTGAGCTCAGACCGTGAGATAATGTTTGCATGTGAGTTAGGCAAATGCTAACAATCGGAATCCTTGCATAGCTAGCCTCGCTACCAGACATGGTTTTCTACACATTTCCGAGAACAAATTTTAATTAATAATAGAAGTGGTCATATTGTATGCTTATTGTGGACCATTGTATACCTCTGAGGTATTTACATTAGCTATCTACATAGCCCGAAGAATTGACAAATTCAATGGTATTGTTCGGGCACAAGACTCACAGAACACATGCTTGATGGGGACAAAAGATTTTAAAGTTGTGACCGCGTACTAGAAGAAGCAGCGTGCTTATAGTCTGTTTTTTATACCCTGAGACTAAATTGACACAAGTAATGTCAAATTTACCATAGGAATGACGCTAGTTCTTTTGTATTGAAATGTCATTTTAGTCTCCGGGTTTAAAAAAACAGACGATAGGCTTCCCACAATATTGACCTGGTGAGTGTCGCAGGATCCGATAGATGCGGTACGTATAGCACTAATCATCGTGGCGACACTGTTGTTGATTTTCTAATTTATGAATAAATTAGAATCTATTCAGCTGAAAGATAATATCGCCACGTCGACCAGATATTTAAAAACAAACTGACATCACAATATTTGAAAACGCATACATTTTTACGCTACCCTAAACTCTCGAAGCTCCCAAGTCACATGTAAATGTACGAGTATTTTCATAAAAAAGCCACAAGACTATGGCATCTCCGGTATTCCACAGTATGAGTTATGAGTTTATGACATCTTTAATTAGTAAGGAAGAATGGCGAACGCCGCTCATTTCCTATGCCCTAGCATACTTCGTCTGGTTCATTAATCTAATGAATGCTGAATTATGTAGATATTTCATTTTTATAATAATAAAAACGCCCAGTAATTATCTTGCTATCTTTTTATCTTGCGAAGTCAACAGCTCCTTTCATGAAGAAACGACGAAGAGAAGAAACGACCATTTTATTTATTTCATTTTTTTGAGGAAAAAATATAGGTAATAGTTACAGTAAACATTTATGGCTAAAAACGGCTTTTTACACGTTTTCACTTAATGTGAGTGACTAAAACTAAGATGACAATAGGGTTCACACGAGAACGTTTATAGCATACAATAATAAAAATATAAAACATTTTTCGACACACTTGCTCATAAAGTGGCTATTATTGCACTGCACTTAGGTATATAAAGGGGCTCATTACCAAACTGTGACATTTTGATTACTATTATGCACTTGTGCTGTAATGTAGTTAGAACCTTTTTGTTTAACCTCTTTTTTGGCCAAAAGAGTTTTAAGACAAAAAAAAAATAACATTTGTTATTGCGTTCTATAGCATAAATTAGTGTTTTTCTTACTTATTTCATGCAATTTCGTGTTTAAATAAACTGTTTAAAATTTAACATGTTTAATTAATTAAATCTTTCAATTTTCTGTTTATAAGCAACCTCATTCTTATTTTTTCTAAACCAAGAGCTAGAGTAGCTAGTCTATGGCCGCCATTTTTCGCGCATGCGCACGTCAATTTTTTTGTCATTTTTTTAGCCGCCATATTTAAAAATAAAATACAAATTTTACAAAAACAACTATTTATGAGGAAAATTATTTGTGCTGTACGCCTTCAATTAGAAAATCTATGTCATGGGACCGCTATATTTACCGTCAAAAATAGTTAATTATAACTTTACTGACTGCACATTTACGAACTGTTTCTCTAAATAAACTTTTCATATACCTACTAAATAAAGCTGATTTTTCATTTTTTTTTCTTCGCAAGTGTGTCGAAAAACGTCGTATGACACACGTGAGTAATTAGTCATTATCGTTCTTGGTTCTCTTAAGACCCTCGCCATGGCTCGGGTCTTAATACCACCACGACGATAATGACCCACATTACACATTTGTATCATAATCTACTATTGTCACAATATTTGTAAAAATTTCATTCTTATATTATGTTTTCCGTGACCAGATATCACCTAGATTACGTTATAACTTAGATCAATTACTGAAGTGAGAACATAGTCTTATTTAAATAAAGTGCCAGGTTTTAAAAACTAAAACTCTTAAGGCATAGAAGAGTCTTCGCAAAAGTAAAAGACGTCAAGAAAAACAAGAAAACTTCATGTTCTTCATAATTTATTACTCTTTCTATTATTCTTTTTAATGTCTGTGCGTCAAGGAAGAGAAGAGCCTTCCTTCTGAAGTGAAATAAGGTTCCATGCTGCTAACCTTCAGGCTGGCACTGAGAGGACGACATCATTGGGTGACTAGCCTGGAGACTGCGGGGACGCCCGAGACCCCCCGGGAATGTCCATCGGGCCCTCCCGGCTTTTTTTTTTAGGTAGCCTGATTTACCTAAAATCAAACAAGTCAAATATCGTACTAGTCATTCGATGGAAGTCCTACCCAAAAAAATGATTACGGCGCTAACCAACACGATGGCGCATTCCGGGGTTTTTCGTCTGTTGACGGGGCATCCTTTCATGAGTGGCTGGCTGGAACTAATTATGCGATTATATTATTGCCAATATGATCGTGCTATGGAATTTAGAGATTTGTTCTCACTTATATCCATATTTTTCCCCTTCTTTGTTTATTCTAATAGGCGTATACTTCGGCATTTTGATTAAACTCATAACTATTTGTAAATTATGTGAATACATATCTGCCATGGTTCTGTTTTGACAATAACATTATTGACACTGAGGAATTTATTTCCTGAAGACTGTCAATGAAGGATTGTTACAAACGACTGATAAAGCATAATTATATTTGTTCGTTTAACTACTGATTGTTATTAATCTCCGAAATCAAACCAATTAAGCTTAAGCTTAGTTACAATTTAAATATCACAAAAATATAAGTGTCTACGTGTTCTGCCGCAGTAGGTGGCATACAAATATTAGTGAAATACTTATGTTTAATATTACAGCCTGTGGAAACAATATTGGGTCGGTACATACATTACTAATGAGTATATACTATTTAAATAGTTTTAAAACGAAGTCAAGTTTGATTCTTCCTAAGAGACCTAAGTATTTGATATTAATTACAGTTTCATACCTACACATGTTCCTGAGAAAAACGGTCATGACAGACGCACAACAAAGTGATTCTATAAAGGTTTCATTTCTGCTACCTTAGATGTGGTACCCTAAAAAACAAAAGAAGAACCGCAGTCACAATCGAAAGTCGAATATGTTATAATAACCCAATACTCAGTGCCCTACGGTCCGTAGCCTACGGTTCATATAGCCTGCAGGTAACCGGGTATACAGTCGCGATCCCTAACACATCCGGCATCGGCACGAACCGGGTAACAGGGAAATTAGCGCGCCGTCCGGACACGGTGACGACTCGCGAACCGGATCCGATTTTTTGTTATGTTTCCTTTTTAGCTGTGAGAATGTTTATGGTTACGTTAACGCGTTGTTTCAATGTTTGTTTTATGGGCTGTGACATGTGAAGGACTGGATATGTTTTAAGTTCTTCAAGTGTTAAATTTTTAGGGCTTCATGTTCAAAGGGTAAAACGGGTCCCTATTACTAAAACACCGCTGTCTGTCCATCTGTCTATCTGTCCGTCTGACACTCATGGTGTATCTAGTCCGACTCGCATTTAGTCTTCATTTCGCTTCTGCTACTGGCTTTTCCCACGCAAAAAATACCAGTTATTCTAAGAAAAGATCATTATTTCTAATTATGTTATTTCACATTAACTCCCTCGCACTACTCGGGATTTAATTGGTGTTCGGGATCAAAACTTAATAACCTTCGTTTCGTTCGGAATCCAACATGCCGCTTGCGACTTAAAGACACAGCTTTATCCCCTAGTTACATGATCTACTATTAAACATAGGCTATAGTAACAATGCTTAGTAACAGAATATTTAAATATAAATAAAAGCGTTACAAAGATGGTAATTACTATCCTAACCCAACTGGTAAGCTAGTCAAGTCTATATACATAATTTAATTAATAAATTCCATTAATTATGTCGGAAATGTAATTTACAAGAAGTTATGTAATGTCAAGTTCGCGCCAATCCTTGGAATTATCTCTCGAGTCGATAGAATTCACCTTCACTGAGAGAACTTGTCTGCGAGCGAATTTAAATAGTTTAACCTTGTAATATCACATGGATACAGTGAGTAAGGTTGATGGCCCAGTTGTTAAAAAATACACCTCTCATGCATGAGGTTGCAAGTTCAAAACCGGGTACTTATACCAATGTGAATTCTCAAAATTATTAGGTACTGACACCCAAGCTTCGAAAAGCACGTTACGTGAAGGCGTTACTCAGAATATTGTCAGTCAATCTTTGACAGTCGTTACAGGTAGTCAGACGACAGAAAGTCTGACCATCAGTCTATCCAAGCAGTAACAAGTTGGCCAGTAACTGAGTTTTGGAGCTCTCATAGGCAATCGTCTGACCCTGGAAGGCAAAGGGTGTCTAAAGAAACAGTGGGTCTTAGTCAATAAAAGTCTAACTTCTCGCTTTACAAAGAGGAGAAGTGGCTATTAGCAATTTAGTGTTTATTCCGTGATGGATTCAAACCAGCGCAATAGCCAATCGCTTAAGTACTGCACCAACCGTACCGTGAACACCGTAGACTCTGTCTCACAGTGCTTATTAAACTGACAGAAGACAGAACCGCAATAAGTAAATAAACTCCACATTTCCACAGCCATAAATAGATGGCACATAACTAACTTCACTTTAGTATATTTAACATAACGCAATACTACAAGTCAGTGCACGTACACTTCGGTTCAAATAAAGTGCACCGTTTGTTTACTGGGGAAGATTATTTCCTTGCGCACACAGTATCGTCTTACCACGACACACGTAGCTTGCACCCCAGTGGAATTACCTACTTGTTCCGCTTGCATTTTACTTTCTTACGGGACGCAGTGCACTGGTGGATAGCCAACAGACTTGGGACTCAAAATCGAGGACAAGACAACACATTACGTGAGTTCAAGACAGTCATCAAGTAATATGGTTTAAAATGTCTGTAGCGACATCTATGACGTAACACTGGAACTAAAAATTTGAAAACCTACATCGCTACATTAAAGTTCTCCGCGCGATTTGAAAATATACAACCACCCGTAATCAGCTAATCAGCAGTTGCCTGAATCAGACTTAACACACGTCTGGTCTGAAATCCCCCTTTTTTATAGGAAATTTTAAGGACTTTACATCCTTCTAAATGTCTATACCTACAATCAAGGCAAGGCAATCTGGCCTCAATCTTTTAAAACTCCTTTCCAAGCTCGATTCTATGAAAGCTCTCCATAATCCATTTACCTACGAACACCAATAAGTATCTTAGAAATAGATATCACTAAGGGACGGTCGACGTCTAACTGGCAGTAAGCCAGCCAGCGTAAGAACATCGGAGCAGGGAGCGTGGCGGCGCGGCTAGCACGGCGGGGGCGCCATATGTGTTATCATTTAGTTGCCCCACGAGCGCTGCCCGGATTCCCACACTATTTTGTTTGCACCGACGTCTCACTGCACCTTCTGTTTACTACTTTAATTGCTTCAGCCATTAATCCCCGTCGTTTGGGCCACGTTCAGGCACGGAATGTAGGTAATACGCGATAACACGGAAAATATAACGACAATAAATCATTGGCCGGTCATAAGCGCTTCGTTAAGCGTAGGTAAGTCGGGCTTTAGTAATTTTAAAGGGGAAACTTACCGTGTTGGGTTAAACTAACAAGTCATTACATGTTTGGTGTAAATTAACTATCGTTAATGCGTCTGCCTGTTCATATTTTTAGTCGAATATTTCAAAGAATAGAGGGTAAATCAGACTTCAATAAAAGGAGAAAGTTCCTAATTATGTTGTATTTTGTTTTTTTTGTGTAAATTACTAAGTAATACTCCTCCTCCTCTAGCCTCTGGGTCTCCCATTTACTTTACCTGTCAGCAGTAACTTTTCCAGGTAAAATATTAAAGATTCCTCTTAGGATATGCCTAAGAGGAATGATCCGATGCTTTTTCCCGTGAATTCTGAACATTTTCCTCTAACACCACATCTCAAAAGCGTCAAACCGACAACGGTCAGCTTTTTTAGGAGTCCAGGTCTCTGCACCGTAAAGGTATCTAGATGGAGAGAATGCAGTAAGTATTAAAAATATACAATTTTAATTTTGCATCCAGTTTACGATGTCACAAAGAATCAAAGTGACCTAGATCTAGATTTGGTGTAAGATAAGTGCAGCAACCACTTAGATATTATAAAACTCAGCGGAGTGGAAATTATTCTACATAGATAACTGCCTGACGACGACGAAGCGACTTAACAACCTATTATTTTATTAACAATTGCACTCCTTAAACACTACACGTTTTTTCTCGAAATATTAACATTAAATAAGCGAAAAGAAAGAACATTTTATATTGCTACATCGTGGATCATTATTGTCTCCCTTTTATGTAATTTTCCGTTTCCTCTTTCGAAGTATATCCCGACTTGACGAGCTCGTCTTTACTCCATGGTTACAACGATTTTTACGAAGATTACTTTGGTAATATGATGGATAAAGTAATTTTAGAATAGCCTAGTCAGCTATCCTACACTTCATCATAGTATGTATGAAGTACGATCAAAGAGGATGTTTTTCCTGTATTTTTACGAAACACCTTGCTGGAGTTTGTATTTCCGGATAGCTACAACTTAGGTGTCTTTAAGTCAAGAGTAAATAGGTTACTTCTAGGCAAGCGTACTCCATCGTCGGCCTCATCATCGCTTACCATCAGGTGAGATAATGGTCAAATACGAGCCTATGCATAGTCAAAAAAGAGAAAATTCACATTTCACTGGCAATACGTTAAAAAAACCCAAACTTTTTACAACTAATGACACCGAGCTGAACACTACAGTCGCACTTAAACTCCTATCCCTAAGTCCGTCCCTGTAGTCATGGTCAGCTGTCGCATTCACAGAGTGTTTTTGCACCTTCGGCAGACCCCTGGCCGCCTGAGGTACCCCTGGTCGCCCTGCTTGCCCCTCGCAACGCTAAATTGTTTTCTTGCGGCATTTCGGTATTGCACCATTTGCGCTAACGACTATTGGAACGCCTGAAATGCGACTGTGTTACAAACGAGATTTTTAACGTGGAATCCCCTTTCAGTGCTTTTAAATTAAGATTGTTCAGTGTTTTACAAGGTTTTGTGAAAGTGGTATTTTTTAGCTTCATGCAATGAATTTTACCGTTTTAGAGCGGAGCGGGAAGTTGTGTCAAACTTTTACTAACTGATATCTACTCCTATGTTTTTTCCAGGAACCTGGGATTCAGAAGTAAATTAATGGTCTCGCATAGACTCCGACCCTGCTAGGCCCCTAAGATTTTGCTGATATCTACTTGAGGCGCGCGTGGAACACTACCCGAGCATCGACGACTAAGGCACGGTTACTGGACGGTGTGCTACCCATTGCTGATAGCCCACAAGCCGACGCCTACGGGTAAGGACAATGGTTAAACTCTAAAAGGTAATCAGTCGCTAACCACCACTTAATCTCACATCGATGACTCTTTAGTTCAAAACAATAAAATTAATCCATTATTCCAGTCATACTAACACAGAAAACACAAAGACGAATAAATTCCAAAACTAGAACTGTCACTTGGAATATAGGAGACGATTACGAAATCCATAGAAATATTTTCGTTGCGCCACCGCGTGGTGCAATTAAAGTTTTTGCGCTCCACGGGGAAGTGCATCCGTGGCACGTCCTGGAGTTATGAGGCGCTCGTGACTCTGAACCGCATTGTACAGCCAAGCAAAGGTATTGGTATACAAGCAGACTTACAACTGCCAATAAAATCTGAAGTAAGTACCTACAAAAAAGTTACTACCGTACTGAATTGCTGTCACAAACAGTGGCTAAACTGTTAGTATAAAGTGCTATAAAATTATTTTTTACACCACCTGCTCGATAATGACCCTATTATGTGTCATGTAACCAACATGTAAAGCAACTCATTATCACCTAGGGAGATAATACAGTATGGCCGATCCCTAGGGCATTATGGTTTTTTTTAATTTAGAACATCAAATACGCCTTCAGTCATTTAAAATGTACGTGCATCAAACAAATTTATTCAAAAATGAAACTGGCCACTAACAAAAAAAAAGAATAATAAATGTGGTTACATACTGAGGAAAAGGTAAAGGAGGTTCTAAAAAAGAGTAAAGTTATAGACTAATATTGAAGTATTGAATTTTGTTTGCTTCTAATTTGGAGTTGAGATTAACGTGTAAATAATGTTGCATAGTTTTTTAATTTATTTATAATTTGTTTTATACGATATATAGTACCGAATTAATTAATCATAGTAGACTTGTAATTATCTCACACATGGTGTAAAAAGTAGAGTATCCAACACGGGAATAAAGCTGTCTTTGTCTTGGGCGGCTTTAATTCCTCACTTCACTCAGGTTTCTCTATTAACTCCTTCGCAATGCTCGGGAGTTAATTATATAAATCCCTCACTGACGTTCGGGATTAAAACTTAGCAACCTTCGTTTTGTTCGGAATTCAACATGCCGCCCTCGCCTTAAAGACACTGCTTTACTCCCTAGTCACACAATCTACTATTATTAAAGAAACAAATCGTTTGGATCTTTAACTGTGTTCTATATTTAAAAGTAGGCAGGAACAAAACTGACGTGAAATGGAAAAATAAATGTTCTACACCTATAGGTAGGTAGGTATTTAAAATATTTGCTTGACTGTACCGTCTCTGCATCGTATACTATCTCGAAACACGCTCTTTACTGTTTACTTCCTGAAATTCATTCATTTGAAGTTGTTACTGTACATCTATGAAAGTAAAGAGAAAACAGTTTTAAATTTTTCATATATATATCTCTAGTTATTGAGTCGGACACCCTTTTTTTGAGGTGAAAATTCATCAAATAACTTCTACAGTTCTGGGTGGCCCGCTAGAGAGTATCAAATTTTTACTTATCAAAACCCACCTTTCCTGCAGTTACTCTTTAAATTACACGCCCAAGTTAATTGTTTCAAACCTGTGTTTCAAACTATCCCGCAGTCTTGGCAGGTATCGGACCTACTGGGCCCCGTCCACCTAGAGACCCAAAGTATAGACACTCAGAGTAGATTTTATTTATTCCGAGCCTCTTTATTCAAATTTAAAAGTTCAAAACCAAAGCATTTTGATTAGATTTGACTTCACCAAATTGCCTATCAAACTCTATACATCATTTCTATTTTTGTTTCATTTTAATCTTCCTATGTATTTTTGTTAAGTATCTCAATTACTGTAATTAACTAATTAAGATACATAAGTATCTCACTGAATTACCGATTCAAACAATTCTAATCGAAATCGAATTACCAATCTTCGCTTTTAAATACGTAATAACGTTGACTAATTATAACACTCGAACAAGACTTGAGGAAGCAATAAAATGTTATGAATTCGGCTCAGTAAATAATATGAAGGAAAAGAGGAAGATGTCAAATATAATAAAAAGCGCTTTATTTCACGAACCTATAAGTAGCGGCGAACAAAAAGCGAATGAATCTAGGCAAAGAGAGGAAGGTTTTTATTAGAGAAACTTAAATTGAAGTAGAGGGGCATCCTGTCATCGGTCTCGTTTATTTGGCCAGCATTTAAGACTCGAGACGAAAGAATTTTTCATAAGTGTCTAGCTAATTAGTGTTGGCACAAATCTTCAAACTCGAAACTTTTAATGACGACGAATGAAAGTTTACACGCTCCTTAAGTTCTACCACTCCGCGCGCACGAATTTTCGTGGCCTCATTAAGAAGTTGCTGTTCAATTTTAAGCGAAGTTGTTGCCATTATTGATAACGATATGTAGAGTTATGTTCGTCAAAAATTACACCGTTCTACCCTCCATTACGTCATAATAATATCCCTGCATGTTGGGGGATTTCCTCGTTTTTGCCGTGTATCTAATAATAACATCATGTAATGGAGTCGTATCAACATCTAAAATAAAAGCAGATTTAGATCTCTTTGACGGAGCAGATGCTCTCATATGCTATGTTGAAATGGCCTTTATGTAATGGAGATTATTTTCAGTCTCTTGTAGAAATAGGATAATAAAATTACCTAATATCGAAAGGTATAGCACATTATCTAAATTGAAATAGAAACTTGTTGGAAATTGACAAAATGTTTTTGGTTAAAAATAAATAAAATAAAAGGATTGGATGTATACTTTCAGTTAATAATCCTTGATCTCTGTCAGCTTATACACGACTTAACCTTTTTAACCAACCTACTCATAAGCCCGATCCGATTTCCCGACTTTTCGCCTCCAGCTAAATTTCCGTAAGCTTTTAATTTTCCAAGCTTAAAAAAATATACTCGAAAAGCGACAGATCAAAGATAAGACCATCTCATCTCACTGTATCATCTCAGATTACAGTGCTATCTACCCACACTCGTGTAAAAGGGGCAATAACGTGTGAAAATATCCCGCGGCACCCCGTGTCAATATCGCGCGATCAAATTCCATTAAGGCGTGCGATCTTCGCCTGAGAACTCTATAAAAGCCAGCGGAATAGCCCGGAATAGCCCCCCATCTCGACTGATTCACTGGCAATGGAGAACAGCTATTAGGACTGAATAACTATGTGTTTTGTAGCTTATACCAGTTCTTACGTCAACATTACGCTTCTACACTTACCTACAACATCTTACATCTTAGAAGTGTTTTTCTAATTTACTTACGCGACTAACTCTATAAACTTAAGAACAGATTTAACGCCTGTTCAGATTTCTAATTAATTTACATATGTAAAGGACACGCTCTAGTAATACTAGGCATTCAAGTTATTCAACACCAAGATTCAAAGGAAAATTAATGTCGTCTCAGTGAAAATTGTAATCCTTTTGTGTAAACAGACAATAGCTAGTTGAAACGTTGTCCTTTCGAAACAAAATATGGTCGCTAGTTAACATAATTAAAATCTGTCATAAATATTTCTTTAATTTTAATTAACTTTTGTTTAACAGGCGTAACGTAAATTACAGTATTAAGCGACTATTTACGAACCTTGCAAATAATGTGATTTCCCGTGAAATATATCCTACGGTAGCAATTTATCAATCCACTGAGCTTTATTGAAGCGAAACTGGAATTACACGTAATTGATAATATTTTGATGCACTGCTGCACAATCACATAACTATGGAATTTATTCCTTGGGGCCGTAGACACTGCCTGATTCAATATTACGACGACAATGACAGAATGGATGATTTAATTTGTCATCGAAATATTTCCTTTTATTTTAATTACGCAGCTACCTAAAATACAAAACAGTTGAATACAAAATCATAACCTAATTCCAACAACGCCAATACAACGTGCCTAAGAAAGAAATGTATAATTTATTCGCTATTAACCTCATTGAAGTAAATCATACAACATATTCGGGATGAAAACGAGAAAATAACACGTAAAAATGTATAAACTTTTCCACATTCCGCGTCATATCTCACGATATAACGACAATGTGTTTACGGCTCATAAATTTTCTAATAAGCCGTAAAATTTCATTGTTTTATTTGTTTCTCTTTTGACACTATAGACAGAATAACATTTAGTACAGAAACATTGTCTCAGATTATGTATCTTCATCAAAATTATTCGACAAAGGAGCAGCTGCCACAAATTCGCGAAATTACCTACGTTACAAAACTTGTGAAGCAAAAGTTGTGGCAACGATGACGTAATAAGGTCCTAGATGGCACGCAAATTGAACGTTAAAGTTTCTACGGCGCGGCAATAGAAAACGTCAGGCAACTCGCAGAAAGGCTATTAATTATGAGAAAGGAAATTGAAACCCCAGTGGAAATGGAAAAGTAATAAAATGCAACAGCGATTGCAAGATGAGTGCTAGTGCCGCCCGCTTGCGCCGCCCGGTTCAAACTGGGGCAATCTCGTCGTCTGCCTTTACATTTTATAAGTTCTTAGTTAGCCGACATTTAACTGGAAGCACCCGTGGTTTTGTCTGTCTGCAAATAATAATTTATGCATGTAAAATGGAATTTCGAGTAATATAAAACCCGTGTTTTCAGTTTAAGCTCTGACATTAAGGACTTTTTGGAAGCTTAAATGGTTAACACAAATTCTACGAAACCCGAGGTAGGTAATTGACACTGAAGAACTATTCAAACAAATATTTTGAGTAAACAATGGACGCATAAATTCAATAAACACAATGAAAAATTAAACCGCGTGGCAGGTGCGAATAGTCGCGCAACAAAAACAGAGCTCGATTTATGTATTGTCTACCGTAGCTATCAGTGATTCGGTTTAGAATTTTTGCAAACAATGGCGTGCAAAACAAATGAACAGTGGCATAGACGATGCGTCGGCAAAATGTTCAATGGGAGCATGGAAGCCATTTATTCGTACGTACGATGGCGTTTCATTAGCAATTTGTTATCGTCTACCTTCGCGGCGGTCTCCTGCGGCCACTAGCCCGTGAACTACGATCTGCGCTTCACTACTGATGTACTCATGTGGGGTGTGTGTTGTATTGTGTGTGTATGTTTTTGTGAATGGGACTAACTGCAGCAGTATTTTCAACGCTGTGATCATAAATACGTTTTGTAGCACATTTATCTAAGCATATAGCTTAGTCAGCCTATGAGACCCAGGCCTCCTCTCTGGAAGAAAAAATGGGCGCAATGCGTGTTGCTAGACGTCACATGACTTCGAATTTTTGGTTCGAGAAGTGGTGATTAACTAAATTACACAAAGTAATGCGCCTGGCTGGGTTACCTGCAAAATTCAGCCACAAACATTAACGATAAAATTAATAAGGAGCAAAGCAGCTGTGAAAACAGTTTAAGGCTGAGATAAAGGAGGATACCTACTGCCGAAAATAAGCAATAAATATGCATACAATATCCATACATAACAAGGAAGATAGCACTGACCTTGTTATAAACCATTGTTATCCGATTTCCCCAACAAAACTATATTTCGGAAAGAAATCTTAAAAGAACCAACGGTTCGATATTAAGGCTAAACCTATGGAGATCCCTAATTTCGAGAGTGACAAAAAAGCGCTAAATTTCCCAGTTCATGGCCCAATTTATCGCATATTTCATTACTAAGCAAAAAAATAGATACGGTACGAAAAAGAATATTTGTAAAAATGTTGTTTTTACGAGCGTGATCCAGGCTGAGGCTGATACACATTATGTACGGTATAAACGATTCAGTGATGTAGCAAATACGAAAAACTTTACGTGAATTATTATTGTTACGTTGCTGTGATATTATGGCTTTGATTTTGATAGAGATGTTTGATACGAGATTTACCACTTAACATTTATCTTAATATTATTAAGTTGTATGTTTGGTTGGTTGGTTGCACGCGTTTTTTCTCAGGAAAAACTGGTACGAATTGAAAAGTTATTTTATTGTTGGATAGTCAATTTATGAAGGAAATATAGGAGTGGAGCAGTAAATCATAGAATTTATTATTTTCTCATTTTCAGTAAACCCGTAATCATCACACAAGTTAACTTAAAAAAAATCGCAGCAAACGATGGTACCATTTGAGGTAACGGCAATAAATTAATTACATCACTGCAACAGAATATTTTAAATCACACCAGATTCATCGTTCCAATGAGCCGATTATTGAAAAAGAAAAGAAGTATTCTTGCTTCCGCGAGTCAGAAAGTCCTTCAAAGATAATGGCGTCAAAACGTTAAACAATACAGCAAAATTTTACAAATACAAAGCTCTTGTGAGGATTACGTAAAAGCGTTGTTAAAATTACATCACGTTTCATATTAAATTACAGAACAGAATCGTGTAACAAAGCGACAAGACCGCTCCCTAAGGATGAGCCGACAATTTTCTAGGTCAACACTGCATTTTATTATTCGCTTATTATTCATACTCGTATCTTCGTCAAGATAGTAAATGTTTTATTTAGTGTTGTCCTCGTCAAACTGTCTGTTTTAGTTTTCTTGCCTTGATTTAGGGTTTTACTTTTTATTTCTTATAGGTGCTTCCACATTCACGGAAATCAGAAATATGCCCGTTTTGTTCACGTCATATTTTTTCATTATAACCTTATAATTATGATGGCCTTCTCCAGCTGGAAGCTTTAGACAATGATCGTGCGGTCCTTGTACCTGTACGGAATTTCGATGTAGGAGCGGTCACCGCGGTTCTTCTGGGAAGTGAACGGTTCTTCTCTGAACGTATCCTTAGGTTTCATAGCTATCCAGACAGTGCGGGAATAACACACGGTTTACAATTCGATTCCGAGTATTACAATTCAATTATTTAATTCTATCATAATCCCAACAAACCGGGCGGAGGTTACCTACTTCTTAGAATTTGGAGTAACTTCATCTACAGGAAGCTTTAGCATAAGGCCTTATCCAAATGTAAACTCTTTGTAGCTCCTGTGATTATGTCAAACCCACACCAAGGGAGTTCCAATTTCAACTTTAACTAATTCTGAAATCGATACAGCTCTACACGTGTACATAAATTTGTACTCCGCGTATCCTAGCATCAATGTTCATGTTTTTTAAATTTATACGGACACTCCGCATAAAGGTTCAATTAGCTCTCGGAACCATATAATCCGGATTTGCTTACCAACCAAAGGGACATCGCAAACGTTTATTTCGGGATTTACAGCTCAAAGTGTTGCTTTACGCCAAAGCTTTAGTAACGAGACTGCGTTCGATATATTTTGTTAAAAATCTCGCTGAATTTTCGGTATTAAAAAACGTTGAAGAGTGATTAAAGCGCTTTTTATCGGTTTTATAATGTGGCCATACTATAAAAGCTGTGGTCGTATATGACCACCGCTATAAAATACGTCATTATTTCAGTCGTTATATGCTAGCTAAGATAACAAAGATCAGAATTTTCGTTTTTGAACTGTATGAAAATTGCTCATGCCATTGTGACATATTAATATAGCTATCATTTTAATATTCCAGTCACATGTAATTTTAATATTTTTGTTATGTTATAATTATTGACTCTCTGCACGTTGCGTTGTTCTAAAAACTGTTACTGCCCTGTATCTGCACGATGCATTCTCCGGGTCTGGATGTCTTCTATAAATAGTACACTGGATTTTGTAACACAAGTTAATCACCTAACACTATAGTCAGGGACTTCACTAAAATTGAAAAAAAAACGTATGTAAATAAAGATTATCATCATCATCCCAGCCGAAAGACGTCCACTGCTAGACATAGGCCTCCCCCAAGCGTCGCCACTGCGACCGGTCCTGTGCGTTTCGCATCCATCGGATTCCCTCGACCCTCGCCAGGTCGTCGGTCCACCTTGTGGGAGGCCTAAGCCTAATAAAGATTATATTAAGAAAAAAATAAAGTTTACATCTTTGCGAGCGCACCTACAACCCGGAGTTATTCCTAGTGCTGAGCAAAGTTTAAATAAAAAGGAGAGCAGTCCAGGAGAAACAGTGACACAATAATCACGAGCAGCCGCGCACAGTGAAGCTCAGAAAAGATAGCCAACATACGAATATAACCACGTGTGAAATGCCATGTTCATCTCATCACTTTAAATATTTCTCAGCCACCTTTTACGACGCTTTTCTCGTGAACAGAGATCTCAGACTGTTTAAATTATTTATAAATACTCCACCGTCACACCTGAACCGCCAGTAAAACATAAAACACATTCGGAATCCAATGTTCTCTCAATAAATTATATTTATTCGAACAGAAGTAAACTCCGTAATACCAAAGTAAACATTTCACTCATAAATATATCTGGAATCCGAGATAATTGACTAGCTACGTATTACTTTAATTTATAACCCCTTAAAATAAGTTTTATCCCTCGGAGAACGTAGCGTCGCGCCTCAGTTCAATTTGAAGCTTTAAGTTAAACTTTGCCATATCTTCTGCGGCCCCAGATTTAGATTATGGGGTAATTGAAGTGGCTTATATCATGTCCTCTTTTCTGTACCAACAAGCTTTTATATTTGTTCTGTAAGGAGTTTTTGTGTCGTTACTTTGTTTTATTGCCTCTGTTGTGGGTTAGTAAGTGTACATTTGTCTTTGTCTTAAGATATTAGCTGAATTTTCCGTTGGTAAGTTTCATGAAATTTTGTGGTTAATGAGTTTTCTTTAACAACAACTGTATTTTAGAGCAGCAGGCAAAGAAGCCTGGGTATAGAAACAACCTAACACTCTTTATTCATTATCATCATTCTTCTGCCCTCGTTCTTTGAACCCTGCTGAGTAAGGCACCTTTTCGGCCTCGCACCGTTTTTTTTTCATTTCCTATATAATATTTTATTCTAAAGCATACGATTATGTGAGGCAGGAATAAACTTTTTTTCTTTATTTCGAAGTCGAAGTAATAATTTCTTCATTCTCTCTGACAAATTAACCATCACGGTCTGCATTTGATGCTCTGAATTGCCATATCTTTCATATTATTCCTCTCATATTCCATCCCTCAACATCTACGTCTACATTCATAACTCTGCAAGTCACACACTCACCTCATTTAACTCCCACAAAAATATTCCACACTCATAGAAAACCAAACTAAATCTGTAAATGAAACCCCTTGAAGCACACTTATCTGATGAGACACACTTACCACTCTTGCCGAACCTGACCCAAATAAAGCAGCGTACTATCTGCGACGTCGCGACGGATTTGTTGGCGAGCAAAGAATTTAGTGCTGCCCCCTGTCGGACGCAACCCCGCAGCGACTCCGCATCGCCCGCAACCCTCGGCAAAACACTGGATTTATTCCAAGTTAGTCCACCTAATCTTGGATGTAATTGAATGGTGGATAGACTATGTGTTTTGTAGTTGTATTTTAAAACTTAAGCGGAGGTAAGTCATTTATGATTTAAAAGTAAAAGTTCAGTTTAGCAACTGAATATGAGTGCCCATTCTTTTTTGTCTATGCTTCTTTATTCTTTATTGTACACAGATAATTTACATACATTAAAAGTAGGACAGGCGATGTACATAGGCGAGCTTAACCCACAATTGGGTTTTCTTACAGCAAACAAACTTGCTTATTAGTTACCAAAAAGTTTATGTCATCATCCGAAAAAACTCGCTGAACACAGATTATTCGCCGAACAGATGGTCGATGGGTTGAAAGGTCGCGTTGAAAAACGCAGCGTTGGAAGGACCAGAAGGTGGACCGCGGACCTGGTGAAGGACGCGGGATTTCGAAGGAAGCGAAATGGACAAGACCGGTCGTTATGGTGGCACAAGGGGGATGGTCTATATCTAACTGTGGAAGTGTTTCGGCTGAAATTAGGTATGATGATGAACTCACTGCACTACTGAGTGACCTTACGCTTCCCTCTACCAAACTTTCTAAATTCAAACGTTCACATCATTAACAGACATTACATAAAAGGATTAAGGTACCTTTTGGAAAAGTACTCTTAAAAATATAAAAAAACATCACCTGACTTCAAAGCTTCAAACCCTTTTACATGAAAAACAACGCGTGCGCGGATTCCTGGAGCTCGTTCTATGCCAAACATGGCGGTATGTTTACAACGTCCGAGTGCGAACATTTAACGGCGTCGCTTGCCCGTAGAACGTGTGACAACATAACTTTTTGTTCACTTTGGCCGGAACACACCTGAAAAACGACAAAAAACGTCCAGCGTCCGCAGCCAGTAATTCACTACCGTCATGACATGCAAACCCCAGTACTACTCGTAGCTGCGTAATCACATTTTGTGTCATCCTTTTGTTGCTTCGGTTAGGCCCACAACGCTGTGATTTCACCGGTATTATAGACGAAATAAAAGTCTGTCGCGCGCCCCGACATGTGATATCGCCGACATTTTGACAAGATTTATTTTTTTATCGTAATTTTCTTTTTTCGCACTTACATATTTTATACCTAAAGCCCTATTGATATAATGCTTTAACGTGCATGAATTTTTAATAAAAATCTTGAAGAAAATGTTTAGGTTTTATTTTCCGAAGCTAAGCAAACAGAATAGAATTAACAGTAGCAAGCTAACCCAATAAACTTCGATGCAATTTGCGGATATAGGTATTCAGAGAACATTCCTGATAGGACACAAACTCTTGGATTATCGCCAGTGGCCTGACGTGGATTTGTTACACGAGTAGAAAATTCAGTGTTCACCCGCCTTAAGACTTGCCTTTTGGGAACACAGAGGCACGGAGTCTCCTTATCTTCATTTATTTACGTTTAGAATAGAGGAAGCACGTAACCGTAAGTGATCTTAGATACTAGGGACTGCCAAGGCTGCAAGTTTGCTCTAAAAAGTTTCCGTGGCCTTGGAATGTGAAGGTAACTGAAGGAACACGGTAGGTTTTAGTCAGTAAAAGTCTGATCTCTTGCTCCACCCACAGCGGGAGAAATTATTAAATGATTTCTCATCCAAAATATACTAAAGACTTTTAAAGATGTAATTACTTAAATAATTTTACCATTACCAACCCATCACCATTTAAGTATTCTAGAAGTAGTTTAATCCTATTATAATTAATAAAGCATCTAATGGTTAATTTATTTAAAACACATCGGAAGCTATCTCACTCATTTACCAACATAACGCTTCCTTATTGAATAATTATATCTACAATCACCTAAACTGCGTGTGTTTGCTATTAAAATGCAAATGAGCGTCTCCATAGTTTCCGTTGCGCGCTATTCGGCATAGAGAGGGGCGCACCTACATCGGGAAACTGTCGGATTACGCGCTCCTGCTTCAAACGAAAACTTCTATCCTTCACTGTTTTTATATTCGCCAACTTGTGCCTACATTACCGCCTTACTTGAAAAATTAAGCGAGTTCCCGTCTTATTTACGATGCCTTGTATATTCTGTGTCTCTGCATACGGAATAAGCTGCTTTTCTGAAGACGTTTAATGGCGTATTTTACGACCCCGCTCTTCATTGCGGCCCAGACGACATCAACATTTAATCCAGTCTCGAAATCGTCCAGGCTTGCCTACACCCGTTTATAAATATAAACTCTTTCTTTTCTGAGTAAAACTTGACATAATGCTTTATAACATTGACGAGAGAAAAGAAAATATTATAACGCGCGAGCTGTTATTTTGGATAATTAAAAAATAAAATCCTTTTAAAGCCAAAGGCACTTTTCTGCTTGACGTGAATGTAAAAGAACGTAATTTCTGCTGTAAAAGGGGTTAAAAAGACTTTATAATACATGGAAGGGTCATTACACGGCTGTTGAGTTCACAGCACACGTGCAAAAATAACCTCAAAATGTTGCTATGAAACGAAGGCACGTGTTTAGTACCTTTAGGGGTGTGAGAGCCACTCGGCTAGGCGCTCAGGGCTGCCGCACAGCGCTTCTTGAGATAGTTAATTTTCTCAGATAGGAGGTGCGTTTAATTACAAAATGTTTCGACAGTACCTACCCACTCGACATCTTGCACCTATTTTCATAACGTTGCGAGGGTTTAAATATGCCTTGCAATAGCTACGTTAAGGAAAACCGAGTTTGAGCTTAGTGCGTGCTTTGAAATATATTTCGTTAATAAATATCATCAATTTTCAATTATTTTTTTATCCCAGGTCTATTTGTTTGAAAAATACCGCGATATGAGATGGAAAAACTGACGGCTAATGAATAGGATGGAAGAAAACAAAACCACGGGACAAGAACGTATGGTAAACGGGATTGAAAATTGCAGTAGTCTTATCATGCATAATCAACCCAGCCGCTGGGATTCCGGACCCGGTTTCCAGCCACCATAGGCGTGGGCTTGCGGACGGCAGGCAGTGGATAGCTTGCTGTCAAACCGTTCAATACTCGTTTGGACTGAGCCTGAGTCATCAACGACGTGTGGTGATCCACGCGCGCCTCAAAGAAATGTCAGCAAAACCCAGCCCAGCAGGATCGAAGCCTATTGTGGCCATGAGTTATACGAAAGAGAGCCCCGAGGCTTTGGAACAAAGGCAAAGAAGGAAAATAGAAGTGAGTTTTAGTCAGTAAAAGTCTGACACGCCCTATTATTACTCCGCCCTAAAGCAGGAGTAGTCATTGAATAATTTCCCACCAAAAAAAACATTATAAAACCGTCCCCGTCCCTGATGACACGACACAATTCAAGCAAACATTCACCGACCATTCCTACGCACCAAATAGGTCAGCTAGCTTCGAAACTAATCGTCACAATGCAAAACAACGGTATTACTGGCATGTCCAATTATTCCCCGACACGTTCGCTCTACGCATAGTTAAAATATTGAAGGACTGGGCCCAATCCGTCTGCGTCCACAACCCCTGCTCTCTGACTAGGATAAATGGGTAACGTAATTAAAGTAGTTACCAGCAGGTGTGGCTATTGCGAGCAATGGGCTTAATGCGCCTATAAACGGTGTGGCTGGAAAAGTATTCATTTGTACATAAATAAAGCGAATACATTTTTATAAAAGTAAAAAAAAAAATATAAAATTATTTTATTAAATAAAATATACTTTTTATAAAGGTTTTGTAAATCAATTTATTCAATGACATGTTAAGTCCACATTTATGAGGAGTCCCGTAGTCCTCTTAACACTGCATGTATTTTTTTATTGATAGGGTTGCGCTTGACCACAATCGCACTTGATGGTAAACGAGGTTTTAGTCGACGGTGGGACACGCTTACCTAGTATAGAGGTTAGGTTGTGGCTATCAAAAAACCTGCCAGGAATTCTACTATAAAATTATGAAAGGATTAAATATATCATAACATAAACTTATTTCATAACTTAGAACTTCATAATTGTTCTGAATGTATACTTACCGCAATATAAAACCGCATGATAAAATACAAAATATACCTAATCGTAAAACTGGTAAACTAAAGTATACCAGATTAACGATAAAATAAAAGATAAACATTTAAATAATCGTATCAACTAATGAAAAAGATTAACAGCCTAGATACCTACCGGTGCAACTAACTCGTTGACCGGGAAATACCAGAGAGGTTCAAAACATGCACATTGCACATCTTATCGAAATCTTTATCAGATTTGGAAACTCCGAAATCGGTCAAAAATACGATTAAATACATAATAATTAGAGCAGATTACCATCGCTGTGAGATAACTAGCAATATTTAAATGAGGACTAAATTAGCCCTAGAGAATTAAGGAAAAAAGGAGGATAGGTATAATGACTGTCGATCTCTTTACAAATGAGAATTACACATAGATTAGATTAGCTATTTTAATTATATCAGCATAATCGTCGTCGCTTAACAATTAATACACATTTAATCGAGCAGAAAAGATGATTGATAGCCATAAATTTTATTCCCGCACGCACCATTTTTTACCTTGTACTTAAACAAACTCAAACGCAAAGTATTTATTTCAAATAAACCATTTCCAAGTATTTTTCAGTCGTCGAGACGTCGGCGTCGGCCAGTCTGAAGATTGAAGCAAATTTTACGTTCCAAATTCAATCAACTGAAATAATTTTAGTTACAAATCTGGGTATATATTTAGAATAGAATAAACTAGTATTCTATTTTAGTATCACCAAATTAAAAAAAATACAAACATACATATAAATAGAAGTAAATCCTTTTTGTATAAACATATAAAAGGAAAAACTTACTGACTGATCACATATCAACGCACAGCGAAAAGTACTCGGACTAGGAGCGTGAAACTTTCCACAAGGTTCCCTTTTATGACGTAGGCAAGCACTGAGAGAGGATGTTCCTAAATTCACTTCCAAAGGAGATGCAATGGGGATCCAAAGTTTAAAACCTACTTTCTAGAGAAGCTAGTAAAGAAACATAGGTAAAATTTCGAATATAAAAAATAAGTAAAAATTGGTAGACACTATAACTAGACAATATCCTGTGGATAAATTAAATACAAAGCGTAAATCTCAAGCGTAGAAACCAAGACAATCCTAAACAAATCAATTACAGAAGCATACAAGAAGAATATTTTCAGTCATTAATCATTTTGACCCGACTCAGAGCAATTGTTTGAAACAAGCCAAGGCTCTTTTGAATAGTCAAGGTCGATCAGTCAAAAAGATGAAGGTAGGTTACTAGTACATTTTAAAGAGTAGGTCTATAGAAAGAGTGGGAGAAATCATTGAATGATTTTCCACCTAAACAATAAAAAGGTCTATACGGAAAAAAACATGCATGAAACTCCACAGACACTCTTTTATTTAAATTAATAAATGATTTTAGAATAATAGTTAGGTCATTCGCATTAAAATCATTACAGTATATCAAAACATCATCATTTCAGTCGAAAGAAGTCTCCAGCTGGATATACCCCTCCCCTAAGCGTGGCCACATCGATTGGTCCTGTACATCTTGCATCCATCGGCTTCCCACAACCCTCACCAGGTCATCGGTTCTCGTTGTGGGAGAACTTCCAACGCCGTGTCTACTGGTACGCAGTCGCCACTCCAGAAATTTTCAAGCCTATCGACCAACTGTTTTGCGAGTAGTGTGCCCTACCCACAGTCACTTAGATGCGAGTAGGTTATCTGAAATTCTGAAAAAAAATCGAAATATCAAACAATAGTCAATGAAAAAATATAGGTCGTTGATTATAGCAGTAAGTATTCTTATACACTATCCATCCATCCATCATTCTTATACCATCAAACGATGCATGTAAATAAATCATGTATTTTCCCGGCGTAGAGAAACAGCTTTGCGGAAGCAAGCCGAGAAGAAAAAGCTAGTGAAGACATAACTCGTTGCACAGTGTCCATTGAAGTTGTACAAGTAAATAAAGCGGGTGAGATTAGCGCAGGGAATTTATTAGGCAATTATTTAGCTTCCTGGCTAAACAAGCGAACAAAAAAGGTGGCCACTCTAAACAAATTCTTAGCTGTAATTCAAGTTAACGCTTGAATAGATATCTTTCCTACGTCCTACCTGCAACATTTACGTATACTAGTTTTTGCAGCTTTTACGAATATGTAAATGCCAAGCTTGGCAAAAATACACCTGTAGAGATACTGGGGTATCTCTAAAGGTTGTTTTTTTCTCCATTTTCTCAGATAAAAGAAAAAATTACTCAAATACTAGAACGGTTTTAGACGTCATTATTTTTACACACTACTTCACTGAAAACAGCAAAAAGCATGTCTGTATTCAAAGGACACAGTACACATTAAAATATTTTGTTCAAAAGGAGTTCCATTTTGTTGACATAAGCTACCGTGAACTTTGTCTATGGCGGAGTACACACGCCCACTTTCAAAAGTTTTAATTACAATTTACAGATATTTAAAGTTTTCCGATAACCCGTATTATAAAACTTTTGTTTAGGAATTAGTAGAAAATTTCGTCTCATATTAGGGATTAAATCCAGTTCTGTAAGCGTTTACGGGACAGAAATAAGGGCCGAGGGTTTTGGCCGAGATTCATTTTGATTACGAACTGGATTAAGGCTTAAGATCCGTGGGACAGGACACACGATGACACGGGCGCCCGTTTAATCTACTACGATTAAGCACATGACCTCACTCAAAGGGAAATTGATAGACTTTTAGTAATTATTGGAAGCCGTGAGTCGTCGGCTGGCAGAGAGGCCAGCTTTCGTGGAATTGATTTCGATATTTATCTTCAAAAATATCAGCAGCTTTGGAACATGCTAACATTTCCTTTATTCTTGCTGTCAATTTGAATATCAGGTATCATTGTTACAGACATAATTTCAACAAAAACCTATCTTATTCCTCGCAGTTAATGGTGAGATTTACATAGCTATTATGTGCCGAAAGAGGAAATCGTTACTTTAATAGATTTCCAACAATTCTAAGACAAGCAATTTGAATTTCCCGCCCGTGACAAACGATGTAGGAAGAAGTCGTGAGAAAACACGTGCAATATTATTTTAAAGCATATGTATTTGTGCTACTTCGAGAACAACTGTTGAAAGCACCACTTCTCTTTCTTTCTTTCTCTTCGAGTATATTTAAGAAACTACGAGCCTTATCGATTGTAATAAAATATGAAATACAGACTGGCTTGTAAACCCAAAGGTTTATTCATGGAATTCTAATGAACCAATTAAATATATTGCTCTCCTTTGATAAGACAGCGGGTAAACTGTAGAACATGAATTACAAATATGGGTTGCAATGAAAATGCAATGATTAAAAATCAATTTTTATATATAAAATGTAAGATTTTTTCGATCTATATCCGTTATAGATTTTGATATATGCCCTATACCGGTTTCATTAATAATGCGAAGAGTTTTTTTAGACTGCTAGCACTGAATGGCTTTGCGTAATCATACGTAATTTTTCCCAAAAACTGAGAAGGTAAATTCGGTTATATTTTTTTTGTTCGTTTTACCTCAGAACTCTATCTTTATGAACCAATTCAGAAAGTTTGTCTTTTAATTCATATCCAGATCAGGAGATAACGGGATTCCTGACTTAGAAAACCAGATGTCAAACGGAACTTCTAAAAAGTGTAAAATAAGCTTAATTGTCAAAGCTGCTGTTAAATAACGAAGCCAAACCTAAAACGCTTACTTCCAAATTTAAGATATATTTTTTTGTTTTTATAATAAAATGTTTGAATGTGTGAATTATTTTTTATTAAATATTTAAATTGACAATAAACGCCTCATTTTTAATAGCTACGACCCAGACGTGCCGCTCTCACAAAATGGCCGCTACCCCTAGTCCCAACAGTAACAAAATATATAATAACATATGTATACATCGAGCAGTAAATTTTGTCAACGACTATAAAACACTCGCGAGCCAAAGACACCGAGTGGAACACATCCCAGTGGACGAATTTACCGTCGAGGGGTGTAAACTACCCTGCACTCCATGAAAATGCAGCGCGAACATGTCCAGCTAAAATATATAAACACGGCAAGCTATATACGCTGCAGGGAATGTAGTATTCTTTCGATTTTATGGACACATTTCCTCGTGGAAACGGCAATCGGAGAAGGACTTGATGCCGGTCGACTAGAAAATGAGTGTCACAAGGCTAAAGGCTTGTCGAATTTTATATTCAGATGGTTTTGAATTCGAGGGGACGGTAAGGGTGATTTTATTTTCATATCAAATGATTGCATGCAAAATGATAAAGTGTGAATAGGCACTAAAATATGTATTATATTGCTGATAGGTAAATGTCTTTCTGAAGATTATAAATTAATTTAAATATTGATTATCCGTCTACTTTTGGAGATTATTCGTCATTTACTTTTAATCTCTTTCAGGTTTTTACCTTTTGACTGGAACAAGATAGATATATGTACCTATACATAGTAATTATTTATTTTCTTTAATGATATTCATTGCCTTACGAAAAGACCTCTTCTATGGTATGCGCGCTCACAAACATATACACTCACATTTACAAGGTACCTGAGTCTCTTGTATATGTGAGTTCCAGGCCTGGACCCAGAAAAACTATCAGTAGGCTATAAAAATACATCGGAAATCGAAGCCGTGACACGCAGCGCAGCCTGCGCAACCAATCGACCAACTTACTGCGCCAACCGCATCGTTGATTTTTTTTTTCCAGCCACTACTTCACTGCTAAGCAAAGACCTCCCCATGTCCTTCCAAAAAATCTTCTCCCACACCGTTTCAAACTAATCTGCCTGGTACGCGTCTAGATCATCTCGTCACCTCTTTCTAGATCGGCCTCGAAGCCATTCACTAAATACTTTTATTTTTTATAACTACCAATTACTTTCGATAATAATAATTATGCTATGCATCTATATAAAAAGATTGATTGACGTTTATTCAGCTAATCCTTATGTATTATTTCAATAATCATTATTTATGAGCAAAAGGAATGGGTCAAAACGTTTAACCGCGGCAACTTAAAATAACATCAAAAGCACCAAAAAAAGATCGTGAATCTTCCCGGTTATTGTTAAGAAAGTTTCCCTTCTTTTGTTCCGGCTTTCCTACCAAAATAAAAAGTCCCACTTTTGTTACAATACCAACAATAGTGGTCCAGTATTTCGCCGTAGATTTGTCGTTGGAGTCGAAAATTTAGTGCAACCTCTTTTAAACTTGACCTGTTACCGAGATTAGTGGCGTCTATGGAGCCGCATTTAGCTAAAAATATTTTTGTGGGATATTTTTTTTAATTAGTTGTTTTTAAGTCAACGTACTGTCAAAAATATGAGTTTAAAAGCTTATGATTTATGCTTAGTTTAACTGTTCTCGTACTCTTTCTTGTATCCAATAAGAAAATGCAACTAGGTGATACAACTTGAGATTTTTTTGGTAAGAATGAAAATATCATTAAAATTCTGACAAGTTATAGTAGGTACCTAATCTATAATTTGAAACAAATAATGTAAAGTGCTGTTGTTCATACATTGTTTAAACACTGTTATATAGTTTTACGACGGCGCATTTTATACTGTTTTATTTACTTTTAATTAGTTAAGGGTTTTTAATTCGGGTAATTATAGTTAGTTGTATTTGATATATGTTGAAGTATTTGAGTATTTGTAAAGAAATAAAAGTACTTGACTTTGTAATCATAGTGTTTTTTTTACTGTTACTTAACAGTAAAAAAAAATTTGGAAGCCGACCCCAATATAGTTGGGAAAAGGCTAGGCAGATGATGATGACTTAACAGTAAAAAAAATATATGTTACAAAAGATTACCATAAACTGAAAACCTAAAGAAAAACATCTTCAGTTCAAGGAATCGCAAACCAACTCATCAATAGGAAAAATATAGCTCGAAGGGAGTCTCCATTGCTCTCGAGAGGAAGTGTCGGGTGCTACGTCCTCTAGGGCGGATTACTCGCCGCCCGCCCGCCGCAGGCCACCCTCCCTCGCGCACGCCGTATTATCTCCTACAAGATTTTTCCTTTGTAAAAACAACCAGTATAACTTTGCCTTTTTAAAATTCCTGCACTTCCGTGCATCCGTTAATTTTACGCGATAACATTAAATAAAGGAAAAAAGAACGAAGTGCTTCTAGCAATCTTTAAAAGATTGCTTTGAACGTTGCACTACCTTTTCTTTTCTAAGCAAATACAACATAGTATTCTAAACAAACTCACCGTCATTGTGTAGCACTGTAAGCGATGGTTTGCGGACGACGAGCAATGGGTAGCGCATGATCCGGACGTCCGGACGGTAATAGTCCGGACCAAACCCAAGTCGTCGATGGCGCGTATTGTTCCACGCGCGCATCAAAGAGATGGCAGCAAATTTTATAGGCCCAGCAAGGTTGAAGCCTACTGGGGCCCTGGGTTGAACGAAAGAGAACCCCGAGACCCTGGAACGAAGTCAAAGAAGAAACAGGAGTGAGTTTTAGTTTGTAGAGTCAAACACGCTCTCCTGCTCCACCCAGAGAGGGAGTAGTCAAATTGATGATCTCCCACCAAAAACATTAATTGTGTAGTAAGTTTGGGAATATTATTTCTAGCATAGGGATGAAGGTGTATTAATAGTAATAATTTATTTGTCTACATAAAATGTTACAATATTTATGTGACACAGGATCCCGCCTTAGGATATCCTGTCTCGCAGGATGTCCCAGGAGATAACAAATTGTTTCAGTGTAATTCAATTAAGTAAAGACTAAAAATAACCAAATGTGTATCTAATATCTGATACGTAAGTGTGTACAATTTTAATGAATATTTTATCAAATTGAATATATATTTGATAAAAGGAAAGACATATGACATCCACCAACCAGGACTGGGCCCGTTCGAATAGAGCCAGGCACATTACTTTGTGCATTTTTTTTCATCACCGCTGCTCTCAAAACGGTAAAGTAAAACATCAGAAGGGAACTGGCATGTCCTAGAACCAAAAATTCGAAGACATGTTACATCCACCAACCCGCACTGGTGGTGTACGGCCCATTCCCTCTCCTAGAGAGGAGGCCTGAGTCATAGCAGTGAGAACATTATAAGGCTGATGCTATGCTATGCTATAGGATTTCCCGATATTAAAAGCGTTCTTGACCGTCAACAATTTTAATCCTTTAGGCTTTAGTAAGAAATATACTATTATAATAATAAAAGTCTTTATTTGGATCTAGAAAATACACATAACAATTTATATAGTTTCGATGATCGCTGCAATAGTTTAAAACTGAGACGCAGCTATAAACGCCCTTCTCCAGAAACAAAAGAAACAGGAGAATTTCCATATCCTTAGCCGCACATAATATTTATGTATCCTAACCTAGGTAGGTACCAAAATAGTATAGTTCTCTACAGCTCTCAAACAACAAACAAACGCTTAAATAACGATGACAAATGTAACACAACAACCATTTTAAAACCATTCAATAACAACAGAAACTCGAACAAGCTTATTACGAAAATCTATAAATCACATGTTCGGAAGGAAACTTCAGCAAACACAAAGTTGCGCAGAAACGTAACTTCCCACCTATTCACTGCTAAAGGAAAGCAATATAAAAACAGAGTTGTTCAGTATAGGTGTTGCAGTTAGCATAAGCCACTGAGAGGACTTCCCGCCTCGTAAGTCACCCCCTCCCGTCAGGGGTGCCTTAGATGCCTTCGTGACCTACTTCCAAGTTCACACTTACACTTCACATTTCTATTCACGTGATTATTCGCGCTGCAAAACTGCAGCGTTTAGAAAAACATCGGTAGCTTGAAATTGGTTGTGACACATTTGGTCCGCTTAGTTTTGTGTTCGTCTTTTTCTTTTTTTTCACTTTGATTGTAGCGTTCACCAGTGAGTTATGAATAAATACACTTGTCAAATAAATGTTTTAACAAAACATGTACTTATTTTTAATTACTCAACATGTTTATTTTGTTATGACTGATGCTAGAAATAACAAACATTCAAACACACAAGTGTATGTAATTTTCTGAATAGATTTCTAAGAAACTTCGTACATGAGTGGACCATGATCTACTAGATAGTACTAGTAATAGCACATAGGATACTTTTCTATCGTAGAAGTCTTGGGAATAAGGTCTACTATTACACGCGCGTAATCGCTGGCAGCAGCTATTATAACAAGAAATCTAACTTTCAATCATTTGCGGTCTTCCCATCCGATTATAATTTAGGTCCCTTCAAGGCTAGAGTGAATAGACTCTTTGTAAGCTAGTGCGATTCATTATCAACGATGTATCACTGCTTACCATTAGGGGGGAGCGCAGTCAAGCACTAGTTTACAATATAAAAAAAACCTAATTTTAATTTAATGATTCTGAACTTTGTACTTAGCATAATCGAAAAATAAAAACACATGACAATTACTTTTAGATTGACCAATGTTATCGGTTAAGCATCGAGGATTTGCAAGATTATCACGAGACTTTACAGCCGGTTTTTTTTCCAAAATACGTTTTTTTTTTAATATCTTAAACATATACATTTAACGATAAGGGCTTAATAAGATCGTAAATACAATCTTTTCACTTTGAAAGTGCATCTTAGATCGCGAACTACAATATGCACCGACTAGCAGCCGCTCCATTATTACACTAATACAATTATGGAATATAATCAGCTGCAGCAGAGGCCGCCTCCGCCCTACGAGTTAAAACTTTAATCCTATCTGTATTCACAGGCCGGGAACTCCGACTACACCGCAACACTCTAATGAACTCTCTTTGATTTCAATCTCTTTGTGAGCACATGCACCATCCGCAAGCCAGGCTTATATTGAACAAGTTCTTGATTTCCACTATTTCAAATTATCAAGCCACTTGTTTTTGTCCTATTTATTATTTAGGTACTGTTCACATGTGTGATCATATCAGTTAATTAGCGTATTTTCCGCAGACTGTATTGGGAAATACGTTCAAATGTTTATTAATTATATTTGTTCATATCTAGATCTAATCAAACTGTTGTCATGATAATAAAACAATATAATCTACCTAATTGGGTAAAACACAAAATACAGTAGGCCACATTTCAGTGGTAATACCTACGATGACCTTTTACTCCATTGAAACTCCATACTACACAAGGTTAACTCAAGGTGTTACGTGCTATCTACTTAATTGTTTTAGTCACATTAAGCGTCCAGATAAATATCGTTTTAAAAATTTTAAGATATTGGGAAACCATCCAATGACATCTCCCGCTCTAGGGCGTTTCAGGTGGTTTTTATTGACTAAAACCACACCTGTATCTATCAGTTGTCTTTTTCGTTTATTCCTTGTTGAGATCTCTTTGAGTAGTGCATTGAACACTACACGCTGTCTAAGATTTAAGCTTAGTCCGGCAAATTATTGCAAACCCTCGGCTACTATGACTGGTACTCAGAGGAGAGCTCGCGGCAGCTTGGGCGTGAGGATGACCCATCCCTCACGAATGCAGCCGTGCCCTTTACTACCGGATTCTCTTTTTCTGCCGGGTCTTCTCCACGACTATCGCTACCCCGCGTGTCGCTAGTTAGGCCGCCGCCTGGTGCGACTTCCCCTACGCCAAAACCAGTATGTCGTCCGCGTAAGAGACTACGCTGAACCCACTGGGGAGTTCACCGCGCAGCACGTTGTCGTACCCGATGTTTCACAAATGTGGCCCTAGAATCGATCCCTGCAAAACACCGCAGAAAATCTGTTGCTTTTCCACTCTCCTTGGGTGTTTCTAGGGTTGAATCCTAATTTATATTTTATATACTAAGCACAATCTAATATATGCGTATAAATATACTGCGCCACGGCCAGGTGCCTCGGAGCCCCTCTGGCATCCATTGGTCCAATAAACTAAAAAGGGCGAAACCTCATTTGTGAAACCCACATTTTGACTATTATAACCCATGAATTGATCCCATTTATTTGAACTTGTTATTATCAATCAAATAAGACTACGCCATGCCGAGTGCAAGTTCACCTAGTCCGTTATAAGAATACCTAGCCTTTTGTAGTTAAATGCCCATAAATGGTTACAAAGGATTCATATCGTATCTTGGGCCTCTTTCCAATCGAAAACAACTTTTAGTGATACCTTACTGCTGATCGTGTAATATTTCAGTAATGGCATAATGACTGGGCATTTGATTAAGCATTACTTTTTAAAGTTCGTTGATAAAAAACACAGATTTAGATTGGACGTAATTAACAAGATTGATAAGATGGCACTTACACTATAAATAACGCTTCCCTTGATGAAAATAATCACTGGCGAGTCTGACTTGTATCAAAAATGAAACTGTTAATCATCGCGTGCCTGGCTTTGGCAGTCGCTGTCTCTGCAGTGGACATCCGTACTCCTGCACCCAACAACCCGGTTTACGGTTACCATCTTAAATTCGGTATTCCTGAGGCAAGAAGGATCAAGAAGTTAGAAGAAGCTGCAGCGCAAGATGCAACTCTCAGCGGTCAAAGAATCGTTGGTGGATCCTTAACTAACATCGCTTCCGTCCCATATCAGGTAATATTTTAATTTTTATTATTTATTGTGTTTGGACGGCTTTTAGTCAATGTACAAACAATAACTGCAGACTAAATCATGGCAAGATATTTTCAACCCTCGACAGTTCCTAAAAGACTATCGTTGCAGGAATTATAACATACAGCACAAATTACAAAAGATATAGATTATGAAAGAATAGTATAGTGGCTACTTTAACTGTTACTGAGCGAATCAAATAACAATTACTAAAGTAAACTGTGCGTTCATGGGGAACATGCAGAAGACTTCTCAAATTACAACGTCGAAGGGGATACACCTGAGAACAATTTCGACAGACGCTCTAGACTAATAAAAACATGGAACTTTAATGGAAAAATGTCAGTAATTATTTTAGTTCTATAGTACTTTGAACCAAACTTTGTGATAACTAAGAACAACCAGCTAATAGTCGAATAGATAAGGTCGATTTTATTGACAAAATAGAATCTAGTGTAGTCTAATAGAATAAAGTGCTTCAACTTCCATTGAAAACTGCCGTTATAACAACATGTTTTATATATATTTATACATAACATTTATATACAGGTTGGACTCGTCATCACAGTTTTGGTAATCTTCCAATCCGTGTGCGGCGCTTCGATTCTCACTCACAACCGTCTCTTGACCGCTGCTCACTGCAACGGTGACGGTATTATGACAGCTAACTCCTTCACTGCTGTCCTCGGCTCCAACACTCTCTTCTCTGGTGGTACCCGCATCGTCACCCACGACATCGTGATGCACCCTCAATGGAACTGGGCCACCATTCACAACGATATCGCTATCCTTCGCATCAACTCTGTTTCCTTCACCAGTAAGTATTGTTTGGTTTAATGTTAGAAATCTATATGACAATAATTGAATTCCCCAAATACGTCTTTGATTATGTTTTATACCAACTTAAACACATATAATACTTTTGTACTTAAATATAACTGAAGTGAATACTCGAATTAAAGATGGTAAAAAATTCAATTTGTCCCAAAACAAAGTTAAATTGATATTAACTTTAAGATTGTCTACTTATCATCACACCTGTATTTTCCAAAGGGGTCGGTGCAAGCTAGCCTGTAGAAAAAAGGCGACCCTTTAACTAATATCCAGATTCTGGACTACTGATGAGAAATTTCATTTAGATGGTAATAACTGTAAGAATATTTGTTTGTTTCCAGACGTCATCCAGCCTATCGCTCTTCCCAGCGGCAACGAACTCAACAACAACTTCTTGGGTCAAAACGCTCTCGCCTCCGGATTTGGCCTGACTGTCGATGGTAAGTAATCCAGGACATCGTTATAGTTTAACAAACGCTAAAAAATAAGAATATATACATCACGGGTGGCCAGCCACTCGATCGGGATCTATCAATTACAAAATTAATTTAACAAGCAGAATAATAGAGTAAACGTGCTCAAAAAGTTTGCACAACACTTCGAAGTTCATTATGATAAACTTCCACATCATGAATAGTTGTAGAATTGTCGAATTATACCGAAACATCGGGTAATCAAAATGAAAGAACGTGCAAAGCGAGCTCAAAAATTTGAGCAACCTACCTCGAATATATTCGATTTCAGCAGTAGTAGGGCCGGTAACAGTGGTAAGGCATCACAGTCCTTTTGAAAAAACGCTACTGGGTAAAACGGGGTGAATAGGAATGCAGGGGTGAATAGGAACAAAACTTTGATTAGGATTTTTACTTTGGTTACATATTTTATACGGATTTCTATCTCAGCATTGACTTTTTATACAATTAATGAATAAATAAGAGTATAGTAGTAGTAATTTCTATTCACCCTTGATTTTCTATTCACCCCATTTTACGGTACTGTTTTACAAGAATGGTTTAACAGCCGACATCCGGCCAGGTCATTTACGATCAACCGGTTGGCCACCCCGATATTATAATCAAGTAAATCACGATCAATATGATCACAGTATTAAGTTGTAACCTTAGACAATCATCAGATACAAATCGGGAATCAAGTTTTACCCTTTATCCTTATTTTTCAGGTGGTAGCATCAGCCCCTCCCAGAGCCTGAGCTCCGTAACTCTGCCCGTCATTTCCAACCAAGAGTGCTTCGCGGTCTATGGTGGTGCTGTGGTGGCTTCCACCATCTGCACCAGCGGCGCTGGCGGCAAGGGCACCTGCAGCGGCGACTCCGGCGGTCCCCTCGTCGTCACCAGCAACAACAGACAGATCTTGGTAAGGATAACCAAAATTTATGTTTCACTAGCTTCAAAAAAATTATACTAAGGGAATATATTCCCGGTATAAAAGTGTTCTGTATCCTAATCCAAGTCATAGTCTACTCATTTATCGTTCGGAGTTTAAGACCTGAAAAAACTGAAACCAAAGTTACCTTTCGAATAATATTAGTATAAAAGAACTATTTCAGTAACAACTTTGTTTAGAATACCTGTAGGCTGTAATAAACGATAAAAAAAAGAATTTTAAGAGTAACTTCCCTATAAATGACGTTCGAAAATTATAAATATTGTATTAGGATAATCAGGCTATGGTATTTTGAGTTTCATAAAAATTCATACAGCTCTTAGGACGTAAAAAGGTAACAAACAAATAGACTGATAGACAGAATTACGTACTTATTTATTCGTGTAATATTGGTATTAAGGAATTTGAAAGTTGTTACAACGACTACCAGTAGCTTACAGGCTCCAGTGGTAACTGTACTGACTTGGAAGTTGCAGGTCAAGGGTTCAAACCCAGCCTGGCGCATTATTTTGTGTAATCTATTTCATCATCGCTGCTCTCAAAGAAGTGAAGGAAAACATCGTGAGGAAACCGACATGTCTTAGAACCAAAAGTTCGAAGACATCCACCAATCCGTACTTGGCCCGCGTAGTGGATTCCCTCTCCTAGAGAGTAGGCCTGAGTCCCAACAGTGGGAACATCACAAGGCTGCTAATGCTAATGCTAAATTTCGATTGAATGAGTTCATGTGTTAAAACATTTCATACTTTGCTTACAGGTCGGTGTTGTATCATTCGGTGCCGCTGCTGGTTGCTCCGTCGGCCTCCCCGCGGCCTACGCCAGAGTCACCTCATACGTCAGCTGGATCCAATCACTTCTATAAACTTCTGCTGAAAATTCTTACAATTAATTTTGTTTCTATCTCTTAATGTAATTTACTAGAAAGAATATTCTAGTCTTCGACTCGATATTAAATGTTACGTTTTAAAATTAAAAATGTGTTTCATTTCCTCTTATTCATTTTTTGAAAAAACGTTTGAAACGTTTGAATCCCCAACCGGTCCTATGAGACCGCGCTGTTATTGTTTTACTATTGCGTCTCGTTTCGCGCGTATCTGAGTAATTAAGACGCCAAAACGATTTACGATATCTCTTAGCTCATAGCTTAAAGAAAATTGTCCCTTCAAACATAAATATACTAGAAATAAATAAACGATGTTCCACACTAGGAATTTCTCTTATACCGTGGACGCTCGCATACATATGACGCCCAGACCAGAAAAAAAACTATCTGTGAGCCATAGAAATATTTATTCCAAACAGGAATCAAACCCGCGCTACGCCGCATAGCAGTGGTTTACCTGGGTCATATTATTAAAATTTACTTATCCTTATAAAATAATAAGCAGGTTCGACACCGTTACTAAATACATGGAGGTATTTTTGTTTTTAACTTATGTAGTACAAAACTTGAAAGCGCGTGAACAGGTATAAGCTAACACCGGACGTTCAGGTTTTTCGGTTTTCCAGCTGAACAATTCAAGAGTGTCGCACTCCTGAATTTTGTATTATGAACGACAATTGAGCACTTATTTAATATTATATAAAAGTTTTTATTTGTCTTTCTGATTAAATCTTACTGAAGAACCGATTCCTTAACGATTTTGCGGTTAAGGTGTAAAAAATTCTCGTGTTATTTATATACAAATAATTATGTTAAAGTTTCAAAATCTATTCTTAACTGGTCAGTCTCAGGTATTTATTTATTTAAATGATATGAAGGACTTACAGCTCAAAAACAGATAAGAAACAATAAGCTAGACTGACAGCCAACAACAAGTCTTCGCTTGTAATGTTCAGGATAATACTAAATTCCATGGATTCTAAGTACGCAGATATGAACAAATAGTTGCGTAAAATTGCACGTAGAATACTTGTCTTTTAAAGTACAGTTTTTTTTTCGGATTGCATATCCTTAATATTACAAGAAAAGCAAAATTCTGACACGCCCTTTCGCTCTACCCAGAGCGGGAGAGTGTGTCAGACTTTGACTGGCTTAAAAAGGGAGTCTCAACCATGTCATAATAATTGCGATTTGGATGATCGGTTGTTATCGGCTCAAGTGACTGTTATGTCACGGCATAGTCACGAGCTCCATCTTCTTCAATCTTTTTGTATGTATTAACACAGATAAGATATTGGCATACAGATGCCTCATTCCATACAAAGAAATTGTCCGGACTTAACTAGCGTATATCATCTGGCTATTCTGGCTATTTTTGTTAGTGCATCAATTGCGTTCGTTCTCAATAGATGGTGTTAGCAGCGACTTTGCAAGAAGGGTTACATTATGCTTTTATTCCTAATAGATGACGTTAAAAAGACACTGTACACTGTACTTTTGTACTGCTGCTACGTACTCATATTATCTGTGATATTATTAAATGAACCTTTGAAATTTAATACAGCGTCATCTACTGACTGGAAAAAATATTATTTTTCCATTCCAATCATCTTTGCAATTTGAAATAAGAGCCCATTGTTCCATAATTTTGTCTGTACGGGAGTTGATTACGTATGAATAAACCTTAAAAGTCAAAAAAATAAAAACTTGAAAATTATACACACTTCAACCACAGATCAATGTAGCGCTATCTAGTGACACAGTAGACATTTATTTGAACCAAATTTTCTATGTTACGAATGAGACCCCGTGGTATTAATAAGTTGACACTAACGTTAACCGTATCATCTTTTGGTGGTACTATACTGCTGATCGTGTTTGTTGATGTCTTAATTTCTGCGCATTTGATGCAGCGTTACTTTTCCAATTTCGTTGATAAGAAGCACAGATTAGACATAATGAACAAGATTGATAAGGTGGCACTTATAATATAAATAACACTTCCCTTATGAAGATAAAAACTGATTAACATAATTACAATTATGTCAAACATTAAAATGTTTCTCGGCGTGTGTTTGGCTTTGGCAGTAGCTGTCTCAGCAGTAGATATCCGTTCTCCTGAACCCAACAACCCAGTATTTGGTTACCATCTTAAATTCGGGATTCCTGAGGCAACAAGGATAAAAAAGTTGGAAGAAGCTTCAGCAAAAGATCCACTTCTCAGCGGTCAAAGAATCGTCGGCGGGACCGTAACTGACATATCTGCTACTCCATATCAGGTAATTTTTTATTATTATTTACGCATTTGAGCAGCTTTTAGATAACAATCAAACAATAACTGCACATTAAAATACGACTAGCGTTTTTCAACCCTTAACAGTTTTCAATAAACTAGTAACAGAAGTTATAAAAGCTGTAGGGCAACTATACTCCGTCGATTTAGGTAGTTAACTAAAGGTAAACAATCTTGGCATGTCTTTTTATCTAAAAGTTGTCTATAAATTGTATGTAAAAATCTTTGCAAATAGGTATTTACCTAAATCGATGTTAGCTAATAAACTAAATTGAAATAATCTTTGTGTATATTATATACGACATCTTTAATATAAAAAGACATACCAAGATTGTTTACCTTTAGTTAACTACCTAAACCGACGGAGTATAGGTAAATACATAATGTAGACTTGTATGTAAAAAGAATTTGACAGAATAGTGATTTTGCTTTTACTGAGTGAGTCCAATAAGAAACGAAACTGTGCATTCACGGGGAGTATATAGAAAACTTTTCGAAAGACTGTTTCAACGAGAACACTCAAAGACAACTTGGATAAAAAGTTATGGACTAAAATGAAAATTTAATGACGTTAGTAACTATTTTATTTTTAAAGTTTGCATACATAGTCATATAAAGTTTTCATAAGTAGATTCTCAAAAAACTAACCCCAAACTTGTGGAAAAAGCCGTTCTAACTACATGTTCCTTATAATTTAAGTTCCTAATATTTTTATACAGGCTGGACTCGTCATCCAAATTTTGTTAATTTTCCAATCCGTGTGCGGCGCGTCTATCATCTCTCACAACCGTCTCCTGACCGCTGCTCACTGTAACGGTGACGGTTTCTTCACTGCCAACTCCTTCACTGCGGTCCTCGGCTCCAACACTCTCTTCTCCGGTGGTACCCGCATTGTCACACGCGATATCGTAGTACACCCTGGATGGGATTGGGAGACCATTTCTAATGACGTCGCTATTCTCCGCATCAGCTCCATTTCTTTTAACAGTAAGTATTATCTCATTAAATGTTAATTCTGATTTTACGCAAACATTTCTTTGATTACGGTTTGATAACTTACTAATACACAATTTACATACAACATTAATTTTGTACCTATATATTTTGATACACACATTCGAGCCTTTAACGATAATCGGGGCAGAGCCTGTGCTGCTACTGAGTTTTATCATAATTTTTTTTGCAGTAAAGTGACTTCCTCCATAGAGAGGAGTACAATAACATTAATTCCCTTGTTTGTTCCTAGACGTCATCCAGCCTATTGCTCTTCCCAGCGGCAGCGAGCTCTCCAACGACTTTTATGGCAAAAGCGCTCTGGCCTCCGGATATGGACTCACTGCCGATGGTAAGTGATCCAGGTCATAGTTATAGTTAACATACACTGGAGACACTGGAGAAAATCTTCATATAACATAGGAAACAAATGGCCCATCAACCAAGCAAATTTTATTCCTTACAAACGAGTCACAATAAGAAGTACATTCATAAAATCAATATCACTGCACAAGTTACACAATTTCAAATAATCATAACTAATCACAATCCTTAAATAACACTGTAACGTCACTAAAATACGTCCGTTGTGTCCGAGCACCAAACACAGAGTGAGTCTGGACCGTTATGCGTTACGCCTTTTATGCACTTTCACTTGATCAATGGAGGGAGTAGAATGAATAATGTAAGACTATTATTATTAACAATTTATTCAAGACCAACGTGATCCCTGCATGATAGTATCAGGTTGCTTTTGTCGTTTACTAAAAGATGGCTGATCAGATAGATCATTTCGCAGATGGTAGCATCGGTCCCCTCCAACGCCTGAACTCCGTGATTCTGCCCGTTATTTCAAACCAAGAATGCTCCGCTGTTTATGGCCACTCTGTGCAACCCAGTAACATCTGCACCAGCGGCGCTGGCGGTAAGGGTACCTGCAGCGGTGACTCCGGTGGCCCTCTCGTCGTCTTCAGCAACGACAGACAGATTTTGGTAAGGATAAGCTCAGACCAAGATTTATGTTTCGCAAATTATGCCAGCAGCTTTGCCAGTTGGTGTGATATTCGAAAATTATCCCAAAGGAACACAGTCCCAAATTCATTCAACTGTTAGGATGTGAACAAGTAACAAACAGATAGACTGACAGACAAAGTTACGTTTCTGTTCGTATGATATTGGTATTAATGAATTTGAACGTTGTTACGATGACTGCCAATAGCTTATATTGCTCCTGTAACATACGATCGAATAAATTTCGATTTAACGCGCTCATGTCTTAAAACATTTCATGTTTTTCTTCAAGATCGGTGTGACTTCGTTCGGTGCAGGGGCTGGTTGCGAAGTTGGCTTCCCAGCAGCTTACTCCAGAGTCACCTCTTTCATCAGTTGGATCCAGCAACAACTGTAGTCGTCTTTTGTTGAAAATGTTTAAAACTTATTTTGTTTCTATTGCCATAAGCTAATTTATTTTTTTCTGATAAATAATAAATAAAAATATAGAAAGATCTAGCAAACATATTTTATTTTGTAACAAGATGGTTAAGATTAAACGTTGCCCTACAGTATTTTTATTTCTCTTAGTTCAAAATAATAGACCTATATCGCCTGTAAAAAGACCCTTCACGTACACTGTTGATCGAAGCTTCACGTAAACCCCATATTCTACTCATCACTGGGATACTTGTTTTCTTCTAGAACATACCTGGGAATTCACTGGTTCTGGAGATATTGAAGGTCATGGTCATGACAAAAAAAAATATTTTTTAAAGATAAAAAAAAAGTATTTTTCCCAGCAATAATTTTTGGTCAAAGTTGCTTAATTACATGTGCAGAATGTGTAGCTATCGGCTATGTGATCGGTCTTTTTACACCGTGTATATTTTGTGATAATAATCAATGTGGATTTTAAGATATGGTCTAGATGTGTGTCCAATATTAAATACTAGGTCATCCCTTAAAAACTTGAAATTGGCATAACCAATAAAAATATCGAAACCCAGTTCGGTGTAGAATGTCTAACAGTGAATGTCTTTCGGCTAAAACCATGATGATAATATATTTTGTGAAAATGGATTATTATTTTACTAGAAAAACTTATAGCTGTAGATGTAGCTTTTTGCTTAGGTACATTGTAAACATCCGTGTCCTTACCTATAAAATGAATGATTATTTTTTCAATTTTTAAAATATGTTACAAGTGTTAGTTTTACACAATGCCTTAGTTTTGTATTTCAATGAGGTCCAACAGATGTATCATCTTCAAAGTTTCGCGGTTGCAGACTATAAAAATAACTAAGGACCAAAAATGCTGCCCTGTGATAGCCCATGCGTGATGTATTCATATATACATTGTATGACTCAATTTTACTTTATGTTCACAAATTACGAGGTACCCAATAAATAACTTAAATTACTTAGCTCTTCCTGCAAACTCTTCTTCAAGCTTCTTCAAGAATCACGAAGCCGTTTAAATCAAAAGCATTTACTAAGTCTAAACAGACCACTAGCACGTTGTATTTTACCATCAAAATAAGTAATGTAAAGATTCTGTCAGTCTCAATAATAATATATAAGGAAGGCTCATCCTATTCTGTATAGTTATCATAGTCACGAGTCCCACCGATTTATATATCACGTGATTATATATAGATGATCCTTTTGTTTTGTTATTGTCCATTGTATTTTTAACTTGGTCATAGTTCTATCCAATTAATTTTAGATATCATGACAATATAATCCTTTGTAGATTAGATTTACAAACAAAAATGTGTTTGGTCATCTCCAACAGAACCTATATTTTTTACAAAAACCGGCAAATGCGAATCGGATTCGCGTACTGAGGGTTCCGTACCAACTTACCAATGAAAACCATTCAATTCCCAAATCGAGTCTTGAAGTTTTTTCCGAATCGCAATTTTAGTGAGTTATCTTGCGACGTAACTAAAAAGTTTTCAGACTTTTTCCTATATTTGTGCCAAATTTAAAGATTCTAGGTCAATAGGAAGTACTCTGTGAATGTTGATTCCCTTGTGAGTGACGAAATGTACGTTTTTTGCAACATAAACGGCCATAGCTTTTGTTTTAGTTAATTTTCAAGTTTGATTTTTGCTCAGCTGCAAGGGCCCGCAGACCTGAGTATATACTTTTAATTTCAACTCCATACCTGCACACGTTTCCGAGAGGACGGGTCTTTATAGTCAGACAGACAGACAGATGAACAACAAAGTTATCTTGTAAGGGTTCCATTTTTTCCTTTTAAGGTACGGAACCCTAAAAACTGACTGTGCCCGCGACTTTATCGAAGCGGCTTAGCAACTTGCAGTTCGCATACCAAATGGCGCATCGCCGATATGCCGCTTTGAAAAATAAGCAGCACAACAAAACAACATTAATGACGTCATAATAAATTACGGTGTCACAACAAAGTGAAATTAGTGTGTCTTCCAAAAAAGTAAACCATGGACAGCAATAATATATTTGTATCAAAAATAGCAGATGTTTAAAAATTTAATCAACAATCTATAAATTAACCTACAGTTAATTAGAATAATTAGTCTAAGAGCGAGCAAAGTCAGGTCGGAAATTTAGAGCAACTTGGACACCTCAAAAGTTTATTTTAAACCCCGTAAACAGAAATAGGGATCCTAGGTAGCATAGCATCAGCCTTATAATGTTTCCACTGCTGGGGCTCAGGCATCCTCTCTAGGAGAGGGACCCTAACCAAGACTTTTTGGATCGGTTCTTAATCGATTTTATTTTTAAACTGACCGATTTTGACTAAACGATTTTTTTGTAATCAAAACCGATTTAGATTGGACGTAATTAACTCGATGATAAGATGGTTATTAGGCTATAAATAATGTTTAGTCTAATGAAAATAGTCACTGCCTAATCCGAATTGCATAAAAATGAAGCTGTTTCTGGGAGTGTGTTTGGCTTTGGCCGTAGCTGTCTCTGCTGAGGATATCGGTGATCTTGAAGCCGAGAACCCTGTGTTTGGCTATCACACATGAGTTGGTATCGTTGAGGCTGCGAGGATCAAGAAGTCGGAAGAAGCTTCAGTGGAAGATGCAGCTGTCAGCGGACAAAGAATCGTCAGTGGATCTGTGAGTGATATCTCCGCCACTCCTTACCAGGTAACTTTTTGTTTGTATGTCTTTTTTTCTTGGTAAATAATTCGGTTCCAACACTTACGTCAGATTGACAGTCGGAAAAAAGTAAATTAACTAGCAGTTTTTAAGTTATTATTTTTTTATTAAATAAAACAGACATTTTGAAATTACAACAAACTAGGTGTTGCATAGAATACCACACACTATTGCTTATATATTAAACAAAATTCGTAATAACATATATAAACCTTTCACCAGTCAACGACTTAGGCCCGGTCTGAATGGTTACTGGGCGGCCGGACGGCAAGATATCTATTACTCGTCGTCCGCAAGTCCACGCCTACGGAGGGTGGTCGGGCTAGGGGTCTCGGCAGCTGGGGCGTGAGGATTTCCGTACCTACACGCGTGTGACTGTCTTCTTTGCTTACTTTTATTATAGCTTCGCGAAAGGAGGCCATGGCCCAGAGCGAGAGGAAATGGAAAAGGCGGATCCTTTTCCATTTCCTCTCGCTGTGGGCCATGGCCTGAACCTTCCAGCCTAATTTGATGCAGGTCGCTAGTATTTCTCATAGAGCGCAATTTTATCAACATGTTAGATTTAAAAAGCGAAAGGTTGCTTGTTCTGAAAGGTTAAGGTTTTGAATGTTCAAAATCTGGGGAGATTACATTTAGTATTTCCAATTTTAACAGATTAAAAACTTTTGAAGCAAACACAAAACAACTAACTCCTGAACAGCATAAAAAAGGGATAATGAAAGTTTTAGGTTAAAATATTCTAGAGCAGACAATTGAATTTCATATTTTAAATCCTCTTTAAATATTCCTATTTATTTGAGTTTTACTCAGTTTTGTTTAATTGTAAGGATACTTTTAATTAGCTTTGTTTTCAGAAATTTTATCAGCATCCGTTATAACAAGTATTTTTGCATCTGTTTTTTCTAAGCTGGCCTTGTCATCCAAATTATGGTCATCTTCCAATCCTTGTGCGGTGCTTCCCTGATCTCTAACACCCGCCTTGTGACCGCTGCTCACTGCCACAATGACGGTGTCATCACCGCTAACTCTTTCACCGTCGTCCTCGGCTCCAACACTCTCTTCACCGGCGGTAACCGTATCGTCACCAGAGACATCTCAGTGCACCCCAGTTGGAGTCTTTCCACCGCTGCTAATGACATCGCTGTCCTCCGCATCAGCTCTGTTTCTTTCACTAGTACGTATCCGTTATTTGACTGTTCTTTATCTGAAATATTTTTGTGATTACGAATTTGTTTTATATTCCTTATTTTTGTTCTTAGATGTGATCCAGGCAATCACCCTTCCCAGTGGCAGCTCCAACAACTTAACGGTGCAAGCGCCCTAGCTTCTGGATAGTCTGACTGTCGACGGTAAGTTGTTTTTTTATATTTCACTGTAGCATTTATTTATTATATACTTTATTGTACACCAAGTTTACAATAATAATAAGGAAACCTTATGGTAAAACACTTACAATTGGCGGCCTTATCGCACTTGGCGATTTCTTCCAGGCAACCTTGAATGGACAGAGACAGACCTGGACACAAAATGGGGTTGTATTTTAATATTGTAAAGGTCTACGAGTATCACCCATTTTTGCGCAAAACATGTGCCTCTGTGCTATGCCGAGTACGCACTAGCCCGGGATCATTTCCAGGACACTGACTGACAGGTGGTCTCCAATCTTAGGGCAGTGGATACGCCTGTACGCAGTCAAATAGACATTCCCCAATTTTGAGGTTTCTCATCCAGCATAGAATAAGTACCTATTAATTTATTCTTTATGTTATTAACACTAGTTCTAATTTTCAATTGTTACGTAACAAAATATAGGCAGATCTGGAATAAACGTTATTTCTGTTGCTATTACCAGGTGGTAGTATCAATACCGCCCAGCGCCTAAGCTCCGTGACTCTGCCGGTCATCACGAATGCCGAATGCGCTGCTGTCTTCGGCCCATGGGTACACAACAGCAACGTCTGCAGAAGCGGTGCTGGCGGCAGGGGCACCTGCAGCGGCGACTCCGGTGGCCCTCTGGTCGTCACCGGCAACAACAGAAGGATCTTGGTAAGGAAACATTAATAAAAGGTTCAATTTTATGAATATTTTGTATGTTGGATCAGGATGCCGATCACAGCAGAGATTCTTTTCAGAGATCCTAGTTTGTGGGTATCGAGCAATAAACAAATTATTACAGATCACACTACTGATTTATTATGCTGTAAAATTTAGGTGTTCACTTCACTATTGTAGCCCTACACCCATTAGGACTCTCTATTGGGTCCTATTAGGACTAGATGTGGTTTGCACGGCAGCCGACAGAGGTAAAAGTTCCGCGTCACTGCGGCTGGAACTTTTATCCGTTTGGCTCCTGCAAACGTCAGCCCCGATTCTGTCAAAGTGACATATGTCACTTAGCTCATACGTTTATTCGTTGTCAAGCTTCTGTACTATTGACTTCACCGATATGTAAATAATTTTTTGCTTACAGATCGGTGTGACTTCATTCAGTGCCGCGGATGGTTGTGCCAAGGGCTTCCCCGCTGCTTTCGCCAGAGTCACATCTTATGTCAGCCGGCTCCAATCCCAATAATCTCATTCTACATTAATACATACAAAATCTTTACAATAACTTATATTTTTCTAACACTCTGAAAAAAGTACGTTATTTTTATTTCCTAGTCTGCAATTTTTTACCCCAGGGCCCTGGAATGAAGGCAAAGTTGGAACAAGAGTAGGTTTTAGTAAATAAATGTCTGACACACACTCCCGCCCTGCCCAGAGCGAAACAAGTTATTAAATGATCTCCAACCTTAAAAACCCCTTTTTAATTAAACAAATATTTTCATCATCATTTATCGTTTTAGGTGTGTTTTAGGTATACTTTCAAGATGCTTTCTTTACTCGAATGACTTGACTCTGAAGTTTTTTACTATAGTTGCTTCCTCCTAGCTTGTTTCTTTTGGGGAAGCATGAAATTCTATATTCTAAAATTAATGCCCGATCATCATACTCCTATTGAAAATATCACTCTCTGGGTTTGAGCGGATTGATTTCATATTTTCTTCGGGACTTCTTTAACTTATTTTTTTTCTATGTCGGAATTCATCAAATCCTACTCTGGGTGGAGCGAAAAGAAGCGATAGACTAACTATAACGAAACCATATTCGTCAGTTGCCCTTTGCCCAAGAGGGACTCACCTCGATTGCATTCAGCACCGTGTCCGGTCCACCGAAATCCAAAAGGGCACCTTTCGAAACAATAGTGTTCGATGAGGACCTGCATAAGTTGGAAAGTGTAGACGCTGTGCTGTGTCACCTCTATAAACACTCCTCAAAAACCCTTCGTTCACGACAAGGACCCTTCCTTATCGTCACGATTGCTGGCTTACCCTACGCAGGGTGGTGACGATGGTCGCTGTCGATCTCGTGGTTTCACCCTAGCTTTACACCTACGTCGTGTATCGAAATCGCCGTAAAACTAACATTACCTACGTGATCATTAAAGGTTTACCTACCTACTTATCTAAAATTTTATTAATGGGCCTAATAATCCAAATGATATTACTTAGTCATAGCGATAGTAAATATTCACGCAGTGCGATTGCCAATCTATCAATCGAATAGGTTGGGGAAACCCATGAAATTAATCTATTTTGAGCTACCATAAAGGTATATTTCATATACCTAATAATAAATACTCACAGAACACGGAACAATTTAGAATGTCTTAGCACGGACCGTATTGGTCACAGCAAATTGAAATAGAGCCAAAAAGGTAAACATTTTCAGAACATATTAAAAATTTCATTTTCAGGATATATGTCAAAGATTTCTATCCAACTAAATAAACGTGCAAATCGGATGTTTCGAACTTTAACTTTTTGAATGCGATCCTCTTTTTCAAGGGGTTCGCATCGACTGTAAAATCCTCAATGTCCTCCCTTTCTGAGAAGAGCAAGATAGAGTGTCAGACTGTTACTGACTAAAACCCGTGCTAAAACCCTTCAGTTGCCTTTTTGACTTCTTCTAGATATATTACCGTCAATTTTGCTAACTGCTCTTTGAGGCGGTCATTGACACTATTAGTTTGTATGAGAAGTTCTGACAATATGCCTTAAGTATAATTTTTATTCCTGCTATCCAAGAAGAATTTCAATCGAAATATAAACAAGTCTAACTTGACTGATAAGTTGGTCAAGTCTGATTTATTCTTAAGTTAGTAAGTCTCCGCATAATTTCTATGTATTATGGCTGATTTTATCGATACAATTTAGATAGGATTACATTCGCTTCGTGATAAGATTCAAAACAATATATAAGTTGAAACATGTTACTACTAATTCGAGTTTTGTTATCAAAATGAGAATATTTATTGGGACTATATGTTTGGCTTTGACAGTAGCCATCTCTGCTGCGGAGATAAATCCTGAAGACAGTCCTGTATACGGCTATCACGGGCGTGTGGGTATACCTAAAGCAAGAAAGATTCAAAACTCAGAAGTAAATAGAATCGTTGGAGGATATGTTAATGACGTCACAATAACTCCTTATGTGGTATGTCTTTTAGTATTACATTAGTACGATATGTTTCGTTTATGTGGTTATACATAAGCAATTAGTTAATTCATGTTGTTTTATAAGTTTTACTAACATTCATATCATTCATGTGACTATATCATACGATACATTTATCATTTAATGTTTGTATCCACTCTAAGCTATGTTAGTACTACTGTTTGCGATAAGACTTTTTAATCTTTATAACTATGATTTGTATAATATCTATAGACTACTCGAAATTTCATGACCTACCATAAAATGATTGAAGAGTTTAATACAATGTTTACTTGTCTTTATAGCCGCTTTTTATCGCCACACGGACTAGTCCTGGTTTCACACATACCTACAACGTGGTAGTAATCTTCTATCGGACAGTCGCCCCCAGTCAGGCTCCTTCTTTCTCAATACAGATGTCGTTGAACTTCCACCCAGTTCCAAATACCTCTATAGTAAAATATACTCGTATAACGACTATTTCTCACCACATACCAATAAATATAGACAATCTTACATTATTAACCATAGCTTCTTATCTTAACTTTCAGGCTGGAATCATTGTCCAAATTCTACCGATCTTCACATCAGTTTGTGGAGGTACTCTCATATCCTCCATACGTCTCCTGACTGCTGCTCACTGTCAATTCGATGGTGTCTTCACTGCTCAACACTTCACCGTGGTTCTGGGGTCAAATACCTTATTCAGTGGCGGACTCCGCATTGTAACAGAAAATGTCGTAGTGCACCCTGCATGGAATCCATCAAACGTTGCCAATGATATCGCTGTCATACGGGTGAACGCCGTTACTTTCAGCCGTAAGTCAAGAAAAAAATGTTGTTAACAAAATGCAAATATATTTAATTGTTAAATGACAATCCTTCATACATTTAGTGTGATGTTATAATTTTTTATATGCATATGAATATTGCCTCTATTATCATAACTTGGAAATTTACTTATACTGAAACATTCATAAATTTTCTTTCAGAATCTATCCGTCCGATCAGTCTACCGCAAGGCAATGAGATCACTAACGACTTCGTCGGCTGGAAAGCTCTCGCTTCTGGATTCGGCTTAACTAGTACTGGTGTGTAACATTGGGTTTCTAAATTTTTACTTGCCAATTCAGGACTTGTATTTTGTTAAGAATACTTTTACGTGGTCTTTAATATCCCTGATATCTAATGCAGAAAAGGCGTGAAAATTTAAAGATTTTTTCTTTCTAAGTTAAGATAAGACTGGCAGGTAAAGAAAAACTGCTTACCCTAGCGTTTTTTCAACATATGGTAATAGGCTAGGGAAAGTACTAAATATTATTTATAAAAATCCATTCATGTTCGTTAGTCTCGCTAAAACACATCTGACAATTACCATTTACGATATTATGCACAAACAAATATCACATATTACGAGTGTACATCATTTCTATAACTTGACTGATGGTAAAATATACTTAAATTTCAGGTGGAGGCATCCCCAATAACCAGCCAATCAGCTCTGTGACGATGCCGGTCATCAGCAACATCGAGTGCAATCAGGTGTTCACGGGCTTTATCCGAAACTCTCACATTTGTACCAGCGGTTACGGTGGTAAAGGAACCTGCAATGGTGACTCGGGTGGACCTCTTGCTGTAAGCATCAATGGCAGAAACATCGTGGTAAGTGGCCTGTAATCTTCTTATAATGTACATGCGTACAGCTCTCTTGTCTGAACGATAGAGTAGGTTGGCAGCTGACGGTAAACCAAAGCTCATCTCAAGCTTCAGTCGCATATGACCAATCTGACCAATCACTTCATCAACAAAGTAGAACTTGGTTCCCAAATAGGGCAAAATATTGGTCGGCTTTATAACATGTTCCTGAAAAACATTTATCAGTAGTAGCAACTTCTATAGATAACTGATGCAAAGAGAAAATATAGAAGCACCGAATATAGGTGTTGATAAAACGGTAGCTGACTTTGCCCATTGAGCTGCTATCAACAACAACAAGATTATTGACGTTTGAGGCGGGTAAGATAGTCAAAAACCTCATCACATTGTTCAATGCCAACAATGATTGATTGAATCAAATCAAAATTAAGACTTCAAAAAATGAGGAAGGCATTAATGGCAAAAAAAGAAGTTTTCAAAAAACTTATCTGATATACCTTAATTACTTACACATACATGTACCTTTATTTTTTTTACAGATCGGTGTGGCGTCTTTCGGCTCAAGTCGTGGGTGTGAGGCTGGTCTACCTTCTGCCTTCAGTCGAGTTACCTCCTACATCAACTGGATCCAATCTCAATAATTTGGCTTTAACTAATTATTAATACTTTGTACGTTGGATATTATAATTTTGATTTGTATTGTTATTACATCAAATAAATATTCGTCTATGTGTGCTACTTTATAAGAACACCATAAATAAAAGATTTTGTACTTCATTTTCAAATTCGGCAACAAACGAGTAAAGTTAAACGAGTAATGAATCGGCAATCTCTTAATCAAAAGCATCTGAACTCATGAAACTACAAGATCCGTTAATTAAATTGGAAAAGAATATTTACAAGTTAAAGATTGCTAACCTTCCGTATGCAATCAATACACAGAAAAAACATGTTTAGAGTAAACTGCCAAGAGCTGCACAATTAGGTACCATAGCACTAGTACAGATCTAAACTATCATGATCACTACATCTAATATGACAGTAGTTACAAAGACAAGGTATTAGAATCAATCTTAAGCAGCCTAGATTGAGATGATCATAAGACATTCAACAAACAAGCGCAAGCCTATTAACCTACTAGCGTAAATCTGTAATGAAGCATACACTCACACATAACAATATTACTGTCTGTGTATTTACACGTGCTACCGGGAGCAACCCAAGTCTGTCGACGTACATTATAAATGGCTCTAAAAGCGGTCGCCGCAGCGCCTGCACTTAGTGAAACGAGGTAGTAGTACTACCGTACGTGCCCCAATTAGCCAATATTCCTCTAATAGTTTCTATGAAGCATTACGAATAATACCGCGGTCGTCCACATCCATTTAATCTTCGTGATCTAATGGGACTTGTTCCCGCGTCTTAGCTTTTAGATGATGTAGTGCTGGCTAGTGAATGTGGTTCTTGAAATTTGAATTGGTATCAATAGTAAATCAGAGCACCTGTTAGTTGGGAGACGTACCAGTACGGTCGAAATAGCTTGACAGCCTTATTTTCGAAAAATTGGTTGAACAGTAGAATCTTATGGCAAATGCGTATTTTTCGAGTATACACTATAGTTCAGAACAGAGTGGTCAATAATATTATGACCGTACTGTGCACATAATAATGCTGAAATGGTGAAGCTGTGAAACTAGTGCAACTTGCTTATTCATTACGGAAACAGTTTCTGAATAACGTTACTCGTACTAGTTTTTATTAAATATTACAAAATGTTATTTAGATAAAAAAAATAGTTTTTGCTATATTTCATACTTAAAAAAAAAAACCGGCCAAGAGCGTGTCGGGCCACGCTCAGTGTAGGGTTCCGTAGTTTCCCGTCCGTCAGAATAAGTGTCCCCAACTTTTCAAAAACTGTTCGTCCCATCAAGTTCAAAATAATTTTCCTAGAAAGTCTTTATAAAGCTCTATTTTCCAGATATTTTTCATATTTTCTGAACTTATGGTTCAAAAGTTAGAGGGGGGGACACATTGTTTTTTACTTTTGGCGCGATTATTTCCGAAACTATTGATATTATCAAAAAATGATTTTAGTAAACCCCTATTCATTTTTGAATACCTATCCAACAATACATCACACGTTAGGGTTGAAATAAAAAAAAATCGCTTTTTACTTTACATGTAGGGGAGCTACCCTAATAAAACATTTTTATTTTTGCACTTGGTCGGCGTGATTGACATACATATTGATGCCAAATTTCAGCTTTCTAGAGCTAACGGTCACAGAGATTAAGCAAGGACGGACGGACAGACATGGCGAAACTATAAGGGTTTCGTTTTTGCCAATTGGCTACGGAACCCTAAAAATTAGGTATCTACCTAACACAAAAAAACTTAAGCTCTCTTTTTAATTAATAAAAAATGAAACAGCTGCCTATTCTTTTCATAACATTTTAAAAATAAGTAGGCAAGTTCTTTGCTTACTTGAAAGTGCTCATCTACGGCCAGTTACAGTAGTAGCAAATGGTACTGTAATATGAGTTATAAAGTTTTCATAACAATTCATATTCAAAAATTAACCGAACCGAATGTATATAAATAAGGACCCTTACATGAATATAATCTTTTGTTTATTTTGATCTGTACAGTTTCAATTAAAATTTGTTGTGGCCCAGTATACTGCGCGACTGCGCGAGTAAGTTTTCTGATAAATCTTACCGAGTCTACCATTCTCTGAGTGAGTGATTGACTCCAACGCAATAACGTCCCCACCCTGTTTTATCAAACATTCCATAAGAAACGTAAATAAAATACGTTTATGATAACAGCATTCGCGATGTACCTTTATGCAGCGTATTAACCAGATTAAGCCAACTAATTACTGATAATTTTAAACATTTTAATCATTTTTTATCAATCACACTTAGCCTATAAGGAGGTCCAATTTTCGATTTAAAAACAAGGTATTGCTGTTGTGAATTCATTATAGAAAAAACCAGTGTATCAACATGAAGATTGTCCTTGGACTAATTTTATTTTGTGTAGCAGTTGCAAGGGCTGCTGACAAGCCAAACCCACTCGAAAATGGAGTTTATGACTACCACCGAAGAATTGGAATTCCTGAAGCATTACGACTTCAAAAACTAGAAAGTGAATCGTCAGATGCCGCCCAAAGCAGAATTATTGGGGGTTCCACTACGACTGTTTTGTCGGTGCCATACCAGGTAAATTAATTTGATATAATACAACTATTTATACACTGAAAATTGTAGTTAGCGTTCTCAAACTGGTTCATTTGGCAAGTGATAATATACACATTACACCCAGTAATCTTTCTTATAATAATAGTAATTTATTCCCTATTCTTATTGTATTATCCTATGCTAGTACTTAATTTCAAGCAGTGATAATTGACATTTCACAAGTGCCCTTACAAACGGGCATAATATGTTTTACCTTCCGACCACAACACGTAAAATGATACTGAGGCTACCACGGCGTTTTTGGTCTTATATGACTTTTCAAATGTCAGAATTGGAGTCTATATTACTACTAATACATCAATACCGATTCAACGAATGCTATCTATATGCTACAACGAGGCTATAAGAAGCTCCATCTCACAGTCATAGTAATAATTTTGTTATACTTCTTGTTCTTTTCAAATCGATGGTAAATTCGTTAAACTGTATGGACCCAGTAGGTGGCTACGTTAACTACAGCATCGGTGGTACTCATTAAATTGTCAAAGGTACAGGTTGACCTATCGGCAATTGGGGCACTCTAACATGTGACTCATGGTCTATATTAAAAGCACTAAATCAGTTGCGTACCCAGGTAGGCCGCTGCAAACACAACTTGGCGATATGAGGATTTTTAGATTCGTCGGATAGTCAATGTGAGTGCGGTGTCCCTGTTCAAAACATGAGCCACACGTCAGAGTAACCCAAGTGCCAATTTTTTCATTATATGGACTCTTTCATTTAATTTTTCATTTAATTACTTGCAAGCAATTTATATTATCGTTTGATTCCAGGCCGGATTAATTATGAGAGTACTGATATTCACATCAGTATGTGGAGGCACCTTGATCTCTGACACCAGGGTCCTCACCGCCGCTCATTGTATCAACGACGGCAACAATATCGCTCAGTCCATCCAAGTCATCCTCGGAGCCAACTTCCTCTTCTCTGGAGGCACCAGGCTCGACACCACCAACGTGGTGCTGTTCCCTGGGTACAACCCCTGGATTGCTGCTAATGACATCGCCGTCGTACGGATTCCCGGGGTCACCTTTTCATGTAAGTGTGTGGTTTTTAAAATTACTATGTGGATGGCTTTTTAAAGTGTTCTTTATAATAAACTCAGGGGTTACAGGGTTGGGAAAGCCATCATAATGGCGGTAAGTCCCCTTTTTGAGGAATGATTGGAAAGGCATCACGGCGTCCTCACCTTCCGTATGACGCAGGTCCCCACCGGACATGGTAAGTTCAGAAGGTTCCCGCCCGGGTGTCACCATTGTGTGGATCGCCCGGAGGACACGGTGGAACATACGATGGAGGTGTGTTAAAAAAAGGGTGACCCTCACAATAAGCAACTGAAGGAACACACATTGGCTTCAATCAGTAAAAGAATCTACTATATATCTCCTACCTGAATTCAAAACTAGATCCGGAATTGCTTACTTATATCTGAATTGTTATCCTGTCCGCTTCATGAAAAGAGAATCAATAGCCCATTCCGATAAATAAATATTATTTATTTTCCAGTGACAATTCAACCAATTATCCTGCCATCAGGAAGCGAAATCAACTCGAATTACGCTGGAACCAACGCCGTCGCCTCAGGCTATGGAATAACTGGAGACGGTTTGTGTTTTATCAATACTATTACTATAGACATCCCTTCATTTTGAACCCGCCAATCAGTGTTGACATGCGTTCAGTACCCTTAAAAACACCACTATTATTAGGAAACTTGTTTCTTATAAATTGACTTGTCTTATTTAGTTTGTCAACTTTCTTTGCTTTTCTTTATTTACTAGCTACTGCCAGCTGATTCGCCCGCTTGAAAGTAATGGAAACATACTCCTGGAATAAAAACCCCATTATACTATTTCAAAACATGGTCTATTCGTGTACTAAATCCATTTAGCCATCGTTCGAGTGTGAAGAAGTAACAAGCATACATCAAACGGCTGGTCGGCTTTATAATATATATTAGTGTGATTTATATAAAATTCAATAAATCCGAGATTTTTTTTTGTTTACATATACAGTGAAATTTCGTGTCTAATTTATTTTAGAACGCTTAGGTAAAACCTTCAAAAGTAAGTTAAAATAAAATTACCCAACCGTATTATGCTTTTCAACATCTCTTTACTAACATATCCTGTATGGGTTACAGGTCAAAGTGTCAGCTTGACGCAGACGGTAAAGTCGGTGACGTTGCAAGTGATCACCAACCAGGTGTGCGCGAACACGTACAGTGTGATCCAAAGCCACCACCTGTGCACCAGCGGTGCTGGAGGCATTGGCATCTGTGGTGGAGACACCGGTGGACCACTCGTCGCCACTGTCAATAACAGAAGGATCTTGGTATGTGTTGTGAAACTATGTATAATAATATTATTTATTTATTCGACGACCTGGTGAGGGTTCTGGGAATCCGATAGATGTGAGACGCACAGAAACGGTCGTTGTGGCGAGGCCTACGTCCAGCAGTGGACGTCTTTCGGCTGAGGTGATGATGCTGATGATTTATTCAGATAACTGAGGTCCATGCAAAGTACAATAATAAGCAAGGACTTTGTGCGCTGTTCTACATTTCCACGTGTTAGGAGAATAGTCCCTATTACCTATGGCACTCAGGATGCTGTGGCGACTTCCACGCAGCCGACTGATGAGTGAGGCGGTCTTCTCGTTCCAGATATCTGTGAAGCCTGTGAAGTAGAATAAATTAAAATATCAGAAATCGAAATTGAAAAGGCAACTCTGAACTAAATTATCTAGTAACTTCGCTAACACTGCATACATGTAACCTAAGTAATTCCCTAGTTAATACTTAGTATGCAGTTGGTTCCTGCTCCAATGACATACATATTTGAGAAATGATGTCTAACAATAATGGAGGGTCTGGTACCTATATGCATTGAAGTTATTAATTTTGTAGGTTCACTGTTATGTAACAATTAAGTAATGGCTATTTACTCTTCATGCCATAACTTGTGGCAAAATAACTAGTAATTGATTTAACTAATTTCAACTAATTGTTTATTCTTCACAGATTGGTGTCGGCTCCTTCACGGCCAACTCTGGATGCCAAGCTGGACTACCCTCTGGATTCACAAGAGTCACTTCCTTCATTAATTGGATTCATGCCCAATAATGATACTTACCGATTGCAGTCAAAGTACCTAAATATGATATCGATTAAACTATTTTAGTAAGAAATCTCTTTATTGTTTTTGAAATTCTAAAATTAAAAAAAAATACCTTATTGATGCTTAAACAAAATTATAATTCTAAGAAAGTAAATACGATTAATCATTCAAAAAGATGATTAAATAAACAAAAGACGAAAATAAAAACCGTAATAAATAACAAAACCTAAACAAGATAGGATGTCGTTTAGCAAATCACTCTCCCTCGCAACAAATACATCAATATCCGAAAAACAGGCGGAGGATCCGTTTGAAAAATGAATGAAGTTATCAATCCTGAGGAGGGAATAATTGAGAGTGGGCACAATCGAGATATGATTGATCTAACACCTCACGGGCCCATCAAATCGCTCTTCAAAGGGTAAATCTATATTTAAGTGGGCGAAGTTCCCACTTGTAATTACATTTTTATGTTGTCGAAGACCCGCTCCGTGCTAATGCCTCTTACAAATGCGAATATAATAGACTGGCTGCGGTTTGGACGCGAGATCTCTTTCACAGTCCGCGCCCTTTCCTTCCACGTTATATAGGAATATTAGATAACAGGAGAGCGGATTTATTTTGTAAAGAGTTTTTGTTAAGCCAAAAGGAGAATGAGAGAGAAGATTAATGGGGAAAGTTTCTGTAGAACAGGCGCCTGCGTTATCTCGATGTTACGTATTGACAAATTATTGCATTTAATGTCTATCAGGCGCTAAAGCAACGGTTTTATTTTATCTTTCTTCATGTTCCGTAGAGCTTCTCATACCAATAGAACTACACACACAGGGGCGTGTATCATAACTTGTCAACTTATTACACACTGAGCTGTACACGCTAAACTAAGTAAAAGCTTGGGTTAAAGCCTACTAAAGCCAGGGTAAGCAGGTTACAAGTAAACACTACCTAAGTAATAGACCATAATTCCTCTTAATCCGACAGTCTGGAGTTTTTTCTAACAATTTATAGGGTTGGCGAGGAGCCCTGATGTATAAAGCACATAATGAGAGCGAGTTCGAGTGGATAAAATTTAGCATCAGCCCTAGTTTCAAGGTGTTTCCAGGTGCTAGATAAGTTAAAAATTGTTATTATTACTCGTGATAAAACTACTATCGAAATAAATCTGTTCTTTGTTATGAACTGTAAAACTGATTATACAGTTTATAAAAAAGAAACAATGGGGTACAAAAACAAGAATAATACATTGTATCTCTTTGCTTATGCACATAAATTAAAATTTGAGAGAAACTTTATTTTTGCTGACCGAAGCGTAACTGAGCGGAGCTGAGGCCAATTGCCAATTGTCCACGTGTACTGAACGACTTTTTTCAACACATCTGAAACTTTTCAAAGTTAAATATTATAGTATACCTACCTAATGGTTAAGTCAAACGTCATCCTACAATAAAAGATTCGGAGCTATATGAAGCGTAGTGGATTTTTTAAACTTCCTTTAGTAAATGGTCCCACTTACTCTCCTAAAGAGGAAAGCTCGAAAGAAGAGTCACAGTTCAACTATACGGCTGGTTATTCTTGTGTATTTATTTTCTATTTTATTGTAGGTTTGTAAAAAGAAGGACCTTTAGGTTAGTTTTAGATTCGATTATAAAAATTCTTACGCTATCAGCGTAAGATTCTAAAGTAAAACTATCATTAAGTGCCATAATGCTACTTATTTTCTGTAATACACGGCTTTTAAACTGTAAGCCGCTTTAGCAAAACCACGAGAAAAAGCTAGTCTAATATTACACGGTATTTTTTGCATGCGGTAACCCTAACTGAATCCGTACGACAGTGTCTGGGTGGTGGCGACACAGCAATGTTTCGCACACAACACAACTGACATTCATTTAGTTTTATTTCAATTACATTAAATTTACTGCAATTCGATTGCTTCATATTAATGTGTGGAGCGGCTTCAGAAATAAAACCACATAATGCAATGTATTTTAATAGACATAATGGGTTAATACGGTAGAGCGGATGACAGACTTATACTGACGAAAACTTGAGAGTATATACTTCCCTATACTTACGAGAGTAGCTTTTCTCTTTCCTTACCTTGGTTCCCACAACGTGGTTTCCTTTCGGACGACCCATGACCCCACTAGGATTTGGCCCTACAAGGCCCCTACGATTTTGCTGACATCTCTATGAGGCGCACGTGGAACAGTACGCGCCGTCGACGACTCGAGTAGGTTTTTTGTGTTATCGACCATACTTAGATTTATGTGGATATCGACATATTTATAGTAATAAAATTTAACAAAATTATTTTCTTTTTAAATTATTTGCAGTTTAAATAATTTCGTGGTGTTATAAACCGATATTCCCAAGGAAAAGTCTACAAAAAAATTCTTGGGTAGCTAGTAAAGTTATTTTGCAGTTTTTTAGGCGTAGCCAAAAGGCAAAAAACTGAACCTTTATGGATTCGTCAGTTCTGTCTGTCCGTCCGTATGTCACAGCCACTTTTTTCCGGAACTATAAGAACTATACTGTTTATACTTCGTCAGTAGACTGATGTATTCTGTGAACCGCATTACGATTTTCACACAAAAATGAAAAAAAAAACAATAAATTTTGGGGTTCCCCGTACTTGGAACTGAAACTCAAATGTTTTTTTTCATCATATTTTATGGATAGGTTATAGGTATATAGATTTCTGTGTTATACTGTAACGTAGATACAAATCGGTCACAGTAACTTGACACTTTTCATCGATGTATAATGTCCAAAAACAATAAAAAAACCACAGAGAACTACCTAAATTATTGTCGCGCGTATCGATAACAATGAATATGCTGACCATACACTTGCCGGGCGAGCTAAGGGAATGTGGGGTCAAGCAGGGGGAAATGCTCGCAACTTTCGTCTTCATCTTTCTATTCAACTTTCGTTAGTTGCTGCCAACAATTGAATGCATTAAGGAACGCAACGCCAATATTGTCATTTAGTTCAGTTGTAGTTTATCTGCTTGCGGAAACATGTGTGACGACAACAATTAACTTAGTGGAATATGTGCTGCTTACTTGGTCATAAGAAATTCCAGAAAAAAAAAGAATCAAGCGCTACACTTTCAACTGTCATTGCACATGCATCAAAGGCATGCCCGACTTGCGCTGTTGACTGCGCTATGACGCACGCCCTTGTTGAACAAAAAAGGGCACAGTGTGGACATATCTTTGGCGACCGTATTGATTTGATGACCGTATTGTAACAACTTAATAAGAGTACTGAGCAACTACAAAGTTTGATTAAAACCATAGCTAGCTCATTAACTGCAATGTCGTATGGTCTGAATCAATTACTTTCCAATTTCAGAAATCTCAGTATCTTTCAGTAACTCTCATGAGACCATGAACGGTATTTTTTTATCGTATCACGACATAGGATTATTAATATTTATTTTTAGTGAATTCAGATCCATAAACTCTCTGGAACTTTTGACTTTTGAATATGGTAGGTACTGTCTATAACCATGAATTTGGCGTATTACGAAACGGATGAGGGGCAATGGGTAGATTTCTTTCCGGTCATCCGGTAAGAGTGGCGACTGCGTACCAGAAGTCCTAGTGGACCAATGGCCTGGTAAAGGTTGCGGGAATCGGATGGATGCGAGACGCACATGACCGTCTATTGCGGTGAAACTTAGAGGACGCTTATGTCCAGCAGTGGCTGAAATGATGATAATGATCCAGTAAGGATTAAAACCTGAGTACACGGCAAGTTGTGTTCCACGCTCGCCTCAAAGTCATATCAGCAAAGTGGACGGGAATGCCAGGGTTTTTTTTTTAATTATCGGAAGAGTTACCATTGCCCTGGAACGCATAGGGCAACTAATGAACACAGGTAGGGTAGGTTTTAGTTTTGATTTTTTTTCTCCTCAAAGCAAGTTTCTTTTCCCAAAATTAATTTCTTTATGTATTGTAGTTTCTGTTCATCATCATCATCATCTAAGCCGAAAGACGTCCACTGCTGGACATAGGCCTCCCCCAAGCGTAGCCACAGCGACCGGTCCTGTACGTCTCGCATCCATCGGAATCCCGCCACCCTCGCCAGGTCGTCGGTCCACCTTGTGGGAGGCCTTCCAACGCTGCGTCTTCCGGTACATGGCCGCCACTCTGGAACCTTCAGTCCCCATCGACCATCTGTTCTTCGAGCAATGTGCCCTGCCCACTGCCGCTTAAGTTTGGCGATTCTTCGGGCTATGTCAGTAACCTTAGTTCTCTTGCGGATATCTTCATTTCTGATGTGATCGCACAAGGAAACTCCGAGCTTAGCCCTTTCCATTGCTCTTTGGGTGACTTTAGCTTTCTGATGAGGCCCATTGTGAGCGACCACGTTTTCGAGCCATATGTCATCACTGGCAACACACACTGGTCATAGACTTTTGTCTTGAGACACTGTGGTAAGTTGGACGAGAAAATACCGTGCAGCTTCCTGAACGCTGCCCAGCCGAGTCGAATTCGACGATTGATCTCTTTCTCGAAGTTAGATCTACCCAACTGGACCGTCTGTCCCAGGTAGACGTAGTCGTCCGCAACTTCAAGTGTAGAGTCTCCGATCCTGATAGGAGTGGGAGCTACATGGATGTTTACCATGACTTTAGTTTGGCCATGTTAATTTTGAGTCCCACTCTTTCGGAGGTCCTACTGAGATCACCGAGCATTGTACTGAGCCCCTCCGTAGTCTCAGCCATGACTACTATGTCGTCGGCAAATCGAAGGTGAGTGATATACTCGCCGTTGACATTGATGCCTCGCCTTCTCCATTCTAGAACAGAAATCCCAAAGGCATTTAAGTATAATGTTTATGTAAAGGTGAGCATATGGAAGGCGAGGAACCATCATTCGCCAAGACCGGTGCTGTACCAAGTTTCACACCTCAATATTCGCTAAATATAACAGTAAGTATAGTATAACCTTAAAGTGTTAACGCTGTGGGCAATTTGAAGATCACGCGACCTGAAGATAAAAATGCATTCCTATTAAGGAAATAATGGAAGTCTGCTGATGTATTAATGTGCAAAATAATGTTTGTTTGTTACTTTTTCACGCTCGAATGGATTTTGAAGAAACTTGAGTAGTTTCTATGTCCTGGAATTGCTCATATTTATCTACTATCACGCGGGCGAAGTCCTTGTCAGCAGCTAGTGTTTACACAGATATTCGCTCTGTACCTGGACTACCTTATTACCTAGAGCTCATTCATACACACGAGCGGCATGTTGCCAGGGGCAGATGTATCTGCTGCAGATGACAGGGGGTTGCCGACAGCCGTCGACCAATAGTGACACTTGACACACATGACGGTAGCCGCTGATCTTCATTTGTTAGAATTTCGAGCGTCAACAGCTGCCGCCGACGCGCTGGCTACCCGTCACCAGCGTCAACGGCTTTTTTGGTCGTTGATAGGTTCGCGCTTGACCGCTATGTCACCTGATGGAAAGCGACGATGCGGTCGACGATGGAGCGCGCTTACCTAGAAGTAACCTATTCACTCTTGACTTGAAGTTTCCTGGTTTGTAGCTATTTGGAAACAACCTCCGGCAGGGAATTCCACTCCAAATGTGTTTCCAAAACGTTTTGTACGGCTGCAGTTATCTGACGTTGGCAACATACCGTTCGTGTGTTTGAGCTCTTAATTACACAGATACCCGCGAAACGAGACACAATAGTAAAACAATAACAGCGCGGTCTCATAGGACCGGTTGGGGATTCAAACGTTAAGTTATGTAATTTATATCTAGTTAATACTTGTTTCCTTTTCTAGCCTACACGACCGGATCTTGAAAAACGATTTACGTATCTCAGAGTGGAGTATCACAGTCCCTTGTCACCTGTGATAGTAACTTTTAATCCAAATACGTCAATTTTACATTTTAACATATGGTTTCCATTCATGGAAATAGCTTATGGAGTTCTTGGTTACTCCTTTAAACTTCCTCAAAGCAGAATTTGGAGCACATGGAGAAAATCCTGGAGAAAACCCAAGAACTTTTGGACAAGGACCCTTGAGAAAATCGGAATATTCAAGAATATATTTGGCAAAAAGAGGAATCATTTTTAATATTAAAAGAAACAATGTATTATAAAATAAATTACATTCTTAAACCTGAATACTATTTTTCTCATAGAATAAATATTTGAACAGATAGTGCACTCTTTCGAAACTACACATTAGGTACCTAAAAGAAAGCGGTACCTACCTACAAGCGAAACTCAATGTAAAATCAAAATATGTATTTCAAACAAACCATTTAATGGCACTTTGGTCAGTCAGGAAAGCTAATAATATATAAAGTTAAAGTACATATTCCAAAGCAGAGATCTCTATGGATAGATAAATGCGCAAAAAAAACTCCATGGACACGTCGATGGTGTTTTCCGTGCTGGAATCTGTGTTTCCTGTAAGCTACAACCTAGGAGTCTTTAAGTCCAGAGAGAATAGGTTACTTCTAGGTAAGCGGACTCTATCGTCGACCACATCATCGCTTACCATCAGGTGAGATAGTGGTCAAACGCGAGCCTATCAACAACAACAAAAACCGGCCAAGAGCGTGTCGCGCCACGCTCAGTGTAGGGTTCCGTAGTTTCCCGTCCGTCACAATAAGTGTTCCCCACTTTTCAAAAACTGTTCGTCCCATCAAGTACAAAATAATTTTCCTAGAAAGTCTTTATAAAGCTTTACTTTCCAGATTTTTTTCATGTTTTCTAAACTTATGATTCAAAAGTCCCCCCCTGTAACTTTTGACACATTGTTTTTTACTTTAGGAGCTATTATTTCCGAAACTATTGTATTATCAAAAAAATATTTTAGTAAACCCCTATTTATTTTTGAATACCTACCTATCTAACAATATTTGACACGTTAGGGCTACCCTAATAAAACATTTGCCAAATTTCATCTTTCTAGTGCTAACGGTCACAGAGATTAAGCGAGGACGGACAGACGAACAGACATGGCGAAACTATAAGGGTTCCGTTTTTGCCATTTGGCTACGGAACCCTTAAAACGAATAATTCCGACCTGTCTCCTCTAAAGTCAATAAATTGTCAAACACATTTGACTACATAAACATTGTATGCAAATACTAAGTCTTTTCGGAATTTATGTAAATATATAGAACAGAGGACTAATAAATTATTGATAAATAAATGGTGTCAAGTACTTATCACAGATATTATTTATTGGCACTTTGTAGATAGCAACTTGTAATATAAACACAATGTTTTTGAAATTGTGGGAAATATGTATCTACTAGCTTTTGCCCGCGACTTCGTTCGCGTGGACTTCAGGTTCGTCCCGTCTAGTCTAGTAATAAGTAAGAAATACGGTAACTAAGCACTGCAGAGCCCTAATCATAGGCCTATAGGTAGCTACTGCAGTATGCTCCTATAAACTACATTTAACGACCTCACATTAGAAACCTCAAAAATTGTAGCCTATGTGTTATTCTGATGTATAAGCTATATTGTGGTAAAGTTTCATTCAAATCCATTCAGTAGTTTTTACGTGAAAGAGTAACAAACATCCATACATACATCCATACTTACAAACTTTCGCCTTTATAATAGTAGTAGGATTTGGTTTCACCGGATTTATCTGTCTTTTTTGGGTGGGATATCATCAAAATACTCCTCTCGCTCTGGGTGGAGCGTCAGGGATTTTTAGACTTTAAGTACTAAAACTCCCGACCGGTCCTATAAGACCGCGGTGTTATTGTTTTCCTATTGTGTCTCGTTTTGTGGGTATGTGATAGGTTACGTTGTCTTCTGGATCTAGCGTTTGAATCCCCAACCGGTCCTATGAGACCGCGCTGTTATTGTTTTACTATTGTGTCTCGTTTCGCGGGTATCTGAGTAACTAGAGTTGTAGTAAGGGCTTTCATCCACAATGCACGGAATGGATTTTTACGAGACGAAGCGCTATATACCACCACACTACAATACCACCATAAACTTAACGCTATAGGGAAAAGGCTGAAATTTCAAACAACTACGAACACAACATTGCTTATCACTTATTATAATAACTACTACGATTAATTACTAAAATTTCAACAATAAAATCTTACATTTTCTTTAAATTTAATGTAACTATATGCTATCTCTCAGGCCCTAACCCTTTTGAGAAATTCCACTGGTTGGATCTAACTAGCTGCCAATAGCAGCCATTCTCTTATTTTTTTAAATGTTCAGATTCAAGTCGCCATTTCATCTCGACAACAGTATACGGGTACATATTACAATACCGACATTTCATAATAACTATGACTGAAATACCGACGTCCGAAACATCGAAGTTCAAAATACCGAAAGTTTGAAATACCGATAGCCGTTATATCGAAACATGAAATACCGATGTCCAAATGCCCGAAAGGATCTTGGAAGTAGCGTTCGCCGGCCGCTGCCGCGGCACCGCTCGCTTCGCTCGCTCATTACTTCGCTGGCTCACGCGCGGTTGTTCACTGTTCTAACCTAACCTATTTCACCCAGTTCAATATGATGAATCCTACAATTGATCTTCGGGATTTTAAGCTTCGGGATATGGATCTTCGGGATTTTAAGCTTTCGGGCAAACGAACTTTCGGTATTTCAAACTTTCGACCAAACAATCATTCGGCGTTTAATTTTTCGTGATTTCGTCCATAGGTATTTTAAAATAGGTATTTTGAATTTGTAATACGTACCCCAGTATACATATTATGTCAAAAAGCAGGAAAATTTGCTTTCTTCTTTTCTTTTTGCCTTATTGATAAAGGTAATATTATTCCGTAAATAATAATACCTATGTAGGTATGTAGTTTTTGACTGTGTGTATTCTTGTTTTTTTTTCTGCAGTATCAATTGATATTGTCGCATTCGACAAACCTATTAATATCCAGAGAATATTAGAAATAAAAAAACCGGCCAAGTGCGAGTAGGACTCGCGCACCGAGGGTTCCGTACAAACCTGCAAGGTTTACTGAGGAAAAAAGTAATAAGTTTATATTTATTAAAAAATAAATATATATTTTGTAATGTAACTAAAAATTTAAGGTTTTCGGAATTTTTCCTTTATGTGTGCTATGAAACGTTGCTTCATGCCAAATTTCAAGATTCTAGGTCGACTGGAAGTACCCTTTAGGTTTTGATTCCCTTGCGAGTACTTGCGAGTTTCAAAATATGCAGCTTAAATTGCTGTTTCTTTTGATTGCATTGACATAGAAGTTTGATTTTGTTACAGCTTATAGGTATTATAGACCTGAGTATTTGGTATGAATTTCAATTTAATACCTCTACGCGTTTATGAGGAAATGGGTAGTAAGTTTAAAATTATTAAAAAAATATATATTATGTGATGTAACTAAAAATTTATGGTTTTCGTAATTTTTCCTTTATCTATGCTATAAGACATTGCTTCGTACCAAATTTCAAGATTCTGAGTTCACGGGAAGCACCCTGTAGGTTTTGATTCCCTTGCAAGTGTCGAAAATTTGCGGCATAAACGGCTGTATCTTTTGATTGCGTTGGCTTAGAAGTTTGATTTTTTCACAGCTTCAAGGGACAGTAGACCTGAGTAATTGATATAAATTTCAGCTTCATACCTCCACGCGTTCCTGAGAAAAAGGGTCTTGACAGACGGACGGACAGACGGACAACAAAGTGATCCTATAAGGGTTCCGTTTTTTCCTTTTGAGGTACGGAACCCTAAAAATACACTAGTGGAGTTCAAATCAGTAAAAGTCTAAATAATTCCAATGTAGCTTAGTATCGTCACCTCAATAAACTTTATTAGGTATCTAGGTAAGCAATTAGAGAATTTCTAACAATCAGTACATTACAATACAACCTTGTGTTTTCAACACCGTCAAAGTGTGTTCTAATTTTATTGTTTGATAGATTTTTTTTAGAACTAATTTGAAAATATTTTAACTTATTTTGGAGCTATTAAACAAAATAGAAAAATTACAAATAGAAATATAACCTACATAGATCATAATCGAAAAACGTTGCTGCAATATCTTTTCGCATGTGTTTATATTTACCTTTACAACATACGTACTTATAGAAATTTAGTTAGACGCCCAGTACAAGCACACAATCACACTCAATGCCAAGAGTCCACTGGTCAGCAGGGTCGATGACCGCACGGAAGTACCTACTACTGTCAAAGTCAACTTTCTCTAAAGCCGTAGACACACTTTCAAACTTGAGACGCGCTGTAAGGCCGCTAACTCACATAATATATTTATACATAAACGAAATTCGTATTTTTTGTATGTATTTGAAAGCATGAATATTTCGTTGCATTTGTATAGGTATGCAAGAGCAACTGAAGGAACACAGGTGGCTCCTCAAAGATTAGGAGTTATTATTTATAATTTTAGTAGTTAGTTATATATTTGATATATGTAATTTAATATATTTAAAAGGCTCCTACCCTTCTAAACCATCTTTAAAGTTTTATTTTAAGGTAGGTTTAAAAGGGCTTTATTTGACAATTCAAAAAAGGTATCTAATTTATACATTAAACTAATGCAGGTAGGTCCTATAAATCTAACTAAACCAATGAACTACCCCCTACACTACAGAAGTCCTATAGCTTCATCTAATTAAATGGACATAATTTCGGCAGACATGCGTATGAGATAGATACATACGTTGTTATGTTCTAATGTACGTCTGTTTATTAGGCGGCGGTGAACAATAGCATTGTTTGTGATGCAACATCGTAAGGTCGCGCTTGGCCGCCCCACAATAGTTTCCAGTCTACCGACCCCCAAACATATAAATAAGCACGTTGGCGAACACACACTAATGTATGTATTAGACAAATTATTTGATGGTTTCTGTACAAACGAAGATGGAGATTGAGCAGAATTATGTTATGAGATAGGTAAATAGTGGCGCTCATTATTATGTCAGTAAACATATTTGTACGACAAGTGAATCAATACAATAGTTATCGATAATCCCTCATAAAAATTGTTTCGATAAATTATCAACGTGTGCAAACAACCTTATCGAAAGAATACATATCGTAAGTATATAAATCTGCATCTAATTGTGTACTCATATAACACAGCAGTACAACTCTCGCCACCGCTGCATACACACGCTCGCTCAAAAACATGAAATCGAGGTCATGATCAATGACTTGCGTGTAGTCACAGAATATTTCTGTTTCTTACGAAACTATCGTGTCGTCAGCGCTATGGTTACCTCATAACATCTACCTATTATTAGCTAGCTACGTAAGCCGGCTCCATTTACGCCCTAGTAACCAACAAACTGTGCGGCAACTCGAACGCGTCCGCATCGAAAATGTCAAAACACACGATATTTGTTTTCTTTTTCATCGCGACCATCTTTTCTACGCACAGTTACAAGATCCTCGGGATCTTCCCGTCGCTCGATCGCAACAACTACCTCACTTACCGCGGACTGTTTCGGGAACTCGCGAATCGCGACCATGACGTGACCCTCATCAGTCATTTCCAAATGCAGGATGCACCGGCTTCCTACAAAGACATATTATTAAGTGACATGTCACACCAAGTGTATAAAGGATTATCTTATGAATCTGTGATAGTGAACGAAGTGTCAAGAGTGCCGTTCGAGACGCTAGTGGCGACTAAATCCGGCAACGACGACTGCAAGGTTCTTATGAACAATCATCAAGTGCTGCACATGTTAAGCACGCGGCCTCGCTTCGACGTAATACTAGTCGAGTCGTACAACAGTGACTGTGGCCTGGCACTGGCCGCAAACCTGAGCGCTCCGTACATTGCCTTCAACCCACAGCCTCTACAAGCGTGGCAGTATAGCAGATTGGGTATCCATTTCAATTCTGCGTATGTAAGTCAATCAGGCCTACACTACGGAAAGGAACCTTGGTATTTTGAGAGGCTCAAGGGTTACGTGCTGTATCACCTTACGAACTGGGTGTATTACGTGGGCTCACAAGTAACGGATCATGTGTACCTGTACAAGTACCTGGGCGAAGAGCTGCCATCTTTAGAAAGCATTGCGTCGAACGCGAGCCTCGTGTTTGTAAACACACATCAGTCAGTATTCGGCGGTGTTGCCAGGCCTGATAATGTAATTGATGTCGGTGGTATTCATGTGAGACCGCCGAAAATCATTCCCACGGTAAGTAATTTTGTCAATATCTATGTAAATAGACGTTAGCATTATGATATCATGTTTGTTTAGTATTCCAAATAAGTGATGAGCATAACATTTGCACTGCGCCATATCGGTGAGAATATTGGAAACAGTGTCAACATTAATTAAGGATGATTGAATATGCAGATAACTCAACATTACACTAATCATCATTTAATGCATTGCTCTACTTGGAACCACGCGTGGCATAGATTCTGAATGTATATTAGAATTACATAGTATGAGGAAGGAGTATCTAGCCTCTGACATAATCGATACTTTTTGTGAGCTCATACACCGTTCGATTGGCGTTAGTCTTTCTTGTCAGCCAAATCAAATGCGAGACCGCTTTCTCATACCTTGTATCATGCTTGATTAATTTTCTTCAATATGGATTATTTATAAATTAGGAAGCTTTCATACGATTATGATTAAACTGTTAATCTCTTTTGTACATTTTAAGTCTAAACCCCTGTATCAATAGCTATTATAATTATCATGAAACGTAAATGAACACGCCCGGATCCGTAAGCCCGGCTTACGCAAAACGATTGTACAATCAAGCCATCTTTCAATGTTATCACTTTACAGGAAATAGAGAGATTTATAAACGAGGCAGAGCACGGCGTTATATACGTGAACCTCGGTTCTACGGTAAAGGACTCCACGCTTGCCGGTGATAAATTAAACGAACTGTTATCAACGTTCGGTAAATTGCCTCTGAGGGTCCTCTGGAAATGGGACGGAGGCAATCTGCAACTGCCGAGAAACGTTATGACTATGAAATGGTTCCCACAATACGATGTTTTGAGTAAGTATTCGCACATGTGTTTGTAATAAGGGTGACTGTTTCAAGGTGCTGGTTTTAGCAGATCAGTTCTTTTCTGATTTTATTAATAACAGTCTTGAAAGAGGTAATTTAAGAATTAGGTTGTCAGTAAATTAAACCTAATGTAGGTACATATTTGCATTTAGTTAACATTCTTAACAAATTAATTTATGATTTGATAACATAATGTACTTAAAATACTAAATATGTAATTGATTTCAAATAATAATGGACCATGCTGGATGCGTTCTACTTTTGATAATGAGTTCCTTAACAAACGTGTTTAGATGTTGTTAACACAGTGGTAACAAAAACTTCATATAAGAAATCATAAAAAAAATATGAGTCATATTTAAAAATACCTGTCTTGTATCATTCTAATTTGGTTACATTAGTATAATTACAAAAAGTATGACTTTTTAGTGTTAGATGAAATTCCGGTAGTTTTTATATTGAATTGAATTGTAGTTATATTTTAGTAAACTGCAAGATAAAGATCAAAACTCAATGACAATAGAATCATCAAGTAACAACAAATGCTATCTTATCCGTAAACAAGATCCGCGAGGTTACCGAATAATATCTTTTAGTTTCCTGAACAAACAATCTCTACTTCCTACTACTATTATTGTCTGCATCTTTAGATGTTTGTTTATCAATCACGACGCAATGGATCAAATAAATTGTGAAATCGGGCTGGCGGACGAGCAATGGGTAACTCGTCGTCCGTCCGGTCAGTAAGGACAGAGCCTGAATTGCCAAAGAGGATAGAAGAGAGAGAACCCATCCTAGGGTCGAATGTCAGAAAATGCCTAAGGCAACTCCTTTTTTAGTTCGTAATTCATATAGTCCATCCTAAGGAGGTCTGGTAGACATCACTGTCAGCAATAAGCCCGCCATTATACCCATAGATTCCAGTTTTTACCAAACTACCTATGTCAATATTTTGGTCTATATTAAAGTCTATTCTACTCTATAATAATAAAATTTTAACACGTGTATATAGTTTTCATAACAAGTAGATATCACGAAACCTACAACAACCAATTCTCTCTACGTTTCAGAACATGAGAACGTGAAGGCCTTCGTGTCCCACGCAGGCATCCTCAGCACCATCGAAGCCATTGACGCTGGAGTACCAGTCGTGGCCATCCCTCTGTTTGGAGACCAGTATGGCAACGCAGCGGCTCTACAAGACGCTGGTGTGGCCACTATTGTACACTACCAAGACCTGAAGAAGGAGTATCTGCTTGATGCTATCAATGATGTTTTAGACCCTGTGTAAGTAAATCAGCTTGTACAGTAGATACTGATAGTGTAATGCTGATTGAAAAAGTAAGGCCGGTCTTGAAAATTTGTTTTTATTAAATAGCTAACCTCATAAACGTCGTTCTGCTTAAAAGCTATTGGAGTGATCCCACAAACTTAGTATAGATACAGAATAAGTAATAGTGCAAGGTATAGAAAAAAAATGCACTAACTTTACTGTGCAGTTATATCATGAAAAGTAAATATCAAATTTTATTTACGAATAAATTTTTAATAATGTTTTGACAAGGATATAGCGAGTGAATTTCACTGGCCGTTTTAATTATTCGCAAATTAATTTTAGCGGATATTGTACTTTAAAATTATTTTAGTTTAGTATTTCAAGTGTCTACACAACTATACAGTGAAATCACTGAAACAGATGCGATCTCGGTTAAATGATGCAGATAATTGCATTATAGTCTTGACTACCTCAGCGAAACTTGCCGTGTAGACTCAATACATTGAATGCCAATTACTGTAAAAACATTAGGCATGACAAACCATGTGAAGCCAAAAGAAAAGTAACTGGCCAAGTACGAGTCATACTTGCTCACCGAGGATTCACTTCAATTTTACACGTAATTTTGTTTTCTTCAGTTTAAACTAGATGAGGCCGGTGTTATCTAGCTAACTACCCTTAGTAGAAATACCGAAACAAACTCAAGGGTCACCGTGTCTTTTAAAGTCCATACAAAATATATAATGGTCAAATCACATGAGAACCATGTAGATTAGTGCCTGGGATGACCTTTTGAGGATGGTTGATGTCTGTCAGTCTGAAGATAATTCTTATTAAAAAAAAGTTTATCCAAACGGATCCGAATTGATATATTACGCTTAGCAAATATTTAGCACGTTTATGGATCCTGTGTTCTAATCAAATTATCCGGTGACTCTTGCGGTAGTCTGTCCTATTCTTGAATGCCGACTTTTCAGATCTTTGACAAGGTTTAAGGGAGTGGCTCGTGATCCAAACCACTTGCTTTGAACATTCCACGTGTGTTCGATCATGCAGCGTGTATACCTACCAAATTCAATGCCAAATAATGTAATATCAATTGATTGACTGCACCTAAATCGAACATGTAAATACTCGAATATTCTTAATATCGAACGTATAATAAACCGAACTTCAATATATGTATTGTACACCCAATACAACTAGTGTTCAATGTTTGCTTGATCGAGCATTCAACGCAGCGCATACATTCTATCGAATACTCAATATGCTGAATTCTTTTTGTATAGAATACTAGCTTTTGCCCGCGACTTCGTCCGCGTGAAATAATAGTTCCCGTTCCCGGGGGATTTCCGGGATGAAAACTATCCTATGTCCTTTCTCGGGTCCCAGGCTATACCTGTACCAAATTTCATTCAAATCGGACCAGTAGTACCAGAGATTACCCCCTACATACAAACTTACAAACATACAAACTTACAAATTTTACCTCTTTATAATATTAGTATAGAAAAAGAATGACAGACAATTTACTAAAATGCCATTTAGGCATTTTCAGCCGTATCCACCAAACCATGTATGTATTGTAATTGTCTGCAAAGTATAGAAACATGTTTCGAATGTACCATCAAATCACATAAAGTTGTGATTTATTAAATCCTAGCTTCTACCCGCGACTTCGTCTGCGAGGACTTCAGAAAAAAAAAGAATCGGGATAAAAGGTAGCCTATGTTCTTTTCCATGTCAAAGGCCATAAATGATTGTATGCCAAATTTCATCTCGTAACAAACATCCCCACTTTCACATTTATAATATTAGTTAGGGTAGTAATACTTTTGATTTAGTTCGTATACAACATACCTAACGTACTCGTAATTTCCACAAAATTTAACTGAAGCCCTAAAATTTTCACCATGAACTTTTTCCAATCTATCGGGAACGACATTTGGGGGAGATCTATGTCCAGTGGATCTATTTCAGCTGAATGATGGTGATGATGATGTGTCGGTTATTTTAGCATCTCTTTTCTTCTTGCTCGACATATAATTTGCAAAACGACATGTTTGTATAGAAGAGCACATGAACTTGGGCGTTGGCGTTTGCCGACTTGTTGAACGGCGTCGGCGGTCCTAGTGGCAGTTCTTTTTCTAGACACATACATGGGTATTACCTGGATGATGACTGATGTGGTTTTCGTCACTGAAATGGACATATTTTCCGAATATATCTTCATTTTCTTCTCTTTGACGTTAGCTCTTCCATTCCATTCAGAGTAGACGAAAGCCCTCCCTGCTCTTAATCCAAACTAGTGTAAACAGTTCCGAATGGTTTCAATTCTAATTTCACGTTCAATAGCGACTTGCATCTGTAATCTGATTTGAATAGTGTTGACTGTTCGACTATTGATAGCCAGTAGTTCGATGTAACACTTCTGAAAAGCAGTAAGAACAGTTGGATAGCTACGAGTACTACGAGGTCAAATAACCGAGTCGCTTATTTTCTGATGGTACTTTAATTTTCAACGGAGTTAAAATTCGGATCCAGGAAACACACCAGCCTCTCTGGGTTATTTTTCTCGTAATAACCTTATTCACTTAAATTTTTGAACGCAAAATATATTTTATTATATTCCGATATTCCTCGTCGTTACATGCACTGACTAAAATATCTCTCTGAAAGAAACAAAAATAAGCGTCAAATAGCGTTGACTTTATATATTTATGAATAAACAATGACAAAAAAACAATTTACCATAAAACATATTATTTCAATTTTTCCAAGTAATCTTGCGTGCCGTTAAATAGTTTCATTTGTAACTTATATTGTCAATAAAAAATCTGAAACTCAATACATATTATGTGCGGAAAAGTGTCTTACACTGACCAACATAGTTGAGATAACATTACATAATTGAAAGCAGATAAAACTGGGTCAAGTTCGAAATGCATCACTGCTTTTCCGATGTCAAAGATAAATGTAAGAGGCTTGGTAAACTATCGTCACGGAATTTGAATAGTCAATATGTGGTTTTATTTGTCAGTTATCAAACTAAATATAGTCGTAGACTCATAAATGCAAAATCATGACCTAATCACAAACACTTTAGCCTGTTCCATAGTAACGTTAATCGTTTTCTTTGCTGAGGTCCTAGCCTAGTCGTACAAGCCTTATTAAATACTAGGTAATATTATACAGAGAAATGATTTGATTTGGATTTTTGTTTGTATTGAAAAAACTCAAAAACCACTAGATCAATTTTCAAAATTCAATCATCAGTAGAATGCTCCTTTATAATTGACTAACATAGGCTATATTTTCTATTTTCTCGTAGACGAAGCCGCTAGCAGCAGCTAGTCATTTATACCTAGTGTTCAAACTGCCTAGTGATAGACCAGTTTAAAAATCCAACACTAAGACTACTGCCACACACAGTCGGTGTCGTGTCGTCATTGATTGGGCAAGATTCCAAATGGATTATTATTATTTCAGGAAAAACAAATATAGTCTTAACCTGACCTCGAATTTGAATTGAACATCAAAATGTAGTCTAGTTTGAAAGTCAGATGAACTACTAAAAGGAATCATGACCTCTGAAACAACGAATTCAGAGTGAGACCTTCAGGAATCTGTGTTAGGCCTATCTATTCAAAGAGTTTATAAAAACTTTACTCGAGTTCCCTGTATACAATTATGTTTTTATGTTTGACACACAATTTGCATCACTGCTTTTTTAAGGGACCCATTTTATGATTGGTAAAGCCATTTACGAACTCAAAAATGAGAGCACAACTGCTCTTTTGCAAGGTCATCATGACCCATATGTGAAATAATGCATAATAATGATCTAAGTATATTCATTTTTACCTTATCTTATAATGATTACAGATGGCAGCAACGAGCGAAACTTGTGTCAAGACTATGGCATGACCGGCCAATGTCACCTTCAGAGTCTGCTATCTATTGGACGGAGTACGTAGCGCGTTATCAAGGGGCGCCGAACCTGCAGCCAGCGGCGCCTAAAGTACCCCTGTACCAACAACTCCAGCTTGATGTCCTAGCATTTATTGGACTGGTCCTGTACATCCTGAGCTACGTGGTGTACAAGATCCTGTCCGTTCTCTGCTGCTGCTGTTGTCACAGCGAAGCACAGTCTGAGATCGTAGAAGAAGAACAAAGATCTTCGAAGAGAGTGAAGTTTGAATAAAACTATTTGCATAATTTTGTAGGCAAAGATGCCTATTTTTTTTAAATGAGTGCACGGTAAAATGCAGCAGTACAATAGTTTTATTTTAACGCTTGACTGGTATAATTTAGGATTTTTGTTATTTATTATTTTGTTTATTAAAACAACATAAAACATTTTAAGTGTATTTTTTGTTACCTATTATTTGATATTTTTTAATCAACTTGAAAAATTCTTAAACTAGTTTTTTGAAAAATGCGCACAGCAGTTTAGAAATATGATTTTTAATAAGAGAGTTTTTTTATTCGTCTTCTAAAATGCGAATTGTATTGTATATGGAATAACAGCACATCCGAAACAGCGTTTGAACCAGTTTGAACTTATGCATCAAAACAATTTTGAACTTTATATTTTTTCTCTCTTAACATGATACCTGAGACCTAAAGACAGGTTTCAGGAGGAGGAAGCTGCTATTTTAAGAGAATTTAAAAGTAGAAGCTTCTCTATGAGGAACACAGCGATCTCTTAAATTTTACATAGTCTTATTCATAGGTTTAAGTTGTTACATCCTCTCCCCTTATATTAGTACCGGTGAAGATAGATCATAGATCTATTCCACTTATATTGATTTATTATTCTACTAGTAAAAATTTGAATAAGTAAGTGTCCTTGCAAAAAACGATCCACTACTAGTTTTTACACTAGTATCTATTCTGTAATCTAAAAAGGTCAGTTCTTTTTTATTATCAGATTAGATTACATGCCTAAATGTCATCTAGTAGAATAGTCAATCACTTCTAATTCATGCATTTATTTACATACTACAGACAAGTAAGATAAGCATGGATCCAATCCAAATAGAGCGGGAGTCTTATCTGCGTTTAAAATCCAGCGGCGGCTTGTTAACACTTCAGTAGGCCGAACGGTCTAGCATCGATGCACAACTGTCGATAGAACCTCGCGATCAATTAGCATCAAGACAATAATAAAATGAAGTTTATCCATATATTAGTCCTCGTCATCAGTGTTCTCTTCAACCAAGTGCTTACGCTAAACATATTAGGAGTGTTCCCATACCAAGGCAAAAGCCATTTCTTCGTATTCGTGCCATATCTTCAGGAGTTAGCAAACCGAGGTCACAATTTGACAGTGATATCGTACTTCCCTCAGAAAACGCCAATACAAAACTACCATGACATAAGTTTGGCTGGAAAAGCAGAAATATATGAAGATGTATTCACAATAGAGAGGTCGTACTGGACCATAATACAGTTAGGTTTTTTCTTAATGCGTGCAGGAACCGATAACTGTGTAACTTTGCTTGAAGATGACAATGTGCAAAATCTGTGGAAGTCTAAAGCAAAATTCGAAGTAGTGCTTGTGGAAGCGTTCAACAGTGAATGTGCGTTGGGACTGGCCCATGTGCTGGGAGCCCCTGTGGTCGGGCTGACGTCACACGTGCTGATGCCCTGGCACTACGAAGTCTATGGCGTCCAGTACAACCCGGCGTACGTACCTAACCTGTTTCTGGAAGGTGGTACAAAACCCACATTATATCAACGCATCGAAAGAACGTTTTTCCACAATTACTTCAACTATCTATACAAATTCACTACCCGAAGAAACAATGAAAAAGCACTGGCAGAATATTTTGACAATGTACCACCGTTGGAGGAATTGGCTCGAAATGTTAAGTTTATGTTGCTGTACACAAACTTCGTACTATCTGGCCCTGGTCTGTACCCACCAAATGTTCGTGAAGTGGGTGGATATCACGTTGCCAAGCCAAAAGAACTGCCTAAGGTAAGTGCCTAAACAGCTTACTACTTTATTTCTCTGATAGCTATTAAAAGATAATTAAAACCAAATAATGTTAGCAGATAAACGCTATCGTTAGTGTAATTGAATTCCAAGAAACAACTTGATAAAACGTATAATATCCAGTGCCACTGCTAGGCCTTTATTGCTATCGAATCTTCCCAGTTCAGGCGATTTGTTATGATTATAATACCAGACAGTAAAATTTTTGATAAAACCTATATTATTATATCTTATCTTTCCATCAAAAAAGCACGTCATGCTTATTTTCCACTTTTTTTTAATGAATTTGATGTTAGTTTTGCTTATAAAAACACTAGTGTGCTGGCTTATTTAAGTGCATTTTAGTTTAACGTAATGTTTGTCACATAGTCCATTTGTTTGAAGAAACGTCTTTGCTTCAACTTGAACTCATAATATACTGTTTTGTTGGTTTCTTCTTCCTTGCGTTAATCCCGGCCATTGCCACTGCCAGGGTCCGTCTAATATAATGTTTTGTTGGCTAACATGATAAAAATATGTAGTTTGTAAAAGGCCGCATTAGTAACAATATTCTATAGTATGAGAGAGATACAATGCAGCTACACATAATAAATACATGGCACATACATTGCATGCATCGAATTGTTAAGTGTATCATAACAGGCAGTGTAATGTAACACACGGATGAACACACCTACTTATCATACTTGTGTCATAATTACGTAAGTGAGTGACCGGAGGACTGTAAACACACTCTTTCAGTTTTGCATGTCACTGTGCGTACTTGTTGTAAACATAAAGACATCTTGAAGGAGCTATTGTGATAACATCTTTGATGTTCGCCAAGAAAATTGAACTGTCATTATCTACTTGGTAGATAAGATTTCTATTTTGAACTCTTTTGTTACTGTTATTACTCGCTAAATATTCAATTTCCAGCGTTTGGTGGTTTGGTCTATTAGGTTTAGGTCGGAAATAGGTTGAGTTATTTATATACATTGTACTTGCATCGAAATTTTGATATTAGAATGGATCTTCTTAGGATTTCTAATGGACAATCCCGTATGGCCAAACATATTACAATAAATAATAATAAAAACCTCAGATAGATAAGACAAATAAAACAAAAATAATTAACATGCTCGTATAACTTTGGGCGTGGGCATTGGAATTTTGTCGCTGATGTAAGTGTAGCAACGTTACGCGTACAGTGGTTTAAATTATGTAAAAGTAAACACATTTTTTATTTTTTCTGCTCTTTAAAATTAATCTGGGGATTTGAAGCATTTGCAATTTATACTTTCACTGTATGAAATCAGTGTTACTAGAATTGTGGCGTCTCTCACTTTTCCATTAATGGAGAGTTATAGTTGAAGATTTATACTCGTCAGAAACATCATACATTTTACAATACGTTGTCAAAAATAAATAAACTGAGACAGAGCCTGGTATTTTTAAATTAAGTACTCAAAATCAATTAAAAAACTGTTGCTTATTAGAAATAAATTACCGAGGCGATTTTTTAAATTAGAAATCCTAACGCTTTTATGTTTAAAGGTTTTTTTTCAAAAGTGATTAAAATTGAGATAGACTGCAGAAACAGTTTAAACTGTTTTGCGTATAATAAGCATTCGTTTCCCATGTAAAAGATAACCAATACATATTTTTTCAGGATCTCAAGAAATTTATTGATGAATCAGAACACGGCGTAATCTACATAAGTTTTGGATCGATGTTACGAGCCGCCTCCATGCCCAAGGATAAATTGGAAGCCATCATCGGAGCTGTATCGCAGTTACCACAGAGAATCGTTTGGAAGTGGGAGGAGAAGACTCTGCCAGGAAACCCTAAAAATATTTACATTTCAAACTGGTTACCGCAAAACGATATATTAGGTAAGGCTGATTTTGACTTTGGTTTATAACTGCAATTTACAAAAAACATTCGCCGCTTCAATAAAATTCGCCTATTTTGGCCAAATAAACATTGAACCCAATCAACAATTGAAAACAATCAAGGAACAAATTCAGATATTAACTGAAATTTTGACAAGGCAATTAAACCAAAAATAGTTATATAGGTACGTAGAATCAACCGCACTATATTTTACGACAGCGAAATAAACTAACAAGGGACACCCTTATACTTTGCCATATCAGATCTGTTTATGGACTATCATATTAATTCATGAATCCCCGCCTGGTCTCATTGGACCGGGCTGTTATTGTCTTACTATATATTGTGTCTCGTTTCGCGGGTATTGATAGGTTAATACATAAATTGTTAAGTACACTGACTATTTAGATGTTAGGTTGCTCTCAAGTAAAAAAATGAATAATTTTTAATTATAATAATAATATCTGACTTAATTATGAAGCAAATATATTAAATTGTGGATATTTTTACACATCCTAAGCTCAGTTTGAATGATCGGTGACGGTACCAGATCTAAGGCTACAGACGCCTACGCAGGCACAATCTGGAAATTTCATCATTGTGATTTTCTTTACAAACTTTTCGTATGGTAAATTGCCATCTCTTCGAGTATTTCAGATTTAACCCTTCATACAACTACGCGGTTGTACATCGCTACAGACACTTTGATCTAGCCTTTCTCAGATTTATCGGGGACTACTAATTCACTACTATTTTATATTGCTATTCCATTGCGATTTCCCCGCAGGATAGATTGTAATAAGATATCTCGTTACCCCGCGCCGAAGGGAAAACCCTTTCACCAAAACATTATCGTTACTATGAAGAAAAAATGTGAGCTCCTTTTACTGAAGGTATAGATTTCCAACTAAAAAGATAAATATATCGGTAAAAATATATGTTATTCACGTAACATATATTCTGAAGTATTTAACACGTTACAGATTTATCAAGTTTGTTCTAAACTATTTATATAATAATACGTGATAATTGAATACAAGAATGAGTGATTTCATCTCGCATGCTTACGTTGCATTTTTTCTTGCAAAGTAACACTCCTAAATTTTAGCATCCTGGTTTGGAAGTTACTTTATAGACTCACACAAAATAGTTTTAATAGCAAGAGTATGTAGTTACAGTAATGTGCAGAGTTTTTTTTATTAACAAGACTCACATTCAGCAATGGACACGACCTTTTTCTAATATGCCAAAAAAAGACCTACTTAAATCATAATAATCAATTTTTAACCAACTTCTAACAAAGGAGGAGACTCCAAAAAATTGATAAATTTTATTAAAAGGTAATCGTAGGTTAGGTTTATCAATATAGGAAGGCTATAGTATTAAATTTTAACTTTTTAGTGCTTTTATACCCTATTTGAAGTTGCATTAATTTTTATAGTTTTTTTTTTTGATTTTTGGTTTTATTATTATTTCAGCTCATCCGAATGTTGTTGCGTTCTATTCGCACTGTGGTATGTTGGGTTCCACGGAGGCTATTCATCACGGAGTACCCGTAATTGGCATGCCAATCGCTGGAGATCAGCCGTCGAATGCTGCAGCCGTTGAAGAGAGCGGATTAGGGGTACACATCAACTTCCAAGATGTAACTAAGGAGCTTCTATTGGAGAAGTTCAAGATCGTGCTAAATCCTGAGTAAGTATTGCATCAGTAAAATCTTGGTAAGATATTCGGTATATGAATAATATATGAAAGATAGACACATCGGTTGTGCTAAAGGCTGGATACGCATGTCACAGCTTCGATACATGCACGCATGCGTTGACGGAATGAATACTTATATTTTTTTGACTTTCATTTGATCGCACCCACAAAGCAGTGAGTAGCAAAGTTTAAGAAAATAAAATCACGATATGTAAACATCAGTGGTAGTAGAGCTGACATGGATAAAATTATAGATCTTAAACATTTAAGATACACAATGCAAGTAGTTAGTATTGTGTCTGTCTTTAATGACTACATGAAGCTAATAACTCAATATTAGGTTCTTGCAGCATAATTATATTTAAATTGATATATTTACTTTAATGATAACACGCTTGTGGGTAAAAGAGTTATGAGCCTAAATGTGATGCATGGAGATAGAAAAGAATAACAAAAAAAGATGAATGTATTGTTTGGAGACTGATAAGCAATAAAAGAGAGTGAATTTTTTAACCTGACGGTTGGCAGGATGGTGAGGATGAATTTATTCTTCAACGTTTCTATCCACCGTCTGTCAGGACCGCTAGTAGTCTTATAAATATAGATTCATTTAATATTTTATTTAAACGTCGTAGACATTAGTAGTACAAGAGACGCTACTGCAATCTGCTACTGCCTTTGACTTTAAAGTAGCCAGTACTCGGTTTCAAAAAAGATGGAAAGCCTAAACACGTACAAAAGTGGTAAGTCAACCAAAAAGTAGTACAAGATGCAAATTGAATACTTTTTGGCCAACTACATAAAGCACGTCAAATGCTGCCAGGAGAAGTTTTAGTCTCACAGCACCGACTCCTGGCTATGAAATCAATGGTCAAAAGACAATGTCACGAATGCAAAGAGCGTCCTATACCTAAAATAAAATGGCATATGTTAGAGAAGAAAGATTGTGCAAAGAAGTTCAGAGAGCGAGTGGTGCAAAAATGATAGATATGGTAGATATGAATGATCGAAATGAAAATTAAAGCTAAAATGATGTGGCAGAGTGTAATAGGCATGCAGCAAAAGATATTTTGGGAGAGATGAGAGGAAAAGGCACAATAGATTCATGGTAGTGGTGGCCGGCTAAATATTATATTTAATCAGAAATTTTGAGTGCAATGAAAGAAAAAAAAAGAAAATTCAAGGAATGGTAGCGGTTAGAACCAGATGATTAAAAAATGGTTGTTTGAATGCTAAAAAAAGAGTGAGTGTGATGTTTTAAAGAAAAAGGCTAAGAAACCCGTGGCAAAAGCAAACTGTACGACACACTTGACAGACCTGAAGGAAAAAAAGACTACACTGTATAAATGATATTACAGCGTATAAATGATATTATAAATTATTACTTAATAAGGAAAATTGTAACTTCAGGTTCAGAAGGAAGGTGAAGGATCTGTCCAGAGTATGGCACGACCGTCCACAATCAGCGATGGACAGCGCAATTTACTGGACGGAGTTCGCAGCCCGAACCAGCAACTACAGTTTTAGAACCCCGGCGAGCTCAGTCCCCCTGTACCAATACAGATCATGGGATATCCTAGCCGTTTTAGGAGGCATCCTATTTGCTATTCTGTACTCTTTGAAACTGATGATCTCTTTGCTTACGAAAAGCAATACACCGCAAACCAAACGTAAACATAAAACTAAATAAAATTGTTAAGAAAGAATTTTGTTTTTATTACCTACGATTAGACATGAAAAGTAGTTTCAATATAGAAATTGTTTCGAATGTTATGTTGGTTGACTTGTTGTCTTTATTTTGAATCATGTCTCTTTGTTTCTCTTTTAAAACAAAAATGTCGTTTTTTTTACATGCTGTAAAGTATATAGTTACTTTGGTCCTGAGGTATAACTTTGGCCTAAACTCGTTAACTAATAGAAATACAGACATGTTAGTTAGACAGTCAAAATAACCCGATTTATTATACCTAAGTCAAGTGTAAAACATCCTCGGTAGCTCTCATGTATTTCTTTCCTGAAAATGGTAAATAGAAAAAGTAATATTTCAAGGATTTCATGTTTTTATTGCTCTACGCCTAGACAATAAACCTAGACTTATTCTTATCTATATCTTCATAGAGTATAGACGATATCAACGTAGCTCATAGCTAGATTTACAGATAATAATAATCCGAGCGTGATTTTGCGATATCAGATAAATATAAAACAAGTTTTTTACTTAATGTTGTTTGTTAGTCAGCCCATACATAAATTGTTACTGGAATAATGGATAATATGTTACTATATTTTTCTGGTAATTGTATTTCAGTAAAGTTTACAATTTAATAAATCGATTTATTAACATAAAGCCACATCAAGGTCTAAAAAAATAATGAAACGCATGGTTTTCATCGTGACGTTTACATAAAAATATAATTATAGGTAAGTTTTTAAATACGAATATACTTAGTTCACAATTCAAGATCAAAGTCCGTAAAATAATAGGTACCTTGGTACTTACGGAAGAAAATGACGATTAGATTAATTATGTTTAGACATATAAATCATTCGTAATCCTAAGTACTACCAAGATTATTATCAACAGGATTATAGCGGGCCCCTTATTACCTACAATTAGCGTTGCCAGGCGTCCGGATGAAGCCGGACACGGTCAGGTTTTTTTTGTGTGTCCGGCCAAATTAGGTGGAGTACAGCCTGTCCGGCTTTTGTTAGACTTTCTAAATTTGACCATTTTTTAGATTTTTCATGTGTTCTTGCAATTGCAAGCGTTTGCAGACCAGCACTGACTTGTTATTTCATTAGAATGTAAAAAGTAGAACATCCGCGCAGGGCATAAAAAAAATGTCGACCTTTTTACTCAAATGTCCGGCTAAACGGACTGGTTTGTCCGGCTTTTCTATTTGAAGATCCGGCAACCCTACCTACAATACCAACTTATTACACACTAGCAGCCCGTCCCGGCTTCTCACGGGGTAGACAATTATTTATTTTTGGAAATTTGGATATAAAACACTTTTTTAGTTTCATTTTTCTACACCTTCGGTTACATTGTTCAAATTTTACCAAGGAACCCTAATTTTTTTCAAAATGAAATGTAGCCTATGTCAAATTGGAAGAACGTAGCATTATATTCGTATTATTCTAAATTATTATTTAAAGAATAATGAAGAATAATATAAATTATGCCATAACTAGTTATGTTATAAGTCACCTTAAATTGTATAATACAAATAGTAATTTTATTATTATTTTATTAAAATTCAATTTTTTATATGATTTTGGAGTAATGGAGAAAAGTGCCACCTATGATGTATAAGTAGAACTACGTCCTGCTCTTGGAGGCTCCAATAGGAATTAAAGCATCGAACTTATAGCAGAGGGTAGTGTCCTCAATCCCATGTTGGAAACCGCAATAATTCTTTAATAATAATATATTATGTCATATGTAATAATGAATAAAACTCAAAAACTATTCGACCAATTTTTAAATCCTGTCCCCAGTAGATACTGCTTTTTTATTTTCTACTTCACAATTTTACGCGGGCGAAGCTACTGTTAAAACTTAGTTTAAAATGTTTAAGAAAAATTATAACTGAGTTGAGATCCACATTCGCTAAAATATCAAAAAAATCGTTATGTTTAATAGATAAAATATCTACATTAGTTTAGGATTAAACCTCACAATTCCTGATAAGTAATAAATACTTGTCAATCTATTCATGAGCAGTCTTATAGGAAGTTTTTCCTGTTTTTATTACCTGTTTGCTTGTCCGTCTTTGTAAAAGATAGAACAGATTTATTAAACCAAATAATTGAAATAGAATATCACTTACAAAAATATGTTAAAACATATTCGTAAACAGGGTATAATTGTATTAGATGCTCTAGCTATAAATATTGCTGTAGTGTCTACCTCAATCATACAAATATACTTAAGTGTATAGGCATTTATAATAAATGTAAGTTAATTACAGTTATCATACAAAGAGCATACTTCAGGCCATTCATTTGTACAGCTATCAGATATAACAAACATAATGAATAGGTACATTTCAGGATAGATAAATTTATAAAATAGTTAACAGTAGGTTTGTTGAGCAATCATATCGTATCTTCTAATACTTTGTCTTTTGTACATATTATCATAAATTCTTAGTCATTATATTCAATTCGTTCTCCTAGCTCGTGATATTGCCGGCCACTAGTCAGTCTGTTGGTGAGAGCCAACGAGTACACACTAGCGTGGCAACGCTAAAATAAAACTTTCCTATGTTCGCGTGACCTTCAAATTCTCAAACATGAAGCCCAGTCTATTAATCGCTACGTTGTCATTATTAGTGTTGACGGACTACGCTTGCAGCCTTAACATCCTTGGAATATTTCCGTATCATGGCAAGAGTCATTTTATCGTTTTCCGTATTTATTTGCGTGAACTCGCCAAGAGAGGTCACAATGTAACCGTTATTTCTCATTTCCCCGAACAAGATCCACCGGCGAATTATCACGACATTAGCTTGGCTGGAAGCATTAAAGCCATTGAAGGTGAGGCACCTTTTCAGAGCTCATATTTGACGTTGTTTATTGTCAGTCTCTACCTTGCTCATGCCGCAGTAGAGACTTGCGATGTAATGCTGGCCAATGACCGAGTGCAAAGATTAATTAAAGAAAAACCGAAGTTCGATGTAATAGTTGTGGAACATTTTAACAGTGATTGTGCCCTTGGTGTTGCCCACAAGCTGCAGGCGCCGGTGGTAGGCATCATGTCTCACATACTGATGCCGTATCATTATCAGAGATTCGGTATCCCCTACAATCCAGCTTATGTTCCTTTCCATTTCTTAGAGGGGGGAACCAAACCCACTTTATATCAAAGAGTAGAAAGGACAATTGTGGACTTTTATTTTAGACATCTGAACCACTACTACACCCAAAGAACTAACCAAAACAGTCTTGCTAAATACTTCGATGACATTCCGCCTTTAGAAGATCTAGCCCGAGAAATTAAGTTTCTTCTAATATATCAACATTTTATACTGACTGGATCGAGACTATTTCCTTCGAATGTTATCGAGATAGCAGGCTTTCATGTAGTTGATGCGAAACCATTGACCGGGGTAAGTATCTATTAAATTTTTTATTGAGCATAAAAATCATTCACATGTGAGAGTTTAATTTCATCACATCAATTAAATACATTTTATTCTCTAAATTGGTCGAATTCACCCTAATCACAAAGAAGCCTTTTTGTAAAGGCAATCAACAAATGCCACCCCGCAAGGGGACAGACTTTTAGTGACTAAAACTCACCCTGTTTTTTTTCATTTGCACTGTACATGCCAGGACCGCGTTGAATCTTTCGAACTATCCCGCAGGCATCGACCGTAGCGAGATCTGTCAATTGTGATGACATCTCTTAGGTGCGCGACGAACACAATGCTCCGTCCAACTGGGCTTGACCCTTCATCCTATTGCTCATTACATAAAAAAAAATTATTTACATAGTATAATTTTGAATTTCAGGATCTCAAAAAGTTCGTCGATGAGGCAGAACACGGAGTAATTTTCATCAGCTTCGGTTCCATCGTGAGGGCCTCCACGATGCCGGCTGACAAAGTACAAGAAGTTATCAAAGTCATGCAACAATTGCCGCAAAGATTCATCTGGAAATGGGAAGACAAAACTTTACTAGTGGATAAAAACAAACTTTATACCGCTAGCTGGTTACCTCAAGTAGATATTTTAGGTAAGCTTTTTTTAATTGTTTTCTATCAAATTTTATAAAAACAAGTACCTAATAAAAGTTATAGCAACAAGAAACAGAAAAACTCGTTTTCTGTGATGTAGGTACAATAGTGGGAATTGAAAACAACTTAGATACTTGCAACTTTTTTTACCTCATCTTTTAAAAGAATAATATTCTTCACGAATACAAAGAAAATAAACATTTTCGGTACTTACCTAACATTTACTAAACATAAATTAATTTGAAAACCTTGTACAATTTCAGGTCATCCAAAAACCTTGGCATTTTTGTCTCATGCTGGCAACGGTGGCACAACAGAAGCTATTCACTATGGTGTGCCAGTGGTAGCCATGCCAGTGGCAGGAGACCAACCAGCCAATGCTGCAGCAATCGAAGAAAGCGGCCTCGGAGTTCAGTTACAAGTCCGAGACTTAACAGCGGAAAACTTACTGAATGCTTTCAAAAAAGTATTGGATCCAAAGTAAGTATTTACAAACATACATTACCTTAACACTGTTTTATCTATCACGGTTTATTTCACAATTTAAAATGTTACTTAGGTACGGGTTATCTTCCGTGATTGTCAGGTTGAAAAGAATCTTGCTTTACCAGCAAAAAACCGGCCAAGAGCGTGTCGGGCCACGGTCAGTGTAGGGTTCCGTAGTTCCCCGTCTGTCACAATAAGTGTCCCCAACTCTTCAAAACCTGTTCAAGTTCAAAATAATTTTCCTAGAAAGTCTTTATAAAGCTCTACTTTCCAGATTTTTTTCATATTTTCTAAACTTATGGTTCAAAAGTTAGAGGGGGTGTCCCCTCCGGACATTGTTTTTTACTTTTAGAGCGATTATTTCCGAAATTATTGATATTATCAAAAAATGATTTTAGGAAACCCCATTCATTTTTGAATACCTATCCAACAATATATCACACGTTAGGGTTGAAATTAAGAAAAAAATCACTTTCCACTTCACATGTAGGGGGGCTACCCTAATAAAACATTTTTTTCCAATTTTTATTTTACTACTTTGTCGGTGTGATAGATATACATATTGGTACCAAATTTCAGCTTTCTAGTGCTAACGGTCACAGAGATTAAGCGAGGACGGACGGACAGACATGGCGAAACTATAAGGGTTCCGTTTTTGCCATTTGGCTACGGAACCCTAATAACGGGATAACAAGTTTTCTGGGTCTTATTCCAGCTTATGGTCTACCAGTGTATCCATTCGAGTCTAATCAACTGATGAAGCGTGGGCTCTACATGACTGGACTCTACGACTATATGGGCCCTGAAACTTACGTTTAGTTTCATTCAACATACACATGCTTTTTCGCCTAAAATCATCAAATTAATTCTCCCGTTCGGTATGTTATGATGCGAGAGAAAGGGCGTACTTGCGAGTGGGTCGGCATTACGTGTCTAACATATCAAGGGCATCACCTAGTAGGTCAGTTATGTCATTTTAGGGCGCAGCCTTCTTGTATATAGTGGTTATTACTATTTCTGAAAGAATAAAACAACTTAATATTAATACAATAACTTATATTGGATCTTCGGCTAAATAAATATTAAAATTATTAACTAGCGACCCACTCTACATTTTCACAGGTGCAGTTCTTTTCAAATTTCATTATATAATTTTTTTTCTGATCATTACGAACGCTGCGAAAACAGAATATTCAAATCATTAAAGCGATTATCGAGTTTTTATGAAACTGACGTAATGCTATATTTTATGGATAACTCATGAAAATGACAAAAAATAAAAGAATCATCTGTCGAGTCATCGAATTTTTGCCAGTCATAACCGGCAATCGAGTATCCACATAGATGTATCTAGATTAAGATTATCAATTACGATTTGTTAAGTATAATTCTTGAAAAGCTTACGAACGTCGATAAAGAAAACGAAAAATGACAATGCAACACTGACACAGCACAGATGTCTTGTAACAAAAAGAGCATGAAACAACTAAATTTCACACAATAATAGAGTGAATCGTTTCGTTTCTAAAACAAAAAGAAATCAATAACTCAGCGTTTTTCCAAAAACTGGATTATGTCTTGTCGGTAAATCTTGTCTTACCCATGCAGTTGTTGAAATCAGACTTTATTTTAGTATTTTCTGTATACAAAACAAAAGAAAAATCATTCTTACAGCGTACAAAACAATCATTTTTTAAAACGTCCTTGGTACCCACAGATGACCTGCCAGAATGTTACTACCTGAACCTGACTAAATAATGAATATTAATCACACATATATTTAGATGTTTATTTACACAAATAGTTGCATAAGTGTATGGGGTCGTTATATCAAATTGAGATAAAACTCGTATATGAACTCTAAAAGGTCAAATGATGCAGATAAAGTATTTATTTTAGTAGAGATTGTGCCTCTCTCACTATATCTATTTTTTTTGTTACAACATTTATTAATGAATTTTTCGTTTCTAGATTCCAGAAAAGAGTGAAGGAAGTATCAAGAGCGTATCATGATCGTCCCATGTCACCAATGGACACCGCTATATATTGGACGGAATATGCTGCTAAGCATTCAAATTTCAATTTTAGAACGCCTGCAGCAGATGTACCATTTTACCAGTTCATCAATTTAGATGTAGCATTGGTGTTAATCTCGATGTTTAGTATATACGTTGTTTTAGTAAGTGCACTCATAAAGAAATGCTGCTGTTCAAAGAAAGTAATAAAGACGACAGGAAAGACAGAAAAGAAGAAATCGAAGCGTGCGTAGATTTTGAATAAGAGACATAACATAAAATAGGAGCAGTGGTGGTTCATTGAAAAGAAAAAGAAGAACAAGATCAGCTAAGTCTTAGAAGAAAAAATCAATGCTGTACCTCTGTTAAGGAAAGAACGTTATACATGAAACAATTAACTGCAACCGCCTTACCACTAGTTTTAATCGAACGTACGTAATAAAAATATTTTAGTCATGACACTCAGAATGTTAAATGAGTATTAAACTAGAACTAAATTAAATTGGTTGAGAATTTCCAAATGATGTAAATTATTCATTGGACTTGCTAGCTTGCCAAATTAAAAAAAAAACTGATTTATTCATGATTCTTCAAAAAGTACAATTGTCAACACTTGTTAATTGGTTAGTTAAGTACCTAAGTACTTTAGATAAATAAAAAACTAGTATTTCTGTTATTCCTAAAGAAATCGTAACTAAACTAAGTCCAATTTTAACGAAAGTCTATCTCCTTTCTCTTTAGCTTGCATTTTCCCAAAAGAGCTACCTACGAAAATTACAGTACGGCCGTTATAAGTTGGCGAGTGTGAAATTAGGCTCTGCGAATTTTAGCGTTTGTAAACTCGTAGAAAAATAAAGGTTTTAAAAAAATAAATGCCAATAACAGTTTTTAACAGCAATAACAACTGCAAATTGCATTTATTTTCTTTAATATGACAATCACCAGTTCTGTCATATTAAAGAAAATATCCAGCTCATCCAGTAATACTTGATTGTAAGAGTGGCATGTCATTCAATTTAGAATTAGTTCAGCAGTGTAGAATGATAAACTAGCAAGTGTTTAGATTGGCTTTAACCTTATTAATCAGCAACAATTTGCATTTTATCTAAAGAAAACAAATATCATTTTGTTTTGGGTACTAAAATAAATCCTACATCATTAACTGTAGTTCTATTTCTCATCATAAAAAACTTTGGCCAAGTGAGTTTGAAGGCTGATATCTCTAGCACCAGACAGATCGACCGCTCACTTCACCTTAAGTACCAAGTTTCCACAGTAATTTATTTATAGAATAAACAGGTTGATCATGTTGCGTAGTTATCACTCAAAACTGTCAAATCGCTGTAAAACTTGTGTAATTTTATATCTCAAGTATACTCCCGAACAAAATCTTTGAAACAGGTGTTATTTTAATAAAATGGAGCCGAGAATTTATTGTAATATCGACTACCTTAGCGTAGCTCGCCAAGAAAGCTGATATAGAGCCAGCCTTCTGCCATGAGCTGCTAAATACTGCAAAAACAAATCAAAATGTGCTACTGTATCTACAAGCTCCTGTACCTACTTCTCAATTTCATTAGTTTCTGACAATATAATATTTGCTTTATTTTTAAACACTTAGACAGTCGCCAAAGATACGTCAAAAATAGAAAGGAATTCCATACAATTCTCTATATCAATACTAGCACTGGTAGCAATTTCTCTGTCCTGATGAGATCTTTTTTTAAACTAGTGCTTGACTGCGATTCCACCTGATGGTAAGCACTGAAGCAATCGTTGATGTTGAGGCGCACTAGTTTACTCTAACCTTAAAGAAACTCAAATTATAATCTGACAGGAAGACCGAAGCTCGTGGCTAGATAATAACAGCCGCACAGGTCGATCTTCAAGGTTAAGCTGCGCTTGCCTAGGTTGATCTGTGGATGGGTCACCATCTTAACATAACGAGTTTCCTTCGTGCCTCGGAAAGCACGTTAAGCCGTTGGTTCCGGCTGTCATTTGTAGATCTTTGGCAATCGTTACGGATAGTCAGAAGCCAGTAAATCTGACTCCAGTCGTGCCATGAAGTACCGTGTTACCCCAGTTAATGGGTTGTGGAGGTCTGGTAGGCAGCCGCTCCTCGTAAAATACTGGTATTCAGCTAAATCCGGCTTGACTGGAAGCCGACCCCAATATAGTTGGGAAAAGGCTAGGCTGATGATGATAAGGAAGACCGAAACAGGCAAATTGTTCGTCTTTCGATGTTTACTACAAAATGGGTAAGTTCTGCAAACGATGATAGTTAATTACTGTCACATTATGTTGTCGTATTCTGCGACTAGTGGCGTGAAACAAATATATATAGTGACTTCGAGCACTATAAGGAAATTTTTGTCTCTAGATTGACACAAACATTAAAAATGCTTCGTAGAATTTTGGAGAGTTGAATCTTCTTTAGTTTATACTTTTGCATTCATCGGATGACCAAGAACCACACACACACACACAGACACAGGTTCGGTCATTGTTGCGACATTTGGGGAAGGCATATGTCCAGCTGATGATGATGATACTTTTGCAACGACTTCGCGCCTCGTCTCGGTGTCAGCTCGTCACGAAGAATCACTCCTGCATTTTGAGTGCGTTCCTATATGTATAAGTTAACTCACATTCTCAAAACTAGAACAGACACAACTGTAAAAATTATGTTTTTTTTTTTTGGTCATTCGAATATTTCTGCTATTCGGGTTTCGAACCAGTTCTTTTTATTTTATTTGGGAAACAAACAATCGTACATTAAATATAAAATTTCTAAATACACAGTATGCTATTAGTAAAGGTACAATCCACTACGTTAGTTCAACAGCCAATCTTATATCAATATTAGTAAACTGGCAAGTAATCTTCGAGCATGCTGGGTTATTTATTTTGTAATACACTAACAACCTTGCACGACTGTGTTAACTACTGACATCATAATCAACAACTATTGTTCTATAACTTTTTTAAAACTTAATACATTTGCCAATAACAAGCCTTCAAGATGTCGTTGTTCTATCTAACACAATTTCAATTCAATATTTTTTTTTCATCGTATAATAAATGATAGGAATATACAATACTCCATATTGTAGGTATATCCTCAGGGTATGCTTACCCCTTCTTGTATGCCTATTAAACCTTCCGTATACCTGCCAATAATAATTCACACTCTTTAAATTACAGTACTTTATGTAGAGCCTAAATAAACAGCTTCTGTGCTACTTGGGGTTTTAAGGCTCAGGAATAATTTATTGACTTTATTTAAATTATTTTTGGAAAATATGCAGTAATAAGGGATTCTAGGGGGTTTTAAACAGCTTTTGAACTGTCCGTAACACGATCCACCTGCTGGAAGTTATTCCAGTGTCCAGTTCTATTTCATATTTTTTTCAAGTTACAATTACTGAATCATAAACACTCTGTTCAAATCAAAGCAAATGTGTGTCAGAAAAACATCACAAATAACTCACATTGCATTACATTATAATAGTTCTAGGCAAGCGTACTCTATCGTCAACCACATCATCGCTTACCATCTGGTGAGATAGAGGTCAAACGCGAGCCTATCAATAATAATAAAAAAATATTAAAAAGTCAGTCAGAAATTGAACAAAAAAATTCAACTATACATTATTACTCATGTCGCAGTGATCACTAAACTTGTAAAAATACTGATGCTAAACGGCATCAAGTATTTAATGGTAGTCGGCGGTTTCATTTATTTTATTAATTTATTAAACACCTTACTACTTTATTGTACACCTCATTATATGGACAGGATAAACATTTGTTAAAACTAAGTGTACCATGGGCGGTCCTATCGCATGCTCATGTTGACTGCTGCTGTAAATATATTACATAAATGAATTCTATTTTTAATTTTTAATATAGGTAATAATATTATCTTTATGTAGCTATTAAACTATAAGAATATGTTTATCAATATCAAACTTACTTCTACGCTACTACATTTGGATGGCCTAGAAAACGGTCTAAATATGTACCTACTTTGTAATTACGTAAGCTTATCAATGTTAATTAGAGATGCAAAGATAACATGGAACTGATATCAGCTGACATAGATTTATGTACTTACGTGGTAACAACTCCTATTAGGAAATGGCTTCTTTTGAATTAATTATAATAATTATTATAATTTATTTCTCTTTTTATATAAAACACAGTCGTATCCATAACATAAGAGTCACGTAAGATTTATTCCCTATGAACGTTGCTAAGTGTAATACTGTGTTTTTCAGTAAACTTTTTTTTTGTGGAAAAGTATCAAATAGCTTCTCACGCTCCAGGTAAAGCGAAGTGAGACTTTCTTGATTAATACCATCAGTGTTCAATTGCCCCTTATGTATCCCGGCTCTATCGAAGAATCCCGCCCCTTGTTTGGGTGGAAAATCATCAAATGACTCCTTCCGCTGGGGGTGCAGTCTTTTACTGACTAAAATCCACCTGTGTTCCTTCGGTAACCCTAACATGCATCGGACCTACTTAGCCCTTTCAGTTTTTCTGAAGCGCACGGGACACAACACAAGTTAGAGTTGGTCTTTACTGAACGGCCGGATAGCCATGTTGTTACCCATTGCTTGTCGTCTGCAAGCTCACGCATACAGTGACCTGGAACCTGGGTTTAATTTGTTATGTTGCAAGAGAGATTCAATAGAAATCTATACAAAGCTTATAGAAACAACACGTTAGCAACGCTTATTATATATATATACTATAGTTTTTATAACAAAAAAAGTCCTTGCATGAATCAGTCCGAGCACACTGCTTCTATTTATAACTATCTGATGTCATAAAATTAAATCAAAACCTGATTTTCCAGTTGAACATTTTCCTTCTTTAATAGGTATACCACCAATTTCTGTAGCATTTGGGTCATATAGACGCAGACTGGTCAATGGAAAATACTGAGTTAACATTTTTCCAAGGTTTTCCTTGCTTGCGTGTCGGGATACACTTCATTCACCATCATGTGATTACTTTTCTATATTATCACATACATATATATTGATTTCGAAGCTAATAATAGTATTGTTAAGGATATATGCAATGAAACACATCCACTAGCTTTGGTCTTTCTCACTGATGTTTCCTTTTATTTGCTTTTTTAACACCCTTCTGTGGTGGCGATTTTTTACTAGTAACGAATGATACTAATTTAACTAAAATAAATATGATTAACAGTATCACAGATCCCACGACAAAAATGGCATCCAGCATCAAGTATTCATAGAGTGGCATGTCCACAGTCGGCGGCTTCAAGTTGACTGCTCCTTTGTTTCTGGCTACATATTCTATCCAGAATATCGTTGTGTCCATCGGAGATAGTGGTCTATCCTTCCAGAGCCGAGACAATTCTTTCTCTTTCTTTTGATATCTGAAAAACAAAGCAAAACTTGTAAAATATACAGCTTCAGTGGCCAAAGAAAATAATCTAAAAGGGCCTTCACTTCGTAATAATTTATTGTTCTCATACAGACCTATACAATAATAGGCAAATAATATGGGCATCGACGATCTACCTACATTGGTAGCGTATCGATATTTCTGTATTAGCGCATACACTATTGTTTGTACAAAAAACCCGCATACACACACAAACACCCTAATAACGCAATCAAGACATAATTTTTTATCTTAGAATTTTATTTTTGTCCTAAAATATTACTTACCTACTATAAAAAATATATTAAATGGATTCAGAAACCGATTCAAGACATATCTAATACATTCAGTATGTAAGTATGTTTGATAGTATAGCATAGCATCAGCCTTACAATGTTCCCTCTGCTGGGACTCAGGCCTCCTTAATAGGAGAGGGAATGGGCCGTAATACACCATGCGGGCCCAATGCGGGTTGGTGGATGCCACATCTCTTCGAATTTTTGGGTCTAGGACATGCCGGTTTCCCTACGATGTTTTCCTTCACCGTTTTGAGAGTCGTGGTGATGAAATAAATTACACAAAGAATTGTGTCTGACTGGGTTTGGGTCTCGTAAGTCAGGGCCGATACCACTGGACCACCACTGCTCTCAAATATATGTTTGACATGTTATATGAAAGTTATATGAATAAAATTAATTAGCTTCAGAAGGAAACAATTTTGCAAATTATGTTGATTTCATTGTTAATTGTTTATACTTACTTTTCTTGCAGAACAGTATTTAAAGCATCTTCAAGAATGCGTTGGTTAAGAGTTAGAACGTCTAGCGAAACTCCTAACCCGCTTTCAACAGCTGACTGTGCATTAGAGTACTGCTCTCCAAACAGAGGAATAGCAACAATAGGTATCCCACAATGCATAGCTTCTGTGGTACTCAACATTCCTGAATGCGTCACGAATGCCACTACTTTTGGATGACCTAGAAAATAAAAATAATATAGAAATACAAACTGTATCAAATATTAATTTAATAAAAATGACCTACATATGCTGCATAGTGACAAAAAGATTATAAACAGCTCCATATCTATATATCTCAATGTACCTAATAGGTACCAAGATATGGTAGATTCTTATCTACTAAACCTTTGGTTATCTGGATAACACTCTCTGGATCTAAGTAATTACATATGAATTAAAATGTATCGCAATTGAACTAAAGAAAAAAAATACTCAATAGGACATATTGACTTGCACAGGACATTAAATAAAAAAATAAATTAAAATATTGTTAAGTAATATCTCACATATGATAGCTGTCTGAGGCATCCATTTCCCCAAGAACACGTTGCTGGGTGGTACCCAGTCTGTAACATCTGTCTTCCAAACAAACAGCAAATTGCTATTCTTTTCGATAACCTTCTTTATTTCGTTTGATATTTTGCGAGACACATTCGATGCTACACTTCCAAAACTAACGTAAACCACATCTTTGTTTGCATTATCCAAAAACTTTTGTAAACTCTGAAACAATAAAAGGGGATGTTCTCTATCATTGGGACTAGGTATATCACATATTATTACAATTAACCGTTTGATCCTTCACAAAGAAAATAAATACAGAAAAAACTTGACGACAGTCAGGAAGGAACACACAACAGAGGAATAAACAAAAAGTGAATGATTAAAAAACTAACATTGTGTGTGCCTCCCCTCGCGCAAAAAAGGTTCAACAGTGTTAATCAAGACTATCTTATGTATTGACAAACCTTATCTTCTATTTGAACATTGTCTTTAACATGCATGCCGCCGATTTCCACAACATTGGAGCTATATAAACGCGGACCAGTTAAAGGGAAATACTGATTTATCAATATTAGTGACATATTTTTCCCAAGTTCTTCTAAGTGCGGCGTGCCGGGATATACTTCATTCACAATTTCCGTATCAATTCTCTGTGTTACATGCCAATAGTAAGTATTCATTGCGAAGTTTATTATAGCGCTCTTTATTTTATTCCACATGTTAGGATATGTTCCTGAAGCAAAAAAGTGGTTTTGCACAAACGCTGGGTTGTTAGGTGCACCTAACCTTGCGTAAGTCCATGGCAACAGAATATGACTGGTCATTCCTATTGCCGGTGCATTTAACTTGTAGGCAACAGCTAAGCCACAGTCAGTCACGAATTGCTCAACCAACACCACATCAAAATGTGTTCTCGATGCTATTAACTCTTGAACTTCGCGATTGTTCATCAGTTTTTTACAGTTCATATTCGCTAAATATTGACATGCAAAAGCTTCTTCGTATGCTATAGCAAAGTCCGACTTAGCAAGTATTTTCAGATGTTCTTCGATATTAACTTGATCAACTTCATCTTCTTTATCCTGTAGGGAGATTTGTCGCAGGTTAGGTAGCGACGGTACAGAGTGGTAGTTAATGACTGTCACATCATGTTTCCTCTTAGCTAATTCTTCAATTAATGTCGTAAAAAATATGTGATGACTGCGTCCATTATGTGGAAATATAGCAAGTATTTTGTAACTGTTACATTTAACGATAAAACACAATGTCAATATTGCCAGTATCTTCATTTTAACACTTTTGATTCACAAAATGTTGAGCTTTTAACTTATATCACAAGTTTGTTAACGCACACTCAGTCCGATGATCACACGCGGACTACTACAGAACACCGTTCACAAAGATAACTGTAAACCTTCTAACGGGTTCACTTGCGACTATTTATTTTCGTCAACAGCTGTATACTAAGACTAAATTAAACAGTATACGTTATGTAATAAAATATATATTTCTCAAGATTAGATAAGTAAGATACGATTACTCTTTTTATCACACATATTGTTAAAAAAATCTGGCATTTACTCATTACCTATTTTTTACAAATTTTCCTTAAAATATATTATAATAATATCAGTATTAAAACACTCCCTCATTACGTGAGTTGTTCCAACTAACTTTAACGATAAACAGTATATTGTCAGCCGTCATACCATATGGTATAGGCACAGAGCATAATATCTGGTTGAGGAAATATGTGTTGCACTAATTTAGCAAATGTTAGAATTACGTCACAAATAACGATAAGATTAACGGGGCATTGGTAGTTATGATATAAACTGTTGACATAGGTATAATGACGCAGTTATTGTATACATGTGATCTGCTTTATAGTTTTAACCTATAAAAATAACCTTATGCCTATAAACGCCCATAAAAATGAGTATAATTTCAACGTCAGTCACAATGATTACAACAGGTACATCAATTTGTTTTTTTTTAAATATCTGATTCATTTCAACCGAAAGTCGTCCAATGCTGGACATAGGCCCTCTCCAAGCGTCACGTTGCCACAACGACCGGTTCTGTGTACCATCCTTCCATTTTTTAAATATTCTTGAATAGTCTCTTAATTTGTCTCAACCGCCATTTATACGAATAAGCCCCATTGTATCAGAAAGCGATGCAATTTTACGTGTTTTAATCAGAATGTTTCTAAACAATATTTTTTAAATAGTATTTAATGTTCGCTTTAAAACCTGAAACGTTCGTCTTCGGCGGTGAATGATATCGATGAAGCCATTGCATTTGTTCTTCATTTCCCATCAAAGGAATATGACGGTATTTAGAACCGTCTTAATTAGCAGCGAGGTTTTCACTCCAAACAACATACAAATAAATAAAAAAGACATTCATAGCTGACGCGTCTGTCAGAATTTGAGAGTCACTTTGGTGCCTACAAAATATAGTACCGCAATAGAACTCATTCTGAGGTTTAGTATCTACTTTTACAAGCTTTCTTCTGGGCTTGTTTATTGATGAAAATAAATTAAACAAACTTATCTAATACTAATTGAAAATTTTAGGTATTTATTTAGTTTCTTTGTCTAATTATTATTTTTTCTTAACACTCTTCAGTTTCAGTGATTTATTAAAACCATAGAGATTTAATCAAAAACCAATGATACTACTGTTGATTTAGTCAACAGCAACGCCAATAATTTAACTCCTACAGAAAAAGATAAAGCAAAAACTGATACTGCAACAAAAATACACTGAACTTATAGAGTGGCATTTCCAACAGTCGGCAGCTTCAAGTTGACTGCTCTTTTGTTTCTAGCTACATATTCAACCCAGAATATCGCTGTGTCCATCGGAGACAGTAGTCTGTTCTTCCAGAGCGACTCTATTTGCAGTAGGCAACAATCTAAGCCGTAAGCCCTTAGCATTAAAAACTTAAATATGTGTTTGTTTTGATCACAATGACATCAATAAATATTCAGAGATCGTCTATTCTCTGAATTTGTTTAAGGAACCAAATAGAAGAAGCAGAGACTGCAGTTAGTAGGAGGAAGAAAGTCAGTGGTTACTAAGCTCTACCAGCTACAAGTAGCTAGGAATACGTGATATCTTTATGTTAACTTAGATTATTGTGATCCTTAGCTTCTATAAAAATGTTTTTATGTATATAAAAAAATAATTATAGAAAATTTCAATCACATTAGATATAATAGTGGACCAGTTGTCCCAAGATCTTCTATGGACAACATATCAAGGTACATAAATCTTACATGACTTCCTAAACTGATTAACTCTCGGAAGCATAAGTTTATAGTAGGTATTCATTTCAAATGACAATAATGATACTTTTTACTTTCTTTTACAAGTTTGGCGAATATTCCGTAGCTAAGAAATCCCGGACTGTAATTGATTGTAAGTCCACGGTATGTAACGTTATGGGAGATAAAAGGAACTCTATGAGAGATAGAGGCCGGGGTAAATCTAGAAGAAAGGTGTGAAGGGGAGAGGTAAATAACACAAATTTGTTCCTAGTGAGGTAGAGCTTATATTCATTTTATATGAAGAAGATGCAAAAGAGAGAGTTGACACGAGGAGGCTGGGAGGTCTGTAGGCACGAAGTGGAGCCCCGCGACAGCCTTCAGGGTCCGGCAGGCAGAGACAGGGCAGCACAGAAATCTCACGCGGTCCTCAGGGACGGTCCAAGGGATCACAGGTCTTAAAAGGTCTCGGGATCATCGAACACTCTACGTTCTACATAGCTTTTTAAGTCCCCACCACACTGTTTTGTCTTTTATCTCCATGGTTAAGCAACACTCGCCGATATCGAAATGTGGATCGGTGACCATCTTTACATACCAAAGCACGGAAAAACTGTACCTCGGGGAACACGTTAATTCAGTAACCCGACAGTAATTTGTAGACCTCTAATAGTCATTAGCATTCTAACACCAATCTTATCAAACCTTCGTAATAAGGAGACTGTCAAGGTCCAATGACCAGACAAGGAATTTAACGAAAAAAATTGTTAATAGTAGTATTAGTAGTAGGTAATAGTAGTAGACCAAGGCAATACCGTCCGCTAACGTGGTCTTCAGAACAGGGCACGTGACGCAGGATGAAGGGTGGGACATGTTCAACAGTTTGCGGAGTGACATCGCACAAACACTGAAGATCGGAGCCATGGGATAACCCCCATTTGTAAAGATTTGATGCTACTCACCTCCCCAAGGGTTCCTTGTGGTGGTGAGTTAGGTTTAGGGAAATAAAAGTCTGGCACTCCCTTTCGGAGCGGAAAAGTTTTTTTTAATAATTTTGCAACCCAAAAGAAAAAACAAAAGGAATATCACTTTTAAACCATGTAATTTTGTGAATTGAAACAATCGGATCTGCTAATGTAGAACTGAGTGAAATTAATTCTTTTAATGATGACAGTCGGAAGTAGATGAACTGCGTTCGGCTGCACTATAGACAAAAAAGCTGCGCGAGCGTCGCTCACGCGCTACGACTTTTTTTGCCAATGACCTTAATCTTGACCTCTCTCTCTTTTCATGCCGCAAGCGATGGATAAAGTTTTCGATGGAACAAGCGTGCCCTTTTCGCCGTCGATTGCCTGAATAGTTTGCGTGCTGAAAAAAAATATTAGGTTTCTATCATTTATATTCCATTGCGTTAGGCAAAAACACTAGCTCCTTCATTTCATCTGGTTATATTATATTTCATATGATTACAGAACAATAAACTTTAGTTTAAACTTTATTTTCTGTAAATTAAAGTTTATAAAATGTACATTTCTAAGTATATGTTTTATCTAATACTTCATATTGACAAACATAAATGTACTCACCACGTGTATGAATTTTGGCTAGGTAATAGGCCCTGTCTGTTATTTTTTTTCAGTCTATTCATTTTTCTCCTTGACGATTTTCTGGCTTGGTATTTTTCTTTTAACGAACAGTACTGACTTAACTATAATTAATACCATTAACAAAGATACAGATCCTACGGCTAAAAAAACATCCAGCATCAAGTATTCGTAGAGTGGCATGTCCACAGTCGGCGGCTTCAAGTTGACTGCTCCTTTGTTTCTGGCTACATATTCTATCCAGAATATCGCTGTGTCCATCGGAGATAGAGGCCTGTCCTTCCAGACTCGAGACAATTCCTTTGCTTTCTTTTGATATCTGTGAAAAAAAGAGAAGTGTTATTTTTTCATTGACAACTTTATGGACCATGTCAAAATAGGTTGAAAAGATTTTGGTCCTTTTATTTTGTTCGTCAAGAAGGCTGCAGTCTGTGTATCTGCTAAAATAATTTGGTTATGGTAAAAATATAAATTTAAAATCAATTTTTTTTTAAGTTTTTAAGGAAATGTGGCAGGGGGAAATTCCACGTAGAACAGATGGTTGTCCTAGGGAACAAAAGGTTCTGATGTGACGACCACGTGCCGGAAGACGCAGCGTTGGAAGTTGTCCCACAAGTTGGAGCGATAACCTGGCAAGGGTCGCAGTAATCCGATGGATGCAAGACGCACAGAACCGGTCGTTGTAGCGACGCTTGGGGGAGGCCTATGTCCAGCAGTGGACGTCTTTCAGCTGAAATGATGATGATACTGATGATGAAAATAAAAAAGATATAGTAAAATATTATGCAAACATACTTCTCTTGAAGGATAATATTAAGAGCATCTTTAAGCTCACGTTGGTTAAGAGTAAACATATCGACAGTAACCCCTATACCACTTTCAACGGCTGACTGGGCATTGGCAAACTGATCTCCAAATAATGGAATACCTACAATAGGTACCCCACAATACACAGCTTCCGAGGTACTCAACATTCCAGAATGAGTAATAAATGCTACCACTTTTGGATGACCTAAAAATACACAGAATTAAAGAGATTCTCAATCGTATCAGCATATCTAATAAGTATGACAAATATCTATATAATATAGATAAAGAAAGCTTACATGACAGCAATTCAATTCACCAAAAAATGCAATGACAATAAACAAAATCGTAGCTTCAAAGATGAAATTCACTAAAATACTATAAAAGAAAACTCACATAAGATAGCAGTCTGCGGCATCCATGTCCCTATAAACACGTTACTAGGTTTTACCCAGTCTGTGAGATTTGTTTTCCAAACAAATAACATATTGCCGCTCTCTGCTTCAATAAGCTTTTTTATTTCATTTGTTATTTTGTCAGGAAAGTTCGATGCTACAGTTCCAAAACTGATATAAACCACATCTTTGTCTGCATTATCTAAAAACTTTTGCAAGTCCTGTAACATTGATATAGGTAATCATATTATTATCTTCAGAGATCTTTTAGAATGAGCCTGCTTTATTAATTAATCAATATTTACAAATTGGCGATAAAGAAAATTGGAACCAATTCTCATTAAATAAAAATATAGAAAAGCTTTAGGTTGATCATAAATTCGAGTCTAAAGCTTGAGCCACATTTATTGTTGCTAAGCATAAGCGCTACAATCAGGGTCATCAAATTTCATAATTTATCGGTAAAAGCTCTACTATCTACACTTAGGTATCTACAGTTTTTATATTGAGATAACAAACCTCGTCTTCTAGGTGAACTCTTTTTTTTATATGCAAGCCTCCAATTTCCACAACATTAGGGCCATATAGACGCGGACCGGTCAAGGGGAAATACTGATTTATCATTATTAGTGACATATTTTTCCCAAGATATTCTAAGTGCGGAGTGTCGGGATATACTTCATTCACAATTTTCTGATCAATTCTCTGTGTCACATGTGTATAGTAAGTATTCATTCCTAAGTTTATTATGGCACTCTTTATTTTATTCCACAAGTTTGGCTTTGTTCCGTAGCCAAGACTGCGGTTCGGTACAAAACCTGGATTATCAGGCGCTCCTATCCTTGAGTAGGTCCATGGCATTAGAACATGAGTAGTGATTCCCACTGTCGGCGCATTTAACTTGTAGGCAACAGCCAAGCCACAGTCCGTCACAAACTGCTCGACTATTACTACATCGAAATAAACTGCCGATGCTATTAGCTCTTTTATTTGTCGATTGTTTATAAGTTTTTTGCAATATGCGTTTGCTTGAAATTGAAATGCCCTAGCCTGAGAGTATGCTTTCAAAATGTCAGGTATCGGACTAAATTTCAAACGTCTTTCAATATTCACATCATGGTTAGTAGCATTTTCTTCATCCTGCAAGGATATATGCCGCAGGTTAGGTAGTGGCGCCGCCGGGTAAGAGTCAATCACTGTCACATTATGCTGCCGTGTTGCCAGTTCTTCAACCAGAGCCGAAAAAAATATATGATGACTCCATCCATTATGCGGGAATATAGCCAGAATTTCATAAGCATCACAACTAACGACACAGTAAATAATAAATATGAAAATTTTCATTTTTAAATCGGTACTTTGTAACTGTACGATATGTAAGGCACTGAACTAGACATTACACTGGGATGCCACTCAAGATCTGGCAGATATCACCGACGACCGATTAACTGCACAGCAGTGATAACAATCCAATAATTATTGCGTCATTTACAATTCAGTCAAGAGCGATGTTGCCGGGTCCTTTCAACAAGACTGTGTTCTATTCAATATACTCGTATTATGATCCTTCGACAGTACTTTTTGATGCATTATTCCAATTTGCAATTGGTTTCAAAATAAATTCTGATGCAATAATGAAACTTTTTGGTTTTCTCCCATAAATATCAACAGGCGCTACATAAACCGCAAGCCGCCTGTAGCGAACGTATCTGACTTTAAATTATGTTTACGTTATACTGTCCGTACTGTGTACTGTGTTATCCTAAACGATACGTAAATTTTCCAGCTTTAGTAAGAGCCCGGCGGCGTATGACGCTCGCAAGTCGCGACTGTAAGTCTAGGTCAGTACTCTGTGGTTGAGGCGAGAACGAAACTTTTCGCGGAATATTGCTGTCTCTGTCTGGCAAAAAACAAGTGAGACAAAAAAAGCACAGAATAAGTATGTACAAGCGAGAGGCGGACGCGGTACGCACACATGACACGTGTGTGTGTGTGTCAGTGGATTTTCCCTAATAAAATTAGATTTAAGTATGTTCAATATTTGTTTTATTTTTGCCGAATACTTTTGGCGAATCGTTAGTGAATGTACAGAGTAATGGGTTTTTTGAAAAAGTCTTTACCGTGCTGATATTTCAATTATTAGGATAACTCGCAGTTACGTCATACATCCCACGTCACGTCTTGGGGGCTTGTCACATGTCACGCGTCGGGTAATCCATCGTCGACCACGTGGTCGTCATACTTCTAGCAACAGGTGAGATACTGGTCAAACGCAAGTCTATCAATAATAAAAACCGGGCAAGTGCGAGTCGGACTCGCGCAATGAGGGTTCCGCACTGACTTCAGTCCATAGTTTTCCTACCTCATTGGGGTTCCGTACCAACTTATCCATGAAAACAGTTCAATTCTCGAATCGAGTCTTGAAGATTTTTCATTAAAAAAAAATCTTATGACGTACTTAACTACAAATTTTCAGTTTTCAGACCTTTCCCTAAATTTGTGCTATAAGATCTTGCTTTACATCAAATTTCAGGAATCTTAGTCAACGGGAAGTACCCTATAAATTTTGATTCCTTAGAGAGTGTCAAAATGTACGTTTTTTGCGATCTAAATGACTGTCTTTTTGTTTTGTTAATGTACATGTTTGATTTTTGCACAGCTCCAAGGGACCTCGGACCTAAGTATTCGGTTTTAATTTCAACTCGATACCTCCACTTACCTATGTAAATAGTTAAATTTTCTAAACGAGTCTTGAAGATTTTGTTCCTTGTGTCCTAACTACAAATTTTCAGTTTTCCGGACTACTAAAGGACCTTTATTTATTCCAAATTTCAGGATTCTAGGTCAATGGGAAGTAGGTACAGACGAACGGGCAGACTCGCAGACAGACAGACGGACAACAAAGTGATCCTATAATGGGTCCATTTTTTCCCTTTGAGGTACGGAACCCTATAAATCAGGGGTGGCCAACCAGTCGATCGCGATCGACCGGTCGATCCGGGCTGTAAGTCCAGTCGATCTGGGCACACATGTTTACTTTTAGGCCAAGAGGACTAGACAAGAGGAAAGCTAGCTATTATCTGCCGCACCATTCTCTTACCTTATTGTCGCCCCGTAACTTCTTGTCCGTCGAAATAAAATCGAACTTATTTGAGGCAGATTGCTCAAATTTTTAAGCTCACTAGCTCTTTGTCAAAATGTTTTTATTACGTAATTGGTAGATCTCGCAAAGTCTTACCAATAAACGGTAGATTGTGGGTCGAATCAAGTTGGCCACACTCGCTATAAATGATGATGATGTTCATATACTAGCTTTTGAAAGGGGCTTCGTGTGGGAATCAACTTTCGTTTTTTCATAAACTAAACTGCATTGAATAGGTAAAAACCCATCAATTATCGGAAATGGAAGCTTAGATACGACCTTAGCTTACCAGCAAAAAAAAACTCATCCGACATGATTTAAAAAGCCCACACAAAAACAACAATGTCTCGCTTGAAGCATGACAAATTAAAGTCAAGTGGCTCAAAAAGTATAGGAAGTCACCAAACGTGTTGAAAGTGAGGAAGCTATTAGCTAGTGCTATTCTTCTTTACGAAGGAAAAGAAATACGGCTTAGGTTACCTACTTTTTAACCCGGTAGTACTTTTAATCCCCTTACGACAATTTTCTGTTATCACGCGGATGAAGCGCCTCGCAACAGTTAGAGCTTAAATATAATTTTTAAAATCCCCCTACCTTTCAAATTTTTATAGTAGGTATCTATACGAGTATTACAAATCGTGCGCTTTTTCCCCCATAACTTTTAAATAGTTTAACCAATTTTCATTTATCATAACATAGTGTTACAAGATAATGTTAAGTTTAATAATATGCCTCGACATAGGATTTTGAGTAGGTACCTATGTGGCGACATAGATGTCGTGCAAGGGATGCAACTATAGTGCATCCCTTAGGTACACGTTGAGAAAAAGATACGGAGACTGATATATGTATTGTTGGAAGTAATAAATATGCACAGACCATTAAAATTCAAGGGTCACTGTCCACGTGTTTAGTAGATACACTCATACGCTACGCTGAATTATTTGACGCAATTGCTAGAGTGCGTCTAATGAAAGCGTGATCTGGAGTTTTTTTTAAATTTAGTTGGCAACATTATTCAGCCGCAATTGTAGGAAATAAAAAAATTGAGGGGTGTCAAAACATGATTCTCCTACTAGTTAATAAGACCACACACATTTTTTTTAGATTTAACGCGCTTTTATTAGACGGACTATAATAATTGATTAAATAAACCAACCGAAGAATGAGTTTAATGCTTTGGTGAAAAGGAAAGAGTTTACATAAGTTTACAGAGCAGTAAAAAAAAATACGTTCGAAGAACAAAAATCGTCGGAAACATTGACATTTCATTCATTGGTCTTTCAACGCTATTGGGAAAATCTGACACCCACAGTTTGAAAAGCATAGACATGTCTGTGCTATAATAATGGATATTTTACCTTTTAAAAACCAGTCATTTGGATTAACAACTAACCTACCCATTTGGTAGGTTTGATATAATGGATCTCAAAATAAAATACTAAGCAAAGTCCTGTTCCTGCCTCCATAAAATGTAAGTATCGTCTGTTTTTTAAACCCTGAGACTAAAATGACATTTCTACACAAAAGAACTGGTGTCATTCCTATAGTAAATTTGATATTACTTGTGTCAATTTAGTATAAAAAACAGACGATAGGTAGGGGATAGCTTTTAGCAGTATTGTTTTTTCTATATACCCTGTCTATAGAGAAAGAAACAGCCCCCATTTTTAGGCAGAGCCTTCATTCTGTAGATGGCGTATAGCAGAAATGATACTTGAGTCAAGGGTGAATAAGTTACTTCTAGGCAGTGTCGGATCAGCCACGTATAAGAGTACCTAGCAAATGCTACGTACCCCTCACTAGTAGGAAGCCTCGCCCTGCTCCGTAGGAAATCTAATCAATTCCACACTATCCATAAAGACAATGTAGGCAACTGCCTATGGTGGGACCATAGGTAGCATCAATACAGTATAAAGGCCCCGCAGCCTGTTAGAAAAAGGAGTTTTAATTTGCTTTTACTTCCCTTTACAAGTAATGAAATGGGGCGCCTTAGAAGAATTTGCTACAGGCCCCAAGCTAGCTTAATCCGGTACTGCTTTTAGGCAAGCGGTCTCCAACGTCGACCATATATAGTCGTTTCCATCAAGTTAGATAGTGGTCGAGCGCAAGCCTATCAACAATAAAAATAATGATGATGATGATCGTATTTATACATCTTCTTACTAGCTTTTGCCCGAGACTTCGTCCCTGTGAATGTCAGTTTGCAGATGCGAAGTAAAAAGTAGCCTGTCTATTCTTTGAGCTCAAGCCTACTCCACTTTGATGTATCAATCAAAGCGTAACTTACTAAGTTACTTACTATCATATTTATAGGTAATACTAGTTTCTCCACTAGCTTTGCCAGTTTTCTTTTTCACTAATTTCAAAATGTTTCTCCGTACAAACTGTAAACCCCTATTTCGACCCCTAAGGTAGCGGTAGGTACAAAATTGCAGCGTTCTAGATCCAAGGGCTTTGCCTTGTCGTCGACGGCGCATATTGTTCCACGCGCGCCTCAAAGATATGTCAGCAAACTGCATCTAGGGGGCCGGCAGGGTCGAAGCCTGCTGGGGCCCTGGGTTGAACGAAAGAGTACCCTGGGACCCTAGAATTAAGGCAAAGAAGGAACAGGAGTGGGTTTTAGTCAGTAGAAGTCTGACATGCTCTCCCGCTCCGCCCAAGAGCGGGAGAAGTTTCATTACTTCCCACTTAAAAAAAAAAGTTTTTGGGCTGGGCGGTGATGCGTCAGTGAGTCAGGTCTTTGCCTTTTATATATTTACATATATTTTATGATTATTAGTATGTTGTTGTGGTGATACTAACGTACACAGTGATTACAGTTTTCTACTACACTTTTAAATAATACTCTGTTTCAGGTAGCTGCTTATAAAATCAAGATTTCGCTTAAAATACAACAAACCCACGATACTGCTGCTGTTGATTGATGTACAATATGATATATAAGTAAATAAAATATAGGTTCACTCTTATTTACATAACATGAGAAAATTTGTAACCGCCACTGGAGGATTCTGGTCAAATTAAAATAGAACTTTTAATCTTCTAGCAACCCACCACGCAACCGCAACCTTTCTCTTATATCGCTCGTTCTATTAGAGATAATTTAGAAGAAGTTTGCAGATAAACAGACAGACAGACGAGGAAAGTGATATTTCACCGGCATAATGACTATCCACCGCGATTTCCCCCGAGTCTTTGTGTCACTACTAGCTATCTACCGCAATTTCCCCCCAGTCTTTGTGGTACTACTAGCTATCCACCGCGATTTCCCCCGAGTCTTTGTGTCACTACTAGCTATCTACCGCGATTTCACACGAATCTTTGTGGTACTACTAGCTATCCAACGCGATTTCACCCGAATCTTTGTGGTACTACTAGCTATCCAACGCGATTTCACCCGAATCTTTGTGGTACTACCTAGCAATCCAACGCGATTTCACCCGAATCTTTGTGGTACTACTAGCTATCCACCACGATTTCACCAGAGGCTTTGTGTCACTACTAGCTATCTATATTATATACCTAAGAATGGGTAGATCAGTAGATATATTGATAGGACCTTGTGTGTATTTTAACTAATACTTTGTTGCAGATCCATAAATCAATTATAACGTAATAGTAATATGGCTTGCTGTTGTAAATCCACTGGGAAATGTAAATGTCATGTTTCGTAAGTAGGTACGTAGGTTCCTTCCAGTCAATCTGAAAGATGGCTTGATACTGAACTTCGTTACAGCTGAAAAAGCCTCTGCAAGTTGCTTGGGCCGCTGCGATCTACCTAAGCACAGATGTTTAGACAGAGAGGAAGTAAAGCCAGGGCCTGTACCCAAGTATATGGGATGGCTGTACACCGCTAGGGATGCGCCTGAACATCAAGTAAGTTATATACTTATGTAGGTATGTGTCGCTACAAACTAGCTCAATACGACATTTAGATTCAGCCTAACCGGTTTACAAAACAGCGCCATTCAACTAGCAGCCCCAATTGTATATATATATATATTATACTAGCAGCTCGTCCCGGCTTCGCACGGGGTAGACAATTATTTATTTTTGGAAAATTTTCTACACCTTCGGTTACATTGTTCAAATTTTACCAAGGATCCCTAATTTTTTTCAAAATGAAATGTAGCCTATGTCAAATTGGAAGAATGTAGCATTCTATTGGTAAAATATTTTTTTAAATCGGCCCAGTACTTTTTGAGCCTATTCATTACAAACATACAAAAATAGGTACAAATCTTTCCTCTTTATAATATTAGTATTATATATATCGACCATACAGCTAGCTTGATAACGTTTTACTAGGTACTGCCCATTGATGAATTAAAAAACCTGTACTGCCTAACCCAGACATAAGAGAAGAAAGCGTTCAGCCAGCAGATGACGGAGGTTTCAAGAACTCGTTCATTCGAGCTTAATGACGGGGTCATAGCATATCATAATCAGCCTTATAGGTAATTACCAGATTGGAATTCAAGCCTCTTTCTTGGGAAAGAGAATGGGCCATAATACACAACTTTGGTTGCTGAATATCACTTGTGTTCGAATTTTTAGATCTTGAACATGGTTTCCTCTCGATAGTTTCTCTCACCAAGAGCAGTGGTAATGAAATTAATTACTTACTTACCTAATGTCAATTTACTTCCATCATCTCTTTCAAACTTAAGACCCATAGCGCACTAGCGGCCAGGACTCGGCGGCCATCGAGATACAATTACATACATTAGTATGAAACTGCCATAGAGCGCGCGCACCTGTCCGCACGCGGCTAGCGGCCACAAGTGCGCGCGCTCTATGGCGGTTTCATACTAATGTATGTATCTCGAATTCTCGATGGCCGCCGCGTCCTGGCCGCCTGCGGCCTGGCCGCTAGTGCGCGCCTGGCCTAAGTGTGTATTTCGGGGCCGTAAGTCTTTTCTGTCACATGGTGACTGGTCACCTCATTGTACGAAAAGCCGAAGTTCTAACCAGCCAATTACATAATCAATGCTGTATTGACGCATCGGCTCAATATCATTCAAGCCACTAGTTGAAAAGCACCATTTAATTAACAAGCTAAGCTGTTAACGATAATCAAGCTAGAGCTAGTTGATTGCAACATAATGGTAGAACTCCTGAAATTAATAGAAGTAGGTATTCTACGTGCCCAGTATCTTTATATGAAAAAAAATCACTTCAAATGCAATCAGCATTTAGGTAGATACTTATTTATTTAATACATTTCAAGATAAAGACTAGCGCTTAGTTATTAGGTATGCAACTATTTGTACCAATCTAATTTTACACACTTACCTAAGAGTCCTAAACGAAGTACTTACCCAATTATTTCTTCAGTTGAGGTGTGGCTGGCGTCCAGGTCACATATCCTGCACAGTTCTGCGGAAGATCGAGGCCCACAACTGCGGAAAAACTAGCGATTGCGGCGGTTGCACTTCAGCGTGTTTCCGCCCATGCGTCAAACCATGTTGCTTACCACCCTCGTGCCTCTCTGTCTGCCCATCGAACCCAACATGCTGCAAAGCCGCAGGTCCCCCAGTTCTAATAAGGATCATCAGGCATGGCGGAAACTACACTATCTGTACAAAACCTTCTAACATCAGCAATGCACCATCGGGGCCCTATCCACTGAAGTACGTACTTAACACTGAATATGATGAGCCTGATGTTGTTGGGCCCACTGAAAAAGGAGCGAAAAAGCCGGCACCGAAATACAGCGTAGAAGGGAAATATAATGACTATCATTTCGACTATACCAGTTCTCAATCGTCCTTTGTAATAGATTTTTCGCCGCCTGACCAGAAGTGTTTAAGGCCGTGTCCAAAGCCGTGTCCAAAGCCGTGTCCGAGGAGAAGTTTAACATGTATGAAGTGCAGGACAGGACCTTGCTAAGTGAATCAATAACAAATACCAAGTCCCTTTTGCAACCAAATAAACTTAATAAATAGCTCCCATAACAATTTCGATATTAGTTTTATTTTTCATATGGTGTGGGACCGAGTACAGAAGGACAGACATGGGTCTAAACCCATAAACACCCCTAAGCCTCTGCTAAGAGTGTGTTCTAGGCATGTGAGACACTACAGAACTGACTCACTGTTCCGAAAGATTAGAAGGAACATCTTTTGGAACACTAAAATATTTTTATATATATTTTCTTCCGGTAGGTTCCCCTACCGAAAAAAATAATCATCAGAATGACTTCTCTCACTCTTGGGCGGAGCGGGAGGGTGTGTCAGACTCTTACTAAACCCCTACCCCGTTCCTTCGTTGCCTTCAATCTGGGGGACACGGTGACAACCTTTCGGACTTTCCATGTTCCCCAGAGGCTTCGGCCCTGCCGGGCCCCTACAGTTTGCTGACATCTCCTTGAGGCGCGCGTGGAACAGAACACGCCGTTGACGACTGGGCTTGGTCCAGATTATTACCAGACTGCCGAACGGCGAGCTACCCAGTGGTCGGAAATCGGTGTGCATCTGGATTGAGGGCCCATTTTTTAAATCCTTACGAAACAAAACCAAATTTACAGGGAATTTAGTAAAAAATTTGTAAAACTTAGAGCACTAATCCATAAATTTCTAAAACAAAAACTAAAACTTTTATAGCTAAATAACGTGGGCCCTCAATCCAGATGCTTCGTAAAGAGGCATAGTCTAGATCTCGGAAAGTACTATGTCTGGGTTAATAATGTTTATTTAGGAATTTAGTAAAGAATTTCTAAAATATTTTAAGAAATTCCCAAATTTCTAGAATGTCGCATTACAGATTTATAGCGGTTTATCTTGGGCCCTCAGATCGTAAATGTCATTTCTCGAAAACTGAATTTATGTGACGAAATACATATCTACGACTTTAAAAGATGTTAGTTAGATACCTCTCTGAATTTGTAAAAAAGAAATAGTGACCCAAAAGTTAATCGTTAAAAAGTAAATTGTAACGCCTGCCAAAAGATGTCGCCACTGCGCTGATAGCCAGCAAGCTAAACTCCGCCGCAACGTCACGTCCCTCCTCGTGACCAAAGAGATGGGAGGTGAACATTGCCGCCAAGCCAGCCAGCCAGCCAAATGCCGCCGCAATGACGTCACGTCCCACCACGTGGCCGAAGTGGTGGGAGTGACAGTTGCCGCCAAGCCAGCCAGCTAGCCATTAGATATAGAAAGCGAATAACGTCTAAAAAAATGCTCTGTAAAAGAATTGAAGGAATATATAACCTGATTGACGTTTGATTGGAATTTTATTGTAACGCCAACCCAAGTTTTATAATTCAGAAGTGGGATCCACGCTAAATGAAATTACAAATTTGTGAAGAAGATGAAAGCACCGATTCTGATCAAGATACGCCTTCATGCTAGACGAAGATTATCCACCATTGGAAGAGAAAAAACAATTGAAGACATGTAAAATTCATGAAACTCTATACCGGCAGCCAGGTTTCATAAAATGGAACAGTCTTGCTACAAAAAGCCCCAGGTTTCCCGTGTCAGCTGAACGTTGCAGAAGAATAAAGGGGTTTCCAGATCAAGACGAACTCTGATGAATGTTTGCCGCCAGGCATTGACATATATGTATATTACTGCGTAAATCATTGCCGCCGGGAATATCGATCATTAAAGTTGAAATAACCGAAAACACTGAAGCAAAAAACGTAGCAACTCCAGTGCACCACTATGATCTCCATGACATCTCCTACTCGATCCCTGTAACCGTGCTCAGCGGCAGCTCTGGCTACCTAAAGATAATCAACACTGGAGAAAAGGATATCAACTGGAAGGAGAGTCTTGTTACATGCTGAAAGCTGCCAGGATATGTAGTGTAGTGTTCAGTAAGCGCCACTAATATTAACTGCCTATTGCCTGAATAAAATTGCCTGTTATTTTCCAGGATATGACTTCGGTAAGCGCCACTGATATTAACTGCCTATTGCCTGATAAAAATTGGCTGTTATCTGCCAGGATATGACTTCGGTAAGCGCCACTGATGTTAACTGCCTATTTCTAGATAAAAATTGCCTGTCATCTGCCAAAAACGCGTACTGCGCCAGCATAGCCTTTTGCAGTAAATACCTAAGCATACCCTAGACGAGAAAGACACCTATAGATAAAATCAACATAGCCCATACGAGTAGTACGTAGAACTTCGTTCGTTCATGTAGGTACCTGTATTCTTAGAGTTCATGTTGTACCTAATAAGATAAACAGAAACAACGTACGTTTGAAAGTCGTGCCTATGAAACCAGCCTTCCCAATTAGGTGGAAATAAGTGATTTTTGGACAAGAAATAAAACACAGATTTTAAAGTTCAACTTTATTGTTCTACATCTACATCAACAATCAAAATATTGTCTAAATACTGTGCACGGGGGTTGAATCTGTTCATTTTACAACAACACCAGCCGCAGGAACCACCAGCAGAACCACAATTTATACAAAATACACTTTCGATAGCGTACCTACCAATACGTTAGTCAGTTTTTGAGTGCTTAACTGCTTACTTATAATTTGAACGGTGGGTATACAGTTTCGAAAATCACAGCCAAGTAATTCGTTTTTAAAAGCAATCAGAGACCGTTAAAATAATCAAGACGTAATATATGCAATAAAATAATGTTAAAAGTCACCAAAACACCGATAAATCTACAGAGAGCAATTAGTGACGTTTACTGCCAGGTAACTAAGGACTTTGACAATAATAAAAGACCATTCGCCATAGTTACGTCAAAAATAGGGATGCGATCATGCGATACAATTAATCGATATTTCCTAAGATTAAGAGATTTGCTACGGAAAAACAATTTAGGCGTAATATATTAAATGCAATAGCAATCTTCAAGGTTAAGCAACGCTTGCCAAGGTTGGTCTGTGGATGGGTCTTAACATAACAAGTTTCCTCCGTGCCTCAGAAAGCACGTTAAGCTGTAGGTCCCGGCTGACATTTGTAGATATTTGGCAGTCGTTATAGATAGTCAGAAGCCAGTAAATCTGACTCCATTCTTGCCATGAAGTACCGTGTTACCCCAGTTAATGAGTTGTGGAGGTCTGGTAGGCAGCCGCTCCTCGTAAAATACTGGTGTTCAGCTAAATCCGGCTTGACTGGAAGCCGACCCCAATGTAGTTGGGAAAAAGGCTAGGCAGATGATGATGTGAGGCACGTGCATGTCCACGAGCAAACGGTCAGGTGAAACGCACTAACCGTACAATATTGGATGCTTTACGGACCATTGAACCTAGTGATGCGTCCCACAGTTGGGATAATAGCTTACCTGATGTAATTTGTGGTATAAATAATACGGTTAATGCAACCACAGGCTATAAGCCATATGATCTTAAGTTTGCTCAAACTGGTGGGCCCGCATACGACGCTTCAATTCCCAATCAGGTATCGGATACTGTTCAGTCTAGGCGTCTTAATTCATGAATCCCCGACCGGTCTCATAGGACCGCGCTGTCTCATTGATCATTGTCTTACTATTGTGATCATTGTCTTACTATTGTGTCTCGTTTCGCGGGTATTGATAGATTAAAGCTCGCAAACGCAATCTGGTAGCTAGTTCGAAAATGAAGCGAAACTATGATAAGAAACGTAAGGATAGTACCGTTTATAAAAAAGGCGACTATTATGTATTATGGCGTCAAGCGCTAATCAACAGTGGTAGCAAAGTTAACTCTAAATTAGACGATACATAGGTAGGTTTTAGGCAACGATCGATACAGGATTAGAAGTATTAAAGGACTAAGGGGATATAAACAGTTTACCGGTCTAGTATCAGCTGACACCATTCGCCCATATAAGAGTGTAGCGCCCAAGTCCGATAGTGCAAGTAGTGCTGACGAGCAGCTAGAGACAGAAGATCTTATAGATCTGCTGAAGAGTTGATCTGGGTGGGGTCAGGGGTTCCACTGTCCGTGCTATGTTGATTGCTGACTAATATTATTCTTGTGTTCCCATTGCGGGAGCAATGGTTACAGGATGGCCGAATGTAACGCCTGCCAAAAGATGTCGCCACTGCGCTGATAGCCAGCAAGCTAAACTCCGCCGCAACGTCACGTCCCTCCTCGTGACCAAAGAGATGGGAGGTGAACATTGCCGCCAAGCCAGCCAGCCAGCCAAATGCCGCCGCAATGACGTCACGTCCCACCACGTGGCCGAAGTGGTGGGAGTGACAGTTGCCGCCAAGCCAGCCAGCTAGCCATTAGATATAGAAAGCGAATAACGTCTAAAAAAATGCTCTGTAAAAGAATTGAAGGAATATATAACCTGATTGACGTTTGATTGGAATTTTATTGTAACGCCAACCCAAGTTTTATAAAATGAAAGTTGAATTTTACCGAAACGTCTGAACTGAGGGCCCAAGATTTTCGGCTTTTTTTACTAGACTTAACCTCATAGATAAACGCAAACTAGACTAAAATGTTCTACTATTTTTTACTAAATTTTAACGTATCGTCCGTTTTTCTAAGTGTTATACTTTAAGAGAAAATTAATTTTCAATTTTGTATAGGAAGATGTCGTGTAGGGTGACCATAATGTTTTGAATATCCTATACCTAGGAATATACCCCTGGGGATTGTACGAGAGGATACATACTGACCAGTCTAAAAAAAAAATGATTTTGTAAAAATTTATTTTTGGAATCTCTGGTAGGTACTCCAGATCTTGGCCATAGATACGACAACTAATTAAAACATTTATTTATTTATCTTTATCTTCCATCTATTTTTACAGGTTTTATTTAACCCTCCCTCAATGCGATAAATGCACCCCCATATGAACTGACGGACTGTGCGAAGCATAAAACCCAGGTTTCTATAAGCTCTTCTTTTACAGCACCGCGTGACGTGATCAGGTGTTAAAACTTAATCCCAGGTCCTTGACTTCTGTGAGTCGTTCCATAGGCAACCCGTCAATATGGTAACTGCTCAAGATGCACGAGAAAAAGTGATTGTCACACACTTCGTACATACCATACTACATACCAGTTGACCACTTTATCTTTATTTTACGCTACCCGCCCATGTCCGATAATAGGTGACCGTTTTTTTGTAGGTGAAAAATAGAAAACACAGCGATATCAATAGTGCAACGCACACGGCCTACAAAAAGTCGGTCAGAATATACTATAGGATTATAATTTGATACGATTATCAGTCCTACAAAAAATTTGACTCTATGCAAACATTATTAAAACTAAATAAGTGTTATTTTTTATTTATTTGCTTCAGGCAACTAGGCCTATATTATAAATCAGACATATAACAGAGATCTGATTCCGATTCAGAAAGGTAGGAACTTCTGATTTATTTTCCACCTCCGATTCCGATTTTTAATCGAAACTTGTATCGGAGCTGCAAACGGACACATAAGAAAACACCGAGCATAGCCCTTTCCATTGCCCTTTGGATGACTCTAAGAGCGTTTTCACATTATCCGATCCGATATCGGTGTCGGACGCCGATACGATATCGGGGTAAGTAAAATGTATGAAATGCCGTGCTCCGATATCCGATATCGGGCCGGACAATATGAAAGACAGGTACATATTTCATACATTTTACTTACCCCGATATCGTGTCGGCCTCCGACACAGATATCGGATCGGATAAATGTGAAACGCTACTTAGCCACTTGAATGCTTTCAGTGTCATGATGTCATCACTGCCAATACGCACTTGTTATTGACTTTTGTCTTGAGAAACTGTGGTATTATATGTTGGACGAAAAGATACTGCGAAGCTTCCCGAACGCTGCTCCGCTGCCCAGCCGAGACGGATTCGGGCCTATTTCTCTTGACTTCTTCCACTATATTCTCTTATATCAGTATCCCTAGGTATAGGATATTCAAAACATTATGGTCACCCTACAAGACATCTTCCTATACAAATTTAAAAATCAATTTTCTCTTAAAATATAGCACTTAGAAGAACGGACGATACGTTAAAATTTAGTAAAAAATAGTAGAACATCTTAGTCTAGTTTGCGTTTATCTATGAGGTTAAGTCTAGTAAAAAAAGCCGAAAATCTTGGGCCCTCAGTTCAGACGTTTCGGTAAAATTCAACTCTCATTTACTTTTTAACGATTAACTTTTGGGTCACTATTTCTTTTTTACGAATTCAGAGAGGTATCTAACTAACATCTTTTAAAGTCGTAGATATGTATTTCGTCACATAAATTCAGTTTTCGAGAAATGACATTTACGATCTGAGGGCCCAAGATAAACCGCTATAAATCTGTAATGCGACATTCTAGAAATTTGGGAATTTCTTAAAATATTTTAGAAATTCTTTACTAAATTCCTAAATAAACATTATTAACCCAGACATTGTACTTTCCGAGATCTAGACTATGCCTCTTTACGAAGCGTCTGGATTGAGAGCCCACGTTATTTAGCTATAAAAGTTTTAGTTTACGTTTTAGAAATTTATGGATCATTGCTCTAAGTTTTACTAATTTTTTACTAAATTCCCTGTAAATCTGGTTTCGTTTCGTAAGGATTTAAAAAATGGGCCCTCAATCCAGATGCACACGGAAATCGGGATCGGGATGGCGGCGGCGGCGGCGTCAGGACCGTTCCCTCACGCGGTCGCGGTCAGCAGCCTCCTTCACTAGCATTTCTGCTTCGCAGAAGGAGGCCACCGCCTGCCACCCCTCCTCGCTTCGGACCATGGCCTGACCCAGGGCCCAGCGCTAGACGTGGCCGCCGCCGATAGCCTCCACAAAATTATAAATATTTGGAACAATTCAAACACGGCGCCCAGTGCCGTCATGGCACGTCATAGCATGGCAATGGATTTTATTACTAATCAAGTTATTTGCGAGATGCCACAGCATACCGCAAGATGCAACGCCATGCAACAGGACTCCGAGGCAAGCTGTGCCGTGCCATGCCGGCAGTGAGCGCCGGCCCTTAGTTGTTGAGTGGAGATATGAGTGGCATGCAGCATGTTGCAAGGATCACCTACATGGCTCCACTGTAGTCACCCTACCTGAATATACATCTATAGTGTCTATATATATTTTTTTTTTAATCTGGGCCTTAGCAGTAGGCAGCCACTGGTGGCTATAGTTGTGGGCCATTTGTACCAAGTCTTAGAAATTTTCAATCGCTACCACTTACTCAACTCTCAACAAATAGTATTTTGGTGTGAAAATTGTGATAAAAAAAAAGGCATAATTCTATTTGAACTATATCAAGACTGTAAAATGGAGTTAGCATCCTGCATTTTTCAGGATATATATGAGGCTAATAACAGAACCATTCAGTTTGCCAAATACGGGTCAGAGATTTTTTTTTTAAAGGTACATTGTCACAAAAAGAAGAAGGAGTCTTCCAAATTTGGTTAAACTAATATAATTATCTGAGATTTTGGACTAAAGTTTCTAAAAAATGTGTAATGGTAAGCAACAACTTTTAAAAGGTTTAAAATAAAAATCAGTAGGATTCATTTAACAACACTTTGTTTTTCTAACACGCAGGACAAAAAATCTATAACAAAATAAAATAAATACATCATGTATTATTAATGGCTAAACTTAACTACCTTGACCTGTTTTCTGTGCTAAAGCCAGCATATTCTCATTAGCAAGCATTTGGAACTCGTGGAATCTTTGTGAAACACGCTGATTTGTTCTTAAATATTTCTCCATACAGTTCAGTGTGCACTTGTCCTGAAAACATAAAGTAAATTATAAGAATGTCATCCTAATTTTTTTGCACCAGTTTATTTCACAGCAGTCAGTAGAAGACTGTAACTGCAGTACATCCTACTAATACTATAGATGTGAATGTTTGTAAGTATGGATGTTTGTTACTCTTTCATGCAAAACTAACAATGTATTTCAATGAATCTTGGTGTACAGACAATGTCATGGAAAATCACACAGGATGCTTTTTGTCCCCGGGAGTATGTTTGGAAATTTTCAAAATGAATTTGTTGAATGAAATGTAGGCCTATTCATCATTTCTAGTGAAAATACCAACTGATGTGGTTTCCTTTCGTGAATATTCCCCTGAATAGCAACTTTTTTTTATAGCTACTATAAAAAGATGATGAAACTATGAGAATGTTATTAAAATTTTTGATTATACATACCTCAGAAGGTTTGAGCGTTCTGGCGGTGAAGTCATGAACGCAGTCATTGAAGCACAACTCGGAAAGTTTGTTGTACTGGACCAGGAAGTCTTTGAACTGGAAGGAGATTACACATACTTAGCTTTAGAGGAACAATACACAATATATATTACCTAACACTAAAAACAGGTAAAAACCCGACATTGAATAAACTTAGCAACCAAATTAATCTATTAAAAATACTTAAAATACCATGGTATACTTTAAAACCGACTTACTGTTTTGATTTGATCAGCCTCAGTCATTTCAGCCATTTTTGCAATTTGATAAATCCAAAGATCTGAATAGCAATAATTTATCAATGTAATACACGAAGATATTGATTATAAACAATTAACTAATGAAAATAGGCAATAATGGTTATTCCGATTCAAATTTGAGGTTAATTTTGAGTCTAAAGTGTTGCAAGGGCATAAATTAAGTTTTTTTGAGAATAAGAGTTTCGAATGTGAGTTTTGTGTTACCAATTATTTAATTTAGCATTGCCTATTCAAATGAAAATATAATATTCGACTATTTTTTTATTCTGTTTTCGCTGCGCATTGTTTGTGCATTTAGCCAGTGTCAATTTTAGTGTTTGACTAATTGCAGTTTTAAAATTACAGGCAGCAAAGGCTAATAACATTTACTTTTTCAAGTTAGAATCGTCATTTAGTTTATAATAAAAAAAATGCGTTAAGTACCTACATAAGTACATGACATACGTAATTAGGAACGTAAAGTGACGATGCGTTTCGAAAATTAGACAAGTTGACAACTTGTTGTGTTCATGTTCCAACTCTACCAGATATTTTATACATTTTATTGTTGTGATCTCTTTTACTCTTTCATATAATCCTATAGGTGCTTTCTCGTTCTTAATAATTTGTAATGTCATGTTGCTTGTTCATGAAATTGGCATAATTCTGGCAGAGTGAGAAGCATCCGTAGTATTTTTAATTTATTAAACTGATTTTGATCACAATACAAACTAGTTTATATTATCAGAATGGAAGAAATTGGTATTATATTGCCGGAAAAGGTATTCAAATTCAACAGTCATGAAAATATAATGTTTTACTTTTACCATGTACTTACTAACATCATTGTCTTCCAGGATGACCAAGTCACTGATGCGAAAGGCTTACCTTTTGCCGGACCACAATCTTTTGATGAATTGGAATCTGAGGACCTTTACACAAAATACAAGGTAATTAGCCTTCATTTTTAACAATAACTAGCAAAATGTCCATGGGAACAATCAAATGAAAAGACCTAGGCCAAACACCAAAATGTAATTTATGATTTGGATAATTTCTTGATAATAATAACATTTCGTGTTGTAAATATTGTTATAGGTAGTGAAATAAATACCTATTTGCTAACCCACATATACTTGCAGCACAAAAGTCTAATGTTTTATGTTCATAAATTGCAGAAACTCCAACGAATGCTAGAATTTTTGGAAGTACAAGAGGAGTACATCAAAGATGAACAAAGAAACCTGAAGAAAGAATACCTACATGCCCAAGAAGAAGTGAAGCGCATACAGTCTGTGCCACTTGTCATTGGACAGTTCCTGGAAGCTGTCGACCAAAATACAGGCATAGGTTTGTAATTTATTTGTTTTATTTTGACACACATTGAAAACACTCCTAATTTCATTTTCTTATGCTCCTTTTATCATTATTAACCTTTGGAGCCTCGTGCTACCGGAATCAGTGAAAATGCATATTTCTAAGCATATTCGCAAATACTTGGTATTGGTTTGATGGGTTAATAGATTGTTTTCATTGTTCTATTTCTATACCCTTTGTATAAGTTTAAGTAAATATTGTAAAGTCATCATCAATTTTTTCCACAGTTGGCAGTACTACGGGCTCCAACTACTATGTCCGCATCTTGTCGACCATAGACCGGGAGTTGTTGAAGCCATCTGCATCTGTGGCTTTGCACAAGCACTCCAATGCACTTGTGGATGTGTTGCCGCCAGAAGCAGACAGTTCTATTTCCATGTTGCAAGCTGGTATGTACTGTCTTTTTATTTTTAGGGTGTTTTGTTATTGACAACATTTTGAATTCTACAAATGAAGGAAGAAAGTAAGAATACCTGATTGCAAGGGTTGTCTTACTAGATACTGGTAGCTTCCTACTGGGCTAGTACTACCAGGCCAGTACTACTCGTAGCTACTTACTAGATACTCGTAGCTACCTACTCAACGTAGCTACCTACTGGGCCCAAAAAAGGACAATGGGCAAAAATGTATGGGACGTGGTACCCGCTCCAATAGTCATTATTAATATATCATTGAAAAGACATTTTGATGCACAAAAACAACTACCATGACGCTTGGGAACGTTTGGGAAGCAGTAATCTCACTATGTTTTATAAATGAGAATTTACTAAAAAATATTTATATTAGTAAAATAAAGCTAGGATAAGATTGACTTAGACGATGCTATAACACACTTAGGATTCTATTAGTAGTTACTCAGATACCCGCGAAACGAGACACAATAGTAAAACAATAACAGCGCGGTCTCATAGGACCGGTTGGGGATTCAAACGTTAAAAGAAATAAGAAAACAAGCGTTCTTCAAATAAAAATCATATATTTTAGCAATAAGTGAGTAGATTTAAAACATTACATATCGCCATCAACTATAAAAGCATTAAGGAAAGATGAGAAGAGCAGTAAATCCCGTATGCCTCGCATAGCCTAGGTACAGTCAGCATCAAAAGTCGATGAACAGAATCAAAATTACAAAACACCTGTTCATAATAAAATGCCATAAGTTATAGTCGCAACTAGGAAACAAAATAGCCTGTACACCAGAAATTTACAAAAGTCGTTAAACACGAGTATTTCAAAAGTACATGTGCACTAGTATTTCAAAAGTACATGTGCACTAGTATTCCTAAAGTCGCTGTACACCATCAATCCAAATGTCGCTGAACATCATTGTATCAAAGTCACTAAACAGCTAATTTCACCTGACTAAACTAACTACTACTAAATATAGAAACTGCTGATATTGTTATTATAGAACGACATCATTGTATCAAAAGTCACTAAACAGCAGTAAAGACAAAATTAGGTTAACAAAGTATATTTTTAATGTTGCCGTGTGTTAATATACTTTTGACGCTTATGTTGTTCAGCTACTTTTTGGACAGTGCTTTCTTGATCTTAATAATGTATGTTAACACGTTAGTATCTATTTCAGTACTTATTTACAAAGCAATTATATTTTATTGTCAGTAATCATACCAATCTATAATATGAAATAACATAAACATAACTCTAATGATCTACGAAGCGATTATTGTGACGGTACTTGTAATTTACTTTGCGCAATTCTTACAAAACCTACCTTCCTTTAATTTTTACTTTATTATTTCTATTCACATGACTTGTGATAATTTTAGTCTAGCGTATGATTGTCGTAGTCTGAAGTAATTGAATCGTCGTGTAAGTGCATAATTGTTTATTTATATTATTGAGATACATCAATCGATAAATATCAGAATAATGCCGTATAATGTGCATATTACGGAGCATGAACGTCACAAAATTGTTCTCTTGAAAGAACAAGGATACAATGTATCAGAAACTGCTGCAGAATTAGGAGTTTTGGTAAGTAATAAAACGTATAATATTATATCATATTTGTATTCATGTTTCACAATAATTGTAAGTAGGTATTAAGATTGCTGTAATTAATGAAAACAAGTAAAGTGTGCATTATTTCTAAATAATTTTAACAATTAAACAGTTTTAATTTTAAATCTTTGTCACATTTGTGACAATGATATAAATTAAAAAAAAAATATTTCCTCATAGAGGGTGATGAGAAGTAGAGTGTATGATTCGGGCGCAAATATATTTTTGCCTCGGGCGACGTACTTTGAATCCCTCGCTACGTTCAGGATTCTACTAAAGAACCCCTCTAGTAGTAGTCTAGAGTAGAATCCCGAGCCTAGCTCGGGATTCTTCACTTCGCTCTGGATTCAAAAAACGCCCTCGCCGTAAAAATATTACTTTGCTCCCTTATGATACAATCTACTATTCTTTCTTACAATGATTCGACTGAGTACTTATCGGGTAAGTAATAGATGTACCCATACTTATCAATATGTGCTTGAATATTACCAAATGTTTGATTTAATAATAAAAATATAACACTGCTCGTCCTGGCAATCGATTCCTAGACTTTTTGATCGATTTCATGTAAAAATATCAAATAAATAAATGTTATTTATTTGATATTTAAAATTAAAACTGTTTAATTGTTAAAATTATTTAGAAATAATGCACATTTTATTTGTTTTTATTAATTACAGCAATCTTAATACCAACTTACAATTATTGTGAAACATGAATACAAATATGATATAATATTCTACGTTTTATTACTTACCGAAAATCCTAATTCTGCAGCAGTTTCTGATACATTGTATCCTTGTTCTTTCAAGAGAACAATTTTGTGACGTTCATGCTCCGTAATATGCACATTATACGGCGTTATTGTGATATTTATCGATTGATGTATCTCAATAAAATAAATAAACAATTATGCACTTACACGACGTTTCAATTACTTCAGACTACGACAATCATCGACGTCTACCACCAAAGCCAAGAAACCTTGATCCTTCTGAACAACCAATCTTCCGAGAGGCGCTGGAAGCGAAGTTGAAGGATTGTCCGATGCAAGAGCACGCTAACGCCGACAAGCAGTGGACACATCTGAAAAATCACATCAACGACGCGCTTGACCGGGTCTCTGGGAAGAGGAATCCAGAGCAGAAGAAAAAGTGCTGGATCTCTGATCACTCGTGGGAGCTCATCCAGCGCAGAACGGTTTTAAAAACTCGGGGTCTACTGCAGGATCGTGCTGTAATGGCTGAATACTCCGAGCTTAGCAGAGCTATTAAAAACAGTTGTCACCGTGATAGAAACCAATTTGTCGAGAGCATTTTTAGCGATATCGAGAGAATTTCCAGCAAGTTACAAACTGTAGACCTTTTAAAGAAAGTTAGACTACTCTTCAAGCAGTTCAGAGCTAAATCTTGGATCATAGAAGATGCAGATGGAACTGTGCTCCACGAGCTAGACCATATTGCCGTGAGATGGCGTACCTACTGCGAACAGTTGTACATAGTTCCCCATTTAACACCCGAAGGCGTCCTGGACTTGGAGAATTTAGAACTGGAACCCACAATTCTTCGTTCCGAAATATGTGCTGCTCTTCAGACCCTCAAAAAGCAAAAGGCGCCAGGGAGTGACCAAATAATAGCTGAGGTGCTTAAAGCTATGGGTGACTTGGGTGTGGAGACACTCCACAAGATTTGGTCACACATCTGGCAAAACGGTGATTGACCGCATGACTGGTCGGAATCTGTAACTCTTCCGCTGCACAAGAAAGGGTCAACCAAGAACTGCAGTAATTAGCGGACCTTGTCTCTTATCTCTCATGCCAGCAAAATCTTGCTCCATATTCTTAATAATCGCATCCGTTACTACCTGGATTGGCAAATCCCGCAAGAGCAAGCGGGTTTCGCTAAGGGCAAGGGCACTCGGAGAGCAGATTCTCAATGTCAGGCAGCTCGTTGAGAAGGCTTGCGAGTTTCATACGCCAGTGATAATGTGTTTCGTCAACTATAGCAAGGCTTTTGATTGTGTCAACTGGGGTTGCTTGTGGAGGGTTTTACATAAACTGGGAGTTCCAGATCATCTCATCGCCCTACTTCGCACCCTGTACGACTCAAGCCAGGGAGTTGTAAGCGTCGATAAATTAACATCAAAACCGTTTAAGTTTCGTCGGGGAGTGCGCCAGGGATGTATTTTATCCCCTATTCTGTTTAACATTTATGGAGAATACATCATGAGACGAACCTGTGATAATTAGGAGGGGGACATCACAGTTGGTGGCGTAAAAATTACCAACTTGCGATACGCTGATGACACTACTCTTCTTGCAGCAAATGAGTCGGAAATGGTTGCACTTCTAGACCGAATGGAGCGTATCAGCGAGGAGATGGGACTTTCGGTAAACAGGTCCAAAACCAAGGTCATGGTGGTAGACAGATCAGGTAATTTGGAGCTCACTGGTGCGTTGGACCTGGAAACAGTGGACAACTTTGTTTACCTAGGCATCATCAGTGCGAGAAGGAAGTTCGCAGGAGAATCGGCATGGCTAAGAGCGCTATGGCTCAGCTTGATAAGGTCTGGAAAGATCGCAATATCTCCGTTAAGACCAAAACCAAACTGGTACGGACACTAGTCTTCTCGATGTTTTCTTATGGCGCTGAGACTTGGTCTCTGAAAGCTGCAGACCGCAAACACATCGACGCCTTTGAGATGTAGTGCTGGAGAAAGATGCTCCGTATCCTTTGGAAAGCATTTCGGACCAACGTATCCATCTTGCAAGAGCTTCAAATCTCCTCACGGCTGTCGTCCGAGTGTCTTCGCAGGATTCTGCAATACTTCGGTCACATTGCAAGGAAAGACGGTGGCAACCTCGAAAGGCTCATGGTGACCGGTAAAGTAGATGGTAAAAGAGCTCGCGGGCGCAGCCCAATACGTTGGTCTGACCAGATCCGCGCCGCTCTTAGCTCCATGATGTAGGATGCCCTTCACAACGCCAAAGATAGAAACAGATGGAGGAACATCATAAGGGCTAAGGTGACGAAGCAGAGAGGTCACGACCCTCAGCATTGAGGAATACGACGCAAGGAGGAGGACGACAATCATACGCTAGACTAAAATTATCACAAGTCATGTGAATAGAAATAATAAAGTAAAAATTAAAGGAAGGTAGGTTTTGTAAGAATTGCGCAAAGTAAGTTACAAGTACCGTCACAATAATCACTTCGTAGATCATTAGAGTTATGTTTATGTTATTTCATATTATAGATTGGTATGATTACTGATAATAAAATATAATTGCTTTGTAAATAAGTACTGAAATAGATACTAACGTGTTAACATACATTATTAAGATCAAGCAAGCACTGTCCCAAAAGTAGCTGAACAACATAAGCGTCAAAAGTATATTAACACACGGCAACATTAAAAATATACTTTGTTAACCTAATTTTGTCTTTACTGCTGTTTAGTGACTTTTGATACAATGATGTTGTTCTATAATAACAATACCAGCAGTTTCTATATTTAGTAGTAGTTAGTTTAGTCAGGTGAAATTAGCTGTTTAGTGACTTTGATACAATGATGTTCAGCGACATTTGGATTGATGGTGTACAGCGACTTTAGGAATACTAGTGCACATGTACTTTTGAAATACTAGTGCTCATGTACTTTTGAAATACTCGTGTTTAACGACTTTTGTAAATTTCTGGTGTACAGGCTATTTTGTTTCCTAGTTGCGACTATAACTTATGGTATTTTATTGTGAACAGGTGTTTTGTTATGTTGATTCTGTTCATCGACTTTTGATGCTGACTGTACCATACGATGGACACTATGTGTGCACAAGTGCCCATCGTACTTCGCCCGGTTAAACATGTGCAATATTGTATTTGCACTGTTGATGTGACAAAAATATGTTTTTACACGGCCATGTCGCGACTGGATTCGTCCACGCAAAAGCCAGGCATCTTCGTGTATACCATAGTCTGGCAGATCTTCAAGTGCTCCCTCTCTGTACGTTTCAATTATATACAGATCATTTGATAAATGCTCGGCACAGTAAGATCTTGCCAGCTTGAGTTGGTATGTACCTAGCGCTAGTAGAATTATATCCTCTTCCGTCATCGAAGGGAAGTTTTCTATCTGGCTCGCTTTTATCCTCTGAAAATCTACTCTTCTGTGATAAAGCCGTTTTCTCTCTACATACATATGCAGAAGATTCGGGGTATCTATTTTCTGTCTTATAATATTGACGAATTCGTCTGCGTGTATGCTATCCACGATGGGTTGGTGGAAGTGGTTCGTCATAGCTGTGGCTATCTTAAAATCGATGAACATATTGGGCAGTGACTTATTAAAATATTTTTGCCGCAAGAGCTTAAAATCACGCTTAAATCGGCCGTTTACTACTTCCACAACCCACCGGCATAGCGTTACCGATCAAGCTTCGTTGGATTGTTCAGTGGTTCAGTGGTAAAATCGAGTTATGAAAGCACAAAAGAAACTCAAACGGCAGCTAAACGTCGTCACAAGCGCAATACGAACGATCGACTGACGCGGACACCGACGCCTCCCTCACTGCTCCTGCGCACACCCCGCGCTCAAGAGCAGCGGGGCTCGAGTTAAAAGGAGGCCGGGTGCATGGTGAAGTCCTACGTAAAAGCATTATTAATAGAAAACATGAAAAATGCAGAAAATATTACCTTGGTACCTACTCATTTTTTTAAGTAGAGTAAGTGGTACCTAATATCCTCGTATGTATGTTTACCGCCGGGGGCACGGGACTGTCTAAACAGGTTACCGTGACCCGGGAACACTAATGGCAACCGAAGGAATAGGGTTTTCATTAGTTAGTAAGACTATCATATATCTCCAAACGCAATCAGATTTGAGACTGGCGGCTATAGTAAATATTGTTCCTCTTGGTAAGACCTTTTAAACGACACTACAACCATATCTATTGGAGCCGGGTACCATTTTGCTCATTCTCCTTTGACAAGTTTACCTTCAATTCGAAAAGAAGAAGACTAGATTTGTTGTGAAGATCAATCAAGTAATGGTTCATACTTGTTCACATTCTAATTTTATGTAATGAATGTCATCAGGTTTGCCTAAGCATCTTCACACCTCCATTCAAATAATAACTCAGAATATGAAATTATTGAGAAAGTTTTTAAAGTGCATTGATTCAGATGATAATTATTAATTTCATATGTAGTTAGGAATTTGCAAATAAACTATCATGCAGAATATCTGATAAATCATTTATTTAACAGATGAGAAACCGGATGTACAGTACTCCGATATCGGAGGCATGGACACACAGAAACAAGAGATCAGGGAGGCTGTGGAGCTGCCTCTGACACACGTTGAGCTGTACCGACAGATTGGTATTGAGCCCCCTCGCGGAGTGCTCATGTACGGCCCTCCTGGCTGCGGCAAGACTATGTTAGCTAAAGCTGTAGCTCATCATACTACTGGTAAGTTAAATTTACAGCTGCAATACATTGTTTTTACCAAATTTTCATTCCATTAAAAAAAAAATATAGTTATAGTAATATAGTGATAGTTTAGCATTTAGCTTAGAATCCCAAAGATCCTAATCGCAACAAATATTAGATATATCACACTGAAACTGGTAAAGGGGTTTGGATAAAATTTTACACATTGGTAGACCATGTCTTGTACATAGGATACTTTTTATTTTGGGATTATGTTCCCTTGAATTTAATTTTATTTAATTTTCTACTTCTATGAGGGTAAAACTGCTAGCAGAAGTTACATATGAAACTAATATCAAGACCATTAAAACCTTTGTGTATATGGTTTTTATTATTTTAATTATAGGCAGAGGCATATAGGGCAAATAAGAAGGTGGGACATAGATTGTGAAAAAGAAAAGCGATAAGTCCCTGTTGGATGTGTCAGCTTCCATAGACAATTTTATTAACAACTTATTATTTTTAGTGGTTAACAGTAACAAATATCCATGCTTCTTTCAGCTGCGTTTATCCGCGTGGTGGGCTCCGAGTTCGTACAGAAGTACCTCGGCGAGGGACCGCGCATGGTGCGCGACGTGTTCCGTCTAGCCAAGGAGAACAGCCCTGCCATCATCTTCATTGATGAAATTGATGCCATCGCCACTAAAAGGTATGCAATTTCTTTCACTTGCATCACTGTAACACGCGACAGAATTCTTTTGTAATTTATGCCAAGTCTTTATCTTAATAGAGTTTTTTGAACACTTCAAAGCAAGATTAGGTTAGGCCAAAAAACCTCCACTGTGGGACATAGTACATTCCTAAATTACGCCGCAATAACCTTTCTTGTATTGGTGCTTTTTTTAGGTGGGTTATTATCAAAATAACTTCGCCCGCTCTGGACGGAGCGGGAGGGCGTGCCAGACTTTGACTGACTAAAACCCACTCCTGTTCTTTCTTTGTCCTAATAAAATTCTAGGGTCCCCGGGGTTTTCTTTCATCATTCCAGGACTTCTTGGATTCTTGGTGCTAATGTTATTTTTTGGTTTTATTTTCAGATTTGACGCTCAGACTGGTGCCGACAGAGAAGTGCAGAGGATCTTGCTCGAGCTGCTTAACCAGATGGATGGTTTCGACCAAACCACCAATGTCAAGGTAATCATTATATCCAAATTATTAAAATAAATCGGAATTTCTTACGTTTTTGGGGTTCTAATATATTTTATTCTGTTTTAGGTGATTATGGCCACAAATCGTGCTGACACTTTGGACCCTGCCCTGCTTAGACCTGGTCGTCTTGACAGGAAGATTGAGTTCCCTCTACCTGACAGGCAAGTACTATTAAACAAATAATGAAAACCCCATCTCGACGTGCTTGTGATCTGCGATGATATTTTAATACAAGTTAAGTTATTGGTATTTGTGGTATGACATTCTGAAACTTACTCTTCTTTGTCCACAGGCGTCAAAAGCGTCTAATTTTCTCCACGATCACGGCTAAGATGAACCTGTCCGAAGAGGTCGATTTGGAGGAGTTTGTAGCGCGGCCGGATCGCGTGTCCGGTGCCGACATCAACGCTATTTGCCAAGAGGCTGGCATGCACGCCGTCCGTGAAAATAGGTGAGACACACTTTGGTTTTAATGTTTTATGTAACTTCCCATATTGTTTTTGGAAAAATGTTCATCAATTAGCTAATTGATCCAGGCGTCTATGAGTAATCGGGGAACATAGTTATACATATAAAAATAATAATAATAAAGGTTCCAGCGGGATTGAACCTAATTATTTTTGAAATCGGTTAAAAACCGCATCAAAATGAAGTAGCGTAATATTTCAAATATTTAATTAATGAGGAAGAATGGAGGCGTTTACGACATATCTACTATACATATTATCTATTCTACTTGCGCGTTACCTAATAGTAGTGACGTTTTAGTTTATAATATGCATCCTATTTCTGTTACTTCACAATTTCCCCTTCCACCGAATCTGAAAGGTTCCTAACTTACTTAATTTTGAACAAAGAACAACGATTTTGGATAAAATAGTTTTTGAAACAACATACATCGATAGTCAATCTTGTGATATTTGTAAATATACAGTGATACACACATGGTGTGCGATACTAAGAACAATTTTAATTGGTACCACTAAAAATAAAGCGGCCATATTATAATGAAATGAATCCCGCACGGGATTCGCGCGCGCTGCTGTGTCAACCGAACGAACTAGGGCGTGACTTCAAAGCTAAAGTACTCAACGGGCACTGATGACCTACTTATAATAAACCTATACATAGTTTTTCATACTCGCATACTTTGTTTCAGGTATATTGTTCTACCCAAGGACTTCGAAAAGGGTTACAAGAACAACATAAAGAAGGATGAGAGTGAATATGAATTCTACAAATAAATATTGTCTTCGTCGTCTTTATTACTATTGTTTGAATTTACTGTAATTGTAATAAACTAAAATACACATTTAAAATACTTTTATTGAAAGTTACATCCATTGCTAGTTTTATCCTGGACCTCCTCTCCTCGTGTCCTGTTCCTCATTACCGAGGACCGTGATACTCTGCTCACGCGATGTGAAGTCGCTTTCTTTACGTTTTGCCAACTGCACTTACATTTGGAATTGTAAAACGCTTCGACGAATTTTACATGTAGCACGAGCTCGATCGATTTGACGACCTAAACTGATCTATTATGGATAGGGGGATGATCTATGAGGGATGGAGCTATACAGGGTGTATAGCTCGCATCTCTCTTTTTCACTCGTATGCCTGTCATTTTAACACATCGCCTCTTATTATGACTCCGCCCTCACAGTTTTCAAAGGGTCTGACTATGTACTCCCCACACGTGTAGAAAATAGTAGTCCCTAAATGCTAGGAATGCTAACGGTGCACTATATGAGGCATGGCAATAATTATAAAGCAGTATAATGTCGTGGACGCGAAAGCGCATAGAATAATGTCAACTACCTTTTTACACCGCGACCGTTATGAATAAAGTGAGACGAAGGGAGGTATCCATATTAATTTTCTTCCCACAGCAGGTGTGAACATTTTTACAAGACCGTGACTACAAAATTATGTTGTTATAGGTATAGGTTATTTTATCTTGATTTGTTCATAGTTTATATTATATTTATAAATATTGTACTGTGGATGTTACTATTATCACATTCATAAATGTATGTGCATAAGTATTTATTGGCTAAACAGTTCTATGTACTACCTCAGCATTGTTTGACAACGATTATTCCCGATTTCCACCACTTGTCTGGCCACCACTGGGAGACAGGGAGACAACTTTAAAACATTGTTCTCGTTGTCCACCACTGGGGGACAGCGTCACAACTTTGTAAGATATTTCCATTCGCCACCACTGGTGGACAGCGACACGGATATTTTTACATTCCCTATGGCCACCGTTGGGGGACAATGGCACAACTGTTTTGATCCAATTTCCACTGGCCATCAATTTAAATTATTTAATCTAGAGACCGGTAAAGGATAGCCTAATATACCTACTAATCAACTTTTATTAAATGTTTCACTCAAGTGAAACATTTAATAAAAGTTGATTCAAGAATATCACTATTAAATTATTAACCTACCATATAATTTAGAAATAATTAAATTAGTCTCACCCTTAGTCCTGCTAAAAATCAAATCCGTAAGTAGGTATATTAGGCTATCCTTTACCGGTCTCTAGATTAAATAATTTAAATTGATGGCCAGTGGAAATTGGATCAAAACAGTTGTGCCATTGTCCCCCAACGGTGGCCATAGGGAATGTAAAAATATCCGTGTCGCTGTCCACCAGTGGTGGCGAATGGAAATATCTTACAAAGTTGTGACGCTGTCCCCCAGTGGTGGACAACGAGAACAATGTTTTAAAGTTGTCTCGCTGTCCCCCAGTGGTGGCCAGACAAGTGGTGGACATCGGGAATAATCGGTTTGACAATATCATTGCGTTAAATGCGGGGATTTATGATGGAAAAGTATTTAATTACACAACTAAATCTGTGACTTAGCGAACTAATTAACGACAAAGGATATCAGTTCTTCGCTAAGTGCTCTAGTTTTTGAGATATAAATGTGGCCAAGCCGGAAATTATCTCCAGGTCGGCCAACTATAAACCCTCAACTTTTGAACTAGTGACAGATAAATCGTGAAATTATGCGACAAACTTCGCCAATTTTTATGTGTCAAAATTAAAATCCCTGATGGCAGGCAATCCACTGTCGGCCACATAAGGGAGTGTGACTATCACTGCCCCACCTATGAAGTAGATTTTTTTCGAAAACGACTTTTTTTATATACATTTAGAAGCGATATTCGACAGAGGGTCGGTGGTAGTCACAGACATTATTTAGAGAGTGGATGAAGCTGAGTTTTGTGCTGGGGGGTCACAAACAGAAACCAGAACAGAGATCAGAAATAACAATACAAATAGTTTTAAAGTCTATATTCTGTAACAGTTCTTAACAATGTGATTTTACAAATATGAAATAATACAATATATTTGGCATAATACCTTATAAAAAAATGTTGTGAATGTAAAACAATAAATTAGAATAGATTTCACTTCATCGACTGAGACTTAAGATGAATATCATTGTGATGTGTTTAATAATATAACATTATTATATAACAATGTCATTATCATCTTAGATATTGTAACAAATAATATCAAGTACAGTAACTATGTAGTTTACTATAAACAATAATATATAGGCTTTATTAAGGCACTACAAATCCTAATAAGGCGTTGTCAATACCTAAAATTATAAATCAATGTATGATTTTTTTTCTTATCTAGCTGCTTTTAGTTGCATAAACACTAATATGTAATTTTAATATATTAGGTACATTTCTTGTTATAATGAGTCAAACGTCAGTAGAAATGTTAACGTAACGCGCGACAAGACAGGCTCTATATTATAGGCGCTCGAAATCACAGTACATTACAGACCAAATTATAACTAATTTAGAAAAATAAGTAACATTATTCTCATATAATAATTATTAACATAATAATGTATATAAAAGACTCCAGAATTGTTTGTGACTGACCATCATTTTGAAAGTATAACAATACAGGAAGATTCTTTTTCGGAATGTTAGCTAGTTTACAAAGTAATAAATTACTGATTCGCTAAATCTTAACCTAAAGAAAAGTGTATAAGTTTTTAATAATAAGTACAAGGCAATCCATAATACTGATTTATAATCGATTTTCATAATTTTCTGGCACTTTATGGTTCTAATTTTAATTACAGTTAAAGAAAACACTTTTTACAAAACATTTGATTTTATAAACGAGCACTAACCATTTAGAATTAGATAATATCGAGTAGAAGTAAATATGTATTTTTCACAACACGCTAATTTAACGTCTCTCATAGAAATATACTAGGACAGTATCAACAATACAGTAAACTGGACGGGGAGAAATTTGGAATTGCTTAAATATAATGTTTTGTTTTAGAGATTTCATGACACCGAAAACGCGCATTTAACACCAACACTACATACAATAAACTTTACTTGTAAATACAAAAGAAAAAAAAAACAAAGGAATGTGATAAATACCATATAGTTTCAAGAGATACAAATACATAAATAATGGAATGATCACTGGGCCGCAGCGAATATTATAAGTAGGTTTCTTACTTCAGTGCTGCACACAAAATAAACTTAAACAAGTTGCTTCATCACAACTTTGGTATGTCATGTTCGATATTTTCCTTCTATCTACTAATAACTTAGGCGTACATCTGTATAAATAGCTGCCGTTTATGTTCAACATTTGACCAGATTCTATCGGTCGGACCGAGGCGGACCAGGCGGCATCGAATCTGAAATTCAAATATTATCATGTAATCAATGGGAAATGTTCATTTAATCTACCAAAAACACACCTATGCCCATTATAGTCTTTGAAACTATCCAACCGATGTGCCCCATGTGGTTTTATTATCCTGCGTTCCGATTTGCGATAATACCGCGAGTCCGATCAACGCGCAACGTCACAATTATTACTCAATAGTCTTATATTTTGTAACTATTCAATTTGGTTGGATTCGCGATATGATCAGTTTCATCGCAACGATAGCGCATTACGGGTTGTTTTTTAATGTTTAGGTACTTTGCACAGCAGCCTGTGGGCTACTCTTTTCAATTTAAAGGGAAGTCAAGCAAGAAAAACCTGCTATCTCTTAAACTTGTTACTTTTGAAGAGTACTTTCAGGAATTACTGGCTATGGGCCTCTTACTCTACATTGTCTTTATGGAAAATCCGGAATTGTTGTTGTATGTTCAAAGGAAATCCACCCCAATGCGTGCAGCCCGTAGAATTTGCTACTGTTGCGCTACGTGGCTGGTCTGGGTCTGGAACTAGCTGTCACTAGTAATAAATAGTGTATACTAACTGTTGGCGGGATCATTGGCGGCGACGTGGTGGTGATTAGGGTGGTTGGGGTGCTGTTGCTTGGGCGGCATGAGCGGCACGAGCAGCGCGGGCGGGCCGGCGCGGCGCAGGAAGGGGTGCGTGAGCAGGCGCGCGGCGGCCTGGCGCTGCGCCGGGTCGCGCACCAGCGCCTGCTCCACGAAGCTCAGCAGGTCGGCCGGGCAGCGTGCTGCGCCGCGCGGCCGCGGCGGCGGCATGTCGCGGATGCGACGCATCGCCTGGGATATCACAAATATTTCTTCAGTACCCTTACGGAAAAATCGTTGTTTTTCGCTCTATGGGAAAAATATCGATTGCCCCACCACAATGTATCACATGTATCGTACAGGCTGGTCGCCCTGCAACCCCAGCGAGTCGCCGGACAATCCTTGTTTATTTATTTCTTCGCAAGTATAAGAATATCGTCGTTTGATACACATTAATTTATTTTGATACACGGGCAAAAAGTTTAGGCAAAATTTACCCAAGCCATAAGCGAAAAATGTATGAAGGTTATGGACCTAGGCTCTATAACACCCTCGCCTACGGCTTTACTATATTATTCGTAAGTATGTGGATGTCATTTGATACACATGAACACTTGTCATTGCAGTCTCTCAGCTCCATTACGACCTAACCTTCGACTCACAGGCTCAGGCATATATTCCACCTCGGCTACAATGATTTTAATTAAAGCGTTTTTAAACTTTATGTCATCTACCTAGCCTTTTCCCAACTATATTGGGGTCGGCTTCCACGGCTTTATGTCAGTAAATCTAAAAACCAAGCCAATGTTGCGAGTCCTATATTTTATTGTGTAGCGACACTAAATACAGTACGGCAGTTATAAGTTGGCGACTCTGAAGTTAGGCTCTGCGAATTTTGGCGCTTGAATTATCGTGCGTTGGTCAGACTCGCGGTATTATCACAAATCAGAACGCAGGATAATTAAACCACATGGGGTACATCGATGGGATGGTTTCAAAGTGTAATGGATATGGTGTGTTTTTGGTAGATGAAATGGCCCATTCCCGTTGTTTTCTTTGATTTAATACTAATGTTTCAATTTCAGATTCGATGCCGCCTGGTCCGCCTCGGTCCGACCGATAGAATCTGGTCGATTTTTATTAAAACCTTTATGTTTGAACGATATTTCAAGCGCCAAAATTCGCAGAGCCTAACTTCAGACTCGCCAACTTATAACGGCCGTACTGTAAATTGGTACAGAAGTACTGCAAAACATACCTGTAAAGGTGGTTCATTGAAGAAGGGCGGCTCCCCGTCCACCATTTCTACGAGCATGATGCCAAGCGACCACACGTCCACCTCGGGTCCGTACGGTAATCTCGATATTACTTCAGGTGACATCCAATATGGCGTTCCCACTAACGATTTCCTTTTAGGTAGTTCCTGAAATATAATCATACTTGTTAACCACAAATAATTTAAAGCAGAACTACACACGTGGGCCGCGTACGCCGATCTGGACGCGTTGGTCTCCATACATTTTATATCACAGCTAGACTTGTAGAGCTTTTTTTATGGTAGGGGAATCATCAGAATGACTTCTCCCACTCTTGGGCGGAGCGGGAGGGTGTGTCAGACTCTTACTGACTAAACCCCTACCCCGTTCCTTCGTTGCCTTCGATCTGGGGGACGCGGTGGACACCTTTCGGATTTCCCATGTCCCCCAGAGGCTTCGGCCCTGCCGAGCCCCTACAGTGACTTGTAGAGCTACAGTAGACTAAGAACGACTTCTTTGTACAAATCAGGCGTGGCCCACGTGTGCATCGGTCTAATGTAGCTCCCGCTTGAATGAAAATCATTTTATTTGCAGATAATGTAGGTATAAAAATAAGGCTTTGTTTTTCTCAATTGTCCTGATATATTTTGCCTTAGGGTATGCAGTTTTGCCTTATCATACGAAAATTCTTTGATTGTTTAAGTAGCACTTGTTGTTGTTGATTTTTAAACATTTTTATAATACTTCATGTTTGACAGGACAGAATGAAACAGAAAAGACTGTTTGAGCCGACTCCAAGTACCTAATATAGGACAAGAACATGAAAAAGATATTTTATTCAATAAGTTTCTATGTGTAAATGGTTTTGTTTGTATAATATTATAAAATATCAAAACTTACCTCTGAGACTTGAGCACAAAATCCGAAGTCAGATAATTTCACCCGGCCGTCCGCAGTCATTAGAATGGAGTCTGATTTTATATCTCGATGAATAACACCTTGGCTGTGTAGGAATGCTAAAGCCTGAAAAATTAAACATAAATAAAATGTATTTTGTTTTATTTTCATGGCAAAGTTGGCACTGAAATTGAGCAATTGGCTACTGTGTTGTGTCTCGCTGGTTCAATTCCAGTTCACACCAATTGTTTTGTATGACCTACAGAAAGTGTCCATGTCTTATGTATGTGAGTTTACATATTCGTGAATGCAGTTAAAAAAATATTTATGAAATTATGGAGATAGATGATATACACCCAGATGAAAACCTTAAATACAGGTGAATATTTATAAACAACCAATGGTTAGCTAAACCTACTTTGATAATTAAACTTTTGTGTTATTATAGACTTTATTCTCCTTCAGGGTTAAACCAATTTCGGACCAGCGTATTTTTAGTGCGGCCGCGGAGGGAGCATCAAAAGCTTTTCTAAAAGGGTAGGGCAGGGTGGAGGGAGGTAGCGAAGTGGTGTGCAAGGAAAAATCCACCAATGAGATAGTTTAATTTTTCTAGTCAGACTCAACGCCGCTCTGATAAAAAGGGCTAGCGAAACGGGGTATTTTTAGAGTGAAAAAACCTAGAGATGTATAAATATGTTTGTCTGCACACAGCCAGTGTCTGTTCGATTGCCACGCACCGCAAAAGCTCCTAGAATGGCTTTGGTGGAATATTCTTCTATTTTATCAGCACTGTTACGCGTCCACACACTGCCAAGTAATTTCGCCCAACACTATTAAAAGGTGCCCTAAAGTTGGCTAACTTCAATGCTATGCTTGGTTTAAAACAAAACTGCAACGTACCTTCAAGCACTGTTTGCAGACAGTAGCGATCTGCTCCGGGTCCATGCGGGCCCTGGTCACGATGTCGGTGAGGGCCCCGCCCGCCATGTACTCCATCACCACCCACAGCTCGTCGCCCACCAGGTACGACGCGTGCATCTCCACGATGTTCGGGTGAGGGTAGTCGCGCATTATAACCTGCAGGAAATAACAAAAATACAACATAATTATAAAATGTAAGCTGTTGTTAGTCGAAGGAACAATATTAGCCGGCAATCAACGCCGTTTTGGTATTACAGACATGTGAGACATTATGACGGATGTTAACACTCCTGCGACGTGCGTGTGGTACGTTTTATTAACCGTATGGCTAACGCACCGTGTACAAGATGCCATAGACTGCGATACAACACTGATGAAACATGGCGGCGGTGCCGTGCCGTAACGCCGCCGTGATGTCAACAAGCTCCCCCAGTAATTCACACAAGTACACTGACAATCGGCGAATTAACAGTGGATTTTCACGGCGAAAAAACATGTGTGTACAAGAGACCTAACTGCTGTTACTATCAGGTGGCCTGATTTATGAATTATTTTTGGGATTCTATAAATTTTGTACTCTAGTCTATAAATAAGGACATGCTAAATAAATGGTAAAAAAACGCATGATTACTCACAACTTCATTAAACAGCAGTTCTCGCCTCTGCTGCTTCCTGAGATTCATCATCTTGACGGCGACGCGGCGTCTTGTGCGCGTGTCGGTGGCGGCGCACACCACGCCGGTGCTGCCCTCGCCGATCTTGCTGAAGCCGCTCAGCGTGGCGCGAGGATCACCCTCGCTCACGACTAGACGGAGAGCTGCGCGGAACTGGGGAATGAGAACGTTTTAATAGAAATAAGTGTCAGGTTAATACAATTGTTGATAAAAAAATCCTTTTACGGTATTGCACTTCAAACGGATTTTTGGATACTCAATCGGCTTAGAAATACATCACGTATCTCGAGAGTCGAGAGATTTTATTCATGATTTTATTCATCTTGGTGCTTCTACATTATTTCGAGTCGAGTCCGACTCGGTATCGGTCATCGCTAAATCGCATGCATATGCAATCATGTTTTCTTTAGTAAATTAAACACAAGAAGATAAATAGTATGAGAAGTAGAATTCTACACTTCTAAATGTTTCTCATATTTCTGAAGTGTAGCAGAAGTTGACTGCGAACACCCGACCCGTGCTAAAACCCCGTTCTATTACGTCCTCTTTTTGAGCAACACATTTCTTGAATCCATGTTTCCATTGTAATCCGATTTTAAACTGAATTAAATAAGTTCTAGCTGACTAATTCTCTTTATCGAAAAACTCTCCACGAAGGCACAGCAAGTAACAATAGCTAATTCGGTACTTGACTTGGTAGATATTGAGATGATAAAGTAACAGATTCATATTGCGAAGTCTCATAATTATAGGTAGTTTACACCCAGAAACATAAACCTACATTAAGAAACCAGAAATGTTGAAAATTATATCTTAAGAACTGACTCAATCATTGAGATTATTTAATCAGACTATACCCATATTATAACTGGAAACTATGCATGTTGTTAAATACAATGCCAAGATGTATAACATTCATGTGGTTATATGTAGTTGAAACTAGCTCGGGAACAAAGCGGGTGCCGTCATGAAGGAAACCTGTATTTAAGTCAATGAATGTGCGCTAAATAGATAGGTGTCGGATATCAGGCGCGATACTGCGCGAACTCTAGCCACTTGCTTATCTTTTGTCCTCTTTTTAAACATCGAAAAAGGGGCCGATCAGATAATGGACAGATATTTGATTTTTAGGCATAGTCCTGAGCAATTGAACAGTGGTGGCCCGGTGGTAACGGCCCCAATTTACGAGGTTTAGGTCGCGGGTTCAAACCCAGTCAGGCGCATTACTTTCGTGTAATTTATTTCATCACCTGCTCGCATGCGCATGCTCTCAAAACGGTGAAAGAAAACATCGTGAGGAAATGCATGTCCTAGAACCAAAAATTCAAAGACGTTTGATATCTACCAACCCATACTGGGCCTGCGTGGTGGGTTAAGAGGAAGCCTGAGTCCCAGCAGGATACCATTATTTCCGTCCATTAAGTTCACGCGAATATTGCTTATTAAATGTAACACAATAATTTACTTCTCTTAAATTCGAAATGATTATAGCTACCACAAGATAACACTACTCAACAAATTTTCAACTTTTGATTTTATCTGAGGTCGCATTATGTGATTACTATTTCTTGCCACTAAAGTAATAAAAATATGCAAATATACACACACCATCACATCTCAATGTCCAGATAAACATCCATGTCCGAAATCACGAATTTTCCATAATTTTATTGTAATTTTAATTGAAATGGCGTAGTTTTTTTGGAGTGGCTGGCTTTTCTCTTGTACTCTGTAGCAGGGGTCTCTCTAATAAGGCTCCAACAGTAATCCGCGAGCATAGCAGGCTCCCATCTGCCTTGAAATCGCTTTTCAAATGCAACAACATCTTGGTGAAAGCGTTCGCCATGTTCGTCACTGACTGATCCCATATTTTCAGGGAAAAAGTCATGAACAAGAACATGAACAAGTCAAGAACCCATGACTTGTCTTGATTCCTTACGACACGGTTAAAACAAGCTTGATAGCACTGTTTAAGTCAGAAAGTGGTTTTTTTTTCGATTTCGGCGTAAACTCGCCACAAATATAGCAAAATAAATCAGGACTGTTAACACACACTCGCGACATTTTAGAAGTCAGTTAATATATTAACAAATGCACTATGTTCCATTTGCAAAAGTAATAAGTTTCCGGACTACCCATTTTAACTTTTGTAGGTAGGTAAAAAAATAAAAAAATATTTTTCCCTATAACCAGATGTGATATCGAAATAAAATGCATACAGTATTTTTATATTGGTCAAGCTTATTATGAAATTATATGAATTGGGTCAGATATTTTTTAAGTGTTGAGTAGTGTAATTAGCCCAATACGGTGGTATGACGTAAGAAAACACGTTGGATACCTGTTCATGCGTCAATCGCAGCTCGTGCTTGGAGGCGGCGAGGGGCAGGTGCGCGGCCGAGCCCGGGGCACCTTGCGCGCGCGACACTCCGTACGCGTCACCTGGATAACGAGAAAAAACACTTTATTTCAATAACACATTATCTATTGACACTTTAAGACACTAATGATCAGTGAGGGTAAAGGGTAGCCTTTTTGCACTAGGATTTTGAAGTCAAAAATTGTTAAACTCGCATTAATTCTTGTCATTGAGCTGAACACATTTTTTGAACTTGTGTTTAATTTGTGATTTTGTTCTGAAACTAAATTCAGATTGAAGAAGAGTTATCATCATTCATCATCATCATTTCAGCCGAAAGACGTCCACTGCTGGACATAGGCCTCCCTCAGGATAGAGTTATAGATCAAAATAAATCAATCGAAATTTGATAATAACCAGACCATTAAAGACAAGCAAAGTGAATCTATTGTTGTCTGGTGTTCCATTAGAACTGAAAACATTATTGAGTTCATCCTGTAGGTCTATTCTTCATTGAATTATGGCTAAAAATAAAACTGATCAAATTCTGCAATACATATCTCGCTATAGTAATCACAATTTGTGAGCACACAGACACAATAATCTGCGAGAATATTGAGGAAGTCAGATGACTCATTCCTCAGAGCTACCTAAAATTATGTATACATGCATAATTGTGTATGTGTGGGTGAGAAAGGCAATGACTGCAAGAAGTTAAGTTTTGTATGGAATGAATGGTGGTGGTGGCTTATTACAGTAAAGTCATTGATGAGTCAAAATGACTAATTGTGTTCAGGGGCAGTTTTTTGTTGTTGTACAGTAAACAATTTTGAAGATAATAGCAGTGATAATGACTAGATAACTTTAAGATTTTGGAATAGTTTTTATGTTAATTTCTGCAAACTATGTACTATTACACTAAAACTAATGTAATTTTACATGGAGCAACAGCTTATCTGACTTTCACAACCCAATAATTAGGTACCTAATACAATACCCCTTGGCTTGACTGGCATCAGATTTCCTGACTTCTGACTATTTAGCATAATAATAACATGTATTGACTGTCATAATAAATGTAACATAATTTCTCAGGCACAGAGGAATCTTGGTATGTTAAGATGCTAACCCATCTACCAATAGACCTCGGCAAGCACTGCTTGAACTCAGAGATTGACATGTAAGGCTGTTATTGTTTAAGTTAATATTGCCATTGTAAAGATATTGGATATGTAGGAGGTATAGGCTTTACAAGAGGTAACTTTTGGACATACTGGTCCAATTATGAAATTTATTCCATCTATAGAAAGCTACCAAATCAGTTGTCATAGGCTATTTTTAACTGTGATAAAATATATGGTTACTGTGCAATAAGTAGTATAATTTGAATGCAACACTATACATCCATATTCCCAAAAGAATATCTGTTGAATGTCTAACAAAGGCTTGCATTCATTCTAAGCAAGTGAATTATTCAAATGCAAATGAATTCATGTTTTAAAATACAATTGCATGTTTGTTCATAAATATTATCATTAATTAACGTTTGAATCCCCGACCGGTCTCATGAGACCGCGCTGTCATTGTCTTACTATTGTGTCTCGTTTCGCGGGTAGGAGAAGAGTTAAATCAGCCTAATAAATGTTAATAAAGAAACTGAACTGAAGGCTTTGCTACAAATCTGCATTTGTGTAGTAGTAGCATTAATACTGTAAAATTTTAACTAGTTTATTTAAAAAATTGACTCACCCATATTTATATTGTTTCCATTTAGTCCATGAGGTCCATGAGTCATTGGTTGTGGTGGATGATTATGCTGATAAGGCACATTAGCATTCTGTATGTTCTGATAGGTCATCGGGGTATGATGATTATCATTGATTTCTGGCACTTGTCGGACTGTAGCCTCATGGGCATGCTGGCTCCACTCCACAGGGGACTCAGCTATAGGTTTGTTTAATGTATAGTTGCTGTGTTCTCGTCTTAAGCTCAGGTATTGCTGTGGGGCAGGTGGCACGGGCGGTGACTCTTCAGGCACTGCAGGAGGAACATTAGGCTGACTCCTCAAGTCTCTCCTGATTCTCGGTGGGCTTGAACTCCTTAAAGAGTTGGACCTGGCAACATTTGACGTCTTTGGCAGCACAACCCCATTTTGTACAGGCAGTTGTGGTTGTATGTTTGCAGGTAATGGCCGTGCTATTGATGACACTGAGGTAGTTCTGTGGTCTCCTCTTACTATGGTTTTTAGATCTAGAATTTCGGTGGGTGTGATTTCTGATGGGTCTACCAGAGGTAGTGGTCTGTTTGTCGATTTTAATATCTGTAATAGATGCAAATGTTAGTATTTAGTAGAACAGTAAATTCTAAGATACACTATAAATAGGTTTCTTTCTAGAAACAAGTGTATTACCTATATAAACACATTCAAAGCAGAAAACAACAATACTACACTAATGTGCAACTCCATTTGAATGATATTAAAAAGTTGTTAACAGTGTTCACTCTAAGTAGCTCACAAATAGAGGAAATCACAAGTACATACCTGGTTATTACCTACAAGTGAGGCCCATTGCAGAGGAAGTCCAACAAACTTTCCCTCTCGTTTATCAAAGCCCGTGTGTACTCGGTGTTCAAAATTACTTGGCGGCGAAATCAGAGGCTTTTTCTTTTTCTTAGAAAACATAGTGTTCTGTACACTGAAAACAAAACATCATCACTAGGGCAACTCAATGTTTACGTGCTAATCTAATTGCCAAAATTAACACTATTTTATCAACGATACAAATGAAAAAGAAAGCTTACCGATTACCGATACTTTCTTTTACGATAACACCAATCGACAGTCAATTTGACACGGCTACTTTGATACGCTTTTTAAGTTCTACAACAAAAACAACTCACAGTTACTTTCGAGGTATGTACTCCGAGCTTAAAGTAGTTAAGAACACACACAGAATACTAAATCAAGAGCGTATTCCGACATTCCTCAGCAGGCATCCATGCTCTACACAGGTACATAACACAACAAATTAAATTAACGTAATGATATTAAACACCCCACATTCTTGACAGAGATTAAAAGATTGTACCTCAATAAGAAATCAGTCAATTATAAAGAAAAAATGCACTTTTGCACGGTAAAATTATGAAATTCGATAGATTTGCTTTTTATAAACGATAAACGACAGCAACCAACAACGAACGAAAAACAACCATCGAGCAACCATCAAGTAAAGCATAGTGATGTAGGTTAGTAACCTCATCAAAATTAAAATCTATCGATAAAATCTGAGAATATCATAGACAATTAGGATTGGTTCAGATCAGACCGGATCAGACAGAATACTTGCTTCTGACCATCGTCAATTTTCACCCGGCACAGCAAGAGTCATCATCATCAAAGTACATAATAATTCTATGGATTAGGTTTCTATTCTACATTTACCCATCGATGTTTGAGCTCTTCGGAAGTGTTTACAACAAAACAATTATCGAGAATCGTCAATGTAAATTCATGGCAAATATGAATTTTCTTTCTTGCCAGCCAAACTTGACTTATTCGTATTACTAAATCCGAGGTACAATTCGTCCATTATAACTTGGCGAGTGTGAAGTTAGGCTCTGCGAATTTTGGCGCTTGAAACATCGTACAAAAATAAAGTTTTAAAAAAAATTAATGCCAATAACTGTTTTTTAACAGCAATAAGAACTGCAAATTGCATTTATTTTTTTAAAACCTTTATTTTTGTAAGATATTTCAAGCGCCGAAATTCGCAGAGCCTAACTTCACACTCGCCAACTTATAGTGGACGAACTGTACGACTCTATTCTACTTTGACAAGTGACACTGACAGACCGCAACACGCCAAAAATATTTTGCTTTGTAGCGAGTATTCGGAGTATTATTCCCAACATATTATTGCGGAACTGAACGGTATAATCAATTAAAAAGCTTTTTCACACACTTCGAGTTTATCTTCATCACCATGAAAGAAAAACATAAGAAAAGTAAACACAGTAAATCCAAGAAACGCGAGAAAAAAAGCAAAAAGCGTTCGCCAAGTGTAAGTTATTTTCTTTTATTATTATACAATACATGAAACAAAATTATAATATTTTAAATTACTGTAGCTTCCATCAGAATATCAATGATGTATTGACGTTAGATATTTAAAGATAACTTACCACTAAACATTGATTTACAGCCATCGGACTCAAGTAGTTCAGAGTCTGATGAATGGGTAGAACAAGAAACACGAAAGACTAATGAAGCACAGAGAGAGGACTGGATGTCAATGACTGGTATGTTAAAAACGTACACAAAAGAAGACATCAGGCCAAAGAGAGAAGAAAAAGAAAAGAAGAACATTGACTCATACAATCCTGGAACTAGTAGCAGAGAACTTAACCCTTACTGGAAAAACGGAGGAACAGGAATACCAGAAACACCAGAAAACTTTCGAAAATCTAGGCCCTTTATCAAACCTGTTGATGATGATGATGATTATTATTCAAAGTCTCGTAGTTCCAGAGCAAGCACATCTGACAGAAATTCTAGTAGAAGTTCATATGATAGGCCAAAAGAACATTATAGGGATAGCAGAGATTCTGATCGAGATTCATATAGAAGGTCGAGCAACTGGAAGAAACAAAATGAAAGCAGAGAGAGAAGACATGAAACAGAGAGAGAATCCAGAAAAGAGTCTAGAGAAGAATCTCCTGTACCTGCACCTAAAGAGAAGCTTGCAGACAAAATTCCTGCACCACAAGACAAACCAAAAGATATTAAATATCTAAGTGATGACAAATTGAACAAATTGGCTGCTAAAATTGTCAAGGCTGAAATACTTGGTGATGAAAAACTTGTTGCTGAACTTAAGTCTAAGTTGGAAGCTGCAAGAGAATACAGGAAGCAGAATCCTGAGGCTGGTAAAGAAGAAGAAGAGGATGACAGAGTTATGTTGATATCCACAAGTGCATCAGGCAACAGTAGACCACTTGCAGCTAGCAGTGAAAAGGGAGACCCGAGGAGTAAGGGTGCTAAAAGAAAGGCAGAAACTCATGTTTCTGGTGAGAGAACAAAATACTTTGGTGATGATGACAAGTATAATTTGGCACAAATGGTAAGTTTTAATGCAATAGAATGTCTAGTAATCATTTTTATACAAGTTTTAACGTCTTACTCATTCTATTTCAGTTCCAACAAGAAAAATATGGAAATAATTATAATGATGAAGCAGAGTTTGCCAAACTCGCAGCTAAACATAAAAATCCTAATGACGATATTGAAGATATTTTCATGGACAAAATATCGAGAAGCAAGGACCCTGCAAAAGAAAGTGAAAATGAGAAACAGCTGGCTATCAACCAGCATGTTAAAATGCAGAGGTCTTTAGAAGGATGTGAATACTGCGTAGATTCTAAGAACATGTTGAAACACCTCATGGTTAGTTGTGCAAATAAAGTGTATTTGGCACTGCCTGCGAGGAAGTCTATTGTTAAAGATCAGTGCATAATAACTACCATTCAGCATGCTTCTTGTGTTACCTCTGTAGATGAAGATGTTTGGGAAGAAATAATGGTAAGCATTTTAGTAAATTATAAATCCAACATAGTCTCAAAGTTGATCTTTGTTCATAATTATGAGATTCAGATGCACATTACTTCTGTAAGAAGCATAAGCTATTTTTCATATCACACACAGACTCAAAAGTGTATGTTATAAATCTACTCCAAAAACAAACCAATTGACCTTGATGAGATAAAATAGCTAACAAAATAAGAACAAATTTCATTTAAAATTATTTTTCCTTTTCAGAATTACAGAAAAGCTCTAACACAGTTCTTCAATTCCCAAGGAATGGATTGTGTGTTTTATGAAACAGCAACAAAATTAAATAAACACCCACATATGACAATAAACTGCGTGCCACTACCTAGGGACGTAGGAGACATGGCTGCAATATATTTTAAGAAGGCCTTACTAGAATGTGAAATGGAATGGTCTATGAATAAAAAAGTTGTGGATTTAAAAGGGAAAAATATAAGAAGAGGAATACCAAAAGGTTTGCCATACTTCTGGGTAGATTTTGGCATGGATCCTGGTTATGCCCATGTTATTGAGGACCAACAACTGTTTCCAATTAACTTTGCTGAGGTAAGCTTTTTAGAATTAAGAATAAGGTTTTTTTAATTTTAGATGTATGCAGAACTGAGAGTTAGTCCCGCAGACATCCATTATAAAGGGGGAAGCCACCAGACGGTTGGTATGTCTAGTGGACTACTGCCCGATTGATGATTGCAGGCTGTTATATCTATTCAAATCATACGGAGAACTTTAACGCGCGATGCATGATTCGTAGTTATTGTCACGTCATAGATGTCGCTACATAAGTATTGTATGAACTAGATTTAGCATAATGAAACAAACTTTACAATATTGAAATTATATACAATTTATATATTGTTTATTAATTTTGAATTGATTCTTTCAGGAAGTTATTGCCGGGATTTTAGATTTAGACCACACATCATGGAGGAAACCTCACAAAGAATATGGTGATCTACAGAGGAAGAAAGTATTAGAGTTTCTCAAGGAATGGAAACTTTTTGATCCTGTTAAAAATAAGGGTTAACTAGTGCACTCAGGGACATCAATTCAAAATATTCATCAGATGTCCTTGAGTAGGTACCAATGTGATTTTTTATTATTGTTCAAGTTACTTTGAAATACATTATTATGATAAAAGAACACCAATTTTCTTTTTATTCTTATCTCATCTATTAGTCTGATACCAGTGGTGGTTTTTTCTGAAGTGGAAAATAATCTTAAATCATATCATAACTCTATAGTGAGTCCCCTTGACTTACCACCATAACTATGGCATGTCTTGATGTCACTGCAACACCAGTCATAATTTTGTTGAGTTTACTCAATTCTACTTTAATTTATGAAATTGATAAAGATCTAATTTAGTTTTTATGCCTCTTGAAAAGACATGTATTTTGTGGGTGTACTATGCCAAATCGAATTACAAATAATCGAATATCAATTGATCGACCACTAAATACTCGAACGTTCATAATATCGAATGGCTATTAAATCGAACATTCAATACATCGCTCACTCTAAATATTATCTTTTATAGGTACATTTTAAAATTTTGTGTGAATTGCAATTGCACAGAGAAACTCATAATTCCATGTTGTTTTTATTTAAAGATTAAAATGTGATTTGTTATTTATTAGTAATATTTTTGTTTTTGTTGTATTCTTAAAAACTATCTTTCTATAAAATGAATATGCGACGCGTTGAACGCTCGATCAAACAAGCTTTCGATATTTTGAACACTCAATGTATTGAGTGTGCGATGTATTGAATGTTCGATTTAATAGCCATTCGATATTATGAACGTTCGAGTATTTAGAAGTTCGATTTATAGTGGTTGATCAATTGATATTCGATTATTTGTAATTCGATTTGGCATAGTACACCCGTATTTTGTAGTTACTATATTTTTTATGAATTCTAATATAAGGGTATATGGTAAGCAAAACAAGCAAATTATGTTTAAAAATACCGTAAAATGGGGTGAATAGAAACGCAGGGGTGAATAGGAACGAAAATGGTTACTGGATTTTAACGTTATTTAACAGGTTTTTCCAGCATTTAATTACTCCTATTTATCCATTAATTGTAATAAAAGGCGATGCTTATACAGAAATGAAGATAAAATATTTAACCAAAGTAAAAATTAAAATCAAACTTTCGTTCCTATTCACCCCTGCGTTCCTATTCACCCCGTTTTACCCGGTATATTATTATGATTTATTCTCTTCCTTCATCATTTCTTCTATTAATTTTTGTCTTTCTGCTGCTTGCCTCATTTTTGTAAGAACTAGGGATTCATAATCTCTATCAGAGATCACTGATGGCACAGTTGCTTCCTTCTTTGTGGTCAAAACTGGTCTCTCATTAACCCACTTTAATTCTAATGGATTTTCTGGTAAACCTGGAAAATAAATAAAATAATATTATCAGTACCAATTAAATTAAATAAATTATGTAAGTAAACTGACGTTATCAGTAATTTATGCATATTTTTTACTCAAACTTGACAGGACAGAATGGAAGAAAAAAAATTTGTGCGCTGATTCCAAATAAAACGGGACAAGGGCAGGAAGATGATGATAATTTTTTACTCAAACTTATAGTTGTTTTATTATAATAAGCTTAATAGTTTAATAAGTTTACCTTTCTCTAGTTCTAGTGCTAGTTCTGATGCTTCTTTACTTGCAAATTCCACCAATGCACTTCCTTTTTTCTTTGGGGATACAATTAAGGCCACAACATCACCATATTTCTTCAGGAATCTTCTAAGAGTATTCTCATCATAACCACCATTGCTTGAGTCATTCTTGTCTGCTTTCCACTTTATTTTAATCCTATTGAGACTTGAGTCCCACACAGGCTGGCTCATCATATTCATAGTTTTTCGTATTTCCTCTTTCATTCTTTGCTGTTCTTCAATTAGTAGTCTGTTACCTTCTCTTTGTAGCCTCTCAATTTCTGCAGCTAATTTTTGTGCGTCTGTTAAGTTAGAAGAGCCCGACTCAGCTTCCCGTTCCCGCCTTTCCAAATCTTCTTTTAGTTTTTGCCTTTTACTATCTAACTCTTGATGTCGAAGTTTTGCAGCAGCCTTAGCTCTAAGTACTTTGTCGTATGCTGCTCTAGCAGACACATCACATAATATTTCTAAAGCTTGTGATAATGCGTGGAAAGTTTCAGCAGCTTTGGGATCGTCAGGATTTTTATCTGGATGGCATTTCAATGCTTTCTTTCGGTACGCTTTTTTAATCTGAAATCATTAGAAACAACTGTGTTAAAACACTGGAAAGATGGGAAAGTTTAATTGCAATAAGTTAATAGGGAAAAGATAATCGGTCTTACCTCTGATTCTGTAGCTGTTATTGGAACTTCGAGTACGGCGTACAAGTCAACATCTTCGATATTTTTAGGTGCCATGTTAGAACGTTATTTTCAATCTAAACTTAATCTTTTGTCTTAGATTCTTTGATAATATAGTGGGGTAACAAAATCACAAGTTTTCTGTTTCACAACAATGCGACATACGACATTAGTCCAAAATTGACATTTGATAATGACAGAATTGACAGATCATAGACAATTTATAAAACCGCGTTTACACCTTCGTGTGCAAGGCTCTTTAAAAATGCAGACTTTCCATTCGCCTAGCCTGCCATTCTTGATGTCCTATTGTGAACTGTGATTCAGATGCAAGTTTTAGTCGATTTATCTATTATTGTCCACAGATATTTAAAAATTTCTTATCTCTTACATAATCTGTTTTATAACCTCTCATTGCAGCTGACATTATTTTGTTATTAAATTTAATAACGCTTTATTTGATGAGATTCAAAACAAAATACTAACTTAAAAGTACATAAGCGAGCACATTTAATATGTTTTCAAATTGCTTAAGTAAGTATATCTTTGAAAAACTATTAATATTCTTTTTTCTAAGCAGTCTACTCTTCACTTTGTATCATGTACTTTTCTATAAAATATTCGTTATTTTTCAGAACACCGTGCGTTTATTCGCACTGCGCCTTTGTTACGTTATAATTCTACTGCCACAGAACCTGTTGCATCGCCTGTACCTGCAGAGACTGAAGGTAAATACATATAATAATAATAATAATAATAAATTTATTGGACCATTGTTACAGTAGTTGCCTTAAATTTAAACAATCGTAACTTATTCTAGGTCTGTAACTATTTGCGAGCTTTGTGTAGTGTATATTGATAACCTATATGAATATTTTTCTTATTCCATTAGCAGCGTTAGTCATTAGATTGAGTTTCTATGCAATATAAATAATAAATAAATAAAACAAATGATTTACTTCCTTTGGCCACACCTGTATCCAACTCAGGGGATGATACTTATGTTGTTGACATACCAGTTCACAATAGGACTTCATAGAATATATTACTGTAGAATGAAATTTAAATGCCTATAATAATCCTTTGTATGTATTTCTCATAGATTAATGCCTGATATAATTTTATTTCAGATCAAGCTGCCAAAAAACAGATTTTGGATCACCCAGATTACTTTAATGTCCACAACTTATTTACCGTCAAAGATTTATTTGATGCAAGAGTTCATTATGGACACAAGGAGGGTTCACTCAATGACTACATGAGACCTTACATCTATGGATCCAGACTTGGGCATTTAATATTTGATTTAGACATAACTGCTGAACACTTGAGGAAAGCACTCAATTTTACAGCACATATTGCATACAGAGGAGGAATCATCTGTTTTTTCAACAGAAATGCCCTGAACTCACACTTGGTTGAAAGGACTGCACAGGAATGTGGAGAATATGCACACACAAGATTCTGGAGAGGAGGCATTTTCACAAATGCAAACCATCAGTTTGGTGCAGTCACAAGGTTACCTGATTTATGTATATTTTTAAACACACAGAATAATATACTGAACCAACACACTGCTGTCAGAGACAGTGCCAAGATGTTGATACCCACTATCGGTGTGGTTGACACCAACTGTAACCCCAACCTGATCACCTACCCAGTTCCTGGCAATGATGACACTCCTACTGCTGTAGAACTATACTGTAAATTATTTAAAGCTGCCATACTCAGAGGCAAAGAAGAAAGAATGAAATTTTTACAAGAAAACAACTAAAAGGTTTGTTTATTAGGAGAAAATGTAATTAAAATAGTTTCTAAAAATATAATATTTTATTTCAATATAACTGCTTACTAAAATATGTATCACATATTGGCACATACAAGTACCTAAGGATAAAATAATTGATAATCATAATATGGTCCCAATAGTTATCACCAATACATTTCTAAAACGAAGTGAATGCCTTTGCTATTATTAAGAAATTTTAACTATCAAAACATTAGTTACATTAATTTTTCAAGTTTGCAAATATGGGCATTAAGATTTTGTAAATTTAAGACAACATTAAAATCATCAATATCAGATTAAGCAATAACAATCAAATAACAAAACATATTTTCTTAGGTATTATTACTGATACAGGTAATCTTAAAAGGAAGACAATATTCAACTAAGTTCTTTTTGTGTATATTAATTTAATTATGCAATAATTACAAAATAAGGGGCACTGAATTTAAAATAATAAAATTAACAGAATAAAGTTTTGAAGTAAGTATATAAAAATAACAAAAATATATATTTTAAGCTTGACCATAATTTGTTCAGTTTTTATTCTTCTGGAACTTAGTTGTACTTACTATGAAATAAGATTTTAAAGGCTGCCTACATGATCATTGATCAGTCCTATATACAGATCCATCTGATCCAAAAAAATCTTGGCTACATTATAGCCTCAACAATGATTACAATTAAGAGCAAACAGCCAGATTGTTTTAGGTTGAGTGTTTTTAGATTCGTCTATTAAGGCTTACTGGTCACGAACATGTAGCTTTTTACGCGTATAATGATAAATACGCATCTTTGAAGCTACGAGTCCATGCACAGTAGACCTAAGATATGTCTCATTGATTTCTTCATGTATGGCAGTCTGTAGGTCAGAGACACAATAGACGAAATCCGGTTCATTGTCAACCAAGGAGAACTTTCCTCATCATATGTGGATGAGGGTTGTAACTGTTGTCTACTTCGCGGCTCTCCCAGCTTCCAGTGATGCACTTGGAACTGCACAGGTACTGTAGGAGCGGAATACGGTATTTGCCGCAGAAGTCGACGAATTTGATATGCTCCACGCGGTTGTCGAAGAAGACGCCTGCAATGAGAATTTATTTTATCAGAACTAAACATTACAGTATTTTTCTTATGAAAGACACAGTCATCGAAAAGGTAGAATGATCTGTATAATATCATCATTGTTCAACCCAAAGAACATTTTGGAACAAAGCCTTCCCGTAACATCTCAGAACGACCGTCCCTCTGCGATTTTCGCACTCAGCGTGTTCCCGCGAGCCAAATCTGGGTTATGGCCTATATCGTACGACACTGGGCCCCACAATCATTTTAAAATGAACCCTTCCAAGTCAGTTTTGTTGCTTCACCTTCCGATTTCGATAGCTTCTCCAAAACATTTTGTAGCTCGGTCCAAACCATAAAATTAAATACTCGATACTTATTAAGAACCAGGAATTGCGGAATAAAGCCTAATAAAACCGTTTTATCAAATGCAATAAAACTTTTAGTTCCTCAATGCAATAGATAGCTATAGCGTACGAGACTTGATTGTTGATTGTAGCCGATTTAACGAAGGCTACAGCAAGGTCATTTTGTCTTGATGCAATGATGCTTGAGAGCTGACATCCTGATCACTAGCTTCCGATCATTTATAGTTTTTCTTGGAGTTTAATTAAGATATAACCGGGGAAATGTCTGTATTCTTACTAAAGGCACACCTCGGCCTGAAGTCTTTTCTTCTCGTTTTAGGGGGAAACCTTGCCTGCCTAAATGCCTAATAAAGCCTGGACTAATGGGAGAAAGATAACGTTAAAAATCGGAGATTGTAGGATTTTTACCTCACTAAAAATAGAGAAATTGATCACTTTGCGCACTTGGAAGTGTCGTGACCTCTTAAAGATCGATCCGGAGCCCCTCCGTGCAACGTCACATCCCTGGGGAGACTAAAATGAGCTACTCTGAGCCTCACTATGTTCGGGAGTAAGTGATTATTGTGCCACTTTTTTTCTTGGGATCAGTTGGTTGGCGGACCGAGTCTTCACTCTTTAAGTGCCCGTGAGGCCGTGACCCTAGAGTACCCTGCCTGCAGATTTTGATACATACGTTTCGTCGTTGTAGGCAACGAGACCTTCCCGATACCTTCTCCGCACGGAATCTTAATTCCGCTCGGCGGTGTCCATCTAGATCAAAACGGTCTCACAGAAGACTTTTCTCTTCAGTTATCAGTATCTGCCAGCATAGCCGTCATTACTGCTGGCGATGAAGATCCGCCGCTGAGAACTCAGCTAGCCTTCAGTGTGGCCATTTGCCGTGGCTTCTTGTCCAATCGTATACAGGTACTGACCAAAGCAGCCATACGTAGTCAGTACTTAAGTGAACCTATAGGAGATGCGGTCTCCTCTTTTCAGCTAGGTTTCGAATTTTAGCAATGCGGCTTTGGCAACTCGCTTCACGAAAATTGCGGCTAGTGTAGCTGCTCGCGTCTGAGTTCAGATCGATGAAGAATCGATTGTGCCCGGAATCGTCCTGATACGCTACAACCACTTTGACAAATGTCATGAATCCGGTTCCTAGGACCCTCGACCTAGGGCTTAACTGTTAGTTGAATACTCTCAGTTAAATATATGTGATATGTTTTGAGTCTTAATCTTCCTTATCTCTACTGCCTGTGTCTACTAGTTCGGGCAATAGGAGCGCGAAAATATTATGAAAAATTTACTTTCTCCTCACACATTCACCTACTTCAAATTTTATCGGAATGCGTGCAATAATAATAAAAGCATCGACGGCCTCGTGTCGGTCTCGCATTAATTGGCTTCAGTGGCTGGATTACGGAACATATAAGCCCGGCCCCATTGATTAGACACTAGACAGATATACCGATAGGTATTGTATTACGTACTTATCTAGTTAATTTATTTTAAGTAGGACATAATAAATTGATACGTCTGCAAACATTTAGGCGATAGGTATTCCTACAGCCAAAATGGTTACAAATAGTGGGATTAATTTTGCCAATATCATTTGGTGACTACATAAAATGGGATTAGGTAATGTTTACCAAGGTCTACACTCTCTAAATTGCCACAGGGTGTCCCTAATGACATCAAAACCGCTCTCACTCGTCGTTGGTGGCCGAACCAATTACCGATTCTAGTTGCTGGCCATACCTTTACACGGTTTTTAATAATTTGGCTGACTGGTGGATTAGCTCCTGAAATCGTATACCTAATCGGTGAGACGAACGGAAATACACGGCCACAAAACTGTATCAATTATTTGGAATGGTCTTAAAATACCTAAATTATTAGTTAGGTAGGTTTCGCAATTAATATTAGAGAGTCAAAGAGAACACGAACGCTAATTGCGATTTTTACTTGGATAGGTACCTACTGGATAATTTAAAGATTCAGTTTTTATCTTAGGTGCTTACATATCTACGAACACTTCCATTTATTTTCTGAAACGTGATAAAATATCTTAGATATCAATGTTACCTTTGCATTTAGGATTGACACAGCATTGAGCAGCTCCGAGGTATCTCATCAAGGTGAGAGGCACTTCGCCAGCCCTGATGGGGATCTCATGAAGCTTGATAGTTCGCCCAGCCAGCTCCAACAAAGATGGCGGCTGTAACGTCATATCTCTGACGAACCTCACCACGAGAGGGTTGTCGCGAAGACTTAACTGTAAAGTAATATTTATAATTTAAGCATTTCATCATCATTATCATTTTAGCCGAAAGACGTCCACAGCTGGGCATAGGCCAACCCAGGCGTCGCTACAACCACCGGTCTTGTACGTTTCGTATCCATTGGATTTTCATCCATTGAAGCATTTGAATTCAATCAAAAACCTACATCTTCATGCTGAAAATTAAAGTCCTAGGAGTCATTAGTAGCAAGAATACACACTTAAACATGTTGCATAAATAGAACGGCAAAAATATTTACCCATAAAGTGGTCATCAACCCATAAATTAAGCTAATTGGGATTTAGATTAACGTAAGTACATTGTGTATTCAATAGCTCCAATCAGCTCCATTGTGGCTGTTATTTTAAGTATTGTATGTAGGTATGTAAATAACATGTGAGTCACCTGTTGTGTGTAAAATAACAAGATTAAAGATTGTCATTCGGACGACATCGATCGGTGAATAGACGTTAAGCTGCTTATAATAGAATACCTCATGGATTTACACATCACAAAGATACCTAAGTACTTAAACAAAAACAGGTAGCAGCTACCGTGTTTCATTAAACAATATTGTATGTAGGTACTAAATAACAATAGCAAGGCATCACATAGGACCTCCAGGGAGATCTGACATCTATGTATAGCAACGACAATACAGTGGCTGTATGGTCGTTGATGTATAGTCTCATATATACGATCATGCGACTCTAAAGCCAATACAATAACTGAAGATCTCATTGTTAGAATGTAGGTAAGTTCACTTCTCACCTCTGTCAAACATCTTAGCTTGATTATTTGCGTAGGCAAAGTCTTCAATCTGTTCTTGTGGATCAACAATGATCGTAGTTGATTCAGTCTAGCGATGCTGGCCGGTAGTTGCTCTATTAGATTGTCGCTCAAAACTAACGCCTGAAGCCCTGTCAAGTGTCCCACGGACTCCGGGACTTCCACGATTTGGTTACCTCCTAATGATAGAATCTGCAAACTGAAAATAATACAAAAATCAGGATTAAAATAAAAAATATCGACGTCGCAAGAATGCACCCGGACAGATGGGCGAAGAGTAGCATTCACACATTCACAGTCACTGTACACCTGCAGGGAGGACGACGACGTCGAGGTACTTCCACATTCACCGTGTCGACCACGACCAGTATGATGATGTGATCGTGTTCATAAGGAAAACTTGGCCAGAGATTACCTAAGACAGAGCGATTTAGACGAAGGGTGGATGCTTTGGCCAGCCTTTGCTAACGGCTACAGCCTGTAGGACACGATATGTATAGGCAAATAAAAAGAAATTAGGTTAGTAACCTACTCGAAATAGCAAAGGTCATTATGCAAACATGGGGAAGTAAGCCATCTAATTACAAATTCGAATATGCCTTTGTTTCGGACATGTTTTGACACACCGTCAAGTGTAGTTAGCTCTAGACTCTAGCCACATGCACTGAACTAGCTAATAGATTGGACTCAAGGGTGCAACGAGTGCGGGATCGATTCTTGCACGGAACAAAATTTCTCTGCGGCCTACAGATGGTACTTCCAAGGTTGGGTGTTTGTACATGTCATATTACTATACTAAAAATTCGTCCACATGCCAAACATGTGCAGGAGAACCTTCTGGAAATAAAATTACGTAGTCGGGGATTCTGCGTCACGCCCCAATTTTACCCAGAGCCAAAACATTGTATAGACTCTCATTTAATAAGATTACATAGACAAGCAAATATCACCTAAGTAAGTATTATGTAGTATGTAAATAAGAGATAGGTACAAAAGATAGTTTGTGGCTATAAACTATCTTTTAGCCATTTTGCGACGTCTAGCCACAGAATAAACGATAACGAACTTAGTACAAGTAATATATGTATTTTATCTATACGCGTCAGTGGACAGAGATGTAGTGCTGCTATCATTCGCACATAATGGCATGATACAGCATTTTGATATCCAGAGAAACTGTAGTGTTTGTCTGTTTGAACCGCCTGATAACAAAAAGTATATCAGTTTTGACATGATATGCAAAAATTGCTACCAGCGACGTAGACCAGATAATAAAGACATTATTTTTATACATAAACTTAAGTACTTACCTACAAATGCTACAAATACATAGTGAATTATTTTTTAGTGGTACTTAAATCATTGTTGACTTGACACCAAACTTGTGCTAGATAGATGTCTTCATTCTATTTTAACAAAGGTTTTATTTAAATAGTAGGCAATTAAATAGAAGTTAAACGTTTATTTTGTTTAATTACTGACGTTGATTGTAAAATATGTATGTCCACAGTGACCCGTAGGTAGGCGATTAGACAAAGAGCTTCAATGTTTAATGTTTATAAATTCGCGATTGTTATTATGAGAAGATAGTGAGAAGCATTGAGATAAGTAATCATCTATGTGCAGGTATACAAATGGTATCGTGTGCAACCAGATACAGGTAGGTAGCTCAGACAAAAAATTAAATTTAAACATTAGATTTGAGTTTTACCAAGAAACAAATAAGTAATATTCACCTGTTAAGTTTCCATATGTCCTTTGGTATGTTGACTATATTGTTTCCACCTAAGTATAGGTACCTAAGAGATATTATATCTAAGACTTGCTCTGGAAAGAAGTTCAGCTGATTTCCGCTCAAATTAAGCTCTCGCAGCGAACATTTGTTACTAAAAAACGATTTGGGTAGCGACTCGTTCGTGAGTTGATTATGTTTTGCTATCAGCGATGTGAGCCGACAATGTTTAAAGATATCAGGGAGTATCGTCAGTCTGTTGTTGCTCACGTCCAATATCTTCAAGTTGCTAAACCTGTTTATCGTTTCAGGCAGTGCCTTTATCCTGTTGTTGTAGAGAAGTATTATCTCGTAATTTTCTGCGCAATTCTTCTCGTCAACAATGCCTTTTAGTTCTGATGATAGGCTGAGCGTTTCCAACAATTGACTCGACAGATCGAGGGTCTTCTGCTCCCTGGTGTCACTGTCACAGCTATCCGATGTGTAACATTCCATTTTTTCTAACTGCGTCGCCCGACGTCGGTCTTGGTTTCATTTGATGTGGTGCAGTGAATTAAAATCACATCGTACTGAGGTGTGACAGCGGCTAGCGGACCGCTCGCCTCCTACGCGGCGCACGCGCAACTACTCTTGAGAGCGATAGCGTCTGCGTACATAAGTATTCAACTTGATTAAAGTTTCCCACAATCGCATGTGGCGTGATTCTTCGCCTGACGTACATTGCGTGGTTTACAAAGAATCAATAACTCATACAGCTAGAATAACGTACGTCCGCGCGCAATGTATCACAAGTCAATAAAAATAGTCGTGTGTAAACAGATCCAGTATTTTGAATACTTATATTGGGGCCTGCTGTGTTACATAATGTAACGCAATAAGTTGTTATTGAAGGACCTGACCCCAAAAATCTAGTCCTACTAAAACAATAGCTGGAGTAACACAAATTGAGACTTGAATGAGGTAGGTAGGTACAGTCATTAAGAAACATGTTTGTAAGTTTAAAATAAGATGTTCCGTGTCAGGAACTATGCTTTACTTTTACAACTTCATTTTATTATACTTATAAAAGAGTAAAAGATTTTGAATAAAAATAAAATCGAACATTTTATAAGAATTTGATCTAGTTATTAGTTAAATAGTGCTATAATGTAAACTAGGTTTTAGATGTTTACTTTGCTTCTCTGAATGCGTATGTTCGCTGTTAAAATATAGGACTGCCTGACAGATTTGTATGTTCTTGATCAACATCAACTTTTCGAGTAACACTCCTATGTTATTTGTGTCATGGAGCTTCCTACGAGTAAAACCGCTCACTTTGTCACAAACTGCAACCGTGAACGTAAGTGAAACCGTGATGTTATTATTTTTACGAAATCTCATAATATACAAAACATTACGTTATTGTTTTTGGTAATATTATCGAGAATATCGTTATTTACATTTGTTTCTCGCTGATGGTTATCTGTGGCTGAACTGTTTTACTGAATGAGCCCATGAAATAAATGCATTTTATCACTAGATGTCGCTGTAAAGCGTTTACGTGACGTCACCTTCGTGCGTTCAGTAATCGAAGGTCCGAGTGAATGCCGAAACTAGCCGAACGAACGAGTACAAGTCTGAAGAAACTAAAATCTGTCGTACACTTTAGTGATGTAAATTTTGAAAAATTAACAAAATGATATTGTAAAACCGTAATAAGACAGTCTTATTTTGATTTCAATTGTATCTTAGTGATATTGTTTTGACTATACCATCCTTAACTTGTATTTCGTCGGCAAAGTGAGTTCAGTGCGAGTGCAAGGGTGGTAACGAGAAATGTGAAGCATCTATGAAGTTCAGGATTCTAAGGCCGTTTATTTTATACCTATAATAATGAGCGGACGCCCTAGGACCACGTCATTCGCCGAGGGCAGCAAATCCGTTCGAAAGACTTTCGATAATCAGCCACCGAAACCACCTCTTGGAGGCGTAAAAATCAGTAGTAAGTACCTACCACCTAACCATTCTTTTGTCGGCCATCGTGATTTCTTACGCCTGTGACGTATTTCGATACTGACAATTTTAAAAATGGCTGCAAACTGCCACAAACCCAACTTCTAAGCACGTAATTTACCAAAATTTTGTAAGTTAATCAATATCGACAGCATTTCATGTCCGCAGTATTTCAAAAATGGCCACAGGCAGTGCTTAGCCTCTGCCACATAAGCCTGGCGTGTGACAGATAAATCGTGTCAAAATATCTATTGGAGCAGTAATGCGTCTTATTCGAGATTATCTCTCGGATATTTCATGAAATTGTTAGTTCTGCCTTTTTGTTTTCTATCATCTCAATCCATTTCATATATTTCGCCTAGTTACGGGAATTCATGTTTTATAGAAATTACTAATGAGTCTTTGAGGTTACTTGCTATCTATCATGACGTAATAAATTAGGGTTTTTTGTATAAAACCAGTAGCTATTAATTACTTGATGGAATTTTGAACGCAATTGTTCCCCTCCTGTAGTAGGGTAAGGCATTAGTTTGGTTGGAGAGCTGTCATGAAGGCCCATCTATCTTGCTGTTGTTCCACATCAATTGCTCAGTTCTTGGTCTCTTAGTTATCAACAACTTTTTAGTTTTGATCTAGTTTCTTTGCATGCTGAATTTAATTTTATTGCCTATAGGAGTTAAGATGGAATCTTCTGATTGTTTAGCTTCAGATTATTGATTAGCTTAGTTGAATATCCAAGAGTAACATATTGAACTGAGAGGATTCAGTTTACATTAACATCAAAATGCAGTTCCTATTCTTTCATATTAAACATTACCATACTATTTTTCATATATTTATAGTTTCTACACCAGTAAAATTTTATTTACATTAAGATCTAAAAATATAGCTTTTAAGCAAGCTGTATGTAGGTATTAATATAGTAGAGAGGTAAATTGGTAGGAATTTTAATTAAGCATGAAGTTATGTTTGACACATAAAAAATATAATTTGATCATAATTTTTATGACATACATTTAGATAAGCAATAATTGAGAATAAGTAGGCTTATTGAATAGCCTGAACAGTAACAAATTATTAATGTTTTCTTCATTTAAATTAATGTTATGTCGGATGGGTCATATTATCCTTGTACAATAATAAGTATTAATTGGTAACTAGTGTGTGGGAAATCCAAAGCTTTACTCAAATGGAGCTTCTTGTAAATTACTGCTCTTTATAAAATAAAATTTAAATATATAGTCTGTTATATCATTTTTTTAAACAATGAGTTGTGCATAATATCATGGTTCTAGAGAACCAAAGGCAGTCTGATTTTCACAACAATTAATATTCTAAAAAATTATGTAGGTATTCATGCAAAAATTAATATAGTTGGTACCTATCAAAAATTAAGCTAAATATTTATCATGGTAGAGTGATAAAAAAATTCAATCATTGTTTGGAAAGTCTCATGGTACTAGGCCAGGTAGAAGGAAAATGCACTCAAGACAATCTGTCTCTACCTATAAGGGCCTCCAATTAGGTAGACTATCTATCTAATTAGAGGCCCTTGCAGGTTGATAGTTCCAAGCCATGCACACTGCAGTTGTATGCAAAACATAGAAGTGCAAAGTATAAAAACTGTAAAGAAGGATTACAAAAAACAGTTTTAGAAGTGAACAGAACTGTTGTCATAATGATTTATCTACCTACATTTTTATACTGTCAGATCAGCTGTTTTTGTTAAGGTTTGTAGGTTTTTTGAACTTGACTGGTTCTAATTTATCTTTTATAGCTTCTGCTTGAGGCTTTGCTTGCATGTTAACTGGAAATTATCTCAAAGAACATATTCCCAGCATTGCATTATTACTTGAAACGGTTCCAGCATCAGACCACTAAATGTTTAGTGAAGCACCAGGAGTAGTAGCCTGAGTCTGTGTTTCTTGGTAGCTACAGCTTAGGGGTTCTTCAAGTTATGAGTGATTAGGTTACTTCAGTGCAAGCATGCTCCATCATCAACCCTATCATTGCTTACGATCGGTGTAGTAGTTCACATTATCAAATCGGAACATATCAATATGTATTAAAAATAACTCGGCAAGTGTGAGTCGGGCACGAGTCCGACTGAGAGTTTCAAAATTACTTCTTTTTGTGACTTAACTGTGAATTCCTTTACATTTTTTCCTTTACTTGTGCTATGAGATCTTGCTTCATGCCAACTTTCAGAATTCCAGGTCAATGGGAGGTTCCCCATATATTTTGATTTCTTAGTGAGTGTCAAAATATCATTATCATCTCAGCTGATAGACATCCACTGCTGGACATAGGCCCTAGCGCCAAAATATGCAAACAAAGCATAAACAACCATATCTTTAGATTGCAATACAAATTGTATTTTTTTTTAATCCTGCTTGGATTAACAGACCTGAGTGTGTGTTATTAATTTCGGCTTCATACCTCCACACATTCCTCAGAAAAGAGGGTTCCACACTTTATTCCATTCAAATACCAATAACTAATACCATTGGTATTGGTTCCAACTCATATTTGAAACAAGTTTAAAATATAAAAAACAGCAAGCAGAAATGCAGTAGCAAACTGAACCAACTACTAAAAAAAAACTAATAATAATCAACTTTATTATAATTTTAGATTTTTTTCCTCATTTTGCTATTACGGTATATTATTTTATTCTCTCAAAAACCTCGAATATGAATAATTAAAAATAAGTAAATTATAACAATTGTAAAACATCACAAAAACTAACTTTTGGTATAATCAGCTAAACTAATATTTTTCTAAGTCGTGCTATCGAAGAGTAGGTTAGTCGTACTAGGGAATCCAATCCCAAAATGCGGGACCCCGCATGTCTACGGGATCGATTTTTTTTTATAAGAAAATTGGGTTCAAATGACGCGCCGCCATTCTGATTATTCTATTAAACCCCGCACACCCTCATTAATAAGTGATGTACTAACATTACATAGAACTTGTGAAGTTTTTGTAGAATTTGTATAGAGACTATTTTATTTTCAGTGTTTTTACTTTGCAGATAAATCAGTTTTGAATTTTGTTTTGATGTTGTCCGAGTATCACAAGTGGAACGGAACGTAATCAATGTCAGTTTAGGTACTCTAGTAGGGATTTCCCCACACAATTTACCTTCCCATAAACTGATTATTTTCTTTAAAACATCATTATTTTGAATTGTTAATAAATAATGAGTAATATCTTTAGTAATAATAATACAACATATTTTGAAATTAACATGACCTTATTTCATTTTAGGGTTTCAAACCTCAGTTGATAACAATAGACTCACTCACTCACTCCTAATCATTCACTCGCTTCATTCCCCGCGTGCGCGCGGTCTCTTTATTGTCCGTCTTTCAAGATCCTTTTTATGAAGCCGAAATTAATATCAAATACTTAAATCTGCTGCCCTTGGAACAGTGAAAAAATTAACGCAATCTGAAGATAAGGCCGTTTATGCTCCGTTTATGGCGCATATTTGTACACTCGAAAGGATAGCAAAACCAACATATCCTGTTGGTATTCTGGTTGACCTAGAATCCAGACAGACGAGAAATAAGATGTAGCACAAGTAGAGAAAAAAAGTCTGATAACCATAAAATTATATTAACATTAAACTTCTTCCTATACTATCTACTAATCTATCAACATATTAAAGTTAAAGCAGTAAATTACGACCACGTCAAAATATAAGAAAACTAATTCATTTTTAATTAGGTTTGACTGGGCTAAGTGCACCAACGCCAAGTTGGTATTCGTTCGGAATAGAAAATTAAATAATATGATTTTAAACAAATACAAATGGTATTAGCTTTTTGGTATTAGAACGGAATCAACCGGATCCGTTTTCGCTGACTTAGGCACGAATCCTAAAAAGTTACTTGTGCGTTTATAGATAACATATACGATACTTACAAACAAAATTTTTCTTTTTCCTCAAAATTATCATTGTAGTTACTCAGATGCCCGCGAAACGAGACACAATAGTAAAACAATAACAGCGCGGTCTCATAGGACCGGTTGGGGATTCAAACGTTAACCTAAGTAATTATTATTTAATAACCAATATCTCAATTTGTAAACTGTTTTTGAGCATGTTCTCCATGCTATGGACTGTTCTGTTGTCTCTGTTAGCTGATATTATTGCATCTGATAATTCTGCTAAAGCCACTATGTACAAAAACATGGTAGCAATATCTACTACACAAGATCCAGATCCAGTCAAGATCCAGTTAAATTCAACGTCAATATTGCTATAATGATAAAAAGCAGAAGATTAAGATTACGACATATAAATTGTTTTATAACATTATAAATATTCCCATGGCACTTTAAGGCATGTTTTTATTATTAAAAAAATATTGATTAATTAATCTAGTATCCAATGAAAGTTAGCAGGCTATTAATATCATGTAGGTCTTATGATTAACGTTTGAATCCCCAACCGGTCCTATGAGACCGCGCTGTTATTACTCAGATACCCGCGAAACGAGACACAATAGTAAAACAATAACAGCGCGGTCTCATAGGACCGGTTGGGGATTCAAACGTTATGATTAGTTCATGAATCCCCGACCGGTCCTATGAGACCGCGCTGTTATTGTTTTACTATTGTGTCTCGTTTTGCGGGTATGTGATAGGTTAAATACGTAACGATCATAACATCGCCAACGTGACGCCTAGTGTGAAAGCTACGCGTTTGGTGATTAAAAAAACTACTAAGTGGTGGGGCCCTTCACGGTTAACAGTTAGATTAGACGCTTGCGACTTGTGCATTTTACTAACATAACGTTCAACCTTGACTACACGATTCGTGGCTATTGCTAACGAGATCGCTGTTTTGTTATATTTTTTCGTAAGTAACGTTCGGTTTTGTTACAAGCAAAATCATTCTAAAGGAACCGTTTTTTAAATGTTTTGAGTAAAGAAGTCGTATTTATAATGCACGCATTTTCGCATTAGGATGATGTAAATTGTAATAAGCAGGTGGTGATTCGAATTTATACCTGTAATAAATACGGTTTTGATAAGTTTTATTTGCATCTCTGTATCACGTTTAGTTTATTAGATATTAGTCAATTGTTGCCGGTTATCGGTCGCGTTATCAGTGACTGTCGTCGATCTTGCTATCTCGCGGTCGACATGACCGCACCATCCTGTCATTCGCGGAAGAACCGTGCCAACGCACTCTCGGTTTTCGAGTTGCCTTTCGCTCGACGGCCGGTCACAGTCGACCGACGTGGTCGCCAGAGCCGGTGCATGTTGCAAAATTACCAATTGGTTCGTTAACCCACTTCCTCAGTGGTGCGCCGTTGCGGCAGCTATCCGGTACGCGAGTAATTTGAAAACAATCTGTCGTTTTGTTCGGTACTTACGAACGCGTGTCAAATATTATACAGTGAGTAACAGTGCAACTTATACAGTTATATCATTAAACACTTGGTGGCGATCTGTGAAACGTGATGTGATACATATGTATTTTATATCAAGATAATTCAGTGAAAAGGCCAATGAGAATGATAGTAATCTGTGCTGTGCCTGTGCCTCTTGTGGAAGACCTTTTGTTGTGTAGAAAACTCTATAAAAATAATGTTAAGACGACGAGGTACTTACACTGTCAATGCTGATCCTGATCATCGGCATAGCAGAGTAAAACCAGCTGAACCCTCGTTTGTTACCAAAAAAATTGGTAGGTTACAATTTGTCACCAGAATTTTACATAACTTTATCGTAAAAACATTGTGATATTTGACGTACGACTTTACAACTGCCAAAATATTATCGTGGGTAGGAACTACCTAAATGTCGTTAGATAATCTTAACGTTGTCTTTTTGATATCTTGATAAACAGTTAAGATATTGAACTATTTATGTACAAGTGTCATTTTCCGCTTTGTATGAATAAAGCTATGTTTGTAATATCAACTTCTGTAAATCCTTCTGTTTTATTATAATAGAACAATGCTATTGTTTTGAGTGCGATCCGACATCGGCATGTTAAAGTGCGCAGGAACGCAGTTTTATTTTACTGTTGAAATGACAACTCACAACTAGATACTTATAATAACCGCTAACCTCTGAGCCGAGATATCAAATATCTAATCATTCCATAATTAACTTACGTCGTAGCAGGGATAAAGGTCATTTCCCAAGTTAAACTACTCGAGATGACATGATGTGCTACGCTTGCCTCTAAACCCAACTTCGTTCATATTCATGGAACGTATTATGGAAGGTGTTTAACTTTAATACATTTTGTTGACACCAGTTTTAAACCATATTAGTAGAGCTTAAAATGCGCGATATAATTAAATTTACAATTACACAACTAAATATAATACGATTTTAGGTGCCGATAACCAAAACTTGATGACGATCAAAATGATTAATAAAAATATATTGTCTACTATAAAACAATAAAATATGTCACAAATATTTCACGTAACATTTTGATAAGATATTAATATTATGTTCTAGATCGAATTCGGCAAAGTGGACTAAACAATCATTATTAATTTAGTCAGAATCTAACTAACACAAAAGTATAAAACTTAAATATGAGAGTCACGCATGGCCTTTGTGCATAGTGTGCATAGCATCGCTTATTGTTGCTAGCGCACGCGGTAGGAAAGTGTTTAATTATGTACTAATGAAGGCAATTGTATCTCAAACCCTATGTTGGTGCGTAATTAGCTGCAATTTTGTTTACAAAACCATTATGATAAATCTGGTACTTACCGGTATACGTGGTAGTAAGAAATCAGCCTAACCCACGCAATTTCCGTGTGTTTACGTTTTTTCGTATAAAATCTGCGACAATGCTAACGTCATAAGTTCATAACCAAGGCCTCCCTTGGAAATGCGCCCAGATTTACCCCGCTAGAGATAAATCACTGCGATATAATTAGAAAAGCGGCATCATATTTTAAAGTAAGAAAGCCTCTTAACAAAGCGTTTATTAAAGCGAAGTGGGTGTTCTTTAATCACAGCTACAAGGAATTTGAGTCCGAGCTATAATATTATGTAACAAGTAGAGTGTAGCTTGGCTTCGATGACTCAGTCTGCCGGTGCTACTTTCCTATCATTTTCGTTTATTATGTTTTGTTTACACTCATTATTAAATGAATTGGTGGCGGGTTAGATGCTTATACGTACACGGATGTTTATGAAACTAGTCCTAGTAATTCCTATAAATCAGGACGACAAAATTTTGGGGAACATAAGGCTTCTAATGCGATAGGATAGTAAAAATTCTATATTCTTTCGACCATAAATACTAAAGGAGCTACTCGTTCTGATTAAACGCATCACCTCCGTCCCGTCGTCGTGGGTACAATTAAATATCAACACTCATCAATACATAACATCATTACCCTTTGTCCTTTCATGTGCACAGGTTTTAAAAATAAATATAATCTTAGATTTTATTTATTAAGCAGAACCGTAATCAGCTGATTTATATCTATCAATTCTATTAAATTATCAATTCTAATTTTACATCGTTTGTGCACAACATATGAATGAAATCCTCGCACTTGACATGGGGTTGTTCCAATTCGAACATGAGGAGACTACGCAGCGTAGCAACATGAAGGCGCATTTTATTATAAGGTGAGCGATGCGTCATAAAGCTGGCACGACCGGTTCCCCCATTATCCGCGGTTAGTCTCTTGCGACAATAGGGCCTTGGTCGAATTCAGAGACGGAGAGCGTGCGCGTTAAGCGTAAAGAACCGCAAACACGGTGTCGCTTTACAAGAACATTGAACAATGGCGTTGTTGTGCACTCCACATACGTGTACTAAAGCTAACTCGCTGTGCTGTGAAAATATAATTATAATATAGACGATCGTTGTTTGGATGATTAATAGTAACTTTGTGTTCGGAACGTATCATATTTTAATATTGTTTATTCGTCAAAACAATTAGACCATACAATACTAGTTTCTGACAGAGCTTCGCCCGCGTGATTGTAGAAAATACGTAGCTTAGATCACTTACAATGCTGGTGAAGGTGTTTAAACCTCTCAGTAGTTTTTTTAATTTATTAATTACAAAGAAAAATATTAAAATACAATTATCGCGACATAATATTGTGTGAATGTTTAAAGAACACTTCAGTATTAGTATAACTTGCTGTAAATAATTACTCGATTTTTTTATATTTAAAAAGTGGTCAGCTCGATTTCATAAAAATCACTGGTCCAGTGTGGTATTTAAAAAAAATGTAATGACAGCACGGTCGTCTATACTCTGCCGCAACTGCGTTATCCCGTGAGGTTTGTGGTGGGCTTGAGGTGAAAGGTGTGTTTGGAAAGTATGTTTACATACATAGTTTGATGCGAGCGATAAAAAGTCGATGCAGTACCAGAGTCCGATCTATGTTTTTAAAATTCTCACTGGAAAGTTTGATATGACTGTTGTCCAGTGTTGACTTGCACCAAGGGCCCGACCATCGGCCCTTTAGGCCCTAATACTACCAAGGGATGTTGGTCTCTGTTATGTGAAGCATTCAGGAGAAGGCGTTATAGTGTACGTTAATAAACAGCGTTGTATCTATTGATTGCCGAAAATGACTTAGAGGTCTAAAGCAAACTAAAGGTGTGAAGGCAAAGACAGGAATGACCTGAAACTGAGCATAATCAAAACGAAATAAAGCGAGTTCAGCTGTCTCTCCAGAACGCCGTTATCGATCTGCTTCTACTTTCGATACCTTGGGTCAAGAGGTAGGCGTATCACACCGAATAGAGTTGATCTATAGATATGATAGAACTCTCAATTTTACGTTAGTTACAAAAAAGTTTTGCATATTTTCAAGTCGCTTACTGAACTGGAGTAGACATCGATAACAAGTAAAATGGTCAATTTTTTACGCCACCGATCTAAATTAATTCTTCATTAATTTTGACCACAATATAGAAGCAGGTGTCAAAAAATACAGGTGACATTTTTGGCTCTGTTTCTATTCGTTACGGTGCGGTCAGTGCTGTCAATCTGTTCTTGTTATTTTCCCTCATACGTGGTGTTCGATGTTCAAATATTCTTATATTATTACAAAATCAATTTGTAACATTGAAGTGGAAGCGTATCGAGTGATAGGTGCGTGGTCCCGAGGCCTTTCACGTGCCGAGAACCCAACAAACTCCGCCAAAAGTTCTAATCCAATTGCCGCGAGTCCATGACAACCATAATTCTATTAGCGTGCCTATGTACTCACCTATTGGCTGTAATAGTGATTACTTTCTGCGTAATAAATAAACAACAGTTCTACCCGTAAATTATCGATTGTGACCGTATATTTTAATTAAACAAATTAATTTTAAACCAAATTCGGTTTGTACTCTGTTTAATCAGCTTTCAGAATAGCTGAACGTGACAAAAACAGATGTTTTTTTTTTATCATAGCTTGTTTTGAGATATTTTCACCACTAATTTCTGCATTTATCTGTAACGCACACACACATAATTAAGTGGTTGTTGGTGCTGGTTAAGGTAATAATTTACAGGATGAATCTTTCTACTGGACTATATCGACTATGTGGGCTGTCCCACATAGTCGATATATCGATATAGTCCACTCGAATTTATACAGAGAGACTAAATTATAAAGATTAGAAAAAATATTATACAGATAGACTATGAGAAATTGCGAAAAATAGTCACTGAGACTCGGGACGATTTTTATGAAAACTATAGCTTCATATATTTCTACTAAGAATTGAACATGTTGATTTTGAAAAAGGCACCTTACACTTCTTTTTGTCTTGATAGATTCTAAAATAACTAGTGTAATTACGTTTATGAGGATCTAATTATACGAGAAAAGACTAGCCCCTTTTAGCTCAGCCCATCAGCTTTCCAATTATGTGAGCGCAGTGTTTGCCCTGACGTGCAATTCTACATTATCAAGTGGTGCGTCATGTTTTATAAAGGCACTCTATGTATTACATACTCTACGTAGGTATATAGTTTCCCCAGGAGCCTGCTGTTCAGGTTGCTTGGCATTTAAGGCCAGACAGTATTTTTCATTGCTCAAAAGCAGTATTTTGACGACTGCGACACAAAAGTTTATCTTCACTGTTTTGATAGAAGACTAGCTTCTGCACACTGGCTTTGACCGCGTTAAAGTAGAAAATATATAATTATGTCATTCAGTGATAAAGTAGCACTCTACTGGTGACAGAACTTTTAAAATCGGTTCAGTAGTTTTAGACTTTATTAATTACAAACAAAATATACGGAATTTACAACAACGAAAACGGAACGGTTTACGGAATTGGCAACTAGAAGTATATAAAATTACTCCTTATAACAAGAACTATCCGCAAGTGAAAGTTCAAACCGTCAAAATCGATGCAGGCGTTCCGTAGATTAACCGCAAAAAACAGACTAGTAAAAAGCTGCTGTTTTGTTTGACATAAAAAACAAGCGTTTGTTAAACGCAGACGATTTTTATTAGACTGTAGTCAAATTTCTTCAGTTTTCACTAAACCGTGGATAGTAATTAGAATAATATTCTAAGTAACGTCAACTTTCCTGAGTTCAAGACTTGACTGTGCTAGGCTGCACTTGATGAAATAACTATGGGAAAGACTAGCTCGTGGAGTGCTGAAATTTTTTATTACCTTATTTGATTCGTGTGTTCACGACGTTCATATTAAACAGACTATATATGAATGTTCATATCGTGCAACGAAATGACGTATTTCGACATTTTATTGTGTTTCCCTAGGGAGCATAATAAAAGTGCTGTAGAGTGCACTCCTTTGTCGTTGTTATTTTGTGTACATAGTCATTTAAAGTTGAGAATTATTTAGAGTTCGCAGCGGGTGACGTCACGTCTAAATTATCACCGGCTCCATAAAAAGGTAGACACGCGCGCATGCTATGTTATACTGATAGAGTTCAAATGCTACTAAAACAACTGCGTGTTTCTGTTATTCAAATAATTTCCATGTTTTACAATATTATTCGGTTGATCAAAGCAAATAGAAAGCACTCTATTCTAACATCAGTACGTAAACAAACCTGAAATTCTATAGTTAGGTTTATCATAGTAATATTAATGATTTTTTCATGTAGAAGCGTATACATGATTAAGTTAATCTTCATATTTTATTTCTTTTTCATACAAAAGAACATTAGGTTATTTAGTCCGGCTAATGTTTTTGCTTTTACGAGTCACTATGATGAAGAAAAAAAAAACAAATTAAGGTGACATCTTTCCCTTTTTCAGGGGAAATCTGGAGTTTAAATCTGATTATGAAAATCTCATATTATTAGGTTTGTGGCATTGCCCTATCTATGAGGGCCTAAGCCTGGCGAGAGCCCTCAGCGTTAAGCTGAAACAGTTAGATTATTTGTTTTTGAATGTTACAACGTAATTTTCTGTTGTATCTGATAAAGGTATTCATGTTTTCATCTATCATAATATTCATGACAGTTAGAATGGGCTGTAGAGTATTTAGTCGCGAAGTTTGAATAAGCACCACATGCTATAGTATCGAAGCTCGACCTCTACGGGGCGGGGCGGCGGCTTGCGTCCCCGCGCCTCCGACCGGCAGTCTACCACAACGCGCGCTCGCGTGCGATCCTCTGCCAAGCTGGAGTGTTCCGCAGGGCCGGTATGCTTCGACAACTTAGGAGTTTCCGAAGGTCCCCCTACGGTGGCCCTGCGCCCCGTAGGAGAGGTTGCCGCTCGCTCCGAACCTTCGCTACTGCGATTACTTGAAACGGAAAAGAGTGGTCAATTAAGCCGCGCCCGTGATCGTCTCTCCTCTTTCTGTAAAAAACTTCGTCGTACCATTAGTGAGTGTCCATATAAGCACAAATATTGTCTTCTACCGTTCTTAACTTGTGTATAGATTCCCTTATCGGTGTTACTCGGTTCTAGTTTGCAATCATCAACCAGTTTTGCACTATTTAAATCCGCGCCAATGTATCGTTGCATCATGTATTGTATGTTCACCACCAATGTTCTAATGCTGCTTTTGTGTTTTGCTGCGACTCGCAGGCGACGTGGATACTCCTAAAAAGAACGAGCTGGCGTCGGAAAAGAAGGCGTCCTCGCATCGTAAGTGTTAGATTTCGCGCACATTAGCTCGGCTGTAGTGCCACATGATTCTGTTTAGTTGTACACCATCATTTTTAATATTGGTCAAGCGAGAGTCCTCCATTTGCTACCAAGTGTCCAGTAATGGTAAAATTAATCTGGACATATGGGCCCGTTAAAAGATTGGAGGACAATCGCAACGTGATTAATAAAAAATAATTTCATTTTACTCTCATTTCTTGTCTGTGTTTCTTTTGTATTTGTCTGATTGTTGATGTTGTGATGTTTGTAGATCATAATGTGGGTTCATATCTCTTTCTAAATCTATCTACTTACTTATACTAGGTTTTTCTATTAATTAGTAAGGATGTGTTGTGGTATTTACTTACAAAATTATGTGTGGGCTTGTATGTTGAATATTAATTCTTACTTCACGTTTCATTCGCTGGGTAACATTAAACCAGTTTACACGTGCATATTAATATAAAAAAGAAACATTAATGTATTCATTATTGTGGTAAGAGTTATTGGCTACATCTGTCTCATGCACCAGTCATTTTGTGTAACATAATAAAATCTATAACACTCTAATTTTCACTTTGACTTCGCATGATCAATTCTCGCACTAATAGTTTGTGAAGTGTTTTTCAAAAAAGCAAGCATTTTTAAAATTGTCATTATCTATATTTCCAAAACAGGTCACACAACCTACACAGAAAAGCAAACATTATATTGTGATTTGTGTTAGGTATTGTAAGTATAGTTGTATTCGTTGTTAGTTTTTTAGTAAGTAGGTATATTTGTAAGTTTTTGCACAGTCTATTTAAATTCTCTTTCTATTTTGTCGTTTTTATAGTATTTAATAGTAAATTAGCTGTCGCTAACGTGAAATTTGTACTTTCCACCTGTATAAGTTATAGTCTTATGTTCTAGACAGAAGCCGTCCTGGTACCAAAATTCATAAAAATCCGTTCAGCCGTTTGAGCAATGAAGGAGTAAAAAATATCACATACCTACATACAAACTTTCGCCTTTATGATATTAGAACGATAGAACAGGACCCAGATAAAATTTCAGGTAGAAACAATAAAAATAGACAAAAAGAAAATTTTAGATACTGCTTTTCATTATTTTAATGATAACTTCGTGTTAATACGACACTTGCCTATTCGTTAACATTTTCTTCTGTCTCAATATCAATTATCTAAATATTTTTCTCAATAAAATCAGATACTGGACTGTCAATCGACTTTAGGTATAGTTGCTGCTAACTAGCTTTTTTTTTTGTTATTGTAGGAGTAGGTGCCTCTTCAATGCTGGGTTACGTGAAAAGAACATTATGTAAATAGCGAGAAACGACTATAAGGCTGATTGTTTTAAAATACATCGAGAATGTATCGTTGGAATTATCATAAAAAAGTATAATTTCATTAGTATTGAATTGACTATAAATGAAAGTTGTTGAAATCCGGACGAATATGCGGGTAGTGTACCTACTTGAAGCTAACCACACACAACTACTGTTATTTATAGGCACAAGTAACGAGCAATCTCGGAACATAGACGGATAAACCCTATTAGCTGACAAAACTTCTATATAAAATAAATATCTAATTGAAGTAGAAATAAAATGAATAAATAAAAAATAGAAAATGATGTTTAGTACATGGAACTATATTAATTTAAAGCAAAACACTATTCTTAAATTCAAACCGCACTTGAATTAAATTCAAGTATAAGTACTCAATAATTCAATTCATTATAAATAAAAGCTTTATATGTATGTCCCTGTCCAAAGATCAGAGAAATAATGTATGACGTTGGTGTTAAAATTATTTAAAAGATTCTGCAAGTGACCTCAAAACAGATTGACGTAGTGCGCAAAAGACACAAGTGTGGTTGGCTCTTACTTCTCACTTCGGTGACTGCTTTATTTGATACGCACCTTATGCTCTCTTTCTGAATTTAAAGGCTAATAAGAAAGATTGCCAATGAATAAAAACAAAAATTGTAAGGAGTCATAATGTGGAACACTGGTAGAGTCTTCGAATTTGGTTAGTATGTAGATGCAAGATCACATCTAAGTTATAGCTAGCCTATTAATAAAACGTTAGTAATCCGAAGGGGTCGAATTTCAATAAAAATACTACTATAAGGATGAAGAACGCCTTCTAAAAACAGTATTGAGACAAATCAATATTTTGCAAATAGGTTTTAAAAATAAAACAAACATAAACGCTTTAGATGAATCCTAAAAATTTTCTTAGTGACCAGAAAGACCGAAACAAACTCATTCGTCAATACAGCAAACGTGAAACAATCAAATCATGAAGTCCAAAACCCAAAAAATGTTTGACACAAGACATGCGGCAGTACCTCTCGCTTGAATAGTTTGGACCCGCAGCGATCGCGACGGTAAGTCCTTTCTCTAAGAAAGGTCTTACCACTACTAGAGAGTCACCAAAGCGTCCTAACTTTTCCCCTGACGCAGGTCCTCTCCGGACAGTTCGGGAGGTTCGTATTTCGGTTCAGGTGAAAGAAACGCTTGTGCGGATCACCCGGAGGATACGGTGGGACGAAAGAAGTCGTTCCTGTAAGCCGGAACACCAACGTGTCGGTGATCGGCAGCAGCGATTGGCGGTTCCGGCTCTGGTTCAGGCTATGGTCCGAAGCGAGAGCGAATGCGAAGCGAATGCGAAGCGAACACCTGCTGCGAAATAGTAGTACGAGCAAAGGATGGCTCCAACCGTGAGGGAACAGAAATTCTGGCGTCCCCGGGTGCCGCCGACGAAGGCGTTAGGAGTTGTAGCGTGATTCCTGCCCACCGTATGAATAGCTCGCCGTCCGATCAACCGATATTGACCAAGTCGAGTCGACGGCGCGTAGGCGTAAACGCTTCTTAAAGAGAAATCAGCAAAACTGAAGGGGCCTGTAGGGTTGGTACCTGCTAGGGCAGCAGGATCGTTTGCAGCAGTAATCGTGGCCCTAGAACGCCAAGAGCAACTAAAAGATAGTTATAATCAGCAAAAGTCTGACATGGCACGCTACACCCTAGAGCGGCAGAAGTCATATAATGATATTCCGACTAAAAAAAATATGTTATTATTTATTATTATTCGTACTCGCCTGGACCGATTTGGATAAACTTTTTTTTATTACCGAGGTGGTCCCATGTTACCTAGTGAAACCAAAGGAATTCTTAAAAAGTTTACAGCACGGCTTTATTCTATAGTTACTTAGGGGTAACTAAACTACTGCTGTGTAAAATAAAAATAAAACTTTACAAAAAGTTGCCGACACCAAAAAGTGTAAAATAACTTTATATTTCGGAAGTCGGTGTTAACGAGGAAACAAAACCAGAAACCCCGACTTTTCAATCCTATGAAAAAAAGTTAGGTAGGTACTCGTTTGTTTGCTTTTTCTACATGTTTCTTTAAACGCATTACATTATCAAATTCAATAAAAAGACGCGATTTCGTATCCAAATTGTAGGCAACTGTAAATCATCGTAATCGTCAAGTAATGATATCAAAAGAATTCAAGGTTTAACTTGATTCCAATGGAAATCGATTTACATTGTAACAATAGAGCAAAAAACAGAGCATTATCTTCTAAAAAATCTTTTATAGGACTGGCTCGCTACTTGGCCAATTGCGGAAAGTCAATTTATTTTCCGTATTGCTCCGCTTCCTGCTAGTGGACACGTGAACGTCTGCACTTGCAAACTGCGGCGTAACGAACCTTCGTCTTTACTTTCTAATATTTATGTTCATGTTCTAAATAATTCACACTATCACGCTACGTGTTACCGTTGCCTGCCACTCTATTATTAAAAACGTTAAAATTGAAAGATTGCACAACGTGTGACGTTGCATTGTTAACAGTGATAAATGAAACTTGTGGATCAATCCAGTTTGGGATATTTTTTAGTAACGACGATCACTTTAAATATTTAGTTATAAAAGTAGCAATACCACTGTATGTAATTGTAATTATTTCCGTCCATCAACTTGAAATAGCGCATACTAGTTGAAAGAAGTAGTTAGATAAAAAGCTGATAAACAAGGGTGGAGTGCGCTTAGGTTTACGTCAATAAGGGTTGCTATGGGTGTGGCAGGGCACCACATACTCCCGTGCTCTTTCAAGGTGGCCATGATTGACATAGTCCATTTGCTACTATTAGTATAGTACTGCTACATAAAACAGACTTGATGCAATCATACGATTACGTACCTACGTGGTCAACCCTCGTTTATGTTAACTACCCGTCATTTGAGAATTTAACGGTTGCCTTAGAAATTTTTAATCACTGTGCTGCAGTCAGTTCTTCGAAAAGTTGGATCGATCCGTTTATATCAGTAATTGGTAGACACCAGTAATGTGTTATTAAAGCCTAGTGTTTGCTTGTCTATTGAACATACTTTAGTTATAATATCGATAGCTAGTCATGACCGTCAGGTGTAACATGACACCTATCTATTTAATTCGTCAGGAACACTGGCGTTGTAGACATAAACTTCGTCCACGGTTACCTCATTAAGGTAACACGTGTCAACAAAAGCGGGATAGGTCACGTCAAATAGTCGCCAAATAAGTCGTAGTCTGCAGAGGCTATCGAGGTCAGGGATTATACATACGTAATCGTACATCTGAATTTTTGCAGCTAATCGATTTGGACGCTTTTAAATATCCGCTCATGGTTTAGCTAGCTACCTACGTATCGACTAGCAACAAGCTGTGATCACAAATCCATCTGCTAAGTTTCGATTTTGCTAGCGTTATCTTATCCCCATGATTGTTCAATATAGCATGGCGGATTAATATGAACTATGCTAACGCCGCGGGAGCCTTGTTTAGTAACTTTGCTTTAGAGGATTGTATAATATTTTACAATATGTTAACAATCCATTCAGTGTAACAAAACTAAACTCTAGTACTCGGTAACGATATTGTTATTAGCTAGCACTAATTAAATGACGAATGCGCTAAGGTTTTGAAAACAGCGTACGTTACTTTAAGAAACAGATGTAAAGTCTACAGTATATTAATGACTTCACACTAATTGGACATTCGGATATTATTGATACATTTACCTATATGTTCAGATAAACAAGTGCAACTGATGAGTCCAGTGAAATGATGAGAATTAGTGAGTGACGTAAAATGTGCGATTTATTAAATGGTGCCTTATTTATATAATGTAGCGAAGCGTTACGTCATTGTATTTGACCTCAATTGATGCCTTGATAATCTAACAGCTACGAGCGTTAACTTGATAGCATTCCAGGAGATTGAATGGTAAAAGCGTGTATGGTAATAAACAAATCGTCTCATAATATTTGCTCATAATAAATGCCCCTCCCGAAAAGCATTTTCAAGGACCCGACTTCTCACAAGTTTTTTAGAGCACAGGTGTATGCGCATAGTGCACAGGGCAGGTGACGCAGCGTGAAAGCCAAAACACACTGTATTCCTAACAACAGTGAGGTTAAAAACAAATATAATTCAACTTGCCAGGAAAACAGTAACTCATTGATAAGGTTGCAATTTAATTATGGTCTTAATCTAAATCTTTTGAGTCCTACAATAATTATGTTCTTAAAATAACGACTACTGAAATTTACTAAGTGCATAAATAGGAATTAGGAGAATGAAAGAAGATCACATGCCACAGAGATGTAACTAATGGTTGAGGTCGATTTGAAAATTGATTCAGTGGGCAATGAAAGATATAAGGTTGTCTTCTTAAGGAATTAAAGATGGTCGATCAATTTAATTTGTTAAGAAAATGAAAGATTAAGCGCATGTGAATAAAAAAGCGATGGTTTTACAAAAGCGTTATCTCCGTTATCGACTCAACCGGAAACCAAACATTAATAGTCGGCGACTTCACTCTTATAATTTAGTACCAGGACGTGTCCAGAACTCAAAACACTTCTACGTCACTAAGTAACTAGAATAACCCACTCGTTGTTGCTTGTCCCTAAATAATATTAAATTAATTGGTTTCCGGTATGTACCCAGTAAGATATCAACTTGGCAAAACCCTTGACCTAATATAGTGTTATTTTCAGAGCGGATTCGTTTATGAATCTGAAGCTCTCTATCGATTGTAGTCTCTCATCATACACCGTTAGAGATTGCACCTATGAACGGGGTATAGGATGCTGGGTTAAATATTAACAAAACTGATCAAGTTCTTCCCTGTAATAGGTACTATATCAGTGTTTTTTTTACCAACCACCAATTTTTTTAAATTACTATTGATGATTAAATTAGAGAAGTTTAACGTTGCAAACCATATAACAAATAACATGAAATAGTCTTGAAAGTTTGGCGACGATTCGTCCCTGCATCCTTAGGTGGATATTATTTATAAATTCTGTTTCATTTACGTCTGTAAAATGTAAACGCACTATTAAATACAATTACCGCAATCCGAAGTTTAAATTGTTAAATGAGCGAGTAAAATAAATCGATTGCAATAGATGCTTGGCCGAGTGCGCAGATGTTAATGCTAGGCCATGCGCTGTACAAACATCATCATAATATAATTAAACACATCGCACGAATATAAAAAAAAATACAATGTATATCTCTGCTGGGTCTCTCTAAAATACATCCTCATAAAACTCCTAAACGAGAAGAATTTTTAAAGACGTTTTTACAGACCTTAAATGATAAAAACCTGTGCGAATGTGAAATGATAAGACCCTGTTGTTACGCCTTAACCCGTAGTTACTCAGATACCCGCGAAACGAGACACAATAGTAAAACAATAACAGCCCGGTCTCATAGGACCGGTTGGGGATTCAAACGTTAAAATAGTATTGAACTAATTTATGGAAACAGCGTGTGAGACCGAGTGACGTCCAAGAACTGAAAGCAGAAACTTAAGTAAAACCTGGATGAGACTAATACAGAAACGTTGAGTTGTGGCACAAAAGGGGCCTATGTTCAGCACTGAATTATGAATCGTAACAGCAGAATCCCCATCTCTATGGAAGAATGCTAATGCATTGTTAAGTGCCCATTTTCTAAAAATGCGTGGCGTACTTTACAATCTTGTCGGCCAAAATCTGCTTTCTCGAAATTTCCGAAGATAATTGATTCCCGGATCTATGTTAAAACAGAATTAACTTCCCAGACCAAGAGCTTGGATTCTACAAACAAAGACCCACCACTTCTAACTTAGTCCTTTAAGATCAATAACATGAATAGACTTGCTGCACACGAGTTTACTGTATTTATACAGACTTTGGAAATGCCTTTGACAAGATAGAGACCAGACCTTAATACAAAAACTTCGTCAATTTTATGTATTCGGCTAGCTTGTCCAAAGTGGTGCAAATTTTATATCAATGAAAATAAAACAGAGTTGTAGTAAAGGGGCATCAGTATTCTTTTTTTATTCCACTTCTGGAGTTTCACAAGGCTCTTATATTGGTATAATATTGCCTCTGGCATCGCAAACTGAAATCCGCAAAAAAATTATGGACCTCATTATTTTGTTTAAAATAGTCAATGATCTAAAGGTTTACATTTAGATCATTGACAATTCTGGATTACATACATTATCAGTCCTCTATAATAGTCGACCCAGGTCTAACTACTCAAATAAACCTCTGGCGATCAACGACATCGACTTTCTGATGATGAAGACGTATCGAAGCCTCCTTTCTCCAACTCCTAAGCGTCAATTTTAAAAACATCTTTTACGAATAACATTATTATTTTTTGTTTAACCATTTAATTGATTAATTTCGATTGAACAAAATACGTACCTGCGGCTGCTGTGCAAACCTTACTGTTGTGTTTCTGTGAACTATTCGTTGGGATAATAATTATATTAGATGATGATGGATGGAGAGGAAGAGGAAAATCAAACAAGAGATGGATGGATTGTGTAAGGGATACTATGAATGAAATGGACCCGACCTCAAGCTAGAACAAGAGTAGGGAGAATTGTATTACCTAAGTACTGTCAATTAATTACCTTAGGTTCACCTTGGCTTGACATATGGTTACATGGATCTAAAATATTTGTGTTAGTCATTAAAAATTTTGCAAATAAGGTTATTTTCGTGTCTAAACTTAAAAACCCCAGTCGCTGTAAGAGACGTAAAATTAACCGTAATTATGTTACCAATTGCAGTTTGTACCATATTAGACAGCAACTACGTCAAATTGATTTCCGCCAACGTGCGCATTTAGTTCGTGCCGCTCCTTTGTGTCTAAAATCTATATTTTCGCTCTTTGGTAGTACTCGCGGTGCTCTGAAGTGAGGCGCCCGAGCGTAAACAAATGTGCCATGCGTTAAACCCCATGTCGCGTGCCACACCTGCTCTTTTCTGATGAACGCCACTTTTTTTTTACTTGCAAATAAATAAATTTTTGTTTGTCAGAAATGAGAGCATCGATGGTGTTTTTATAATTTGCAGCACTGGTGCGTCTGTTTGTAAAAGCGTTATGAAACTATACCAAATATTTAACCTGGACGAAGTTACTTTTTTTTTCTGGAAGTTATCTTATAGCAAACAGCTCTACGCTGAAATTGAATAAAGATGATTCAAATCCGAAAAATTATTCTGTGCACTGACTCTAACATAAATATCTTCACTTCACTGACTATATCATAAAAATCTTCTAAACATTTCTAGATTTAAGCTGCTCTTAGTTTTACATGAAAACAGTTAACTTAGGTTTTGCACTTGGCACTGGAGACAGATCAAAAGACAAGTTGCGCAAGTACGTCTTGCACTTGGCCAGTTTTAAGTGTCTGCGACCTTGTCACAAAAAATATCTAGATGGCCAAGATTTTATAAAATGATTTTATTTTTAGTTAAATTGTTATTCAGTTCAATCTTGTAAAAACCGTAAGGATAATGATGGACAATGATCGACGCAGTTCATATACACTAAAGAATCGTTCAGACACGGCAGGTTAGTTCCCGGACTCAGTCGATCGAATCATTTATAAATGGTCTAGAATGGCTTCTTATGAAAGTGTTTTAACTCGTACATAGAAATTAACTGGCATTTGGTTACTCTGTTTCGACGTAAATTACAATGATACGTCTAACGCCGCTCACGCCACCTATTTATTACCGTCTGAGAAATGAATTCGTTTACGTCACCTCACCACTCAATTGCATTAGAGAGACCATTGAAATCGTGTTAGTTTCTTTTAACCGACATTCAAAGAGAAGAGGATTTACACAATTTTATCGAAAAAATTGTACTCTATAGACTCCCGATAAAAATCAATTTAATTGGCACTAATATTAGTAAAAGAAAATATAGAAAACATGTTAAAAATGTATTTTGTTCGTGTTTCAGGCAAGGACGGCTCAAAGGTGACGACTGTGGTGGCGACGCCGGGGCAAGGCCCCGACCGGCCTCAGGAGGTGAGCTATGCTGACATGAAACTCATCGGTAACGGCAGCTTCGGCGTCGTCTACCAGGCCAAACTATGCGACACCGGCGAGCTCATTGCCATCAAGAAGGTGCTCCAGGATAAGAGGTTTAAGGTAAGTTTAGTTCAAATACATCTATCAAATTTTACGAAAGTATCGCTTGATTCGTTGAATTGATAGAAAAGTTTGGTGGGAAGTTTGACAGAATACGTCTAATGTGTTAAAACTTTTAGTTCAAATCCATCAATCGTTTTATTCAGCTCGGTTTATTTTTTGTATGTCAAATGTTTGAATTCAGCTGCCGAAATCCCATCATTTGTAACTATAAATAAATGGGATAAGCTATGAATCGGTTAGGGTAATTTTAACGATACTTCGAAACCGACATTTTCTTAAAATGCGCTGAAAATTTATATAGAAACCGTGCAAATAATCAACTGAAAATTTTAAATCCATCACCACCAAATCATTTTATTCATCGCTTGTTTATTTTGTATCCTGTCGCATATTTCTAGAGTTAGGGCAGGCAATACGTATATCTTCAGTAGTGCATATTAAATTACTAACGACGTGTTACATTTTACACCTTTCAGAACCGAGAGCTTCAAATCATGCGACGACTGGAGCATTGTAATATTGTCAAATTGAAATATTTCTTTTACTCCAGCGGAGAAAAGGTGAGCGTTTTATATTTTGTTGAATTATTATACACCTATACCTATTTATGTGTCTAATCATTTTCTTAGACTATTTTAATTTCTAGTAGTTATTGGATCTAACTTCTGGTTTGGACCCATTTTTACTATATGAATTCCGAATAACATGTTTCCAAGGGTCTGCAAACAAGAAAGGAGATATCTCATTTAGTTTCTTTGGTTAATATTGTTTTCCGACGATTGCTATTAATAGTTGTGCAAATTATTTTGTTCCTCTGTTTGTTTATGTTAGGTTTGTGCTGGTAGTTCATGCTTATGAGCGTCATGTGTAGGTGTTATATAGTGGATTTTGTAGTTGGAATTATTCAAGTTACATTTTATTCATATAATGTTCTGTTCTAACTTGTTTCGATTGATATGAGACATCTCCTTTGAGCCCTATTTCTTCAATATAAGTAACCGATTTACTTACTGTGTATTTTGATGTGATCGAATTACCTTTTTTAGTTCGCTTTATTAAGGGTGTATTATTTGTGTGTTTTATTTGGGGGAAGGCGGCAGTGCCCGCAGCAGTGAGCTCAATGTTAAACGCAATGCAGTCTCTTGATGTCGCAGTACGTTTATGAATCAATTAGATTGTTGCGCTAGTGTGCTAACGCACAAATTAGGCCTTCCAACTCAGGCTACGGTTAACGAACAATATTTTTTCTGTGGTTTTATTAAATATTGCACATTTTACGTGATTAAATTATGTAATGGAATGAAAAGTATCGGTCGGTAGCCGTGACAGCCCGTCAAACAGTTGTGTGCATACATAATTTGTTGAGAGCAAGTCTTAATCACGTCATGAGCCGTAATCTTTCAGCCATGAGCTTTTACATCTGATCAGGTCGATGCCAACTATGTTCTTCCATCATCATCTCATAAAAATTAACTTGTTCTGTATTGCGTCATCTAAGTTGTGTTATATGATTCTAACTTATGCTTGCTTGATACATTTTGTTTTCTTACAGACAGCTTTAGTGTTTCATTGCCATGTACGTGGTTTATTTGCACTCGCCTATGAAAAGGAAATAAAATTCTTAACATTATACTGATTATACACGCACACTAAAAATGTTAAGAATATTTTCTAAACCATCTGGTGAAAACATCCAGTTAATCGAGTGTTTATATTTAGGGTAAAGCAAAGCCAGTTCTAAAGTTGTCCTTGTTAATCAATACGAAAAATCGGACGAAAAGTAGTCCCATTGAATAAAAAACGAATTGATTGAACTACGTCCTAATGATAAACGTGTAGCGTGTAAAATATTTAAATAAACCTTGACTTACCATACAGATACATAGAAAGGACATTTAACAAAATTAAGATCAGTCAAGGTAAATACGTATAGCTGCGAAATGTATTCACTTGACCAAGACGCACGAGAAGGTCAGGTACGAAACAGATTTGTACTGATGACAAAAACAAAAACATACACAAATGTTTGAAGAATGTATAAATTTTAGAACACTTTGTTTTTCGCGTGTGTAGTTCAAGGTTTGATTTTCAGCAGTAGAAGTCAGAGTTGTGCATCACTAGAGCCAAAAACCTTTGGATAAAAGCCAACTTTGAAATCTACTCGCCTTGTTAAATGTTATTTTTCAACTTTCCCAACTAAAGTTCGGGAAAGCTTCAATAATTTTGAGGGTTTCTTCCTTGCACCAGATTTCTTTTAATGCATATTTTTCCAAAGACTATGTGTATGATGGAAAAGTATTTCAACTGCGATAGTAGTGTTTTTATACCTTAATGTACTTTCCAATATTTGTCTTTTCTTACTTTTTCGTAGTAAACGATGTTTGCCTCATATTTATTTTTCCCCCTCAAGATTTTTCTTTCTTTATTTCTATACGTATGAAGCATTATTCAGAATTATACAACTTGCAATATATTAACATGATATCTCATTGTTATTTACAAGAGCATCGCTAGGAACAATTTGTTGTTGTCGATACTGAATTTATTTTTATTTATCTGGTGTCGTAATTTTTTTTTACAGAAAGACGAAGTGTACCTGAATTTGGTGCTGGAGTACATACCCGAGACTGTGTATAAAGTGGCACGTCATTACTCCAAAGATGAACAAACCATACCCATTAGTTTTATAAAGGTAGATTTATTTGCATAGCAGTGGATGTGTAGAGAGGTAATATATGATACTAATCGGTTTGCCTTTCCAACAGCTATATATGTACCAGTTGTTCAGAAGCCTCGCGTACATACACTCGCTGGGCATCTGTCACCGAGACATCAAGCCACAGAACCTACTGCTCGATCCTAAGACCGGCGTACTCAAACTTTGCGATTTTGGCTCGGCGAAACATCTCGTTCGTGGCGAGCCTAATGTGTCCTACATTTGTTCCCGATACTATCGCGCTCCAGAACTCATTTTTGGAGCCATAGATTACACCACTAAAATCGGTAAATAATTTACTTTCACTAAATATTTTATAAGAAAACTTCAATAACTAACCTAATTAACCTTTGTAGAGTAATTTCAGTATTCAACGCATGCGTATGTGTTTCCTAAAGTTATATAGCGCCTACTGGTGGCCGACAGTCATGCAATGTTGATTAGATACGCGAGTCAGACTGATCTGCGCAGTAGATGCCTAGAAACTAATTTTCACACGTCAATGTCTGATAGGGATCAACACTCAGGCCACGCGATTAGGCTGCCAGGCGGTTGCAAAGATGGATACTTTGTTATCTCAGTCTGTTCTCTGATGTACTACAATTGTACATTATGTGCAGATGCTATCAATACAACAGAATTCCTTTGTACAGTTGTCATTGGTATTGATTGTAATCGTTACTCTTTATTATTTTGCAACAAAGCTAAGGACGTGGAGCTCCAACCTTCGGTTTATACAACAATATACTCAATGTAAAAAAGTGACAAAAAATAATAATATTCAGAATAATACTTTGTTCAAGAACAGTTCAGGTGGGGTGCAACTACTTTGCATCTCAACTGAACTGTTGTATACTTTGCAATTGTTGGTGAAACATATTTACATGATTATAATATTAGATTAAATTACAAGGTTACACGTGCAATTTGTTAAATATGTTGCGATGTGCTTAGCATCACATGAACCTATTCTCTGTTCGACTAAAGAGTTCAACGTCACAACTCAGGGTCTCTTTGGTATTAGTATTAATAAACGTGCCTTACTTTGTCTTCATTTTCTGTTGACATGTGAACTGGTGTCTTCAGTGATAAAGCTCAGTTATTCTGAAAAGGTTACATTAGTTTAGTGTGCCGTTACCTGATTTTCGAATCTAGAAAGAAAGTTAACGCCTTCTAGTAATAGATTAAATGTAACTGTTTTGTATTGTCGCAGACGTGTGGAGCGCTGGCTGCGTAGTAGCAGAATTATTATTGGGTCAGCCAATCTTCCCGGGAGATTCGGGTGTCGATCAATTGGTTGAGATCATCAAGGTAATTACTTTATTTACTTCATCATCTTTATAATCCACAGCTCGACTTCGTCCGCTGCTGAGCACTGGCTTCTCTTGGAATTGATCCACGCCTCTGTGCCAACCTCATTCAGGTTCTACACGCGGAGGAAACCAGAATGGTCTGGACATCTCGCTGCTAGAGGATAAATAACTCATTTTCCAATCCTTGGACGCCACTAGGGCATAGCCTCGCTTCATCTATCAACGCCATGCCTACTCAGATGTTCTGGCCAGCTTACATTTCTATTATTTGCTAAATAAAACTTAAAAACGTCGTCGGATCTGGCCGTTGATTTTATTTACCCACGTACTTCTAAAGCCTTCTGCCATATATTTATTACGTCAGATGATTAAAGGGGGATATTCCCTGACTATTTATATTACAAAAGGGAGTGGGGTGGGAAAGTTTTGACAAATCTTAAGTAAGATTACGAAGATGCACAGTTAGAGATTATACTGGGATGCGTATAGGTAGGGAGCTGTGGTGGTCCAGTGGCAATTGCCCCGACTAAAGAGCATGGTGGCCCAGTTGTAACGGCATTGAGTTGCGGATTCAAACTCAACTAGGTGCATTTCTTTGTGTAGTTTTTTTCTTCTCTGATATCCATGAAAGAAAACATCGTTAGTGGCTGCCCTAGAACCAAAAATTCGAAGATATGTGCCAATCTACCAATTCACACTGGTCCTGCGTAGTAGATCACGGTCCAGTACCTCTTCTAGAAAGGAGGCCTGAATCTCTACAATGGGAACATTATAAAACTGAATATACTAAGTGTATGGGTTAACGATTTCCGCAACGGACCAGCATCGCCCGTATTGCACCTCCCAGGAACTCCTCGCTTATGTACTTACTAGTCATTATTTGTTTGACGGTCAGTGTTTTTTTCCTTTAGATTCTTACGTAATAAATATTGCACAGGGGAGGTCAAATTGTCTTACGTAATAAATAAATGGCGTCTAGTTTCAATTGTGGTAAAATCAGAATAAGTAGTAACAAGATATTCTCTGGCAATTATTTTTTTGCATTGGCTCGCGTTTGGTAAGTATCTATCACAAGATGGTAAGTGATCATCTGGCCGATGATGGAGCACGCTTGCCTAGAAGTAACCTATTCACTCTATTCTAGACTTAAAAGCCCCTAGGTTTTAACTGTCAGGAAACTTAAGACTCCGGGTGGGATGACCACTATATATCGGTGGCGCAACACCGTACGTCTAGTGGTCCGATGATGGAACGGATTTGGCTGTCCCTCTCTTTTTACCTAAATATAACTTTGCTGAACAAGTGTTATTTCTTTTACAGGTACTAGGTACACCGACACGAGAACAAATTCGAGAGATGAATCCTAATTACACAGAATTCAAGTTTCCACAAATTAAGAGCCACCCATGGGCTAAGGTACAGTATTATTTTATATTATGATGAATTTTATATTGACCCGGTTACACGCGGGTGTACTATGCCAAATCGAATTACAAATAATCGAATATCAATTGATCGACCACTATAAATCGAACGTTTAAATACTCGAACGTTCATAACATCGAATGATTATTAAATCGAACATTCAATACATCGCACACTCAATACATCGAGTGTTCAAAATATCGAATGTTTGTTTGATCGAGCGTTCAACGCGTCGCATATTCATTTCATAGAAAGATATTTTTTGAGAATACAACAAAAACAAAAATTTTACTTATAAATAACATTTTAATCTTTAATTATTATGTTTTATAGGTACATTTTAAAATTTTGTGTGAATTGCAATTGCACGGAGAAACTAATAAATCAATGTCGTTTTTATTTAATCTTTCTATAAAATGAATATGCGACGCTTTGAACGCTCGATCAAACAAACATTCGATATTTTGAACACTCGATGTATTGAGTGTGCGATGTATTGAATGTTCGATTTAATAGTCATTCGATGTTATGAACGTTCGAGTATTTAAACGTTCGATTTATAGTGGTCGATCAATTGATATTCGATTATTTGTAATTCGATTTGGCATAGTACACCCGTTACACGCTGCATCCTAAATGCGCAAATACTTTGTTTGAAATATAGGAGTGGCAAAACTTATGATTTACCTATGATTGTAAGTCGCTACTCGTAACCTGGATCTATAAAAGGGTCTTAAATGATGATCAAAGGGGTTTTATTTAATCTATTCTAAATTCATTCGGCCCAAAAGCTGTATTTATAAAAATTGTTAAGACCGTACATGATTGACATATCACATAATTTTATAAGAGAGAAAATTTTAAATTAAATGCATAAGCATTCGTTTATAATTTTCACATCAATCATATCGTTCAGAAATTTCCCAGATATTTAAATCGGTCTTTCAATAACGTTACTTTCTTTAGGTTTTTTTTATATGATCAAAAATATTGAAACGTGTACCCTGAGTAAAACAACAGCATCATCTGTTGTGTAGATGCAACTTTCTCTCGACTATAATTTCTCTTTCTCTCTCTATCGTTATTCCTCTCTATCTCCTCTCTGTCTCTCTCTCTATCGCTATCTATCCCTCTCAGTTTTTATTAAAGACTTCTTACAGCGACAGCGCCTTAGATTTCCTCAGCCAGTTGAAGTCAGGACACGTACCCGCCGCACGTATACGTGTTCCGACATCAGTAATTCGGTAGTAACTCTTAACCAACAATAAGCCATGTGCTGCTAAATTCAAACGGTTGCCAAGGACGTACGGTTGACTAACCATTGTAAACACGTTTTATCTGTTACAATTACTCATTTTACAGTTGCATTTTGTTATCTATTAAATTAGTAAAAATTCATTATACCTACAGTGTTAACAAATTTATAAATATTAGCATTTCGTCTTTCCATCGTCAAAATTACCTCTAAGTTTGACCATAAAATGTTTTTTCCCTTATCTAGTCAACATTATATCTGTGAAATTAATAACAATAATGATTCGAATCTTAATACAAAACTTGATTGCTTTCGATTTGTTTATAATTCTATTAATTTCATAGGGAATAAGTTTCATATTTTACAACAAATTGCAAGCATTGCGTCTTCTTGTTTCTCGTCAATGAAAGAAGACTCAATCGTTTGTCGGACTTCATCCTCCAAACATAATTTTGTAGAATTCAGATATTTATTCAATAATTAAGTATATAATATATTAAACTGTTTAAACAATATGCTTTCTAAATAACGTAATAATAATTACTTATTTATCGTGCAATACATATAATAATTATTTATATAGCAGAGACAATCTGTTCCTGTTATTCTGTTTGCACTGCACTGATCGTTATTATTGTAGAGTAATGAGTGTGACATTCATAACTAAGACGCGCGCGTCATTGCAGTTCATGTTGCAGCGTATGTCTACGCCCAAGTCTGCCACTGACCACCAGCGCATCCGAGTAAGATATCGCACTGCGGACTTTCTAGATGCCTTCATTATTCTTGCTATACTACAACCACGCTTACGTCTTTTCAGTAAAATGATATCTACAATACCTCATACCAGGTTACAAAAATGAAGACATTTAGAGTAGATAATTTTGAACTTGAAATAGCCTTGGCATGAGTTGAACAGAATGCCACATACAACTAATCAGTTGAAGCTGTCTCTTACTGCAATTTGTTTGTTGGTGTTCAGTGTGCATTCGAACTGTGCTACTCCATGCCAGTTTGTTTCTGACATTACTTCACGTTCTCAAACTCAACTGGGTTATATTTTTCATTAGAAGATTTTCTTACAGAAACAAGCTTGCACCGTGGCAGTGGCACTTGACCATTATTTAAATTAGGTTCAACTAAATCATTTCATCGAGATCCAATGATTGTTATCTAACCATTAACATTGTAAATACCGTTATATTTCTTCGTGTGTATAACTAGAAGGATTTATTTCAGTCGCTAACATTTAACGTCAAGTTTTTCCGAATCATCTAGGACTTGTGACCCTGTCCAATAAATTGACATGTACAGAGTTTGGCGATCTAACGGACAGACTCAGACAGACAGAGGAGGATCGCTGGAGTGTGTCGCGGCGGTAGCTAGTATGTATGTGGTGTGTCCGCAGGTGTTCCGCGCCTGCACGCCGCCGGACGCCATCTCGCTGGTGTCGCGGCTGCTGGAGTACACGCCGGGCGCGCGCCTGTCGCCGCTGCAGGCGTGCGCGCACAGCTTCTTCGACGAGCTGCGCGAGCCGGCCGCGCGCCTGCCCAACGGGCGCCCGCTGCCGCCGCTGTTCAACTTCACGGAGTACGAGCTCAGCATCCAGCCGTCGCTCAACGACTTCCTGAAGCCGCGCGCGGGCGCCGCGCCGGCGGCCGACGCGGCGGCGGGCGCGGCGCCGGCCGACGAGGCGCCCGGCAGCTGCTCGGCCGAGCCGCGCGCGTAGGCGCACAGCTCTGCATCGGGGCGGCGACGGCAGACGCGGCCGTCCACACGTCCGCACGCGACCTAGTGATAGTTACTTTCGTGTTGGCCATCGGGAAAATTACATGCATAATAGGTGTTTTCGGCGAGTAATCGTGTGATACTGTAGTGTAATTGTCGATAAAGCTTGAGCTGTCGTAGTCGGTAAGAAGGGTAAATCCGTTGTAGATTCTAAACCGTCGCGATGTGATTACTTTGTACTTTTGTAAGCTCAAATTGTCCCCTTATGTACATACCTTATATGCTGAGTTTGAATGTTTATTTAGTAAACGACAGATAATTACCGTCTGGATAAATTGTTTTGTTTTATTTTCATTTTAATATCTCGTCAAATTCTGTTTCTTTTAAAATGATTTCGCTTATAACTGTAGCCTTAATGTACTCGGTGTGAGACGTTTTATCATAGAGAGAGGTTAGTCACCTGTTCGTTTGACTTGAATCACCTATCGAGGGGTAGCCACATGATACTTACCTTGCTTGGGCCGTGTAATCAGTAGGGAAGACATATTCAGTAGTGTATTAGAGTATTTATTGTTGAAAAGTATCACTAACTCAACAAACTTTTACGAAGCGTATGCCTAGTGTTATTTCAACGATGAAACTTAGCAAACGGAATATTTTGTTGCAACAATAGTACGCATTGTAAATTTTTATAACTAGCGTAAACTGATCTCTCAAGATAATTTATAATAATGATATGATATCTCAGAATATTTGTATAAACAATTCAGAGGATATAAATTTTAGATGTACTACACATATATATTTGTTTTCGGCAACTTCTATGTTAAACATTTTTTGCTGTGTATTTTTGAATTATCCAATGCTGGATAAATGTAATGTACCTATTTAATAGCACTGTCGGTGTCCTAATTATAACGACATAGTTTTTGGATAATATTGTATTCTATATTCAATAAATGATATTTCTATTATATGAAATTTGTCATTGAGAACACTATGGTTATTAGTAGTCATTTATGAAACGATGTTTAAATAATGGTAAAATTTCATTGTCATAGTTTTAAGTATTCGAGTAATTTCATTTTGCACTTCGATTTTGAATACAGTTACAAATTAAGAAAGGTTTAAACCTCTAAGTATAGACTAACAAAATCTTTTCTTCATGGTGTAGAAGTAGCCTAAACGCAAAACTTATTGGTGTAATGTCGATTACCTCTTGCACCACTATGTATGTAGAAGAACCTGGTATTTTAAAATTCAGGCAGCTGAAAAGCACGTTTTTGCATATGTAACATAATATTTTAGTCTTATTTGGACCAACTCATAGTAACACATCAGCTTTGCATGATAATATTGATTCAGGAAGCCTAAAACTAATCAATATTTCAGTTGTATACTGTTACATTCTCATCAATCATTTAAAATGCTTAGCTGATTCAATATACCTAACATTTATTATCCATATTTTTATAGACATAAACCAGGGCCCGACCATTAAAATAATTAATTATAAAGTATCATTTTAACGTGTACCTACCATGTTACGACAGGATAGTGCTGAACTCGGTGTTTCTCGTCGCTAGCTTGCGGTGCTAAGGTCGCCCTTCTTCTTGTCGCGCCGCGTCTCAGACTTGCGAAAGATCGAGTTCAGTGTTAGGTGTGCCTGTAATTACTTATAAATTATTGTATTTTAAGAAGAGCGCTCCGCGCTTCGCTTTGAAATCACATAATAGTGGATCTTAGTTTTTGTCGTTAAGGCTATTAATTTGCTGGAACACCCATATAATTCGTGTAAATATATTATAATTATCTTTATGGTACGACTCTTGAGTGTCGCGTGTGGGAGGCAGCCCGACGCTCGGCCGCTCGCGGCGCGCGGCGACGTCGCTCGCACGTCGCCTCCGCCCGCACCGGACTCGATAAGAGGCAGTAGTTTAGATATTACATGTATTTTATTAAGTCTATCTATCTAATATGAATTTTGTAATCGACGTTGCTTCTTAAGACCTTCTGTGTAAAAAGTTATAAGACATACTAGTGACCTGAATATTTGAAGCGATGTTATTAAAATCTTTATCCCACTGAATTCTCACTTTCACGATTTGCGTGCACATTTACAACATGAGAATTTTTCGTAAAATACATAGTTCGAAATGGAGTTATGACTTATTATATAAATTATTTAAAGTAAAATTTTCTTATTACTGTAATAATATTAAATTTAATAGTGAGTGAAATTTGTATTTTGTTTTCATATTTGTTTTACTGAATTTAAATACTTCATAACCCTCATATCGTTGTTAGTTATGAATGAAAATAACATAATTATTAAAAGTAAATAATTAAATGAATAGTAAGCATGGCTTTTTATTTTTTCATTAGTTATAAACCCTAGTCTACATAAACATTTACTTTGTGGAAAGTGTGCTGAATTTTGTTATGCGAGTGTCGAATAGGTAGGTACACGGTGTGAGATATTTGAACAGTCTTCATATTAAAAATCGCCAAGCACCAACTAAGCAAACATCGACATTTTCTAAAAATCTCCAGCATCTAAATACTAAACTAAAACATTGCTGTAGCCACAGAGATAGTGAAATTATTAATTTCTAGCAGATGTTCCTTGTCATACATACCTACTGGTTTTATAATTAATTCTTACGCTGTCTACTATAAAATTCTGGAATGTGATTCCTCTTGACAACAAGAGTAGATTTTCCTTCAAGCGTTAAATTCGGAACTAAAGTCGTCTCAACCCGTTATAATATTTTGAGAGGATCTGATGCTTATCGTAGTATGTGAAAGTTTAGCATATTAAATATATTTTATTACTATAGTACCTAAGCACATAATAATGATACTTCTACTTCTAATATCTGTTATTTATTTTAGTCCAGGAAAATAAGGGTTTCAAAACCTTGGAATGAGAGATAATCGGCTCTAAACTTGCATATATCACCCTAAAAACTTTTCTCAAAACCTACTTATCGTAGGGTGCGCGTCTATAGATATTCCCTGGTCAAGGGTCGTTTAGGTACTATGGGTTTTATGCATTTCGTGAGAGAGGATTAAATTCTTTACAACTTTTGTTTAAACTATTTTCGAGATAGAGTGCAGAGCGCATACAGAAAACTAATACTACGTTGCAGGATAGTTTCCATGTAGCGACATCGCTCCCCTCCGGAGAGCGAAAAGTTTTATATACGTCGCCGTCGTGATGCGGGCCAGTGCGTCGGAACCTGAACCGTATAGTGGGTTGGAAGTGTCTGCGGTGATGCTACACTAGTGATTCGTAGATCCGGGGTGGTGCTGTTTCAGCGATTCATACATGGTGCATGGTGGCGTCCCAGTGAGTCAAGGTACCATAGGTGGCCATATTATTAGGGACAGTAGGTACTTAGATTTTATATTATTACAACTTTAACTGCATTTTGCAGGCAAATGATTGGTTTTATGTCCGACTAATATATTTTTATAGACTAAATTGATTGAGATCGAAGATAAAAAGATCGAGGTCAAAACTCACACATTTTTGAAAAAAAAAAGATTTAAGAAGATAGATGATGACAGCCTCCATTCATCGTGGTAGTATACCCTCTATGAAGATAATTGGCTTTCTGTAGCAGGTTTATGAAATGTTGGTCACTAATTAATGAGGGCTGCAATCAGCCGGTGTTAATTAGAAGAATACTGCTTAGATCGATAGAGGATATCGGTTGATTGTCGTCCGAATACAAAACGAAAACTCGGAATCTAACTAGTCTGTAAGGCCGGATCTACACACCAGACACTTTTCAACAGTATTATAATGCAAGGCAACATTATTAATTTGGAGGTAAGAAGTTTTTAGTAAGGCATTAGGATATACAAGATCCTCGTTTGGGGTGCTTTAAATGTAAATAATGCAATGGACCGTATTTTTTAATGTGTAAATTTCTGACTCGTCTAAATGGGATAATGAGTCGATTCTTATGTCGCACTTCGACCAACAACTTCACTACAAATGTCAAATGACTGACGATTCAAAACGTCTACTTTTTGATTGACGGTGCGATTTGTGAGATACAACAAAACTATTTAATTATTATTTAGATAATAATGCGTGTTGAATAAATATAATTTGAATTTATCGTGCGTGCTGCATTGTTATCATAACCCATAGAGAAGGGTGTGAGAGAAGACTACCCTTTTAAATTACAAGTGTTATGCTTATGGGTGTATAGTTTATCATTGTAATATAATTTTAGGAGGAGTAATTATCTTATATTTTATTCACAATGCACGAAGCTTACGAAATATCTCACTTACTCAATGCAACCGTGCAAATAGAGGCTATAGCTGCTTATGGTAAGTAGAAACATTGATTTTGAGTACAAATCTTATCTCACAAAATAAAAAACAAGACAAAATGAGTCACCCTCAAAACAGATCTAAACTGCACAGTATAACAACATTATCATTCATTCACTGTTATATATTCAGAGATAAACTCATAATTTTTTAACACTGTTGAAGTAATACAAAGGTATATTCTATTGAAAATCTGCAGTGTACAGTTTAAACTTATATTTTTTTTGTGTTATGAAAAATATTGTTGTTACCTGTAATGAAAGCTGGCTAAATCAATATCTAGGCATACATATTTGTTACCCCAATGCACTATTAGCAAATTTCTTGTATGACATACAACCATCTGTTTTGTCAGGATTCCGTCCTCAAAGGGTAACCAAAGGAAACCTTTTATCAAGCATCTGTTATCCATCTGCCTATCTATCTGTCTGTCAGCAGGCTTCACTTACTAACTATAGAACACAGTTGAAATTTTGGTGTTATGTGTTTTCTATTGCCTTTATAACAACGAAACAAAATTGTCCCAATGACAACCTACTGACTGAAATTTGACCAAATTTTTCAGTATAAGTGCAACTCTGATTTGACTGTTTTTATAAATGTTTTTAATTGGTGTTGAATATGTTATACAGGGACAGGGACAAAAGTCATTGCAAATGAGACAGATAAAAAATATAAATAAATTTTGAAATATTCAACTCCTATGTGTTAAACTAATTACTGTTATATTTTATTTTAGATAACAACTTGTTACTGGGAACCAGGCAAGGTCATCTGCTCATGTACTCAGTTTCTCAAACAAATGGAAATCAAAAGTATGAGTTGCAGCTACTAAGATATTGTAAAAATTTTAGTAAAAAACCTATTACACAGATTGAAGTCATACCAGGTAATTTTTTACTATATTTTTTTTCCATGAAGCAACACTACAGAGGGAAAGTGAGTTATTGGTAGATTTATTAATAATAATGAATCCCCGACCAGTCTCATGCGACCATACTGTTATTGTCTTACTATTGTGTCTTGTTTTGCGGGTATGTGATAGGTTAATCTAAAAACAGCCTATTTCTACAAGATCTTCATCTTTTTCCTCAATCACAATGATTAAATTTGACAGCACAGTTAGTGCAGTAGTGGAGTAATTGGCTGTTGTGCTGTATGTCAGGTTCAATTCCTGTACAGATCAAATGGACGTAGTTAAGCAGAAAGGACTCAATCCACACTTTGGCCAAAATTGAGTTAAGTATGCCATCGTACTCCCGACGGTTGAATCTATCATATAATGAAAACCCTAGCTTTAAAATGTACATTCAAACTAGTTTTTTCACTACTCCGACTCAACCCACAAGTATGAAGAGCATACAAAATGTATTTGCTGAATTAACTCAGTCCGCTTGAATTGTTTTTGAGTAATGAGATTACTATGAATGTGTTCCTAAGGTCGATAAAACAGAATAAACTCAAACAGTTTGAATCCTTTCTAGGAATTAGTTTTGATTAGAAATATCATTTTACCAAATAACTGAAACGACTCAAACAGATTGGGTCGTTTCCGTGATACCGGTTTACTGACATAAAATATTTTTTTTTTTTGTCAGAAACGACTCAAAACACTTGAGGTATTACAGAAAAAGAGCCTTTGATGAACAGCGCATTTAATATCAAACAATTTAGAAATGACTCAAACAGAATGAGTCGTTAGTAAGAAATAGATGTTAGACTGAGATGATATAGATTTGATTGAATTGAAACGACTTAAAATATTTATGTATACGTTGAAGTAGTAGTAATATTTAATTAATCAAAGTTATTACGTTTGCGTTGTTAATAAAAGACATGGATGTAATAAAACTATAACTATTACTTTCCTGAAATTTTTACAGTGGCATTTTTTTGTTGATAGCTGTTGGAACTCTAAAAAAATGGCAACTCTGCCATTTTTTCGCACACTGACTAGTGAAACGTGTGTTTCGATTTATTTAGTTTAAATTAGTTCATTCATCAAGAGAGAGCGGAAGATCTTCGTAATCAAATTTCTCAAGACTTGGCGCGTGCTAAAATAGATCCCAAATTTGAATGTGTTACCTACGATCTCGAAAAATCTCTACCTTTGCCCCGTATACCTACTAACATAGTATTTTATAAACGTCAGTTATGGCATTCATGTTGGCCCTAACGATCAAGGACGATGCTATGTCTGGGTTGAAGGAGAAGCCGGAAGAGGAGCCCAAGAAGTTGGCTCGTGCCTCACGAGCGAATTAACACCGCAGAAGAATACATGAACATTATGAAAATCTCTAAAAAGAAAAACCCCCTTCACGTTCTTCTTCTTCTTCTACCTGGCGTTAATCCCGGCCATTGCGAGGATCCGCCTTCCTACTAAACTTCCTCTACTTTGCCCGATCTTCAACATCCTTCCCAGTAACGCCATTGGCTCTCATGTCAGTGACCACAAGACCTAGCCTCAAGGACAGCCATATCCATGCATCTCCAACGTACTCCCTAGGGCGGCGCATGATGTGGCCAAACTCAGTTTTTCTCCCTCGTCACGGACACCCAAGACTATCTCGGATGAATGAGTTGCTTATGCGATCGGATCGCGTTACGCCGCTCATCCACCTCAGCATCTTCATCTCCGTGACGCGAAGCTCCGGGGTGTGTCTGCGCCGTACAGAAGGAGAGGCCGTATGATGCATTTATATATCTGCCCCTTGAGCTTCGGAGGCATTTTGCGCCTCATACAACGCCCGTTACCTCGCGCCTCTTCGCCCAAGCAGCGCCTATACGTGCTTGGACATCGTCGTCCACGTTGCCAGACTCGTGCAGCACGGATCCAAGGTACCTGAACTTATCCGAATGATGTTTGGATCCACACTTCAATTGGCACGTTATCCGTACGTTTCCGGTTCTTTATGTGGCGAAGAGCAATGCGGGTTTCGTCGGGGGAAATAGGGGTAATAAGTCCAAGATTTGGAGGCGGTTCGGGAGGAAGGTTCTTCTTTAGGTTAATAGAATGAAAACAAGATTTTTTAAGTACGAAAAAAATAGTTAATCGCAAAACATGTACAATGAATAAAGATAAAGTGAACTGGCTAAAAACTAAACAAATTTTATTGAAAAAAAAAAGATCCTTACCTAATAACGATGACTTCGGAGAGTAGAGATTATACAAAAGCTGGATTTGTCGAAAAGAAACAAAGATGTTTTAATCCAATCTTCAAAAGAAGAATATGAAGTTCTTTGGCCCCAGGGAAAACAAATCCCACAAGCTAAGCTCCAAGATCTCAGATCTATGTTTAATTTAATACCTGAAGACTGTCATCCATTTTACAGTAACCTTAAGGGAGACTGCAATATCAACGAGGATGTTGATGGATACGGGCCATCTCTTGACTTCGACTCGACGAGGATGAGAGAAATTATTAGAGTGCGTCTAATGAGAGCGCGACCTGGAGGTCTTTTTTTCAATTTAATTGGTAACATTATTTAGCCGCAATTGTAGGAAATAAAAAAAATTGTGAAGTGTGTTGTCCTACTAATTAGTACCTAATATCATATACAAAATTTTTGGATTTAACCACAACCTTTCTCTCAGGTCGCGCTTTTATTAGACGGACTAGTGCGTCTAATGAAAGCGTGACCTGGAGTTTATTTTAAAATTTTATTGGCAACATTATTCAGCCGTAATTTTATTGTAGCAAATAAAAAAAAAGTGGGGTGTCAAAATATGATTCTCCTATTAGTTAGTAATAACACATACAAAATTGGATATAAACTCTTTTTCTCTGGTCGCGCTTTCATCAGACGGACTTATATGCGTGACCATCTATGCGCTGATTCTACTTTTTTTTGTATGTCAATCATGGCATTTTTATGTGATTTTGCTAGCTTTATGTTTATTGACAATAAATATATAACTTTTTAATCGTTTTCGTTATAATTATTTTTTTATTAGTAGATTTTCTAGTCGAAGGGTAGTTTTGAGTCCATTCTGAGAAAGTAAAAAAAAAATACCTGTCTTAACAAACTTAAGTTTAATTGTAAGGACTCAAACCACATTTCAGTTAATATCTCGAAATCTATTGCAAAATATATGATTATATTTGATTGATAAATAAAATATAAACTATCCTTTTAATTAGGGAGCAAAATTTTAAAAAAAATGTGTCTTTGTTGTAGAGAAATTACAGCTGAAACTTCAAACGCCCATAACTCAAAAGTGACTTTTTGTGGATTGAGTCCTTTCTGCTTAACTACGTCCAAATATTTATATGGTCTACAGATAGGTGGTTTTGGGTCTAGGGTGTCTTGTGTATGTGAGTTAACATGTTTGGGAACACATCCACAATACAAGAGTTTTTACTAGTGTAATACTTTGTTTTAAAAAAACATTGAAGAACTGTTTTTATCCCCAATGATTAATTAAAAATCTACTTTATCAATACAACTCTAAAGTGGAAAGTCAACTAAAAAGATTGTGTTCAAGTAAAATAACCAAGTTAAATATCTTACTTTTTCAGAAGAAAACTTGTTGCTGTGCCTGACTGATATGGTCCTGTCTACATACAATATAAATGGAGTTAATTTCCCATTGGTAAAGACATTTGAAGAAACTAAAGGTGCTTCATTGTTTGCATTAGACAACACGGTAAGTGCTGTTACAGTTAGGCATTTCTTCCCAAAGTAAAGTCCGTGATTCCAGGAGTCGTTAGTTCACGCAAATACATAAATTCGACTGTTGCTAATCGAAACTGGAAGGTATTTTAAAAATATTACGAAGTATGAAGTTTGAAAATCAAATGTACAAAATTGCGTAAAAATAGCAAAAGTTAGACTTATTGAGTAAAAATTAATTGAGTATTATTTTATAAATTTATTCAACAAAATGAAAAAGTTAGAGGTTCATACATAATGTAGATTAATTTTATTATTAAACGAATTATTATTTCGAAATAAGCCTGTAATGTTAATTACGTCAAAGGCTAGTTTACCTCTATGCAATCAGGTAATTTCGAATTATCGAGTTTGACACCTATGAGTTCGAATTATCACATCGTTTATTACATAGCAATGATTTGGTAAATATTTAATTCGAAATATCGTGAGATATCATAGGGAACACGTGATAACTTCGAACTACAGAGAGGTTCGAATTATCGCGGGTGTTATTTAATGAAAGGCGACTGTACTCGCATCCAGAGACTGGGGATTGATAGCAAGTTAATATTCATCTCGGGATACTAATCTGGCTAGCGTAAGGTTCAAATACTATTTGCCTGTACAGTTATCATCTTAATATTATTAAGAAAATGTTTTTATTTTACTAAGCTCATGAAGTTTTTATATTTTCACAGCCCACAACATCAATGACTGGAGAGTCCAATTCCGTTGTCCGTCTGTGTGTTGCTGTCAGAAGAAAACTACAACTGTATTATGGCAAGAATGGAGAATTCAAACAACACTTATTTGATTTTTCAATCCCTGATGTGCCGAAAGTCATGGCTTGGGGCCAACAGTACGTGTGCGTCGGCTTCAAGAACGAATATGTGCTGTATGATGTAGGTGATAAAGTCGAATTTGCACAAATTTTTCATACTCTAACCAACATTGTAAAAACCAAAAATTGATGAATAAAATTCATGTCATCATATTGAGTAAATTATCCATTTTAGTTTTATCTATTTGACTAATTATATTATAGTCATCAATCGGATTCCCGCAACAATCACCAGGTCAGCTTGCGGGAGGCCATCCAACGCTGCGTCTTCGTCGTCAACGAGACGCATAGCACGGGTCGTTGTGGCGACGCTTGGGGGAGGCTTATGTCCAGCTGTGGGCGTCTTTCGGCTGAGATAATGATGATTATGGACAAACTGGTGGATGTAATTGTTAATTTTTCAATTGTAATAATCGTCTTGTTTTGCAGCTCTCATCAGGAAAGCCTCAAGAGTTATTCCCGACTAGCAGTTCTAAATCTCTTGAACCAACAATAGCCAAATACTCTGAGACATCTTTTCTACTTGGGCGCGATCAAACATCGGTACTTGTGGAGGAAGCTAAAAACATAGATATAAAGAAAACTATCAAATGGTCTGAGGCGCCCATTGGTGTTGGTAAGAAAAGATTGGCTTTATATTATTAATATTATGATAATGGTCGTCAGTAACCCACGAACAAAGTAGCTGGAATGTCTGGGCTTTGTATCCAGTGACACGCACGTCAAAAAAATGTTTCGAACCGCTTGCAGCAGTAAACGAAGTGTCACAGAAATTGCCGAATAGGCACTCCCGAAACCATGATGGTCAACCGTCGAGACGACATTTCCAAACTTTCTGTATTTTTACGATTTAAATAATATTTCTATGAATAGCTAATAGATCCAACCCCAAAATGTTTGTAAAAAATATGTGTAATCATAATTTGGAATAAGATGTGGAATTTTGGAGGAGCGCTGGCTAAAAGCTGTGTAAGCGACCGCGAGTTTGACCCACCGTTGATATCTACCACTGAGCGGTTGATCACACGAAGATAGCATGTAACAGATTCTAAACCAATTTGCTCCAATGGTGTAATTGCTGGAAGGCGTTCCGTTGTGAGAATAAACAAATACATAAATACATGATCGGGTTGGCCGACTAGTCGTCCGCATTTTTCCAACCGAATAGCGTCTAGCCGGCACACTAGTTTATGTAGGCAATGCTTTAAGACTAGAAAAACAATTAAAAAAATACTTAAATTTTAGGTGCCTATTTTTCCTGACACATGCAGTATTGTATTTTATTTATAACCCTACAAAGTAATATAGTTAAATGTAGTAAATGATAAAATAATCTTTATTTCCAGTATGGGATGAGCCGTTTGTGCTGGGACTGTTATCAGACCAAGTCATCGTGCAGACGGTAGAGCCATCCCTGTTCATACAAACCTTACCTGAACTGAACAAAGCAAGACTGATGTATAGGTAAGAATGAATAATACTGATATGTTTAAAAATTGCGAAGTATCTGTGCCACATAAATGAAGAGCCGGATGCTCAGTGACATTACTGCGTCCGGAGAATACAGCATGGCATATCGTCGTCTAAAAGTGTTAAACTGCTAACTCCCTTCTAGCTAAAAGGGAGTTAGCAGTTTAACACTTTTAGACGACGATATGCTGGACGAGTATGCTGCAGGGGACGAACCGCACCGTGCCCTCGTATCGGAAGTCGGAAGCGACTTTGGGCTGCTAGCTGTGGTATGTTTTATTGAATGCAGACTCCTGGAATGCAGTGCTCTCTTTCTGTGAAAAAAAATCATCTTTGGATGGAGGCTGTGGAAAGAAAGATAACAAGTGCACTCCCATGCAGGAATCAAGTTGTGCAATTCCTGTGCAGTGTGCACACCCTCCGAAATGCAAACGATAGAAAACCGACAGGCTAGCAACTCGTCGTCGATGCTCCAGACTTTGAAGCTTCGACTCGAAGAGCGCATCATTACCTATAACCTTCATGGCTCGCTTCTCAATCGACTCAAGTTTTCTTCCAACCCCCTTAAAAAGGTCCTGGGTAGTCGGATATCCTCATGCGGCCAAAAAAGGCCCGACCAGACGCGTAGTGTTCTTAGTGCACCATCTTGGACATACATACACTTACTATCCACTACGGACCGAGGCCTGCGGAAGGTAGGCCAGTATAAGACCCAGATAACGGAAGTAACACCGCACTTGCAGCGTCTGAAGCAAGTGTGCGAGGGATCGCCGGGGAGATTTCTGTATGGGTTTGACAGATTCCTTCACATACACAAAGATTTTAATCCCAAAAAAAATCAGCGAGCTTTCGAAAGATTCTACAACAATATATTCCTACTACTGTGACCTTTTGACTTCATACGTAACGGCCGTAGTATATGGTGTAATTATTTATTTGTTTTACTGTTTGTTGCAGATGTAAGCGAGGCCTGATATTCGTCTCATCAGTCGGCCAGGTCTGGTGTCTCAGCTCCGTGGACATCACGAAGCAAAGGCAACAGTTGCTGAAAGACAAACATTTCCAAATAGCTATAGAATTAACGGTAAGCAATTGCTATGTTGTGCTGTAGAGGGTTTCTGAAAGTACATCTTGTAAGTAATTTGTTAAAAAATGATAGATGAAAAATAGATATTGTCTACAGGACACCTTGACAATTCTAACTTACAATCGGCGATTTTTGTGGGTGACAACTTTTTTATCTTCTTTTGCTAATAAGGTCTTTTTTACATAGTATGGGTAGGATGACAGCAGGACGAAAATATTCATCTTTAAGGTGAGAGAAAACGATAGGTAGCTGTGTGAATCCGACAACTGTCACCTGCCGCATTCTATAGCTATTGTAGTATGAGGGAATGAATTTTTACCGTCGACTTCGTCTAATAGACTTTGAACACCACTCTTTTAATTATACAGACGAACAGACTTTATCTAAATGGTCTGAGCAACTAAGAAAATTAAACTTTATTTAAATGAGACTGACAATAGTCAGTGTAATTTATTCTGACAAGTATGTTCACCTATTCAGAATTTTTTTAAACAGTCTGCTCATTGCGTTATTTTTAATTGTACTGCAACATGATAGCTGTTCTTACATATGTATATAGACTTACATAAATACCTTATATTTGTCTGGTGATCTAAAGCTCAATCGCGCCTAGTTTTTTTTTAATGGCAAACAAGAACACGACTGGGTCTCGCTCAAATTATAAAGCACTTGTACAGTTTAATTTACGATTTAGCAACACAAAAGACCGCTTCTAACTACCTATTTATGTCATAACATATTGTGAAAGTGGTATTATTACGAATATGATATAAATAGTAGAATATCAGTTGTATTATGTAGGTATAGTCATACATACGTGACAATAAATAGTATCAGTGACCATAATGTTGAGGCAAGGAAAATAAGTTACCGATTATTTTCCTCTATATGTGGTGTAAGAGTTGATAATAAGTATTGTGCTTTATTCACTGCTCTTAAAATATTCAGTTGTGTATACGCTTTGTGATACTATTGTGCGGTTTAGTAGTGACTAGAAAAATATTTGGAATATTTTTTTGCCTAAATATTAACGTTATTGAAGCTATATCCGTTAATTACGTACTAGTTTGAGAAGTAAATAAAATAAATATTGGCCGGTCTTCTAGGGAAACTGTGTAAATACTATAATTATTAATTTGTGGTTTTTTGTTTACCAAACACCAGTTTTAAACAAGATCAGTTTTATTTCGAGATAAACACGAACTGCAACTAAAAATCGGATGTTGTGGGTATTATAGCAAGAATCTGAGGAAAAATAAATATATAACCTTTGTCGTTGCGCTAGTTACTCTATTAAAATGTGAGTTAGATATTAGATTTTGGTAGCTCCACGACTAGATACAAGTGCGGTGAAAATGCCATTTACAGTAAATCGTAAGGATCGCCTTGCGACTATAGGGCTTTTAGTAGGAGTAAGTATTCTTACAGTCCACTTTTCAGGAAATTAGTTTTAGCACAAGCAAAATTACTAAAGTGTATACCTTTAATTTTATCAGAGCCTCTCAGACTGCACACCTGAAGAAAAGGAGCAAAAGATACATTCCATACAGGTCTTGTACGCATTGGAACTTTTCGACAATAAGAAGTATTCTCAGTCTATGAAAGAGTTTATTAAACTCAAGACAGATCCTGCTGATGTTGTCAAACTGTTTCCTGAACTGGACGGTAAAACAAATGACGATAAAGAACGAACGAAGTTGACGGGAAAAGATCTGGAGAGCGCTTTGAACGCTTTGATAATGTATTTGAAGGAATTGAAAGCGAATATAGGCAGCAGTTCGGGTCCGGACGAGGCCACCAAGCAGAGGAATGTGACGCAGCAGCTAGAGTTGATAGATACTACTTTGTTGAAGTGCTACTTACAGGTAAATTTAGAACGTATGGTACCTAATAAATTTTATGTAGAATTATATTTACTAGCACACAGAGGCATACTACTGCTTATACCCCAGCAAACCGTAGGAACCCAGCAGGGCCGATGCCCGCTAAGGCCGCGGGAATTTTCTGAAAAGGAAATCGTTAGCCTTAGAACGTAAAGGGCAGCTGAAGGACATGGGTGTGGTTTTGAAAAAGTCTGACTCGCCTTTCTGTTCTACCCAGAGCGGGAGGTCATTGGACGATTTCTCCCTTTAATTTTTAGTTATTTAAACCTGATGATAGATATCGCTGTCAGCAATAAGACCGCTAGTATATCCAAGATTTTTGGTCGTCTAAAATATTTAGTAATTTTTTTGATAAAGTTACCTTATGAGTACCTAAATAATGACAAAGTAGTAATTCTCAATTATAACGTCTGCCTTTACGATGATTCTTACACCTTATTTTCTTACATCTGTTTCAGATTAACGATGCCCTAGTGGCACCTCTACTACGCAACAACAATTGCCGTCTAGAAGAAGCGGAGAAGATGTTGCTACAGCACGGCAAGCACAGCGAGCTGATAATCCTGTACCAAACTAAAGGACAGCACATGAAAGCGCTGCAGCTGCTGCGGGAACAGGCCAAAGAACCGGATTCTAGTTTAGAAGGTTATCAGGGAACTAAGAATTATTTGCAGCAACTTGGTAAGTTAGAAGTGATATTTTGGCTATTATTAAAAAAATACATTACGCTATGTTTTTCTTTGTTTATTAATAGTGGTCTTTGTACACTAGTCAGTTATGCTTTGACGATTAAACTAATTAACCGATTTTTAATGAAATTTGGTATATTTATTTGTTCACGTCTGCAATAACCGACATTCATTCGGACTTAGTTGAGAGCAAAATACATACTGTTTACATTTACATTTTTTTATTTCACGAAATTTATTGTAAACTAACTGTTTCTGCAATTCCAGTCTTGCCATGAAGTACCGTGTTACCTCAGTTAATGGGTTGTGGAGGTCTGGTAGGCAGCCGCTCCTCGTAAAATACTGGTATTCAGCTAAATCCGGCTTGACTGGAAGCCGACCCCAATATAGTTGGGAAAAGGCTAGGCAGATGATGAACTGTTTCTGCAATTACTCGGTGACATTGTGATATCATCTTTCTTATTTTGTTTATGAAACATCTTTTAAATTGACCTGATATTGGAGGAAGAAATAAACAAGAGTTAGAACTCAAATTATGTATGACTAAGTAAAAAAAAAGTGTTTTCACCTCAGCACCTCAAACAAGTATGTTTTGCAGTTTAAAGACAGTGAGCAAAATTCGATTTTGCTGCGAGCGTGAGACAAAGTAACTTTTTAATTATTTTTTTTAAATGTCGAGTCAGTGCTGGGTCTACTCACAACATTCGAAAGATTTGAACTTCACTTTATTCTGTCACTTTCACTTCGATACGAAAAGAGCGAGAGATAGAAACAAGTCGATTCAAAGTTCGATTTTCAAATTCCATATATAATAGGCTCAAAAAAGAAACCAACAATAAAACGTTCGGAAACACGTCACCTATAAAATTTCAAATCAAGGTTTAAATGTAATTATTATACTTTTCTCTTAATAATCGAATTATATTTTTTTATGATCAAATAAAGAGATGTTGAATTAAAAAATACGAAGTTTATCATGTATCTACATAATTATTTAAAGTTTTAACAATCTTTATTGTGACAGAATAATTTAGTAATAGTGCAATTTCCGAACGCATCTTTAAAAAATAGCGGGCTTTCATTTTTTATTGTTTTCTTCTTCTGTTCGCTAGCTACAAAGTGCGATACACGTTGGATATTATTAAAAATAATAATAAATAAATATGAGTGAATCCAGTGATGATGTCTGCGATTTAACACCGGAAGAATTGAAGCAGTATGTAAAAAATGCAGAATTAAGTTTCCTGCCTGAAAAGTCTCGCGAAAAATATCTTAAAGCTTATGATATTTTTAATCAATGGAATGATGTATGTAATATGTTATAAAACTGCAATAATTTTACTTTTAACTTTTAATTTTTACAAATATACATGTGGTTTAAATATTATCAAGTTGTATTTTTTATTACCTTTACATTATTTGTTCTCGCTGCTGAAGTGAAAAGTTGTATGTGCTACACGAGACCAAAGTTATTTGCATCTCGTGTCTTTGAATCCCTCGCTGCACTCAGGATTCTAACCTAGAATCACTCGCTACGCTCGTGATTCAAATATAGAATCCTTCGCTTACTCGGGATTCAAAATCAACACTCGCGGCAAAAACCAACTTTGCTCTCTTGTTGCACAAATAACTATTTCACCTCAGCACCTCAAACAAGTATGTTTTGCAGTTTAAAGACAGTGAGCAAAATTCGATTTTGCTGCGAGCGTGAGACAAAGTAACTTTTTAATTATTTTTTTTGAATGCCGAGTCAGTGCTGGGTCTACTCACAACATTCGAAAGATTTGAACTTCACTTTGTTCTGTCACTTTCACTTCGATACGAAAAGAGCGAGAGATAGAAACAAGTCGATTCAAAGTTCGATTTTCAAATTCCATATATAATAGGCTCAAAAAAGAAACCAACAATAAAACGTTCGGAAACACGTCACCTATAAAATTTCAAATCAAGGTTTAAATGTAATTATTATACTTTTCTCTTAATAATCGAATTATATTTTTTTATGATCAAATAAAGAGATGTTGAATTAAAAAATACGAAGTTTATCATGTATCTACATAATTATTTAAAGTTTTAACAATCTTTATTGTGACAGAATAATTTAGTAGTAGTGCAATTTCCGAACGCATCTTTAAAAAATAGCGGGCTTTAATTTTTTATTGTTTTCTTCTTCTGTTCGCTAGCTACAAACTGCAATAATTTTACTTTTAACTTTTAATGTTTTACAAATATACATGTGGTTTAAATATTACCAAGTTGTATTTTTTATTACCTTTACATTATTTGTTCTCACTGCTGAAGTGAAAAGTTGTATGTGCTACACGAGACCAAAGTTATTTGCATCTCGTGTCTTTGAATCCCTCGCTGCACTCAGGATTCTAACCTAGAATCATTCGCTACGCTCGTGATTCAAATATAGAATCCTTCGCTTACTCGGGATTCAAAATCAACACTCGCGGCAAAAACCAATTTTGCTCTCTTGTTGCACAAATAACTATTTTACTTAGTTTCGTCGGCTCTCTCCGTTCGCATTCCCTTTTTTTTATCCCTTATTTTTGTATTCAATATTCTAAGTCAGGATTCAGGGTTTAATTAATTTGTGAACTAGTGTTGTGCCAATATAGTATATTTCATTACAAGTGCGGAAAGCCTATCATTGCAAAGAGTTTCGACAAATGTCTACCCGAGCCGAGGCGCAGCCGAAGGTGAGGGTTGACAGTCGGAACAAGTTGCAATGGCGGTTCCGCACGTGTACTGAACAACTATTTTTAATACAGTTGCGAAAAAATGAAACAGTTTGATAAAAACACAATAAACTCAACTGACTAATCAAAATGGCGCCAACCGTAAAAAAATATAAGCAGTTTTTTTTTTGTTGTCTTCCCCCATTCTGGGTAGACAAAGGGAACTATGCCCCATACAGCCAAGTCTTCAGTACATTTTTTTATTGATATGAAATGAAATTTAACGATATGAAATGAAACCTAGCCTAACTTATTGAATCAAATCATTAAATCTGATATTGAAACAAATTAGTAGCTTCTTTTTAGAAATATTTGCACTAAAAACTTTTTTTGTAAAAACTTCGTGGTTGATTTTTTCTTTTTAATAGACATTATTTTGACAGTTAGGAAAGAAAAAGCACGAGTGTGTAATAGCCCACTTCCCGAACGCTAAACGTCCCTGCAATACGCCACTTTTTGAGCAACTGTATTAAAAAAATATTTATTTTTGTTGGTTTTACTAAATCAAAATTTCTATTTTCCAGGTGCCGAATACATAAACTTAATATTCAAGTTCTCTGACTGGATATTGAAAGAACATCCAGAGAAAGGCTTGAAGATATTTACCGAAGTAGAAGACTTGCCCCGTCCAAAGATATTAGATTTCCTTTTAAGAGAACACGAATCTCTAGTAATACCTTACTTAGAACATGTTATCCATACGTGGAACGATACGAATTCATTGTTTCACGACGCCTTAATAAATATGTATAGAGATAAAATAACGGATAAGAAGGCGAACTTAACAGATGCAGAGGTGCAGCATATAAAGTCGAAATTAGTTGCGTTTTTAGAAAAATCTGCGCACTACACTCCTGAGAGAGTTGCTGTGCACTTCCCTACTGACAGCTTGTTTGAGGAACGAGCTATCATTTATGGAAAGTTAGGACGACACGAGCAGGCTCTCGCTATTTATGTTCTAATATTGGGTAAGTGCGGCTTCTATGCCTATCTTGTTATCTTTTTTTAAGTGGTAAATTATTAGGTAAATGTCTCCTCCCACTATGGGTGAAAGTATAGTATCTGCGATTCACGCTTCTAGCTACGTTCCATGCATACGGTAGCTAAAAGTCGCTCTATGACTCCAGGGGCGTCACCTGCAACAGCGACAGGGGTGCAAGGATTTGAGTTCCCTTACTCGCAATACTGCTTCACAGAAAGACAGGACTGCTTTCCCAGACTTTCGCCCTGTACTAACATTGACAAAGCTGCATGGCAGACCTTAGGTCGACATTTGACTGTGAGGTTTTGCAAAACCTTTCATGACTTTCATGAGACGGCTAGATGGCGCTGTTCAAACATTTAAAAAACACAGCATAGCTTAAAAATCTTATTACGCAGTGGCACTTAATATGGTTTTTAATACCTAAAATAATTACTAAGTAATAATAATATAATAAAAAACAAACATAAATGATTTTATTTTCTTATTTCCGAGTACTTAATACAGCGCCATCTATACTAAAGCAAAAAAGCCAATTGGTATATTATTTAATTCGACAACAGATGGCGTAGATCATAAATAATAAAATCCCTACATTCACAAAGTAGCTCTCATTTTCGCATATTCTAATAATTAGATCGGTAGCTCAGGTGGATTAGCATGGCAGAATATCAAAGCTAGTTCCACAGGGCACAGGTTCAAATCCCAGTTCTATGTCGACTTTTTTAAAATGTAATTATTGTATAATATAATTTATATTCTCTTTTTTATATTTTTAAACGTTTTTTTTTTAATTTTTTGTTATAAATAATATAAAAATATGAGGTATAAGATGTAATAAAGGCATAATACACAAGTATACATATACTACTATATATTAACACTATATAAATATATATACATAAATTACTTTCATAAATAGTGGTAAGTATTAGCATTATTAGTAATAGTTTTCTTACAGATTAAGATTTACTAAGTTACGAGAATTAGTAAAGGATAAGAAATGAAACTATTTTAGTGATATTATAGTTTAAGACATTTAATTCTCAAAGAAGAATACAATTTTTACTTCTTTCTTATTTATACAGTGTATAACCTAACTTAACAGTTTTACACCCAATTAATAATTATTTAATTCACTTGTTATGAGAAATACAAGCAAAATTTATAACTGAATAACTCTATTACAAAATGGAAGACATTAAAAAAATAAAACTAGTAGTAGATATTATAAGTATTCTAAATGAAAACTGTATTGTGCCATTCTCCTATTATTTAGTTTGATTCATAATGTTACAATACCCTTCCCTATAAATATGCAACCTTATCGTCTGTTGTTTATACCCTGAGACTAAATTGACACATTAGTGTCAAACTTACTATAGGAATGATGCCAGTTCTTTTGTGTTGTAATGTCATTAGACGGTAGTTCTGTAAATATTTTACCCACTCATAAATTATAAAAATATTACGTTTTGCATGATTATGGTTAGTGGTATTGACTATAATGATTGATTTGTGCATTATGTTATGACTAAGGTTCATAGCTTAAGTATTCGTTCCAGAACGAGGAAGAAATTGAAGCTTGACCTCAAATCAATAACAATAATAAATTGTAAGACCGGGTTATAGCTGTAATTTTGGGATCGAGTAGTTTATAATAATATCATTATTTCACCCACAAAAACAAGACTTACATGATTAAAATTAACTAACATAACAAAACAAATTCAGTCTAGTGTGCGGAGCTGGTGTCTATTATAGGTGTAAACCTGTATTACAGATCACCAGGTCCTCACCCCACGGAATCAGGTATAACATAACGAGGAATATAAATAACATGTATTTAAAAACAAAAAAACTGTTGTGGCAAGATATTAATTTAGTATCTAAACGCTAATTTGCCTCTTAGCGCGAAGGTTTGTGCATTAAAAGTATGGTGTGCATAATAATTTATGTATAGTGTATGCGTGGTGTGTGCGTGCGTGTGTATTTAACTAGTTTTCTACTTACGGTTAAGGTATTTATTTCCCAAAAATAAGAAGGTAGGTTTCACACAAGGAACCGCAAAACAATTTGACTTATGAGGGTAGGATGCAATTGAATGATTACTGCGTGCCTATAAGGCCTACGCCACAGTGCAGAATATAAGCGATTTAATACAATTGTTTCGGTTTATTATTTGTGCATATAATTTTGATTTTGTTTTGTTTAATAATTTGATTTATTTCATATTTATTGTTGTTTGAGTAGACTTTCTTTATTATTAATTTAACTTGTTTTTTTATTTGATTTGTATAATATATATTTATAATAAATATTTTTTTTTATATTGGAAAGGAATACAATATAAATATAGATTATATTGTTTTTATTTTAATTTCTTATATTATATAAGAAATCAAAATCATTAGTGTAATAACATTTTGTTGTTATAAAGTAGTGATTAAAATCCCACTTACACTAAGTTTGATCACTGTAATTTATCAAATAAATTATAGCTACCCCGGTCTTTGTTATTACTCAATCCAATAGTCAACAATTTATATTCTCTTTTTAATATTTCGTGTGTCCGCCGTTTATTAATTATTCATATAAGCTTTGACCCCGTAAAGTCAGTGATTCCTAAGTCTTTTCGTTCCTATTGTCCCACCTTTGAACTATAACGCCCCATAAACTTTCAATGGGGTCTGTTCACACAGACCGGCTCGGAGAGGAGAGCAGATTTTTTATCACGTTGAAAACTGAGTTTTAAGTATTTGTAGTAAGGTTTATTTTTGCATGTGCACTGTTTTGTCATAAAGAATGCTTGAACGCGCAGTGCACATGCAAAAATAAATCTTACTACAAATACTTAAAACTTTATTTTCAAATTGACAAAAAATCTGCTCTCCTCTCCGAGCCGGTCTGTGTGAACAGACCCTAAATCTGGTAATCTCGCAGGCCAAGGAATGATCCGTATATCCGATTGCTGGCTAAACAGATTTGATGTCCGTCTGTCAAACTAGTCATCGTCATAATCGCCGCAGTTATAAAGGAGCAATTGGTTTCGAGGCACAGCCGGTGGTCTGGCGGACACATGCCGCTGGTTCGATCCGGACTCATACGGACATAACCTTTTTGTTACAAGAATTGCGCTTCTTTGTTTATTTTATGCGGATTGATTGTTAAACTTAATCTAGTTGAGAGTTTGTGCATAAATGGTTGTACTGGCCGTGTTCGTCTTTTATTCGGTTTAACAGGAACCCTGAACATTACACACTCTTGCACAATTATGGAACGATGTATAGGACAATTTTATGGTCTTGCACGAACGTTATCACTACAGGCATTTCTTCTACAGGAAAAAAAAATCCGCATGGTTGGCAGCATGACGTCATTCAGCACATCTATGTAGTTTGCACTATTTGCACGACTGAGTATTACAGTAAGTTCTCCTGGTCAGCACTCATCCATTTCCCACATGTTCACTGTTACACGACCGGATCCAGAGGTAGGCACAACGTGATCACTGTCATAACGCGTTTTATTCCTACGCCACAACCTAACTTGCCCGTGCTGGATTTGAAAGTATTTCATCACTGAAGATGACGTTGCTCTAGTCGAAATTTCTGTATTTAGCGAACTCCGATCGTGCTCTTTTATGAGCTTCGGTTAGCAATGGCTTAGTAGCATGTCGATGATAATGCAGCCCTTCACTATAAAGAGCACGATACACCGTCCACAAAGATGTATCAAACAACTCTGCGTAATATCTTGTTGGTGTAAAGCTATTTCCCTCATAACCTTGCACCATAACCTGACGCTGGTCTGAGTCAATATGGCGTCTTCTACCAGATCTACTACGATGTTCCAACGAACCCTCTTCTTGAAACCGCTTTATCCAAAAGTGACAGTCTTTACCTATAAAGGAAATAATATATTATTTATTATTTTCGTGTATCGTTAATCGTGGATAATAAAATAAATAACGAACCGTGACTTTAAAATATTACTTACGTTTAAGTCTTGACTATGCAATGCTATTATTTGGGCCCTCGTAGCCATATCAATATTTGATCGCGAACTCATGATAAAATAAATGTTAAAAACTTGTTAAACGCAATCGTAACTAAACTCACTCAAAGATTGTAATGAACGTTATGATTGAACAAAAAGATTTAATTTTTATACAGTTAATATTAAACTACCCTCAGTTCTTTTGAGATTTATGATACGGGCTAAAGTCGCTAAACAACTTCAATATAATAAAGAGTAGGATAATTTCAACTCATTGTGTAATGACTCGATGGTCTAGTGGCTAATGGCATCGGTAAATTTTATGCCACCGAGTTCGAATCCCAGTTATTACGTGCTTTGCTTTATAAGGTTTGTAATGTCGTAGGAGACTTTGTGTTAAGATTAAGTAATTTTGTAAATAGCAAAAAACAAAGTAATGTTCTTTAAAGAGATATGTATATTTTCCAATCCTACTACTATACTAGCGCCATCTATGTCATAAAAGACATATTATTAAGGCCACAGAACAGTTGACATCATTGTGTCTCGTTTTGCGGGTATGTGATAGGTTAAGACGATGAAACCCTGTGCAAACGATTTTGGTTTAGAATCTTCCATGCAATTCCGTCACAATTAGTACCTTGACGTTTATAATAATTATCTCTTAAATTAAGTTGATATTATTTACTTACATAAATGTATCTATAAAATAAAGTGGAAGAGTAGAGAATAAATTAAGTATTAAGGCTTTTAAGTATGTAGCCTTAAATTTTAATATTGCCAACAGGTGACGTAGAGCGAGCGATACGATACTGCGAGAATGTAAGTGCAAGTCCAAACGACAAGAGTCAAGATGTCTACGTAATTCTTATGAGGATCCTCATGAACCCTGAACAAGACAGTGCGCTCATCGGGAACCCCTTGGCCAAGGTACCGCGGCATCCCAAGACGGCTGTACCGGACTTGGAGACGGCACTCAAAATATTGGAGAAGCATGCGGACAAAATATCGCCTTTGAAAGTAAGTGTTGTTCGCTGTAGTGTTGTAGATGTTAATATAACAATATCACGCCTGTACCGCCAAAACGGCGCGTTGCAATTATATTTTTTTTTCTTACTAACGCTTTATAATGTTCCCATTGCTGTTACTCAGGTCCCCTATCTAATAACAGGAATGGGCCATAATCGTAAAATAACTACGTGGGCCTAAAGCGGGTTGGTGGATGTCACATAACTTCGAAGTATGGTTGTTCTTTATAGAAGATGTTTTCCTTCTTGAGAACAATGGTGATGAATTAGGTACATTTGCTTACAAAATATCGCCTATAATTTTGTTACTGTGATTATAGCATACTAACGACCCACCCCAGTTTCGCACAGCTGTTAGGAATATTTAAAATTCTCGGTTTTTCTGTATGTATGAAAGGTTTACTTTCTCATGAATTCCTCTGCTCATTTGTGAAAGCTGCATGAAAATTCATTCAGTAGTTTTTGAGTTTATCGCTTTCATACAGACCGACAGACGCGGTGGGAAAATTTGTTTTATAATATGTATGGGAAGGTTATTTTGAAGTTTAACCTATATTCATTTAAAGTTTCATCCAAATCTGTTCAGCCATTTGAGCGTATAGGAATAAAAACATACACACATACTATTTGCAGGCCTTGTCAGTGCTGCCAGACTCAGTGCCTCTAAGTCGTCTGAAGCATTTCTTGGAGAGCGCCCTGGACGGACAATTGACGTTGAAGCGGCGCACGCAGGTGCTCAAGGGATTGTTGTACGCTGAGCATATGCAGGTGAGACATTATTTATCATCATCATCTCAGCCGAAAGACGTCCACTGCTGGACATAGGCCACCTCCAAGCATCGCCACAACGACCGGTCCTGTGCGCCTCGCATCCATCGGATTCCCGCGACTCTCGTCATCGGTCCACCTTGTGGAAGGCCTTCCAACGCTGTATCTCCCGGTATTCATTAGTATACCGGTAGAAATTATTCATATTCCTTTAATTACGACACTACTTGGCATGTAGAGCCTCTGAGTAGTAATATGAATATTTCTACAAGCGAAAGAATGAATCTGAGACACTAATCTGCATGGTTCTCATATGATTTGACCATTACATGTTAGTGTATGGAATTCACGAAACTGAAGACCGACGATGGCAGAGTCATATCCGCTAAATCGGAGCTCCTGGGAGAGATCGAGGCATTCTATGGACAGTTATACACGTCTATCTCTAAACCCACGACAAATCTAGCGAGTGATCCAAGAGCTAGATTGACCCGACACTATACCGAAGATATCCCGGACGTCAGCCTGTACGAGATTAGGGTGGCTCTGAAACAACTTAAACACAATAAGGCGCCGGGTGAGGACGGAATTACGGCCGAACTTCTGAAGGCGGGTGGAAAACCGGTCCTTAAGGCCCTTCAGAAGCTATTTAATTCCGTCATACTCGAGGGCAAAACGCCACAGGCATGGGGCAGAGGTGTGGTGGTACTCTTCTTTAAGAAGGGCGACAATGCCCTCCTTAAGAACTACAGGCCCATCTCACTTCTGAGCCATGTCTACAAGTTGTTTTCCAGAGTCATCACGAATCGTCTCGCACGCAGGTTCGACGACTTCCAGCCTCCTGAACAAGCCGGATTCCGAAAAGGCTTTAGCACCGTAGACCACATACATACGCTACGGCAGGTTATACAGAAGACTGAGGAGTATAACCTGCCTCTCTGCTTAGCGTTTGTGGATTACGAGAAAGCCTTCGATTCGATCGAGACTTGGGCTGTACTGCAGTCTCTCCAACGGTGCCAGATTGACTATCGGTACATCGAAGTGCTGAAATGTTTGTACAAAAACGCCACCATGTCAGTCCGACTCCAGGATCAGACCTCGAAACCTATCCTTTTACAGCGGGGTGTGAGACAGGGAGACGTTATCTCTCCGAAACTGTTCACGGCCGCATTGGAGGATGTCTTCAAGGTTCTGGAATGGAGAGGGCGAGGCATCAATATCAACGGCGAGTACATCACTCACCTTCGGTTTGCCGACGACATAGTAGTCATGGCTGAGACTACGGAGGAGCTCAGTACAATGCTCGGTGATCTCAGTAGGGCTTCCGAAAGAGTGGGACTCAAAATGAACATGGACAAAACCAAAGTCATGGTAAACATCCATGTAGCTCCCACTCCTATCAAGATCGGAGACTCTACACTCGAAGTTGTGGACGACTACGTCTACCTGGGACAGACGGTCCAGTTGGGTAGATCTAACTTCGAGAAAGAGATCAATCGTCGAATCCGACTCGGCTGGGCAGCGTTCAGGAAGCTGCACGGTATCTTCTCGTCCAACCTACCGCAGTGTCTCAAGACAAAAGTCTATGACCAGTGTGTGTTGCCAGTGATGACATATGGCTCGGAAACGTGGTCGCTCACAATGGGCCTCATCAGAAGGCTTAAAGTCACCCAAAGAGCAATGGAAAGGGCTATGCTCGGAGTTTCCTTGCGCGATCACATCAGGAATGAAGAGATCCGCAAGAGAACTAAGGTTACCGACATAGCCCGAAGAATCGCCAAACTTAAGTGGCAGTGGGCAGGGCATATTGCTCGTAGAACAGATGGTCGATGGGGACGGAAGGTTCTAGAGTGGCGGCCACGTACCGGAAGACGCAGCGTCGGAAGGCCTCCCACAAGGTGGACCGACGACCTGGCGAGGGTCGCGGGAATCCGATGGATGCGAGACGCGCAGGACCGGTCGCTGTGGCGACGCTTGGGGGAGGCCTATGTCCAGCAGTGGACGTCTTTCGGCTGAGATGATGATGATGATGTATGGAATTCAAAAGGGATTGACCCCTGAGTTTATTTCAGAGTTTATTCTGAGGGTAGTCAGCTAGGAAATACCAGCTTCATCAAAACAAATTGATGTGTAAAAGTGTTTTTGAAAAACCTATTTGCAAAAATAAATATCATTTATCATTAAACATGGTAGGCAGCCGCTCCTCGTAAAATACTGGTATTCAGCTAAATCCGGCTTGACTGGATGCCGACCCCAATATAGTTGGGAAAAAGGCTAGGCAGATGATGATTAAACATCAACCTTATTAAGGTCCACAGGTGTGGTTTTAGTTAGTAAAAGTCTGAACACTTAAGTTATGATGTTCCACCTTAAAAAAAAACAAAACTATATGTACGGCTTTAAAGTAATAACAGTTTAAGGTTTAAAATCCTTGGCTTAATGGTAATGATTAAGCGTTGATTGCGATTCAAGGTTGAACTGAATCCATACAGTTATAATCCATGTTTCTATGTCAGTCGTTTAAAACTAGTATGTTTGTTACAGGTACAAGAACTAAAGCAGTTCCACGAATCGAAGAGTGTAGTAATAAACGCTTACAACGTGTGCCCCGTGTGTAAGAAACGCTTCGGCAACCAGAGTGCCTTCGTCAGATACCCCAACGGTGACATTGTACATTTCAGTTGTAGACTTGACAAGTAATACACACATAGTACAGTCTGTTCTATAAACCTGGAGACTAAATTGACACATGCAATGTCAAATTTACTATAGGAATGACGCCAGTTCTTTTGTGTTGAAATGTCATTTTAGTCTCCGGGTTTATAAAACAGACGATAGGTAACATGAAAAAGGACATCACCCACTGTTCACACATTTTTGGTCCAAATTTAAAAGTCCTGAAATTGAAAGTGGCCATAGGAAAAAAATACTATATTTCGTTAGAACTTGCTTTCACAAACATTTTTATTTAAGCTCGAACTCTTTGAAATTCATGCTACCGAAAATGTACGAAAAATGCTTTTTTTCTAAACTGAAATAGGTAACTCCAAAGGCAATGTTCCTACAGTTTTGGTGCGATAATAAAAAATGCGACCCCTAAAGTCTAGTTCTAGAAGATTATCGTGGTTTTTTTTCTTAGCCGGCTACTTTTGGAATTTGGACCAAAATGGATTATCACCTTTGTATCCTCATTTCACCAGTTAAATTTTATTAGATGTAGCGTAATAAGTAAAATGTGTATGTAGTTTTGCTGCATATACACATTTTATTATTGATCGCTCTGCTTGCCTTATCAGGCAATAGAGTCTGTCCAAAAAGTCATACGACTTGGATAGTTATTAGGGTACAATAAAATCGGATGTAGGCAAAACTGGTTGAATAATCAAGTAAGGTTGATTAAAAGGTCTTGATTGTTTCTTTAATGATGTTCTTTATTATTGTAATAAGTATAAAGTAATAATATTATGAATGAGGAATCGTATCCTTTGCTTTTTTATTGCCTTAAAGACCTTGATTATTCAACCAGAGCCTACATCAAATTTCATTATCTCCAAGTCGTTTGACTCTTTAGACAGGCTCTACAGGTGGGTAGATAATTGTTGATGATGATTATGGTCATCAAACAAGGTTGCCGTTTACCAAATAGTTCTGTTCTATTCCTTTAACGAATGAGCTCGATTTTATATTTGGCTGTATTTTTATGGAGAAGAAAAAACAATTTGCGATATCGCTGCTTGCTAGGGAAGTTTATGAAATGAGAGGATGCTTGTTGAGATAATTACTTACTAGTGACCCGTCTAGACTATGCACAGAGGTCAGGGGTAAATTATGTTCATACAAATTCTCCTCGTTTATTGCTCTTTATATTAGTGAAATACGCTTCAAAATCGGTTGCTTGATTTAGAAGGAGTTTGAGGATAGACAGACGTAAATAGCGACTTTGTTGTGTACTATGTAAAGATAAACTGCGACAACTTTACTATGTTTATGTTTAGAAAACTGTGATTTTGTTACATCGATTAACGAATGTAGAAAATGCTTAAATACATTCTCATATTTTCTAGAGTAAGCTTACAAGCTTATAAATATATTAATAAAATAAAAATCAGCTAAAAGGCGTTGGACCATAGGCTTCATTTCCGTGTACCACTTCTCATACAATAGCAATATTTATTTAATTTTGTACAGTTGTTTCAAAGGTTTATAGTAAGAATCAATGTACAGAGTGTAATATAAATGTAGCCATGTATTTTATCTATATTTTACCTATGTATTATTAGCTCATGTATAAAATTTATGAAATTATAGATAATATATGAAATTTATATGCAACCACAGTTGTCTAATTTCTCCATAACCCTTGTTGAAAACAAATAAAATCTTAAAACAGAGAAAATTATTTCGTAGCATAACATGGCTCGTCGGACTTCTTTAAACGACCACAGAGTTACAAAACAAGCTCGATTAAGAGTTTTTAGGCGTTATTCGCAGAGCGAACCTACAAACTACTACTACACCATCACAAGGTTGGAAAGCAGGAAGCACATTCAAAGGAGATCCAGAACTACTATTACCACAACCTTTGATATTTACGACAGATGAGATCGGATCACAGAGCCGCAAGGTAGTACAAGGTAATATAAGTGCGGGCCTAGAACTCACCCTTGGGGAACTCCACAAATTTTCTTTCAAAATGGTTAGTATGTTTCTAGCTCACAGATCTAGTTGCCCTGCACAAGTGGCTATGCTTCGCATAACGTCTGCGTTGGTATTATCTTTAACCTTCTCGCATCCCTGTACAAAGAGTTACATACATGGATGGTATGAAAGCCTGTTGCCAATACCCCTCAATAACAAAACAACAAAACCTTTATAGAATCGGGTTTGATAAATACGACTACGTCGAAGGCGCAATATTGATCTCCACGACGCGGCAGTGTTCCTTCCTGGTACTATGAGCGGTGAGGATTTACTCATAAAATTTTGTAAGTAGGTATCACTGTGTGTCATTCCAATATTCTGCATATTAGGTTGTTAAATCGTTCATAGATTTTGAATCTAGTCTTCCCGTTATAATATTAGGTAACGTATATTTGCGTAGTTTGTATGTATTTCTCTAATATAATCACAGTGACATACTTATTATGAAGCCATATCAAAGCACTAATTAATTAAATGAAATGAATGTGCTTGCCGTGAATTAATATGGAAGGAGGAAAAAGCGTTATTTATTATAAACAACCATAATTAGTAATAGGAGTGCAGTGTAACTAAAGGACGTATTGTTAATATTTTAAAACACGGACTAAAAATGTTTCGCACCAAAATTAAAAAGCGTGAAGCAGAAATTATCAAAATCATGAATGTAAGTTTTATTACTTTCAATTTGAAGCTGCATCAAGCAGATATAAGCCGAGTGTGTTACGGATTTTGAGAGGATCGTATATTTAAAATAATTTTTTGTTACGGTACTTAAGCAGGTATATAGGGAGGACATAGCCTGACATAGCCTGATGACGGTGATAGTCGTCATGTAGATTAATGAAAAATTTGGAATATCTAGACCTCTAGCCGTACTTGACCTTTTGACAACAATAATTACATGATTAATGAATATCTACTGCATGATGTTAGAACTACAATATAACTTGGATTTTAAGCTCAAGCTCAAGTTATATTCTTGCTTCTATAATGTGAGGCAATTCATACGTACAGTGGAGGTAGGAAGGTATAACAGTACACCAGCGCTAAATATAAAAAATCGTTACCATTAACTAATTGATACCAATTATAGTCTTTTTTACATAGCATGGGTTGGGTGACAGCAGGACGAAAATATGCATCTTTAAGATGAGAGAAAAGGATAGATAGCTACATTGTATGAATCTGACAGCTGTCACCGAAACCATCCTATAACAAATTTAGTATAGTAAATGGTAACGATTTTTTATGTAAGTACTGGAAGCTTCTATATTTTAAATCTTTTTGACATTGTTGCTTACCCGTTATTTTAACAGAGTCTCGCAGATTGCACACCCGAAGAGAAAGAGCAGAAGATAATTTCCATACAAGTTCTGTACGCGTTGGAACTTTTCGACAATAAACAGTATTCCCAAAGCATCAAGGAGTTTACTAAACTCAAGAAAGATCCCGCTGAAGTCATCAAGCTATTTCCTGAATTAGACAGCGATGACAAGGAAAAAACAAAAAAAATGGCAGGCAAAGATCTACACTCCGCTATGATTGCATTGATACCGTATTTGAAGCAAGTGAAAGCTAACATACTAAATAAGTCCGGTCAAGAAGAGTCCACAACGCATACGCAACAACTGGAGTTGATAGATACGACTTTGTTAAAGTGTTACTTATTGGTAATTTTTTTATATAACACAAAGATTGATGAGTAGATAAAACCATATGTAAGATAATTATGATTGTACCATATTTTAATACACGTTTTTAGATTAATGCTGAAGTATCACCTCTACTGCGAAATAGTAATCATTGTCGTGTTGAAGAAGTCGAGCCGGTTTTACTACAGCATCGAAAGCACCGCGATTTGTTGATACTATTTCAAAATAAAGGCCTGCATTTGAAAGCGCTTCAGCTACTGTCTCAACTGAAAGAGCAGGCCAAGGAACAGGATACCAACTTGGATATTTATCAAGAAACTATGAAATATTTGAAGAAACTTGGTTAGTTTTGTATATCATTGCTGACTTCTGGTAGGTAGTGATTCAAATAATGCAATTTTTCTTATTTTTTAGGAGCTGAACATATAAATTTAATATTTAAGTTCTCCGACTGGATATTAAAAGAACATCCGGAACAAGGCTTGAAGATATTTACAGAAGAGAACGTAGAAGCAAAAAATTTACCCCGTCGTGAGATATACAATTTTCTTAATGATGAACATGAATCTCTGGTAATACCTTATTTAGAACATATCATCCATTCGTGGAACGATGCGACTACTATATTTCACAACGCTTTAATTGAAAAATACAGAGAAGAAATAACTGATAAGAAAGCGCAGCTATCAGAAACTGAAGTACAGCACATTAGGTTGAAATTACTTACGTTCCTTGAAACATCCGCGCACTACACTCCTGAGACAGTAGCTGTACATTTCCCTACTGATTGCTTGTTTGAAGAACGAGCTATCATTTACGGAAAGTTAGAGCGACACGAGCAGGCACTGGCCATTTTGGTGCTATTATTGGGTAAGTGCTTGTTTTATTAATCTATCCTTGTTGAGACTAACATGTAAATTGGAATTTCTTTGGATTTCTCCTAATTCATTTAATAATGAAATAGATATCTGCTTACTTCTACTACTACTATCTCTTGTTGATACTACCAACCTCGCTTCTCTTGCAGGTGACGTAGATAAAGCGTTAAGGTACTGCGATAATGTAGGCGCGAGTCCAAACAACGATGGCCCAGACGTTTACGTGATTTTGATGAAGATTCTAATAAATCCTGAACAAAGCGGTTCTTTCATCGGTAAAGCTTTAGCTGATGTACCGAAGCATCCGGACACAGCAGTACCAGACTTGGAGAAGGCACTTATTATACTGGATAAATATGCTAACCATATATCGCCCTTGAAAGTAAGTTTGAAACCGATCTTATTTAGTTGTGGATACGATTTAGCCTCAAATAGGATGAGACGAGCGAGATTCTTGATGACATACTAAATCTTGAGAAAACTTCTTACGATGGGAACCCTAGTCGTATTGCTGTAATGGCTTTACTGGTATTGCTCATCAATCCAGTTTAGGACCTCATTAAAGAGTTGAGATAGACAGGGATTCTCATCGCATATTCTTAGGAATAAAAGCATTGGACTCTTCTCTTGAAGAATCCAATGGTTTCATTCCTAATTCATGATTGCAGGCCTTAAAAGTGTTGCCAGACTCAGTCCCCCTAGATCGTCTGAAGCAATTCTTAGAAAGCGCTATGGATGGACAGCTTATGATGAAGCGACGCATGCAGGTCGCTAAAGGATTGTGGTACGCTGAACAAGTTCAGGTTTGTAAGATATATTTTTAATTGAGATATATCTTTTTAAGTGTGGTACAGTGTCTTCCTTCTGGATTGATCCATCTAGAAGTAAATTTAATTGAATCGTATGTGATTGAAAAGCAGAATTCTTAGATTTTTCCGTTAAATTGCTTTCTATGCTGAGGTATATATAATGTTGAACTTAATGTTGTTATACGAGTAGATGTTAAAGGTGGCCAACATCTAGTCCGTTCTAGATGGTGGTTATTAAGAACGCCCCTAACTAACAATATCAGCTGGGCAAATGTCTCTACTGGTGATTTAGATCCAGGGCTAATCCATAAGTAGGTAATATTTTTACTCAAGAATTGCCAAACTTAATGGCGGTGGGCAGGGCACATTGCTTGCAGAACAGATGGTCGATAGGCACGAAAGGTTTTAGAGTGCTGATCACGTAAGTACCGGAAGACGCAGCGTTGGAAGACCTCCCACAAGGTAAACTGATGACCTAGTGAGGTTCGCAGGAATCCGATGGATGCGGGAGCAATAGGATCGGTCGCTGACGACACTTGGAAGAGGCCCACGTCCAACAGTGGAGGTCTCTCGGCTGAAATGATGATGATAACGCTTTGTTAATCTTATCTTCTTCTTCCTGCCCTTATCCCATATTATTTCCATTCTGTCCTGTCACCCGTCATGTCCGTCGACCTATCATCAACTCCCTTTTCTTTCATATCAGTCCTCACACAATCCATCCATCTTTTCTTTGGTCTCCTTCTTCCTCTCCATCCCTCCACGTGCTTTGTTCATCTTATGCTGATGCTAAATATCCTATATTTTATAATATCTTATACTTGTTACAGACTGAAGAACTAGAACAGTTCTACAAATCGAAGAACGTAGTTATAAATGACGACTGCGTGTGTCCCGTGTGTAAGAAACGTTTCGCTAACCAGTGCGCCTTGGTCAGATATCCCAACGGTAAAATTGTACACTTCAATTGTAGGCTTGACAAATACTAAGACTTTGAATGAAATAATCTAGAACACAATTAAAATCAGCGCGAAAGCAATAGTAATTCATGAAACGAAAAATGTTCTACTGGATAATGTTATACTCAGCAGACTGTTGGTAATGGTGTTGCCGCTAATGTGCGTAAATCAGTTAAAGTCCAGATTAATTAGTTAATCTGCAGATTTCCTAGATAGCCAAGTATACCGTAAAGTAAATATAACAGGTTCTTTGCACCCCGACATAGACAGGTTAGGTTAGAAGGCTATGGCGAGAGCGAAGCGAAGCGCAGCTTCTGCCTTAGTCTTCGTGATTATTTTTTTATACCTACCTTGAAGTAGCAGCCCCGTCAAGCTAAAAGAAGGCAAAAGCACATCGGAAAATATGCAGATTAACTATGAAATCTGCAGATTAACTAGTTAATTTGCACTCTAACTGGTTTCCGCACATTGGCGGTAATAATGGTACACGACCGTCTTAGCATACTGCATTAGGCGCCATAGCACAGATTACTAAATAGTTTGGCCATAGTAGTAGACATAACTACAAGTAGGTGCGATGCATAGCAATATAACCGAGTCATTTGTGGGTAGTTTTCGTTCAAGTCAAATCAAATGAAAGATCTTTTTTTTAATTTTCATATTGTATTTACCCATATAGCTATAAAATATTTTGTTTATTTTTTAAGTAATTCATTTCTAAATTAAGTAGGTATACAATCATATACTTAGATGTATAATGTATTGTAAAATAATGTAGCTAGGTACCTATTTAGTCATGTATAATTTTGTATATATTACAATGTAACCATCCTAGTTATGTAAGAAATAATAATTATATAATAAATACCATAATTAAATACAAAGAATAGTTGTCTGATTTCTACTCCTAATAGAAAATATTGTACGTTAAAGAGAAAATATAAAAGAAATAGAAGAATGTTTTGGCAGAGATTGATTTCATTTCGCCGCTACCTATACTTAGGTAGCCAAGCTTTCACCTTGAACCACTTTTGGACAGAACAAAAGGCGATTTATTAAAGTCTAGCAAACTTATGATGAGTTTTAAACTTGTAATGTTGGTAACTAACGAAGTATATTTCGAAATAGCTCGTATATCGATGTCGTGTCGTGTCAATAGCTGTGATACTAAAATTAGACCGAGACGTGGGTACCAGTTTGGAAATGAGATACATAGACGTATCCGCCACGCATAGCGTAGCACCTACTATTTTCATTGACACAAAAATATGTTTTCAATGTTAAACATTTTTTTTAGTTAACTAATATACTTATTTCGATGATTGAAGTAGTCGACAAAATATGAATGAATGAACCTCTAAAGTAGATTAAAGGAGTATATTTTTAAACGACCGATAAGAATCAAATTATCAGTAGGTACTTACAAATATTACGATAAAAATAATCAGGTTTAGTATTGATTAATAACTCTCGGTTATAGTAATCAATCAAACTAATAAGATGTACATAATTATGAATAACATAAGAAACGTCTTCAATGGTAGGTATATAAGTAGCCAGTAGTTACAAAACGGTACATAGGTACCCATGTTATCATAGCAGATATCATACCGTAAAAAAATTGGGAAGTCCGCCTTGACGTCACATGGAGTTAATTTTAACTCAACATATTTGTAAAAACAGATAGGTTAGGTTGTGATATCTAAGTGGTTCAACAATATGGAACTGTAAGAGTTAACTAAGAGAGACAAACTTGCGTCCAGGGCGCTCTGCTTTTGATCATGTGACATTGAACTTATGTATTGACATTAATTATGTATGTATGAGTAATGTAATACATAATCAGTGTGGGTGTATGTGTGTGCCGCACGCGCCCGGTGACGCGCGATGACGCAACGACATCGTCAGCGCCGCCGAACGGGTGCGTCTACTCGCGCCACTCAGCTGCTCGCCTCTGTGGCCCAATGGATAAGGCATCGGCCTCCTAAGCCGAGGATTGTGGGTTCGAGTCCCACCAGAGGTACATAACCGCCTTTTTGTATGAGTTCCAGTTTGTGAATGTACAATATTTGGTACCTACATTAAAAGCATCAGTCATTTGGTAGCTTTTAGATTATTTAATTCACAGGAATTTGTTGGTTGATAATTTTATCAAGAGTTATTAGTGAATGGAACGGTATTAATTTAAATTTAATTATTATTCCGATGATTTGTTTTTTTATTTTTATATTTTAGTAATAAGCAACATATTGTGTCTTTATAACACACTGTTCACGGTTCACTCTGCCGGACCACGACAAAGTTTTCTGTTATTTATTTATCTTAAACCTAGGTGGGTATATAAAGGTTAAAGTAACGCTTTTATTATATCTTCTAATATATAAAAAATCTGTTTGTTATCAAACTCCTCCGAAACGGCTGGACCGATTTTTGTGATTTTTTGTGTAGGTATAATTAGGAGTTCTGCGAATAGGTTGTAGGGTATTTTACCTTCCTATTCAAATTTATATGGCAAAAAATGTTTGTAGAGTCAGCTATTATCTAAATATTATTTATTTCACAAAGACGCATGAAACCTACAGGGTACCTCTTACGTGCTAAGATAATCTAACATTTTCGCCACCTATTTATCAATTCCATAGCCCATCACCTGTCATTCCAGGATTTCATAAGACGCGGTGGCACTGGCACGTTTCGCGCGTACATTACATCTGACACAGATAAAACTATCGAGTGCCTACAGCACTGGCGTCGCGTTGTCGTAGTGTGTACCTATTATAAAAGTCCCATATCGCGGGGGAAAGCTGGTAGATATGATAACGATACAATTTTATTGATAAGGACCGGTGGAGCATCGATCAGTCGATAGCTCACCGGTCGCGGTCCCTGCATGGATCCTCGCGCTTGCAATCATTATCTATCAAATAATTAAGCTTTGTTATGAAATTTAATTGCTTTATCAACTGTGATTTGAGGCAATAAATCATTATTTATTTGTGTATAAATTCTTCGTTTGTTAGTAGTTTTTGAGTGTAGTATAAACAGTAGATAATACCGTGGACGTTGGTGTATGATGAGAATGATGGGCGAAGGTGAGATGGTCTATGGGGACTATTACAACTATGAGAACAGCTGGTCGATAATCCCGCCGGACTATGGCGCTGACCCGGGCTACCAAGTGCGACAGCCGCAGATAGAGGAAGACTATAAATACAACTCCTATGCGTGAGTATTTATTTTTGGTACCAGTATGTGTCAAAATTATGGTTTGATTAAATCAATCAATCAAAATATCTTTATTTTTACATAGGCTTACATGGGCACTTATAAAACGTCAGAAGCTAGTGCACGGTTTCAATTGTTCGTTTCCTGCGAAGAAGAACCGGAAAGAAACACCACGGTTACCCTTTAAAAAAATTGATTATTAAAAAAAAAATTAACACTCCGTCTGGTACAAATAAATGTCCTTATCTGGGATTCCCGGTACAATAAAACTTATTGATATAATGACTGTATTAGGAACAGAACAGGTAAAATATTACCTCAGTAAACTTGATAGGGTTTTTGTTATAAATTGAATTTAGGAATATATATAAGTTAAGTCTATTTCAGGTATTACAAAGGAAAATAAACATATACGAGTACATCTGTGTATTTTTCTTACTTCTTTATGCTAACAGCAGAATGGATTTAGATGAAACTTTCCAGTAACATAACTTATAGGTATATACGTCCAAAATAACAAACCTATATGCTATAATTTATAATGGCGGGAAGTACTACTACAAACACGCGAACGAAGACACTGGCAAAAGCTAGTACATTTATGAAAACGAAGTGCATTATTATGACAGCACGCGATCCCGACAATATCGTTGAAAAATGTCTTGCGGACGAATTGAACAGAGTGCACTGGAATTGACAACGAGCGCGGTGAAACGACTTTATGACTTTCAGTGGCCTTACCATGAGTTTGAAAAAACGTTCTCGCTATCGAAAACTATAGCTTTGTCTCTTTCACGTGCACCACAATGACAGGGACAAAGCGATAGTTTTCGATAGCGAGAACGTTTTTACAAACTCATGGTAAGGCTACAGGCTTTCAGCATGATATTCATGTTACTTTCTTTATTGAAACGAATTTTCTATACGAAATCATATTAGAGTGAAACGTAGGTAGCTTTTGGATTTTTCATGATACTGCAGTCTGGTGAAAAATGTTTATTTAGTTATTTCTTTCTTTGGGAAAACAAACAGTTACACATAGTTTTTTAATTAATTCATGAATCCCCGACCAGTCCTATGAGACCGCGCTGTTATTGTTTTACTATTGTGTCTCATTTTGTGGGTATTTGATAGGTTAATTATGCTTAGGGCCTGTTTCACAATGTCCGTGTAGGCACTACTCACTGAATAAATTCAAAAATGTGGCAGAATTCATATGAAATTATCTGTCAAGTAAGATACTCGAAACTTAATCATAGGTGGTGAAACAGGCCCTTAGTATCTAAAGTAACTAATAATGTGTGTGTAGCTCACAACGTTATCCATATGTAACCTATAAAAAAAAATATACAAGAAACGTAGTCCGCATAGGGCTCTAGTCCGAAGGATTTTCTTTTTTTATTAGATACTGTAGCACATTTTAAATATGGTTGTATCGAAATTGACCAAAGAGGTACTTAATAAATATTCGAACATGTGCCTGGCTTCCTAGAAGAGACAAGTTACGAACCGCTACCGTCTTGAATACAGTAGATATTATTAAGTATGTAGAGATACAGTATGTTTCGCAATAACTGATGAATCATTTATTTTGATACAAGTTACATAAAATATGGGTGTGTGTATCGTGTATTTACCTGTTTGATAGATCGGCTTGAAATTTAAAGTATTGTCAGACGGAGGGAAATAATTTAATGTATACAGTCTGATAATAAAGAGCATAATGTCGAAAAACCACTCAAACGTCCTGCGCTGTGCCTTTAACAATTATGTTCGTTAAGGGTATGTTTTGCTCCAGGGCTACGAGATATTCGAAAGAGTTTCCGTAGCTCTGGACAGCAATGGCAGCTGAAAGAACACAACTGGGTTTATTCAGTAAAAGTCTGGCCCTCTCTTTCGCTTCAGCCGTAGCTGTCTCTTCCAGAGTCATTTGTCTACGTCTACGTCAAAAAATGGTGTTTTTTGCTATTTAGATATATGTAGTTGTAGGAATCCATGTAAACCTTTCCACTGTTGTTAATAAAGCTTGAATAGATCGAAAGCATTATGCATATTGTTACGTTTAGTACGGCGGGTAGCACGATCGTTCCGGTCGATCGGGCCGGGTTCGCGTGTCGCACACTTAGTCCCGTCGGCGATGAATCGGCGCACTGAGTACCATCGAGCTCGTAATCCACCAGCTGCGAGCTCTCCCATGCCTTCGTGGAGCCCTTAATTGGTTTGGAAACCCTCTTCGCGGGTTAGCGTGCTTTCACCCATTTAGGCTCAGTGCGCCTAACCAGATTGCCATAACGAAATATTCGTGAAACCCCATCGACCTACTCTATTCACTCGCGGAGGCACAAACTTGGATAAAGGAGTTTCTCCAGCTATAAATTCGCTTTAAGTATCATAGGTGCTGACTGACGTGTTGCCGGCTGTCGTTTGTTTCTTTTTCCTCCAAACTATCCAGGTCACGAATGCGGTGTGATGTCTGCGCCTGATTTATGTTTATTACTCTAATATGCGAACTTAATACCCTTGAACTTACATTTCTCTAGCCACATTTCGCAGTTCATAAAATCTGCTGTTATACAAAAGTTGTCGTGTAATTTGTTGACATTGTGATGTTTAGCGGGTAATGGCAGCCGGTTGGCTTGGTCATGAGGTAATTTTTTTCTCGCGGCGTCGTCGACGGCGCTTGGTACGAGCGGCGCGACTCCTCAATACAATATTCTACTTTTATACAAATTACATTTCTATCGTGCTTACTATCAGCCCCTATTATTTTATCATTAACCAATGAAAATATAAAACGATGGTATTTTTATTTTCTGTGACTAATTCACCATGTCTTACATGTTTTGCTGAAGGTATTGTTTTGTGTCTTTCAGAAATTTTCTTTCTGATTTAATGCATGGTCGGGAAATGATTTAGATATTGCAGTTATTGCAGCACATTGTGACTTAAAGTATATCTAACGTGCGCAGTTGGTGATCTTGAACAATAATGATTCATTAAACACCCCGCCCTTACTGATTACGAGCTAACATTTACACCTGGCCGACTCAGCCTCGCGCATTAAACCCTCCCGTACAAATAAGATATTTATGTTTAGTTTCAATGTTTTAAAGACTTTGTGAATGTTACCTACTTATAACAAATGTGCTGCACTTTTCTTATATAGATATCATCATTAAACTATTTGAATCAAAACATTAAATATTTGAAAAAGTTATTGACAATTTCGCACAGATTCATTTGAGGAGCCGTCGGTACTAAATTATTTTCCAAGTTATAATAATTGTGATTAATTTATAGTACTAAATTTATTGGGTGGGAGATGCAATGTGTTTTAGTAAAGCGTAGTGAGTGACTAGTGACCCGTGTAACAGAGGGCTATTGCACCTGCCTCCCGCCCCTCACAAATCTGGCCCTCGCAGCTTACCTCTCGATTGTAGTATACGTAAAGTTAAAATATACATAAACTCTGTAACTTACGCCCTGCTCAGTTGAACTTTGTATAACTTATAAGATTCAATTGGCGGAGAATATTGCTTAAGTTGGATAATGTAGTCAATTCAAAAAGTTAGGAGGATTGTTTTTCTGGGACATTTGTGATCTGGAAGAAATGAATACCATTCTCAATTCAATTAGTTTTGGCAGGACTCAACTTATGAAATAATATATCTTGTTGGTTATGGTCACCAGAAACACTAAATTCATGAATCCCCGACCGGTCCTATGAGACCGCGCTGCTATTGTTTCACAATTGTGTCTCGTTTTGCGAGATCTTTGAGCAGATATGTAACTGCGAAAATACCTCTTTCCACTAGGTGGTAGTTTTTACCGTTTCGAATCTGCTAAGATATACTCGTAGAAGTACGTGACTGTAAAAAAATATAGGAAGATACGTTACGTAAATATTCATGATTACATGAGTTACAAAAATTATATTTTCATGAATTATTTATAGTGCTTTTTACAACCTGTTTTTTGATAATCGATGGTCAGTATTTTGTAGTAATTTGGCATGTGGCGTAGGTGTTGTGTGGTGACAGTTATTGTCGTGCCGACTGGCAACTTTTCAGAAATAATTTTAGCTGCATTGTTACTTAATAATATAGGTAGTTTGCCAGTAATTTGTATCTCATAAGTTTAGGCGTGTTATTTCGGGTGTCTTTCAGCGTTATAAATAAATAAACCTTAATTATTTTTAACTACCTATTCATAATGATTTTAAAGGCACTGATAATATGTGTCTATTGACGATGATGATGAAAAAAACGGGAAAATCAACCGTCGAGTCGTTTGAGTACCTATTTATGTTCAGATTCTATTTTAATTTAGGTTCCTTTATTAGCATTTCACCAGATTCAGAGCTCATCAGATAATGTACTAACCAACACATCAATTCTATAACTTTTTGATAAGCTCGAGATATATTTTCTACTCACACTATCGTCATTTTAACGAGAAAAGCGCAAAACGTAAGTCGTACGTAAACTGAAAGTAAATTGAACACCTTAAACTTATAGATCCGGTGTCAGAGCGTCATCAAATATAAAAAAAAAACGAAAACCATCTGATAACTGTCCGTATACGGCGCCCCTCACAAAGCGATGAGCGCGAGCGATCGTAGCGATAGATTTAAAAACTCATTCTCAATAAGTCAATTAAACATTTCGTGAGCAGCACGCCACTTAGGGGTCCGTTCCAATATAAATAATTGCCCTTTGTTATTGCTGCGCTTTCACAGGGAAAACGATGCATGCCCCGTGCCCTTTACTTATGGTTTCGCTCGTAGTTTGGTTCATCATTTTCAAAAAATGTTTAGCTTTGTATAAACAAAGCTAAACATTTTTTGAAAATGAAGAAAGAATGAAGGAAGAAATACTATAAGTTTCCCTCAAACATAAGTTTGAGGGAAACTTATAGTATTTCTAAGATAATAAAAGTCGCAGTATCTAGGTAATTCTGATTTGAAAACGATGCATGCCCGGTGCCCTTTACTGATGGATGGTTTCACCGAAGTTTGGTTTGTCATTTTCAAAAAATTTTTAGTTTTGTTTACTTTTGTGATAAAGCTATGGAATTTCTAATATATTCAAAGAGGCAATGTCTAGGCAATTCTAACTTGAAATATACATTATTTTAAGATTTCTGTGAGTACAACGTCTAGTTAGATTTTTAATTCGTATTTGTTTTCCAAGTAGAAACTAATATACAACAAGAATAAAGGTCGAATAAGAATCTCCAGTAAAAAATCTGTATAAACAAGGGAATTCAGTGGGTATCAAATTCTTTAATCTGAATTAAAACAATACCTACTGATTAACTTTTAATGACTACTGCTCAAATAGGTAATTGTAACTAATTAGATATTTAAAAAGTACAAAGTAACAGCAAAAACAGCCTCCAGTATAATTTTTAATAACTTAGCAATGCGAAAGTTTGCTACTCGTAGTTCGTAGGCTCCAGTCTATGAACGAGCTTTGTTTTAAGAGCAAGAATCAATCAAAGCATGCAATAAATTCACAAATAAATAATGTACAGGCGCTTTATAATATTGTTAGAAGTCAGTCAGTCAGAAATGTACAGAAATGTAAATTCCAAAGCGTAGATATCTGTAGAGAAGAACGTGCAAAAGCTCCATAAACACTTTTAAATCATGGTGATATATAGCTTCTTCTCTCTATTATGTAGTGTAAACTCAAAAAGCAATGGAGAGGACATTGTTTGTACTTTCCTTGCGTGACAAAATCAGTAGATAAAGAAGATATCTGCGGGAAAATTAAAGTTACCAATATAACCTGAAGAATACGGGCACATTGCTGCGCCTGGTAAGCGTCACGGAAACGTGATGGATGTGAGACGTTAGGGTCTAGGGTTCCTTACGTACGGTTTTCTTGTTTGTCCTAGATTAAACGGGCGTCCAAGGAGTGTCCGGGTGGGGTCTCATTTGTAGCCCGGGTATAAAATTTTCACATCATGGGATACCGTCGTCGGGCGTTAGCGAGACTCGCACTCTGCGCTGCGAATGCTGCGGTCAACTGCCCCGCTTGATATTTAAGAGATGCTAGAATTATACCTTGTTCTGTTTTTTGTTTGTTTGTCTGATAATAGGAAGTTTATATTTAGATTATTATAGAAAGTAAGTTTAAAAAAAGTGCCGATTGTCTGGGTTAAAACCGGCGCGAAGGTGCAAAATCCGGAGTTTTTAAATAATTCTCATATTTACACCCTATGACCAACAATGGTAGTTTTTCGGCTGAAAAGATGATGATTTTAGCTATGGGCTATTGTTAGTGAACTTTAATCTATTAATACCCGCGAAACGAGACACAATAGAAAACAATAACAGCGCGGTCCAATGAGACCAGTCGGGGAAATTAAGTTAGCAAACCTTATTAAGTATGCTTATCCAATTACAAGAAAAGGCCCAAAAAGTAAAAGTATTTCAAATGGTCAACAGACCCCTTATTGCCAATTTTAGTATTTAATTCCTTGGCAAAGCTTGCTACGCAGAACGGACTGTGGGCTACGCGCTGCTACGCGGAGCTTTCCACTTCATGTATATTTCTTCCATTTACCCTTGCTTCATACATACTATCACACAAATAATATACAGGCGAAAGTTTGTATGTTTGTTACTTCTCGTGCTCAAACGGAAGAACTGATTTGGATGAAACTTGATACACGGATAGACCATATTTTGGAATAGCACATAAGATATGGGGAGTATGTTCTCTTGGAGCAAATTTTTTACTATCACGATTCACACGGGTGAAGGCGCTATCAGTAGCTAGTACTTACATAATATTGTCATATATCGAAAAAGATCATATATGAAGCGTACCTTGTTAGAGTAAGGGCTTGATAATATACTTTTACTTTTTTTTTGTGACATCCACCAATCCGCACTAGGCCCGCGTGGTGGATTACAGCCCATTCCCTCTCCTAGAGAAGGAGGCCTGAGTCCTAACAGTGGGAACATTATAAGGCCGCTAATGCTAATGCTTATATACTTTTAAGGGTTATGGAGATAAACGTTTACGGGGATAAAGGGTTTCGCAAAATATAGATTTTGATTTGAATTTGGTAGAAGAATAATTCAAGTGTTGTTCCTTGGCTTTGATAGATAATTTAACATAACAGGAGTGCCGAAAGTATAAAGAATTAAAATATTGAATCTCGAGTTGGTCTTCATAAACTCCATACCTCAATAGTGATGGTTAACCTGATTTACTAATGAATTGAAATTAAATAATATAAACGGAAACTATGAAAATTACAATAAATTAAAGATACAATTTAAAAAAGTTACAGACTAAAAGCACGCCTGCACTTTAATCATAGATATAAATTCATGTCTGAAGTTTTTTGTATATTAAAATAGATTACAAGCTGAACACTATTACCTAAGTCTAATTACCGACATTTTTTGTATTGTGAAGAAACTTAGATATAAAGACAACAAAAGATTCCGTCCGCAAATAAAAGATGTTGAGTGCAGCAAAGTTATGAAACAAAAGATAAGGCCTACTTTTTGTATTGTTATAATGTTTGGTTCTTGTAATTCTTTTGTTTTTCTCTAATCCCTGGTTGCACACCTGCATGTCGTAAAACTAACTTCTTAATACTAATCGCTTTTTAATAGTAACTTTAACATCTGGAATGGATTTACTTATTTATCATTCACTTGACTTAAAAACCGTTTGGTAACCTGTCGATGGAGACGAAAGGTTCTGGAGTGGCGACCACGTGCCAGAAGACGCAACGTTGGAAGACCTCCCACAAAGTGAACCGATGACATGGTGAGGGTTGCGTGAATATGATGGATGCGAGACGCACAGGATCGGTCGTTATGGCGACGCTTGGGGGAGGCCTAAACAGTGGACGTCTTTCGGCTGAAATAAGGATGATGTTGATGAACCTGTTTGTAATTAGGATGGTTGTAACCTGTTGTTTTGAGTAGTTGAAGGTTGAAGAACTTGGATATAATTTATAACTTAATTCATGAATCCCCGACCGGTCCTATGAGACCGCGCTGTTATTGTTTTACTATTGTGTCTCGTTTTGTGTGATAGGTTAAGTTAAAAACTTATATTAGATTGCGAGTTACATTCTAATTCAAAGTGTGTACATATTTTTAGATGCAATGTAGGTAGGCCAAAATTTTTTTTAAAGATTACTTTGACAATAGAGTAAATAAAAAGCATTTCATACCTAGTGAATGTATGACAATTGTCAACTAAGATTGTTGCATATTTAATTTTGTGTATTTGAATATTTTGAGTCCCGTATTACATCACAGGTGGATGTGATGTAGTATATAGTCATTCTCTATCGATCTTCTGTATTTAAATAAAAATAAATGTATATGTATAAAAGAAGAAACTGACTGACGTATCTACGCACAGACGAAACTATTGTGACTAGAAGCGTGTTTGGCAATTAACGTTTGAATCCCCAACCGGTCCTATGAGACCGCGCTGTTATTGTTTTACTATTGTGTCTCGTTTCGCGGGTATCTGAGTAATTAAGGTTTCCTTTTACGTCGTGGACGAGTCCTAAGAGAGAATTTTCCAAAATTCACCTCCTAAGAGGATGAAATGGGGGTCTATGAAAGTTTGTATGGAGAAACCTACATTCTCGTGGGCGAAGCCTCTGGCAGACGCTTGTGGCTAATAAATTTTGTTAGAAACTATTTTTTTTTGTCTTTGTACCTACAGATAATCGTAAAAAACACACTTTTTTTTCTAATATTTAAACTGTTACAAAGTGTTACATATTAAGGTCAGTCCGTACTATAAATTACTCGTAGGGTGTACATAGGTACAAGATCCTTGAAATTACTTTAATTTATCCGTAGATTGGACACTTTTTCTTTTACGATATATATGTTTGTGTCAGAACAACGTTGGTCGGATCAGTTCAGTTTTTTTAGTTTAAAATAAATATATTGTAAAAATGTAGATTTTCTTAATTATTTAGCACTATAAACTTCAATTTTTAATTACACAATTTAACCAAAATATTAGATAGAACTAAGAACACAGCCAAAAAATAAAAACACTGATGGTCATCATTTATTAATTCTTTTTTCGGTAGAAAACCATCTGTTAACCTCTCCCACTCTAGGCGGAGCGAGAGAGAGTGTTTCACTTTTACTGACTAAAACCCACCTATCAGTTACCCTATGCGTTCTAGGCCTGCGGTAGCTCTTTCGAAGAATCCCGAAACCCTGACAGATTCATTTATTACCTACATAATTCTAAGTTTTATTTAATCCTTAAAAATATCACCTACAAATATCATAGTTGAGAACACAGGACGGTACCAAAATCCTCATGGCCCGTCGATACCGATAGCAACGAAGCTTAATCCGAATAAAGGGCTCTCTGCTCAACACACAATTAGGTTCTATTGTTCTAATTTACTAAATACGAGTACAAGTACGTCCTTAATCTCGAATTGCACACCTGCAAGTTGTAAAACAAACTTCTATTGTTCCTACTATAATGATTGGACTTAGTGGAACTGGTACTTCAACTGTAGCTTGAGTGGTGGTTAAATGTTTTTATGTATAAGTTTACATGTGTTAGAATTCCTAAAAGAAATGGTTGGTAAATTGGGTTCTTTATTTTAGTAGCTAGTAAAGGTATTCTTCATCACAAAATGGAGCATGTTTTCGACTTAAGTCCAGTATGGAACTACAGCCCAGGCTGTGGGATTGTTGGAAAGAGTGGGTTTTAGTCGGTAAAAGTCTGACACTCAATCTCGTACCACTCAGAGAGGGAGAAGTCATTTAATGATTTCCGACGGAAAAAAGGACGTAAAAAACAACAACAGCAGCGTTGTCTTATGTTATGTTATAGTTACTGTAATAGTTCATAAATCTCAGAATAAAATAAATCAGATTTTCGCTCTCATGGTCTTCCTCACAGAAACCGTGCATTGTCGCGGAAAAATTAGCTTATGATACTCAGTATGGGTGCAGAATACCATCAGTAAAAGAATTTTCGTAATCGGAACTTCCAGCGCATTTCATGACGAACATTTTCCTTCCTTTATATTAACATTCGATTTATTAATACCTTCCTTTCACAATCAATAAAGAAAAACCTTACTACAGATTAAATTGACAATCCAAACTATTACATTTTAGGGCCAAAACAAAGCCAATTTTTTATTTCTAAACTTAAGCAAATTTTAAGTCGAAACATGTGTTCGTTAAGGCTAATTGTAAAGTTAAAGAGACTAGTAACAATGACAATACTAAAGTAATTCGTAACAATAACCATTTTTAATAAAAAGGAGCGCCGAAACAATCGCCTGCGCACACGTGCAAGGCATTAAACCATAAACTGATAACTGCGGAGCTCTCTACCTGTTCGAGGAACACAGCATTGTTTTGAAGCTTTCAGTTTGTTAAGTACTCCAACATGTGCAAGAGATTTGAGTGCTCGATCCTGATTGCGACGGATGGTTTTATTACCTAAGAAGGTTTTGTTAGAGGAACTGAAGTATTGTCTACTGCTTCATGGGCACGTTTATATTTGGAACTCCGGAAGATTTGTGGCCTAGTACCACAAATCTTAGTTTTTTAGAAGTATTTAGTCCCAAGATGGAACATCTACTACGAAAATCAAAAACCTTTGCTATGTCAAAAAAAGTTAAGACATTTTGCAAAAGTGTGAAAAAAAAAACAGATTGCAATATGAAAAGTCGTTTAAAATTGCGTTAAAGTTGAAAAAAAAATCAAGTAAGCAATATAAAAAGGTACAACTAAATAGAGAGGTATTTTAAAATAAGTACACAAAATCCCTAAAGATACTACGAACTGTTAGAGATTGGTAACAAAAAATCGTTTCACATATTTAGCTAACATAAGCTTACACGGGCTTATTAAAACACTCTAAATGAAAATCGTTATCCGGGCATTTGGAGCGGCGGCGTCCATAACGAAGCCGGCCTCAACAATGGCCTTAATGCTCGCACTCATTACAAAAAGCGACATAACATAACGCGCTACGTCGAAAGCTCCTCTATTCAAAGTGTATACTCCAGTTTTTTTTGTTGGGAAGGCTTCAGCCGCGGCGCGATTGGTCGCCGGGAATCCCGCCCAGTCGGCGGCGCGTCGCCATTGGCGCAGGTCAGTGGAGCACCCTCGAGGCTAGTCCGGAGCTGAGTAGGCTGTCGAGGCACGAGGGCGGCGCGGGGTGTTCTTCACCCCGAGCACCACTCGAGGGTTGTTTAGTGCGGACGCGGCGTCGCGAGGCGCAGCACGTGTTGTCGCGAGTGTAGTACAGCCGTCAAGATTATCCCGAAGGCGAGCTCTCCCTGTCGGGAGATGAAGTGCGAGGAGGGCGAGAGCGCGCGGTCGCCGCCGCCGCTGCTGCCGCCGGCGTCGCTGCTGGCGTGGAGCCCCATCCTGCTGCCGCCCTGGGGCCCGGCCTTCCTGCCGGCGCTCTACCCGGCCGCCTTCCGATCCGCGTTCCCCGGGTGAGATACGGATATGTGATCATTAGTGAATCTAAAGTGATCAAGTGATTCTTTTTTTTGCGTTTGGGCTTTTGATAGGATATGTTAAAAATGGTTTTTCTAAGTTACTCTAATTTTTGGTTCATTCAAATGCAAGTATGTAACCATTTTTAAATTTTCTGGTTCGGTTTGTCTTTGAGAAAGTTCGATTTACCTACCTACATTAGTTTAACATTCTTCAAGTTCCGTCGTTTCCGTCCCATTGGCCTCCTACACACCTAATCCTCGTTCAGGATCGTGACGTGACATTCCAGCGACAGTTTTTGCACCTCTCTCAGTGAGAGGTTGTTAATAGCGTTGTTTACAACCTGCAGGCGTTATGTGCGCCGCCATTGATCAGGTCACGTACGGGACTCGCGGGAACCTCGCAGCTACATGTAACTGATTGACAAGCCGGTGGAGCGCTACTCCAGTGTAAAGAAACCTTCCATTCTTCACATCACGTATTCTCGAGAGGTGCTCTTTAACAATAATGGTTGAATTGATGGAATTTGGAATGTTTTCTTTCAATTACACACCATCGAGACTTGTCGCTTCTTAATATGACGTGAGCTTTGAAGTTTATTTGTGAAGGAGTGGGCCCGTGTGGGAGCTTCGACTACAATGTCACATGATTCATTTGAACAGATTTTTTTTTGAGATTCCTTTTAAATGTTAACTAGTGTTCTGATACGTCCTTAAGTGATTCATTCACGGTTGAGTTCAAATTTTGCTTTCAGAACTGTTTTGTTTATTTCAGCACTGAAAAAAAATATTTTTATGAGAATTTTATGTGCGTTTGTTAAACTATTCTATAACCATATTAGTAAATAGATGTTTGCGTATGGGTTAGAAATTGTGAATTTAAAAAAGTTATAGCAACTTAAAATTTTCACATTTTGTGCGCGTTTAAATCTTTCCTTCACAAATTTAAATCTTAAGCGCTACGAAGCCTAATTAAGTAAAATTAGGGTAAATTACCATTTTCTCGTTGTGATTTTTTAAGAAGGATTTTTTTATGTTTAAATACTTACTTCTAAAAACAAAATATTTCATGGCTTTCAGAAAATAAATCTATAAAACAAAATGTGTATTGTCACCATTTCCCCATTTTCATAAAATCTAACCCACAGTTTCCTTTGCCGCAGATTGCTGGACAGCATGAAGATGCCTGGTCAGCGGCCAGGGTTCCAGATCTCGGACATCCTGGGCCTGAACGAGGGCAAGGGCCTGGAGTCGGCGCCGCCGCAGGGCTCCCTGGGCGGATGCTCTCTGGAGCTGCCCCCGTACGCGCCCCCCCATCACTCCTACTCGCATGAGCTGCTGAGGCACCATCAGCCCTGGCTGTCGCTGGAACACCACGATGCGCATAACAGCTGTAAGTATTCTTTTAATCCCTTTATTTTGTAAATTTTGTACAGTACTGGATATCTTCTTCCTTCCTTCTAAAGAATTGAACGTTTAGACTTTACTTGGGGTGGAGGCGAGTGACTTTCGACGTCCTGGATTTTTTTGGAATCGGTGCGCACATAATTATAGCTTGAATTAAATCTATCCAGTGTTCAGTACTGATTACTATGTACCTAATATTTGTTTATGATTGTTTGTAAAGCCGATGCGCTTTCCAGAGTTTTGATTTAATTGTAATACCTACTGAATTGCATTGTTCGAAAAAATAACCACGGGCCTAAAACCCACCTAGGGTTTTAGTAGGTAAACCATCTGTACACTCTTTCTCGCTCCACCTAAAGAGAGAGAAGTTATTTCATGACCTCCGTAGTATAATGCATACTCAGTAATACATTTTCCTTTACGAGTATTTTGTTAGCTTTACAGATAGGTATTACCTACACTTAATGATTTTCATTACTCACGTTAACTCTCTAAGTTAACAAGTTCAGCAAGTAGGTACTTAAATTAGCGAGTAAAGTTTAAAACAAACAGCAATACACGTATTGTTGATCTAGCTTCTCCATTGAAGAGATTTCTAACGAGCAATGCTTCATTCAAGTTATTAATGGTTGACGGCGAGTGGCCCAATAAACATTGTACTGTATGGCCTGGGTGAGTGGCGCTTCTGAACCTCTCGTTATGACTATTGAAACAGGAACGATCGCTTTTTATCCACTTTATTAACGTAGGTACCTACTTTACCTTAAGGATGTAATTAGTAAGGTACGAATATCTCTAATGTTTAATATAGGTAACTATTCAAACTGGCCCAAGATAGGCTAAACCCATATTTTGGTAAGCTATATTTGTACACTCAGCGACTCATTAATTACAAAATATTGATTCTCTAGGTGCTGCCTGCACCAAGTGAATCAATATTTTGTAATTAATATCATGTATTAATTAACACATTATATCCACACACAACGAGGTGGCGTAACTAGTAAAGTATGCCTTACTAGCACAAAGACAGTAAGAAGGATTCACGTTAAGCTTCAACGGAGATGACAAGTGCAGGCCCTTGTAGTCCGGGGGGCCCGTATCTCGAATGATGATACGGCTGATACTGGGGTAGCTCCGCCCCTGGAACAACGTATCAAATCGGTTTCCGGCAATTGAAATAAGCGCTGTTCTTGGTTTCCTCTTGTAAATTGTTGCTTAACGTTATTATAACAATGAACATTTATCGGCACGGTTGGAGCAGGAGCTGAGCGATTGGCTACTGCGCTGCGTGTAGCAGGTTCCAAATTTCCAATCCCTCACGGAACAAATATTTGTGTGACTTACAGATGGGTGTTCCGGTTCTGGGTTCTTGAGTATGTTTGTTAACGCACTTATGATACAGGACTCACTCTTACTGTAGGACAACTTAAACAAAAAGATAAATAGACTTTTTAAAATTGAATTAGTGACTGTTTTACAGAATCATTCTTTAAAATTGTAGTTTCTTTGTTAATTCTAGACGTAATCGCTCTTTATGAGATTTAGGACACATATTTAGAATATTAATCTGATTTGACCTACTTCGTAGGGGCAATTATCAAGTACCTACTCAAAAAAAAACCTGACCGAGTGGCCACTTGACTCACACAATCAACCTACTGTTGTACTACGTTAGAGTCACATTACATGTGGTTCCGTTCATTTGTTCTGTAGTAGCTTATTAAGCATAACAAATATAACAAACACTCAATGTGTTTTAGAGTAATATGATGCAAACCCAAACAGTAGCGTGAATAAAAGGAAATACATTATTATTGTTTAAAGAGAGCCGGACATGGCAACCTTGTACTTGTTCAGACTTGTGAACCACGTTCTATTTCGTCTTGCTGATTAGCCTATGACATGTGTGGTTGTCATCTTCTTACCGGGCTGTGTCTGTGACGACTTCCAAAATAAATTAGATAAATTAAAGCCTTCCAAAAAAGCCTTAAAAAAAATTAAAATTAATCTATGTGAAATGATTTCGGTGTCCACCATGTTTTCATAGCCCATGCGTCATCCGAAAGGAAATCCGGGGTCTTAGGCCCCAAGGTATAAAAAAAGATACGAGTGGGTTTTAGTCAGTAATATTCTGACGCTCCACCTCCTTGTTTCCACAGTAGACACTTTTTAAAGTTTTCTTTATTTTTTGACAAGGCTTGTAACAGTACAACATCAGAAAATGTTGCCTTACTATTTTATTTTCAATATGATTCTAAATGTTGGTTCGGTAGTTCTTTTAGACTGTTTTTCGTTACTTAACTTAAATCTTCACCGGTCTTTTGTATTACTTCAATGATTTTACAAAACATGTATTATAGTTAGGTATCTAATAAAGATTATCAGTCGGTGACTGTTATCGATACCCTATGGATAGTCTTAGCGCACACTTTGTAATGTCTTCATCTCATGAGATTATGCCTTTATCCGAAGATAAATGATAAAAATATCGTTTGAACCTTCAGCAGAACATAGCGTGCTATTATATCAATTTGTTATCCAACTAAACGAATAGCATTAAAAATGTAGTGGTATTTTCCATAGATTTTTGGTGTTCACCTTTTCATCAGGCATTGAAGACATTTCAAACCAACTTTGTGTCTCCAGTCTGTAGTATTTGCAACTGAAGGAACAAGGATGGCTGATTTAGCGTACAACTAAAAATGAGGTAGCTCTTATTTAGAGTGATAAGTGTACAGCTGGAATGATATACCTACTTGTACCCCAAGTATTTTTTTAAGTCAAGAGTGAATAGGTTACATTTAATTTAGCGCGCTCTTCGTCAACTATATCATCGGCAGATGAGATGTGGTTAATTGCGAGCTGTTTATTACAATGGTAATAATAATAAAAAAACGTCACGGACAAAAGTAAAAAATCAAAATCCTTACCTTAGCCGTCGGTAGCTATTTCATCCACTCCAAATCAGATACAAACATAGGCCTATATCAGCGGCATTTATCTCCAAAATTGTCATCTCTGAATTATCATACACAAATAAGTTGACCCACTCGAAAGTAATGTATATTTGGTAGTCGTTGGAGAGGCAGAGATTATTTTTTGAAATGCTCCTTCATTCAAGTGCCTTCACCCGCTAATCTAGTGTTGTCATTAATTATTTTTATCGCTTATCAAACACTTTCGGCTCATTCTATATGTACTTGTGCACTGGATTGCTTGTAGCCGATTCTATCTGGCGTTGATTGATTGGCTTTTTGAGAGTTTTAGTGGCTCATTACCATCGAGATAGTTGTTCCAATCTGTTGAAGTGGATGGCGGTGATGTGAAAGGTTACTCTGAAGGGGTTCCACTGTTCCACTTCAGTTAAATTTTTATATATGCTACTTTCGGTCTAGATACTGTAGTTAAATTATAAGTATTATACTGCCTTCTGCGACTGTGCAAAGGCAGCCTGTGCCTGTGCCTGGTAGCAGGTACCGTAACCGGACACTGCTCACATAAGTCACAAAATAAACACTTCCGGAACATACAAGGACGAAGGAAACAGTCGTGGATTTGTTGCAAAAGTGCACGGGCATCACCGATATATGCATGCGAACCTTATGATCACCAAATTATCTCATAGACGGCTTGGAGAGAAGTGTGCTGGATAAAATGAGCGCCACTACAATCTACGTACAATGGTCTATCATAGTTTAAATGCGGAAACAAAACTCCAATAGATAGATAGAAGTATCTTGCTGGCTTGCCTGGCTAGACAATCAGACTACATAACCAGATACTTGAGTCCAGTATAAATGAGATATAGAATTGAATGAAAAAAAAATAAGTCTGCCAATAGTAGACAATAGGGTAAATACTTTTCAATTTGAACAGCCAAAACTCAGAATCAATGTCACCGGATATTGCAATTGCAACAAAATTGAAAATAAATAAAATCTCATGCGTCTTAACTGGGGTTGTGTACAGTTCACGCCCTGCAGGGTAATTTGAGGGTAGCGGTGCAGCTACCAGTGATTGTTTAGCGAGGGGTGACGCGGAACGAATTTGTCACCAATGGATGGTGATGGGGCCCGCGGGGCAGCTGGCGGCTATCAATTACACCATGTTTGCGGCTGTTACGATGCCATTCGATGACAATTATAGATTTTATTGTATTCACTCTGATTTAGGAGAGTATGAGGATGTAATGTGGGTATGGATGCGTAGTTTTTTTTTTAGTTAGAGTGATTAATGATTGGTTGTGCAAGTTTTGTGATGCAGGATTTTTGATATAATGCTGACGTTGATTGATTTTTTTAAAAACAAATACTAACATTTTAAAATTTCCTTATATGTTTAATATTGTGTACATCAGCTTTCCTTTTTATTGTGAATAATGTTTATCTAATTTAACTGATACTATTTTTATTAGATAACAACTTAAATGAAACAAAAGAAATGAAAGACAATAAGAGCTTAAAATTATGAAGATAGGGATGATATCTTTGGCAACAATACTGACTGTAGCAAGCGTAGCGATACATTCAGCATCTTACACATTCTGTCAGCTCGCTGCAATGTCGCAAAATATCCCGCTAAGTTAGGAGATAAAGAGAATCCGTGACTCGATAGTTTTATTAAATTTCCTGGTTGCGCTTATGAAGGTAAGCAGGACGATCGTTGAACAAAGCTGGCAGCTGCGGGGGGTGGGTGTGTCCTGTCCCCCCGGCCCCCTCCCCCCGCCCCGCGCTCCACCCCGCGCGCCACCACGCCCCGCCGCACCCCGCCCGTATTACCATAGCCGTGTGAAACAACTGAACCTCCGAGGGGTGAATACGGAACAATGTAATATTTGCTGTGATTTTTTCACGTCCCATTATTGCTGGAACATGGCATCTAGTTAGAGTTAAATAGAGCGTAACCCTCGCGAGATTAAGTGGAGATTTTGTGTGAGTGTTTGATACAGAGGCAGTGTGTGGACTGGTTTTATTGCTACTAGTTTGTGGATGATTTTATTGGTTGTTAAAATTTTCTCACGAGCTGTGTGATGACAGTTTAATCCAACTAAGTCCTAATTTACATATGTCTAACATTAAATTGATATTTCACTTGTCTAATGAGTATATTTCTTTTGTCATAGGTGTAGTGGGCCAACAAGCGAGTCCGGACAGTACATCGCGCGCTTCGGAGCTTTCGTACGTGGGGCCGTCGGCATCCTCGCCGCCGGTGACGGACCCCCGACACGACCACGAACATGAGCACGATGATGACCACGACATCGAGCATGATGATGACCACGACCACGAACCGACCGTCAACCCTGGCTCCGACACCCTCGCACACAAGAAACGCAAGCGACGAGTACTCTTCTCAAAAGCACAAACCTACGAGCTTGAGAGGCGCTTCCGCCAACAAAGGTACCTGTCAGCGCCCGAGCGGGAACACCTCGCCAGCCTGATACGACTGACGCCGACGCAAGTCAAGATCTGGTTCCAAAACCACAGGTACAAGACTAAGAGGGCGGTGCAGGAGAAGGGGGCTCATGACTTGAATGTGGGGGGGCTGAACTCTCCGCGGAGGGTGGCTGTGCCGGTGCTGGTGAAGGACGGCAGGCCGTGTGTTGGCAAGCCTGACGGCCTCCCGCCTCTAGGCATGTCCCTGCCGCCGTACCACCAGTCCATGCACCATCAGCCGCCGGTGGCTGGTCACGGGCCACAGGGAGGCGGCTGCTGGTGGTGAAACATAGCCACACACAAAGAGTTCAAGTGATTAACTAGTCCATGTCTCGGAGTTTGCAGAAATCGGTTCATTTGTCGCGAAGATTAATGGTCTCAATCGAAAAGCTTAGGAGACACAACTTATCAATTCATAGTTGAGTTTAACATACCAAATCTTTTCCATTAAAGCAGTCTAATATTATATTCATTAATTCGTTGTTTCATCAACAAATCTACTTCATGCCAACAAATCAACCGATTTCTCCAAAAGAAAGACATTTAAATTATGATCAAATGTTTCGTAGTTTTCGTTATGAAATTGTTAAAAGTATTGTTCAATTCAAATAGTAACTCGAATACGACTTTAAAGTACATTTATTCGTACTTAGATTGGAAATTTTAAGGTATCTGGAGTTCCTACTTATTTGTAATATAATTATGTCTAATATTAATGAGTCAAGTGAAATTTTCAGCTGATTTTAGTGAGCGTCGTCCTTACGCGCGCTCACCAAGTGATGATGATGCATTCCATTTTGATTGCAGTTTGTATATTTGTGTAAAAACCTGTGTCACTTTTAGCTAAGTAATATTATGAGAAATGACCAGATTTTATCAGAATGCAATATCTAGATGTAAGTTTCAGTATTATCATAGTCGAATATGTCTAGTTGATAGTTATTTATGTATATTCAAATGAAAGTTTTATATTAATATACGTATTTGCGTACGAAATTAGATTAATTAACGGTAAATGTATATTGTGTACATAATGTGTGATTAGTTACCGAGAATATAAAGTATTCCCGTACGGTATAGAAATTATATTTTCTAGTTTATGAAAATTCATAGTAGATAATGTTATTAGAAAATAATAATGATACATATACCCATCCTATATCTATAATCAATTTTCACGCAGCATTTAAGATTGTCCCTCCCATCATAGAAGATAAAACGAGATTGTAAAAATGTGTTATATAAATTATTATCAAAATACATATTAAAATGATTGAAAGTATCTAATTGTTTTCCTTTCACAACTCAGCAATTATCGAAACTTCCTTCTCTCTCTCTTTTCTTCAAAAAAGAAAATAAACAATTATATTTTTCAGTAACCCAAAACAAGGTAATAATTACAAAATAGTTTCCAAAGTAAACGAAATAATAGAAATAAAGCCTTCGCTCTGCGTTTTGAAGCAAAGACCTGCAAAGAGCTGAAATTTTAAATCTACAAAGGCGGTAAGAGTAGGCTATTGCAGTTTTCGCTTGCTTTGGGTAAAAGTTGAGTAAAAAGAAGTACAGAATGTCAAAGGTACAATTCTGAGACAGACTGCAACTGCTGGTGATACTGCGGCCAGCGGCTGCGGCTAAAGTTGCTTCTATTCCAAGAGCGGTGGCAATTCATAGCTGCACAATGCTTAGAACCATGCCTTAGTCACTCCAGTACCTTCGTGGGATACAGAATGTCGGACAACGCTACCGATAGTTTACTAATGTGTCTTTTGTTAGAAGAGGAAGATGAAGACGACTTGCAAAAGTTAATCAATTTCTCTTTATCATCTTCCGAAAAAGTCGATATTTATGGTACGTGTGAACTCTTTGCGGTTGCGACATCACTGGTGCTGTTGACTGGAATTGCTTCATTCCGCAGCCGCAAAGTCTGCTTCGCAACATCAGGCCTCAAGGTTGCGGCCACCTCTTTCGCTAGCATTACTGCTTCGCAGGAGGCTCCCAAAAGACTTACTGTGGGACTGGAACGCAAAGGGCAACTGAATAGGAAGGGAAATAAGAGTCACTTGACTATATCCCGCCAAAAAAAAGAAGACTCATTTAACCCATTAAGGTTTTGGTAATTTCTAGCGAGTAAAACCATATTTTTTCCAGAAGTCGGGATTGGTAGAATCATCATTAGAGCCCAATTTTTTTTTTAAGACGTTACGATTAGTTTTGCGCGTTTTACGTCCATTAGATTCCCGTGACTCCAGGTCATCTCTGTTTTGCGAACCCTGCCCACTGCCGTTTAAGTTTGGCGATTCTTCGGGCTATATCAGTAAACTTGGTTCTTCTGCGGATATCTTCATTTCTGATGCGATCATGCAATGGAAACACGGAGCATAGCCCTTTCAAATTACGATTTAGGAGAGTTTAAGCCTTCTGATGATGCTCATACATAGAGTATATAGACTAACGAAGAAGTAAGAAACATGGAATTGACAATACCTCCTCTAAAATCCCCAAATTATAAACGTGACGATTAAATTCCCAGGATTTATAGATTTTAAATTACCTATTGTGCTCAGAATTACATTTTGACTAAACTACTATACGAATACTGAAGTATCTTATTATATTTTTAGCTTGCGGACTAAAATTGTCTTTTTTTTTAATATAAAAAATAAATAAATAATAATATAACTAAATTAAAGAGCTTTGTTTTAATACAACCATTTTAATACGCACCTCTGAACCATAATAAGCCATAACCATAAGCCATAACCAAACCATATAATTCCTTCAATATAATAATTTTATTCTAGTTTTTAAATCTGTGTCAATTGTTTATAGAGTACCTAAGTATTATAAATTCTATCTTTTTTACTTCCACGAACTTTAGGTACAATTACTCTAGCTATTTCCACCTCGAGTAAAAAACTAGTTTTACTTGCTAGAAATTACTTTTAATAATAGATTTTAGATTTTAATGGGTTAAATGAGTCTTTTTAAAAACCATGTAGAGGATTTTTTTGTGGGACGTTGTCAAATGACTCCTAGCGATCTAGGTGGAACAAGATTTTTTCTGACTAATACCCATCCGAGTTCCTTCAGACGTCCTTTGCGTTCTAGTGCTACGGTAACTCTTTTCCTGTAGCCCTGTAACATATAGGAATGAGTTAACATCATTCTGCTCATTCCAATCTCTGCTTATTACCGTCAGTACCGTCTCATTGCGCCAACAAACAGAGGTTGTCCCGATCAAACAGCCCACATATCAAGCAAATAGTACAAATAGTGCGGACGACACAAGTCAAGTCGCTGTGTGACCGATCATTGTTTACCGCCACAATATTTACCGGGCCCGCTGGTTATCTAATCGCCGGCTGCCAACCGCGATAGCTTGCGACCCGATTACTGAAATACCTGCGGCTCTAGTGTTTTCTATTCACCTGTTCTATTTATTTCTACTTGTAGTTTTATCTAGGGTGGTTTTAAAAATTGTCTGAAGGATATCTAAGGCTGCGAAGTTGGCAGCAAGTTAAATCTAAACTTAGTACCTGTGCATAATCTATTATAAAAATTTCATGTCATAGGATTTGTTATCGAACGTAGTAGATAGGTCTTAGAATAGGTCGTGTTCTATTTTTTGCCCTCCTACCTCCTCTACACGCATTTCTTCTTATCTTCATAAGTTATGTGTGTGTGTGTGCTTATTACTCCTTCACGCTCAAAAGGCTGAACAGGGTAGCCCACTTTTTGGAGTAGTACCTAGGATAATTTTTATCCCGGGAGTTTGTTCCCTTGAGATAACCTTCAACTTTCATGCGGGCAAAGATTCTGACAGAAGCTAAAAATCATATGTAGTTACCGCGATTAAAGTAGGCCTTCCTTAAAATGCTTTGATTTCACAGCCTGGTATTTCACACTGCTGAACATGAGTGAGCCTTTCGTTTCTCGCGAGATTTACCTCAATTTAATTGATACAATTTATTATCTATAGCTGAAGATAGCTAAAATCTCATGTAACATGTTGTATGAATTAGTTCTAAGGCAAAATCCTTTGATCTGAAAAGGAACGAAGCGGCTCAGGTGTGATATACTGTTGTAGGCTGAGACGTCCTGATTACGAAGCGTAAATAGGCACAGAGATAAATTACAGCGGGTTATCGAACTCTCCCTAAGGTACCTGATCGTCATTATTAACACTCTTGCTGAATGATTTGCTGTGGAGCTAATACTTTTAGTATCAGTAAATATCGCTGTTTTGCGAGAATAACGACGGAACTAAAAATGATTGATTTTAGAGAAGGGCTTTTTCAATTTCTTTCTAATGTTATAGCGCATACCGCAAAATGTAATTGAGCGATCAAATTTGCTGATTACAGAAAAATTTATAGGAGTATCAAACACATAAGACATTTTAGAACAGTATTCAATTTGACAGAATTTTGAATTACGTTGATATTCTCTCTACTCTATTAGAAAAACTAAAAAAAAATGTAGTGCCCTAATGTAGACATACATTTTTAGGTGCAAAAATGAATTTCTGCCGTTTTTATATTAAAATTTACGAACTGAACGATAACGTAAAACGCTTTATTATAAATTACTTAGCATACGAGTATTTTTGGGGTTAACACTAGCTCGAATAAAAAGAAGTTGTAATAATAGAACTACAGATTTATGTACAAAATGATATTCACATAGATAGGATAGGTACACATCAATGGTGCGAGGAGGCTGAAGATAGGTCCTTATGAACCGCATCCATTGAATCACTACAAGGTTTTTAGATACTCTCTACACTAACATTTTCCTTTAAGCCTCTAAGCAAAATACAAACATTTACTTCTCTACACAATGAAACATGAATGGCCAATCGGAAACTGTTGTAGGGGTGATATAAAGACCTGATTAAAGATGTGTGAATATCTCCGACTTACAAAAAGAATCGAACCTCTACGGCATTGATCGAAAACATTTTAACAAAGAGGTGTAGCCGTTTATTAAATAAATAATAACAGTGGACAAAGGACTGAAGTCGTCGGTAGCTCAACAATGGCAAACAAACTGGGAATTATTTTCAATAAATTCTCGAAACGCCTTCGATTCTGTCGCAGTGAAAGGGCCCAATGGATGGAAGCGGTTGATTGTTGAAACGGAGGATAAGCCGATTAGTTTAATACAACAACATGAAGCAATACAGGCTTGGTGCACGCTGACAGATTGGCAGTTTGTTATTATAAACGGTTCGTGTGGGCCAATCCTTGAAATTGGTGTTAGATTGAAATTCTTGAGCTGAAAAGGAAAAATAGAGGTATTTGTAATAAATGCATGTAATAACGTAGCGGCTTTAATTAAATTTAAAATGGAGAGAAGGTCAAATATAGACTTGAATGATAGGAATTTTTAGAAGGAAATTAATTTGCTAGAAAGGTGAATGTAGATACTCAAGTCATGATGCAAACTTTCTAAATACAAGCATTTATCAGTACATCAACCCGAGCTAGTAATGGACTTAATATAAACGGAAAACAAGTAATTTTGGTTGCTTTACAGGGTTACAAAAGCAGGGGTGCATCAACTTATCTTTATCCCATTGAATGACACTTTTGTAAGCATGATATGACCTAATAAGTGCTTCATATTTATGACTTGGCGTATTATAGCCGCTTGGACAAAACATTATCGAACATCGTAAACATGTAGCAATATTTGCTTCTGTTAACTTGGCATACGATTCAATTTCCTGTGACAATAATCCATGGTGATAGTGCATGGTTTGTTCCGAATGACTGCGGGGTGTATTGATTTTGTTTTATAAGTTCGAGGGATTTTTATCCTTGTGTGTGGAAGTTAGGGTATGTTTTTGATTGTTGTAGAGTGTTCGAAACAGCAATATGAGATACAATATTGTCGGTGTAAGCGTAATATCGTTATGATGGACGAGCGGCGGGGCGGTCAGCGCGCAGTCGACTTGAAACAGATAACGTGGCCACATCACACATGCACCTGGTTTGTCAGAGAGAGCATTGCTATTAATACCTAGGTATTTTACGACACGGGTAAATAGACACATACGATTTGATCAATTTGTGATATATCTCAACATTTTTTCAACTGAAATTATACTGGGCCGACTATATAGCCTGGTACAGAGACCAGGTATGGACTCTTGAGAGTAGGTACTAAATAGACCGGTTGATAAGGGAAGAGAAAAGTGAGAAGACCACGTAAATAATGGGTGGACGACATAATACCGGTGGCGATCAAATTCGATCAGAGCAGCAAAGGTACAGAAAAATTTAAGAAATTAAAGGAGCATTTAAACTAGTGAAATCCCTTTGTATGTTTCTATAATAGAACTTGATAGAAGGTGTTACCAGTCCTTGCTAACCACGGGTTTGAAGTAGACTAAAACAAGTATACTGGTTCATAAAGAAACTAGCTTCCCTGATTAAAGTTAGGCCTAATAAACATTGCGTATGTAAGTCTCCTTCAATTTCTTTAATTTTTCAAGGGGTTCGTGTAAAATCACTTAATAGAAACAAAACTAGAGTCATTTACTAACATCACAATCTAAACCCAATTTTGTAATAATTTATAAGATTTATGAGAAATAAAAAGGCTTAATAAATTAAACCGGGTATGAATTTGTTATGCAAATAGCACTGATAAACGAAATCAAAAATGTACAATGTCAAAAAGGCAGACTCAACAAACATTAAAAAAATAAGTAAGAATATCACTCTATCAAAGTTTTAATAATTAACTAAACAATAACATCTACCAGCAAATCCAAAAGCACCCTTGTCCTCACAAGTTATTTCAACAAAATAGACTTCCTAATCTGATCTGATAGTAAATCACAGTCATCAAATATGTTAGTAGGATCTGAAGAACATCGTTAGAGCTCAGCCGACACGCGCGCCAGCCATTTGCGGCTAACCCCGAGCCACCCTCGCGACCCGCGATTTATTGCCATTCTCTAATAAACACGTTATGTTGGATACCTAACGAATATTAATAACCGACTTCCTGGAGCGCCCGATGATTCTCATTTTTGTTATTGCCTGTCGTCACGTCGTTAAGGCTCTTAAACAGATTAGCTGCTTATACGGATATGAATATTTTAAAGCAGGAAAAATACTGAAGAAAGGCGGAAAGCTATTGTTATCCAATATTACGACTGTCCCACACGGCTGCGCTTTCCACTGGAAAAACCATTGTGAGTTTTACGAAACGTAGTTTTTTTTTTCATTCGCCTGTTTTACGAACCAAGTTATGGCTTGTAGCGTAATAATTCTCGTAGTATCCACCATTCGCAAAAATGTTTTAGTTTTCCTATATGTATCGCAACAGCCATTTTTCACGTTCCAGCAACAACGCACAGACATAAAGGTTTACGACAGGCCGTCATATTTATGGCGCGGGTATTGTGATATATTTTTTGTTGTGCGCATTAGGTTTTATCTGACTTTCCGCTAAATCAAGTAGCTACTGGCCGGTGTCAGGAAATACCCTCGCATATATCATCCCTGGCGGATGCGAGCGTTTTGGGGTTACGTCTCGATTCCGCAGGGCGAGGTTCCCAATCATTTGTCTTATTGATTGGACTAACGGCCAATTTTCTTATTTGCTGCCAATAAATTAATTTGTTTGTGTAGATACTTTAGTTGTCTGGCCACTTCATTTGGTAGTTTATGCGTAGCATGAGCTGTGCGTAGCGCGCTGAGATGTTTAATTTTTGTTCAAGACTTGGATAACAATTTTGCAACATGAGGTCTCAGCACTTTATTGAATTACTTTGATTAGAAAACACAAATGCTAAAATAGCAATACATCCCATACAATCTCCCGCTACGAAAACGGTTATCCTCATAGGTTCACAAAGCACCACACGCTAAAAAAGTTCCGTAGCAACGGTTTGATAGCTGCGGATATTCGCAGTGATTTCGGAGGGAACGCGTTCAGTCTGTGCCACGGGCCGATACGGGCTCGCCCTCGACAAAGTAGATGCTTCGATTAAGACGTATCGCGCCCTTTTTTCTGTAAAAAAGGGAAAATGAATAGTGCGGGGCGGAAATATTACGTAGTAACGGCATTTCCGCACAATAAATCGGCGTCCAATCAAAGGAAAGTCTGCTCCATGTCCGCCGTATATCTTTGTTAATGCTACACTTTATTTTATTGGGCTTTTTATCGGTTGTATTGTTGTTATGCATTTAGCCTAATTGATAAGTATCCACTGTGAGCCAGTTTTTTGCTTCTTGACTTTACCCGTGATTGTTGATGACTCAATTTTATATTGTTTTATGTTTATTATATCGTAATATAATACCTATGTAAAAAACCTGCCAGAGTGTTTGTGATTGGACGATTCCTCGGCTTGTCCAATTTTTATGAAATTTAATTTATGGCGTTTTTTGTTGGTTATTTTTTACCCTCATCATCTATTTTTTTTTGATATTTTATATAGCAGAACGTTTGCTGAATCCACTACGAGTAGTTCCGTTTAATTATAAATTGGAACCCTAATACTGTTGTTTTATGAGTCCTCAACAGAAAATCAGTGGAATTAATTAATAGCGAAAAACAAACTGCTTAAAAAGTAGATTGATTTATAAAAATGTATTGTTAAACGATGCACACAAGTCAGAGTGAGTGTATCGTGTAAATAGTGGTGGCCTGTTACCTGTCGTCGTTATCTGCTGGGGGAGGCTAAATCAGAAAATCGATAAACGTAGCGAACACTGCGTTTATTACAAGCGTCGCCGCCGCCGCCGCGCCGCGCGCGTCCGTTCAATTTCAAAGTTTCCAATTTTGTCAGCAGCGATATTGGACAACTAAACCTACTATTGGTTTTCTTGAAAATTAGTTGGCTATAAATTCAGCTACATTAGCAGATATTCTTTTTGCTGCAAAGGCAATATTAGATTAAAATATTTTACAAGAACAGATGAGTCAATTTATTCAATTGATGTTGGTTTCCTGTGACGATGGTTAGTTTGTAACGTAACCATATTATTTGCAATAAATTCTTCACCCTGTCTGACTCAACCACTACTGTTACTTAACAAAATGACTAATATTTCTTGGTACAATACTTTTAGGCCGTCGCACGCGTACGGAAGTGCGGAATAGAGCCGTCAATGTGGACGTATCCGGAGCAGCCACAATGTGCTCCCCGCTGTTTGTTGTGAATGAGCTGTCAAACATCGCCAATTAATTACTAACAGATTTGTTACACGTTACCAATACCAACCACAGCTTTCAGCAATTTACGACTTTGAGATTGACCAAATGACCACCTAAGTGTTGGACACACGCGACGACGCAAAAACTGGCAGCTGAAATGGCTCAATTTGGCCAAACGTCTGCTATGTTGAATGCTAGTCAATACAAAACCATTGTAAAATATAAAATAGAAATGGTGATTTACGAAGGATATAAACTATACCCAGACAGGTATTTTATCATCCCGTGGTAAGATCTAAGATTAATAAGCGTCTAAAACATTTAATCCACAAGCATTTCGAGAAGAGTACCATTTAAGACATTAAAAAATTCAAAGACATTTGTATCAATATTGAAACGCTGGGAACTCTTCACCGTTAAATCATATTTAACAGTCCTTAGAGCGAACACTATGGCTAAAGAGTATTTAACAAGTGTGGTGTGGAAACATAGAATGTTATAATATGTGGTGGAGGCGTCCTTCGGCCACCGGGTCGCGGTGAGTCAGCAGCTTGCTAATGGTCATCGGTCTGTTGGCTCATGATTAATTATCGTTATCAGCACCCGAGCCCAGCTGATGGCTCAATGATGAGAGCTGGTTAGGGAGTAGCGCTGCTTTGTGAAAGGATGTGGTAGTTGAGATGTGTTTTAGACATGTGGGGTGTAGAAATTCAGATTTCAGGGGACTTTATCGATTCGGAACAATTTTGTTCTCGTGAAAAAAAAAAAGTATTTTTATGATTTTTCTGGCAACTTTATATTAAGCTCTTTCAAAATAAACGAAGAGTAAGGGATACGCGAAAAAATTACTTTAATAACTAACAAAAAGCCAATCTATCTCTACAATTATTAATAGTGCAAAATTCAAGAATCTCCAGTTTTTCGGATTAAGTCAATCCAAATTGAAATATTTCTATTTCACGAAGTCTCATAAAGAAAAAATTTGAAAAAGTGCTCATAAAACCATTTTTTTTGTTGCATTTTAACTGTATCTAGCTTTTAGATGGATTATTTGTCCATCCTATCACATTAATTTATCCGAATTTGATTATTACTAACATATTAGCGTGTTACCAATAGATTTTTAAAGAACCACAACATCAGTCGGATCAACTATAGTCTTTTTTACATAGCATGAGTTGGGTGACAGAAGGATGAAAATATGCATCTTTAAGATGAATCTGACAGCTGTCACCGAAACCATCCTATAACAAATTTAGTATAGTAAGTGACAAAATATTTTTTTTCCTTATTAGTGACGCATTTAAAAACAGTAGCAGAATATTGATTGCATATTTTAATATTTCTTTTGCTTTTTCAAATTTCACAGAGTTAGGTAATTCGTGCGCACCAGTATATTCAGTAGCCTAGTATTTTTGAACATTGTTCTAAGAAAGCATTTATCGAATTTAGCTAAGTACTTGAGTTTCTAGAAAATTCCGTGACACATTCCAAATATCTTTGATAACTAGTATATTGCTAGATAATAGGATAATTTGTTACACTTCCTTGAACGTTGATAAAAATAGGCATTGCATATGAGTGCGCATATCTAGTCGGCATTGGAAATATGCATTATCTATGTGCGCTGCAATAACATGTCCTATGGGTACCTAGATAACATGCAATAGGTAAGCTAGATAGAATGTGTACCAAGATATACATACAGGATGAGTTTTGATTCATTGGAAATCTTTCAGGAGGTAAAAATCCTTTTTAAGAATTAAACAAGGGGTCAACTTTAAAACATGCAAAAACTAATCACGTATTTTGTAATATATTTATTTTTGTATAATATTTTGTACTAAATATCTAAAAATACTAAAAATAAAACATTTTCTAAAGACAGCACCAAAATTCGTTATAAAATAAAGCTCCAATTAGCTTTCTAAATATTGGTATGAACTGATTTTGCACTATCTGTTTTGATCCTGTAGGAAAAATAAATTATATTTATAAGTACTTTCAGTCTGTCACAGCCTGAAATTAGCTAATGAATAAAAGCCATCCTGTGTATGCACGTTGCATTTTTCCTATAGTGTAGCATATCTATTCGCTAATCTTATCTGATTAGCTGCAGTGTAATTGCAAACTGCGTTACTCAGTTAAGGGCAAGTTAAATGTGTCAATTATTCATTAAAGACCAGGTAGGTCTAATCATTTAAATTCTAGTTACAAAAGTTTTTTATTTGATTTGAAAATAATTGAATTGGGGGACCTAGGCTTGGGCCACGAGGAATTTCTGAAAAGGAAACCTGTGGTCCTAGAACACAAAGGGTAGCCTTCTTCTCCACCCTGGAGTTCGAGAAATCATAGGGTGATTTCCCACCTAAAAAACCCAATCTTTCGTAGTAACATATAATTCATATTAATACAAAAATTGTGGGTTAAGCTCGCCTATGTTACTTACGTCACCTATCCTATTTAATTTTTATTTTTGTGAATTTTGTTTATAATAAAGAATGAAAGAATAAAAAGCCCCTTATTTTTTCCCCACATATACAAAAATAACAAATTCATAAAATACAATACTTACTTACAGAGTACATTTAAATTGACGTCGTTGAGACTGGAGCCTGTAATATTTATTCTTGTGTTACAGTGCTCCAGAAAAATGAACGTAAGTCAGTTTAATAAAATATTAGTCCTCTGAATTTTAATTAAATATCATCATCATTTCAGCTGAAAGATATCCACTGTTGGACATAGGCCTCGCCCAAGAGTCATCACAATGAACGGTCCTGTGCGTCTCGCATCCGTCGGATTCCCGCAACCCTTACCCTGTGATTAAATATATCTCCTCCAAATTTTAATAAAATATAATATCTCCTCTGAACTTGACCAGAAAGTTATCTTTATAACTTCTTAACAATAAGTTCAACGAAACGTACGGAACCTCATTTGAATACGAGTTTCAACACCCATCTCACGCTAATGATCGTCTATAAAAATAAATAAAGTACTTAGATGTAGTTAAATGCTTGTTGGAGCTCGCAATTTGTTACCTACGTCCGTCAGACCCCTACGTTAAGAAACAAATAAAAAACGTTTAAACTTTTAGATTGACCAGCTGGAAGGGGGGAATTAGATTGCCGCGGGGGGTCTCGGAGACTCCGCCAGCCTCTGACAAAGGCAACGTCGGACTTAGTAACAACGGGAACGACAAAAAAGTTTCTCTTCTATAAATTATCTGTTCGCGAAGAAAAACACAATCTAACTTATATTTCCGATTATGTGTCTAAGTTTTCGTAGCAGTTTTTTAGCTATTCCAATATAAAGCAAGCGTCACACTTGGGCGTCTTTGATTATCACCTCGCATTCAGCTTTTATTGCATTGAATAATCTAAATTACGCTAATCCGTTATCCTTTTACGCGTGTTTCTTTGAAATTCGGAAGCCGTATGGAGGGCCTTTTGAGATGATGGCTACGCATTGGCAATTCTAATAATTGGTTCCTTTATTTGTGAACCGGAAAGGAGACCCACCTCAATGTATCGCGCCTTTAAAAGGATTTGTAATGGCAAAAATGAAGTGAGAATATTTATGTGTTACTATTATGGGACTTGGGACAGGACTCTTTACTCCAGACAGAGTGTCGCCGGCGGGACGCAAAAAAAAGTAAGAGCAGGTTGGTAATTATTTTAGAGAATATTGGACATCTTACGGGGATAAGTGAATATTTAGACGAAAATAATATTATGAATGCGTAAGAATATTGTAATAAATTAATAAGTTTAGTGTTATAGGCTCTACAAATTAAATGCGTAACAGATAGGTATGGTCGTTAGTAGGTATATACCTATTGTTTTATTATCAGGATGTTAGGTAGGTTATACTCGATATATCAAAGCTGTTGTTCAAGGAGTTGTCGATAAGAAATACTGATTTTATCTTTAATATGAAGCACTCATTTTTACAATATATAAAGATAAAATAAACAATAATGATAACAATAATTTAATATCTATCTATTTGTATTGTTTGATAACATTCATCGCAATTATTGGTAATTGATTAATGGTATACTTTGATTACAGGTATATAATGCTGCCTATTGTACCTATACTTTTATATTATGTAGACCTATATAAGTATGATTAGCAACGGTTTAACAGAATAAGCTTGGAATATCCAGTATGAACTCAAAGTGTCACAGCTACAATTGAGATTAAATGGCCACATTACACGTAGGGGACAACAACAATCAAATAATATTCGTACATAATCTCGAATGACATTTTATTCGTTTAAATGGAGTCCCTGATCGCGGCCATGTTTCGATTGAGCTTATTCTCCAGAGGCGTTCATTCATAAACTTTGTTATTTCGAGTAAATCGCACGCAAAAATGCGGTGTAGTCACGGTGTCTGTTTGTATAGAAACTTAGTTTTATGCAACGGCGCAGGACCATGAAATTGATTTCAATCCGCTGTATTGAAAAGGCGGAAGCCTCCTACCTATTTGATCACCTTCATTCATAGATGGTGTTCATTCATAAAAATCTACAACTGCACGTACTTACTACGAGCAACGGATTCGCAGGTAGATTATTTTATGAATGACTTTTGAAATCCTTTCGCTTGTTTTTTTTTGTTTCTCCAGATTTTTAACTTTCGTAATATTTAACTTCAAAAACGATATCGACTGCTATAGTAAATGATTGTACGCGGAATCCTTTTCTTAAAATCCTAACAAGATCTCAAAACACTTGTTCAAATGAAATCAATAAACGTACCTATCATTAGCAAAAACAACAGCAACGTGGATACATACCAGATGTTGACGCTACTTCATCAACATAATAAGATCCATTGAAGCTTGCTTAATGACTTCAATAAAACTTGGACCATTTGTTTTAAGAACACACAAGTATTCTTAACAACGTACAGTCGTTGAGAATGAGTAACTCCTCATCTTTCATTCAGTCAGAGAGACCGACACTCGAGACACAAGACTAGAGTATTGAATGGATCTGAATGGACACCCATTTAGTGAGGACGAGTGTTTTACGACGATCCTGCAAAAAGTTAAGTCAGGTACAGATCCGGATGCGAACGCTGGTAAAGCGGGGTTCCCACGAGTGGACAGTTAACTTAATACAATAGTTTATGAAGTGACAAGTTCGGCGCTTGTTTGTTTCCCTTTCTTGATTGTTTCGGCCTCGTTACGAACAAAGCGCCATGTGTTTGGGACAGGCGAGATGAAACCAATTGTAGTTTGGACAACAGATGTGGGTTTGCGTGTTTTTCTTCAGTGTTAGTCATTATCTTGTAATTTGCTTGCGAAGCAACGCCTTCAGCGAATGGGATGGTTTTATTTCCTCGTAATATAAGTCAGAGTCTCTTACAATGGGCCTCATGAGCAGGCTTAAAGTCATTCAAAAGATAATTCCTCTTCATTGTATAGCATAGCTCTCTGGCTATACTCAGAGTTTCTTGTGTGATCGAATCAGAAATGAAGATATTCCCAGGAAAACCAAGGTTACCGACCGACAAAGCCCGAAGACGCAAAACTTAAGTGGCAATGGGTAGGACGGAACGGATAGCCTATGGGGTCGAAAGGTTCTTGTATGGCGACCGTCAGCCGGAAGACGCAGCTTGGAAAAGGCTCCCACAAGGTGGACTGATAACCTGGTGATGGTCGCTGGAATCCCATGAATGCGAGATGCACAGGACCGGTCGAAGAAACAATACTTGGCTGTCTTTTAGCGAAAAAGGGCAATATGAGTTCATGATCTCATGATGACCCTGAACTACATACATCAGGTACTAAAATACGTACGTATTTTACATCAAAACACAACACTTTTGGTGACCGACTGGGTCTTTAAGAGATATGACATGGTTGGTAGCATCTAAGGGATAATATTGTCGTTCGTGTCGTCATAAATCCAATATGATTATAATAATGTTTTTATTTGCAAAATTAAATCATTTTTAGTTTAAATAAACAAATATGAAAGATTTTTTTGAAATTATCAACAATTAAGTTAAAAAGCTACAAAGGTGCTAATAAGGTAGAGAAGTCTAACGTGGTTTTTGATGTCTACTTATGTATTGATATTGTTTTCACTGTTAATATTCTATTTTTGTATATTTATTGATAAACTGGTTAGATAACAAATATTTTTTTCATGCATTTTCCCTATTGGCATTTCGGCAATCGCCGTTGATCATCGATCAAGATCGAGAATTGATGGTAGGCTATTATGTACCTAGCTTGCAAGATTTCTTTTGTTAGTTAGAGCTCATAAATAGTTTGTTACTGGTATTAAACTCAAAATGGAAATCCGACTCTGATGAATTTATTATGAGTATCTGTTTGCAAATAGATACCTAGTAGGTCCATCCCACAGATCAATTCTTATTTATCTTCTATCCGTCTACTGAATATTTATTTATACCGAAACACCGTAATATACTGGGTGTAAGGGACAGCCCTCTACAAACTTTAAGGGCTTGCTAAGTAGACGAATTTGAACCTCTTCCTACAATTTTTTTTTTCGGGAACGGCATTCAGTGTCCCAATTGACCCGCTGGAAATTCTTAAGGTCCCACTTTGCGCGGCGGGCTTGAACTCACTGGCGGGCGGGGCCATAAAGCACGCTGTCTCACTTGACATCGTGCCCGAAAGAGATAGTATCAGTGATGAGCGGTTAGACGCTAGTCCTCACGCACGACGCGACGTCTGCTTTGCACATAGCGCTCCGAACCGTTCCGAATAAAAACGAAATTACACGATGCACACATGTCATACCGTTTCGGTTGTTGCGGTGTATGCTGTGTGCCGCTCGAATTCGAAAAACAAAAGATTTAAAATAATTCCTAAGAGCGTTTTCACATTATCCGATCCGATATCGGTGTCGGACGCCGATCCGACATCGGGGTAAGTAAAATGTATGAAATATGTACCTATCTTTCATATTGTAAGACCCGATATCGGATATCGGAGCACGGCATTTCATACATTTTACTTACCCCGATATCGGATCGGCGTCCGTTACCGATATCGGATCGGATAGTGTGAAAACGCTCTTACGTACCTTTGTTCGTTTCTCGGCAATGAAAAAAAAGACATTTGTTTTCTTATTTTGACATCCTTCTACTGCACAATAATGATCAGACACAACGCCCGTCTGGTCGCGCGCCGTGCTCGTGTACCTCACCTCACAGAGCGCTGTGGCGCCGCACTGAGTTCACCTTCCTATCGTCCGCGGACGCGGGCCACATCACCGGCGTGCTGTGCAGCAGCAGTTGCCCGGATCAGACACAACACCCGCCTCGCTCAATTGGGCAGTTGCCTGAACCAGACACAACACCCGTTTCGCTCAATTGGGCAGTTGCTCGGACCAGACACAACACCCGCCTCGCTCAATTGGGCAGTTGCCTGGACGAGACACAACACCCGTCTCGTTCAATTGGGCAGTTGCCCGACCAGACATAACAACTCTCTGGTCGGAAGATGCACTCAAAAGACTAAACAAAAAAAACTTGGGCAGTTGACCGGACCAGACCCAACATCCATCTCGCTCAATTGGGCAGTTGCCCGAACCAGACCCAACACCCGCCTCGCTCAATTGGGCAGTTGCCTGGACGAGACACAACACCCGTCTCGTTCAATTGGGCAGTTGCCCGACCAGACATAACAACTCTCTGGTCGGAAGATGCACTCTAAAGACTAAACAAAAAAAACTTGGGCTGTTGCCCGGACCAGACACAACATCCATCTCATTCAATTGGGCAGTTGCCCGAACCAGACACAACACCCGTTTCGCTCAATTGGGCAGTTGCTCGGACCAGACACAAAACCCGTCTCGTTCAATTGGGCAGTTGCCTGACCAGACATAACATAGCCGGTCGGAGTGGAGTGGAATTTCTGGATTCGGTCCCCACGCTCAAGGCCCGCGATAGAAGCTACTCGTATGCAATAGCTTAAAAAAAATTCAGTCGAATTGATAACCTCCTTCTTTTTTTATAAAGCGTAGATATTATAGGTAGTCAACATACACGTCATACGAACGATATAGGCCGCAATAGACTGAACTAAACCCCGACCCCGACAGCCGCGCGCAGCGCTTTGACACATCGTCCCCCCGCACCGCAATCGGGGGTAACTTTATTCAGTGAGATGCACGACAGTTCAGAGTAAAAGGCGCGCGTGATAAAATACAAAAAGGCCTTTGGAAGAAGGGGTTTTACGAAAAAACCACTGCATCAATCAATTTCAAATAAAATTTATTAAATTTTTCGATAAATTTGCTGTGTCGGTACAGGCTTCGTTTTTTAAATTTGATGCTTCTTTTATTTCTAATTTACGCTCAAAGTTGTGTTAAAATTAGCCAAAAAAATGAAACTTTAGAAGCTCGTAACTTTTTATTAGCTTATTATTTTACAATTCTGCTTCCGTACAGACAAAATTAATAATAAGACAAAACGATATCATGTTTAACTTTGGATGTACATGGTCAAATAGTGGAGTAAAACCCCCCCGAAGTTTGTATGGAAAAAATGTTGACTTGTGTCGCCTTAACCAACCAGAGAACCAAACGCAGCAAACGTTTCCATCGCGTTAGCGTAAAAACAAGTCGCACTCAACGCACTGATGAGAACGCGAACCAATAAAAAATAAAATAGAATATTATAAAAATATAATATAATATTGTATTAAATCCTTCAATTGATTTTTTCTTTCACGTAAAACCTATTATATATTTAATTTGCAATTATAAGCTTTCTTCACACAACTGTAGCGGTTGATACAATTAGTTTCGTGGAACATCCGTCCGGAAGTGCTGTGCGGTCGGCGGTGTCCGGCGGTGTCCGCGGTGGTCTGTTTACACTGCTCTCGCGCACTATGCTGGCCAGTGAATGAGTTCCTCGACCACCCATAGTGTGGCCGTCGAGTAGCCAATTGCAGTGGGGTATGGCTGTGAGAAAGTACTGCCTGCTATATTTTAAGTGTGGCCTTGATTATAATTTGATTTCTACAAAACAGGGTATTAAACATAATTCATTGTTTAAAATTAAAACGTACGTTTCAGTAAAATTTGAATTAAAATGAGAGTTTCACAAACAAGAAAAAAATACGAACATAATTAAAACTTGGGCAGATACAATGGTGATGAAATAATAGTTTTTCTTCCATTTCAATTTGTTCAGCGATACAATGGAATATTTCCTAGACAAGTTGCTAGTTATTTTTATGAAATTTTGGCACAACACAAATTATTTCGTTCGTAAAACATCATTTGCTTATAATTGACCGTTCAATGACGGCCACTGTGTCTGTAAGTTACGTATTCATGGACTCAATGACGGCGGATGCGTGCCAACATTTCTTCGACCTTATTCTATAACATTGTTCCAGTTTTTTGACGGTCAAATTATATTTAATGTGTCCATTTGATGTGTACGCTTCACTGATAAATGTTGGACGATTACAGAGTTTGCAAAGGCGTGGACGATATAATGCTTAAATATTGATTTTAAGTATGCATTATGTGTAAGCAATTTAACAGAACTCACATACATACACAAGAACCCTGAAAACATAACACTCCTTTTTTGGGCAGTCGTATAAAAACTTGCATTATGCTTAAATGTGTATGTGTAGGACTTTCTTGCGTCCATATCTGCGTGAAGTCGTGTCCATTGATCACGGCACCTTTAATTCGTGCGCACATTTGTGTATTGTGGACAGGCGTTATTCTGTAAACTCCTCATTATGGACCATACTTTGTATAAAAATATGTGCTCCACTATAAAGGTAAACATTGATTTTTTCTAACGCCTGAGAGAATACATGTTTGGGTCGGCTCTGACAGACGGACAAAGGGACAATGAGGGATGATCTTGAATGGCGACCGCACACTCGGTGCGTATGCGCTGCGCTATCTACGACAACGACGTAGTAACACTTACTTTATAAATTATAGCAATGACTTGGGCTTATAGAAACTTGAAAGCTCTTGGGACTTAGAGCAAATAAAATATGACGGTACTTACAAACCTATATTTTTCATGTATAAGTAGGTGTGGCTGAAAAAAAAATACAAAGCGTGTACCTCTCATGGAAATTGTACAGATCAAAATGAGAGGTGTCGTAATAATGTTTCATATTGTTTTCACACGAGATAATGTTGAATAATGTTAGGTTTGGAATGTTTTTTTACATTCTTCGTAATTTTACCAACTAGTATATTATTTACTAATTAGACCCGTAGTCTAATTGCAAATAAATGCGAACAACTGCATTTTTTTACAATTAGTCATTTCAAGAGAATGCATTGCATGTTTTTGTTGTTGGACTTACCTCTACTGACGTAAGGTTCATTTCAATGTTGGAATTCGTATAGTTTGGCATGAAGAGCACCAAAGGTGGTGACGCATAACTTTTCTATGGAGAGGCGCTCTTCTAGCAATGTGCTTAGGATGAGTGGAGAATACTTGATTTGCCAAATTATCCTATCAATACCCGCGAAACGAGACACAATAGTAATACAATAACAGCGCGGTCGCATGAGACCGGTCGGGGATTCATGAATTAATTTACTTTTTTTGTGTTTCTTCAGTCTTCTCACAAAGGGTAGTGAGAGCCATTGTAACTCTTATGAACAATCCCGCAGCCCTAGTAGGCATCGGCCCTGATGAACCCCATCAATCTGACATCTATTTGAGGCGCACATCTGCCATCAACCGGGCTTAGTACTTACCGGACGGCAAGCTACATATTGCTCGTCAACCGCAAGATCGCGGCGGCCTGCGGCCAACTTTAGTCAGAAATCGCAGTTTCTACATTACTCTACTCCCATAGCATGCAACTATCTCATCTGTCCTCGAAGTTCTTTCTAGGAAGTTGTATTTCTCAAAATAAATTTTACGTTTTTTTCAACACTTAGGCCTCTCGTATTAAATAAATTCCAATACCAAAAAGTTTCAAGCAGTCTAACAGGCCTGGCATGACTTTCAGTTGAAGAAACCGTTTCTGTAGAGTCAGCAGTACACAACAGCGTGGCGGTTACAAAAACTGTTAATAAACTAAGGATTTATTTCAATACTCTTCAACAATATCAAATAATATTTGCCATTAATCCCTGTACCCTCGCGGCAACGTTCATAGGTGATCACACCCACTCCTGCGCAATGACTTCCCCGCCCTCCGAAGGCTCGATCACATTCTGTTGAATGGAGGACTGCAAAGCATTGTTGTAAATTGTCAATGGTATATTTATGCGTCCTTTGGTTTTTTTGGTTAGTCTTGTGGTTTTATGTGGACGATTGAAAAAATAAGCCTCGTGTGCCGAAGTATCATCAAAGGTTTCTGGGACACGTGCTTAGTGTTATAAAACCTCATTTAAGTATCAAGACCGTATGTTAAAAAATAAATAGTATTTATTCAAATATAATGTACAGTACTGGTACATAGGTGGAGGTGGAATGCAACATAGCGTTCTGTAAGCCGAATATATTAGGAGGCACTGATCTGAAAATTCAGAAACGTTTTATTATAATATGAAGCCTAAAAGTTTACTTTGACATAAGTTCTATACGATATTTCTTAGTGAAAGTAGCACTAGTAATAACATAAAAATATACTAGAACACCAAGAATAGTAATAAGTATTCCTACAATATTATCAACTAACTTCTGCTAGCGGCTTCACCTGCGTACAGGTTCAAAAACATATTCCACGGGCCTTGTTCTGGAGTAAGCTCTTGGAGTAAGTCAACCCGTGTGCCAAGATAAATCCAAAACAGTTCAGCTGTTTGAGCGTGAAGAAGTAATCAACATACACACACACATACTAACGTACGCCTTTCTAATATCAGTCTGATTTCAAGATTGCTTTTACTTACATCCTAATTTTATGCTCAATAAGAAAAGCACTATACTAAAAGCATTTGAGGATTTTCCTTCGTTATGTGCTTCCGAATTCAGTAGATTTATGTGCCGCCATTGTGTGGGAGCGAGACGGAAACATCTATATATAGACACTTACTCTCTAACAAGAACAAAAGATTGTCGTCTCTATTAGCTACCTAACGAATCGCAGAGCGACGCACAGTATATGCAACGTAACAGAGAACAAGTTTAAAACATAATCTCAATGTTTTATACTGTTGTGTTTTAAGGGCTGTTTACATATTTGATTATTTATTTATGGTTTACTTTACTGTACACAAAGATTACAATATTATAACAGGAAACCTTATAGTAAAAAAAACATACAGTTGGTGGCCTTATCGCAATTAGCGATTTATTCAGTTTATTTAAGTAGGGTATATTAAGTAAGTACAAGTCTTTCACTTAGAGGTATGCTGTAAGGAAACCCACATTCTGTTTTAAACTCGCCTTTAAGCATTAACTGTCCTTTTATTTTATTGTTTTAGTACTTACCTATTTGTATGTTTTTATGTGCAATAAAAATAAGAATGTTGGGTTGAGAAAATTCGCAGAGTGTTGTACGTTTTTAAAAGTGAAAATAAATCTAACAAATGAGATTTCTTTTGATGTAGCACTTGGTTTATTGGTGACATAGTTATATAATTGAGGACGGGATGTTATCTCGCGTGATTGGCGTGAACAACGGGCAATATGAGTAGAATGGGGACAAGCTTTTTATGTTGCTGAAGTATTTTTATCTACATTTCACATAATTTAGAGATACAATTGGAATAGGTCAGGGATTATTTTTAATCAAATCTCTATATTTAGATCACATATACCGAGTACGGAAATTAAACACATGTTTTTTCAGGTGGGAAATCATCAAATGTCTGCTCCCGCCTTCTTGTATAGAGCGAAAGGGCGTGTCAGTCTTATACTGACTAAGCCTCACCAGTGTCCTGGCGTTCCGGGGCCTCGATAACTGTTTCAAAGATTCCCGTGGCTCAGGCGATCACCGGCCTTGATGGGCCCTCTTCTTTTCTCATCTTTTTGAGGCAGTCGTGGAACACTGCGCCATCAATGACTCGGGCTCGGTCCTTACCGGATGATGAGACGGCGAGCTAACCATTGCTCGTCAATAGGTTACCGTGTCCCTGAAACAGAAAGGATCACTGAAGAAATACAGTCTGGTTAGAGTCAGTCAAATAATAAAATAACATAATTCGATTTTAGTCTATATCTGCAAATATTAATTTACGGAATTTTTCTTTTAAATGACTTTCAGATTAAAAAGATTACGTGAATACTTGTTATCTTCAATATAAGAGAAAAGGAAAGAAAATTATCTCCATTCAATACATATGCTGCGTTAGGCGATCTTATGAAGCTCTGAAAATCCGTCTCGAGTAAATTGAAATTGGAGAGAGACGGCAGATATCAACGGGGTAGGATTATACCGTATGTGTGTAAGGGACAGAGATATTGGGTGTGAGAGCTCAATAACGAGCGGGCCAAGGGTTGGCTGTTTCTCTTACCGTCTGATACTCGGAGCCAGGCAATATGTGGAGATTTATGTCCTCCCCATGTACGGAGCCTGCTTACGAGGAAGTCTCATGACGCAACTTATTTCCATTGTTGCCAACATAATGCGAACACCTAGTTATTGGGTCGTTATATTAAAAAAGTCTTGACAGCTGATTTTCTTTTTATGTATCTAAGGGAAAATGAGATAATGTTTGATAGAAGTTTTTCAAAACATATGGAGCGGTTGCATACTCTACTTTTTTCATCAACCTAACATCCACACTACCTATTAAATACCTACTAAAAAAAAACAATTATGATTAAGGGCCAGTTTAACAGTAAATAGATACGTTTGACAAAAGCTTTCTTTAGTTTAAAAGAAGTTCAAGCGTTAGAGTTTGACACGTTTTTAACTCTTAATTGTCAATTAGGTAACCAGTTATAGATTATCTCTGAACTGCGAGATTGTCCATTTGCCCTTGCATAGAGTAACTGAAGAAACACAAATAATGTTTAGCTAAGCACTACACAAAACCTACTTTAAAACCAAATTTTGACAGCTTTGCAGACTAAAGTAGGTATAGTTGAGCAATAAAAACTTAAATCAGAAAAAGAAAAATGCACATATAAATGCTTAAATCGAAAATTGGAGATAAGTCAGTAGTAGCTCTGGATGGAGAAATAATTTGATAATATCCCAATTCCCACCAAAAAGACTCTCTGTTGATCAAACAGCTAGAAGTTATTCTATAGAAGTGTAGCCGTGAACAGTTAAATAAGTCCAACAATAAATTGTAGCAGTAACAGTTGTTTGACCTAATGTTATTTGAACTTGGAGTCGTCACACGAGACAGAAGGGCGCTAACTCTAATCATTATAGATGGTGTTGGATATTGCCCTGCAATAAATTATCTAACGGTTCTACCATTGCTCTTTGTCGAACGCAACACGATTTGATAAAACGGCCTGGTTTTTGTTTGAACAGGGTAATTAATCTGTTGGAAAAAAGAGGTCATAGTAAGTTGTCGAACAAATAAAGTGACAAGTCAGAGGAACATTTTTGTTTATTTTGAGATGGGAAATTAATGAAATACTTCTCCAGCTCTGGGTCGGCTAGTGCCACCCAAGTATTTCATCAATTAGGTAGTATTGGACTTGTATTGAATAAAACCGCCGTGTTTCTTTAGTGACACTGCGTTCCAGTAGGGTCTTGGGTAGGGGTCTACCCAAGACTATTGAAACGCAGTCCGGTAGGGTAACTGGACTTTTAACAATCCTAAGATACGTTACATAGGACCTGTTTCACCACCTATGATTAAGTTTCGCGTATCTTACTTGGCAGATAATTTCATACAAATTCTGTTCCATTTTTGAAATTATTCAGTGAGTAGTGCCTACTCGGACATTGCGAAACAGGCCCTTAAGCATATAACCTGCATTATGGATACGATCACTCATCCTATTAAAAATTAAGCATATTTTAAGAAACACATTTATAATTTGGTGGTAACTCATCCCTGCGTGAAAAGGGCAACTAAAGGAGCATGGTTTAGTCAGTAAAAGTGTGACACTCTTTTTCGTTCCACCCAGAATGAGAGAAGTTATTTGATAATATCTCACCAAAAAAACAGCTTTTTTGGGGTCGTTTTAAAAGTTGTAGTAAACGCCACATATTTATTCAATAAATAAGTTTTTCTGTGATACTGATATTAGATGGATAGGTACTATCGATGATTACTGAAATATTGACATTAGATGGATATGTAGGTATTATTGATGATTACTGAAATAAAATGCAACGAAAACTTCTAGTAGGAGCTTTGGCCGGACAGAATGCGATTAGCGTGTTGGACACAGTATGAGCGCAATAAGACCATGGCAGCGTTTCGAAACGCGTTAAATATAAATAACAGGTGATTCCGACGTTGGGAACGAAACTCCCGAAATATGTCTGTGGCTATTTTCGGATCCCGAGCTGTATTTAGATAGGTATGTAATCTTTATATGAATCCGTACTTATCTATGCAGTTTTTTATTAGATACTATTGTTGAATTTAGTTGGAAGCGAAAAATCATGATAAAATCAAATATTTTTGTAGAAGAGTACAGGACTCGCCTAGCCGCGTAAAAAATGTTTGACAGTATTATGTTATAAGTATCTTTAAGGTCAAGGTTCATTTAATCCTAACCTAATCTGCATGCTTTCGAGATATGTGGACTTAATAATAAAAAATCTCTATTTAACTAGACGCTTCGAATGACACCAGTTTAAAATCTGTGGAAGGCCAATGAAAAAAATGGATTCATGAATATCTAATTTTACTAAAGTTAAAAAGAACAGTTTTCTCTGTTGTATTTTGATATGTTTATTTTTAAATAAACACAGTAAAAATATTTATTAACTCATATCAGTTTACTATTATTAATAAGCACTAAACAATAATAAACGACCGTGACTCCCTCGCCAAGAGCAGGCCCTCCCACTTAATCTCGGAGTATCGCTAACAAATTTAATATTTACTCGTGTGACTTATCCTTATAAATCGGCAACAATATTAAAACCGCCAGTACATTTGATTGTTGTGTTGCTGCCACCCCTCACTTTCTGCGATTGGTACAAGTTGTAGAAGGTTGCGAAAGATCCGGCTCGAAGGACCAATTTATGCGAGTTATTTGATTTATATGGCATATAGAATTCTTTTTATTGTAAAGAAAGATAAACCATGGTGCCTGTATGAAATTATATAAAAACATAATTTGATATTCCACTATAAAAGGTGCGTATTACTAATCACATTATAAAAATACTAAAGTTGCCTCCATATTAGGAAGAAGCAGTTAAATCAATGAAAAATATTCAATCAATCTGGACCTTGAGCCAATCTGTCAAGCTGACTTTATATTTCTCCCATGTGACCGTACTATTAGAAATTGAACACAATTTAAGGGGCCTTATTATTCCGGATATTTTTTAAAGAACATCGTAAAGTTTATAATTGTTATGGTGTATTTATAATTTCTTATACTTACGAATATCTTACCTATCTTTATTGCATAATAATTCTTTTGGACATATGTTTGTCACCTTTTCCTCCTAAACAGTTTGACCGATTCGTATGACACTTTGTGTGTATATTTGAGTGGCCAATTAAATACAATTGAAGCCGGTAGGTGTTGGGCAGCATCGGGTTCTGAATTTTCTATTCTCTTTCTAATCTATTCGCCATCTGACGCTTTTATTTAAAACTCGCCTTCGCTTATGACGTGGCCACTCCCGTGAGTGAGCTTAAGCCGTATGCGCCCTCGTAGTATGCGAGCCCATGCGCGGATTTACAACTAATCCGAGTGCCAGCGTGTCTATGGCTCTCCGGTCTTGTCTCAACTATGTGTTAACTTTATTAAAAACTACCCGCTTATTTACGCCCTATGAGGATTTAGTTACGAGATGTAATTTGAATAGGGATTGATTTCCGGTGGGTGGGAAATATGAGAGAAAATTTTGAAAGAATATTTAAAATCGCTTAAATGATTTTTGAGTTTTAAATCGTAAAATAAAAACAAACAAAAATAATCTTTCCGCTTTATTATATTAGTTTAGATTAGATACTTCAGTATTTATATTATTTTGTAGTAGATAATTTTTCGTAGTAGATTGAGAGTATTCAATTTTAAATTACAAGAAACTAGGTAGGTTGTGTACGAGGTTATCCCTGTAACAGTCATAATTTCTCAAGCATAGATACGTATTCATTTCCCGAATTGCGATTTGTAAATTAGTAAAATAAATTTATTTTCAATCTAGTTTATTTACATGTGTTTTTTCAGAATACTGGAAATTACAGACAATCTGAGTAGGTAGTACCTACAAGCCCCATAGCACATAGCCAGGCTGTTAGCAATTATCACAGACCTTCTGCTCCATTCAATTAGGAACCATAGTGCTAACAATTAAAGCTTAATTTACATCAAAAGCTGCTTGCCGAGGTGAAGACAGGGCGAAGATTTAATCAAGTCCGTAATCAAACTGACATTATGAGGTGTGGGATGTCGCCTCCGATGTTAATGACGCGTTCTGAACACAATCGTTAAGCGGTTCATGGACTTACTGAACGAGATTGGTTGGAGACAATGTCTTTACTTCTTTTCTTTGTCTCTTTCTTATTATTTTACTAGACAGATTAATTTTCTCACCTTACTTACTTCTTCTTCTTCTTCTCTTCTTACTTAGATTCTTCTGATGTGGACTAGGAACCATAAAGTTTTTGAATGAAGAATTTTGAATTATGAACATGTCAATTTGTCAAACCCTTCTTAAATACTTGGGCATTGCTAAGCTATATACATATGTATAATAGAGTGAGGAATTAATTCTAAAAATAATATCTATTAATATATCTATTAATTCTTATTAATTTTAGATTTAGGGGCATTCTTCTTTTCGTGTCGATAAACTCATTTTTTTTTCTCTGACCAGAATTTGGTAATCTTTACAGCTCTATCATTAGCTTCGTATAAATCCTGGAAGGTCAGAAATCGGGGTAAGATATTTTTTACAAACACACACTATCAACGTTAATCAAATAATAGGTAATTACAAGTATTTCTTTCAAACAGGAAATGTAATGCCAATCTTAGCTACTGCTCTCACAATGTCAAAAAGTTCATTTAGACCAGTTTGGAGTTGAAAATCTAGAAGCAATTTCTAGATAAAAATAAAGTTGCATGTGTTACAGTAGGAGGGATTAGTTGCGGGCAATAAAATATACACGAAAGTGAAGCCAAAAATATATTGTGCAATTGTTTTGATGTGCTAAATTATTGCATGCATTAGTTACAGAGTGCGGAAAAGTTTGATCTTATTTTTATTTCCACTTTGATTAGTGATGTGATGTAATATCAGATTTATACAACTTTTAATAGAAGTGGCGTAAACACAAACCAACACACTTGATAAATGTTGTTGATCAATTTAGTTGTCATAACAGCACAAACATAGAAAGAAATATGTTTTGTATCATATCCCAAAATCAAAGAGATTTACATACATTCCGTGCCAAGCAGTAGGGTCTTTACAGCTTTGTAACAAATACAATTACTTCAGTCAAACGTGTAATTGACCACAGTTTCAAATTTACTAACAGATGTATCCAGAAACAATCTGATTATAAAATCAACACTAGGTGTCTGTGTGCCGTCAACAATGACTGTCTAATTAAGCGAATAAAGGGTGACACCGCAAAGCTGGTGTGATAGATCCGTTTAATAAACGCGCCGGATCCCAGCTTAGCCACGCCTCGTGCTCTCTTCATTTAAATATTATTAAAATAGGACGAAAGGTACACTCTGCGCATCTTGCGTAGTTTCCTCAAACAGCGTCGGGTTTTTCAATGTAATTTCCATGTTTTTACTAAAAAAAATATTTAAGTTTCAATTTATAACTCTCCAGCAATGCTACAGCTGTAATGCTCGATTTACCCTCTGTTATTTATATACCTAATTGAAACCAGGTGTAAACCATAAAGGACATAAATAATAAATCCTTTTACAACTTCATAAACAGGCCCATCATCTGATAATACATCGCTACAAACGTAATCAACTTAAACCAAAAAATTAGCTTCGATATCGAAAGCCAATATTGTAACCTTCCGAAATCAGATGTCCGATCAAAATAGCTGAGGCGCATTAAGTAAGATGTAGCAGCAGGGGTCGGAGGGCGCGGCGAGGGTTCCGCAGGATATTGCCTAATCATTCCCGCCTTCACACCCTACTAACTGCCAGTTGTTTTAGTATTCATCGCTTTATATCGCTCCCCAGAGCCCGCCACATGGAGATTGATTCCCCATTGTTACAGCACAAATGTTTTACTAAAAGGAGACTTAAATTGTCCGTTTACTTTTTAATATCGGTTACCCTCTTTTCAAAAGTAAATTCTTCTGCAGCATATTTTCAACTTTCTTTTGAATAATGCATTCTAACCCCAATTACCCTGTCTGCGTTGATTCATGATTTACATATTTTTTTCTCGGTAAAAATGCAAAGTAAACAAATCCTCTTCAATATTATTTACGTAATTGGATTGCCAAGTTAATAATGCGTAAAACAATCCGAAAATCAGAAAAGTTGTGGCAGTGTGCTGTGAACCCCGGGCCGCATTCACGGGCTATTAATTCTGACAAAGTACTGTGGACTTGTCGAAAGGGTTGCGCTGAGAACGGTTCACAAAAATATTGTGACATTTTGTTGTAAAGCATGAAAACAATGTAATTATATGCATTACTTGTAGACAGACAACAGCTGTTGGTAGAGGAGTACACTTCCAAATGCGCGTTAATCCTAAACTCCAATAATATAGTTTACAACACGCATCACAATTAAACTGGAATCCCTATCTCTGATTGATAGTAATGTTCAGTAAACATAGGACTATTGTGCAATAACATTACCAAGCCAAATGAGATCGGAAGGAGCGCTCGCGTCGAATAGACCCCCGAACATATATCATTCGTTCAATGAGGTTACAACAATTGAACAACAAGCTATTGAGCGGCCGTCGCATTGTGTGACGTAATTTTATCAAAAATATCGGACATGACAATAGGAAGGCCGACAAAAGTCGGAAGAGCGGATGCGATTCGCGTCGTCTTGTCGGCCTTGTCCGACAAACGTAGTACGCTGATTTTTTACGCAATCGACACAAAGAACTGTCGTTTGTCGAAGGGGATGTTTCCACCCACAAGTCAGGGATACATGCTCATCGCTCATTACGGACAATCGGAAATGATTTCACGAAGTTCGGAACTTTTGACGCACTTGTGTCGCTTGTAAAAAGTGCTCATTGATTCTATTGACGGCAACGTATAGCGTGTACACACAGGTGTGTGCCCTATTCTAGATTAGTTATAATGGTCGCTTTAATGTGAGGCGATATACCATTTAATAGCCTTCTAAAGTCAGGAGAAAATCGACTGTTATGAGAAAATTATCTGTCTTTTGTTCTGATCACAAAGTTCAATAAACAAACCCTTTCTATACCCATCTAAAACTGCAAACTATAAAATGGGGAGGAAATTTATAGCGTCACAATTAATCTCGCGGCTTGGGCCATTAAGAAAGTGCCACATAGTTGACTCGAGCCGTGTTACTGGCCATTATAGGACTTTTACTGTTATCGCAAATCGTAACGCCCGCGCACCATGTAATTAGTCGACAATTTCAGACCTTCTCATTACTACGATCGTGAATCCACCCTATTCATACAGTCTTAATTGACTTCACAACAACCATTGCCGAGTTTGTACCTATCGTATTGAACACTCTCAATACAAATGTAGCAATGGGTAGTGTTCGAATCGATACTGTTTCTCTTAATGTTCCCAACCCCAGGGTTGCGTGTGAGGGGCGGCAGACAAAAGCATCAGTTTGGTCATCGCAACAATACGATGGGTATGTCGAGATACAATTGATTTTCTGCTCGCTATTTAAGTCAATGTTAAGTGAGGGGGACTTGTTTCCGTTTTGTGCTGTTACACTTTGACAGTATAAAAAGTAAAATTTCTGCTATGCTTTGGGTTTCTCGTATGTGAAAAATTTTAGGCAAAAATCAAGAACAAAATTTTACAGGGCACGGTAAGATTCCTTTAGAACTGAAGTTGCCAATAGGTTTTTTCGGTTAGATGGATATACCTTGTTTTATTGGAAAAAAAAAATATAACGTAAGTACGACTATGAATGCTAAAGTATTACATTATATCAATATGGAGGGGACTATTATTTATTTTTTTATTGAAGCTTTATGCACAAAAACACTGTACAAAGGCGGAGTTAATGCCTTAGGTATTTCCTAGGGCATTATGTAGGGACTTCTTTTTTTATTGAAAACAAATACTCCTAACTATATAACTTAAAATTGGTATTATACACACTTAATACAAGTTTTCGAAAGTTGAATATACCATCGTATTCATTCTTTGAAAAATAGGTTTTAAAGTTTAAACCAGATGAGTCCTATTAGAAATTGTCTTAACTGATTTCATGGCGGTAAAAACACTCTAAAAAAATACAGATCTTATTGATTGTAATGATACAATTACTAACAAAAACTGTCCATAACTAAAGTCATTGCACAAGACTACACTTTGTCGGCGTTGCACAAGAGCTCCGCCCTTTCGGCTCGCCGACACACAATACTCCGCCATTCTCTCCTCAGAGGAAGGAAGTGAATCATTTTTATTCGATTAGCACCCGAACTCGGCTCACAAAGAGACGGGACACAAAGGAACTGCTACCGTTGCGTATAAGTTAAGTCTTAAGAACGATGACTCGGCAATCAATCAATACAGGTATTTTAGATGAGACATGATCTTCTGTACGGTGTTGTATGTTATTGTGTAACTGTGTTCACTACATTTATATAGCCAGTTTTGTATCTAGAAACTTTTAAAGTTCGAAAGTTTAACAACTCCTGAAGGTTTCAGATTTTAATGTAAATAAGTTCCAGCCTCCTATTCAAATAGATTTAGATTGACAACTGCATTTTGTAATGAAAAAAGTTGCAAATACCTATTCGAAACTTACTGTTTACAGTATGAACAATGAACATGTATGCAGCCATTTTAAATCCATACAAGAAATTTTTTGCTGTTTAAATCATTCAAAGCATTTATTTTAAATAAACTATTTACAGACACTTTTCAGTCGTCGGTTTTCAGTCGGTCAGCAAAATGGTTCTGATTGCTTACACTGCTTAGACCGTCCGTCGACTTTCATTTATTTACACCTATATTACAAATATCTCAGTGAAATAATAATTCATCTAGATTCGATTATGTCAGTTCAATGTAAATTAAATAAGTAAAAAACACAATTCAAAATATATAAATTAAAATAATCATGGTATTAGTTATATGACTAACTAGCTGACAGACATATTTGTATCAAAAGCTTAAGGTAGTTTATAGAAAGTATTAACAGCTTACCCTAATATTAAGAATTTGAACACTATAAAAATAATTATCTTTAAAAATAGAACCTTTCTGAGACTTCCAAAAACAGTTTAAAAAATACTTGTTCCTATTTGGTCCAGTCATTCTCGGGTTTTCCGCTTATTAACGCATACAGCCATTCATTTTTATGTAAATAATATAGGTAGATAAATTAAGTACCAAGCTCGATCGTAAAACTAGTAAATATATATCTGTTTTGAAATGGTGCGAGCGAGAGTCTGGACATAAAAGCTGTTGACCGTAAGAATCGCGGAAAATAAATACAATGTTGCAGAAATGCAGGCTTCAAAATAAGCAGAGCAAACTTTACTAGTTGCCAAGTGCAATAGAAAATTGCCCGCGAAATGGCAAAATTAATTTCAACACCATGTCGGAAACACTGCAGTTAATACGGCCAATTATAACTCGTGAATGTGAATAATCAAGGAACGCTTGAATTGCCTTTGCTTTCCTTGAGAGTAAGGTCTTCAGTTATTTTAGTACGGTGACTTTAAATATCTCTTTCGTTAGTCACTTCATACATACTCCATTTGTCTTTGCCATTTTGCAGACCCAAAGTGCTATATTATAGTTCTGAAAGACGAATGAAGGAGAATTTTAGCAATTGGCCCTCTACGGCGTAGGCTCGCTACGCCAGCGTAGATGGTCTACGCCGTAGAAGGGTACGTTGTTCATTGTCTATCTTTAACAGGATTAGCTTCTTTAAAAAAATATATACTTATTTAAATTTCAAACATTGTATAAATAACTTTTTTATGACAAGACGTTAGTTGGTCGGATAATACCTGAACCCTTTTCAAAGACCCAAATTATGCATGCAAGACAAACACAGTTGATCTCACGATAACAATCAAGTTTAACTATTTTTACATACACAATAGATCAATTAACGTATCAAAGGTCTGGTTTCCAGTCGAGCCGGCCGCTGTAAGGCGTTAATAGTTCGTAAGTAACACGCTAACTACTGCCGTCAAGTCCTGAGGCCTGGCGGAGGCATGGAAGCCTCGCTCACTAACGCACGCCGAAGCTAATTGGAACTTAATTGAAATAGAACACTGCCGCAAGTGTTAGAGGATTTATGATGCTCTATTTTTGTACGACGTGCACGTTTCGTTGTCGTTGGGTAAGAGTAAATAGAATAGAGTGTACATTAGTTATTTTGCGAGTTAGTAATGGCCTTACAAACTTACCTACGTTACTACACGCGAGGTTTTTCTATTTTGTTTGTTCGCAATACATAAATAGTTTTTGAGGTTTTCAAATATGTGCCTGATAAATGATATTTATTTTGCAAATTCATACTAGTATTATAAATGTGAAAGTGCCTGTCTGTTTGTTATGCTTTTACGGTTAAACTACTGAACCGATTTTGATATTTCGTACGGCGCAAACTTGAACTCCAAGGATGAACATAGGCAACTTTTTGGCTTCGATTTCGACCTCGCGTCCGCAATAACCAACATTCACACGGACGAAGCCACTGACAGAAGCTAGTTGTATAAATAACACTTTTAAACGTTAATTATTTTCGTAAGTTTAAACTGTATAAGGTCGGTGTTTCCTAGTTGACTACCGACTCCAAAACAAACTCAGATGTCCTAGTTTATTTTATAGTGCATTGGATACCAATTGACATGAGAATCATGCAGATTAGTGATAATGAAGATCCACATCTTAAACACTAACCTGTATGATTCTCACTCAAAAGACCACTCTTTTGAGTTGAGAACCACTAAGATTTAAGTGGCCCTGTCCAGTCCGTGCAAGCATTTATCAGTCTTTGTGTCGCTTAACTCGTAACAGAAACAGTAACCGCATACTTTAATAAATCTGAAAGAACCGCCTAGAACGTCAATTCCAAGCTATCAGCAACACAATATGTGCCACTTAAAAACTATGCCGTAACATGAATATGGTGCCATTGAGTTTCCAAAGTTAGTTTTTATGTATGTCATTATCAAAATGGTTTCAGGAGCTTTTCACCCTACAATCGGTAGGCAATTAAGAGTTTTTACGATTCTTCAACACAAAAGTCAAATAGGACAATAAAAAAGTGTCATCGTTTTTATCGCCATTGTCATAAAACTCGGGCTTTTTATATAACACAATGATAATTTGTCATCCAAGACTGAGTTGTGTGAGCACCTGGCTACCACGCGACCCTAACGTCCCATACATCTCCGCCTATAGCACAATTCGCAACGCACCTACTTTGTCAATGATTGTTTAATTTATATTATGTGATCTTCAAATGTTATTTAAGTAGTTCTTTAAACAGATGTTCCGGGGGGCGGGTCGTACGGCAGCTGGTCGGTTGTCTGTCTATGTATATCTTGCGTACTCATATAATAGGATGACATTGGAGAGCGTTTTATGAGACCGCTGTTTACCGATTGCATTATCGCCGTTGTGATTTCCACCGGTTAGTCATGCTTTTGCTGATAATAATGCATCAAGGTGATTTACCTACTTTACTGTTTGCTATTCTTCAATCAGTTTTATCTTATAGATAAATATGTATCTAGGATTTTATTGTCTGTAGTTAATTTTGACCATTTGTTCTTTGTAATTTACGTAACCTAAAATTTATTATGTTGTATTTTTCCAGGACTAAAATGGGAAAGAAAAATTAAAATCGCAATAACCCTCTGTTGGGAGTGTGACAGTGGCGCCGACAACATTCGCGGTCGGCGAATCGACTTCCTGCGCACCGTTTCCCGCCAAAATGGATCGCTTCCGGCGGGTATTTGTCATCTCCAAATCACATAGAGTAAAAAGAATCCTTATTGATACAATGTATCTCTTTTATTTTACGGATTTTTATAAAATTTAGGTCAGTTGCTTATTTATTGATCAATTGCTAGGGGTACATATTACAATACCGACATTTCATAATAACTATCTATGACTGAAATACCGACGTCCGAAACAACGAAGTTCAAAATATCGAAAGTTTGAAATACCGACAGCCGTTATATCGAAACATGAAATACCGATGTCCAAATGCCCGAAAGGATGAAACCCCGAAAAAAATCTGCGTTGGTCACTGTTCTAACCTAACCTAACCTATTTCACCCAGTTCAATATGATGAATCCTACAATTGTTCTTCGGGATTTTAAGCTTCGAGATATGGATCTTCGGGATTTTAAGCTTTCGGGCAAACGAACTTTCGGCATTTCAAACTTTCGACCAAACAATCATTCGGCGTTTAATTTTTCGGGATTTCGTCCATAGGTATTTTAAAATAGATATTTTGAATTTTGGTATTGTAATACGTACCCATTGTTAGCTATACTAACAGTATGCACCAAAGCGTATAGCAAACCTTCAAAATTTCATACAAACATTGATAATTTCTTTACTATTAAATAAAAAAAATGTCGAATTAGGGCTCCTGAGCAATCAGAGCGTTCAGCAGATTGAGTACCTGGGCTGTAGTATATCACGCCGTAAGAGAACATGACGGTTTTAGCACCTTTTTGTCTTGATTATAATAATCTAATACTTCATGAATGGATCTGGAATAAGTTTAACTATCGAAGCTCTAAATGTGATACCGAAGCTTATGTTTGAGAACTAGTTTAATTCTTAAAATACTCAGAAATCCATGTTGTTGTTAATAAATCTAATACGTTTAGTCTAAGAAATTTACGCTTAGCTGAAAAACATTCTGAAAATACTTTTAAAATTTCCTCAAATAGGGATGAGAGCAGTCGTGGACCAATGGTACTTGACCCGACTTGCAAATTCTAGGTCACAGGTTCAAACCCAACCAGGCGCTATACTTTGTGTAATTTATTTCATCACCGTTGCTCTAAAAATGGTGAAGAAACAACGTCGTGAGGAAACCGACATGTCCTAGAACTAAAAATTCGAAGACATGTACCCACCTGGTGAAATACGGCCCATTCCCTCTTCTCTTTTAGAGAGAAGGTCTGAGTCCCAGCAGCCTTGTAATGGGCCCAACATTACAAGGTTGATAATGCTAATGCTTAAAATAGGGATGGGATTTGATAATCCGTTTGTTTGTTCCCAATATAGTTAATGGCGAACTTTTCCCCTCTTGTTATTATTCACCCGAGATCCGGACCCTTGTCGCCGCCTGCGCAAACCGAGAGAGCTTTCAGGTCAGTGCTTAATGAGCCAAATGTATTATGAGTCTGTAACAATCATAAAATGCACCTTTTTCCGGATATGTAGTGAACAATGGAAATTCACTGCTTGCATTGATAAATAGCGAATTATAGTTTTGATATTTCATTATTTTAAAAAGTAATTAACCGCCTTAGGGTGGAGCGGAAGTAACTTTTACTGACTAAAACTAACACCTATTTTCCTTCTTTGCCTTGCATCCCAGGACCACGAGGTTGTCTTTCACACTTCCCAAGGAAAGTAATTGAAATGGATCTACGATTCTCGTAGCAAGTTCTATGAATTGCTGCGGGAACTTTTGTAAGAATAACCGTCGCTCTAGCACGTAAAAGACAAATGAAGGGTCATAATTTTAAGTAGGTTTAGTCAGTAAACGTCTGATACATGATCCTGCTCTACCTTAAACGAGAGAAGTCATTTGGATTCACATCAAAAAATGTTCAACGAATTTTTTTTTTCTACATTCCAATTTTCATCTTTGCAGTTACATGTAGTTGCCTAAAAAGCGCCTCCAATATTGTAAGCCTGAAACGACCATTTCTGTAATTTTACATTTCAGTTAATGGTAAAAACTGAAAAAATCAACAATAATTATTATACAGCTGACCTCGAGAAGGTAGGAGGGTAAAAAATAGTTTATGTCCTGTCCTCAGATTTACTGAATATACCCACAAAATTTCAAAAGAATCGATCAAACAGTTCCAGAGGAATTTTGTTACAAACACTGTGACACGAGTATTTTATTTATTAGATTAGGTGTTTACTAGTATAGATCTAATATTACATTAGATACACGCTGTTATCATAAAATAATGCACGTTCCACATACACGTGGCGTCAAGTATTTCTATATACTACCGTTTGCAGCCTTCGCTGCTCGTTACACAAAGGAAATTAATGTATTTTGATGCTTTCAAAATACTTCTATGAAATCATCGCATAGGCATCGTCTGCAATGGAAGAATGTTAGAACAATTAGGTATCTATTATGTATAGCGAATAGATTGTCTCGTTTACCACAGGTATTATAAAGGTATTACAATTCCAATGTTGTTTTATATCAATTGCTAAACTGCAAACGGGTTAGTAGGCCTACTTGTAAATCTCTGAGAATCTGTGATCAATGCAGCATTTTTTTGTTTAAAACGAAATCGTATGCCTCTTCTGACGTATAACACGTCAATGGCTACATTTAATGATTTGAAGGGGTGAAATTGTTTGTTTTGATTCTATTACAAAAATACAGATCTGCACACCAATTGTATGCTATCTCTTATGTTTTAAAAATCGCCTTTTAGCTTTTCTGAACTTTGATGCATTTTATCTTTGTGAATCCGATAGTTAACAATATTTTTGATAATAGTCTGGTTAGATGATATTCTAGTCAGATTATTAACTAACAGGTTAAATAGAATTATCCTTTTCCTTCCCAAGAAACATTCCAACTAGACTGCCGCTCACAGTTCGCAAAAAAATCCACCAAATACGGGTGCGAAAAACTGCGCTAGTAAAGTAAATCACGAGTAAAACATTTCCGCCGTAAATTATCCGGAAACATTACCTTACGTGTAGACTATAGATAAGACTGGGGCGTGGGCTGGTGTCACGGTGTCACAGGTAATTGTGAGAACTGATTGTGTAATTAGCGCGACAGGCCACAGAGGGCGCGGGAGACGCTCACCCTCCGTGTTTTACACCCGTGAGACTTTTTAATTGTTTCTGTTTGCACTGTGTGCCTCCCGATGATCGTATTACGACTGTTTGGTTAGAAAAGTAATTGTTATTTAATGCCTCTCACCTCGGTTTAGGTAGGGATGGAAAATTGGGATTTCTAGCGTTTGTAAAGAATTGCTTATTGAGTATGTTGTTAACACTTTTTAGAAGAGTTGTTAATTTTATGTGGAGATTTATGAAGCTAAGGGCCTGTTTCACAATGTCTGAGTAGGAACTATTCACTGAATAAATTCAAAAATGTGACAGATTTTGTATGAAATTATCTGCCAAGTAAGATACTCGAAACTTAATCATAGGTGGTGAAACAGGCCCTAAGACTAAAGATATTTTTCAATGTAGTACATTTAAGTATGCACTAGGGGGTAGTCAATTTTAAACTTAGTTAAACATTAATAGCGCTGACTATTAACCACCTCAGTGGATGACCTGCGAAAGTTATTGTGCAACAAAATAATGTGAGTGCTTCCATTTATTTCAATTTACACGATGGTATTGTTTTGGCGGGGAGGGCGGCGTTCCCGCGCTTCCGGCCGCTTCCGACACGAGCGCGACGCGTGCCGCGCCATCTTTGAATTGCACCCTACAACAATCCACGATTGTTGCCAGGAAGAAAAACACATCACAAATTAAGGGGAAAATTACGCTATTTGAAGCTTTATCTTATTGAAATTAAGGTATGATTTCCAATGTTACTCCAAAATAGTCTTCGGTCGTTTCGGATTTTTAACAAAATCTTTGATTGTTTTGTCTGCTGTGCTAATGCTGTTTAATAATTATCTGGAACATGTTTCGTGCGGCGAGTGTATTATTGAACGACCGTCGCTTTCAGGATGACTATAATTTGAATTAAAAGTCACGTCGACAGCTTACGCACAGTCAAAATGGAGGGGTCAGGTGGATGGGTATAATTATGCAGTTAGTCATTTTCGGTTTTTATTACTGTATTTACGTAATCTTCTTTACTGTAACAGGAAACAACAAAGTCATAAAGTTCACTTAAAAGGAAAATGAAAAACACACTTCTTTCAAACTAAACTAACAGAAACATAAGGCCGCTGTTACGGCCTGAACAGGTGATCAACTGGCAACATACTTATTATTCTACTCACTTAAATACAACTTGATGGTGAAAGGGGTTTAAAAAACAATAGATAATGTAAGTACATAGGATTGACACCATTATTTAACTGAAAAAAAAAACTCAAAACAAAAGCATACAAACAACCAACCAACTATCAAACTTAACCGATACATAGAACAACCATTTTACACGCAGTCATACCCTTGCATACAGAACTTTAATTGTGCCTAGATACAACCCATACATAATAGCAGATACCTACATTCACACGTGTCAAAATCAAACAACATCTGACCTTATGGAAAGCAATTAAATTGTCCATTACCGTAACAAATAGAGTAAACACGATGTGAGAACGTCAAACGAGGCGGACAGAGGCGGCGCGCGGCGCGTCACGGAGTCGCGGCGGCAAACATTTGCCGTGCCACTCCCCGTGTGTGCTCTCCATCGCTGTTTGCTCGTTATATCCACGTTTGTTTCCGAAGACGTGCGAGTAGGTTAACTAGTACCTATTGCGAACTGTGTAACTTACTTGTAGCAGTTGTAGGTACCTATACCTGTCTTCTGTTTGTAATGCCTCATTCAGCAGTTGACAGTTAGTAATTGCTAGATTAGTCACCGGTAACTCTTTCGAACATTCTACGAGCCCTAAAGTTATTGATGATGCACCGTTGCAAGGTCTTCTACAACTGGACCGATGACCTGGTAAGGGTTGCGGGAATCCAATGGTTGCGAGATGCACAGGCAGGACTGTTTATTGTGGCGACACTTGGGGAGCCCTTTGTCCAACAGTGAACGACTTTCGGCTGAAATGATAATGATGATGATGAAACTTATTGGCGTAGTGTACCTAGATGTCAAAGCTTTAAATATACAAGTCAATTTGTTATTATTAATATTTTGTAGTGACAAAATTTCACGTAGATGATGCCAAACCTGTCAAAGATTTTGATTTATAGACGGAAAAGTGTTATTATTATAAAATATATGCAAATAACTTTAAGTCCGAACAGACACTCGTGTTTTATGTTAACGTGCGCATGCTGCACTAAATCCAGAACGATCAAACAAGTCGCTCGAGTGAAATTGCACTATCTGTATGCACGCTATTTGACTAATTTTATAGTTTTTGTCAATTTGCCAACCGGAATAGAATAGTCAACGCGATCTTGAACTAGATTGGCGGTATTTTATTTTACAGATACGTACTATTTTTATTTTGGTAGACTAGTAGCGCTTTTCTCTCTGTCATTGCTTCAGTGCGCAGTTTTTATATTAAAATATAATAATCTCCATCATAACGTAAATGGTTATTCAATATCTATTATATTGTCAAGGGATTGGTAGAAGTAATGTTACGTTAACTATTATAATTATGTATGTATTGAAATAATACAGACCTACCACTATTATGTATCCTTTTGCAAAACTTCTTTGCTTAAAAATCCAAAACTAATTCACAGACTGCTTGGATTCTGAACACCAGACAGTTCTATTGAATGTTCAGATACTTATACTAAAATAAGTAGTTTAGAAAATAGTGCGGCAAGTTTTCTGTTTATCGAACAACTTGTGCAAGAGGAAGCGTCTGAAGAATTACGGGGTGAAGTACGCCAGCGTAGAGGGCATTACGCTACGAAAGTTTTGTGTAACAATGTGTAATGTTGCCATTTGTATGCGCACATCTCCCGGCCGGAAGTGGCGGAGCGCGCGCGTCTCTCGGACAACTTCGCTATTGTGGCGCCATCTACTACTGTCCGTACCACTGACGTGTTTCCGGCTTCTCTTCAAAAAGTCTTGAGCTGTCAACTCACGAGGGGATATCTTAGATTCTTTGAGAGTCCTTTTATTAATTCAGTTCTCGATGAGAGATTTATTATTCTATTTGGAAATCAGGTCGCTGTTACGTAGCTTTTTATTCCGTCGAGGATTGATTGAGGAAAATCGTATGGCGCAGTTCTATTTGCGGAGAGACTGTTTGGTGCATTAACGTTTACAATAACAGTTTGTCTTACAACAATGCGGTATTATAATATTTTCTAGTAAGATTAATATAGACTGAATGTAAGTCAATACAATGAAACGCGTAGGTAGGATATCATAACGCGAGTAACAGACAGATAATAATTATGTGGTAGCGCTAAACACTTGAAATGTTCAGGCCATGGTCGGCGCTGCGTAATCACGATATGACCCAATTTATCCACTTGTATGATTCAAATATAATTCCACATACATTTACTGTAAATATGTCTGAATTAATCATTGAAAGTGAATGCAGTACGTGCGTTGCTGGATAAGGGATGGTCGAGAAGTTGTGAGCAGCGCCAAAATATGAGCTGCCACTACTGAATTACAACATATTTCATAGGTGATTTTAAACATGTGTATCCTGAAACATCCTATGTTTCATAATTTTGTCACTCCTATGTTTCGTGATTCCGACACCTATGTAGCTAGTACTAGTGTCAAAGGTCACACAGGTCACATATCGTCAGCTTCATGATCTATGCAATCTAACGCAGATATTTAAAATGCATCCAATGGAAAACGTACCTATTTCTTGAGAGAAAATGCTTAATTTTTATTAGCCGTTTATAAAGATACGTATCTCCGCGGTATCTTTTCATTATTCGTAACTCCCGCCAACAGTACGACTCGGTGAGTAAAACACATCTGATATATTAAAAAAAAATCTATTTGTTATCTTCCTATAAAATTTACTTTTATGGCGTTACGTATTCTGATGTAGAGGCCAAAGAGTTTGAAGAGAGTAGTTGAGAAGAATGTCCATCGAATCATAAGCTGCTTAGCGTCGGGGCTGGAAGGAATGGCTGGCGGTTGTCTCTTTCTGTGAAGTAGTAATGCTAGCGAAGGAGTCAGTCGCACGCGTGAGGGAACGGACGTCCTTACACTCCAACTGCCTGAACTTGACTACCAGCCACCGTAGGTGTGAGCTTACGGACGACGAGCAATGGGTAGCTCGCCATCCAGAGTCGTCAACGGCTCGTTCTGTAGCCATAGCCACACTACGAGCATATAGGTACATTTAGGTACCACGCGCGCCGTAGCAAAACCGTAGGGACCCAGTTGGGTCAGGTCGCTAGTAGTGCGAAGCCTACTGGCACGCCCTCCTGCTCCAGCCTAGACTGGAAGAAGACATTAGATGATTTTCCAACTCCTATTTGTGTCTATTGTTTTTCTTCGAGGGCTGTGGTCTCTGTTTTTTACACCAGCGCCATAAATAATAGGTATCGTGCGCATTGTTGAATTGTTTCCGAAGATCTCGTTTTATTAATATCCATTTCAGTAAAATATCAACAGTAGTACTTATTTTTAGTTGTAGTAGCGTTTGTAAATGCCTATGCCAGACTTGACGAGAAAATTTTAATTTTGGCACGAGATGCAATTGGCGCCAAAATCAATTATGACATTATAGTTTTTTAAAGACGTAAAAAAATAACCGGATACAATTAAACTAATGGACACATCTGCTAGTCTATATAAAATTTTGTATTAACTACATGTATTTGAAATAGTGATCAGTGAAGCGTAGAACCATGCAACGCATCATCAGTCTATCCGTAGGCGGCCACTATTCGTAGCAAGGTCAGGCGATATTATATTTCAGCGTAGCTCTACCACTTTACGTAGATCTCTCCCGTTTTCTCTTTGAGCCTCTTCGTTACCTGTTTATGAAGTAGGTTTGGGAGACAGGGGAGGTCTTATGTGGTGGTTGTATATAGTGATCGCCATTGCTGTGTATGTGCCCACGCATATCGACGCACGCGTCAGTCCGTCGGCGTCGGATAAACAGACGCCTGCTAGTATGACTTCGTACTGAGTGCTAAGTAATGAGACGTTGTTCAATCAAAACTGAAAGTTATTCAATGTTTACGACGTCAGATGTCGTCATCATTCTTATGTATAGAAGAAAAGCTGGCTGGATCATTAAGAAAATTACTGCAACCATTTCGTAGATACAATTCTAGTAAATGTTAACATTTAAAAGTGGGTGAGATTATCTTATTAAATACGAGCAAATAAATGTAATCTTCTTACTTTATCTTGAGAAACATTGCCAAAACGATTTTACTATCCTCCATTGCATTGTAGGGAGAAAGATTTTATAGCAAAGACATAATATACTATTTAAATGATAAATTACACGTGCAATGTCGTTAAATACATATTTGTAACGTTAGAATACATTTAGAACAAGATGTTGGCTCCCTTGTTCTCATGGACGTAAATCATGGAGTTAACACTGTGTCTCTGGTGAGCACGGGTCCCGTCATCGCTATTCTGAACAAAACGTGACCGCAGTGTTGCCAAAACACAAAATAAACATGAATACTCTCGCACATGGTGGCTTTCATTGATGGTAAATGACAGTGACCGCAACCGAATTACATGACAGCTATATAAAAATATTTTTTTTTTTAAAGAAAACCCAGTATTGGATGCTGTAATATATTATGCTCTTTTAAACCCACTTACTCATTCCTTCCAGACAATATTTCTTTTTTTAAAGCTGTCACAGCAAGTGACAGACAATTATACCTAGATACAGGAAGTTTTGAAGCTTCAGTTGACAACAGAAAGAGTAGTCCGATATAGAGTCTTACATTTGGACTTTGATCCATCACGCCCATTTAGCTGCTATAGAGGGATACCTAGAGAAAAGCGTTATCACGAGAGCACATAGAACTGTTTAATATGTCGATATCTCGTTTATTTCTCAAACTGCTCTCCACCATTCAATAAGTCAAAGTTATCGAAATTTCTCAAAGCGCCAAAGGTGCCCACTTTTTGTAAAGATCAAGGTCAAAACGTGTTAAGGCTTTTAACACATCATCGTTTACTTCAATCAATCAGTCTATCATTCTGATCTGCAAAAACATAACAAATCTATTTGGAGAAATCCTACTTACCCGTAAGAAACGCAAAGCATGCTGGCCGTTTGCTGCTAAAAACAGATGGATGCCATATAAGATTTCTTTTTTTTTGGAGGAAATGGCATTCTTGTTTTTTTTTGTAAATAGCATGCCAATATTTAAAGCTGTAGAATAGTAATCAACCTTTATGGTAAAATTAAAAAGTATTTTGTGCTAAGACTATGAAGTGAAATCGAATATCTTTTTTTTCTGTGTGCATGGCATTATAGAAAATAATTTACACACACAGAAAAATGTGCACGTGAATCTACGCGCGCTACCATGACCAACACGTTAAATAGAAAGTCTTTTATAAAAGGCTTGGTGATTATTTGAAGGCATATCTTCTGAGGAAAATCAATTCCCCTGGCTATCGTAAAGCAAAAAGCATTATCCAAAAGGTTCTTAAGGTATTTTTTCTGTAAAGATCAAGGTCGAAATGTGACAAGTTTCTTAATACATCGTCGTTCTCTCTGATTTACAAAAACATATCAAATCTATTTGGAGAAAACCTACTTACATGTTAGAAACGCAAAGCATGCTAGCCGTTTGCTGCCAAAAACAGATGAGATGCCATAAATGATTTCTTTTTTATTATTACTTTTTTTAAGGAAATGGCATCTTTCTTTTTTTCCTGTAAATTGCATGCCAATATTTATGGCTAGAACAGTATTCAACCTTTTTGGTGAGATTTAAAAAGAATAAATCTTGTGCCAAGATTATGATATGAAATCCAATATCTTTTTTTTTGTGTTGTCAATTATGCCGGCGGTTACGATTGATTAACAGATAAATGGTAGACACCTAGATCGAATACATTGGCAGCTCTACTGCAAAACTCTGAAGGACCATGGAGTTTTTTAGGATACACTTTGTTTGATATAAACGAGCATGGCAGTATGGCAGTTGAGAATTTAGAAGAATGTCCATGAAGTTTCTTGCAGGATCTTCGGTTTGGAACATGCAATTTAGCTTTACATTTTTTTGACTGACCGACACTTCAATCATTCAAAAGTGCCTGTGAAGGTTCTATTTGCAATAAACGTGTTTCTGATTACCGATAGAGAGTGACACAGTTTACATTGATATGACGGAAAAAATGTCACACTAATTGAATAAGTAGATTAGTAGATATTCCATGCGTCAATACACCAGCGAGATTAAGAAAAATCTAACGGAGAGCCAAACTATTTGAGTGGTATTAGAGAAATAAATCATTCAAGCTGTATTGCGCGGTTCATTTTATAATCTCACTTTTTATTTTGTAATTTTATAATGGTTGAACACGCAACGGGCTACGATTAGTTCATTTCTTTCCAATGCACTTGGTTTCCTGATTATAATTATAATGTTGCACAGTGTCTCTTACTATGAGTCCTGATCATTTCAGCATTTCTACGTTTGTCTCATTTTATTGATACCTATTTACTTATATGTGACCTTTATGGCTGGACGTACTTAAATGACAATAGTGAATGTGTATGTCATCATCTGCCTAGCCTTTTCCCAACTATATTGGGGTCGGCTTCCAGTCAAGCCCGATTTAGCTGAATACCAGTATTTTACGAGGAGCGGCTGCCTACCAGACCTCCACAACCCATTAACTGGGGTAACACGATACTTCATGGCAAGACTGGAGTCAGATTTACTGGCTTCTGACTATCCGTAACGACTGCCAAAGATCTCCAAATGACAGCCGGGACCAACGGCTTAACGTGCTTTCCGAGGCACGGAGGAAACTCGTTATGTTAAGATGGTCACCCATCCACAGACCAACCTAGGCAAGCGTTGCTTAACCTTGAAGATCGACCTATGCGGCTGTTATTATCTAGCCACGAGCTCCTCAATAGTGAATGTGTATGTAATTTATTTATTTGCTTAAATATAGTACATTTTTATCCAAGTATAGAAACTTTTTTATTGCAACTGAGGCGAAATTTGTTCGAGCCGCTGGCGGAGAGGGTGCTATGGAACCGATTGCTTCTGTGACTTTCCACGTGTATCAAACGACTGTTATTTATATTATAAAAGAAAAGTCTGACATGGTATTTTACTTAAAAATATTGAAAACGGCGACTTGGCAAGAGAGACAGATGTTTTATTTTGTTAAAATTTGTTAGACTTGACTTTTCGATCAATTTTGATATTAAAATACGAGTATTTAGTCAGAAACAATTATGGGTAATAATAATATATACATTGGAATTAACTGGTTGCTGTATTTTGTTTTATCATTGACTAGCTTGCAAATCTGGTTAGACTCGAAACCGACTCCAATTTAATTGGCAAAATAATAAGACAGATACATGATGATGATTCTGATTATGAAGCTACTTAATTCTACGTCTATTTACAAAAACGTAGTTAAGATGACAAGTCTTGAAACTATTGTGTCAATCAGCTGGCCTCGCATTCTTTACGAAGACTGTATTGTGTGACGTATAGCTCGCGAGGTCAGAGTAGTCTAACTATAAAAGAAACGCTACATCAATGCTTTTCCTGGTTCCATGGAGTTATTTATTGTCTATCTAGTTTGCTATGAAACTTCCGTGCTATTAACGAAAGTCTTCATGTAGATGATAAAAAGGCCGCTAAAAATCAAACATGTATTTGAAAAATCACACAACATGCGTGAATACGTAGCGCCAGGCTACGAGCACACTATGTATATACTTATATGAGTACCTACCTATATACTTCTTAATTTCACCAAGAGATAAAATCTATCTATCTTACCTAAGCATCTATTATTTTAATTAAAACTACTTACCACGTACCTAAGTTGTCGCTAAAAGATAAACCGTGTAGTTTAATGGTTCATTCGTTCGCTCATTTCTCGAAGCAGCTTGCAGCGTAGACAATGTACCTACCTAATATCATGACATTATTTAAGTACTCGTAAACGGACTTTGTCATTAAATAATTGTGTGAAACACGTGTATGCTCAGAATGGCGACAAGTAATGGTTTGTGACACTGGTGACTGGGTGCATGTCATCAGCGCGAATGTGCCAAGCTTTTACGACTGCGACTGACGCGCGGGCATCATCAGCCCCGCTTGTTCTTCAACACTTCAAACGATTATAATAATTCATGCTTATTTCAGTCAAGACTACGCTAGCTTTAGGCCACCCATAATCAGCCAGACGCACTGACTAATTCCGTCGCCATTACGGTTGAGTTGCTTTAATAGCAAATAACATGCTTCATGCATTAGAGAAATCTTCGGCCATAACTCCGATGTATACGAATTTAATCGCCCTTTGCTAAGTGCGACTGGACATTAGCAGTTCGGAGAAACTCCTAGGGTTCTAGCCGAGCATGTGCGTGTGCTGGTGTTCCGCACGTCCATATAATTAGCATCGATTAGGTTCCTGAAACATTTCTAGTTCTGTTACACGTTCCGCATTGCACACATGATTTATTGTTCTAAACACAGTTTCAGAGACGTTTATTGATAGTAAAATTCACGGTTGAGCTCCGTTCGTGAGCGACTCTGTTGGGTTTACCTGACAATGTCAAGGAGGTTGTTAAAAAAGCTTCAGGATATATGAAAATTATTTTGTGCCAAAATTACTGGGGCTAGGAGCGGGAAATTTTGAATAAAGGTTCCTTTTATGACGTAGATTGACACTAAGAAAGGATTTTTCAAAATTCCTCTCCTAAAGGAAGGAAGGAAGGAAGGAAGGTCCAAAGTTAGTACAGAAAAACTTTCTTTTATTTGGGCGAAGCAACTGGCAGATACCTATAATATAAATTAGCCCATATTGAATTATAGATAATAGCGTAAACACCTATAATTTAAATAATATTATTACTTGCATAAATCGCTGGTGTTTGATATATTTGGGCCGTCAACTTGACCGCTGCTCCTTTCACTCATCGTTTCATAATATCTCAGAATATCATTGATCCACGCCAAAACAATTTATGTTTATTCTACGTATTAGATTGTTTATAGTCGAACATGGCTACTTCAAACAGGAACCAGAACTTATGGTATTTGTTACTAGTAATGCTCTAGATATTATTATAGGTTTCTACGACTCTGAAATAGATGTTTTCCATGTAACAAGCACTTGATGTATCTGAGCATTTCCTGGACACGGCTTACATAAAGATTAAATTATTTTATTAGCAGTCTTACTAATTGATATATCACCGTTTACATCGCTACGTTACTTACCTATAAGCTATGTTTGGTAAGAGTCGTCGAAACTAATGCAATGTTTCGTTGCAAGTGATGACTCTCATCAGACGTGTAATTACCTACATTATTATAAATAGGTACTACATAGGTCGGTATATACAATCTATTGCGTCTTGGTGTGATGATTGATCTATATATAAATTGTAATAGACAGGGGAAGTGACTCATCCCATTTCGCGCGTACATGTTTGAACATTACACCGCTGCTAAAATATATAAGATACCTACCATAAAAGGTAAGACATATTCCACAGTAGGAGCCAAATCAATTAATGTTCCATTATTGGAAAGTTCCTAAGATCAACAAATTCGATCATCCATCTCTTTCAGATTCTATAAATAAGACAGAGTAGCGATCGCGTTTGCTATAAAGTTGTCTGTTCTCGTGTCAACAGATACTATATCTTGGGGCGTGTGGCTATCGTTGCGTTTCTGTTTATCATCATTGTTTCTATTGCAACTAGCTCCAATTTATTTGCTATCGAATCCATTATTAAACTCTCTTTCTTCACGTATTTTCACCCAAGTGTGAGTATCTAGATTAGTCTTTGAATTTTAGTTAGGTGCCTATTTTCAATTTTGCTAGCTTTGATTTTAATCTACTAAACCTTGCGTTAAAGATAAGAAAAATGTGATCACAGACAGTTATGAAAGTCGTCCGTCAGTACAAAAACTCTGTGGTCACTACCAACTCACTGCCGACTTGCCAAAACATTATGTCACAACAGCAAAAACTATGTAACTGCCTACCTATCATGATAATTGATGGCTGGGACAGATTTCATTGTAGATACAAAAAAGAAAAACAACAAGTCTAGGTTTCACTAAAATAAATAGAATTCAGATTATTAATACTCGTATTCTGTTGTTAAGTCCGTAACAAATATAAAAATACATTTCTATACGATATAATAACTAACTAAGGTTAAAGTAACTTTTTTACACTGATATTTGCTAACGTCGGCTGAGAAGCTCGTGGCTAGATAATAACAGCCGCACAGGTCAATCTTCAAGGTTAAGCAACGCTTGCCTAGGTTGGTCTGTGGATGGGTAACCATCTTAACATAACGAGTTTCCTTCGTGCCTCGGAAAGCACGTTAAACCGTAGGTCCCGGTTGTCATTTGTAGATCTGTGGCAGTCGTTACGGATAGTCAGAAGACAGTAAATCTGACTCCAGTCTTGCCATGAAGAACCGTGTTACCCCAGTTAATGGGTTTTGGAGGTTTGGTAGGCAGCCGCTCCTCATAAAATACTGGTATTTAGCTAAATCCGGCTTGGAAGCCGACACCAATATAGTTGGGAAAAGGCTAGACCACGTTTCAACGTAATTCTGATTTTTGCTCACACCCGCCCGAAAGGACTTGGTACCTCGATTGAGGGCTCTAATTAGTTGCTTATCATGTGTAGGTAGCGGAAACATGGTGACACTTCGTAATTTCGTAAAATAAGATATCTTTGAAACTATTTCAAAATATTTTTATTTTACAATCATGGACATTTAAAAGGCACTAACCAAAGTTCTTAATAATGCACAATTACTTATGTGCAATCCTCTTTCAACGTGTGGCTCAGATCAGTAAAAGTGTTTGTTTTAGATTTTTAGTTTCTTGAGCTATATATTAGTACATTGTAGATCAGTATCAGATCAGTAATGACAGATGAGTCCTTAATAGTTGTAATTCAGTCATTAGTTAGCCTGGCCCCTTTTTCTAAGCTCATTAACTATCTAAATTATCTCTCCTTGCTCTCTTTGGACCGAACTAAACGTCAGATTAATCAAATTCTAACCGACAATTACCTACAGGCAAGTGAACATTAAAATATAGAACCGATTAGTGCTTCAATCATTGACGATAGAAGCGTACAAATAGGTAGATAGAAACAAAATAAATTGTCTATCGTAATGGTCTATAATTATTATTTTATCTCCAAACAACCTGCATCATTAATATCTAGAATGTTTTGGCTGCATCACTTGGTGTTGAGAATTTAAGGTGATACAATACAAATCATGTTCTCGTACGTTGGAGTGTATAAATAAAGCAAATGAGTGTCGTCACCACATCGGTAGTGTTCTACGACTCGTGTCGTAGCGGAGGTGTCGCTAACCACCCGGAAAGATGTCTGACTAACTCACCCTTTACACCCCCGAATGCACTTGAAAACGTTACCAATGAGTAAAACTAGTCATGTAAGGACGAAAATAGGTTAATTTATTTATATTTGCCAAAATAATTTATTTAAATGACAAGTGTACTTAGTTGTTCTTTTTATTTATTTTGAGTAAACATGAATAATAAATTGCTTTTAGAGATACGGTGAATGATCTGATCTTTGAAGGTTAAAGTGGTATCAAAATGACAAACTACTATGTAGAGACTCTTCCTTTACTGGTAGTGGAGTTTTCTCTTGCCTATTAGATATAAGAACCTACATAATAGAATGCCTTTTCACTAGTACCTAAGTACTGTTAGCAGTTTTGGGTCGGTAATGTTGTAGATGAATTTAATACTGTCTATGGTTTTTAGTCTGTGGTAAAAATCTGATTCTACAGAATGTTTATTAAGCTTTATATATAGGTAAAAGGAGAACCTAACTGACTGACATATCAACGCACAGACTAGGCGAGGACTAAGAAAGGATTTTCTAAAATTGACTCCCTAGAGGGTTGAAATGGGTATTCATTGTATTGCAAATCGCATATAAACGCGGGTGAAGCCACTGCTAGGTGCTAGTTTTGACAACATGAAGAAAAAAAATTTTCGTCACATGATTTAGAGACAGCTTATACAGATGTTCTTCTTCTTCTTCCTTCTCTTATCCCATATTACTTGGAGTCGGCGCAACACGTTTTGTTCTTCCATTCTATCCTGTCGATCGTCACGCTATCTCTAACTCCCTTTTCTTTCCTACCGCTAATCACACAATCCATCCATTTTTTCTTTAGTCTCCCTCTCTCTCTCCATCCATCTACATGTAAATTCAGAACTGATCAAGTCAATTATCAAAAATCATTGATGCAAAATGCAAGATATTAACTATATTCTCCGCTCACAGACCTTCAAACTCACAAGAGCTATGAACAGCTATGCAGATCGTGTCCTTCCTGTTTCTTCAGGACACGATCTACATATCTCAATAAGAATTTTACACTCACACAGGAAAAGCACAAATATTTAGCAAAAGCGCATTATTAGAGTTTAGTTTTCGTCACCCACAAAGACGTTGCGGTATGCCTCGGCTAAATAATGACAGCCAGACGCCTCATTCGCGAGATTTCTAAAGTTCTCGATGCTCTAATAATATCTATTGTGAGCATTATTTTGTGTATGTTTGAACAGCTCGCAGTAATTTTAGGTCGGCCTTTATAATCGTGCTTGGCAATAACAAAGGGATCTGAAAGGGAATTTACGATAATTGTGTGCTATTCCCCTGATTGATCCAATCTTGTTGTAAATTTACTAATCGTGTTCGAAGTATAATGCGCTGGGTCTTAAATGTTTCACCCTGTAGAATTTAAATTAGTTTGTTGGTTGTTGTTTCCCGGTCAGAAACTATGAAGCTAAAGCCTAAACCTTTAGGAAAACTATCTTGATTATTGCATGGTTTTAACTTAATCTGTCCTGGTCGTATTTTTTACGTAAATATTTACTATTAAAAACGACAAATTTAGAAATTATTATTGTAAAAGTAGGAAATAATAATAATAAAGACGATTGTCAGGAGATTCCTCTCGCAGGAATCCTGATCGTGTTAGCTTGGATCCTATTCCCGATACCGGTGGGCTACAATTTTTTTAAATTAAATGTTTATATTTAAAAAGAAAATAAGTAAATAATTAATATTTGAGATGAAATATGCCTACTTACAAATCTGTACACTCAAGGTACTTACAGTGTTGAATATGTTTTATTAGTCCATTACCGGTGCTGAATGAAAATTCAACGTCTATGGTCCAGAAACAATGTATTTTAAACAGCAAATTTCGAAATTGATGCTATACCCCATTCTCTAAATCACTACACTAAAACGAAAAACCTTGCGCCTTCAAAATTGGTTCACTGTATGAAAGGATCTTGATTCCTACGATGACATAGTTACAAACACGACACCTGAAAGTTATGATGTTAGTAAACCAGAGGACGTGGTCACCACTGAATCACCCGATATAATCCCTTCGTCACCTTCTACGACGCCCACAAATGTGGCAGAATTGTCCTATAAGTAGCTAGCAAGGTCAGCCTGGAAAATATGATATCGTAGTATTTTTAGCTCTTGTTAGCTTCTTGAAGGGCAAAGACCTCACAACACTTCTACTTTCCTTGCTAACACAAACAAAGTAACGAAGAAAAAAACTTTTCATTACAAGAAAGTCTAGCCAGGCAGGCACGTTTCTACTGAAAAATATGAACACGTACGTCTCGTGACAATAGAGGAAACAGAATATGCCTACCATCGGAAGTTGTTTTAAAGTCTGATCTTCAGTTGTTTATAGCAGATCTATTTATAGGCGCGTTGAATGCGGGCCAAAATTCGATAAAACGTGATGTTTCAGGGTGATGCACGTGGGTCGTATGACGCCATACTGCCAGACAACACACATACCTAAATAAGTAGGGTTATCAAATGTAAACAGACGAGACACTCATAACAATCGTAAAAAGGAAATTGAAAACGTTTCACTGAATGAAGTATTTCCAGCGGCTGACGTACAAGTGGTTACCGTGGACGTCATACTTCGTGGTCATTACCACGGCACCAATGTCTTAGAACAACAAGGTGACCGATTTGTCTTTGAGAGATCATTTTATTCTACCAATAAAAAACTCTTCCAGTGTTCGCGGTGGTACAACCCTGAATACAGACTTCACGTGCAAAACGTGAATACAAAAATGTCTCCAACGAAAGAGAAAAAATGTGGGGGAAACGAGAAGATTCACACTTTATTTTAAGGCGAAAGTTTCTATGCGAAAGATCATTATCATCTTCCTGCCCTTGTCCCTTTTATTTGAGGTCGGCACAACACGTTTTTTTCATCCATACTGTCCTGTCACTCGTCACGCTATCACTAACTCCCTTTTCTACCATATCACTTCTCACACAATCCATCCATCTATGCGAAAGATCAAGAACTACTTTCGGATCTTTGGTGGTGAAAGAGCTTACAATGCTTTAAATTAAGTAAATTAATTAAAGAATTTAACAATAGCTAGTTTTGTTAAAAAGCCTTTGTTCCTGTTATAGGTACCTTTCTTGCCTACTGTGTTTCTTTATGTAACAAAAATCAGTGCCTGTGTGTAGAGATGGACGTTAAGGTAGATATTTGTTATATATTATGTTCCAGTTATATGTAATGGAAAATTATGCGAAAGGTTTTACTTTCCAAGCCAATAAAAATACAACACTATAATACAGACAATAATACTGCTACTAGGAATCCTAAAAGTTCAATTTTGATCTTGCTAGTGTATCCTAGTCTAGGATACACTAGCAAGATCAAAATTGAACTTTTTCCCCGTTTTTTTTTAAAGCGAAGAAAAATCGAATATTAAAAGTATCAATACGAGGTCACCTGTCGCCTGGCGCCGACCTTGTTACTCTTTCACAAAAATAAAAAATAAAATATACAAAGTCGCATCAAACATTTTTTGTACCAGTAATAAATTATATCGTCTACATTATAAACATCCTGTTATGAATCCGTTAATGACGTTGTATTATTATACCAAAAAAATCTAACGCGCCAATCCGATGATATTGAAATATCATTGATTTCCATAAATAAGTGTTCAGTGGCTGAAGTAGTTCAAAATAGAGTTTAATGGAGTTTTATTGCCGGATACTCGCTGCGATTGCCCGTGGATTACTGCCTAAATATTTAAATTTTTATATTTAAATTGTGATATAACCTATATTAATATTGTGCTATATCTACTCAAGTTTGACTGGATAAATGATTGAAAATAAAAGAATAAACCAATTAAGCTTTGTATAATCATAATTCGAAGTTAATTACTGACTAGCTTCTGTCAGCGGCTAAGCCTGCGTGAAAGTAAAAACTAATGTCACTCAGTGATAAAATAGCACACTACTGGTGTAAGAATATTTAAAATAAGCCCAGTACTTTTTGAGTTTATTCATTACAAACAAAAATACAAATGTTTCCTCTTTATATTATTATTATTATACACAGGCTCGAGCTTGACCACTCTCAGCTGATGATCATACTGCGGCAGGGTATTCCACTCCTTAGCTGTACCACAGAATTCATCATCTACCCCAGTCACCAAGGAAAGTGGAATCGACGAGAGATGTCGTGCGGTGTTCTGCAGGGATCGGTACTAGGACCGCCCTTGTGGACCATCGGGTACGACTATGGGCTGCGTGGTGACCTCCCTGGCGGGGTCAGCGTGGTCAGTTACGCAGGTGGTCCTAGCGCAGGGAGAGTCGTACCAGACGGTGGTCAAACTAGCGGCATGCGTGGTTGCGACAGTGCGGGGATAGCGCACGGTATCCCGTCAAGCGGCGAGCCTCCTTGCTCTGTCATGTCATGGGATCTGGAGGCATCAGTCCTTACACGCATGCACGATTTGCACGTGGAGATGCAATGCCGGGTCGAAACTCCGCTGCCGCGACATGTCGCGACATGGCAGACAGAGTTCCGGCGGGATCTCATGGTGGAATGTCGATTGCGACTGTCGCAACCCAGAGCTGGGCACACCATTATCATGGCGGTAAGTCCCCTCTTTGAGGAGTGGCTGAAACGGCGGTCTCACCTTCCGCATGACGCAGGTCCTCAACGGTCATAGGAAATTCGGGGTGGTTCCTGCACCGGATTCGTGCGGAAGAAATGCCCTGGTGTCACCATTGTGATGATCGCCCGGAGGACGCGATGGAGCATACGGTAGAGGTGTGCCCCACTTGGGAGGAGCACCACCGCGTCCTCGTGGAGGCGATCGGTGGCAGTGTCCTCTCCCGCCGGACCCTAGTTCAGACTATGGTCCAGAGCGAGGAGGAGTGGCAGGCGGTCGCCTCCTTCTGCGAAGCAGTAATGCTAGCGAAGGAAGAGGCCGCTCGCGTGAGATAATGAACGTCCTCACGTGCCAGCCGCCAAGATTCCAACCTCGACTACTAGCCACGGTAGATGCGGGCTTGCGGACGCCGAGCAATGGGTAGCTCGCCGTCCGGCTGTCCGGTAATCGACCGGATCGAGCCCAGTCGTCAACAGCGTGTAGTGATCTACGCGCTCCTCAAAGAGATGTCATCAAACCGTAGGGGCCCAGCAGGGCCGATGCCCGTAAACTAGGACCGCAGGAAATTTCTGAAAAGGAAACCCGTAGTCCTAGAACGCAGAGGGCAACTGAACGACACAGGTGTAGTAAAAGTCTGACACACCTAAAGCTGTGCCACAGAATAATTAATAGTTCGCTGTACGCACATAGCTGTACGGCATTGTGCATGCAGTACAATATCTACTCGAGAAATTCGACTTTGTACTTTTGATTTGACTAAATTATTGAAATCAAAAGAACAAAGGAATTGAGCTTTAAAGGTCAAATCTTTACAGTTCGAAGTGCTTAAAAGTTCAGCAAAAAAAGCAAAAGCAAAATGCAGTAGCTTCAGTCAGCAGCTAAGCCTGCGTGAAACTTAAAAATAATGTCACTCAGTGATAAAATAGCATTCTACTAGTGAAAGAATTTTTAAAAATTAGCTCAGTAGTTTTTAAGTTTATTTATTTCAAACAAAACTACAAATGTTTTAACTTGATAATATTAATATAGATAGTAACACCTCCACTCCCTCAGCTGATGGTAAGCGATGATGTGGTCGACTAAGGAGCACGCTCTAAGTAACCTATTACTCTTGACTTAAAGTCTCCCAAGTTGTAACTATCTGGAAACACAGACTCCGACAAGGAAATTCACTTCATAGCTGTACGCATAATGAATTTGATTAAAAAACTTTTGGTGTGTATGGACGGAATGCTCACCATGTAGACATGGTGCCGCACGTTGGCGATGATGGAACGGGTTAGGTGGAATTAAGTCATAGGTACATTTGTTATCAGAAATTTTCTAACAACAACTTTGTTCAATTTTTTGTTAATAATAAATATCCCACCTAATGGTAAGCAGTGATGCAAACGTTGATGGTGATGCGCACCAGTTTATGAGGAGCCTATTCAGTTTAGCCTTGAAGACACCAACACTAACTACTACTTGTTAACTAGAGAATTCTTCTTCTGAATTTCTAAATTAAGTCAAAATAACCTGTCTAGTTCGGAAGTCAGAGACTTCATAAACTGTATCAACTTATGATTATGCAAAAAGAATTTATTATTATTATTTATTATCGTCTTTATTCCTTTCCTAATAAACATATAAACTACATTTTTAAATATTTCATAAAAAAAATATTTAAAAAAACATTTAACAATATAAAAAATAGTAGCTCACCGCAGGGTTCAAGCTACCGGCAGTCAGAACTGCAAAGAAAGGAACCTCCTGAAAATACGAGCCGTGTCCAGGAGTACCGCTTTCTGAATCAAGCCCTTGATTCAGCCGCACCTTCCCCACATAACTTTAAACCCGCTTTGCGTCCACTTAGGGCCTGAATTTTGGAAAATCCTGTGTTAGTGCTCCCCTACATCATAAAAAGAAACCTTGTACAAAATTTTACACTCTGTGTCCCAGTAGTTTCAGCTTTGCTTTGATTTGTCTCAATCAGTTTCTCCTTTTATATGTATAGACAAGTTTCTGCCAGAATTTCCCATTCTTGAAAGTAGATTTCTCCGTACAAACTTTGCACCCTCGGTCCAAGCCCTTAAAAGTTGAATTCCCAAAAATCCGTTCTTAATGCTCGCCTACTTCATAAAAGGAAACCTATATACAAAGTTACACTTTCCTAGTTCTCCAGTAATTTTGACTGAACGTTGATATGTCAGTCAGTTAGTTTCTCCTTTTATATATTCTATATATTTTAGCTAGATATATTTTAGCTATTTTCTATATATCTAGCCTTTGGTTGCAAGAAGTTTAAATAAACAAAAAGGCGTTATCAAACACTAGAGTCTAAAAACAAAGCCGATTCATTACCGTGGAATGTAAAGTTGAATCACCCACAAAGTTGGATAATCTCAGGTGGACGCCGTAGCGCCGCTATTTCAGTACTTTCACGGGCGAACCGTATATAAGTGTGTATCTAACTACCTGTGGAATAACGATCTATGTGCTATGTGGGAGGTTTTAATCGTTCTCCAAGAATATCCTACTTCAAATGATGCGATAAAACAACAAATAAGTATGACATTCAAAGTTGTTGGGAACACCGGAATCAAAAATAATCTAGTTGACTGAAACCTCTAACATTGATATTTGCTAAGGTGTACATACAAACTGTACCTATGTCTCTTTCTGAATCTGATCTGATGAAACGTAAAGACAAATTTGCAAGTATTTTGAAGGAAACTTTTTGAAATTACAATATTTTGTCTCTAATTTTGATTTGATATTAAATGAAAATCATTATTGACATCTTTTATAATTCAATCAAAAGTGATAACAGTAAAAAGGTTGCATCCGGGAACAAAAACAGGCGCATAAGTAGTAAAATACGGGCAAATAAAATGTTTATTGAATGCTTTGGGCGGGCGGGCGGCGGGGTAGGGCGGGCGGCCGGCGAGCGAGGCTCGCGCCCGTGCGACCAGTGCGCGCCCGCCCAGGTCCGACACTCGACGTCGGCTCGTCAACGAAACCACACAACTCTATTTATTTAACGACCATTATTTAATCGGTAAGAAACTGCCCAGTGCTCCATCGATAAGTCAGCAAGGGTTGTGCCAAGTGTACCCCGCGAGGGGTGGACCGCCTCACGACGGTTTCATCCCGAAGTTCGCGCCGTCTCGCTCTAAAGTTGCGCAATTGAAACTTTGTCTCGCTCGGTTCGCGTCTTCGACTTGAGTCTCGTTTGTATTGCCGCGGGTGATTAGTCGAGATAAGCGGAGATACGGTAACATTAGTTCAGCAGCACGTAAGTTACTTGCACGTTATCCGACAGTGAACCAGGACAGGTGAAAACTGTTATACAACAATATTCTAGTAAGGATTTACGGAATATTTGTAAACACTGTGATCAATCATAAGCATAAGCAGTTTTTCGTTTGCTTCCCTCCTGAAGCTCGTTTTGAAATGGAACTATACCCATTCAAGAAAATAAATTAAACATATTTTTTTTATTTGAAGAAAAAGTGGCGTTATTTGTATGTATTTTATTTAATCCTTCCAGGGCTATCCATGGAGGGGTATTACGATTTTGTTAAGCTATACAGATAGCCGTATAGCTTAACTTGTAATACATCAATTTTCATATAGTCTAAAGTGTAAAGTTTTCATACCTGAGTAAAATGTAGAGACGTTCCATTCAATAAAGTGTGCACAACTCCCAAAGTGTTTTTCCAGATTCATTAAACCTATTTTTTTTTATTTAAATGTGCCTGCAGTACCTAAAGATATACAATAACATTTTTCAGTAATGCAGAAAAATCCTACAATAATGCATTTTCCCAAAAAAATCGTATTTTTCTCATTTACGTTAAATTTTTCCTTTAATTCAGCTACACATGCATAGGAACTGTTCTTGTGTCTCCATACATAAGTCATAGGTGGCGGGTAGTCGGGTATCAGCGCACCTGTGGCCGCGACAATGCGCTGGATCCGGGAATGCTGTGAATCCGATCCGGCCGCGCGCGCGCCTATTTTCAGCCACACTCATCCCGCGCCAAATTTGCAATCCCGCCAAATCGACGCGCCTCCATGTATTTTTGTAACCGTTTCACAATCGACTAGTTTTTTTTCTGACGGCCAATCCCCAACGCGTTGATACCTACATAGGTATCTAACCTTCAATTTGTATCTGAACTAGATACGTGCGGTACACCTGGATTTTTGCACAGATACCATTGACACCTACTACAGTCGTAGTACTATGGAATGGAGCATGGAAATGGATGTAGCAAAACATATTTGACATTGGCCTTGACTTGACCTAATTTGTAATAATAGGCAGGTAGTTAAGATCAATCTGATCCCAATCAAGATAATTGGATTAAAGAAACTGGAAGCGATATTTTTAATGGTCACAATTATTTAATTTACTCGAAAGTAAAATTTTAGGAAATATTCATTCAAATATTTATTTAAAATCAGTATATGCTTAAAAGCATTTAGATTTCAATAGACAGTGAATAAATATAATTAAAGACAATCTAAAATAAATAACTAAACTACAAAATTGGTAATATTTTATGGAGTCTTAATTTAATATAAAAAAGGCGTGGTTAACATCAATATTATAATAAATATCTATGCTTTATTGCAGATTATTTGACATTTAAAAAACTGAGAGAGCCTTTTTCAATTCATATTTTCCCCAATTCTTCAACACCATTGATAAATAATATTTATGGTATAAACATCACAAATACTTTACTTGACCCAAATAACTGACATTTATTTATAAATTACCTGCTTTAGATCTAATTAATCCTAAATCAAATTGGTGCCAAGTCTCCTTTCACTTTTCTAACTGTTATAATGTTATGAGTTCAGTTGGCATGAAATCTAATGACAGCTGGAACTATATCTATCATTAAAAATTGAGAAATTTTAAGAGAATTGAAATATCAGAAAGCTTTTCAAAAAGCTCATTTATTGAGTAACATTTTGTTTTCTTGATATTTAAAAAAAATCGCTGTTAGCGATAAGACCGCCCATTGTACCACCCCTACTAATCTTAAGCTCCTTGTGAAAAATGTATTTTTACGGTGTACAATAAAGAGTATATAAATAAATAAATAAATAAATATTTTCAGTGGAAAGGGGTAAAAATTCCAAATATAAAGTTGTAAAACAGTTGTAACATCTCTACTACCCCGCTTTCAAATAATTGTATCAAGCACTTCATCTCAACTAAATTATACATTTGTGTTGGGGATAACTCCACGCAGTTCTAGTGCATCTTCAACCGAGAACATAAAATATGATGTGCATTCCAGAGATCCTTAAAGTGTTTGTTCTTATCTACACAAACGTCGATCTGAACTGAAAGGCTGATGAATGGTGTTTCTGTTCTACTAAATTTAAACCCAATGACGCACGTCAATGTACAAACTGAACAAAATCCAGAGATTATGTTGTGAAAAAGTATTTGTAGGTTCGATCGTTTTAAAACTTGGTTTCTTTGATAGAATCGGCGCGTATAACACACATTACATGAAAAATTATTAACTAAGATAAAAATAATCAAAACTACATTGATATAGGAACCTAGGTAAATTTTATGTCATGGCTACATGGTACATAAATCAACTCAACTGACAAACAATTCAATAGTTTAAAATCAATCAAACTAAAATAACATACAGCCAAGCTTCAAAAAGTTACAAATCTACACATATTGGAAGAAGACATAGAAACTATAGGAGCTCTTGAAAGAGACCGAGGTCGCGGTGTGATACTATCATCAATTCGTCTTCACATGCTTAAAGCTCGAAGCTTACGTAATTAGAAATTGTGGCAGGCCGCTGACTTATCCACATCGTTACTCGCAACAAGGTCGTCACAAACTCGAAAATAGCAGAGCAATGAGTAGACATTCGTAAAAACGGCTGTTTTCAAGTTTCTCCTCGACACGAGTTAGATTGGCGAGTGTCCAAGTCCACGGGCCATTCGACACGAGCCAGCCACCGAGACGGCTATTTGCGGCCCTGCTGCTAACTCTTGCGTACGTCACTGCTCTATTTACGAGCCACGAGCACGCTATTGTACTCAATTATATCACCTGGACATATTTTGAAAAACATATATTTTGCCAAAATCAAGGTTACCTTTTGACATACACACAAATTAATGCGAGACTTAAGCGAGTCAAAACTTTTTCTGTAGATACTCCTGATTCATAACAACAAACGTTTACAGAGATCATTTTTGTTACAGACCACGAGCACGACATAAACTGCCAAAATGTTTAAAAATCATTTAGAAATGATTGGCAGAAACGAGACGCCGTCGAAGAAAGCCAGATTTTGGCAATCCTTCGTGCGATCTCTAAAAGGTAAGCATAAAAAATTACAACTTATTTACAGTCGATTATCTTGAAATGGTCAATGTTTCATCAAATGCCGTGGAACTAAAGGAATTCTTGAAGGATTATGAAAACTCTATCTAAAATCCATCATCTTATACCCCAGGATCGGAAGACATCAGAGCCGAGGAGAGGTACAGGCCTAGCCGCCGTAGCGTGTTCCCCGAGCTCTTGAGCACCAGCTACCCCTACAGCAAGTCCATCTACGACGACCCCATCGGCGCCGCTGAGAGGATTACTGTTCCCGGATACCGTTACTTGCCCGTCCACCGCGAGACCTACGGGTACTCCCCCCGCGCCATCTACAGCCACAACTACCCGCGCTCCCTTGACTCGTACAGGCCAGGTTAGTACCTCACTGTAAACAACACACACACACGTACACAAACACGCTACACTAACCGACTTGCCAATTGACCACCAATTTGACAATTATTATGATTGCTAAACTTCATTAACAAAAATAGACAATGTTGATGGATCACCTGTTGGTAGCAGTTCAATAGGTAATCGATTGGCAAGTGCATCACTCACACTGACACGTCAATTTGGCATTCAAGGGTGACACCTTTGCCCGACTCAGTTAGTCTAGAAATAAAAGTTAAAAGTGTTGTAATAACAATTAGTTAGCAGGTATCAATGCTAAAATTAATGTTCATTGTAAATATTACATTTGGTTCAGTTATGAATAATACTGTACATAAAACATTTGCGTTTCACGCTGGGTCACTAAATTGTGTTGTAATCAAACACGGCAAACTTTAATCTAGTTCTGTAGTTGTTACTTCAGTTCTAGAACTGTATCAACATTTTGTTTCAGCTGAAAAGACCTCCGGGAGAGTGTAGATTAAAATTCAGGACTTCTTATATTACGAATACTACATAATTAATGTATAGTCACATTCTGAGATATCATATCCTTATCAAAAAAATTAAGCAATTTTTTTTATAATTTTATAACAAGTCGTTGCGGGCTATTCTGCTGACTATATTTTACTATGTAATAAAGTTTTATATAAATAAAGAATTTACATCGTGAAAATAAGATGTTGTATAACCTGTCATCCGCTCGAAGATTGAAATTGGATGAAACCACGGGTGAAACGATTTAACATTACATGGAGTTACATACAATCACAGATTTCTTTGATATAAATTTTCTTTACAATATCTAAATATTATTGTTAATTGTTACCGCATAAGATACAGTGAATAGGATATTTGTGAACTTGTCGTAGTTATATGTTATAGCTGTACTTTAAATGTTTTCTTAAAATGCGAGGGTTCTTCATAATTGATATTTGCTTCGATCTGGTGAAATTTTACATCTTTACCGGCGGGCATCTTATGTTGTTGCTTGTGCAAGTTACAACTTATTTTACTAATATAACGCATGTGTCATTTGATAGAAATCACCTCTTTCTACATAACATTACTTCACACTTGTTAAGTCCATGAATGTTATATCGACGCCACTAGTACTGCATATCTTCTAGCATTTGTCAGGTGATACATAATTTTTATTTACCTCCCTTATTATAATACTAATTGTGACTTGGCCCACAATGATTTTCTTTTTGTCAAGCCCTCCCGGCAAGTTGATGTAGAGGTGAGTTCTATGAATAACTTTCATGATTTATTGTGATTCCCCCGATATTTTCACTATAAATACCTAAAGCTTGGCTCCGCAAACTAATCAATTACTAACATTAATATAGCTATGTCATTACCTCTCATTATTTAAATAGAAGTCTCTATTTTCGTTTAAAAAATACCATATGGAATGGTCATTTATAATATTTTCTATACTTCCTTTAGTACAGTCTACAACTCTACCGTTTATTTTTCTTCAAGATTTTTCGTTTTCAAAAGATTGCAAAAATCTGGGTTGATTTTTCTTCCGTTTTTTAAATGGTTCTATCGACGAATCCAGTGTTTGAGCATTATCGATTAAAAAAAATAGAAATGGCAGTGAACGCTGGTTTTAGATCATCCATATTAGCATTAAAAAAAAATAATATGGAAGTGTTATGGGTACAAAAAGATACTGATATAATATGGTTCCAAACCAATTCATTGGCATTCTAGAGTCTAATGTTTGATAGAGTTTAAATATGTAACAGTATGAGGCTTTATTAAATTGTATTTGTTTTCACTACAGTGTATCACGTACCGAGGCGCGTACGACGAGGCATCGACCCCTTCGATGCCCACAAGGCGTGGCAGGACCATCTTGACAGACTGACAGCCATCGACCGGCTGTACCCCTCTCGCTATGGTCTCTACCTGAAGGACAGGGCATACCCCATCACCGACCTTAGCACTCCCATTTCCACACCCCTGCAGCCCAAGAGCCTTAAAGGCATCGAATATGAGCCCGACAGCAAGCCCCACTGGGGAACAGGTAAATACTAACAACTTTATGCACGAACCAATAGGATAAGCTAGGATTAAGCGCTGCCGCGGTTTATCTGTACAAGTTTTACTTCTACAACTTATTTGTAGTCGTCTTTCGTGTCTGAGATAGACTGATTGTTATTGTAAATTAAGTACAGGCGAATCCCGGCTGTCGGCTGATCCATGTTGGAGGCTAGGTACGGAATACCAATTAGGTTAAACATAAATTATCTTATAAAGATAACAGTTCTAGTTGGAATATCCCGGACGTAGCTCTTCACGTGGATTCAGATAAATATAAGATCTTATTGGGACTCCATTCACCTGTAAGATTCAACACAGTTGAATCTAATACGTGTGGTATGACGTTGTCCGGAGAAAAACGAGAAGCTATAACAACAACTTATTAAATTAGCTGAAGTAATAAAAATCTCTGATGAGTTAGAGATTGGTACATCTAAATACAAAACATGAGGTACCAAACAAAATCTATAAACGTACATACTTTACCTACTAAGTACATTATTATCTATAAATAATCATCCAAAATTCTAAATTGTTAATAAGTAGAGCTTCATTAGTTGAAATTGATGCATTACATCTGCGTTATCTATAATTATAAACATTTTGACATCCTATTGTAAAAATGACATCACAGCGATATTTTCTGATTGAGTGAAATTTTAAATTGTATTTGTTACTATACCTACATAGAAATAATTTTATACTTTCCCATAACTTGTTGAATAGTACAAAGTTTTAAGAACATTTAACTAACACTACGATATATTTTGTATTAAAACATAAAAGACCAACCCGTGTTTTGATTTAGTAGTTTAGTACCTCTCCACTGTAATTTAAAATTCTTTTCTATAAAATATTTTCTCTACTTAATTCGGCACAAAAATTATTAACACTTACGTATGTACTTGAGACTGCCACACATTCCTGCTCCTTATATAATATGACTACATATTACATAATCTTTCACGAAGAAATACTACCTATTTGATATAAATAAACCTACATAAATATGTAGGTCTTCTACTTGTGTTCTATTTCTCAGAAATGTGCGCCAGTCTGACAGAGATGAAATTTTCATGCATCAATATTTCAAAATGAACATGTTTGCATGAGCTGCATTGTAAATATGAGCAAAGCAACATCCGCTCCTGACTGTTTATTCGGTATTCATGTTCGGCATACAAGAACACTACACTCTACAAGTATTTATACTATTATAGAAGACAGGTGATCTTTCTATGTGGTCTTATGTATCTATGAACGTGGTCTATGGATTCTGTTATCAAACAACGACGTGTATATTTGAGATAGGTTATTGATTATGAGACTTGCCATGAAGGAGCGTGGCCGGCGAGAGTATCGGACGTGTTCAAAAAGGACCCATTTTTCGCTGAAGCCGAAAAATGGGCAGACTTTGATCGCTCACTTCGAGGGAAGTCCCCGACGCCCGTGAAGCCGAGGATTAGCCCACCGCGCGACTGCGAGGTCGCATACGATGCCGACGGTAAGGGCAACAGACCACATCCTGAACACCCTGTATCTTCGTCATGACCCACTCTTGCTATCTGGGTTATTGAATTCTTCTAAATCAGAACCAAACTTTCTACGTCCGAAGCCCCAGTTCAGTGTAGTAGTACCTAATTTTTCAGAGCTGTGTGAGACTAAGCATCTGTAGTTAATATAACCTAAACGTTTTACTTCTAATGTATGTCGATTTGACTTCCAAGTGAATAAGAAAACAGGACATTTTTATTCACAAAATCTTTCCTATTGTAGGTAAATACTATACATTAACATTGTACCTACTAGTCCTGTGAAGTCCTGTTCAATGAGTGTATGTGTTCTTTTATATTAAATGAAACTTTTGCTGAAAAATCGCATGACGTGAAAGCAGAATTTAAAACATAATCATATTAATCACAATCGTTCATTAGTTTGTTGTTATTAAGGCCCTTGCCTCAACGGGACACCATGGTGGGACTGCCAGTTTGCGCAGTCAAGAAAATGCATGCAGCTCTATGGTGTACGCACACCTCACCTGGCCACTATTGGTCACGGTGTCAAGTCAACCATGCATTTTTTTGACGTTACGACCTGGCTACGCCTCCCTGGCGTCCCTACGAGACACGGCCCTAACACTATTCCTTAGATGTACCTACCTACAGTTTATTTATGAGTCCTTCATTTTAAAGCACTGCCTAGATTAAGGAATTTATGAATATATCTAATTTTGTCAAATTTTTCGGAACTTACTCAGTATGGCTTCCCTCACAGTACCAGATATTTTAAAGATAGTTTGTAGTTTTTACCTTTTATGTTTAGGCATACTATTCGTATCACGTAGTCTATCGTTTCATCTACTCTATTGCCTATTTTGTAATTACTGTTTTAACAATGTGTACCACATTCTTATGTTCTTAAATTTTCTTAAATTTTCACTTATAGTCCGGTCAATTTAGACATCCAAGGTTACAATAATTCGCACTTGGCTGAAAATTGGTAGGATTGTTCAATACACTATTATAAAGGAAATGTGAAAAGTCCTCATCGATCCGGCACGTGCAAAAAAAAATACACGCGGTCAAAGGTCACAAAAATGGGTTTTTCGCGATTTTCAGCAAAATGGTAAGTTTAATCATAAAATTAGCTCAGACAAAAATTGTAGATCAGACAATTATCTATAAAAATGTCTCAATACTTTTTTTCCTAAGAGCCACCGTTTTTGAGATATAACGATTCAAAAAGTTGAAACAGTAGCTAGCGCAACCTGAGAAAAAGAGGTTGAATCCAAAAATTTTGTATGTGGTATTACTAACTAGTAGTTGTGAAGTGTCAAGACATGATTCTTCATGTCTTGACACTTCACAACTTTTTTTATTTCGGACAATTGTGGCTGAATAATGTGGCCCATTAAATCAAAAACTCCAGGTCGTTCTATCATTAGACGCACTCTAATAGCATTGAATGTATTCGGAATAGTAAAATAAAGCAGGTATACGACCCTAGCCACGCAGACAATTGAATGGGAGGCAGATGTTGCTGAAGGTTACACTGGCGTAGAATATAAGGGAATGGGTTTTTTTTTACCCCAAATTTTCATATTTTATATGTGTTAGTCACACTGACCGATAGAACGATATTTTTGCTTGAATTACGGCTTCAGTGATGTATGAGTATATACGTGGTGTACTTATTCATATTTTGACGATTACAACTCTTTCAATATTTTGAATCGTTATATCTCAAAAACGGTGGCTCTTAGGAAAAAAGTATTTAGACATACTTATAGATAATTGTCTGATCTATAATTTTTGTCTGAGCTAATTTTATGATAAAACTTACCATTTTGCTTAATAACGCGAAAAACCCATTTTTGTGACCTTTGACCGCGTGTATATTTTTTTGCACGTGCCGGATCGATGAGGACTTTTCACATTTCCTTTATAATAGTGTATTGAACAAACCTACCAATTTTCAGCCAAGTGCGAATTATTGTAACCTCACCCCAATTAATTAGTCTATTTTGACCGGACTATTAATTTATTTTCTTAGACATTGCTACAACAATTACCAATTACTCTATATGTAACTAGTTACTTGAAATCTCCGAGGGACTCGTAAATAACTGACATTGTAGTATGGACGCAGACCGCAGTGTCACGCAGCTGTGTTAAATGCTTGCTTAGTTAACACTGTATGGGCGGGCGATGACGAAGTGCAGCTATGGTATGTCTGTTGTCCCGGCACTAAACGTTATAGTTGCGTATAGGTGCACCGCTGTACAACGCTGGCGGACTCCGAAGAAGGCCATGGGCTGACATTTTCAACCCGAGCCCCTCTCTACCGATCTCGGCCATCACTCGGGACCCCTTCTGGTACGACTGGCCGGAGCTGAGACCCATCGCTCGATGGGACCGCAGCCCCTCCTACATCCGTGACTCGTACCTGTCGCCTGTCAAACGCACCTTCCTCTGGGACAAGCACCCGATCAGGCCGTTAGGTTAGTGGGTTGCTGTAAATATGCAAACGTTACTCAGCCGTTTTATTGATTTCTTCTGAGCTGTACAAACTGGCCTTCATCATCGACATGGATTTATCATTGCCATTTTTAACTTTGAATTTAGCAATCTCACTAAAATAAGAAGACGGAACGCTGCAGTTGGTTACTTTTCATTAGGAAATGCAACGTTTCCTGTAAGTGCGTTGCACGTGTTACTTTCGATTGGTTTTAATCATTACACATTTAGCTGAATTTCAAATATTTACAAGTGTTTTAATATTATCTCTAATTACGGCAGATTTAATGGTGGCAGACCGGTTCACCGTGGACGATCTAAGCAAGACTTTACCATTCATTCGTAGTCTATAAAACATACAAACTTAAGCAGGTATCTGTCCGTACAGTCGTGCAAGTGAATGTAGTTTGAATCCTGTTGTCTTGTTCACGTGTTATTCCTACTCATTTGTGGTAGTTACACGTTATAGACGTAGATCACAGAAATTTCCGTTCATCATTATTGCAATTGAAACAAAACATTTCATGAGACATGATTTTTCTTTTCCAAGCACTTTAGATACCTACTTATACATTCAAGAAACTTTTTTCTATCTACATCTTTTCTGATCATTAGGTATTTATAGACACATATGAAGTTTGCAATTCTATTGGATCATTGTTATAGTCACTCATCTAATCATCTCAAATTTCGATAGAACTGTCTACTTAATTGCATAAGACCACATATCATTATCATTATTATTTAAGCACGCAAAAAGAAGCCTGAATGCACAAAGTATCATCTCTTAAAACTACACACATAAACCCTTATCTAACTGTAAATAAGACACCATTATTGTTAAGTATTTTAAAATAATATACCTACCCAATTAATTACCTTAACCCCTACTCTAACTTCCATGAAGTATATATCAGGTCGCTATACCTACGACAGTCTTTTTTTTTATATCACTATCTAAAAAATATCCAAGCATTAAGATTTTATTTAATAAGAATTCAGGTGATTCTTCATTTTTGTGTAAGATGCGAAGAAAAATTAACAGCTGTATCATTTAATAGTTGATTTTTACTTCATTCAAGTCTTTGATTTGTGTGGTAGAAAAACCATCAGGCTTGGAAAAAATTGGACGGTGATACAAAATCAGCGAGAATATTTGAATGATGATAGATTATACTATCTCCTTAATTATGCAGAACGTTTAACTTGAGGCTTGTACCCATGATATGTACCTCCCTACCTCTTACACAGGCACCCTCCTGCGTAAACCTAAAAACAAGAATAAATATGAAAGGGGGCGAGTCTCAATTTAACGTACTATCTGCTTAGTTCTTTAAAAAAACCTTCAATTCCTTTCTAATATCAATAAAAAATACATATCTTAATACATAAACCCAGATAGTTTACATTACCTACTTAGGTTTTCATTTTAGCCAAACCTAAGGTAGGTATACCTACAATCCAGGAAACTTCCAGATAAAAAACAAATCGTCACTACTAACAATTGATTTTAAAACTAAATATCAGCAAGGTTGACTTTTGCTTTTTTTTTCAGCTGCTGCTTTCTAAGGGACGCGACACCGAAACCCACAATATTATAAGAACTTAATTTATATTTTATAAACTTTTTCTGTTAAACATTGACTATGTTAAAACAATTATTTAACAATAAATTTTAAACTAAGCTACAAATTAAATTACAAATAATAATTTTTGATCAGTGATCACGCAAGATCTCAAAGACTGCAATAACATAGTCACTGCCACGAATATGAACTTGTTACAAAAGTTTTGTTTTTGTTACCTAAATATTTTTATTTATTCCATAAATTAAAAAAATCAATAAAATCGAAAAAACACGAAATTGTTTCATTTTATCTCTATTCATACGAATAAGTAGGTCAGTAGGAACTTATATATTTTTATGCAATACCAAGTAACCCAATGTAACGACAAAATACCAATTAAGTTGGTATCAAGATTCAAGCCTATTATCTAGTCTATCGGTCTCAAAGCCATATCTTTTTTCAGCAGGAATCACAGAATTATTATGTTGTTATGGTATCAATTATGGCAAATATTAAAGGAAGACAAAATATGGATAAGGTCAGGTGAGACAAGTGCGTCATTCATTTACTCAATTGCCTTAATTCAATATTTCTTAAATGGACAACTTTGAGTTAGCGCACTCGCCATTCATAGGTATGTGTTATTTTGTATAAAAAGCTGTTTAATTAATAATAAAAAAATCAAAACAAATCCTATATGAATTTAGGCCTATCCACGTAAGTTTTAGATTCTGGTGGGAGAAAAACCAACACTTTAGGAATATGTCGACTAAGTAACTGATAATAATGTATACCTAATCAAACAACGACCACTCGTTAAAAAGGGTTTCCAGATTTTTGTCCCACCCTCAGTAAATGCTGGGTACGCCCATGAATTAGTATGCAGTTTTTTTTTGTAATGCTATCGATCATCATTACCTCCCGGGCCTTTTTTCCTATTCTGGCTTGGTGTCGGCTTCCAGTGCAGCTCAGCCTGGAAACGAGAGAATTCCCTGAACAATGGAAGGTAGCAGTAAATCCACTATACAAAAGTGAGGTAAACCTGAAAACCATATACCAATAGCCCATCTTAGCAGTGTATCTAAAATTCTGGAAAAAGTCCGATTAGTTTTCCTTGAAAAGCTCGATCTTATATCACAGAGATAACTCTCTATAAATTTATAACTCTCTATAAATTTTGGAGCTCCGCAGGGTAGCTTACTGGGCCCAACACTATTTATTATTCATATGAACGACATACAGGAAAAGTTTTTAACCACTTCGTAAATTTTTTTTGGTGGCTCAGTGTAAGTAATAGAACACAAGTCGACTTCAAGGTTAAGCAACGCTTGCCAAGGTTGGTCTGTGGATGGGTGACCATCTTAACATAACGAGTTTCCTCCGTGCCTCGGAAAGCACGCTAAGCCGTAGGTCCCGGCTGTCACTTACAGTCATTACGGATTGTCAGAAGCCAGTAAATCTGACTCCAGTCTTGGCATGAAGTACCCTGTTACCACAGTTATTGGGTTGTGGAGGTCTGGTAGGCAGCCTATGCTTTCCGAGGCACGGAGGAAACTCGTTATGTTAAGATGGTCACCCATCCACAGACCAACCTTGGCAAGCGTTGCTTAACTTTGAAGATCGATCTGTGTTCTATTACTTACACTGAGCCACCAACAGAAGCCGCTCCTCGTAAAATACTGGTATTCAGCTAAATCCGGCTTGACTGTAAGCCGACCCCAATAAAGTTGGGAAAAGGCTAGGTAGGCAGGAGCCATCGAAAAACTTCTCGTCGTGATTTAATTTGAATATTTTAAAATAAGTTGGGTTACCTACTTCTTCCGAACTCGAGACCTCTCAGCCCAGGGGCCCCTTCGGACCGAAGGCCCTGTCGTGCTGTTGGGTCAGGCCAGGATCCATGGCAAGCCTTACCACTGCATAGTTCTGCCACTGACCATCTCTCCATGAGAATATTTTTTTTTCTTCCGATCATAAATGGATTTCATTTCTTGGCAGGGTTTCACGTTGTCTGTTTAGTGAATCCGGTGGATTTCACCGTTTAGAATCCGTTTGTGTAGGGACCTAGTTCTACATATGGAACTACACAAATGATGTCCCAAAATCTTTTGAAGAAGATTTTATTTCGTTGTTTTGTGAATAAATAACTGTTCTTTAAATATACATCACAAGCAAATGCTGACAACACTTAATCTTTCCATAACCTGGGTATTAACTACAGAAATGAGAAAAAGTAAACAAATCTCTGATTTTGATTAGGTTACTGAAATAAATAAATCATGTTTAGGTATTTTAATGAAAGTCTCATTTATTAGTTTGCAGTTTCTATGTCGTACACTAACGGCAGTAACGGCCGAAACCAATAACCTATCTATCTCCAGCTTTGGCATACTGGAGATTGTAAAACAAATGATAAAATACAAAAATTATCATGTTTTCTGTTGTTTCATTTGTTTTTCTGTCTACGTAGGTACGATACGTGATAGATAGGTTATTGGTTTCGGCTGTAAGAAAACTTGCGAGGAAATTAGAAACCACTGACACCCAGGAATCTTTTTATACCCGATGAAGTTATAGCAATGCTGCTGCAATGCTAACCCATGATCTAGTATCGGTGGTGTTGCTGTTGATGAAAATAAAGCAAACACGCAGGTCAAATTTTATAAACTTGCAACACTGTATATCGAAATCAACAGCGTAAAATAAAGCCGCATTTACAAATACGAGCGGGTGGCTAGGTGAATGGTGATAATGATAACGAGGCAGATGGTAAGCAAGAATTTGTTTATTTTTATGATTTTACTAAAAGCAGAGCGTACATACATAATATTTAAGCACCCTGAGCGTAGTTTCGTTATGTTACGCCTTGCGTGAGTTTTTTTTCCAGTGAATTTCAGTAGATAGTCTATTTATTAAAATCTATTCATAACATTGGATACTGTGACATCAAATTTTTGTTATTTTGTGTCAAGATCTCAAATATCTACACAATACACTACTGGCCAATATGGAATTAATGGTAGAACATGGCTTAAAAGACTTAGTGTCGAAGTCAAAAATATTAAATAAAAAAATGTTTGACAATTGACAGCAACGGGACGGGAACGTTACTGTTTAAAAATTCAATATTGTGTTGTTGATTTTGTACAAGTTGTACTGATTATTTTATAATAATGGGAGAAAAAGTCGAAGATCTTACAAATGATGTAGAGTTGAACAACTCCGAAATAACTTTTGACAATTTTACTATTCTAAAGGAATTCGGAAATATCATTAATCTTGTGAGGTAAGTAATCAATGCTGATTCAAAAACAAATTGTTGTGTATATATCTCATATATACAGAAGTTAAAAAAAGATCGACTTAAAATTCCTTCTTGTAAACGAATTAAAAATATACGAGTGAAAATTGTTAAGTAATCGCTTTTTATTTCAAGGAATGAAGATTTTCTTGAAACTGTCCCCAAAGCTAAACTGAGGCGCGTTAAGTGGATGCCCATGTTCAACTGTTTGAAACAAGGAATTCTGGATGAGATGGTACAAGAACTGAGTTCCATGTGGGAGTACGAGAACATGCCCCAAAAACTTGAAATCCTTGAAAAGCAAAAAGAAAAGTTCATGGAAACGGAAACTGATCAAGTTTTGTGGTAAGAACTGAAATATTTTCTAGAATACAATTTATAAGTTCATATTACTGGATAAAGCAAATGCCTCCCACAAGGTGGACCGATGAGCTGGTTACGGTAGCAGGAACCCGATGGAGTGGTGATGCTTGGGGTAGGCTTATGTCCAGCAGTGGATGTTTTTTGGCTGAGATGATGATGATAACTGAATAAGTATTCACTTCAGATTCCTTTAATACATATAAAGTTATTGGATTGATACCATTCATGGAAATCACCTTTTTGAGGTAGATTGCTTTTAGCTACATTTGAAGTGTGATTAGTGTTTTCATAATATTTTTTATAACTTTCAATTTCTCATTGTTAGTGTCTTTGAGTTCTATGACTCAAGTTTTGATTTAGCATAGGTCTGACTTTTAATTGTGAGGTTAATAAGTTTAGCTCAGGTGGAGATTAGTCTAATTGGATCCTTTATATAAAAACGAATAAAATAGTATTTCTAAAATATAAAATTCTCTTGTCAGTGTTTGTAACTAAACTCCTCTGAAACGGTTTGACAGAGTCTTATGGAATTTCATGTGTATATTCAGCAGGTCTGAGAATAGGACGTAAATTATTTATTACCCTTCTACCCCCATTTTTTGTTTGATAATTTATGTAGTAGAACAACATTTGCTGGGTAAAATAGGAAATCATAAGAATGCACCCAGGAGTGTTCAGAACCATTTCTTTTTATTTTTTTATAATTTTTATAACTTACCTAGCTCTACTTACACCTAGCTTTTTTTTTATTCAGGAGACCCCAACTGGCAGAGGTAAAAGCGCAGTTAAGAGCCAGTGATGTAGCCAATTTAAAAAAACAAAAAGTACTACTTGAATCTTTGGCAAAAGAATATGAAACACGAGTGAATAGAATCAAGAAGATTCTAACAGCTAAACGAGGTTATCTAAAAGCTCTGCAGCTTGATATACAAAAGTACCAAAGAAGAAATGAAGACCTTATTTTAAAAATTAATGATAAATTGGAGAACCACCACAATCTGATCAAAAACACTCTAGTTGATAAAATTGATATTGAAGAGATAGACTGGAAGGAGAAAGATATGGAAATTGATGAAATAAATTGATAGATAGATCTTATTTGAATAAAATTTATATTTCAGAAAATTGTACACACCTGAGAAAAAGTACAACAAAATTTTATAATAATAAGTTATATAATTTGAAACTCAACTGCTTTTGAAACTTATCTTTCTCTAAGTGTAGATGAAAATAGAATAAAATTTTAAATATTAAGTGACAGTAAATTACATAAGTTCTAATGTTGCTGCTATCTGTACCAGCTAAATATTTTACAGTATAGTTAAAAATAAGAACAGATATAATTTTATAGCAACATAATTATTTTCTAACAACAAATTTAATAAGCATCAAGTGATGTAAAAGTATGAAATAGATTAAGTCACATTTACTCTCTTAGTAGATACATAAAATGTTAGTCGTAAACAAAAATACATTTTGTAAATGCAAACCAAACTGAAAATAAAAAAAATAAACCTCTTAGTTTAAAATAGTGGTATTTATTATTTGAAAAATCATACATAGCTAAATAATAAAATTGTACAATGCAAAAATCTGCAAATAATTTTATAAAATAACAGTAATAATACAGCAATTGCACTATTGTTGCGAGGACTACACTGCTTCTACCACATTTTATAAATTATAATCAATTCATTTTGAGACTTAACAGTAAACTTTGAAGGGAAAGCCTCAGTAGGGGAGATCATGTTGAACATTCGTCAAATTTTGAACAGATACTTAATCGGTAAGAATAATACTGAGTGCAAAATAACATTAATAATTTCACTGGGACTGTCGCTCCCTCCTTCACACATAAGTGATTGCAATGGAGTCCTAGAACAGAAAAACACTTATTGCTATGACGAGGTGAAGGTTAATATCATGTCTTAGGCCAGCTCCACAATAGGATTATAGAAACAAAAGTAAAATTAACTAAAATAGTTAAAGAATGAAGTTCCATGGACGATCATTCATTTTAATTTTGCCTAATCCAATAAAACTAGAAATTTTAAATAACCAATTATCGTCACTTACTCAAGACCTATATATAATTTACATTTATAGGCACATTAGTTACAGAATAAACTAAGCGAATGTGCTTTCGATCCACTACAACTTAATAAATAGGTAATATGAAATGTAACGACGCTTTCGTCTCCAATGCCCGCATCTTTAAGATTGCTTGCCACCTCTCAAACATTTTAAAATTAACGAAACAATTTACTACAACATCAACATGTTACAATAACACAACAGGGTACGATACCACTTAAAGGCTGCCTTAATAATCAGGGATCGAAAAAGCAATAGTCAGCGAGGCATCGCCGAATAGATTATGTCAGCTCAATACAATCTGTAGAACTAAATTCATAAATTAATATCACTCACATTAATAATAAAAATTAAAAATAAGAAGGCACAAGCAAATCGATAAATAAATTTTAACAATACGCGACATAATTATTCGGCTATGTCTAGTGACCATACTAAACATAATAATTATAATACATGATATAATTAATTATTTGTAGCATTCCTCTCACTGTGCAGCACACTGGATCCCAAACGTCAGTTATTTCTTCTTAGGTGGTGATCGCTGAGGTGTGGCTGGCCTCCCACTGTTTATGCCATTGTACTGGTATTTTGCCTTCTTTTCAGATGGCTTTAATATCTGGAGGAAAAAAAATATTACATAAATATAGACTCAAATCTTTGCTTTCTCAAACCTGCTACGAAAAATAACAACAAAACAAACCGCGCTAAATATTACCTACAACTTCCTTTTTATTTTCTAACGGTTCAACCTAGTGTTACTTAAATACGGAACCCTAAAAAATACAATACATACCTATACCTAATTATACGTCTAGGATACCTACATCTACCTACCAACGTGCAACGCTTACGTCATTCGATACCAAAATTTTAAAGTTAATCAAACATTCTTTCAGTATGTAGTAAATCGCTCGACTTTTTACACTTTAGAAGCAGGTTTTCTTTTAGTTTCTTATATCTTCCTTATGCTTGCTTTCAAAGCTTAGCCTTTCAAACATTTTTACTATTTACAACGAAGGGGCACGTTGAACGATTTTCTTCATCGCCGTATATTCGTATTAGAGCGTGAAACGCCGAGGGCTCCGCTGCGGAAGTGGCTACGTTTTACGGTAAACGGAAAAATTAGAGGATTGCTCGCCAAAACGCTGCGTGCAACATCACTATGCCATCCGCGAGCAGCGCTTACATTTCAAGCAAACTCTTGTAATATCGTCTCTACGTAAACGCTCCCATACAACGCCATAATATACATATTGTGATTGAATTTAGTGCGGGCCTTGATGATGCCCCGCGTCTCCGTAAGCGAGGCCGTTGACTCATTTCCACGGCTGGACATAACCTTTCGGTGACTTCATTAATAATCTCATATTCAAAATGTCGTCCGCTGCCCAAGTTACATGCAGTCCAAGGGCAATGAGTGTTTAGTGCCGAAGAAAGTATTTGGGCACCTGGCGATGTAAGCACTCACGTACACGGTGCCGGATATAGGCTGATACAGGGTTGCCAGAATCCGGTGGATCATCGTGTAGGTACACGAGCGCAGTTAGCATAGTGATTAGTACCAAATCGTTGTCAGTTTCTCGCATTGCTCGTCTCTGTTACCATCTAAAAGTGTGACGGCGCGACGGTTAAGTACCCCCCAGTCGTTATTTTGTTGCAAGCAGATATGTGTGCAATGCAACAGTGGGGAATATGAATGAAAAAACAATATCAAAATTGGCAGAAAAATAAAAGGGACAAAAATAACAATTCTAAACAAATATATCTGTCGCTCTCATAACAAGACGCCTTTCTATGGAGACCGTACGGTCGTAAAATACTTTGACGCTAAAGCTTCTCTTTCTTATTAGCATCTTGAAATCTTTATTCCGGTGTTGATGAAGATACCTTGAAAATTCTTTCACATTTGTTTACTAGAGCTAAATATGTTTTCATTTATCAAATAATAAAATTGCTTGCATATTGCCTTTTGCAGGTTCTGTAGAGCTAATCTGAAACCACTCTCTTCAAAAAAGTTCTAACTGTATAATAGATACTAGCATAATAAATTCACCCAAAGTGGCTAGATAAGTTTACGTCTTTCCGCTTGTGTTATTTGTAGAATATCCAGATGCACATGCCGTTGCATTGTATTTTACGTGTAGCTACAAAATCATCACAACCCAAAATAACACTGGGATATCCTATAAGAAGGAACTATTAGTATTATGGACATCGGATTCTGTCTGACCAGTAAACGGCTCTTATAATTAGACCAGTTTCTACTGCTATAGTAGTCATGATAGATTTGACGCAGGGAGTATTACATGCTTTCAAGATCCTTTACGTGTGGCCTCAGACTACCAAACCGGTGCGCGGTAGACATGACAGACCCCTCGTTTACTTTACACAATACTAGTCAAGGGAATGCTTCATGCTTTCGTCAATTATTGTGTGTGAAAAATGGAAATTTTTACTGCAAAAGCTCGTGAAGATATACAAGCGATCAAACCTTGAAAGATGCAATTTAATTGTAAAAAAAAAAGTGATTCATGACAATTCAATTTCATTGTGTGGGTGGTGTGTTCATAGCATTTAACATGAAAAATGAAAATAGCAAATCACGTCAATTTTATTCAGGACTTGGTTCATTTGGTGACACATTCAGATACAGTTTGATAAATGTATTAACATCATACTTATGTCTTAAGGATGCATCCGCCATCCTACGTCAGAATGGCGACTTACTTTCGTGTGCTCTCGTTTCGAAACTACGTACATTGAAAACATAATAAATACTGTACTACATTTAAATTACATTAATTCAACATAATTATCTCTTCCATAAGTATATTCGCCATCCTGATGCTTATTCCTAGTCGTTTTACTGAAATTCCAGTCAATATTTTACAAAAACATAAAAACAAAATAGTGTTTGCTTCGCTCTATTCAAACACGTGATTACTTTAACAAATCACATAAATCATTACAGTATTAATTAAGTAAAACATTCTAGTACTAATTACTTTGTACTCTTTCACAAAAAAATAGCAGCCCGCTTTAAAATCCTTTTTTTTACAAAGTAAGGTAAAATAAATATACGGTCATTTTGAATAAGTAATTACCGATATTCCTACAAAATTAGTTAATACATAAAGTTCAAAATAATAGAGATACTGACGAAAAACCTCAAAAAGTTATATTTGCGTTTTTCCAAAAAAAAGAGTTGTTTCCGATTAAGACTGTATTGTCATGACAGGGCAGCATTGTACTGGTATTTTGCCTTCTTCTCAGATGGCTTTAGTATCTGAAGGAAATAATGTCGCATTAGTCTATGGAAGCTTCCGTAATTGTCGCGTGGATGCAAGATTTGTCTTTATAATGTTGTTAATTAATGAATGAAGAAAAGTACAATAATCTCATGACAAACTACACGCCGATACTTGATTTAAAGATCCCGACACGGTTCCCGCAGGCTTCAAAGCTCGCCAAAGGTCAAGTGACGCAACAAAATTATTTCGATCAAATTGCTTTTCTATAAATATGCGTCATTATAGCGACGGCCTGCCCTGACCGCATTTGCCCCCAGAGTAAATCACCCCGTAAATTCTTACGTCACATTGCCAATGTTTCACGCTAGGCGGACTTTGTGAGTGCCGTTAACTTGCTAATGAAAAATTTCGAAAAATAAATCGTAGGTTAGTTTAGTAGTGTCCGTAATAAACTTTAAATTATGCTAAAATATAATTCACAAACCAGAAAGAAGAAGGTACCAAACACACATGATAGCATCATGTATATTCTAAAAGTGAAGCTAAAATTGAGTCGAGCGAGACTAGGTAGATACCTATTTATATTATTTTTACTGACCAATTTTAGACTACTGAGTCTGTTGAAAAATATATAACCGATAAAGCAGACGAACCATGAGAGTTGATTTACTAATTTAGCATAATTTAAAGCTTGTTTAACCTCTATGAAATACTGATCAAGTCCATTGCAAAATCAGTATGCTCTTGAAACTAGGGGTGTGGTATAAAAATAAACAAAAAGCCAGAAATACCTGGAAAGAACACATGAGTGTTTCGTCCACAGACATCATGCCACCAGCATTGTCAAACTCTCCACAGTAGTTGGGCGCAGAAAACAGTGTCACCAGTTGTCGCTTGGCAAAGAACTCATATCCATCTTCCACTACCTAAAAGCACAAAGATTAATGTTTATATTTTTTGTTTTCTTCTAAATTACACAGTGATACTGGACTGATAATTTACACCCGAAACCAATAACCTATCTATAACATATCGGAGATAGAAAAACAAATGAAACAACAGAAAACATATAAATTTTTGTATGGTATCATTTGTTTTTCTATCTCCGATATGTGATAGATAGGTTATTGGTTTCGGCTGTTAAGAAATATGGGTGTGCTTGTAGACCCCTGCCTATCCCCTCGGAAATCGGGCAGGCTGTATTATTCGTTATTCCATTGTTTTAAATTCTCTGTACATTATTATGCTTCCATCCTGTAACATTACTGTTTGCGATAAGAACATCGTCGATTATAATTTTAAACATCCCATTAAAAATAATTGCTTTTGGTCTCCTGATTAATACTCTAATATCATAAATAAGAGAATTGTTCAGAGAAAAATAATTAGTTTTTAGTACCTATAATATACACCAATCTAGTTTCCACTGTACTTCTAAAGGTACATTTAAAGCGTTTCTCTATGAGACTGGAATATCAGACCTAGTTAGTGGGTCTGAAATTTCAGTCTATCTGTTACTGTAAAAGCCCGAACCACGGTATATCTCAGGTTTTACCAGTAAATCTTAGGTTTTACCAACACGAGTTGGTAAATGTAAGAATATGTGAAAAAGAAACGATTTAATCGGGCTTTTACCATTAGAATTTGGTACATGCTAGGTTTTACCAGTGAGGGTTGGTAAATGTTGGTTTTGTATTTTCGACGATGGAGCGCGTTTACCAAGAAGTAACCTATTCACTTTTGACTTAAAGATTCCTGGGTTGTAGCTATCAGGAAACATAGACTCCGGCAGGGATTTCTACTCGTTGGCTGTACGTACAATAAATGTGTTCCCAAAACGTTTTGCGCGTATAAGAGGGATATCTACCATGTACCGATGGCGCATCGCCGTACGCCTGAATATGGTCCGATGATGGAACGGGCTAGGAGGAATTATTTAGTTATGCAATTCCGACGCACACTCCTCAAAATGCAACCGGTAGAAACCTAACAGGCTAGCGACTCGGTGTGCACTTCAAGCTGATATCGGGAAGATCCATCCCAAAGATGAGAGGAGTACTCCATACATGATCGAACTTGCGCTTGATAAAGTGTGAGCAGCTGTTCCGGTGTGAAGTACTGTCTCACCTTTGCAAGGATTCCTAGCTTTTTAGCAGCCAGTTGAGCCTTTGCTTCAATATATGGAGCAAAGTTAAAAGTCGACGTCAACGTAACACCAAGAAGATCAAGATGTTCGGTTATCGGCACGGTTCTTTTAGCGGAAAATTGGCATTACCCCATTCAGTGACCGCCTCCAAGGACCAATTCAAGTGCTCAACCATAGCCACTTGGAGAGACTGGATCTGTGACCCACTAGTTCGTGTATTGGATATGTATCTTTCAGTAACAGTACTGTCTGCATACCCAAAGGTACCAGGCTTAAGCAGATTGTTAATGTGCAGTAAGAACAAAGTTGTCGAGAGCGCTGACCCTTGAGGGACTTCGGCATTAATTAATGGCCATTTGACCGGACGAGCTGCCATCGATGACCACTCGAATGGATCGGTCACTCAGGAAGTCTGCGATCCAAGCACTCAATCCAGTAGGTAAACCAAAAGAAGGAAGCTTACTAACAAGGATTTCGTGCCAGACCCTATCTAAAGCCTTCGAGATGTCGAGAGAGACGCCAAGCGTTTTCCCATGCTTCTAGATGGCCTCATTTCAGATACGGATGGCATACGCTAGAAGGTCACTAGTTAACCAATTTCGGCGAAAGCCGTATTGACGGTCACTTAGGATGTCATAAGTTTCTAGGTAGGTATGCCAGGAGCTTAGTATTGAGTACACGGTCCATGGTTTTACAGAACAATGCATAATTATTAAACACTAATTGTACTACTAATGAGTCAAATCGTTACCTATCTTTTGGTAATGTTTATCTTAACATTTACCGTGTCTTTGAGGTAAATCCTAAGATTTACCAAGTGAATGGTAGTAAAAGTCCGAAATAAACGATGATTATAGAACAGTTCGGACTTTTACCATTTGGAGTTGGTAAATCTTAAGATTTACTGGAAAATCTTAGGATTTACCGTAGTTCTGGCTTTTACAGTAACATATCCATCCTCTTTGACATGCAAGTCTTCACAACGAATTATTTCCCTAAATAAGTGCTTAGTTTAAAAGGTAAGTAATAAAAAGAACAAACCTGGTGGGCGCGACAAATCAAATCTAAATCATGTCTGTTGAGGAATTTACTGACGACATCTGGACCGAATGTGAACGACACGCCGCGGTCGTTCTCGCCCCAACCCTGTACATCTTTGTCTGGATCTGACCATAATAGGTCACAAAGCAGTCCTGAAAAGAATTATATGTTGATGTGACTAATTGGATCATGACAATTGAGTATTTTTGCTACTAATTATGTCGAGTAGCCGAGAGTCCAAGGTATGTTTTGCTACTCAAATAAGTCGAGTTTTACTCAACAGCAACACTCCAATCACTTGGAATTTTAAATTAATGACGTATACGTCTTAGTTCCAATAAGTGGCTTTTATATCGGCAACTAATGTTATTTAACTAACATGTCGGTGTCTCTCCAAAGATTACCTTCATATAATACATTTTGTAACTGACACTGTGTTGTTGGACACAATGATACGGAACATGTCAATGACGGAAGCGATTCGTTGGCTTAGTCACATGGATGAACGAACATGATTCATCAATTATAGAGTCATGTCTTATATCTATTTTATTTTTGTCGTTAACAGCCAAGTCACTTTACCTGTGTCAGGGACATCAGTGGGTCGCATTATTCGCCTGATTTGCTCCATGCCTTGTAGATCTGGAGAGAGGCCGCCATGACAGCAGAAAATCTTCTCGTCAATAATAGCTGCTATTGGCAAGCAGTTGAAGCAGTCCGTGAATGTCTTCCACAGCTTGATATTGTAGCGGCGTTTGCACTCGTCGTAGAAACCTGATGGATGCACATAGCGTGTCGAATTGCAATCGTAAATCATCTATCTAATAAAGATTCCAATCTATGGCATGTGAGCCTTGACAAAGTCGTAACAAGTGAGGTCAAGTATAAATTAAATTACAAGTTTAAATGAACATTACTCAGTATATTTTACCTACTCATTCGGGTTCTTGCAAACAGAAATTTTTATCAAGTAGGTTTATTTTAAAAATAAAGGTCATTATCGAAAGATAATCAGATTTCAGTAGATAAGGTTAATTTTTTAGACATTTATCACTCATTTATTACTCACTGTTTGTAAATAAAATTATATAGAGAACACTTACCATAAATGCGATTTATGCTAGCACACTCGTGGTTGCCTCTGAGAAGGAAGAAATTCTCAGGGTACTTGATTTTGTAAGCGAGCAGAAGGCAAATGGTCTCAAGGGACTGCTTGCCGCGATCCACGTAATCTCCCAGGAATAGATAGTTAGCTTCGGGGGGGAAGCCGCCATATTCAAACAGACGTAGTAAATCCGTGTACTGACCATGTATATCACCTAAAATTAATATAATTATACAATATCGGATCTTTACATAACATAACAATGAAGTAATCACATTATTGCCAGTGATAGGTGAAGATCATACGGCTCTTTACGCCACGAGAGTACCTATTGATAAACAGAAACATCTCAAGGGTTTAATCCGAGGACTTAATTGTCTGCAGTCTTATAAGTTTATATTGGAATAAGAAGTCAGCTGGTAGATAGAAAGCAGCTAGCAATAAAACCCTGTTAAATATATGTAACTGAGAGGAAAGCAATTCATAATAATTCCATCTGAATGATCTTGTTATTAAATCCTTTAGGTATTAAAATTATATTTGTCCCGCTTTCAACTCATGGTCATGTTGTATGGAGCTCACTGACTGATAGGAGTTATCATGCTATGGTTTATATTGTCTGTCAAATATTATTTGCTATATGATTCAAAATATTTGTATCAAGTAGCCTTGTTTGATATTGAGATTATCTCTGTGATATCAGAAAAAATTGAGATGCCAAAACAATGGATTTTATTTATAAGATCATGAAATTGGTGTCACTAACTTTGAGCATTATTGAATAACTAAAATTACATGGTTTGCTGCAATACACATTAAACACATTCAGTGCCAACGATCCAGGACATACAATAATCAAAAAATCTAAGTATATTAATCATATTTACTGTTTGGTAGTGAGTCAGGTGGTGGGCACACAAGCAAATATTGTATGTTCTTGGCACTGAAGGTTTAAATTTAGAATGTCAGAGTGACACCAGGTAAATTATAATGAAACTGGTTTCAATCTTTAAACTCTACATACCACAAATTTTGAGCGGTGCTTCCAATTCCAGTAGTATCGGCTGTTGCAGGAATATTTCTCTGGACTTGGTGCAAAGACCCCTCACCTCTTGCTCCGACATCTGCACTGTCTTTCCAGGCCTGCATCCTCGAACTGAGACAACATTCAATTACTACTAAATTTGCTGTTCCAATTACTCTCAACATGAAGGCTGAACATAATATTATATGGAATGCTGCTGAATGAATTTTAAATATAGCTTTTACGTGATAATTAATGAGTTGGGCTGCCATCTGTAGTATAAACCCGAGAAACAACTTTAAGAGAACCCAGATACAGTTTCGAAAAGTTAAACAGCCAGATACTTACCGATCTTGAATTTCCTGAAAATAAATCTAGTCATAACCAGATGGCATCCCTAAGTGTGACTAAAATGCTTTATGGAATGAGAGTTAACGAGTGAATAGTAAGAAAATACTAAATGATTTCTCAAAAAAATAATACAATTACAACTTCAAGCAGTCACAATATGCATGAACGAATACTAAAATGAAATCATTTCTGGCTAGGTACACTGTACAATACACATAGAACTATTCACATTTATCATACAAGAACTAAACCCAAATAAATCCAATATCAATCTATTAAACATGCATCTTAACATAAACCAAATAGCTGCAAATCAAGATTAATTCTCAGGTAATATTTTTGGGGATTGGAATAGCTCATCAATTCAATAAAATTAAATTCGATTTTGAAATATAAAATAAAACGGAATTAAATAAGAATTTTTGAAAAACTACAATCCTGCAATTAATGTCATGCCTGTTTTACATAAAAAAAACAAATCATAATAATAATTATTAAATAATATAAACTTGTTAAAAAAACAAACATCTAAAATTACTAGATATAGAAAAAATTAGAAACCAATGATGTCATTAATTATTGTAGTGCAGTTTGCACAATTTTTGTATACAAATGTTCATAGAGTGGGTATGTAGATGGTCAAATTACAGTGTAATTTTAGAATAAGGTATGTTATATGGGCTTCCATTAGCTTTCCCTTGTATAAAGTGGGCTATTTTTAGGACCTAGAGGCATAATAAAAATAAGAAAAAGAGAGTAAAAATAAAATTTTAATGGGATTATTTGTCATGGGATTGGTCACTAAAGGAAGAAAATAAAGAATCTAGCTTAATACTTTGGCAAGAATTCTGGATATAACCATACATTCTCCTGAAAAGATGTCTTTCAATTTCCCTTTTCGCCTTGCTGTTTCCTGCTGCAGTCTGTATACTGCGGTAACCCACCAAAAAGCAGCATAATAAAGTGAAATAAACATGTTTAAATCATATAAAGTGATACAGAAAGCGAATAAAGCTTAACAATAGGCCCATGGAAGTGTTCCATGCTATGAAATCTGACATCATTGTTAGTAGTGTGATTATCTATTTTGTAGCTATATAGTTTAACTATTTACAGTGTCTGCTCTATTTCTAAGACGGAAATAGTCACCTGCAATTCATCTAAAGATCTAACATCAAATGCAGAATCAGATAAGAATTGGGGATAATCGATTTATTTATGAGTTTGACGTTTCTATACCTACATACTCGATGATAATTACGCAACAAGAGCACACTGAGAGAGGATCCATTATGTTAGAACATAACTTTCAGAGTCAGAGAATCAATGTACACATTATAAAATGAAATAAATGTATCTTTACCTTCTAAAAGTCTGTGAATTAGACTGTCAACATTGAGTTCGTCAGCCATATTTACTACACGAATAATTTACGTCAAAAAGTCAAATCTTTCGACACCACCACCGCCAACTGCTTGTTTTTGGTTTTTGAGTCTTGCGTTTCAATACACGCATTTCAAAATTAGTTTGATTATTCTTCAAAAATATACAGAATCGTAATAATCTTTCCATCCTAAGCTATCCTAGTTTTAATGCGTGGCTTGTGTGTTGCATAGAAAAGCCTCAACTTATTTTATTCTGCTGCTAGGTCCTAAGCAGTCATACATAAGCAGTGGCCCTGTGAAGGTATGCGTTATCTATCGTCTTGCAGACTATGGTGTCCATCGTTCTTCGGCCTCTTTCATTAGGAAACAGCGAATTACAAAGCTAAATGCGTTCTAATATTTGACTGCAATTCAGGCCTATTAGAACTATTCCGTTGAAATTCTCTATGGTCTGTGGACAGAGGCCTTTTTCACGTGTGTCATCCATACTCATATAGCGATTCCATAGACAATACCAAAGCACAAATCATAGACAATCCTTTTTATTTTTAAATTCTATTTTGCGGGCAAAATGTCGCTATTCTTGATTGTCAAGCTATTTTCTCATCGTAATGTTCCGTTCTGGCGCATAGTATGTATGAAACGCCGTGGTTTGGCGTGTGCGTTCTATTTTATTTTAGACAAGACTTGACGGCTGTTTAAAAAAACTTCATGGCTCTTTGTTCGATTTTGTTATACCATTGCTTAGGGTTTTCATAAACAACACGAACAAAACAACGTGAAAATTCAATGAAGTGGGCGGAAAATCGTTATTGTATCCAGTGGAAAACCTAGGCATTTCAACAAGACTGCCTAAACGTTGAACTACATCTCTGTGCCCAATGGAAGAAAAGATGGAGAGTGAACACAGTTACAGTGGGGATAGCAGTAGCTCCTCCGAATCATCTAGCGGCAGTTCGGAAGGAGATGACGAGGTGTTGGAGCCGGTGCGCATCCTGGGCCAGTCCCTGGAGCTCCCCCAAGAGCTCTGTGAAGACTACTCTGTGTTCAAAGAGTTCTTTTCTATGAAAACTTGGGATTCTTTAGAAGATAAACATAAAGAGGAACTTAGCAAGTATTTGCCCAAATTCACTGAAAATGAAGAAGAGGAGAAGGAGAAAACCATCAAAATGCTATTTAACCATGAACCTTTCCATTTTACATCACCTCTTGATGATTTTTATAACAATTTAAGGCAGGGTAACTATAGGCCAGATATAGCTAAGATGAGAAAGTTTTTAATGAAAGCCAGGGCTAAACAGCAGAAGCATAAGGTAAATATAAACATAGATACCAGATAAACCTTTTTCTTTTCAATACACAAAGAAACATGAAGATATTCTGCTGAGGGTTGAGTAGTCAGTATTGAAATCCAATTGTTATTATTTCAGATAAAGTCATACTATGCTAAATTACTACCAGAAGTATTAATATCCCGTGAGCGCTTACTAGCAGCTGCCAAAGCAGCTCCGCCAGGCCCCATACCACGTCTTCCTTTATTGCCGCCAAAACCTTCATCTAAGAATAACTTTAAGCCATTGTTTCTGAGGGCTAAACAGAGATATTTTGAAGAGCTGGCAGCTATTCGTAGTGAGGTTGGAGGGGATGAATCTGAAGATGAAAATTATCCTGAAGGTCCTCCAGAGCAGTCTATTAGAAAACGGAAACAACTTACCCCTGGACAGGTAATCATTTAACCTTTCAGTAGCGACTCAACTACAATTGCCACTTTTACTGCTATAATATTCATCATCAACCTAGTTTGGGAGCCAGGAAACCTGTAACTGTGAACAATGTTATGAAGTCATTATTATTATATAAAGGGCATACTCAATGTCAAATTGGTACCTTTTCCTTGCACTTGAACATATTTAAATCAAAAAATAACTTGTAATACATAAATTTAATTTCAGCCTGCTGATGGAAATGTATCAGGAACATTAGGTGGTTCAGACCAGTCAAATTTAACGTCACTGGAGTGTTTGAAGAATGTGTTAGCAGCTCATAGGACTAGAAGACAGTATAGAGAGGTAGGTATTTTGTTGTGGAGATACAAGTTGTTTACATTCACTACTGTTATGTAAATATTGTGTGTGTTGATAGATCTTATCTCATAACTTGAAAAATAATAAATTGTGCTTTATGTTGAAACATGTTACATATTTTATAATTATTACAATATCACTATATATTTTTTCCAATTAAAATTTTTAGTTGCATATACCCTGTCATACTCGGCACCATAAAAGATGTTTATTTTTTTGTAGTAACTCAAATGATTATGTGCTTTCAGAATCACCCAGAACTGAATACAACAGGAATATCAATGGATGACATAAAGCAGAGAGTTGCTCTTGTAAATGGTGCTAAGAAACTTATGTTTGGTGGGCAAAAAAGTGGATCACCATTACAGAAAATAAGGAGAGGGCCAAAGAAAGATAGTGTTAGTAAAAGTAAAGGTCAAGATAAGGCTACAGGTAAAAAGGGGAAAGAAGAGTCATTAGACGGTGTTGACAAAGCTCTATTGCTAAATGTAAAAATCAAATGTGAACGCGATGATTCAGATTCTGAAAGTTCATCAGTAGTAGATCCTATTACGAGTCCGAAATCAACTAAGAAGGTTGAACAAGTTGAAATTAAACAAGAGATTGTTGAGAAATATCCTCCTAGTAATAACCCAAAGTGAGTATCTCTTCATAATTGTCTATTTTTAAATTTGTTCAATTCTTTCTACAACAAAATAGACCTTGTTATGTTAACAAAATAAATCATGTTTACAGTGTAAACTACAGTGATCCAAAGTTAGATAGTATAGTAAAACAAGAGCCTCCCGATACAATGATGCCCATTCCTAACTCTTCGAGGGTGCCTAGCATGCATCAGGCTGTGCCCATCAAGCTAGAGGATTTGGATGGAATTGGTAAGTTGCCATATATTTCACTGGATGGTAAGTATATCTCACTATGAATTTTTTCATCATCCATTCATGATTGAAATGCTAAGCATTAGTTTTTCTTTGCATTGCAGTCTTACAATGGTTTTTATTTTCAGTTTTCTCTTTTATTTTTGGATGCGTTTCTTTTATTTTGCCTAACACACTTAGTTCTGTTTAGTTTATGCTACTAAACAAATTATTGATATTCTTATTTTTTACCCTGCCCTTTCAAACCTAGTTTTTTCCTGCACTTATTAGCATTTCTTCATTCTCACTTAAACTATCATAATACTTTTCTGATTAAAACTTGAATTTTTTTTAATGCATGTGACTAACTCACTTGAGGACTTTAGTGTGTAGACAACCTTATAAAATAAATAACCCTGGTAAAAGGACATCCCTTATTGGTCCATTCAAAGCTCTTCCATTCTTTTTGTTTCAGATATGATGGCCTTACCAGTGGAACTAGCAGATGACTCAGGGGATGTGATTCAAGTAGAGACATCAACGGAAACAGTGGAAGAGACACCCCTAGTTGACCCGGATGAGTCTCTGACAGAGACAACACATGCTAATTTCTTGTCTTTGGTCCGGGCTCTGTTCCCTGCGCGAGCGGCCCATAGAGCGTCTAAACAACAGTTGCATGCGAGATGTACGGCTGTCATGAGGTCGCCTATAGCACCTCTCAACACTTGGTATAATTGTAAGTGGTTTTTCAATATTTACTTATTAAAACTTTATGCACAGCAAAAATTACTGTACACAGATGGATTTAATCCATTAAGCATTTTCTAATACGATTTTAGGATGTTTGCGACTTAACTCTTTCAGCCACGGTTTTATATAGATGACTTTATAAATAAAACGATTGAATATTTTTTGTAATTAGGGTTTATAAAGTATAAAAAAAGATAAATAAAAAACATTTCATGTAAGGTTTTTCAGGAATGAGGTGGTTGGTTTACTGACCACCGTGGCGTTCGGATAAATAAAATACCAAAGACTTATTATTTCCAGACAGTAAACTATGAATAAATTTATTTATTTTATAAAATATAGTTAAACATATTTAATTCTTGCTAATTCAAAGAGTGGCTTTGCAAGTGTTGGATTGCCATAAAGTAAGTGATTCGCTTCTTTTAGTACTGCATTTTGAGCAACTTTGTGAAGTGATCGCTCGGGCTTATCTATATGGCTTTCTAAGCGTAATTCTGTTGGAACTGACGGCTTATGGCATTTTGTTGAAACAATAAATGAGAAAGACCGCCCAGAGTTGCAATAGGCAGTAACGTTTAGAAATTAGACTTCAGATTTTCATTTTAACTTGTGCTGCGATCCCTGGGTAAATAATTCAAAGAAAGTCTTTGGTGTTCAATTTCAAGGAACATTTTTGGATGGTGTTCCTTCAGGAGATCTTTATACAGAAAGGAGGAAAGGCACTGTCTCCAAAAAAGTGTAAAAAAAAATCGATACTATCATTTATGGGACTTCCTGTCAATGGCACAAATACTTTTCAATTGGTCGATTTTGCCAATAAAGCTTATGATTTTGTTGTGTTGCATACCAGTATTAGAAAAGCTATTTCTTTTGACTCCATTGCATTCCCCGAGGATACAAATAACTTATCTTTGTCGAGTCTAAAAATTTGAAATAAAAACCGACCTTTGGTTTTTCCACTTCATAATTGCAACGTATTTGTCACTGACCCTGTAATTCTGCTGACCCATAATCAGACCTATTTTGTCTTATTTTTGTAGATATTTGCAAATCAAATTGACAGTGCTGCAAGCCAATTGTATTGTTTTATTTGGTATACTTTCACTTCTTGTATGACCTGGCCGTATCATTCTAAAAATTTTCTTCCACTTTGAAGGAATCACAGTAGTTTTAGTTGATGATTGTAATATACTCTTAGTAGGTATAGTTACATAATTAGCAAAACACATAGATATTCAAATTCTAAAAACAATTGCAAAATTAAATAAAGACGTCATCTGATCAGATTCGTCGTCATGTGCTCACTAAAGTTCTGGCGGAGTATTTACCGAATATTATCAGAATTTATCAACGCATTTTTCGTCTAATACCCGACCACAAACCCTGTCACCATCTAAAAGAATATCTTCTATAATAATGTCCTTTATTTCAAGTTCACTGAGTTCACGTTACATTCTGAAAAGTAACGTATACAATAACATGGACGATACAAATAAAAACCTACTATAGTCACAGTGGTTAGTAATCTAACCACCTTATTTTTTACGTTATTTAGAGAAAAAGGTAGAAGGTAATATTTTTATTTCTTCCTAAATCAACAAAACAAATACTAAATAACACGACGCCATTGAAATTTAAACATTATAAACACTCTTACCTTTATTATTTAATTTTGAAACGTTCCCTTCAAAAAATAGCAATGCACCAAAATTTCAAATTACTGTTATTTCCTAACCATCGCACTACCGCGCCAAAATTTCATAGTCTATTGTCAACAATTATTTAAAAAACCGTAATAATCAAGGAGAGCGCCAATAGATAGCTTAAGAATATGTTAAAAAAAATTGAGAATAGGTGGTTTGATAACTAGCCACCAAACCTGAAAGAGTTAATTCATGAATCCCCGACCGGTCTCATGCGACCGCGCTGTTATTGTCTTACTATTGTGTCTCGTTTCGCGGGTATTGATAGGTTAAGGCACAAACAGAATAAAAAAAAAAATGTATAAATACTTACATATCTGGATAGGTACACACAAATAACTAATGTCATCTTAAAAAACCAACAAGAATCCAATAAATCTATACTGTAGTGATTGTAGTAACTTTTGCGAATGTGTTCACTTGCCTTCACTTTAAAGTAGAACTAACTGATTACCATCTTCATGTCAGTTGTCACTATCTATTAAATGGTATACTAAACTTGAAGATAGTTATAAAAGACATAAGTAAACTATTATAAGGATTGTATTTTATGTTGTCTTGGCCCCGCATTTCTTGAATGCTGCTGCCATGTGCGTTGGCTTATAGTATCACGATGATGTAGGCAATTACTTTTCTTATTTCAGTGTCAGCTGATTGGGTGGCTGAATTAGATTCAGCCTTGGACTTCCTTGCAGGAGAAAGAGGACAGCATCCTGATGACTATGTTCCTTACCTACAGTTCCTACCAGAATCACAGGTCTGTGTCTGTCTGTTGTAACAAAATTATCCAAACAGAAAAGTTATCAAATGTTTAATGAATCTGGTCAAGTATCTTCATGATTCAATGCAAAAAAAATAAGAAAACGTACGTACTTTTGGCATCAAGCGCTTGTTTCTGGTCTATCCTATTGGAACTATAGCAAGGATGGAATATTGCCCCACACGAATTACTCCTGTATCGTGGGTGCTTTCACACTCGTGTAACTATTTACACAAGACATCCAAATCCGAAGCCACTATTTTTAGGCCATACAATTATTTGTTCTATGTGGGAATCCAATGTGTGACACAAAGTGCAATATTTGAAGTATCAAATCGTCGATTTGTGCCTGAGTGATAACAATAGAACAAAATATAACTAGTCAAATTTGGGGGGTACTTGATATACAACTTTGCCGAACCTTTTGGCAAAACTGGCAGATCATTTTGTAATTTTTTTAATAATTTAATTTAGTGCTTGACTGCAATCCCACCTGATGGAAAGCAGTGATGCAATCGTTGATGTTGAGGCACAAGAGACTATTCAGTCTAGCCTTGAAGACACCCAAATTATAATCAGACGAGAAGACCGCAGCATGCAAATTGTTCCAATCCTTTGATGTACGCGGTATACTGTGTTGATGTGTTATGACTGACGTAGATGTATCAATGGATCGGCGCGGGGCGCGACTGCGACGCGATCCTGGGGCGCCTGTGCGAGCGCTGGCTGCGGGCGGCCTCGCCGCCGCCGCCGCAGAGCGAGCCTCCACCTCCTAGGTACATGCTGTTCTGTCATAGACTCGCGTATGACCAATGTCACCTGATAGTAAGCAGTATGGAGCATGCTTATCTTGAAATAATCTTTTTCTGCCATAAAACTACACTTTAGCCCATTTTGACCTCTTGCTCTTCGAGTCGTATTCCTTATTACTGAGGGTCGTGAAGATCTCGCTGGATTAGTTTCTTACTGAGGGTGTCTCGCCATCTGTGAGGTTTCTTGGCTTCATGAAGTGCGACGTGCAATTGGGTATCCAGTGTGGAGCGGACATGCTCTGTCCATCTCGTTGGGCTGCGGCCTCTAGGTCGTTTGCCATTCGCAAATCAATAAATGTGTGCATTATTGCGCTCGCTAATGATTTGAGTTGACAAACTCGAGACAGTTTGTCACCTGTGAATGTAAGGCCCCAAAAATAACTATCAAAAACTATTCATTAAAAATATCGTGTAGCGAAGATCTTTCTGACTTTATAGAGCTTTGTGTTATTTGGTCATATTTATCTGATTGTTTTTTTTTTAATTTCGTCAGGTATCCAACAACTTGGTCAGTCCGCCCAGCAACCGATCCAGAACTAGAAGAATTCCGTTCGCAGGAGCGACGGAGATTTTCAATGGCTGCCAAACCATTCACTTATGTCCAGCATGGGTAAGTTTAATTAGTAATCGACGGATAATGCTCACTTGTACCACAAATATCTAAATAAGCGTTTAGCTTAAATGTTGATACATGGTGACCTTTGAACCTTACTTAACAAAATATGATGTTTAAGTTTGACACCAATATCATCTTCAAAGCTATTTTGTATGATAAATCTATTTGTCAATTTTGTTATAAATTACAATATGAAAATTTTAGTTTTACGTGCAGTGGGACAGTATAATATTATGCAACGCGCGAAAATTACTAATTTCACACTCCATACTAGTAATAGGTAATTTTGAGATTGGGAATAACAAATGCAACTTTAATAATATTTAATTCCTTATCAAGACTTTTTTTTAATGATCGTCGATCAATGTTCGACGGTTATAAACAAAATATCGATTCGATAGGACAAACTGTAACTGTGACGTAGGTACGAGATATGCGAAACGATGTTGTGGTTGTTGCATAATTTGAGCGCCTAAAATCTTATAAAAAGAAATGCACTTTAATGCGTATTGAATAAGGTTCATTACCATTAATCAATAAAGCAGTAGAAAACCTAGCTTTTTTTTGTGTTGTTTGTGATTTGAGAGCGATGGCGAGAGGTTTTATTCGATTGTTTCGATTGTTCGAAAGTCTCGACGGGTTTCGATTGTTTAGCCTTTGACTCAATTCCGACTCGATCTGTTATTTCGACTGGCGCCTGGCGCGTTCATTCGCGAATTATTCAAGAACAGTTTAGCATTTCGAGTGAGAGTGACTGATTCGTACAGTTAAAAAGTAGCGGTCGATTCCGTTGACTCGAAACAATCGAAAAACATCTCGATTATTTTATAGAACGGCCAATCGATGGTTGGTTCGATACTTTATTTTAACCATTCCGATTCTTTTGATTTTTAAAACATCTCGGACCATCGTTGTTTGAGAGACTGCTTTTTGTAATTTATTGCGTTCGAAAAGTGCTGATGCATGTCCTAGAACCAAAAATTCGAAGGCCCGCGTGGTGGATTGCGGTCCCTCTTCTAGAGACGAGGCCTGAGTCCCAGCAGTGGAAACATTATAAGGCTGATGCTATACTACTTGTGAATCAAGATCTGGAGAGTTAGTTCATGTGGGCCTAATTGTAAGCGTATGTTATGCACAGGTACCGTTCAGTGGTGGGACCGTGCGCGCGCGGCTCCGGCGGCGGTGGGTCAGTGCTGCTGTCTTCGCGGCCGCGCCACGCCTCGCTGCCTGCGCTTGTACGCGACGCACTGGCGCGCCTGCCCAACGGAGAGGGCACACGACATCATGTGTTGACGTTGCTCAGGTAAGGGGCCTTCATCATATAGTTTCAGACGTCCACTCCGCAGAACCTGCGTGGAGGAGGACGAGACAGCAGCTCATCTGTTACTAAGCTGCCCATTTGTCGCAGGATACAGGACAAAGTACTACGGAGCCTCTGGTACCTTCCGTGATATGGTCAGTAGCACCAAGGCGATGCTAGCCTTTTTTAAGGAACTGGAAGGTGGATCAAAAGACACATTTGTACCACCCATACGCGAAAAAAAACGCACTTTAGTCGTGGAGTTGCTGACACCAGCACAATATTATATACCATACCATACTAAGGGGCCATCGTCATTATCTACCCAAACTTTCTATTCACTACATTGTGGGTGACACAATAGTCGGATGCTGAATATCAGTATTTTAAATGGATCGACTGTCTATCTGACTGACCTCGACAACCCAGTTACTGTACTCAATATCTTTTGGTAAGACCGCTCTGCTGCTGCTTGGTAACACTAAATACTGAATTAATTTCCATAATTTTTTATCACAGAAATGTAATTCATTAGACTCTAGAGCTACAAATAAACACTTTCTGTGTAGACAACTACACATTTTTACGTTCGGAAATTGCGCTCCAATGAATAACACTTCTAAGTGACGGCAAGGGATAGAAAGCCAAATGAACATGGGAATTGACAGGAAGATAGAAGATGTTTCAACAATAACCTTCAAATTCTCTTGCGTAACAGAATATGATTATGCGTATACAAACTCTTATTGGTGTAATAAAATCTCATTTTTCTATTCTCAGAATGTCACAATGGGTGGCGCCGTGCAACGATCAAACACTGTTGAGTGCAGTATCTTCAGTATTAGACCGACTACTGTCAGCCAAACGAGATCCAGTCGTCAAGTATGATCAGAGAACAGCCGTCTGGACTTATCTGCATAGGCACAGGTATGTGGTTTTTAGTTTTCGTTTTACCGTTTGAATCCCCAACCGGTCCTATGAGACCGCGCTGTTATTGTTTTACTATTGTGTCTCGTTTCGCGGGTATCTGAGCATCATTTTAAATCATTTTTTAACTAGCCTTCACAGTTTCACCCGCGTCTTTAGTTGCTGCTTCGCTTGTAGAGTGATGTTATATGTGTAGCCTACTGACAGGCTTCCTCTATAAATGGGTCAGTGTAAACCAGAAGACCCTGAGATTAGTGTGTTCAAACAAACTTTTCAGCTTTATAATATTCTCGAGCCGTTTAAAGTGGGTTAAAACGATTTAAACTACGGGCAACAAAAGAATACAAAACATTTTTCTCGTCTTTATTTATTGCCCAGGAGAGTTTACTAATTTGGTTAACCATAAAAATAGCTGTAAAAACATTTGAATTAAACTAATTTTTATTCATATCTGTGTAGGAGCGAAGAAGACTGGTTGAAGATCTCGAGCGGGCGCGGGCGCAGCAGCAAGGTGGGCACCATGCTGCTGTCGCCGCTGCCGCCGCACTCGCTCAAGGTGCCCGCCGCGCACAAGGACCAGACCTCGCCGCATTCGGTGAGTTACAAGTACCTCACTTGATGATCACGGCGTCTTCACCTTCCCCATGACGCAGCACTCACTAGACATGACATGATAAGTTCTGGAGGTTCTTGCATCGGATTCGTGCGGTAAAAACTTTAGGGGTGTCCGCCGCCCTACACGGTGGAGATGCGTCCCGCTTGGGCGGAGCACTACCGTGTCCTCGTGCTGCCGATCTGCGGCAACGTGGTCTCCCGCCGAGTTTGCGGATGTCCTATAACCGGCTGGTTCGAGACCGCAAAGAAGGAATATAGGATTTGATTTAAGTTAGTAAAAGTAAGACGCGCTTGTGCGAAAGTTTGACATGTATGAGTAAAACAACCCAAATAGAGTCTACAGTTGCATTTATAAAATGTCTTTTGCTCTTTGCCTAGCCTTATTCTATTTTATCTCCTCGTCATGTTTACATTTCTGGGGTCATCGACGCATTCACTTGATTTGACGCAGACACATTATTTTCTTTAGGTCGTTGCTGATTACAGACATCCAAGTTAGAAAGGAAAGGAAGGGAAATTGTCATTTAATCTAGTCTCAAGAGCCAGCTATTATATTTCATGTATTACTTGCAGTAATGTAAAACTTCTTTGTGTAACCTGCTTTTTATAGCATCATTTATCTGTCACAGCTGGAGCTAGAAGTGGCTGGCGTAGAAGAAGTAGTAGAGAACGCGTCGGACAGCGACGTGGACGTGGACGACAGCGGCGCGCTGGCGGCCGCGCCCGCGCTGTCGTCGGCGCAGCTGCTCATGCAGGCCACGCAGGCCGCGCCCGCCAGCAAGCCGCCCGCGCAGCCGACCAAGCCTAAAGCTAAACTAGTTGCCACGCCACCGCCCAAACCTAAACCAAGCGTCACACCCAAAGCCACCCCATTCGCGAAAGGACCCGCCAAGCAATCCGTACTAATGGCTCAATCAGCTAAACAAGCAAACCTACTCGCGCAAGCAGTCAGACAAAGTAATGTACAATCGAAACAGACCACAGTCATCCAACCAGTCAAAACATCAGTCCCGCAGTCTCCGAAACAAACCAATGTCACGCCTCAAGCTACAAAACCTAGCTTAACGCCGACGTCGAAACAAGGAACTGTGATAACTCAAGTGATTAAACCACCGACGATTGTGAAGCAAGCGGCTGGTCAGGCGAAACAAGTCAGTCAGACGATACCGACGGCTCAGTCGCCGAAACAGACTCAGCCGCAACAGACTAAACAAATTATTGTGAACCAAAGTGGAAGTCTTGCAACACAGTTGTCAAAGTCGTTACCTTCAGTTGTGGCAACGCCCCATAAGTCACCTCTCATCAAACAAAGGCCTTTACAGAAAGTTGAAGGGTCACAATCTCAGGTAAATATGAACCTTTTTGATAGATTATGATCTTACATATTCTAATTCTGCAAACAAAATAAGCTATTTTTTGTTTTTAGATAATAACAAGCAATGTTGTGAATCCACCAAGTTTGCAATCGACGACTGGGATTCAACCATCTAGTACTAATACAGTACAAGTGTTGCAGAGCAAGGTATCACTTCTCTATCCATTCCTTTTTTTATTTTATTTATTTATTATACTCTTTATTCTACACCATTACATATTACACAAAAATAATTCTTCTTACTTTTCATTGTCTCTTAAATTTCACCCTGGAGCATTCTTATGAAAAAGGATTTAATCAAAAATATTTTTACAGGGAACTCAAGGTACGCGGTCACTATTGATCCGACCAAGTCCAGTGCAAACAACTGTAACGGCTGTAGTGTCCACACCTTCGACTCAGGTACGTTCTAAACAGTGAACATTTTAACACAAAAAGTTGCGGCTTACTAGTCTATTCGCGTTAAGAAAATAGTGACTTTTCAGTGCAACTGATAGTAAAGGTGTAAAATACTAAAATAAAAAATAAGCCATTAATATTAAAGCAAACTTTTTAGTACATGGTAGCTTTAAATATTAATTTAAATAATTATTTAGAATTTTTAGTTTTATTTTTATAAAAGTAAAAATTCTGACGATGAGTGAAGGTGAAATATTAATGTTTAAAACTGATATGAGTCACGTCAGTACTGTATAAAGAGCTTACTTCAACTGGTCATTCTGGACAAAGTTTTCTAATTTACTATGTTCTAAATGATCAAAGGGCATGGCTAAGCGGAATGACAAAGATAAGTCACTATTTTCTTAACGTGAATAATATACTATAAATACGAACTACGTTTTTTTCTTTCTGTACTTGTGACTTTGTTGTCTCACTTATTTATCATAAAAAAATTGTGTGGTAACTTCACAACACATCTACTGCAGAATTTTTGACATGACTTTATTACGTAGCTGTAAGTGCTATTTTCGTATTTTACACCAGCAAAAGGAAAGGAAATAAAATAAGTAATAAATTTCTAAAGTAGTACGGTGCCTTATCGTTTGAATCAATAATATTTTCAACGCAATCAAATTTAAATAAAGAAAATTTATGTGTCTTAGGCAACACCTACGACGAGGCGTGGCGTAGTCAGGGTACTAAGTCCGGCGACTCCAGCATCAGGAAAATCATTAATATCACCGCGAGCGCTAATGCAGCAAGGTAATATAACTTTATATATTCTCAAATTAACTATTACCAAGAAGGTTGCGGTCTTCGATTATAATTTAGGTGTCTTCAAGGCAAGAGTGAATGGGCTCTGTGCCTCACCATCAACAATTGCATCACTGCTTACCATTAGGTGGGATCGCGGTCAAGCCCTAGTTTATACCAATTAAACAAAACACGCATGTCGAGCAATGGGTAGCTCCGCCCAGAACGGGAGATGTCATTGGATGATTTCCTACTTAAAAAAAAAGTAAAATATTGTGTTTTACGAAAAAAAAATAAAAAAAAATTTAATCGTTATTCTCAGGTACACCTGCAACGAAGAAGAGGCCTGCAGTACCCACTACTGCGTCTGTCACAACTATTGCACAGGTAATCAAGAGAGTTAATCTATACTCCGTTTGTAATCGTTATAAACGTGCGAGAAGTATCTTCTCCTAGACATAGCGTGAGTTTTCGCAACCCTGGGTGGACTGAAAATTCTATGTTTTATGATCGTGGCTACCACGAACGATGCCGTAAACAATATGGATGTTTTCTGGATACAAAAATAATTATTTTATTCTGGTTGTCAGATTATTAATAAACATTGGATATGTACCTATTTTATCAATAAAAATGTATGAAGATGCGCATCACAGTTGTCATCCGCATCAAAGTTGATAAGTTACCTGCAAATTTAGTCCAGTCAAAATAGACTAAATTATGATTCAAGTTTGCATTAATTCCCAACAAGCTGGATTTTTGTGCAGGTCTTGGATGCGTCATTACAAATGACATGTCAAAAGTCCCCATCGATCTCGCTTGTGCGTTGTTTTTTATTTGAGGTCAAAGGTCACAAATTTGCGTTTTTTGCGTATATTACTGAAACAATGAGAGCTACCGAAAAATGGTTCAGACAAAGTTTGTAGATGGTAAAATTGTCTACAAAAAGGATCTAACACTTTTTTTTCTACGGTGCACTGTTCTCAAATTATGATTATTTTAAACATAGAAAATACGAATATGCACTCATACTAAGGGTTTAAAGGTTCGATGAGTATTTGAAGGACAAAACATCTGTAACGATACATAAGCAGTGTCGTAAAGCATACACCCGGAAGAGCAGCATCGCTGCAGCTAAAAGACAGCGTGGGGCGGAGATAGCTACCACATCTGGGATTAGTCCTCCTAGATTTTGAGGTAGTGAATCGTGTTTTTGTTTCAAGAAATACTGTTTGTTCTGTGTCAATGAAGCAGATAAAACGGCTGAAATTAAAAAAAAAGCGCAGCATCTTCGACGAAGTGTGTCTCAAGTTTCAACCTTTGACTTCAAGAAAACCATCTTGAAGGAAGCTCAGTCTGGTTTTGATGAGCTTGCAAGTAGTGTCATTGCCCGCATTCAATATGAATATGACTTCGTTGCTGCTGAGGCTAACCGTACCACAGTGATTGTTACACTAAAATACGACTTTCCTGCGGTCTAAAGTCACGATATCTCGAAAACGATGCTTCGTAGAAGAAAAGTGCGAAGATCTTTTTTGTAGACAATTTTACGATCTACAAACTTTGTTTGAACCATTCTTCGATAGCTCTCGTATTTTCAGAGATATACGCAAAAAACGCAAATTTCTGACCTTTGACCTCGAATAAAAAACAACGCACAAGCGGGATCGATGGGGACTTTTGACATATCATTTGTAATGACGTACTCAAGGCCTGCACAAAAATCCAGCTTGTTGGGAATTAATGCAAACTTGAATGTCTATTTTGACTGGACTAATTGTGCCCTCTGATAAGTACGAGTAGGTAAAAAGGTTTACTAAAGCCTTGCTGTCTTTATCCTTCGTTTACGTGGCAAAAAAAAGAAGTAATATTTTTTTGTAAATCTGTTTGTATGCAAATAAGCCTATATTGACCAAGAACAAGCATGTTGCATTACAGAGTACGGCGGGCGCGACGGCAGTAGTGAGCAGCGTGCCCACGGTGGTGACGTCATCGGTGTCGACGCGCACGGTGCAGCTGGCGGGCGGGCGCACCGTGCAGCTCGCCAACACCGTGCACCTGCCCAGCAGCGCCGTGCAGCTCGCCTCCGGACACACGCTGCAGCTGTCCTCGCTGCAGCTGCCCACCCACAGCGTGCGCCTGCCCAGCGGACAGACCGTGCAGCTAGCCAACCCGCAAGCCGTCCGTGTCTCCAATGCCACAGTCAAGTCCCCCAGTCCACGCGCACAACAAACCACCCCTACAATCAAAACAACACAACCCTTACACATACCCGTTTCAACAGTACAGCTAGCAGGACAAACTGTTCAAATCGCCGGACAAACTGTTCAATTAGCAGGACAAAGTGTACAATTAACTGGCCACACGGTCAAGTTACCCAGCGGACAAAGTGTTCAAGTAGCTAGCCAAAGTGTGTTACCATCTCAAAGTGTTCAACTACCGAGCGGTCAAACCGTCCAGTTAGCCAGTGGCAATATGCAAACAGTACAGTTAAGTGGATCTAATGTTCAATTATCAGGGCAAAGTGTTCAAATGCCGAGTGGTCAGACTGTTCAATTAGGCGGCCAAACAGTGCAATTAGGTGGGCAAACGGTTCAGTTAGCAGGTCAGGCAGTTCAGTTACCGAGTGGGCAGACGCTGCAGTTGTCTAGTGGGCAAACTGTGCAGCTGTCGAGTGGGCAGACGTTGCAGTTGGCGAGTGGGCAGACAGTGCAGCTCGCTAACCAGACGCCGAAGTCGTTATCGCAAGTAGTGCGCAGTCAGGCGGGCGACAAGCCGACTACTGCGCAACCGATAGTGGCGAAGCTGTTGACCAATGCACAGGTAAGTGAATTTTGTTTACAACACTTTTCTTTTATTTTCGATTATCGAAGTGTTGTCATATAGCCGCTTACGAATTTGGCCACATGGGAGTGCTGAAATTAATCTTATCATTACGATAACAGTTACGAAGTATCTACACAATTAATTATTTGGATTACTATAGACAAGGTTGAAGAAATGTGAAAGTAATTAAACATGGTTTATAAGTGATAATGTAATTAATAACTATAACAAGTAAAATATATGCAAGATACTACAGTCTTTAACTATTATAAATACAAAATATTTTTGATAACTATATTTTCTTAGCAGTTTGTTTTAGATACTACCATATGATGAAAAGTTATGAGAAAACTTGTACTAAATAGATTAAAATAGACGTAATTAGTACGCTTGGGCTGACATGACTTTAAGGGGGATGTTTCAGGTCAGCCTGCGAAATTCAAATTTTCTTACGTTTTTTGCATTTTGCAAGCTAGTGGTAGGTTATATGAAGTTAAAAATACTTGAGCGACTGTAAAACGTAACTAGTTATATAATTATAACCATAAAAATCATCAGTACAAGCCTCCAAGCTCGCTTAGTTGCAGGAACATCTTTGACCTCGAAAAAATCGTTCCGTCACTTAGGTGAGCTTGGAGACTTGTATTGATGATTTTTATGGTTATAATTGTATAACTAGTTATGTTTTACAGTCGCTAAAGTATTTTTAACTTCATACAACCTACCAAAGTCTTGCAAAATGTAAAAAACGTAAGAAAATTTGAATTTCGCGGGCTGACCTGAAGCATTCACCTTAACAGAATGTTTTTAAGTCGTAGTTATTATTTTAAACAAACCACATTAGTGAATTCCCATAAGAAGCGTTGAGTACTTAAGTGGCAGTGGGCGGGGCACATAGAATAGATGATTGATGTAGACGAAAGGTTCTGGAGTGGGGAACACATACCGGAAGAGTCTTTGAGGGACCTTGTTGGACAAGGTGGAACGAGGACCACAGGACCAGCCGTTATGGTGACGCTTGGACGAGGCCTATGTCCAGTAGTGGACGTCTTTCGACTGAAATGATGATGATAATCTAATTAGAAATGGCGTAGAGTAAGAAGAATCCATTTGTATAACCGGCGGCACGTAACTTGGCAAGAGTCGTTAGTTGCGCAGAAATCGTTTTGTAGATCTATTTGGTGGTCTAGCGGGACGCGGGGTATGAGGTAACGCCGATCCGGCGTGCGATTGGTGCAGTATTATAATAGTAGTCTATGATTGGTGCGTTAGTCGACTTTTGCCTCCGCACTGCGTTACGTCTAGTTCGCTCATTTGCTTTTTTGAGCACCATGCGCGAAATTACCCCCACTACGTCAATTTCTTCCCAACTTATTTGCCGGGTACTGTAGGCGACTACTTTTATTGTATTGTGCTTAGGGTCAGATGCTGTCGCTGGAGGGCATGGTGGGCGGCGCGCGCACGCTGCAGGTGTCGGGCGTGCGGCCGCGCCAGGCCGTGCGCGTGCTGTCGCCCGCCACGCGCCTCGCGCGCCCGCTGCTGCTCACGTCTGCCAAGCCGCTGCACAATATCATATTACAGGTAACTTACTACTTATTATGCTTACTACTTAGTACTAGTAACTATTACTACTACTAGTAACTATTTATAATGGGAAGGAGAAATCCAAACTGAAGGCTTAAAAGAAAAATAAGATTCTATTTTTTGCACAACCAATACTTTTGAAAACATGTTTAAGTTGGAACAAATCTGTACTACTAAATATATTTGTTTTAACAACATGCTTCACTGAAAAGGGAACAACCTTCAATCAGACGGATGTTATATTTGGTTTGACCTGAGAGATTAATTCATAGTATGTGACGTGTGAGATGTTGTTTCACATGCAATCCCTTGCAAATAAATGTTTTGAAATTGGATTCTGGAAGTTAAATAAGCAGTCGCGTTTTAGATGAATCTAAAAGACTGGTATTCTGGTGTATCTGGTTACAGAAACCAAAACTTTTACCAAAAGTTTTTTTTTGGGCGGGGAAGTCTCTAAATACTTCTCCCACTCTGGTTAGTGGAGTGTTAGACATTTACTGACTAAGTCCCAGCTGTGTTCCTTCAGATACACTTTACTTTCCAGGGCTATGTTAACACTTTCGAACAATTCCGTTGGTTGGGAAAAAAGGCAGATTTATTGACTGAGAATTCGAATTCCCATGAACCAAGAACATTTTAGTTATTCTGCCAATATTTATTTGTTTGCCTTATTTGAAAGTATGTAATATTCCTTTTTAAAATATTATTTCATTTACTTTTTCAGCAAAGCGACGGCAATACGATCAGGGTAACATCTAGCGGAGCCGCGCCATCATCACAGACTTTAGTTTTAAGTAATCTTGGTGAGTATTACAAATACAAAAACTATTTGGATCTTGAGCACTTACTTCCACTTGTGCAGAAGTGAAATATTGGGTCTCTTTAGTGGTATGTTGTGAGACGCGGGGGCGAGGTGACATTTCTGAATTTTTAATTCTTTATTGTACCCAAAAACATAACATACTATCTATGTCACCATGGTATAGTTCATGTACAAAGGCGAGCGATGAATTTAGCTCTCCAGTTGAATTTGATTAGAATTAAATTATTTTTATCTTGTTCTTAGGTGCTCAAACTGTGACTACATCGACAACATCAGCGCCCGTTTTAAAATTACAACAGGTATGATGACAATACATATTTACTCCAAGAAGTGACATCACTCACATTTTAATTTTCTTTTTTATAAATTCCATCCACAATAAGTTATCTTCATATATTGTTTGTTTATCATTATTTTAGGTGAATCCAATACAACAAGTAAAACTCGCGCAAGGAATTAAAATACAACAGGTGAATTTTGACAGATTGCATGGTTTGACAAATGCTTCAGAATGAATTGTAGTTCAAGATATGCATGAATCTAATAGTGGATACAGACTGCACAGATGCGCAAACTGGCTGCCTCACAGAGGAATGAGACACATACAAGACCACTACTAGAATCTTGTGCTCACAGCACATCGTGGCATAAATATTATTAGTAACTTAGTTTCGGAGTTCATAACTCCCTTGTCTAAAGCACTGTACAAAATAAAATAAGGAGCAGAGACTAAACTATTTTGCTAGCTAGACTAGACCAATCGGAATAGATATATTATACAATTATACAAATCTTGGTCGAAACTCAGCAACCCTCAGTCAAAACATTGCTACGGTTTTGTGAGGCTTAGTTTATAATTTTACTAACCATTTTGGAATCAAAAGATCTCTCTGTTTCTAAACTCCCGTGCTTAATCGTCCTGAATATATGGCTATACCTTGCAGTGAAAGTGTAGTCGGTGCAAACTGCACGCAAAATACATACAGTTGATTTGCTATGTGTCTGTCTGTATACACCAAAGAGAGTTGATTGCATGTGAGACTGGAAGCGACGGACGACGGTTCTAATCACTATAACACAATAACAGTATTTTTTTAATATTTTCTTCACTGGTCGAATATTTTGCTTTATTTATTTAACAAGCACTTCTTACATAAACCTAGTAATAACGTAGATTATAAGGTGGCAGTCAATATCTAGATAATAATTATCTAAGATTTTTTTACTGCATAATTAGGTCCCTATTGGTTTTATAACATCATAAATATTTGACATAATCAGCTTTGTAAAAGCTTTTGTAATATTAAAAATATTAATGATTTCAGTGAGCTGCAAAACGAATTGTAGGCACAGGGTTTTGTAAGGTTAAATCTATATCTTTAATAGTGAGACAGTTCCTATTTTTGGACAAAGTATTTCTATCAGAATGTTTGGCACCACATCTCTTTGTACTGCTGCTTTTATTGGTCAATGTGTCATGAACACTTCCAAATGTATGCGCCAAAATTTCTCTTTCTCGAAACGAATTCATTTTTCTTGACACTGGGCCATTCTTGCTAAAGTCCACGAGACTCATTTATTCCTCTCTGAAGGAGTTATTGCCCATATTAACATTCGCCTTTGTAGTCAATTTTTTAACCACTACTAAGTCAATAAACTAAAGTATTTAATTTCATCTTTTTGCGGTCGATTAAAGGTAGCATTCGATGCTTAGAGAACGCGGCCGACCGCGCAACCCACTGCTTAGTATGGCACCGGTCGTGCGACGCGGTAGCCTGGTTTGTTTAGTACTCCATACAAATGCATACTAAGCAGGGGGTCGTAGGACCCGCGCGTCGCGGTTGCTAAGAACCGATTACTACCTTTAACTAAAAGTAAATGTACAGTTTTGCTTTATTTTTGCTCTGTGTTTCCAGGCTGTGACAAGTGCATCAGCGCCGACATCTAGCGGCGTCCGCAGCGTACTGATGGACGGGCAGCAACTGAAGCTGGTGGGGGGCCGCCACGTGCTCGCCCGGATACTGCGGCCCGCGCACCCGCCGCAATAACTGCCATGTCTTTGTAATTATAAACATATTATTCAATTTCTTCTCTCAACATTGACATTCGAAAAACCTAAGATACGCTTCAGCAACTAAAAAGTTCTGTAATCACAATTGTGGCCTCATTTCTTTGTATTGTAAATTATGAACTGTTATATTAATAAGGAGCGCTAATATTGTTCAAAGACAACTTTATCTTATCCTATTCTGTATTGTAAACAAACACTTTGTGTTAGTTGAATTTTTTGAAGGTGGGAAATCATCAAAATGACTTCTCCCGTTCTAGGTGGAGTGTTAGACTTCTACTGTCTAAAAACTCACTCCTATTCCTTCTTTGCCTTCATTTCAAGGTCCCGGGGTTGTCTTTCATTCAACCCAGGGACCCCAGTAACCCTCGACCCTGTTCAGCCCCCTGGCTGACATCTCTTTGAGGCTCGCGTGGTACAATACGCGCCGGATTGTTACCGGACGTCCGGACGGCGAGCTACCTATTGCTCACACCACGTGATGGTTGGTTAACGTTTCATTTTGTGTTTATCACATCAAAATCGCGAGCAATTTGTTGCGTTTTGGATCACGTGAATCTTAGGTTTTTTGAATCAATGTTTCGCAACATATTCTCGAGAATTGTTCAGCTGTAGCTAACATAGAGAACGTTAATGTTAATACTTACGCCTCTTACAAAATATAATTTTGTTTTGTACTTCTAGAAACAAAATTGATTTATTTTAATTTCCTTATGAAGGTAATATTTGTACAAATCTAGTATGGTGGACTTGGTTGTAAAGTTTTTAAGTTCAGAATATTTTTTATATAAAAGCGATTCGACTATTAACAATTCGTTTATTTATTTATGAACTGAATAAGAAGTACTTGTATTCGAGACTTTTAAACTGAACTAAGGAAGATAGGTTCTAATATTATGATGTAAATAAAAACCAATTATTAATAATTAGGTGTTAAAGGGGACACTAATGATTTAATTATATTCTTGTTATGATTATGTTAATTTATTATTTGTATATAGAGGACAAGAAAGCTAACAGTTAGCCTGGTACGACTTGACAGTATATGAGATATTATATTGAGGTAATAAGAAAATCTTGGTTTATTTAACTAAACATATGTATACCCTGTATGGTAGGTATGGTCTTACTGAGTGGGTATTCTATACCCGTAAACATTATCCATATTGAAATAATGTTGTTTCAAGATCTTATGTATTTTCTTATTTAATATGTTGTTATGATTATTTTATTGTTCGTTTTGTAAATAGTGGGTCTGATCCCCTTTAATTATTGTGACATATAAGTCAATTGCTCTAACGAGTAAAACTTGTTTATAGTATTTTAAAGGCAATTTAAAATGTATGCTATAGTTTGTAATATTAAATATTAGGTTCTTATTGCACAGTTTTTCACTGTTAGATAAATAAAAATATGTATAAATAATTTTTCATGTTTTATTCATAAGACCCTCATTAAACTGGGTTTTTATTTCATATTTCTGTTTCTAACTTCAAGCGAATAGCAGATTTATGTAATAAAACAGTAGGCGACCTCTACATATTATCATATGAATCATAGATTTTGGAAGGATGCACAATGCATGGTTACTAAGTGAATAGAATAACAAACATTTGCGCTTTTGTAATAGTTTTATTGCTATCTTGAAGTACCTATTCGAAGGAATCAAAAGCAACAATATTAGTTGCTTGCCAAAACTTAGTCGGCGTAGTAATGTTGTATATGTCGTGGTCAGATCGTAGAATGGAGCACTTCATGAAATGGCCAACTGAAACTGGCCAGAATATTTAAACGTTAATGTTTAATGATAATTGTCCATCCACGTTTGGCCGTTTTATTAATGTAGGATTTCTGTGCATCAAAAATCTTGTTCTTCACTAAAAATACTTATTATATACCAAATTAGACTTTTTTAGTTTTTACCATTATTAAGGGGGGGGACTTGGGACTTAGACTCGGACAGGTTAGATTAGAAAAGGATGGCGGCCTCTAGTTAGCAAGCGAAGCGTGCGCACGCAGACACCGCCATAGTTTTCGTGTTTTTTTACCCACCCAGGAAAGCCTATTTTGGCAACTATTTTTGAAAAACATATTTTGTAGTAGAGAACAGGAATACATTGAAGAACAGTGGACTATACCGGTAAACCACGTAATTATTTTACGATATGATCAGCTATGTTTGACCATATTATAAATAGTCATGCTGAAATAGTACAATTTCATGAAATGGTCACATCATGAAGTGATCAATTCTAAGTTCTGGCCACGACATATTACAATATGTGCACAAATGGCATGTATTGTAAGTAGGTATATCACATAACAGGTTTAGAACTAGGATAAAAAAATACCAAAGTCGGGTGGGAAAACATAATTTATTTCATTACTTATGTACATGGTGTGTTCTCAGCAAATACAAAATAATCACACTGCTCGAGGCATTCATAAAACTAATTCTAACACAAAGCTAATCAAAATAAATACTATTGATACGTTACTGTGCGATGTTACTTTGCATGATACAAAATGTTAGCATGAATATAATGATCCACATGTTAATATAGAGGTAATTAATTATATCCAAACTTTGCCTTAACACGACTCCTTGCGCACGACACGATTCCATAAATACAAATCGCATCGCACGCAAGAGACTAACAATTCCTTCTACAGGGGAAACGACAATATTCAAAGATACTACGGAGGTATCACATTTTAATTTCTAACTAACATTTCTCCCCTCTCTCCTCTCACATATGATTGTACAGTCATATTACATACCTAACATTGAATTACATAATACGCATAAGTGCTTATATTTTCTTAACACACAAAGTTACACATACATTGAAAGTAATAGTGCCGTTATAAAATAACTTTGTAACAGATTACACGTCTTTCAAATAAAACTTACTAATCCTAAAAAACTCAATCATATATCAGTCTTATAACTATGTTTTAAAATTATATAAATACTTAATTGAGATGTAAGTTAGATAATTGAAATGTATAGTAATAAAAGAGCGACGTTGAAACACAGACAAACGTTACACCGAGATTGATATTATTTCATCTTATCCTAACAGGCTACACAAAAAATAAACGAGTATGCTTATTATGTAGATTTATAAGTACCACAGGTTTAGTTAATACTGACGAGTCATACAATCGAAACTTTCAGAGATATGATATACATAGCACGAGGTCGAGATGACCAACAAGACGCCGCTATGTGCTGTGACAAGTGCGCTGACTGTACGCGGCGGATACAGCTCCTGATAGCGTGAGTAACACCGAGCCGACTGGCCGAGCCCGCACGTTACAACGCATCTACATTTATTAATATGAATGAACAGAAGCCTCGAATGCCACCACTTTATAGTTAGGTTCTAGCAAGCTCATAAGTACACTATCAATATCTAATTGTCATGTTTTATTACGCCGAATGGCATTTGTGAGTCACAGGGAAATGGCAAAGTTAGTTATTGGATCACGTCGCCACCAACTATTAATAACTTACACGAGCACTCGAAGCTCGGAGGTCCCCTCCACGTATTGACGTGACATGAAAATGTATTCGCTATTTAATGGTGCCTTACCAAACAGATGAATAATAAAATAACCTGGTTCAGCCATCCCCCTGCGACCTACGTATCTACGAAGTAATTTTTGTAACAAAAATATTTTAGCAATTTTGGCATTTGACCGTACGTCCCTAATTTACAATCGAATATCTAGTGCGATTACAAAATATACTTACATATTATATCGTATCTCTGAACATGGAACCACATCCCGGCCTTCGCTGGTACGAGACCAACCGAATCGTACATTATATACAAACAATAGGCACTGAAAGTCTGAAATATGATCGGTGTGTAAGAAGACGAACACAGACAGGTCTTCTAATGCGAGTCCGAGAATCTACACTATGGCGGCTAAATCATTACAAAGTGCGTGGAATGCCTGATGTACAATTGAGGTGACAAGGACGCGTGCACGTTACTACAGCGCTGCCGCTGCAATCACTGCTCATTACAATGTCTATTAGTACACACAAGCAAAATTGAGTACTCTTAAGTGCAACATTTACGTTATACAATTTATATTCATTATAATTTAGTTAAAAATCAGTTAAATATAAACACAATAGGTCATTAGTCATTCACGTGAAGGCGTCGCGCTTACAACAGTTTCAGTGATTGTGACAGGCTGGCAGGTGCCACAACTTGACCTAATGGTGGCTTGTGTTTATGAATGATTGAGTGGTCGCGATGCCGACGCTGTTGCTCCATAGTTGACGCTCTAGCATAGCGATTAGCGTTAACTAGTAATCCTTTATACGTATAAATATATATTCTATTAATATTTAAATAAAAGTATTTTGATGTAGAAGTAGACGAGTGTTAAAGTATGTCGATATCGATATGTACCCGAGTTGTACACGAGGCATCCTGCCGACGGGCGGCGTGTGCTAACAAGCGGAGGCGAGGACGCTCACTCGTCGCCGTCGCCGTCCTCGGCGTTCTCAGCCGTCAACAGGTTGGTGTTGTCGTCGGCCTGCAGGTCGGCGGTTAACTGCTGGAACAAGTGCTACGGTTAAGTACCAACATATGTACAGTGACGTAGACGACGTGGGCGTATTGTAGAATTGGCCACTTCAAAGGTTTGAGGTGGCCATTTCTTAATGTGACCGACGTTAGGTAAGGTTTGAGGTGGTAATTTCATAATGTGGCCGAGGTTTTGTTAGGTTTGTGCGGACTATTTCAAAATGTGGCCGAGGTTAGGTAAGGTTTGAGGGGGCCATTTCATGAAGTGGTCAACCATTGTGATGTTACATGTGTTACACAATGGTTGACCACTAATGTTGTTGCATGAAATGGCTAATTCAACGATTCTTCTACGGCGTTTAGATCAAAGCTACAAATACTACTTAGATATTTATTTGTATACATTTATATTAGCATGTAGGCAGTAAAACTAATTGCTTCACCACTTTCAATACTAATTTCCATCTATTAAGCGAGGTACCGAGCATACTTAAAGATTACACTAATTTACGAAATAGTGATAGGTAAGTAACCTGATGTTCCATTCTAATGAGGTTTTTTTATTGGAACATTTAAAGAACACACTAAAAGCGGTTCATTAAGACTCATTCAGAAGCTGTAACCGTCTAGATAGTAGATAATGAAATTACTTCACGGTAATTCGATACGATGCTTGTTTTGTCTATCCAGCTGCAATTAGCCACTCACTTTTATTAGGATTTCTTTTAGAACAAAAACTATCGATAGGTATTATGTGTATTAAAAACAGTTCTTTCTGAAATTAGATTGGTACAGACACGGAAATGAATTTGCTGATTGGTATCATTTGATGATTTGGTGTCACAAACATAATATCAAGAAATCACAAGGTCTATTTATTCTTGTGCCGTAAGATAGTTTTATTTTAACCGAAGTGAAGTTACAATTTCGAGAGATTTGGCGTCAAAGGCGGTATATAAATATGCGAATACCTACATTTTTTTCTGAGTTTACCTAGATACACCTACAGTTATTAAAAGGTTGGTGTATAAGACTACATTATATACATTTCAGCAATCTATTTGTCTCCAGACAGAATGATGTCCATAAGCGGAGATATGTATAGGTTTGTCCATGTACTATTATGATCAGTGTGTGTTATGTGTTGTGTGCGTGTCTGACTTATGTTATGTGTGTCAGTGTTGTGTTGAAAAAGCAATATCTAGGTGTCTGCACATACCCCAAGCTTGGAGGAGGCGATCAGTGAGCGTTTGCGCCGACGCACCGCTAGGGCCAGCAGCAGCACCAGCGCGATGGACGACAGGGCCGCCACCAGCAGAGGCAGCAGCAGGTTGTCGCCCGGGGAGTAACCCTGGAAGAGGACAGAAGGTAAGTTTGCATGCCAGATTCATGAGGGCACCACGTGGTAGTACTAAGACGTCAGCCGACGTCTTGCTTCTGGGGACATGATTCGGAATTCCGAAAGGTAAACTCGGTGTCCCCAAATCGAAGGCAACGAAGGTACGGAGTGGGTTTTAGTCAGTAAAAGTCTGACATGGGCTCCCGCTCCGTCCAAGAGTGGGAAAAGTCATTCTGATGATTTCCCACTTGGTAAAAAAAGCCGAAATCTTAGTGCTGCTACCGGTACCGGGCTTCAGGTATAATTTTATAATAAGCTCTTATGTTTTCCGACCTAAGTTAAATTTACGTCGTCGTAACTTCGTAAGTCATGTTTTGAACGTGAAAAAGCTCTTGCCTTAGTGGCGTCAACTTAGCAGAAACTCGTCTTTGGTGGTTATTAAATTCGCTTTTAGAAAGATCACCGGGAGACTACGTAAATGACCAGGCGTCAGCGCCTATCGACGTAAATGTAACAAGAAATTATTCCTGTGTAAACCTAATGCCAGATAGCCAACCTTCCCCAACTCCTAAAAAATCTAAAGCAACACGACGTTATTATTTAAGCTAACTTTCGATTTTATTGATACAAGGAATGCGAATTTGCATATTTCTCCTTAAAAAATCTCTTCGTGCTCGCCTAAGTCATAAGAGGAAGTTTTGTGCAACATTTCATGTTCTTAGTCTCAGTAGTTTCGACTGTCAATCAGTCAGTTTCTCCTTTTATAAGTACATGTATATGTAGATAAAGATATTAATAAGAACACGTGTATAGCTTGATGGGAAAGTGCAACTGTAGTTAAACGCTAATTGAACCCGTCAGCTTCCTTCCACAGTTTCTTATCTCCGGTAAGAGCATCAGGGTTCAAGACTTCCTCCGTTGACGACCCGTTTACCGGATAGCCAACCAACCATCGTCAGTTAAAAAGTAGGATTTCTTTATGGACCTTACACGTGTAATAGATAAAGCGTGGATAGATACTTATACACTTATCTATTTAACAACATACTCCAAATCTCCAAATCCAAATAGCATTACTATCTAGCTTCCAATGTGACACTGGCAGAAAAATTGAACCTGGCTAATTTGTCATAAAAACGGACACTTTGAAAACAGACTCTCGAATGAAACACACACTCATTATCGAAGACCCCGAAGAGGCTGAAGGTCTCGAACGACAAAGCCCCTAAGGCACTGGACTTCCAATAACATTAGTAGTATCTAACTTACAGAAAAATTGGGCGAAAACTCTAGTTCAAAGCCTACCTACATCATCATCGTTACTAAAGCCCTGAGGCTGTTTCCAATAAAATAAATGGTTAAACATGGCTTCTAAGTACCTACTCGTACATATAGATATGCAGGAATTGTACAAAATTACTTTAAAAAACTAGATTATGATTAGCTATCAATTATTGAAGTTTCATGGTCTATCTCTGAAGTTCTTCAACAAATTTAAATGGCCATCTGTCAAAAACACTAAGTGTAACCAAAGAAAGACTCGTCAAAATCGGTAACATTTAGAGAAGATATCTTCCTGCCTTTGTCCCAAGTAATAATATTACTTCGGGTTGGCGCAACAAGTTTTTTTCTTACATTCTGTCCTGTCACTCGTCAGGCTATCACAAACTCCCTTTCTTACATATCACTTCTCACACAATCCGTCCATCTTTTCTTTGGCCACCCTCTCTCTCTACAACCATCCACATGCACTTATGTATAACTTTTTAGTGACAGCCACTAGCGCCACTTTCAAACGTCCTCTACAATACTAATTTCTCATTTTATCTATCCTCGTCGAAGAAACCGCTCTAGATTAAAAAAATCAGTCGAATAGAAATGTTCCTTTTTTTCGGTTAGATTAGAAAGGAATCGGTTAGAATAGAAAGGAATTAGATGAAATTTAAATTATAAAACCTCGACAGTTATGAAACTTTAAAGCTTGTAATAAACCCCTTGTCCTTCGCTTTTTGCCAATTTTCCCAGTCCTGTAAGCATATGACATCCATATGTTTGTACTGTGTCGTAATAATTTATTTGTCATGAATGTCGTACTTATTAGGTCACGAGGATTACATTATGTACTGTAGCATGTATCTACACATGTGTTCGATCGAAGGCTTATGTTCGTTATCTCTCACAATGTAAGTAGGTACCTATCTGTATTATTCCCGAACGATAATTGTAAAAGGCAATTATTCTTCACAAGATTCGGAGAACCTGAGTCATCCGAATATTAAGAATTCACGGTTGCATAGATTTTGTAGCCTTCCTCCGTGAAACCACACACCTAATGGATTTGTGAAATGTTAAAACATGTAGTTTGGTCACTACTCACATCTTTATATCGATACTAGCTTTTGCCAGTGGCTTCGCCTGTTTGAAAATAGGGTTTTCCGTACAAACTTTGGACCCCCGTTTCATTCTCTTAGGTGTTGAATTTTGAAAAATCTTCTCTTACTGTCTGCCTACGTCATAAAAGGAAACTTTAGGCAAAATTTCACGCTCCTATTCCCAGTGGTTTTGGCTGTGCTTTGATATTTCAGTCAGTCAGTTTCTCATATACTCGTATAGATAAAAATAACTTCGCGTTTTCCCAAATGCAAGAGCGGACCCTCAATTCGCTGCTAAGAGTGTTCCATATTCATGGAATGAAGGGCGAGCTATGGCCACTTTTTGGGCAAGTATCCAACGCCTCTTTCTGTTAAAAAGACTTAGTACAATTTGCAAATTGGCAGTCACATTTGTGACCATACTATTTATTACTTGGTACATATTTTAGAAGAAACATCAAATCAACAGATTTGATTTTAATTTTATGATTTATTAACCTATCATTACACACCGCATTAATCATTTAATCGGCAATAGAGCTATATTAGCTTACAGCCTGCCTAGAATTTCTAGTACCTAATACGCTTTGATTGAAATTACGCCACACTACGACTATCAGCAAAACAAAGAGTCTGGTAGGGAATTCAACTGCTTAGGTACAGGGCTGCTGTAACTAGCCTTTTATACGCCCGGTGCCAACTTTTATAAATGCTCTCCTTTAAGAAGTTTTATTTTTATGTGATGCTTCAAACATACTACCCAGGACCTTTACCTCTGGTGGGTGCTTGGTAGGATCATGATAAGTAATAATAGGTAATGTATGCATCTCTACCCAAGTACCCATGCTATGAACTACCAAGCATGATCCAAAACTGCTCTGGCCCTGGATTGATAAATTATGATTTCTGCGCCCTATGTTTAGGATCCGCTGGCACTATCCGAGTTACGGATATGCTTTATAGTTATGTGAGGCATAAAAAGTAAACTTTACTAGAGAAGACATTATAAAATTAACATATCTTTACTGTATATCAGGTTCTGCCAGCGCTTCGCTTGCGTTGAAGGTTTCTCCATACAATGTTTAGACCTCAGTTTCATCCCTTTAGGAAAATCCTTTCTTAGTGCTCGCCTATGTCACAAAAAGAAAACTTGTGCAAAATTTTACGCTCCTAGTCACGGTACCTAGTTTCAGCTGTGCGTTAACATGTAGGTTCACCATCACATCGGTCAGTTTCTCCTTTTATAATAAGTATATAATACTCGCAGATCAGTTTCTGTCAGCAGTTTCGCCTGCGTCAAAGTCGAAGATTATCCCAAGCCTCGAGATAATCTTGGGATGTACACAAACTTGGGACCCAAGGGAACATACTCCGGAATAAAATAATATCCTTTATTACATTCCAAGACATGTCTTGTCGGAAACACGGGTAGACCATGGTTTAACAGTATTTCATTCATATCTGTCAGGAATAACACACATAAATAGAATACTTTCGCTTTTATCTAAATAATTAACTGTCTGACTGAGACATCAACGTAAAGCCCAAACTACTGGGACTAGGAACGTGACATTTTGCACAATATTCCCGTTTATGACGTAGTTGAACATAAATATTGGATTTTCCAAAATTCACCCTCTAAGGGGATGAAACGGGGGTCAAAATTTGTATTGAGAAATCAACTTTCACATTGGCGATGCCGCTGGCAGAAGCTAGTAATATTAGTAGGTATAATTGTCTTCTAATCTTTATATATTATTGCGTATATTTACATGCCTACAAATCTCGACGTATTTACATATGACGGAGCCTATGTGCTAATAGAAACAAAGGTCATCGCAAACGTGGAGTAGAATTTTGATGCACCAATGTGTTTTACCCGCCGTTCAGAGTGTAATGAACCAGGATCAATAAGTTGAAGCTCTCGGCTGTAGTTATGTCCGTCTGATTGAATCATTGTAGGTATCTATCTAAACGTTACGAAGGCTAAATTCCATTCACACATGGCTTTAAATTTTAATATGGTTTTAAGTGAAACCCTGAATTTGAATAAGTTTAAAATCTTACAAGGCATATAGTTGTGTAATGTTTTGATTTTAAGATTGGTACTAAAGTACTATTAATAGGTCAGGAAAATATAATTATCTAGGACACTTTACTAGGTATTTCATTCTATACCTTCGATGAACGACGTTCTTGGTCAAAATTAGTAGGAAATTGATTCCAAGTCTGCTTTCTCGAATTATCGATTCTTGACACTATAATCGACATTACGTTCAACTACAAAACGAACCTACTTACTGCAAGTTATCAGAATCGCATTACATAAGTACACAACACAATCCGCAATGGATTTCATAAATCAACTACATTTTCCATGTTCGCTTTCGTTAATTTACCAGCTGTTACCGAACGACTGTTATGTTTAGTCATTTAAAACACGCACTGGCGTTATGATTAAGTAATTAGGTAGGTAAACATTACGTTAGTTAATAGTGCAGTGCATACCGTCCATTGGAAGTAAGATGACGTGTCGACGAAGGGCCAGCGTGCTCCGTACCAGCCGGCGTCGCCAGCCTTCGACACCGTCACCTCGTCCGAGTCCGTGCCCGGAGCCGCGTAGTCAGGCTTCAGAGGTGGCAAAGAAAACACTTCATCTACTTCAAGAGACTCTTTAAATTCGTCATCGTCATCCACAGACAGCATCGTATCTTTCAAATCTCTTAATTTAGAATTTTCACTCGTAGTGGAAAGCTCTGTCGTTACTGCAGTCCTCGTTGTAGTAGCTTTCGTAGTGATCAAAACGTCATCGAAGCCTTTTGTGGCGAATACTGACTTCTCTGAGGGAACTTGTGTTCGTGAGTAGTATCGAAGAACGCTGCGTAACGTGATTGGTTCCGGAGTAACTGTCGCTCGGATTATAATGTCTTTCTCCCATTTGACTGATGCATCGTTATTGTTACTGGATGCAGTGCCAATAAGGGGAATTACGTTATCTTCTGTTGGAATAGGCGGAATAACTGTGGAGGTGGTGGAGCTCTTCCACGAGCGTAGCGCTGGCATCGTCCACGGAGGCGTAGTCGCCCTGTCGCCGGTCACTGTCGGTGGCACAGTCGACGGGGTGGTCGAGGGCGATGTCGAAGGAGTACTTGTTTCGAACTTGACCTGACCTAGGGTTAGCACGACTTCTGGGAACATCTTCAACTCTTTTTTCCTAGACTTCACCATCTCACGTGCCGCGGATGCCATCGGTGCAGGGGTGATGAGTACTTCTTGCTGGCCTTGCTGATTCCTTGCATCAATAATATAAAGTGGGACGAGAGTTAGCACGAGCGTAGCTGCCATACTGGATATTATCCATAAGGCATATTTCAAGTCTGATTTCCTGCGAGTCCGTCGCACGTGAATGGAGGGGCTGTAGTCCCGGCCCTTGCCCTTCAGGCCGCTGTTGCTCAGCACCTCCTCGGTCTGCGGGAGGATGGTGTACTGGAGGCTGTTCTCGCCGTGTCGCACTGTCTTGTACATTTTTCTGTTGCTCCTACTTAGTTATCACAAAAGGAAACACTACGTTAACGTTTTCTATTCACACTAAATCTTATCACATGCTCGTATTTTCACAATGCTGAGAGGGATCCGCGGTGCTCGCGTGTCTCAGTGTTGCGAGTCATCAACGTGAAGAGTCGGTGCGAGACATCGCGGCCACTCGCGCTTTGTGCAGCGTCGCGGCGGCTCGGCGGCGCCGCCGGCCGCAGCGCGCACGCGCCACAACATTGAGCGGCTGCGCGTCCCCTGTCCGCGGCGCGCGGCGCTCCACGGCCCCGAGCTTTTGAGGTTATATGACTTAGAAGCCGGCTCCTATTTTACATCACGCCGCACGACAATAACAATAACATTACAAACTCTTCAAGTAGGTATCTACCTCGCCTCATTAGCGACGATGAGCTTCAGCGACTTTTTAACACTCGCTCCTGAATAAAGTACCTAACTTCTTTTGTGTGCGTCGAATTGCTGCTGTTGAATGAAACGGAAAATTTATTTCGGGTCCACTTCGCTAATGTAATCGAAAGCCAATACTTACAGCCTGCCGAGTAAATCTAGCGTGGTTAAATTAAACTTGATTTGTACCAAACATTTACGTAGCTATTCCGGATTGAACGCTAGCAAGTATTTTCTCGTAGTATGGTTTTGTAGAACATTTGGTTCGACTCCAAATTGCAGCCCTCTGTTAAAAATTATGAGTTACGATCACTCACGATGTTACTTTTTCCCAATAACGAGTGCATGATTCAGTTTCGGTTTCGGGCAACTTCCATCCATTTAGTTTTTTGCGCGCATTGATCGAATGAAATGACGGATAATTTATCATGTGAATACAAGCGGGTTTGGCATCGGCTCACTACCCAATACTTACTGCCGCATTGGTGTTCAGATCATTTCGTCGATAAAGCTCATACTTTGTTGCCACTGTCATGTGCATGTAAATTCCGAAAGAAAAATAATTACCATACGAAAAAGAGAGGTAGAGTCATGGAAGCGATGAACTTAAAAACGTTACTTCCCTCTAAGATATAGCCACATCAAGTTGTAATCAATCCTGGGTTTGTTAAGCTGTATCCAGACAATTCATTTTAACCTTGGCTAGGATGGAATTATAGGCAGTTCTTCGCTTCACCTTCTCAAAACGCAAACTACCATTTCGCGTCTTAAAGATTATAGCCAACCGGCTACCAACCGTCTCTAATTAAAGCTTAGAAAAAAGTGTACAACGAGTATATTAACATGTTTTTGCGGCCGGTCAAACAGCGAACACACCATACGAATACTAATTCACTTGACCTTCAACAGAATCACGTTTCCTTTCGAAATTGGTTCGTGAATGCTATATTTTTAGAATAAAAGTAAAAAGAGAACGGCCAAACAGAATAAAAGGGTTGGGCGGGCGACTCGCCCCGGCTTTTTTGTTGGCCCACCATCTTTTTCTACTTAGAATTTCGTAAGCGTCGAGTTAGATAAAGGTACCCAATTATTCCGAGTGTTTATAACGTGTGATGGTGTCTATCTATAGAATTATTTTTAAAAACGGTTTTCAAAATGGCTGTGGTGTAGAACATTGGCGATTGGCGTGGTGGCTGTTTGCGGCTGGATCGATTTGAATCACTTAATATTTAATTCTATCCCTATCATCGTTGGTACTATGTTGTCTGCTTTACAATCAGAAGTTATATCTTTGTTTCTGACTGTTTTATTAATCGCTGTTTAAAGTCAATTATCGTTAATCTTAATAAGCATATGGAAAAGTTCATATCGCCGTTTTATAAAATGCGTAGGAGCAAACGACAATTTGTATTCATTAAAGCTTTCCACACTATTACATCCAACTCCTGGTACTTAGAACTCAGTATTTATGTTAAAATTGTGCACAGTTAACCGACGGCGATATATACTCGTATTTTCAATCTGTTTGTTCACCGTCAATATGCAGATTCTTTTGATATCGAAATTCTTACATCGGGGATATCTTTCGTAAAGCTTTTACTATCAGTGACAATATTGACTTTGGTCATTTACATATCGTATCTTTTCCCTCTAGCGACACTATTTGCTATAGATTGGTGTTTGACAATATTATAGCCATATTTCGTAGCCTTCTAAATTCGACTTTGCCCAATATTGTTATTATCAGCGGCTGCCTTGCAAACCTACTTTCGGCAAGACTCAGGTGTTACAAAAGCATTGACGACACTGAGGCGGTAGAGCATATCTGTTTACATAAATAGATAGAATTAAGTAAACTTCATGATATGTTTGCTTACCTAACTTATCATAAAGTTACTGCTGACTGATGAAATGAAAGCTTCGTATGAATTGCGAAAACTGATGTAACTATCTTTGTTGGCACCATTTTGACCACGTGTGATGATGTCCCATTTAATTCGTATGTAGTCTCATTTCAATTGTGACTACTGGCACACTCTACATACAGTTGTTTCGATTCATAAAGATATGTGTGACAAATTCATCATCGTTTTGATTCTGCCTTTATATTACAAGCTTCTCTAATATTGATTGTATACCTACTATAGTTTCACGTGATACTGCTGGAGATGTATCAATGAAATGTTCAGTACGACGCTGGACTCTACCGTGGCTTGCATTAGGGCGTCGTTTGCTCTAGTACAATGACATCGACAAAGCAGCTATTTTCGTAAGCCGCTGGAAGCCGGCCAGCGCAGCGGGGCATCGCGTAAATAAACGTACATGACAAACGCATGCTGCGCTCGCTTCGGGCCCATTTCGACAAATTTAGTAATGCCCTGTAGGAAGCTATCGACACAAAATATGGCTCGCGCCGAACTGCATCCACTGACGATAGCCGAGAGAACACTTGCACTCGGAATTTAAACTTTCATATTTTATCAACTGTTTACCTAATGAAATTCGCGTGACCCAAAAGCTGGAGTTTACATAGGACAGTGGATTAGCACTACCATATAGCGTAGCAATGCTGTTTGTCTTTTGGGCTCCTTACGAGTCCAAAAGGCTGACTTGCAAATTTTTCGACGCCATATTTTAGATTGTTTTTAATTATTTGATATAGTTAGGTAGAAGGCACCGAGCTTTTTATACACAAAAACACGTTTTTATAACCCTTGTTTGAAGTAGTAAGTAATTAAATTAAAATCTAAGAAAATATGTTGGTATTATTGAGGATATATACTAGGCCGTATATACGATGGAAACACGATTTGATAAAGTTTGCTCGATAGAATAAATTCACAAAGATACCTCTAAAAACCACAATAAACGCTTAGTACGACGTGAATTCTTGACGGAAGGTTCTCAGATTTTTAATATTAACAAAACTACATGTTTTGTATACGGTATACACTTTATATTTTCAAAATGTTTATTTGTTTAACAATACGAAGGAAATACCTAAACTGGCGCGCAACCAGCCCATCATAACTAGAGCCGCCTCGCCTCCCTCCTATCCGCTTTAGTCATGCTTCGGCCGTCGAACGGGGAACCTGTGTCGCTTGCGATTACGCACGGGTTTAAAAAAGTTACGAGTAAAATTGTGTTAAAATTCACTGTAGGTACTCGTACCTATTTAAAATGAGGAATAAAGTAAACAAAACAAGGGAGAGAAGTGGTTGGCGAAAAATCAATGCTAAACGGTTGCATGAAAAAATGATTTAATATTCGTATACGTATATGTACCTACCTACATACTTATTTACCAATTATCTGACTTGGGTATATTTTTTTTTCAAATGGGATATTTTAAAAAACAATTATTTTATCTTTCTAGATCAAGATATTACAGACCGCGAATTTTGAAAATAAAGAGAATACTGAAAAAAATATATTTGAGAGTGAAAAAAAAATATCTTCGAAATATTTTTTTTTTTAGTTGGGGAATCATCAAAATGACTTCTCCCGCTCTGGTTGGAGCGGGAGGGCGTGTCAGACTTTTACTGACAAAAACCCACTCCTGTTCCTCCTTTGCCCACCTACGAAATAATTTTTTTTAGTTGGGGAATCATCAAAATGAGTTCTCCCGCTCTGGGCGAAGCGGGAGGGCGTGTCAGACTTTAACTGACTAAAACCCACTCCTGTTCCTCCTTTGCCCACCTACGAAATAATTTTTTTTAGTTGGGGAATCATCAAAATGAGTTCTCCCGCTCTGGGCGGAGCGGGAGGGCGTGTCAGACTTTTACTGACTAAAACCCACTCCTGTTCCTCCTTTACCAACCTACGAAATATTTTTTTTTTTGTTGGGGAATCATCAAAATGACTTCTCCCGCTCTGGGCGAAGCGGGAGGGCGTGTCAGACTTTTACTGACTAAAACCCACTCCTGTTCCTCCTTTGCCCACCTATGAAATATTTTTTTTTAGTTGGGGAATCATCAAAATGAGTTCTCCCGCTCTGGGCGGAGCGGGAGGGCGTGTCAGACTTTTACTGACTAAAACCCACTCCTGTTCCTCCTTTGCCAACCTACGAAATATTTTTTTAGTTGGGGAATCATCAAAATGACTTCTGCTCTGGGCGGAGCGGGAGGGCGTGTCAGACTTTTACTGACTAAAACCCACTCCTGTTCCTCCTTTGCCCACCTACGAAATAATTTTTTTTAGTTGGGGAATCATCAAAATGAGTTCTCCCGCTCTGGGCGGAGCGGGAGGGCGTGTCAGACTTTTACTGACTAAAACCCACTCCTGTTCCTCCTTTGCCCACCTACGAAATAATTTTTTTTAGTTGGGGAATCATCAAAATGAGTTCTCCCGCTCTGGGCGAAGCGGGAGGGCGTGTCAGACTTTTACTGACTAAAACCCACTCCTGTTCCTCCTTTGCCCACCTACGAAATAATTTTTTTTAGTTGGGGAATCATCAAAATGAGTTCTCCCGCTCTGGGCGGAGCGGGAGGGCGTGTCAGACTTTTACTGACTAAAACCCACTCCTGTTCCTCCTTTGCCAACCTACGAAATATTTTTTTTTTTGTTGGGGAATCATCAAAATGACTTCTCCTGCTCTGGGCGGAGCGGGAGGGCGTGTCAGACTTTTACTGACTAAAACCCACTCCTGTTCCTCCTTTGCCCACCTACGAAATAAATTTTTTTAGTTGGGGAATCATCAAAATGAGTTCTCCCGCTCTGGGCGGAGCGGGAGGGCGTGTCAGACTTTTACTGACTAAAACCCACTCCTGTTCCTCCTTTGCCAACCTACGAAATATTTTTTTTTTTGTTGGGGAATCATCAAAATGACTTCTCCTGCTCTGGGCGGAGCGGGAGGGCGTGTCAGACTTTTACTGACTAAAACCCACTCCTGTTCCTCCTTTGCCCACCTACGAAATATTTTTTTTTAGTTGGGGAATCATCAAAATGAGTTCTCCCGCTCTGGGCGGAGCGGGAGGGCGTGTCAGACTTTTACTGACTAAAACCCACTCCTGTTCCTCCTTTGCCAACCTACGAAATATTTTTTTTTTTGTTGGGGAATCATCAAAATGACTTCTCCCGCTCTGGGCGAAGCGGGAGGGCGTGTCAGACTTTTACTGACTAAAACCCACTCCTGTTCCTCCTTTGCCCACCTATGAAATATTTTTTTTTAGTTGGGGAATCATCAAAATGAGTTCTCCCGCTCTGGGCGGAGCGGGAGGGCGTGTCAGACTTTTACTGACTAAAACCCACTCCTGTTCCTCCTTTGCCAACCTACGAAATATTTTTTTAGGTGGGGAATCATCAAAATGACTTCTGCTCTGGGCGGAGCGGGAGGGCGTGTCAGACTTTTACTGACTAAAACCCACTCCTGTTCCTTCTTTGCCCTAATTCCGTGGTCCCGGGGATCTCTTTCGTCAACCCAGGCCCCAGAAGGCTTTGGCCCTGTCGGTCCCCTACAGTTTGCTGACATCTCTTTGAGGCGCGCGTGGAGCAATACGCGCCGTCGACGACATGGGCTTGGTCCGGATTGTTACCAGACGTCCGGACGGCGAGCTACCCATTGCTCGTCGCCCGCAAGCATGCGCCTACGGTGGTACCTACTAAGTATGTGATGAAAATATTTTATGCAGCTAAATTCATACTAAATTCTCGGTAATTACTCAGTAAAAAAATAGAAGCAATAAAAAGAAATAATAATATAATTCTGTAAGAACATTATGGAAACAAAGTTAAAAAGTTTTTACTTTGATTGTCTTCTACCAGAAATAATTGATTCAAGGCTGGACAGAAAAATGGAAATTCGTGAGCAACAATATATTTTAGACGCAATAGATAAGAAAGAGTCAGCAAAACGAAAAAAAGCTATGCCTTCCGCGAGTATTATTCCAGAAGCGAAGCGGAAAAAAGTTACAAAATAGTAATACACGTAATAATATTGTACGGCGGCACAGCGCAGTGACGCGCGCGCGGCTCGCTCGCTCGTTTGCCGGTGTGCCTCACGCACACATACACAGAGCGCAAAGAAAACCTAAAGTCGATTAGCGCTAGAAACTCGGTGCGCTCTTAACCTTTTGTTTCACTTAGTGTATACAATTGTTATAGTAATCGTGTTTTTAAATATGTAAATAGTATGTATGAAGCAATTATTAAATAAAAATTAACGAAATAAGTATGTTATAATGTATATGTATGTATTCAAAATGTAAAGAATTTGTTATATGAAATGCAGAAAAATGTTAATGGTATTCGTGAATAATAACAGGTTTCATTCGCGAATATGTTACTGGTAATAAATCTTTACATTAATTACAATATGTTTAAAGATAATACTACATTTAGAAGTAATAATTTTGAATGTAGTTATTTTAAGTAACCTCCAAGACCTTGAGGGTTCAAAGCACATCCTGTCGGCGAGTTTTACGAGGTTTGCCTAAATAAACATTTTCACGAACACGTGTTTGGTCGCTAATGTGGCGGCCAGGCGAGGAGACCAGTGCGCAGTGCAGCGAACCAACCTCCTTTGTCGTAATAACTCTATTTATTGCCACACAGATATTTGTTCTTTTATCCACTTACAAAACAATTTCGGAGGGAGAAACTATACGTTACTTTACTACCTGCTGCGTTGTAAACGGCACCAAAGGTTTTTATTAGACTTTTTTCACCCAGGGCTTTCTAAATATTGTTTCGTCTCTCGATCCCGAGCCCTAAGATAAGTCCTCTCTCGCTTATCTTATCCCCGAGAGGCTGACTACGATAATATTTTAGGCGCAATCTTGCATAAAAACGCTTTTCATTTGGGATAAGGCGGTTGAATTGATAATTATCTCGACAGTGCCTTAAAGTTTTAATTACGAAAGGGTTTCTGAGTGTTTTTGCGTCTTAAATAACTTTTGGGGTTGTGTTGATCTTTTGTTTGGGCTGACGTGTTTAGGTGTCAGTACTGTTTGTCAGCGTGACGGCAGCGGGTGCATCGGCCGCTCCTGACCCTGGCTGGCCCAATGCCACGATATATTCGCTGAACACCGGCCCGGTGGCAGCTCGCCAACACCAGACCCTTCCGCATCGTTAGCAAATCATCATTCTGCGCAAATTGTTGAAACGGCTATTTTCAGGAACCGTTTAGTGATTCCAGAAAATGCTGATTCACCATTATTTCGATTACCTTTATTATGTGTTGTCACAGCTTGTCGAAACTTGTTCTGTGGTTGAGATTTCATGAAAAAGTGTTCCAGTTAATGAAGTCTATTTAGAACACTCCACAATATGGTAGCCATAAAATATAATTAAAATATAGGTCGATAGCTTAGCGTGGGTATAATCTAGAATTGAGTGTTATTTGGACAAAGCTTGTGTAATTCCGCGATGGTTCTACTATAACTGTCATCGAGGCGGGTAGTTATTCTAACAGCGATCAAGTGGCCGGTATTGGCAGCAGGACTGTTGGCATTGGCATAGGTTCGGGCCGTTGAACCCGACGCATGTGATATATGGGCGTAGCTACACGTGAGACTGAAAGTGCAAGTGCATTGTCCGATCTTGGCTGAGTCTAGCCTCTGGAAGATACAGTTATTTTATGTGTCTTATACATTTAGTTGATCATAAGAAATATTCTTTGGTAATTTATTAACATATTGATCTCACATCAAAGCTAAAGTCTGATGTTATTTATTGATCTATAAATTTTTTGTTCACCTTGTATTTCCAATATATAATATTATGTATTTATAAGCTACAAAATAAGAAAATAACTGTGGAAGCAAAGCAATATTATTTTCAAGAAGTCCAACGAATGTTGAATGAATAGGTCCAATGAATTTTAATATGTTGTTGAAAAAAGGTTTTTTTTCTTTCTTTACTAAAATGCACTACGTTAACGTACGGGTAAATAAAAAAGTGTTCCTTTTTTATTTATAATTAAAATAGACATCGTACTTAGTGACGATTGACCTACCTGGAAATAATTTAAAATTATAAACACAAATATTTTGTGTTCGCTTTAATGCAATACAAATTTAACATAATATTACATAGTTTAGTATATACTCGTACATTTTGTAGATACCTTATTTCCTGAATATTATATTTTAAATAATATTTTTATGGCTTGTAAGAACATTCAAATTGATGTTATTATCATTATTTTTCAATATATTTTATTTTAATAATACCTAACTTATGCATGCTTACATATAATATGCGTTGTATTTTCAACAAGTATTAGGAAAAAATGTGCATAATCATGTAAATTTTATGTAGGTCATGTAATTTCAAAGAGATTGTAATTTTAAAATATTTTCAACTTATTTTTGGTGTTAAATACAAGACAAATGTTGTATGTAAATATTATACCTCTTTCAACTGTTCTGTGTAGGTATTATACATACTAAGGGCCAATTTTTGAGTAGTCGGATAACTTTTGTCAAAAGAATAAGTGTGTCTGTTTGACATATTTTTTATGCATTAAAAGTTATCCTACTGAATGAAAAATCGGTCCTTACTATGATAAGGTATTTCGAAAGCTCCAAGGGCCTTCGCCGTATAGAAAAGTCCATGTCTGTTTAAAAATTTCCACGAAGCTTTTGGATATGGGCCAGTTCTGCTGATCATCCAAAATACTCTACCTTGAACTTGACGGGACGGCCTGATGACGTCATTGGCGACCTGTCAGGTGCCAGGGAACACACGTGGCACACTCATCCTGTCACATCTGTCAGATTAACAAATGTGAGGTAATTGACAGTAAGAAATATTGTTATGTCGCGACTTCACTCAATGAGTAATTATTGCGTAAACGCTCAACGTTTGACGAAGTTAAAATTAATGATTACCGACGTTGAAGGCTCGACTCTTGATTAATTTCATCAACTAAAATTATACTCGAACACATAGTATATTCTGGAATGTTCGTACTTAATGTATGCAAACGTAGCAATTTACTAAAACACTATAAATCATAATAATCTTGTTTATGCAATCAAACTACAATTTAAATTATCTATACATAGTCGTAAGATATCTTATAAAAGGAGAAACTGACTGACTGCTATATCACCGCACAGACGAAACTAGTGGGACTAGGAGCATTATTTTGCTCACTCACAGTCACAGTAGGCGAACACTAAGACAGGATTTTCCAAAATTCGCCTTCTAAAAGAATTAAATTGGGTCCGTTTAGTTTGTATGGAGAAACCGACATTTACGCGAATGAAGCCGCTGGCAGAAGCTAGTAAATTCATTTAAGTCGGTACATTAGGGACTAATATGGTACTATCATGCTGGCGTATAAAGTTAAATAGTCGTAGCGAGCAGTTAGTTCATTATCTATATGTGCAAGTGTTCGGTGATTACGAGGCCGGCGCAGATCGTGTTAACTAAACGTTTTTATTATTACAAACGTCACGTAATATGCATGGCGGAGATAAAGCTGCGGTCCACATGTGCGCCTGCGACGTTCCCACGCCTCGCCCGCCCCCGCGCCCCGCCACACACACCATGTGTTCTCGACCATTGTAATCTGAACCATCCCCTTATAATTTAAATTTGAGAGTCTTGTTATTGTTAGTGATGATGGAGGCCACCGTATGCTGGTGATTGTTTACCTCCCGGGCTCGTAGCGTGTTCAGTTGTTCACGCCTAGGGTTTCAGGACTGACGGTTCTCTAATTGATCGACGGGCAATTGACTAATGAAATATGAAAGTGACTGCGTAATGCATCCTGCTTAGTACGTCAGACATCGCAGATTTTAAATGCCGACATTATGGTTTTTTAATTGCAAAAAAAGCGGAAGTTGTGCACTTAGCCAAGTGGTCAGACGTACACTCTGTTACTTATTTCGCGTAGCACCCCCACACTAACGTAATAAATGTGTGTGTCAAACGCAAGCGCGTGAAACACAACAGGTATTATCGTTGTGTGCTACAAATTAACTCGTCTGCGCATCGTCATCCCAGCGAGCGGCTACGATTGGTCGGCCCAGAGGGGAAGTGCGGGGCTTAGTTCCGTTTTCTTACGCGCGCGCCGCCACTGTCATTCCGCCGTGGCGCAATGCGTATGATACATGTCTGACGAGTAAGAGGTCCCAAGTTCGATTCCTATCGTCTGATGTAATAGAAAGATTGCTTGTTTTTGTTTTCTATTTGATTTACCCGTTTTTTAATAGTAATGTTATAGTTACGCCCATAATAATTAATTATCTGTTATTTTCTTTTTGTTTTACTCATGCTTTTTTTTAATAGTAATGTTATGGTTACTCTCTTGTAATAATTAAAATATTCGAAATATAATTTTGTAATTTTATACATATAAACTATGTATATTTACGAAATTAATTAACGAAATTTTTGTATATAACTTGTAATATAAATAATTTTATAATATATATATAATACATATATTATTTACGTAATATAATAATAGATACGTTATTATTATAATTATTGTTAGTTGACAATACTTTCATTGTCAACTTTTTTTTTATTTTCGCAAACATTCACTTATGAAATTATTATAGTTATTTAAAATAACATCAAACACTTACACTTAATCTTTGGAAAGTATATTTTTATGATATGGGTAGGTAATCAGTAATAATGTTCACAATAATCAAGTAGCTGTGGGTATAAATAAAAAATAAAGTAAAACCATACCACCAACCAATTCACCTATCCAAGTAATATTATGTAGCCAGCTCAACTCGTAAACAAAATATAACTCGTTTACTACTCGATATACACACACACATATATATGTGTTTGCTACGAATCAGATAAACAAATTCGCTTCATTCATTAGATGGTAATTTAGCACTGATTATTAAGTGCTTGCTTGCCGTTAAAGAAGTATCGAGTTCGATCCTCGCCATTGACAAAACATTTTTTTTCTACTTTATTGTAGTATAATGATAACGAAGTTTAATAAAACTAAAACTTAGAATATTTGCTTTAGCGTTTGAATCCCCAACCGGTCCTATGAGACCGCGCTGTTATTGTTATACTATCGTGTCTCGTTTCGCGGGTATCTGAGTAATTAAAAACTAAGTGTATGAATATTATCATCTACCCACTTTATTAGTTATTTACTAAGAAATGAGTCGGATAATAAGTTAACCTGGCATAACGCTTTTGCCTATCACGATCGTGTGTTCTACAACTTACTCCGAGACAAAAAATAATTAATCGTTGTGGAAAGTGATACTTTTTACAAATAATAAACAACATGTCTCATTATTTTGTCTACACTTTTGAGGGCTGAGATAATAGTATTACATAAACAAAATGTATCCATAAGTGAAATTTCGATGAGATTAATGCTACCGGTAAGTAACAAATCCAAACTTAAAATAGGTAATGCAAAATAATTTAACATTGTTGATATTAATTGTTAGGTTTTAACGTAATTTTGTGATTGTTTACAGAGGAAGACTGTGCAGTTTTGGGTGCATAGATATGCAGCTGAAGGGACAATCGATGCGAAACGTCCGGGTCCAAAAGCAATTGCATATACGGATGCCAACCCACTGCATCGAAATATTGTTGCTACGTATAGCGCTGACGGCTTTGCTACAACAAGAAACACTGCAATTATGCACGACGTGTCTATGACAATTGTTCGGCGCCACTTACTTAAAATTAAATGTCGCAAGCCCGCGAAAAAAATTTTACTGACGGCGTTGCATAAGGAAGAAAGGATGCGGTTTGCAAGAAAATTTATAGATTTCGATTGGTGCAATAACATAGTTATATTTAGTGATGAAAAGTGTTTTAAGTCAGATAAGGATGGGCGTAAAATATTATGCAGAAAAAATGGAGAACGTTACCATCACAAAAATATTCTCCCATGCAGGTCTAGTGGTCGCATTACGTTAGGGGGGATGCTTCAGGTCAGCCCGCGAAATTCAAATTTTCTTACGTTTTTTGCATTTTGCAATCCAGTGGTAGGTTATATGAAGTTAAAAATACTTACGCGACTGTAAAACGTAACTAATTATATAATTATAACCATAAAAATCATCAATACTAGTCTCCAAGCTCACCTAAGTGTTGGAACGATTTTTTCGAGGTCAAAAACGTTCCTGCAACTAAGTGAGCTTGGAGGCTTGTATTAACGATTTTTATGGTTATAATTATATAACTAGTTACGTTTTACAGTCGCGTAAGTATTTTTAACTTCATACAACCTATCACTGGCTTACAAAATGCAAAAAACGTAAGAAAATTTGAATTTCGCGGGCTGACCTGAAGCATTCACCTTAGTTATTGGGGCTGGATGTCATCGATGGGTCCCGGTGAGTTAGTGGAGGTAGGGGGTCGCAATACCAGTCAAGGTTACTTGGACATCAAGAGTTACGATACCTATCATAGTTCATTTTTTAAAACATGTTGATTGATAACTTTGATAAGTAAAAAAAAAGACTAAGAAGTAAGCTGTAGGTAATTATACTGTTGTTGTATTATGTGACATGATGTTATTGTTATTGAGATCAAGAGTTGCGATATCTATCATAATTCATTCTTGATAACATGTTGATTTATGTCACTAATAAAAAACTTAAAAAAAAGTGACGTCCATCCTTGTCTGACTAACGGCCCGACTCAGGGACATTCATTAACGTTAATCATCACTTAAGAAATTGTCACATTGACAGTTTTACACAGTTTTTCAGTGAAGGTTTGACAATACTTAACTTTAATGGACGCTAATGAACCATTAGCTGGACTATGCGTTCGGCCGTTAGAATATTTTCACTTTATATATTGTATTAAGGATAATCATGAACAGATTCGTTAATTGTGACCATTCCGTTTAATGTATGTAATTAATAAGTTGTAATAAACATAATTGGATCGTTATCGCAGTTTTCTTTGTCACAATATTTTCAAAATATTTTAATTATTATGAGAGTAACTATAACATTACTATTAAAAAAAAGGTCAAATAGAAAATAAAAACAAGCAAACTTTCTGTTACACCAGACGATTGGAATCGAACTTGGGACCTCTTACTCGTCAGTCACGTATCATACGCATTGCGCCAGGGCGCCGATAACAGCACTAGCCAATTCTTGCTGTAGGTACTTTCATAGTGGTGTACGGCTACTAATTGCTTTTTGCAAGAGTGTGAGTGTAGAAACGACGAGTTACTTTGTAGCACACAACGATAATACCTGTTGTGTTTCACGCGGTACACGGCGCACACATTTATAACCTGCTACGGAATCTCCGCCGCCGTGTGTACGTAGCATATGCTAGTAGTATTTTCACACGGTGATTAAAGATTACTTACCCAATAAATACACGAGAAGGTAAGGAAAAGAAAAAGGTTTTCGGTTATTGTCACCACTTCACCAGACTGCGTATAGTTTTAGCACAAACGAGCGGATACGCAGCGTATGCTAGGTACTACGCTAAAAAGAAATACATTTTGTTTATTTGTTGGAAAAAACAAATTTTAACGGCTATTTTCCTTTTGCAAAAAGAAATAACATCTTGAAATTTTGACGAAATAGCATTGTGCTATTTTACCCACAGAACAGTTCATTCAACCAACCAGACCGAGGTCTGAAGCCTCCCTAGAACGGGAGAGTTTATTTGACGATTGCACACTAAAAATAGTTATAGTCCGTCTACGGAGATAACTTTAGCTTATATATTTTTTTTAATAAAAAAAAAATGTTCAAGAAACAAGTGACATGTAGTTGATAAATGACTTGTACGAAGGGACAGAGTAATACGACGATAATGGATTGTGTTAGAGAGTTATAGACACATCACATGGGCATACAGAGTCGCGTCGCATATTGTTACTCATAATGAGACTTGGCTCATAAAGAGGCCTACGTTGTAACCAGATGGGACTGAAACATTCTTATACCAACAGTTATTAGCTAAGGGCTGTATCACACTAGCCGCTTGCGAGCGGCTGCGGTGCGAAGCGGGCGACCAGCGCAAGCGTCGCGAACACGCCGAGGCTGCACAGTGGTGACGTCTGTTACGGTCTGTTACTCATACTCATAATGAGACTTGGCTCATAAAGAAGCCTACGTTGTAACCAGATTGGACTTAAAACTTCTTATACCAACAGTTACTAGCTAAGAGCGTATACACTAGCGGTTTGCAAGCGGCTGCGACGCGGGCAGTCGACCAGCGTATGCGTCGCGAACACGCCGCGGATGCACAGCGATGACGTCTATTACTTATAATGAGACGAGGCTCATAAAGAAGCCTACGTTGTAACCAGATGGGACTGAAATATTCTTATACCAACAGTTACTAGCTAAGGCCGTACCACACTAGCGGCTTGCGAGTGGCAGCTCGGCGGGGCGGGCGAGCAGCGCATACGTCGCGAACACGCCACGGTTGCATAGCGATGACGTTTACTACTTATAATGAGACAAGGCTCATAAAGAAACCTACGTTGTAACCAGATGGAATTGAAACATTCTTATACCAACAGTTTACCGGAAGACGCAGCGTCGGAAGGCCTCCCACAAGGTGGACCGACGACCTGGTGAGGGTCGCGGGAATCCGATGGATGCGAGTCGCTGTGGCGACGCTTGGGGGAGGCCTATGTCCAGCAGTGGACGTCTTTCGGCTGAGATGATGATGATGATGATGATGATGACCCACAGTTTCTAGCTAGGGGCCGTATCACACTAGCGGTTTACGAGCGGCTGCGAGGCGGGGCGGGCAACCAAGGCAGGCGTCGCGGCTGCACAGCGAAGACGTCACGGACGCGTGGTGAATTCGCAACCTTTTCGACGCGTGTTTGTAGGTGGAGTACGGGCTGGCGTTTTACGAGACAGTTAACAATGGAGTCCTAGCTGCTATTGCAATTTCTTGGTTTTTCTTATGATTCATGGTGTGTGTTTTCTTTCTTTCTTATTAGCGGCGGGCTCATTACGCGTCCGCAACAAATTCGCTACGCTGGCACGGCGTGTTCGTTGCACACCCGCTCCGCTTTGAGGACGCTCGCAATCCGCTAGTGTGACAACGCCCTAAGATTAGCAGCCTTTGTGCAGAGCTTCGTAGAACTAACGTTTGCGATCCGTGAAGCTACATAGAATGCTTGTAATTAACATAACTTATTTTGTTTGCTGAGAGTTTGTGTCTTGTTTATATTGTGGGTGCTTCTACGTGTCGTCAATGTTCTGTCTTTGCCATTTATCTGCTATGTGATTCAAATGAGAATAGGATTGACTTAGCGCCATAGTTTGCGTAAATTTAACTTAGTTAAAGCTTTTGATAAGTTCTTCTTCTTCTTCCTGCCCTTATCCCATATTACTTGGGGTCGGCGCAACACGTTTTCTTCTTCCATTTTGTCCTGTCGTCCATCACACTATCACTAACTCTTTTTTTCTTTCATATCAGTCCTTACACAATCCATCCATCTTTTCTTTGGTCTCCCTCTCCCTCTCCATCTATCCACATGTAAATTCAGAACTCTTTTATTAACATGCATTTCATCCCTCCTCTTCACATGACCATATCAAGACAAACGATTTGCTTTCAACTTTTCTGTCACTGGCGCCACTTTCAAACTTCCTCTTTTGCTTTTGATAAGTTAACTTCAAAAAATATGTTTAAAATAAATATGTAGTTAATGCTAGTATATTTTATTATCTGTGCTACTACATACTCAAGCTACATTGCATATTGTATGTACATATTTCAATTGAGAATTAATCTTTTTGGCAAATTAGCAATATGTATGGCGCTCGGGCTTACAGGATGTGTCGAAAGAGTTACATACCAACCGCAACCCTGGCGTAGAAAGATAAGCGGGTTTTAATCAATACTAATATCTGATTCCCAGCTCTCATTCCAGACAAAGCGGGAAGACTAATTTGATGATTACACAGTTTAAAGAAAAAAAACTCCTTGCAGGTACAATAAAATTACCGAATAAGATTTTTCTGAAAGCAACAAAAACTTTAACAAAGACAATTGTAGCATACATCCTCTTCCACAGAATCTAGGTTTACAATTTCGCAGATGTTTAAACGTCGTGAAAATCTCAACTTATTTATATGGCTTCATACAGATTCGTATCACACACCTGCGGCTATATGATACATGGACGATCTTATCACAGGCTCTTGCACTTACTAGAAAACTGTCCTGCTATCTAGTTAGCTCCATGTCCGCTGTCACAATTATTAACCTTTATCTTACATTAAAGGATATTTCTTCGTACTCTTGCAAATTATTGTTATTTCTTCATAACGCTAACGTGAATAGGTTTACCACGCTTTAGCTTAGGTTTTACACGCAACTTACAAAGTAAATATACAACTTATGTGAATGTTTCTTTCACAATGTTTTAGTAAGTGAGTTGGTGATTCACTCGCTTCGTATATTTTTGTAGTCGAGTCTTGACCACACGTGTCGAATAGAAATGTGATTAAGTTCAACTATGTTGAAAAATAGTACTAAATCAACACAACAGAACTATATCGTGTGGATTCCCGACACACTCTTGGCTGTTTTTTTCTTTAATATACCTAGATCGTAAAACTTGTTCAGTTTGACAACTTTTTACGATAGTGTAGTAACTAAAGTTTTACGTACTATAACCTCACAGGCACGCAATAACTTTTGCTTGAATAACTTTTCCAGGAAGGTCGACAACTATTTAAACATTATGTCTAAATGGAGCTCTACTATCTCTGTTCTATTCAATTAATCAAGCTGTATACAGAAAATAATTATGTACTTATAGATTATTTTCATTTCAAGTCCCATTCAGCTTAATTAAAAGTGATTACTAACGTTTAATTGAAAGCATACTTTAACCACGTGTTATACTTAAGTGGGTGTTTGATTAAAGTATCGTGCAGCGCACAGGGCCACTCGCCACTCCACTTGAAAGCGTTTCATAACGAGCAAAAAATCAAAACTAAACAAAGCATGATTTGTATTAGTGTGTGTCGTCTGCATGTGCAGCGGAGTGTGTCACCTGACCTAGCCCAACCCTGCACTTGTAAGTTTGACTCCCGTCGACATGCTAGTGATGTCGCCCACGACTACCAACCACGACACAGATTTATCGATTCAACGTCCCTCTTTATCTTCAAGTCTATGACTGATGCATGTCGCCATTTGAATGTCGCCGGTTAATTATGCCATATTCAATTAACATTGTTGTTAAATTTGGCATCGTGTTTGTTTATAACATTACTCAAACACCTCACGTATTTTCTTACCTAATACAATCTGAGTGACAGAAAGTATCAATTAAAATTGAAGTTATTTTATAATCAACTGCTTGTAATACAACACATTCACATGTGTTTGAATCTGCAATGATAATGTACTTGTTTATGAGTAATGTAATACATACTTGGATGACACACATAACTAACAGAAATGTCGATAACATCATGATTTGTGAACGAGGTCGAGCCCATCACTAAATTGTTTTGTGTTCAAAGTGAGTGGGGTTGACGGGTGCTACAAAAAACACAAGCTTCGCTATGGTGACAACGGAAAATTTCCTACGACGACCCTTCATAAGGACGAGTTTTGAAGAATTTTGTTATTGAATTTCTCACCCTTGAGCAACCCGGTTGGAGGACTACTAATAGCTCGTAAATATAGCTGCGTGGTTTATAATAAATTTACACTTGACAACGTAAATTGCTTTTGCCGTAATGTTTTTGTGACATATTTTGGAACAGCGTTGCAACATCCTGTCCCGTTAATTCAGGTAGTTCTGATGTGGTAATAATATTGTGCACGATTTAATTAGCTACATGCTCTCCGAAGAGAAATATAAGACATTCTGTAACAGAAGTTTGACCTGAAAGAAACTTGACGAGAAGTTAGGTAATGCGAGGTATTGTTTCACGAGAACATTGCGAGCCGCGTCCGATGTCTTAGTGAATATTTTAACACTCGACACGCTGGGTTCTCGCCAAAACTGTCTGTCTACCTGTTACAAGATATTTTCTTATCTTCATATAACTTTTCGTTGGTAACGATGTAAAAATATTGAATAAGAAAGTAAGTATTATATAAAAGTTATGCGTGCAGAGACTACGTAATAAGTAACTTGACTTTTTATTCTATTGGCTGTGTTGTTATTGGCTGTCGTCCCGTCTTGATTGCCAGGCTCTCTCGCATGTGAAGAATGCGATATTCAACATATTTACTAGCTACGCGTTTATTCTTGATTTTCCTGATCGGCTTCAGCAAGATTCTGTTTAACAAAGCAATGAATATATAAAGCTGCTTTGCTTCCATAATGAGCACTACGTCTTAACTGAAATACATCCGTAGGAGCTTTATTTGCAACTTACCTACATTCCAAATTCATTATGTTCCTATCCTTGTCCCTGTTACTTTCTGTAGGCAACACGTCGTTTTCTTCCATGCTGTTTCGTCAACCGTCATGCTTTATCTGACTTCCTTTTCTATCATATCATTCCTCACACAATCTACCCATTTTTTCTTTGACCTCCCTCTTCATCCATCCCCATGTCAAATCCTTTTTAGTAATATGCTTTTCATATTTGTTCCTCACATGAACTTACCAACACAAACGATTCCCTTTTAACTTTTCAAATCTGTGACTTTGTAATATACTGAACTTTTCTATAGGGTGCCAACTAAACCAAACTTTTTGTAATGGTTTTGGTTCAGATCCTTAGTCTTTTAACCTATCATATACCCGCAAAACGAGACACAATAGTAAAACAATAACAGCGCGGTATCATAGGACCGGTCGGGGATTCATGAACTAAGCCATGTCTTCGTGTAGAGTAGTAGCTTTGAGTACCACTAGAATGCGGATGCAAAACCTTCTTTATATGCTATGCTTTTACAGTATTTGGCAGCAATTGTATCGAGAGCAATTGTATAGGAGAACGCGCTTGTTTTAACGATTCCACATACTGTCCAGTTTTGTAGACGCTTGAGATACTCGTACAGAACTACACTTAAAACACTTTACATGACAATATCATTTTACGAATAATAAAACAGCCACTGAACCTCACTTGGAAAATCCCAACAAATACTCCAAAGCCAATACGTAGTGTACCACAGCTTATACCTTATTTTTTAAATCCAAAAGCAGATTAAGTACAAGTTAACAGGTAAAATAATTTTGAAAAGCGACTAAATAAAGTTCCTTTATCGAATTCGCTCACGTAAACAAGCGGATTTCTTTGATCACATTCGTACGTGGCTTGGTTCTCTGTCGAAACTATATGAGCCATGTAAACCGACGGAAAAGTATTTGGCAAGAATATTTCATCACGAGGAAATTGTGCCGGCCGGTCGACAATTTCACATACACGTAATACCGACTGGTTTGAGCTTAAACGAGGATTAACGGCCATGTATACGTGTGTAAAAGCCCGGTTTTAGCAGTATTACAACGATGCAAGTGTCAACTAAGTTAACTTATTATGGAGATAAGAAAAGCTTGGGAGGATACGGGGAAAACCGTTGAAGACGCTTGCCAGATTTTCGCACCGCGTTTAGCTAAAATTGGCTCTCTATGACGATTTCTCTATAAAGATTTCGTCTGTGAAGATTTACTGAAACTCGTAGTATATTTTGAATTAAATCATTTACAGGCACTTTTGAATTGTCAAGGTCGGTTAGTCACAAAAACAAAAAAGATTTGAAATTCCCCCATGGCCTAGTGGACATGGCTCTGTTAGACCCTTATGGTTTGGCACGTTTCCGTTCCCCCTGATGACCGACGTAGATGACGACGAACCTGTCTGCCAAATAGGCCTCGATCACACGACACGGGGGTAGATCGGCACTCGGTGATACCGGAGTGGATCCCTAATGCAACTCCAGGACAGGGTATTAAAGGCGTTGGAGTTGTCTAGAGTCTCTGCCAAGACGACCACGCCCCGGGACATAGTGACCCCCGTCGTGAGGGTTCGCACGCGCATGATGGCGTCCACCGTAATTGACGTGTGGTGTGGAAAATGTTTTAAGTAACCTTAAAATCAGGGGTCTGCGGAATTGTTCGAATGAGTTACTGTGAACCCTAGGCTGTAACACAAAGACCAATTGAAGGAAAAAAGATGACAGAGTTTAAGTAAAAGTCCAACCCTCCTTCTCGCTCTACGCTGCGTGGGTAAGTTATTTGAAGACTACTCAACTCAAAAAAAAATGAATTGTAAGACCCCTTTTGTAATATCACAATCGTACGTAAGAATATATTATACATTAAAACGGGAAAAACCACACAAACTGAATCGTTTACCCAACCTGGGAAAAGAACGTCTTCTGTTGTTTGTTTCTGAACTTATAAAAAACCCACAGTTCTATCACAATTTAATTGCCGAAGGGATTATGATTATCAATTACATCTATATCCTGCTGATGATACATGAAGACACCCGTATGACGTTACTCACAGGATCCCCACCTCATTTATTTCCTTATGACCTGAATATATGAATAATATTACTATTAATAAATGAATAAAATTAACTCTAATTGAAATAATTAGTAATCATAAAATCATATTGCTTGTAGTGTAACATGTATATTAATACTTTTAATGAATCTGTAAATAAATATTCTTTGACGTATGTTTTACAGTGTACAGAATAGACTGAAGTACTACCTATTCTTGTTTCGGCACCGATTTTTTTGGATTGGTATTTTGTATTGGTTACTACCACACAAAGTAGGTACCGAAACGGGAATTGCTTGCCGAAATCTTTGATGCCGAAACAGGAATACTTAATACACTACACACTTTTCGTTTGTGTTATTAACGGTGATCGAGATAACAATGTGTCCTGTCAAGAGGATGAACATACTCGTTATTAGGTTAAATTGGATGTCTCCTCAGATTTCTACGAGTCTCAGCTTCACATAGGTATCTATAGCTTCACTGTTAACTATATTTGTACTATGTACGACTCTCTAAAGATACCTCAGTCCATACCTACCATCGAAGTCTGGCGATCAAATTCCGGCGGGATATCATGACGTTTTGCCGGTTCGCCCGTCCAGCTAGGACCGAGGGGTAGTCGACGGTACGTAGTGTTCCACACGCATCGAAGAGATCTCAGGAAAACCGTAGGTCCCCAGCAAGGTCAATGCCCGCTACACAGGTACATGGGGAATTTCTGCAAAGTAAACCTGTAGTCCAAGAACGCAAAGGTCAACTGAAGAACAGAGATGGTCAGGAAAAGAGTATCCAGTGTATTTTAGTATTTTGGAGTTTATTTTAGAATTTATAAAATACTAGATATAAACCTCATACGTAACCGTTTCGGAGGAATGCGATCAGACTGCGACATGAGATATTTATACACTATATGTATATTAGAATAGCTTCTGTCACTCAGTGTTATAATATAAAGTTAGCATACAACTTCTAAAAAAACTTTTAAAATCGGTCCAGCAGTTTTTGCGTTTATTCACTACAAATAAAAATACAAATATTTTCTCTTTGTAATATTAGTGGAGGTGAAAACAATGCTGACATTACGAAAATCGTTTATTTTACTGTTGCTGTATTTCCCGCCAGCTAGACTGTATTGTCTGTCATTTAGGGATGGCTCGGCGTTAATACAATAGTCTGGGTTGCTTGGCTTTTGTTGCCATTGCACTAATGACTACCTACGAATCCTACCTCATGCGTGATTTACGTACAGACAGATGTATTGATTTATACAAATCTACCATTTACTATACTAGTAGAAGGTTCGTTTTTTCATGACAACTTTTGGGATTCTAGAACATGTTTGGCGACATAACAAGGCCCAGTGGTTGTCAACGATTAGCTACTGCGTTGTGTGACACAGGATTGATTACCACGCGGAACAAATATTTATATTTAATAATATAATATTACCTGCAGATAGTTCGGATCTGGCTGTCTAATATTTTAATATCAGTTTATAATTATATTTGTGAACGCTCCTACGACACAGGAGTAATTCCTAGTGAGGGGTGCTTATAAAAAAATTGTCCTAAGTTGGGCTCCGATTGTGCGTTCATGATGTATGTACTATGGAAAAGATGATGGATGTACACTGTATCCATCATCTTTTCCATCGTCTTTTTTTACCTTCACAATCCCCTCTCGTGTTACTGATGCAAGACTCAATTTGGTTTTATTTGGTTAACATATGTATTTAGTGTAACATTTATGTTTTACAAAATGTATAAAAGTATATGTAAATATTGTGCTGCAATGTTTAAGAGACGCGAAGGTTACTTAAAAGTTCCATGTTATGTCGCCATTAGTGCGTTTTGTTTTGTCCACTTCGCAGTTTGATTTTATCTAATGGATGTCGTAATACTTGTAACGCTCTGACTTAACTAGGACTGGGGTCATCAGCAAGTATGTTTCAAGTATTGTCTTTTTTTATTAGGAGTTACGTCTCACCTTTTTGTCACGTTTCGGAGAAGTAAAGGCGATTGGTAGAGCCTTGCATCCAAAACGAGGTTTTACACAAAAACTGCTCATATGAGTTCTTTTTGAGCACACGTCCGTATGGTTATGCTTACTTAATTTTTTTTGTCCAAATGCAAGAAATATTAAGATGTGTATAGCCTTTTTTTGGTCCTTACAGTCATGGCCGTAAGAGGCCTTCGAAATTTTTTCGCTTCCTGTATTTTGAGTTCTTGTAAGTTGGGCACGATTTCAAGTACCTATCGAGTGCCAAATGCCAATAGCTGCTAAAGTTTTTTTCACTTGTAGCCATCTTGTAGCCCACAAACAAAAATAGTCTATGATATAAAAATTTATTGGTATCTGCTTCAATACCAAGTGAATACGTGTTCACAGCAATGTTTTGGCAAATATCTTGTAGTAGTAAGCTTTGGCTTAGATTCCGAACTACCAAAAAGGTACCTTGACAATATTGCATTTAACGTTTGAATCCCCGACCGGTCCAATGAGACCGCGCTGTTATTGTTTTACTATTGTGTCTTGTTTCGCGGGTATGTGATAGATTAACTAGTAACTTATATTTCAATCTTTTTAAGTTGATACATCACAGAAAAATAAACAGATTATTCACAAAAGCACGATTAAATTATAAAACTAACCACTTCAAAAATAGAAATAAAAAAGATGGATGTTTAAGTGTATCCAATTGCATTAACGTAATTACACTGTGAATATTTTGCTCGTATTAGCAGCGGTTTGAACGCAGCTACGTAACACTAAATCAAAATATAATAAATCATGTTGATTCCAAAGTATAAGCTTCTGTTTACAGTCGCCACACAAGGAGATGCTTTGTTTGTTTGTTTTATAGCGCTTTATATAAATCAGCGAGCGTGTTTGACATGAAACTCCAACTTAACTATAAACGGAGCATTTAATAATGTAAATATTATTGTCATACTGGGAGATGGTGCTATTTTTAAGTGGTACTGGGCTGGACATAGGTATCTCCTGAACTTGAGATTAGTTGTCTCCTTATGTCCTTTTTAGATCTGATATTTTTATATCAGATCTGACTGGCTTGACTCATTCGTTGACTCATCAACACCCAGCCCCAATTCGAGGATCTAAAACGCTGAAATTTTCCCTCAAGGTTCCTTTTATGATACTAAGTACACAAGATTTTTTTTAATGTTTTAAGGGTTCAAAAGTTTACATGGAAAAAGTACCTACTTATACGCGGTTAAGGCCGCTGGTAGAAGCTAGTAGAGTTATAATTATGTATATCTAGCTTTGCGGGTAATCGAGGCGAAGGTAAAAATTTGACTAGACGGGCTGGCTCGCATGCCATATGACAGACTTGTATAAGACGGATTGGCCTTTGCCTAGCAGTGAGACATAACAGGCCAAATAGATAAATTGTCATAGATTATGTGCATAACTTCATCGCCAAAGTTCATATTTTACTATACTTAAGCTTTTTATAACGATGCAGTTACAGCCTATATGTAAATATGTTCAGATGACGTACTATGATTTCCAAGAGGTGTACAATGCACTTTTATAGTATGCCAGCCGCGTGAAGCACACCACAAGAGTGTTGACCTCCGCTCGATAACTTACTATCGATACATGTTTGTACCTAAAGCTCATTCGAACTACGCTGTAATATGTAGCATATAGTTCATAGCACAACAATATCGCTCGCTATAAATTTATAATACCTAATACTAGCTTCTACCCGCGACTTCGTCTGCGAGGACTTCAGAAAAAAAAGAATCTGGATAAAAGGTAGCCTATGTTCTTTTCCATGTCAAAGGCCATGTTATGCATGCCAAATTTCCTCCAAATCTGTTCAGCCGTTTTTGCGTGATTAAGTAACAAACATCCACACTTTCACATTTATAATATTAGTTAGGATATAGTAACTAATGGCAAAGTAAGAACGTGTTCTAAATAAATATACGGCGAGTGATATTGTTGTGCTACGAACTACATGTTATATGCTACTATGTTACAGCGTAGTCTAAAATGAGCCTAATATGCTGCGACAACTTTACTGATGTTATTTTGCATGAGGAAAAGTTTAAGTAAGTTTATCGGTTGGCATGTTTTCCTTTATGGCGAGAACTACACGTGTATTTAATTTAAATTATGGATGTAAATCTCTATCGGTATCTACCAGGAAAATTTATATTTGGGTGGACCCAACTTAGCCTGTACTTCCTGTCGTTTAATAGTGTTTAGATATTATTATGTGAAGTAATATAAACAGGTTGTATTTAATTTTCATTGGTGAAGTTGCGAATAATACATTATTAGCTGTCGACAAGTTACTAAACTTGTCGACAGCTAATAATGTATTTTTCTGGAACGATATTACTACTTTTTTTTTGTTTTTTTTTTAATTTTCTCATGTAAGTGACAATTTATGTCTTAATGGGAATAAAAATATTTAAACCGAAGTAGAGTATATTTATAACTTATTCAAAAGCTCACAAAAACATCGATACAAATCCTGTCATCTGTCTCGAAGTCACCTCCCTATCGTCAACCGCAAGTTATAAGGCTGGTCACGCACTTCCCTAAACGTCCCGTCGCATTGTCCTCCAGACGTTACAGCATATATTATATTATGTATACCTTGTGTTTTTAAAAGCTATTCAAACACAACCATAAAAATTTTACTCGCATAACCAAGGGCGTACCTGTTACCTATACGTGTGTTTCTTTAATAGGGAAGGGCTGGACTTTTGTTTTTTGTGCATAATATTATGTTACGGCAAAAAACCGGTGTGGTTGTGTCTAGTTATAACCGGCTGGAACTGGCTGCAACTGCATTTTGGCTCTACAGCAATTACTGTTTACGTGAAACAAACAGTTATCTATACTCCGTCGGTTTAGGTAGTTAACTAAAGGTAAACAATCTTGGCATGTCTTTTTATCTAAAAGTTGTCTATAAATTGTATGTAAAAATCTTTGCAAATAGGTATTTACCTAAATCGATGTTAGCTAATAAACTAAATTTAAATAATCTTTGTGTATATTATATACGACCTCTTTAATATAAAAAGACATACCAAGACTGTTTACCTTCAGTTAACTACCTAAACAAACGGAGTATAGTAAGCAACTAGTTTATTTTTAATTACTAAGTTAGTACTTGTTTTACGATAAAATTGGCTGATTCATTTACATTAAATAAAACAGATTGCATTCGTACATAAGTAATAACAGGTTACTTTGCTTGTCCATCGCTAAAAGCATTAAGTAAGCATATCCGGGACGTCTGCCACTTGGGTGGGAATATCGATATAACTACATCACTACATATGTTATTATTTCTCAAATCTTACGCGAATATTATAGATTTTATTTATAATCAATTTATAGTACAAAAATAGTTAAATGTTGTTGTTTTTGCAAAAAATGCTGCAAATTATGATATCATAAGTTGTAGGTACAACCATGTAATGATGAATGAACATGTTAAGTTAAGCTGCAAAAACTTTTCATTGAAATGTAATTTAGAACTTGTAAGTGATATTCAAGGTTTTTATAACATTAAATTCTAATAAATATGTTAGAAAAAAGCTCGCTAGAAACCAGCTAGTTTTTATATGACAATTATACATTTTATTTTTGTATTCATGTAACTATGGTATAAGAAGGTGGCATGTGGAATTCTGAACAAAACGAAGGTAGCTAAGTTTTAACTTAGACTTTGACTTTTGAACCCAAACACTGCACAGTGATTTAAATCATTTAAACAATCCTAAATATTTATTTAAAATAAAAAATGACTTAAGATGATTTTCATAAACTCTATTTAATGTTAGATACAATCTCGACATAGTGTGTCCATTGTAATTTATTGGTTCTTCATAATGTAGCATCTTGTTATTGCTAAATGAATTTTGATTATAGTTATGTCTTTAGTGACAGTAGCGAAATTAAGACAAATCGATTGACGCAAGTGTAGGAATCAGTGTTTGGTCTCTTGAGTGCCACTAAATAAAAAGCGTATGTATTCACACTGGAAGATTAACACATTACCGGAGGGTAGGTAATGTGTTTTTGCTTTACGCAATCGTGTAAATAGGAAATTCGCATCTGAAAGTTGAAGTTCCTCAAGTATGTAGTTACATTTTATCTGTTATTCTCGATATTATTGTCTATACGAATCCTGATACCTACTTGTCTGCGGGATTGTTTCGTGATCCTGGAACACAATAACTAAACTATGTCGTTAGTGCCTAGATATCTACGAGATTACTGCATGATCTTAGAACGCAAGTAGTAAGAATTTGACACTCTCTCTCATTCCATCTATCCAACCCTAGATTTCCACCTAAAGAAAAAATAACCTTGGCATTTTATACTTGGTAGAGATACTTCATTTTAGGGTTCCGTAAACTAACACTGTTGTTAAGACTTCGCTGTCCGTCTGTCTGTCAGCAGGCTCAAGAACCGTCATAGTTAGACAGTTGAAAATTTCACAGTCGATGTAGATATTTCTGTAGGGACGATGAATACTAAAAACTGAATACCTAAAATAAAAATATTCAAGTGAGGCTTCCAAATTGAGTTTTTTTTTTGCTATGGACATTACGGAACCCTTCGTGCGCAAGTCTGATTCGAAATTGACTGTTTTTTTTAAACTGAATTATCTGATGTTTGTGCATTTCAAGCCACTTGATACTTAATCAAAAATTCTTTAACGTTATTACGAGGACATTACAATTATTAATATATTAATAAGACATTAGACGACATTCATATAGGAAACGGTAACGCGATGCTACCAGCCGTCAGGAAGGCGAGCCGACCTCGCATGTATCCGTATAGGAAGCGACGAGTAGTTCCTACATTTTATTGTTCTTTGTCATATATGCATAATGCGCACGAAATTAAGATGACGACAAACATATTTAAAAATACTTATAACGTATACTTTTAAAATACTTAAACAACATCTTTTCAATACAAATAACAAAAAATTAGCAGTCTTGTTTTCACGTATGTTATGGTTCTTGCATAATAAATGCTCTATTTTCGTTCTGTCAAGACATTGATTGAATTGCTATGCCAATCTTGTCACTAAGGATTTACTCGTGTATCTAATAATGGACATGGAATATTTACAAATTGAAAACAATACGTTTTTACCAAAATCACACGTTCTTTGTTTACATAAACACATACTAAACAAGAATACTTATCAGAACTCATAAAATGTATCATGCAAATTAACGAGCGCTTAAGCTCTCGTCTCCATATATGTATTATAATAATTATTCTCGTTGCTAATGTTCAAATGCACAAACTCGTTTTAGAGATTCTAGTTAAGCGTATAAGCATATCTATTTTTTCCACACAGAAGCCTTAGGCGGTATTCAAACCAGGGAGGGCCTAAAAACTGGTCCCACAACCGGCGGCTCTCTTTGATACTCCAGAGAATGTGTGCGCGCTCAAAAAGCGCCAGCTCCATTTACTTAATCAGTTTTGCAGGGGTTTTTTAACGACCCAACGACCTAATATCCAATGTATACCAACGATTGCTCGTATAAATAAAATCAACATCCCTAAATGGTCATAAAATGACTACCATGACAACCATCTAGATCAACAGACTTTAATAGTCTTTATTGATCTCTCCAAGAAAATAAGTCGCGGTTCGTGTCCATATATGGCTATAGGTATAACAAAATTATGTTCTATTAGAGGTATTTTGCCGGAGTCGTTATCAGATCAGCCGAATAGCCAAGACGTGCCAAATTTTCGCAAGAAACAAAGAGTCGGCTGTTTCGAGTTCCCTGCGCTGAAGTTAATTGGTGCCGCGGCCGAGAAATACCGAGAACTGTGTACATTTATATGTACACAAAGCTCCTATAGTTCGACTCTACATTAAGCGTGAGGTTCCCTAAAACTTTGAGAAGACGGACTTTATGATGATTTGAAAATGTATACGTTGTAAATGATGCTAGAACTATTTAAATGAATAGTTTTTTGAGCTAGAATATTTGCCAAACTAGATCTCACCTCTGCCAAGGAAACACAAATAATAGCGCACAAGTCGTTTCTAAGAAATCAATTAATATTCATGGGTTCTTTCCGCTACAGAACTTGTAACTGACATATAGAACATAATGTAGAGTTTTAGTGATTGTAATAGTAATGTATTAGCACTACATTCTTCCTTCCTCGTTCTACAAGATACGACGGAGTGCCTTATAAGTCGGGAGTGGCGAGGCGGCGAGGCGCGAGGTGGCTTGAACTCGCCAGGCCCGCGACACAAAGGGGCCTTGTTCGTGAACCACCGAAGGCCGCCCAGCTCGGCGACAACGAGTTTCCTACATGCACTAGCAATGTACTCGCACTTACGTTTTGAGAAGTTCATGGCTACTTTTATTTTTAAATGAGATAAACTCGGAGCACGAAGGTCAAGGACTTTATTTTTGGCGGATGCGCCGCGCTCTTGTTGCCAACGACCCGCTTTTAAATCTTTCAGTTGTTTATCTTTCTCCGAGCTGAGATGGTATTCATGGATTTATACTACTCGTATATAGTAAACATCGTATCTAAAGGAGCGTCATCAATGAAATTGTAAATATCTTTATCTATTACTATATCTGAGACGCTCCACGACAGAATCTAGAGTATTTAGTTCAGAGGCCTCTTAGCCGAGATCAGTAGGTAATGATCTCTTTACTCATAGCTACGCCTGTATTTGACAGAGTCTAGCGTCGAAACCCGTTTTCATTGAAGACCCATTCGTGTCCAAATAATTAACGTGAGTAATTGGCTGTCGTTGTCTGTACATATAAAGTATCTTATGCCGTGTTTATCTTCGGCATTTTCCTATGGCAGCCTCTTAGTATGTAGGTATGGCAGTTTTTTAAGATCGCATAAAGTATTCACCGTAGCGAACGAATTAGCATTTCGTTCGCGATTCGCCGGCGCGGGCGGCGCGGCGGCTGACTGTCCTTGGAATAAGGATGTAGCAAATGGGTGTCTTATCTGACCGTTTGGATTGTCAGTAGGCTTTAAATAAAACTACATGTCGTCGGCAGCTTCAGTTATAATAATGTCTTATTTTGCATGTGGTTAGCGTCCCGGCCTGTTCCTGTTCATTGTTATATAAGCAGCACAAGTCCGATTATTCAGTTCGTGATTATTGATTAGATGGAGGACGTGAGATGAGTGAACCCCGCAGCTGTTTATACGCTCATTTCTATGCGTCCCTTACGGCGTACCGCGAACTTTTTAAAATCCTAAATCATCGATGCCCAGCTGTATGAATCAATGAATTTAAATTCCGTTGGAGTTGTGGAGCACGCAAATTGTAACTACATATGTTGCAAGCATTGATTCACAGTTCAGCGTAGATAAACACGTTTCAATGCAAATCATTAATATTACGATTTCCTGTTAAATGCTCCTGCAATATGATCGTCAATTTACTATGAACTGTTGGTAGTTAAGCTGGCGGCTGCGATGGCTGACGCGGGGTAATTTTAGCGGAGTGCTAAACAACGGCTAAGGTTTCCCCTTGTGAGATTCTGGAATGCAGCTTGTGTTGATAAATATGAGTGTGCTACGTTTGTATTACACGACTTGTCCTCCGCAGAGACAATGTTGGCAAAAATGTATGTAGGAAGCACTCAGGTCGGTTATTAGTCATTGTCTATTTTGAATGCAACATTTCTATTTCAGTGAATGTTACAGAACATTCACGGATTTACGGTTTAATTGTGCTTTTGTTCCCGCCACTGCGAGACTATTCACGAGTTAGCGACACATTACAACAGACTTTATTATTTCATCACTAACGTTTCCTGCGAACTGCGGCTAATACCTAAGCGTTAGTTTATTTTAGTAGTTAATGAACACTAAACCTAAAGCGTTGATTTCATTTTATGACGCCATAAAATTCAGGTCCCGCAGGGTATTTACAATAATCTTAAGATAAGCGAAATTATTACAATGACAGCCTCGTGAAACATTCGATTCTCATTTAGAGGATTAATACAAAAATGCATGGATCGTTTATGCGAAATAAAAATTTGATATCGGAGAGTTCAACGCACTGTTCAAGTTTTGCGCATAATTGCGCCCTGGCGAGTAATTTACCAGAAATATCAGATAAATATTTGTGGCCGTCACACAGCTCTCGGCTTCTGCGAACAAAAATATGACGTGTTCTGGCAACTCCACTAATAAGGCACATGTTATGAGTGTTGCTAGTTTTTACGTCGGCTGGGCGCTAATGCATTCTAGTGCCGCGCTCGTGTTGACATTTGCTCGAAATAAAACAACAAGACAAGAGTGGGCTCGCTTGGCTCAGTACGCCGCGCTGCTCGCCTCGTACCCGTCAGCCCATAATGTTTTGTTATGGGTTTGTTGATATGTTTAACGAGAAAGAATGTATTTAATAAGACAGGACAACATGACAAACAAATATAAAGTAGGTATTTTTATTGAAAAGTTACAGTACGTCTGGAGCTTTTGAACGTTTTGAACATTATTTGGTCCCAAATATTTATTAGCATCAGATAAATTATCCCATTTCCATTATAATCTCTTGCCAGAACTGCGCGGTAGTTTGAAAGAGTCATAGAAGCCCTGAAACGCAAAAGGTAACTGAAGGAACGCAGGACAGATTAGTTTTAGTCAGTAAAAGTCTTTCTCTTCATCTTGAGCTTCAGGGCGGAGGAGTTTTTTTGATAATTTCAAACAAAAAAACCATTGTCATCTGTTACAATGAACTAGACACTGACAAAGAACAGTTTCACAGAAATACTTTCTGAAAATAATGACAATACCTACATTGAGAAAATAAATTTAATCGAAGAAAAAAAGCATAGGCGTTTGCCCAAACGCGTTGCGCGTTGCGTTTTGAAATTTTTATTTCAATCATACAATGGAGACTAACTTCATGAATGAAGCAAAAGAGAAAAAAAAAATAGTCTTACGGGCAATTCTAACATGAAATAACATATCCCTTTTTTATGAAGACAGACCAAGGAACATTGTTGTAGCAAGGTGTGTACATAAAGAAACCCTACAAGGTCTATCACGGAAAATTTGTAATGGTGAGAAGATTCATAGATTTTCAATAAACTTGTATATTTACGACCTATTAATACCATCAGGCCTAGGACAACACAGTCATTATTGCAAGGACTATTAAGACAATTTATCCTACTATGTATTATTATGTAAGTATGTTTGTTGCTCTTTAACGCAAAAACTACTGAATGAATTTTGGTTAAACTTCACAATAATATAGCTTACATATCAGAATAACACATAGGTTATAATTTACTAGCTGTCCCCTGCGGTTTCACCCGCATTTTTCGTTACTGCTCAGCTCCCATGGGTCGTAGCGTGATGGTATATAGCCTATAGCATTCCTCGATAAATGGGCTATCTAACACTGAAAGAATTTTTCAAATCGGACCAGTAGTTCCAGAGATTACCCCCTACATACAAACTTACAAATTTTACGTCTTTATAATATTAGTATAGATAAAGATATCCCACTAATATAATCACAACGCGTATAAAACCGCGGGGCGTAGCTAGTTATGACATGAAACTATGAGACCCTATAACCTAATGTTGTATAATATCTATTAGCAACGGACCTTGCGAATTCCGGTCAGGGGGAGTATTGCTCAAGATTGAAATCGTTTCGAAATGTATCAACGCCAAGATCTTTCCCAATCTATCTTATTTACCCATAAAAGCTATGGAAATTCGATGTGTTTTACTCTTTATGGCGTTGTAAATTGATACTAATTTTAATATCTACGTATTTCCATATGAAGTCGGTAAATAAAATATGCAACAAACCAGTTTTTCGTATACAGGGGATTAAATTGTAACTTGTTTTCGGTATATTCAGATTTTTACCTTATACGTCATTATGTTTGGTTGAATTCGATGAAAATGACGTCATCATGCACAAATGCAGTTTTTGATGACGTCGTGTAATGACGTGGTATGCAAATTAAATGTGTGACGCTTCGGAAGTGATTGTATTACGAGATCATAAAAGATAGCAAAACAACTAAATCAGTGATTGTAATAAACCGTATGTTAATTTTTCTTAACAAGTAATAAAGTACTTTAGAGATGATGCAAATCATAAACTCATTAGCGTTTTACTGTGCATCGTAATCATCGTCACAAAATAAAGCTCACACATTCTCGAACATCACAGTTTCGAACAAAAACACATCTCAAGAGGGTTTAGTAGGTAAATAAGACGTAAAACTAACGAGTCATCATCATCAGTTCAGCCGAACGATATCCACTGTTTGACATAGACCTTCCCCAAATGTGAATAGGCGTAATCGCTGCATCGGTAATTATAAGCATGTTTTTATAGTTCAACAGTTTGCTTCTGAAAGGAAAACTCAGGACCCTGAAACGAAGGCAAAGAAGGAACAAAGGAGTGGGTTTGTAGTAAGTAAAAGTCTGACACCCCTCCCACTCCGCCTAAGAGCGGGAGAAGTCATTCAGATGATTTACCACCAGAAAAAAACCAGTTTCCAAAAAAAATCTTCAATATTTCCTTACAGTAATGGTAATGTCATATCGACCGTCGTATATAATGCGCTATTAAAAGATTTCTAGATATATAATGCGGAACATCGACCGGCCTCGCTGGGAGTGCCGTGATGCCGTCTGAGGAAGCCTGCGACTTCCGACCGGAAGCCGGTGCAGACGGAAGACTTGCGTCACTTCCGATCGGCCTCTGCACGGCGCCTTATGTGTGCGACCACTGGGATCACTCAATATATTACTCTTAGAGTTTACTGCATATCTTTCTGAAAGTTACTTAAAGATTAATCTTAAGATATGTATGTATCAGGAAAATAAAAACATTTAACTAATTAAAACTATATACAAAGTATACACTACATACTCTAACCTAAAATGTGGGTGGCATCAAAAAATTTCTTCGCATCTCTGTCGAATGGAAGTATGCCCAAAAGGCTGGCGGCATTGCCACGTTATATGGCAATGCTTAATCACTGACCTAGGTAAAAGCCAGCTAGATACATTCTAGTATGTATTTAGATTTCTGCTACATATCATTACCAATACATTAGCATTTAGTGTGTTCATATAAGTTATAAAATCGAAACCACTCAATATTAGAGAATTTATAATAACTTCAGGGAACAAGTAAGTTAGCTATTAGGTACAACATAATTTATGGTCCAGTTTCCACCGTTAACTTTTCTGGTGAGGCAAGTAAAATATATAAGGCAGCCACAGCCTAGGCGTTTCAAGGAAAAATACCTTCGGATGCAAATAGTTTGGTAACTAACTTGCTGTTATTAGGTGTCCACTCTAGAACCTGCGCTTTTATAATCTGCATTGGCTGTTGTACCACCCTACCAGTTTCAATACATCACCAACCATTACCGCTTTTGTTCGTACTTGTCTCACCATGTCACCTATCGACTGTTCAATGGACGTGATGTTTGTCGGTGTGGTCTGTCGTGTAGTGGTGGCGTGGTAGTGGTGTTAAGTGACGTGGTGGAGACGGCGGGCGTTGCGTGGGCTTACAGAACGAGTGCGACCGGTCCCCAGGTGTCAGCTCACTACTGCAGGCCCGTACTTGGACGTAATGTGGTTTGTTTAAGCAAGATATGTTCCTGATTAATCAAGCCGGAATCCCTATAAAGTGATTCCTTCGAATAAGAAGTTTCTATGAAACGTCGGCATGGCAAATGTCTTCTTTGTCGTGTTTTTTCGTGTCATGATGGCCCAGCGGATAAACTCTCGCCTCTCATGCTTGACGTTGCTGTTTCGAAGCCGGGCCAGTACCAATGTGATATTTTAGTTTCAAGGTTATCTAGGACATTAGTAATCTGTGCCTCAGAAACCACGTAAACCGTACCTATTATCATCATTTCATACATAAGATTTTGCTAAAAATATATTCTTAATGAATCATGGTATAAAGATAAAAAGTAATATATTCCGCTTCTTAATAGCTCAATTAATTTTATGTTAATCATGATCGTGCGAAACTTGAGGCACTAGATTTTTTAGGAAAGTGAATCCCGGTCAAACAATCTTGGATTATGTATTATGTAAAGATGGGCCGACTGGCAGTGGCAGTGGGCAGGGCACGAAAGTTCCTGTAGTGGCGACTACGTCCCGGAAGACGCAGCGTTGCAAGGCGTCTTACAATGTGGACTGAAGACCTGGTGAGGATGGCGGGAATCCGATGGATGCAAGACGCTCAGGACCGGTCGTTGCCATATAGTCGGTTTCGAGGACTAGTCAAACCATAATAAGTTTCATTATTTGTTCAAAAAAAACAATAAAAAAATCAGTCCGGAAACAGCAAAAATAAATGAAAACAAATTCAAATTATCGGTGTAGGAAATAATCAAATTTAAATCAAACCAAAACCATAAAGCGTAAACCACAAGTACCACAAGTACAAATTAGCTTTTGAGTACTAGCAACAGAAGCAACAAAGGTAGCTTGCATATAACTTAAATAGGGAATATGCGCGAAAACAACATTTTTAATTTAACCATTTTATTTTATCAAAAATAGAATAGTAACTCTGAAAACAAAATCGAAAATAACAACCAACGAGATATAACCATTTCAAACAAATATATCTGTCCCTCTCGCCAAAACGCCATTTTCAATGGCAGCCGAACAGGCGCAATGTAATATGACGTCATATTAGACTCGGACCTCTATAGCAGCTTTGAAGCTTTATAACTTCGTTGTTGATAAAGATATTCTAAATATCCTTTTATATTTATTTACTACAACTGAAAGTGTATTAATTTAGCAAATTAAAAATGGAAGCATATTCCTTATTCTGCAAGCCCCAGTCCGCCCCTGTGCGACTAACAATCTAAGGGAGTCGCTAAGTTGAGAAGCCAATACGGTTGTTTGCGTAAACCTCCACTGCATCAGCTGGGTTACTTAGTAACTTAGTGCTTAACTTCAACTTCTTCGAACATTTACAACATGTTCTTGTCCATGATGCCCTGACATTGTAGGACGAGTAGTAGAGATGCTTGGCTTCGAACAAATAGTCGACAATAAAAAATTGCAATTGGCTTACCTCGTTCGAATTACATCTTGAAAATCTTTATTCTTCCAGTATAGGTGTTGGTCAACCTTTTCATTTGTACTGCTTTTTTTTTTGCAAAATTTCTGTTTATAACATTGGTCTTTGCAGTTTATTTTTACGAATCAATGTTTTTTTTTAATCAATTCTTTCTCTCTATTTATAATATAATCATGGACTCGTTTTCTAGCATTCATAATATGTTGAAATGCCAAGAAACTTAAATTGCACTATTATTTATTTTTGTGTCAGAATTTGAAAATTTCATTAGCCACAATAAATAACTTTTGCAATGACTGTCTCCTAACTTATACTTTGGGATTATTTTAATTCGCATGTGAAAACCTTTACACACGCAAACATCTCTACTAAAAACAAAATAAAAGGCTTCAAAGTGAGAATTCTGGGCATCCAGCCCGTAGCCCTGAACATATGAAAGCGTTCCGCAGTATTGGCATTCTGGTCGTCTACCGATTATGAAATTGCTTCTTTCTTTGTCTAAGGTTCTTCAATGGTTAAACAATCTTTCTTAATTACTCAGATACCCGCGAAACGAGACACAATAGTAAAACAATAACAGCGCGGTCTCATTGGACCGGTTGGGGATTCAAACGTTAAATTATACTACTAATATTATAAACGCGAAAAGGAGACTGAAACGATTACATACAATCTTGGGCCTAGGTGTAAGAAGATGAAAGTGGTGTCAATTAATAGCTTATATATTATCAACTTTTCACTGATAATTCAGCGGATTTTGTCAATCTGAGAACAGAGATATAAGAAATTAAGTAAAAGTGAAGTTATGTGACAATCTTTAACTAACAGCTGATTCCTGAAGTGCAAAATATGTTGTTTTGCACTAATATTATATTTACTAGAAAATGTTTGAAAAATCATAATATATAAATGAACGCCAACGACTTCAAGCGTTAGGTAAGCGTTACCGCTTTGAGCCAAGTTCCAGCACGCGTGACAAACACAATCACTACTTTACTTACCTAAAAATGGAACATTTTTATCAATCTTCAGCTACATAAACACTACCTAATTCATGAATCCCCGACCGGTCTTAGGAGACCGCGCTGTTATTGTTTTACTATTGTGTCTCGTTTCGCGGGTATGTACTATTGTGGATGAGGGTATTATAACATTATTTGATAAATAAATAATTCTTTGCCATAGCTGTGAAAAATCTCTATAGGCCTTCTAACTACATGTATTTTAAACCGGCCAAGATGGTAGCTGGTTAGATGAGGTTATATTTACTTACAGACTGAGGTGCAAGCCATTGCCGAATCACACACAACACAACAAAACACGAAACGAGTGAGCAAACAAGAACAGTCGGCAACTGTCAGTGACATAGACTAAAAATATGAAGAAAAATAAGCGAGATTTGAATCGATAATCATTAATATTGGTTTTTCAGTAATTAATTGATATTTGATTTATTGATATGTACATAGTTGAAGTCGTAGACTATATTGCATATATACAGTGCATTTAATCACTTTGAGGTAATTTTTTAGTGCAAAAGTTTTATTTTCGTAACTGTGTAATCGATTACTGAATCGATATCTCACGAAAACTATCTTTCTCATATTTCTCTGCTTCTAGAATGTGAATTGAAGTGATTTTTCATATTCTTAAGTAAAAAAATATGACTAATTTTTTGGATCATATTTCAACTTCGTACTTTTGGGCCTACCGTTTTCCATCTCCTTTGTAGACGTATGTTTGTTACTCTTTCACACAAAAACTACTCAATGGATTTCGATGAAATTTGGAATAAAGAAACCTGATATACGGGTAAACTATATCCTGAATTAACACATGGGTTACTTTTTATTCTGGAAGTATGTTCCCTTGGGATACTTTTCTACTATTACACGGGCGAAGCCGCTGGCAGCAGTTAGTTATTCAGTATAGACAATTACTCATCCCATGGTAAGCAATGATGCGGTCGCCGAGGACACGCATCATAATTATTCTTCTTTTTATTTTTCGCTGTATTTACATTGTGTCACTGTCCCTACATATTCTATTCTATTTTATTAACCGACTTCAAAAAAAGGAGGAGGTTATCAATTCGACAGTATTTTTTTTTTTTATGTTTGTTACTTCATAACTTGCGACTGGGTGAACCGATGTTCATGATTCTTTTTTTATTTGAAAGCTGGTGCTTCCCGTGTGGTCCCATTGTCACCATTTCAATATCTGATGATGGGATCTTGAAGAAATCGAGGGAACTCTTCAATAAATAACAGCAGATTAACCGCGATTGTTGCTATAGCATATCTAAGCATTGTTTACGCCATCACACAACATAATATCACGTCTGTACAAAAAAAAAAAACAAAAAAAATTGTTAATAAAACTATTTCGAAAAAAAATATGTTTAAGGGCACTTACAACGTTTTACAAAAAACGCAATACTGAAACTAAAATAAACAAAATTAGATGTTTGTTCTGATGATATATTCGGTTATATGAACAAAACTCTTCACGATAGCTGGTCCGTGGTCGCGCTACTGTCCTTGGGTAACCGTGACCCTGGAACTTAAAGGGCTATTGAAGAAACACTGTGGATGAGTAGGTATGACAGTAGTATGACTGTCAGTAAAAATCTGACAGTCCGTCCCGCTCCACTCAGGGTGGGAGGACTCATTGGATGATTTTGCCTCGTAAAAAAAAGGTGTATTATGACTTAAGTACTTATGTGTGACCTTCATTATCGGAAAACAGATTTCGTAGTCTTGTCATATCCTGCAATGATCTATCGTCGTGTGGTTTATTTAACAATTTGTTGGCGTCCAAATCCGATAAAACTATGCCTGCCAAACTTTTGACACGACTTAGTGCAAAATACTCCTTTGTTTCATTTAAACGGCGCTGTCTCTATGGGCAGCGCGTTTAGTAGGTCTACCCATACTCAAATAAGTAATTAGTGTCCATCAGATTCACTAAAAATCAAGAAATAAAAAACCATTTTAACAAAAAAAAACACCGACTTCAAAAAATAAATAAGTATTCCAAAACAAATTAATATGCACTAAAAAGTAAGAAAATAATTGCGTATTTTTATAAGCTTACAATTATTTTATTTTTGGAGTCGGTGTCAGCCAAGGAAACGCCAACAACCTAGCAATAATAATACCAACTTACTAACAATTAAGTACAACTACTTACAACTGGTGTAAAACTGTGATGTTTAGTAGTGATAATAAATAACAAACCTATCTTAGTTTGCTGACACCGACTCCAAAAATAAAATAATTGTAAGCTTATAAAAATACGCAATTATTTTCTTACTTTTTAGTGCATATTAATTTGTTTTGGAATACTTATTTATTTTTTGAAGTCGGTGTTTTTTTTTGTTAAAATGGTTTTTTATCAGGTAAGTCTCATCTTCCTTGAAACTTTGTCTTACCGAGTGTTTTCTCTGAAACAAGCTTACGTCACACTAAAATGTTTCATGAACATTTTCCTTCATGATCACAAAATAGGTTTCACATGTTCTGCTAGCAAAAAGCTGATAAATATATTAGTTCGGTTGCTCTTGACGTAGGTGCTATGACGTTCCTACATTATGTACACAAATAAATTGGATGGAACATCTGTAAACGATAAACATTTTCGTCCTAGTGAGGGAATTGAACCTTTGACCCTGACTGCAATGAGTGGACTCTGGCGTTTGTGTGTGTTGTCGTCATCGTCATTATTATACGGTTTTACATCTATTACATCATAGAATCTTAAGTATCGTTCTTTTTTCTTCGTTGAATATCATTATCAATCGGTCCAAAATCATTGATTCAAATAGGTCGATCGCGGGCTTGTAATTCATCGGAAAGTACCGAGTTACGAGTTTGCTCTATCGTTGGACAATGCGGTTTATAGCAATGCTGCTGCCAGGCGTGCTTGATTAGGTAGGTACCTAATTGAAAAAGTATGTCACCAGCACCACCAATTATCCAGAGACTTCAGTTACTCACAACGCAATTATTTAAACATGCAAAAAATACACACGTACGTACCCAAAAATACACATATTGGTATCCAAAAATAATCTTTAAGTATACTTTGGTTAAACATCTTTAGGTGTGAGTACATAAAAGTGTTATATTCACTCACTAAACGCAAGGCATTGGCAGATACCTTCTAATTATTCATGGTGAATCAACAGATAGTGGGCTGACTGTATAAGTGTACAATTACTGGGTACGTTGTCAACTAGAGTCGGTATATTTTGATGTTTAATTTACCACAAACGTGGGTTGTGTAGTGACTACAAGGTCCAATGTAATTGTTTGTTGTGCTGGAAATTTTATAATTAATTTAAATTGATGGAGAATAGGGTGTGTCCGATGTTTCCTGTTATACTGCATAAATGCTTTTTCTTAGTAGCCTAGTGTAGTATCAAGATCGATTCCTTTATCTTGCTCTTCGATATCTTCGCTACATTTTTATACGAGAGTTTTAGATTTCCTTTTGCTTCAGAATGTTCTATTCAATCTTCTATTTTCGCACTCTCTTCACAAGATTGGTTTTTATTAGCAGCTATCAAATTATCGCATAACCGGTTGCCTACGGGTGTGTATTGATAGCCCCATTTGTTATCTTAGTGGCATAACTGCTATCTGGTCTCATTGCACAGTAGTTGCTTAATCTGTTCCGTTATTGATAACACTTTAGGTAATCGACATTTAATATTGTTATTAGTGTAAATCTTCAGTGAAACAGATAGTAAAAGCTGACCAGGATGTAACATTCTTTGTAGAAACCTCAGACGTAGTGAACGTGGCTTATCGCATTTTTAAATGGTCTATCTATTATGTTCTTAGACGTCACAATCTATTCTTCTAGTTTTTTTTTTCGTATCGCAAGTTACGTTTTGAATAATCAAGGCGTGGGCGTTCTAACTGGTTTTAAAATAAAATAAAAATATGTTATTAGTTTTTACCACACACCCGAATTGTGAATACGATTAATTAAGTATTCATTTAAATGATACGGATGGTTTACTACCTTATGATCAGACTTTAATACGAGTATAAGTATCTAGAATTCGAGTACGTCGGTGAATGTTAGGAAGCCCATATTACTCAGTTATGTTCTGTTTATCATCGCATTCTCACAGTCGTTTTCAATATGTTGTACGTCCAATGCATGTTTGCAATACGCGAAAGCAACTGCAGCAGAAATAAATTACCAATATATACCTGGATTACGCGCCGTTGTTCCTCGGCGTGGTTCGGGAGTTTTAGCTTTCTGAGCACGTCCGTAAGCACGATAGTGCGATACATCAGCAAGAGCTACGGTCGTAGTGTTGTAAGGCGATACGACATGTTCTACACGGTTGCCACGCTGATGTAATCTCTACCCGCTGTAATAGGGACAATGTCAATAGATTGCTCCCATAAATTTCACTTGTCAACGACATTGATAATAAACAAGTAGCTACCTACCTAAAACTACTGACTATTTAAGACCGCAAAAAACTTGAAACAAATAGGTATTTGCTACAAAGTCATTAGCGCTACTATAAATTTAGCGATGTGATATTTTCAACATTTACGTATGAATTTTTCCGTAAGTAAATATCTTAACTTTTCCTTAAATGAAACATTTGATACGAGAATATGGTCGACTATGTTATTATGTATCTCGAAATTATGCCGAACCATTTTTGTGACCTACCTATTTGCTAATGTATTCTGTGTATGACCCTTTAACTTAGTTACATGAGAAAATATTTAAACTATAGGTACTCTATCTGTAGGCTATCTATAAATTAGGTTACTGTGATATTGTCTTATCGTTCAATTACCTAAATATTTGTTATATTTGCTTTCATTGTTTCACAAATTATTAAAAATATGTACAAACCGGTTTTTTTTTAATATGTACTTAAAACCAATATCGAAAAATCAATAACATGCTACCCAAAATGAGAAGTTTCAACAAAGCTGTTGCAGCTATGGAAACAATTCAATAAATTCTAAGTATAATCATGCGTCAAGGACTGCACTTACTTATAGCAATACACCACTTATTTGTTATAATTAGGAAATAAAATAACATATTACAAAATATAATTTGTTACGTGTATATAACAAAGAACATTGGCAGGTCAATGGTATGGTGGAAATAATAGAAGCAAGGAAGGACACAGTCTTGACTGACAGTTATATCTGACGCAACGGTGGGGTTCCCAGTAGAAAATGTATACTTACGAGTATTACGAGTGAGTGAATGTGTTTTCACTACCCGTGGTCGACTGTCTTGGTAATCAGTGAACTAAGAATGTATTGTTTGTTATTGACCCTTTGATTGAACTTAAGGGGGATGTTTGATTCTTTATAGGCTCGCGTTTGACCATTATCTCAATTCTCACCTGATGGTAAGTGATGATGTAGTTGACAATGGAGCACGCTTGCCTAGAAGTAACCTATTCACTCTTGACTTACAGAGTTCTAGGTTGTTGCTATCAGAAAATACAGACTCCGGTAGGGAATTCCCAAAACGTTTTGCACGTATTCGCGGGATGTACCGGTGACACAAAGCCGTAAGGCTAGTATTCCGATGATGGAACGAGCTTGGCGGGATTAAACATTTTAGCTAAAATATTTAGAACGGGTATGAAAAAAGAATAAGTGTAATTTAACCATACATCAAGCTTAACATAACATTTAAAAGTCATACCCGCAACTTTCATAGCGATATTGGAATTACGAGGCTAACTAACAAGCACTTAGCACCAAGAATATCGACAGACATTCTATAATAATTACGGTAATTTATATGTGCAATATATTTCTGCCACATTATTATCGTTAAATACATTTACCGCAACGCTGATCAGATATTGTCTCGTACAATAATAAGCTCAATTATGTGATCTATTGAAATGAGTACCTAGACCTGGCCCGGGCTCTCAACTCAGGTGGAAACGATATTTATTAGCTTTGATTTATTTTATTATTTGGCTTCTTGTATATTCTGTTTGATGACATACCTTTTTTGCGACGAAAAATCACCTAATAATATATCTCGTTCTAGGGTGGAGCGAGAGGGTGTGTCAGACTTTTTCTGACTAAAACCACACCTGTGGGCATGTTCGGTGAAGACCTGCGTCATGCGTAAGGTGAGGACGCCGTGGAGTACCTCCGGCCACTCTTCAAAGAGAAGACTTACCGCCACAATTTTGGCAAGCCTATTGATGACCAAAATAAAGTAACGTTATCGCAAAATATACCTTACTAGCTTTAGCCCGCAGCTTCGCCCGCGTACATAAAATAGCCTATGTCACTCAGGAATACAGCAGCTTTCTATTGGTGAAAAAATTTTAGCAATTGGACCAGTACTTCCACAGATTACCTCATACAAACAAAAAAACAAACTTTACCTCTTTATTATATTAGTATAGATGTACAAACAATAACTTTTAGCTAACATGGTTTATAAAAAAAGATCGACAAAGAACTTCTCCAATTTGGTAAAACTTTTAGGTAACCGTATTAAAATCGGTGTAAAAAGCTGGAACGTGTCGAAAGCCTTTCCAAAATCCGTTGGGACAGAAACCTTTGGGGTTTGCCTGTCCCAAGGGTTTTAGGAAACTCTCGGGAGTTTCAAAACTAATTACACTTATTACAAACAGCTTTAGTTTGTTATATATGAAATTTGAATAACTACATACAAGGATTCTTTTATGTGTGTACAGAACTGTTAAATAAATAATAATAATAAGGAAATTATGTGCAATAATATTTCAAAGAGGAAGGAGAGTTTAAAGTATATCAATAGAGGCTGTCGAATACTTTGCCGAGGGATAACAGAGTGCTCTACTCCACTTAATACTTAGTTGCACTTGCTACAAGAGTTTCGGAGCCTCAAATATTAATATCGTTTTGGCATCTGCTACCAGTAGTTTTACGTTCAAAGTACTTGTAGTTGTAACACAAAAGTGATCTTGTTTTACTACTTTTGTCAAAGTTACTCCAACAAGCAGATATACTCTACTATCATGTTCAAAAGTCTAAGTAATAAATTCAAATTACCACGGAGGTGATTATTTAAGTCACTATGCTTCGTTAAATTTAAAACTAATTAATAATAAATGTACTCTAAAACCTTGAAATCTTGTAATTGCTCGTGGAATTTTTTATCATTAGTGTTTTCGTTAAAACATGTGTTACTTGCAACTAGTTTTAAATGTTATTTTTTTGGTTGTTCACTTTTGACATTTGGTTCTCGTTAAGTTGGGCTATTGATATATTTATATGTAATACGAGTACGTGACTTTTGTGTTTTTTGCACGGCATCATTGTTTGGGCGAGGCAGACGGGCGGGCGTTACGGGCGAGGAACCTGTTTGGTTGGGAATCAGACGGCCAAACCTGTATGTATGGCGCGCACTAAACTCCTTGAAACATCTCTAAGTTTGCTGCTTTTTAAGCAGAGCACAATACAACTACAGTTACATATAAACCAATGTACTTTATTGCCGTTAAAGTTATTGATATTGGTAATCACGGGTCACATGGATTACTCGTATATATATTATATTTATACGTATATAAATAACATTTAACCCGACGTTAGCTACGAGCTGTTAACACGGTGTAGTTGTCTCATAAATACGAGTACATTTGTGTATTGTGTAAATATTTTAATATAAATAGCTGAGGAGCACGAACAAAGTGTTTAAGGACACAACGGGATACTGTTGAAACCTTTTAATAATTATGTTCCAGACAATAAGTGTTTTAAATTTATGTATTTCAGAGTTTAACATTATAATAAAAGAGAAGGACAAGGAAAAGAAAAATAGGTGCAAAGGTGATGCTTATTTCAGCTGTAATCTCTTTCAGCATACCTGCGTAGAAGTAGTAAGTAGGGAGAAAAGAGATGTAGACACCGTATGTAAAACAACTCGGACACTGAAGGTTCTGTAAGAACTCACCTATGAAAAACAGTTCAGTTTCCGGATCGAGTCTTAAAGATTTTTCCGAACCGTAGAATTTTTCTTTCTTATGAATGAAAAAAGAGAGTTTAATTTTTTCATAACCCGAATTAGTGGGTTGACTGAGTTAGTTATACCTAGATCAATTACAATATTTTTATTAGGTAAACGGAGAAAGCAGAGGTGTGTAGTACAGTCTACGAGTCTCGAAAGTGTGTTAATACCGCTTGAGACATGAATAGCAATCACTTCACGCAATAGTGCACAACTGCAAGTGACGGGTTGCAGCTCATTGCATAGTGGCACCATTAAGTAACCTGTTCCCTTACATGCTCCACGCTTACCAGGCGAGGAGGACGATAGCCTGATATGATATGGGTAGTCATTAGCAATTATAAGTGACATAGGGTGAATTTTCTATCGAAGGGCATAATGAAGCAGTCAGGACTGGGTATCTAGCCAAAGATCTAAGAACGCAGAGGGCAACTGCAGGAACACGGGTTGATATTATTCAGAAAACGTCTTACATAGGTGGGGAGGGATCTCCACCTTTTTATGTGGACAATTGACGGGTTGCAGCTCATTGCGTGCTGGTACCAATAAGTAACCTGTACCCTTACATGCAGCCACGCTTACCAGTCGAGGAGGACGATAGCCTGATATGATATGGGTAGTCATTAGCAATTATAAGTGACATAGGGTGAGTTCTGTATCGAAGGGCATAATGAAGCAGTCAGGGCTGGGTACTTAGCCAAAGATCCAAGAACGCTGAGGACAACTGCTGGAACACGGGTGGATTTTATTCAGAAAAAGTCTTACATAGGTGGGGAGGGATCTCCACCTTTTTTATGTGCACAAGTGACGGGTTGCAGCTCATTGCATAGTGGCACCATTAAGTAACCTGTTCCCTTACATGCTCCACGCTTAACAGTCGAGGAGGACGATAGCCTGATATGATATGGGTAGTCATTAGCAATTATAAGTGACATAGGTAGGGTATATTCTCTATCGAAGGGCATAATGAAGCAGTCAGGGCAAAGATCCAAGAACGCAGAGGGCAACTGCAGGAACATGGGTGAATTTTATTCAAAAATAGTCTTACATAGGTGGGGGGGGGGATCTCCACCTTTTTTATGGGGAAAAGTGATGGGTTGCAGCTTATTGCATAGTGGCACCATTAAGTAACCTGTTCCCTTACATGCAGCCACGCTTACCAGTCGAGGAGGACGATAGCCTGATATGATATGGGTAGTCATTAGCAATTATAAGTGACATAGGGATTCCCGACATCTCCTCTTCGAACATAAAATACCACCAAGTAGACTTAAGAGCCGGAAGAGCTTTCTTCGTTGCACAGAGGCCATTCTTGACCCACCGCCTAAAGAAAGAATGAAGCTCTGGGAAGAACATCACCTACCACCATCTGATTTCTTGAAACCCCAAGAACATCTTCCGCCCGGGCGGGACTTGCAGTGGTCTATATGGAAAGCACTAAATAGGTTGCGTACCCAGGTAGGCCGCTGCAAGTACAATCTGGCGAAATGGGGTTTTACAGACCCGTTGGATACACAATGTGAGTGCGGTGCTCCTGTTCAAAACATGAGCCACATGTTGGAGTGCCCCCAGTGCCCCTATACCTGCACTCTGGAGGATCTAATGAGCGCCACTGATGCGGCTATAAACGTGGCTACTTACTGGGCCCAAAAAGTATAACGAGTTTACCATCGAATCGAGAAGAAGAAGAAGAAGAGTGACATAGGGTGAATTCTATCCGTAACAACTATCGAAGGGGAGTTAAAGGAGTCAAGTACTCCCCAGGACTGCGTGATTGCTCGAAAGAGTTACTGCAGCCCTGGCCGCAAAGGGTAACTAAAATAACCACCAGTGCAAATAAACAAAATTCGTACTATTCGTATGGGAAAACTGGGTTATCCCTGGACCTTCGGGTGTGCATCGGACGTGATCTCAGGCAAACCATAAGCTTGCAAATTAATGTTTTTTGAATTTCAGGACCTCGACTTGGACTTGTAAGAGATGTATACATATTACTGATTTTGTTTTATCACTTACATGTTTATTAATACTCCTAGTTGAATGATTTCTTGTGAAAACGAATGATCGTCGGAAGATGGTCAGAGTATTTGTACAACATATTAATGCAAATCTCGTGAACGTCATTGTAAAGTAAAACAAAAAAGGCTTTTTTTTGCGGCAAGGTCTCTAAACCATGTGAATTAGCGAAATATTGAATTGTCACGGTCGTATTGAATACTAGCTGTCCCCTGCGGTTTCACCCGCATTTTTCGTTACTGCTCTGCTCCCGTGGGTCGTAGCGTGATGGTATGTAGCCTATAGCATTCCTTGATAAATGGGCTATCTAACACTGAAAGAATTTCAAATCGGACCAGTAGTTCCAGAGATTACCCCCTACATACAAACTTACAAATTTTACCTCTTTATAATATTAGTATAGATGAACTGGCATAGAATGGCACTTGCATCTCAATTAACTAACTTCAATTAGCACTTTATGCTTTCATTGTCAACATGAGAATATTCAGATTATAAATTCTTAGTTGTGCACACAGACGCAAGGGTGTTCATCTCTATGAGAATTTGTTACTTAATAAGGAATTACTTTTTATTAATCTAGATATCTTTTTCATTATGATTGCAAACTGTAGGAAAATAAGTAATCCAAATGGTTTCATGTTACTTATATTCTTCTTTTCATGCATTTTAACGTTTGCCTGGCAGTTAGTAGTTACGTAGTTACATTATGCGGTCCATCCAAAATGTCCTTTCTTTGGATTGTTCGTCTACTCGTTGAGTTCTTTACTATTCATCCTGAGTTAAATACAGGAATACTGACCACTGCTTGCACTGACTGGAACGAAAAAAAATCATCTCAGATCTGCATGGTTCGCATATGATTTACATTTTCATAGGATAGTGTCTTTTAAAGTTTCTGCTTAGGGTAGCCAGCTAGAAAATATCGACTTGGGGCCTACCACGACATGTTAAGATGTCAGTCGTGTGACCGAGAAAGAAGGTTGGAACTATAAAGCCTTTAAAGCTTCATCCATTTAACAGTTCAGCTTACTCGTAGGTCGTAAACTGGTTCGCGTTAAGAACTCGCGGTAGGGCCTCTGATCTAGTTTAAATTGAAAAATAAATTGACGTGGAAGACGTGTGCTATTTATACCCAATTTCCAAAATAAATATCATTTATCATTCCGATTTTGCTCATAAATCTCTTAATACTATGTATTTTTGTTGGTACTTTTTATGCTAAAGTCCTTTTTGATCGTTATTCCATTACATACCTAACACCATTTCAAATATAAAAAGGGTAAAATCCCGAATACCATCCTCGGAATTCACTTTTACATTTCCCAACGTTTTCCTAATCGCTTTCGATTTTGTTGATAAAGTTCAATGACCCGTGAAACGCAATCCTAAATTCTGTTCCGACTTCGAGTGGATATTCATTACGGTACAGCTGTATCTATATAATTATATGACCGAAAGATATTGCTATTGAAAAGTGAAACTGGATTATCATTTCCATTTCAATAATAGGGTATTTGGGTTTGATTTATTGAGGAGTGTGTTTGTGGATCTTTGCATGCATGGAGTAGAGCAAATATTCCAAATATTACGAGTATGTCCGAGTATATTTGTATGTAAGAGTATTATGTGTGTGGTTTATTACGCCTAACCCCCTACTGGACCGTGGTACAGGCCAAAGTCCGGAAATGGAGTAATGCTAGCGAAGAAGGTGGCCGCATGTGTGAGGAAACGGACCTTCTCTCGCTCCAGCCGACTCCGATTTCCAACCTCCGACCGTTGGCTTGCGGACGACGAGCAATGAATAGTTCGCCGTCCGGCCTTCCGGTAACCGCTCGGACTTAGCCCGAGTACATCGCATGTTCAACGTGCGCCTTATAAACTTAACTGATCTCCAGTGCATCTCACATCCATCGGATCCCCGCAACCCTCACCAAATTATCGGTCTACATTGTGGACCAATGATGACCGACGCGGACACATCTGTTCTGCAACTGTTCTCCTTCTGCTTATATAAGGAAACTTCGACCACAAGGTTCTTCATTGCCCTTTGGGTAGCTGTTAAGCCTTCTGATGAGGCCATTGTGAGTGACCACATTTCTGAGCATCGAACACACCGATTTATTTATATGTTCCATCATCAGGCTTCAAAACTGTTTTGCTTTGAAGCCTTCCGTTTGAGACATGTAGAATTGTTACTTAGATTAATATAATCATCGATATATTTACATGAACAGCTTGTTCTAGCAATTTAAAGTCTACTTATTAATGGTAATTTGTGAAGAGCGCTGTGGGCGCTTATTATTTAAGATATTTAAGTTTTTAATATCGCACAATGTAGATGTTTGTGGATCCTATTTAATAAAATATGTTATCATTAGTAGCAAACGGACTGGTCATAGACTGTCTTGAGATACAGTAGCATGTTGGACGAAAAAGTACCACGCGAGTAGGTACCAGCAAACTTCTGTTTCATACCTGTTGCGTTTTTCTCTTGAGTATGACGGAATTCTGAAGAGTCTTAACAACCGGTTTTCCTCCAGAAATGCAGCTGTAATTTCGTCATCACCCGCCGTCTTTATGGTGCTTCTACCTACAGGCTAATATCCGGGATGTCTTCGATATAGTATTGGGTCAATGTAAGAGCAAAAGTGGCCGCTAGCCACGTGCAGACTGGTGCGCGCGCTCTATGCGGCGGTTTCATACTAATGTGTGTCCAGTGCCAGGTCTCGATGGCCGCCGCGACCTGGCCGCTGCGGACTGGCCGCTAGTGCACACCTGGCCTTACTCTTAGGTCTAGATTGACCCAAGACCGCCTTTGCGTCAATCTCTTTGCTTCTATAATTGCTCTTGACTCGTATAGTAGATTCGCAGCGGATTGATTGGATTACATTATTAGAAACTTTTTTTTTAAAACGTTGCCCTCTCTAGGAATTACTCGTGCGTCGTGGATTCGTCTCGTGTGCGCGATGGTCTTCGAATTCTAAACAAACGCAAGCGGCACCAAAGCAAAAGCTAGTGGCTTTACAATTTGCACTAGTGCATTATGCAAGTCGCCTGTGCCGATGGTCGTTAAATCCTACGCTTTATGAACTGTAAGTTGCGATCGCATGCCATGACCGATTTATAGCCGTAGCTCGGTTCATAGGTGATTGATCCGGTGTACAATGTTAGATCATTTTATGCCCTACCTGCTTATCGATTGTATCGAGATGAGAATGGACTTTTAAGGAGACTTTGACCCCTGAGTTGCTCAGGGAATAACCACCGAAACAAATTAAAAGCCCGATTTTTCCTAGCTGACAAAATAAAGTAGGAAACACTGGCTTCATCTAGTTAAAAAAAGTGGTAAAATGTTTTATAAAACACATACCATCATCATCATCTCAGCCGAAATACGTCCACTGCTGGACATAGGCCTCCCCCAAGCGTCGCCACAGCAACCGGTCCTGTGCGTCTCGCATCCATCGGATTCCCGCGACCCTCGCCAGGTCGTCGATCCACCATGTGGGACACCTTCCAACGCTGCGTCTTCTACCAATAAAAAAACCATGTAATAATAATTTCCTGATATCTACGACTTAGGGGTCTTTAAGCCAAGAGAGCTCCATTCGTCGGCCACTTCGACGCTTAACATCAGTTGAGATAGTGGTCAAAAGTGAGCATATGCTTAATAAAAAAAAATCATAATAAGGTAAAATAAAGTCCTGTTTAAGACATGTTGTCTGTTCATGAAGTAATTCTAATAACTATCACTAGCATTTAAGTGATGTCGTAAAACGTAAAATCTAATACATATTTATAATTATAAAAATCTCGTACATGTGAGTAATTGGTGATTACCGATCCTGACTCTCTTAAGACCCTCGCACGGCTCGGGTCTTAATACCGTCTCGACGGTAATTACCCACATTAAACACTTGTATCATAATCTACTATTATAGTATACTAGTAGTCTATATAACTTTATTGTTACACGAGACCATTCTTATCAACTTATCAATGAAACTGTTGACCGTATTTTTTATTTAGGTATCATTTATACAAAACAATACAGGATTATTCATATTAAATAGCAACCAAAAACCACTAATTGTCAAACGTATTGAAGGTTATATTTTTTTTCCTTGTATTTCAATCAATATTGTTTTTAAACATATCCACGTATCTAATAGTTTTATTTAATTGCCTTTTGTGCAGTTTTTGCCCCAAATATGTATACAGGAAAAGTTTTTAACCACTGCGTAAATTTTTTTTGGTGGCTCAGTGTAAGTAATAACGAGTTTCCTTCGAGGCACGGAGGAAACTCGTTACGTTAAGATGGTCACCCATCCACAGACCAACCTTGGCAAGCGTTACTTAACTTTGAAGATCGATCTGTGTTCTTACACTGAACCACCAAAAAAAATTACGCAGTGGTTAAAAACTTTTCCTGTATAGGATAACTTATTTCCAATACTTCTACTGAATATCTTAGTTTAACAACGCGTACATCCGCCTAGGAACTAATATGGATAAACAAATAAGAGCTGTCCAATAAAATGAAATGCAAATAGTGACGAGAAAAGTCGATAATGAAGAAGGAAAACCTTATCGTGTTGGGGTAATTGAACTGTGCCTTTTACCTCTTCATTAACTAAAAAATTAACACCTTTTTCATTCCAGTTTCTTTACAATTGTCCAAATAATAGAGACTGAGTCAGACGACTTCGTTGTTGTTGATATTCAGGCGAAGAAACTGATCAAATCGGACACAAAGAAAAGTTTCGGAAACCAATATAACTAAATAACAAAAAAAATATAACCAATTTTATATAGTACAGTAATTATTTATTATGCACTTCTACCACAGTATTGTTATATTTCAATCCAAAGTTTGACTGGTAGAGAATGCCACGTTGCATTAAGTCTGCCTCTGTACCACTATTGTATATAAAGTATAAATGAATAAATAAATTATCTATTTAGGTTTAAACATTGTCTATAGATTTTCTTGAACGCAATATCCCATTTTATAACCCAACTTGATAATCACTTATTAAACAATTAAATTACGCATATAATAGTATCATTTCACACACTATGACACCATTAAATACCAGGAAAACAATACATGATACAAAGAAAATCGATCTGTATGGCTGTCGTGTGAACTCAGCCTTATGAATGATTACGAAAGTGATTGAGCGTTTAGAATGTTATGCGATTGTTAGAACACTGACAATCAACCGTCTTAAAATTATATGTTAAGCTTCATTAAGTATAGGTATTTCTTTTTAACACCTGGGTACATTTAACCTTATTCAACCTTGGTTTGGGTACTTACAATAGGTATATACCCGACGAATACTGCACCTACCTACAATTATATATTATCCTCGCATTGTTCCATGAACGGAAAATCTAAAAGTATAAGTGGATATAGTTTTTCTCAGACAATTACGATGTATTAGTTAACATGACCCGGATATTCGATCAGACTACTTCATAAAACATCTAGTTATGCTAAAAAAACAACGAGGAAATAGCAAAAAGATTTTTTTATGGAGATTCAAGGATCCACTGCGCGTCACTTGTAAGTTTTTTGTTCTAAACTTGTAATATTATAATTCAAGATATTATTATGAGTGGCCTGCCTCCTCAGTGATTAATTAAACTTGCCAAATTAGTCGGTTTTATATTAGGTTAACTGGTTTTGACAGTTATAAACGGTTTCCGAGAATTTGCGATGACTCGCTCTCAAGGTTGGAAAATCTTAGACCTCTGGATTATGTAATTGTGTTAAATTATTTCCTAATTTATTGTTTAGAATAATAGTGGGTTTTAGGTAAGACGTCACTAAGTGGTAAATCCAACTAATGGTAAGTGTTAGATATGATAAAATGGGTTGCGGGATTATACAAAAGACTTACCGTGGCCACAGCCCTGGAACTCAAGGAGTAACTGAAGGAACACTGGTGGGTTTAGTCAGTAAAAGTCTGGTACTCCCTCTCACTGAACCCAGAGCGGGATGAGTTGTTTGATATAAAACAAAAAAGTTATTTCGAAGTAAAAAAAAAATGTAATAATAAAACCAACTCCTACTCTTCATAAAGCTCAATATTCCATACTGCTAGCTCTAAACCAATTATGTAGCTTACAAACACAAATACATAATAAAGTTTAAACCGAAACTAGATGTATATCAAGTGTCTACAACGATTGTGAACTATAATTTGCCAACAGTCCGCATTGTTATTAACCTGCCAAATGTATTAGCGTTAAATCGTAACTTGTAATTGCTCTTATTGTTAAACTACACTGGCCTTCGAAGCTTATGCCACACTTTTAAAATTGCAATTTGTCTTAAGCTATTAAGAAGTTAGAGTTTTGAAATAAATAAAAAAATCTTCTTCGCAATATTCATCAACTTTCCATGAAGCTGTAGTTTATTTTACATTAGTAACTCACGTTTTTAATTATAAAATAAAAACTGGCCAACTGCGATTCGGAGTCGCGGACTAAGGGTTCCGTACTGTCAAAAAAATCACGTCTGTTTTAAGAGAATACTTAAATAATTATTTTATTCTGTTAGTATTTGTTGTTATAGCGGCTACGAACGAATTAAATCATCTGTAAAAATTGCAACTTGCTTGCTAGCTTGTTCTCGAGGCAGACAGACAGACGGACGGTCAGCGGACTCTTAGTTACACATTTTGAGTAAGGAACCCTATAAACACAAAAAAATGCCATTTACAACATAACTACTGGGAAAAACTCAAACAATATTAAATTATAAAGTTATGTTTTACACCTTATTTTAAATTTTGATAACGACTGGTAATTACCACCTCTGACTCTAATCACAGCTTCGAGCAAGTTTGGGATACTGAAGACGAGGTTACGAAGGCGATCTTGAGTAATATTCTCCCATTCTTCCATCAGGACTTGTTTTAAGGCCCTGAGGATGGTAGGACTAGGTTTACCTGAGTAGCCTCCTAAACTCGCCCCAGGCGTGCTCGATTGGGTCGAGATCAGGACTTCTTTATGACTCAGGCTTTAAGCTGATTCCATCTCCTGAATGTTTTTTTTTTATACAGCCCGAAGTCTGTAACCTACACGTGCTTTAATTGGTGAAATGTAGAAGTATTATGGGTTGACCATACGTCACCCTTCGAGGAATACAGGCATAGGCGTGCAGATAATACCATCTAGCCGATTTCGCCCACTTTGACCCCTCTGCTTGGCTCTTCAAGGTGGTTTCGAGCTCAGATGTACTATTCTTTGACTCTCTACTCTATTCTGTGACTTCCGTATCTATCTTTGACCGAAAAACTCTAAGGATCCGCCGACCAGACGGGCTGTTGTATCTATTCAAATCGCGCGGAGAACTTTGATTGCGCGATTCAGGATTCGTAGATCTTATGTGACTATTGGTGGTCTAGCTTTGAAGTCGTCACGTTTTTGGTCTAATTCCAACCTCCTTTTATATACAAAGGCCTCCACGTAATGATAATAACGACTGAAACAAAACGAATTCCAATCTGACCTATGATATAATATCCGGATCTATTTAGTAAGATTCCATTGGAACAGGTTCAAAATCAGTCGAGTCTATTAAATTGTTAAGCATGACAGCATTATAAGACACAAATTATTCTGAAAATAGCTCTTTGACATTTGCATTCCGCCTAGAAGAGTTTTTGCATCTTAATGCCTACAAGAATGAAACACACATTGATAATAACATTCTAAAACACTGGCAAATAGAGTTGGTACTTTGGGATGTAATGTCAAAGGAGTTAATTGTTTTCAACACACTTGAAAACACACTCACACCCTGAGTCAGGCTACTTTAATTTTAGGGCTTGTAATGCAGTATTTAGTACAAGGTGTGATAAAGCGCGGCAGGCAGGCCCCTCCATAATTTAATACGCTTGTATCAGCCGTACCAGGGCATTATCACCTTCTTAAAGAAGAGTACCTACTACAACAACTCTGCTCCATGCCCGTGGCGTTGTACCCTCGAACCTGATAGAATCAAAAAGCTTATTGTAAAGGACTAAGAGGACCGATTTTACACCCATTTTCAGGAATTCGGCCGTAATTCCGTCATTAGCCGACTTGGCCCGAAGAATCACCAAAATTAAGTGGCGGTGGGCTGACTTATTGCTCGCAGAACAGATAGTGGTGAACTGAGAAGCCTTATTCTCTAGTAAATAGTAATATAAGGTAGCTAGTTTATTAGCCAAGTGATTACGACGACTAATCATTACATAATTTCAATGACTGGTATGTAGGTACTAAGAAAGATTCTCTAGGTACCGTCTGTCTACTACCTTTCTAGATTTATTAAGGAGCTGAACTGAAACAGTCCGTGCCTTTCTCCTATTTAGTTAGGTTTCTTCACGGAAGTTAGTTTTACGAGATCATAATTGAGTTATTGATAAAGAATTAACAATGTATCGATTAGACGATAAGAGATTGCCATTGTTACACAATAAAATAATCAGTCCATATATCATTAAGAGGTGATCATGTTGTCAAGTAATTGTAATTGTGCTATTGTTTCCTTTTAATTGGTGAGTTCTATTATAGAAGGGTGTACGTGAAGAGTGCGTGGACACTAGTTTGTAGTTGAGTTGCGCGTTTAGCGTGATAGTCAAGCGTTTGACTAATTACTCAGATACCCGCGAAACGAGACACAATAGTAAAACAATAACAGCGCGGTCTCATAGGACCGGTTGGGGATTCAAACGCTAATATACTATCTCACCTAATGGTGAGCGACGATGTGGTGGACGATGGAGCACGCCTAGAAGTAACCTATACACTCTTGACCCCTAAGTTGTAGCTATCAGGAAACAGACTCTGGGTGGAGATTCCACTTCTTAGCTGTACAATAAGTTAATGTGTTTCCAAAACGTTCACGTAGTAACGTAGTTCCGGTAGTGCAAAGTTTTTTAGTGGTCCGGTGATCTGACTCTAGCGCATCAAGACGGTATTTGGTAGGTTCATCCCAATGATCACATCGAACTTGTGTTGATAAAGGTTGAACAGCTAGCAGCAGCGTGTACCGTCTCCACTTTGCTAAAATTCCCAATTTTATTGTCAGCCCGTTGAGCTTTTGCTTCGATGTATGAAACGAAATTGAGAGTAGATGACAACTTTACCCCGAGAAGCTCAAGATGGTTGAAGACGGCATTAAAACTACTCTAAGTAGTCTTAAATGTGGTACTTAAGAATTAGAATAAAATACTCTCTAAGTTTATAAGTCTCCCAAGTCTATAATCAGCGTTAGAGACTTGGGTTTTCTTTAATCCTAAGATTAGCGTACAACTTTGAAGGTTAAACAAAGATTAAACAAAAGTGTAGACATTATTGTATCTCACGGGTATTATTCATCGAACATAATGACCAGAGAAAAAATGATTGCCGATATAAATCTCATTGTAACGCCAATTTGCCACGTGGTGGAATTTGAAGGCACCGACCAGGCCAGGCAGGTAGGTAGGTACTATGGCGCCCACAATCACGTTACAATCAAAATCTAACCTTGGGCTGGGTTATAAACACGCCCCTTTGTTCTCAATAACCAATTTAAATGTTAAAATTGATCATCTACGCATTACGCGTATTGCGTAGCCACTTTGTTTACTAACACATTATGAATGCGAAATAACATTTTTTTTCCTACTGTATATCAATCGTTTACCATTTAAGGCATAAACAGCTTACTGGTTGTATGTCACCTGTCACATACTATAAAGATAACGAGTTGAATGGAATGCTTCTCCATCGACGAGCATTCAATTGAATGTAGTACTGCCAAGTAGTCCACAAAGAGCAGTAATATCAATGTTATAGTCATTCGAATTCCGTTTGCTTTCTATAAACACGCACACTCGAAATTTATTTGATAATGTGTGAGAATCAGTACAAAAATGTTTGAATTTGCCTGTAGCTGGCAATTTCACGGAGCGCGGACCTACACATTCATGCTTGGAATGCAATTATATGCGGTCCAAGAGACAATAATGAAGCAAGTATCCCAGACCTCTGTGTGTATCGCATTTATGTAGGTACGACGCAGCCAGCGGCAGCAGACCAAACATGCGATGTATTCCAACTTATCAACTCGTTCAAAATATTTGCACATAAAACAAATAAAAGAATGGCAATAACACGAGGCACGTAAAAAGTGTTTATTTATAATTTCATTGCTGAATAACGCTCGCATTCTGAAACAAAGACCACATATTGGGACCACATCCAAAGCTATTTTGGCGAGCGTTTGTTTTGGGCAAACATCCGGCACCCTACACCTTGTTTTATTAAGTGCACAATGTATGAATGTGTTGAAACCTTTTGTTTGGAGCACTCGTACCGAGCTGTGCGGCTCGTAATTAGGGGTTACGAGCTTGCCAAGATGTTTAAAATGCTTTACTGTCTCTTTACTAATAAACAGGGGCACGCATGAATAAGCGCTAAATAAGAGCAATCACTCCAAATTTCGCTGATTTAAAACAAAGCAAACCGGTATATAATTTAGGACAGATGAGTGAGATTTTCATTTTATGCTTTTATTGCACTTTGTTTGGTGTTGGTAGAGTAGCATTTCTTTTGTTAGGTTTGCTGAATTTCTTCAGGAGTAATGTGCTGATCCCGACTCCAGACTACGAGCAATATCACCGTCCAGTAAGAACTGAGGCCGAGGTCGTCAACAGCGCGTAGTGTTCCACAGGTGTCTCAAAAAGATGTCAACAAAGCCTTAGGGGCCAGCAGGGCTCTCTTGGGTCATGAAATTTTTTAAAGGATTAACCGTAGCCCTGAAACGCAAAAGTAGATTTTAGATAGAAAAAGTATGTCACGCCCTCTCGCTTCACACAAGAGCGGGAGAAGTTATTTGATTATTTTTCACCCAATTCGATTAGGTGAAAAATAATCAAAAATAACTTTTCTTTATGAATACTTTTAAATACTTTTCTTTATGTAGGTAAGTACTGGATAGTGTGTTTTACTAATATCTCACGAGTTAAGGAATACAGTAACTGTATGCAGACTAAGGATTTCAGTCAGGTGCTCGGATCATTTAAACAATATTGATTGGGTAGAAAGAGATGGACCATGCTGTTGAAGTAGAATAGATTTAATTTTGCGAATATGTCTTTTAGCCTTTACTGTGTTTGTCTTTTACTGAATAGAGATAGTGAACACTGAGGTGATGAGACTTCAAACTTACATCTGTCTTAGCGTCGCGTCGTAGATCTTATTTCACCATCAGCAGGCGCGACTTTAACTAAGGCAACCTAGAATTTCAGACGGCACGGAAGTAGATGAGCGATTGTCTGTCGCGGCCTGCGGGTTCCGTTCCTGCACGGAACTATTATTTTTTTGGCCTACAGAATATAGTTGTTCCGGGTCTAGGTGTCTGGTATATGTGAGTTTATATACTTATGAACGCACACACGTACACAAAACGCACACACAATCATTCTTAGTGAAGGGCAGGAGTTTTTTTTTATTGTCCCTTTAGGCACCGGAAACCAAATGTCATGATAATGTTAGTGATATATGTAATTTTAAAAACATATTTTTTTATTTCAAAACAATAGTATACATAGGAATATTAAGGTGTATGTATTTTAGGAGCCCAGCAGTGTCGAAGCCTATCTAACCTAGCCTAGTAAAAGTGAAATGAAGGCAAAGGAGGAACAGGAATGAAATTTAATCAGTAGAAGTCTGACACGCCTTTCCGCTCCGTCCAGAGCAGGAGAAGTCGTTGGATGATTTCCTACCAAAAGAAGGCGTAGATATCGCGGGTCTCAAACCATAGGGGCGTATCCACAAAACCCCTACTTTTCAGGAGCGACAAAAAATGTAATAACTTTTTTTGTGATTAAGCCAGCTTGTTGAGTTTTTGCATGTAGCTATATATTTATACTGTAGATAATATAGGGTGTTTGATTTTAAGTTACTTGCTCTGTCACACTTGTTTTCGGTTGATACATCTATTTGGCATGACGACTATACGGTAAAACTCCGTAAAAATTCACCCAAAAATACATAGATTTTATGGACGTAAAATCCATCCCATTAAATTATTAATATTTATACCAGTATTTATTTTTACCTAGATGATGACCTTAAATATTGTAAATTAGGAATGAGAACCTATCAAAATTAACGTTATTTACGCGTTTTTTAAATTTCTTACGCCTGTCTGGCATGCCATTAATATTACGAGGTGGTTGAATTCAGAGTAGAAGTATAAACCAGTTCTGTTGTACAATCTAGAAAAAAAGGAAATGGTAGTAATTACACAAAGTTTTGTAAGTAAAAATGTATATAGAATGTTCCATGCATGGTTTAACTTCTTACTGGGGCACGTCATAGTGGTAGGTAAATGCCCCTCTTTGAAGAGTGGCTGGAGAAACGTCACGGTGCCCTCACCTTCCGCATGACGCATGTCCTCAATGGACATGGTAAGTTCGGGAGGAGTCGGCACCTGATTCGAATGGAAGAAGCGCACGGTTACCATTGTGTGGACTGCTTGGAGGACATTGTGGAGCATACATTGGAGGCGTGCCCCGCCTGGGCAGAGCTCCGACGTTTCTTTGTGTGGGCGATCGGCACTAGCGATCTCTCGCACCGGACCCTGGTTTAGGCCGTGGTCAACAGCGAGGGGGAACAGGTACCAGACGCTTCTTTATGCGACGTTGTAATGTTGGGAAGCCATCATAGAGATGGTGACGAGCAATGGGTAATTCGCCGCTCAGTCGTCCGATAACCATCCAAACCGAGCCCGAATTGTCGATGGCACGAAGTGTTCCACGCGCGCCTGGGAGAGATGTCAGCGAAGCCTATTGGAACTATGTGTTAACTTCTGAATGGAAAACCGTGATCCTGGTATTCAAACGACAACTGAAGAAATTGTCAGACGTTTACTGACTAAAACCCACTCCTTTTCCTTCTTGGTCTACATTTTAGGGCCTCGAGGTTCACTTTCACGTAACCCATGACCCCAGTAGGCTTCGACCCTGCTGGGCCCCTACGATTTGATGACATCTCCTTGAGGCGCGCGTGGAACACTACGCGCCGTCGATGACTTGGGCTCGGTCCGGACGGTTACCGGATGACCGGGCGGCGTGCTACCTATTGCTCGCTGTCCGCAAACATACGGTGGCTGGAAATCGGGGTCGGGATCCCGGCAGCTACGGCGTGAGGGTAATTTCCTCACACGTGCGGCCGCCTCATTCCCCAGCATTACTTTTTCGCAGGAGGCGGTCAGCTCTCATTTCGTTTCGCTCTGGTCCATGGGCTGTACCATGGCCCGGCGTGAGTAGTCGCTGCCCAAACGGAGCACACATTTACTAATAGTCCTCTGGACCGAACTTCAATCACGATGGCCAATCTTAACAGAAATCAGCCAAGCACATAGTAGATATTACGTGCACAAAAAAAAGCACATAGAAAATATTAAGTGGACAAGTGTGTGCGTAAACGCAGGTGCAGTCTCTGTTCCTTAACTTTCATGGTCGGATGGGACAGCAATCCGATACGACCGGAGAGAGATCAAATGCAGGACCAAGGGCTTTACGTGTTTTCCGAGGCACGGAAATATTGCATCACCAACTTCCAAACTCCGGGTAGCAATAGAGTAATTCCTAATGGAAAACCCAATAGCAACTTTTGCTCGACCCGGGAATGGAACCCAGGACCCACGCGCAGCAGTCGCCCTTGCGAACACTAGATCAACGAAGCCGTCAAACGTCACACCTTTAACGTAAGCTCCACCGTGTCCTCCTGTGTGTTGATCTTCCGATCAACACAATGATGACACCCGGGCGTTTCTTCCGCATGAATCCGGTGCAGGAACCTCCCGAACTTACCATGCACGGTGAGGGTCTGCGTCATGCGGAAGGTGAGGACGCAGTGACGACTTTCCAACCACTTTTCAAAAAGGGGACTTATCTCCATGATTATGGCATGCCTAAAGAATGGAAAGTAGAGGGCTGGTGATTAGTTCATTTTTCTGTCAATATTATGTTGCTTGGTGCCTTAAAAGACGGAATGAAACCTGGGATACTTATGACTTACGGCCATGACTTAGATTGGACCCACAGTACGATATCATTATTTTTTCTGAATTTACTTGGTTATCCAACTTACATGCGGGCGAAGCCGCGGGCAAAAGCTAGTCATTGATAAATACAGTATTATCTACTGTTTAGGGCTAAACGCATGATATTGTCTCTACGCTTCATTATTCACAGTACCTAAATTCACCAAAGTTTTCCACGCATTAAAGTAACATCTATTCGCTATGGCAGCTCGCTGCAGAATGACTGTGTTGTGGTGTTTTTTATGACTATACGTCCGTGTGTTGACGAAATCTTGAGACAGCCAGACTAAAATATGTAGACGTATGTGCATACGTCGGCAGTGATGACTAAATATCCTCAGGATCGTATTGATATTGATGGACGTATGTGCATACGCCTCTTTGGTCTGAAACTATTTGCTTGGATCATACAAAAATTTAAATTCGTATGTGCATACGTCTGTATGGCACGTTGAAACTGCATGAATAACCAATAATATTGCTCTTACGTCTATCATACGGCTGTATGGCATGAGAATAATTGTAGACTGTCTAGGTTACGGCTGAAAATATTTTGCAATTTACACAAAAACTAATAAATATTAAATTATAAGAAAAATTGAGGTAACGTGTTAGTTATAGTAGAATCCAATGGCATTAAAAACGAAAAATCGCTTTTTTGCTTATACGCCCCTATGGTTTGAGACCCGCGATATGTACTTTCAAGTAATATAACACAAATATTTTTGTTTATAGCAAAACTGTGGCAGCGTTCTCATTTGCGGTGAGAATCTTCGAGTATTGCCAACAGAAGGCCCATATATTAGCACGATATGAACCCTCGTGCTGCAATAACCTAATGGGCTCAAACGTAGCAGCAACGTACAAATAGAATCCCAAGTGGAACGTGAAATATTAGTACTCCCCGAATGAAATAGCTGCAGGCTTTGAATTTTGAAATAGTGCATCATAGTTACAGATTACTGACGTTTGATGCTGCGTCATCAATACACACCACTCGTTTTTACGAACGGTCTTAGTCTACGTCGCGTAGGGGTAAGACGGTCTTCGACGGAGCTCGACGTATCGAGTCGACATAACGAGTCGACGTATCGAGTAGTGTAATAGGCTCTTTAGGTAGAAATACATTGAGGACACGTGGGCCACCTACGCCGATTTGGGCGCGTCGGTCTCCAATAGTCTCCATACATTTTATATGGCAACTAGACTTGTAGAGCTACATTAGATCCACGCTACCCGACATCGTTCTAGGTACAAATCAGGCATGGTCTACGTGTGCCAGCTATAGGGTTTTTATTTTGAAATAGTGCATCATAGTAGTGAATTACCGACGTATGGTGCTGCGTCGTCAATACGCGGTAGACATAACAACTATTCACACAAAATGCTTTTAATAAAGGTAGAACTATATTGCGCACATGTGGGCCATGTACGCCGATCTGGGTGCGTCGGGGTCCAAACATTTTATATGGCAACTAGACTGTAGAGCTATATTAGAACCACGCCACGCGCCATAGTTCTACGTACAGATCAGGCGGTCTACGTGTGCCAGCTGCTGCAGGGTTTGTATTTTGAAATAGTGCATCATAGTAGCAGATTGCCGACAAACGGTGCTCCGTCATCAATACGTGGTAGACATAACACCTATTCGCACAAACCGTTTTGATAACCGTGGATTTATATTGCATACACGTGGGCCACGTGGACATGTAGAGCTACATTAGACCCACGCCACGCGACGTCGTCGTTCTACGTACAAATCAGGCGTGTTGGTATGCATCGGGCTAATGTACAACTTAGAGCAGTGCTGGCCCAGTGGTAACAGCCCCGACTTACGAGTTCTAGGTCGCACGTTCGAACCAAGCCAGCTGCATTACTTTGAGTAATTTATTGCTTTACCATAGCTCTCAAAACGGTGAAGGAAAACATCGTGAGGAAACCGGCATGTCATAAAATCAAAAATTAAAAAATAACCGACGAACCCCGGGGTCCTGGATCGAAGGCAAATGAGGAATCGTAAAGGAGTTTTAATCAGTAAAAGTCTGAGCCCTCGCGCTCTGTCCAACGGAGGAGACATTGGATGATTTTCCACCTAAAAATAAAAACGACTAACATTATAACTAACACACCCTGGTAGAGCCCCTACAGCTAATAAAAAATGTGGTTATACCTATCAAACCAGTATAGTTTGTGCAGAAGACCCACAAATGGGTCGCCAAGATATGAAGGATTAGTATTCAGGCGGGGCGCGGAGCGGGCAGCGCGGGCACTCCTCAGTCTATCTTACAATTATCTATTCTGAGAGCCACCCAATTAAACTTTAGTGCAAACTCTGAATTATACGCAAGACTTCTCCAACTCAAACACTGACCGAAGTTTCGTTATTATAAGGACAGTGAGGCGACAAGTTATCTTCAGTTAAGTTTACGGATAATCGTATCGCGATATCAAAACGGTAGGCAGACAGAGTGGAAAGGGCTGGATGCAAAAAGAAAAGTGAGAAGGTAGAACGAAAAAAAGATAGACTGATAATTTATCAGACACAGCAGGAAATGACTGGCAAAACATTGCACGTGACAGGGACGAATGGAAGAAATTGGAAGTTACCTTCATCCGTATATCGAAGAATATAGTTATACTCACTAAGAAATAAGAACAAAAGAAACTACTAACGAACCAAAAAACAAAATAATTTTTTACATAGATATAGATTTTAAAATATCATGTCCCATTACCCTTAAAAGAAAAATAAAGGTTTTTATATTTATAAATCTACAGATGTCAGATTCGTCTATTACTATTCATTCGCCGTCCATATGCAAAAGATTTGAATCATACCAATTCATAATACCAAGTATTATTAAATTCCAAGATAATATCAAAACTTAAAACTGAATGAAGTCGTTGTTACATCGTAACATAATATTCGCTTTACATTTGAAACAAGCGACGACTGCTTGCGAATGAACCTGCGTTCAGCGCGGGCGCAGTTAGCGTGCTTTGTTCCTAGTTTATCAAGCATTGGACAACATGACACCCGGTGTCAGCCTTGAATTTCATCGCTGAGCTGATAAACGGCCACTACACACAGCAATGTTTATGTTAATTTATTTTATTACAAGATTAACATATTCGCCAGTTTATTTTGTTTATGCAATTGCTAAATAATGTATTTGTTCGTTTTAACTGAGGTGCTAAAATTTAAGTCAATATTGTGATGTTCTTGTGTCAATTTACAGCGTTCATTGTTCTATTCTAGGTGAATCCCTCGGATAATAACACTAACGATACACGGGTATCTTTGATATTGTATTTACATATTTAAAGAAAACACTTAACTATCATTAAGAAAAACCTTAAGAACTAACTGAAAGTAATCTAAAGTATAGCTTCAAAGAACTTCTCTGCACATGGTTTAAAGTCTCAGTCTCAACATGTAGTTTAACTGATTTAATTAGGTATATTGCTATATCGAATTCAATTGCCTCTTGTCCAACAAATCCATCGTTGGTTCTTCAAAACTCCTTCAATTACTTAAATAGGTAGTGGCGCCTTCTTTTCCATCTTCGTAGCATCTCTCGTTCCCCGAACTAAAACAAAGATATCTAATAACTTCAATCCTCAGAAAACTTCAACCGTTGACCTATTTAACAGTTCTTGGAACTGATCTATTAATATATTTTTGCCTAGGAACAGGCCTAGTATCAGATGCCAAAGCCAATCATGATTAATTTAGTGTGCTAATCGTATTAAAACGGAAAGTACATGTAAGGCATATGGTTTTTTCTTTAGCAAAAAATGTCTAAATTAATTTGCACATATTAAGTTCACCTGTCTAAAACTAACGCAAATATGAGTAGACCTCAAACAAAAAAACTGGGTAAGTGCGAGTCGGACTCGCAACTGAGGGTTCCGTACAAACTAGCTTATTTTTGTGACGTAACTACAAATTAACAGGTTTTAGATTGTGTGTAGCACAAGTAGCTGGCTTAGCTATAAGACCTTGCTCCATGCCAAATTTTAGGGTTCTAGGTGAACGGGAAGTACCCTACAAATAATTCCCTTGAGAGTGTCAAAATATAGTTTTTTGCTATATAAACCGTCGTATCTTTTTTTTCGTTAACTTAGAAGTTTCATTTTTTTCTCAGCTTTAAGAAACCGCAGACTTGAGATATGGTTTTAATTTCAACTCAATACCTCCTCGCGTTCTCGAGATAAAGGGTCTTGACAGACATGACAGACACACAGATAGACCGACAGACAAAAGTGTTTCGTTTTTTTCATTATGAGATACGGAACCCTAAAAAAGGTTGGGCGCGGTTTCATCAAATAGACTATTAATTAATGTGACTAGACGCAATCCCAGCTGACAAGGCCCCCAGTGTGTTGCACTCAGAGTACATAACCGCACATATGCCTACCATTATCTATGTACCACGACATTGTAAATGCACTTTATTAACCAATCATAATGTGCCATTATACACATGATTTATTGACTAGATTTTGCGTTTTGATTATATTATACAAATGGGAAATATTAATGCTATTCGAATATGTATAAGATTAAGACACCATTAATTAAATATGACAGTTCACAGTATGTACCAGGCTGCCTGTGACAGATGACCGGTGAACGTCATATACCATACATATTGGCATACTAGCTGCTGCCAGCGGCTTGGCCCACATTGTAATAAGAGATATCTTTTATTATAACGTGGACATACCTATGCCTATGTCGCTCAGTGATAAAGTGGCATTCTACTGGTGACAGAATTTTTAAATCAGTTCAGTAGTTTTTGAGATTATTATTTACAAACAAAACTATTTTTTTATCTTCTTATAGGTATTATTAGTATAAATACATTATAACGTTTAAAAGTAAACATGCATGAAATTTAAACTGAACACCTAAACGATTTTATAAATAAGCAGGTCACGCTGTAAAAAGTTATTACTTACAATTGAACATAAGAAGTTAACAAAAAATCTGCTCCCTTCAATGATTAGGAAACGAACTACAACGTTAGCGCCATTCACTCGGTGAAAATAACGCGGTGTCATGCTACCAACCAAACCAATCAATTTATTTTATTGACGAACAATTCAAATATTCGAATTCCTCGAGAAGTCAAGAGACATCGAATAAACTAGAAGTTGATTCATAATTCCGAGCACGAGGCGATCTTAAATCTTAGTAGTGTAGAAAAAATGGTCGGTAGGTGAGCAAGTGAGCATATACTCGTATAGCTAGTGATTGAAGCCTAAGCAGTGGCTTGATGTGTGTGAATGTGTCGTGTTGTAACCAGGAGCCTAATTCTAGTGAGAGGTGGTTGCTCAAGCGACTCGGCGTACTGCTTGCCAACGAGGAAGTGATGGTGCGTTGCGTGGAGCAATTGACCTTGGACGTGTGCTCGCTGCCTGCTTACTAATGTTTGACTACCAGTTCGGTGTCGCTTGAATTTAACTTGGCTCCTGACTAATGCTGTGGATCGAATTACTTGCTGAATAGAGATTGGATCGATAAGAATTTAGCAGTAATTGAAAAAAAAACTTCGCACTTCAAAGAAGGTTCTTGAATTTGAAATTTGGCCACACAAGGCTCCAATGTCGCGATGTTGATAACGATTAAGTTTTTTATTTTTCTACTTCTACCACGGAAGTAAAAACTATGGCACAATTGATTATTTTGTTGTTTTTCGGCATTAATAAACCCGTCTGGCTGACGGACTATTAAATGAAACTTAAAATCATAGATATCTTACTTGTTATCTTAAAAACAAAAACAGTTTTCGGTCCCCATGTGACAATTAGTCATCCAACCTTTTCTCCAGGGTGTCGTAAAGGGAATTAAAACTTTGAAAGGATCATATCAGGTGAAAGATTTCTATTAGTTCGTTACTCGTATAAAAAAAACCTTACCACCCTTTTTTACCACAAAATATTGGGGTCCCCTGATAACTGTCAGATCTCCGTAACTTTTAGATAAATGTACAGAATGCTCAAAAAGCGACGTTGCCAGCTCGAACAGCCTAGCTAAAAAAACAGACATGGATAAAATAACTTATCAGAGCCTGAGAAGTTTAACCAAAAATAAACGTCCGACATTTGTAACGTGTGGATCTGATATTTAAGCTGACATACGGGAAGATATTTCTTTTATTGGATGGAAGGATGGTAGCGTCTAGTATGAAAGCCTCCAATAATACTATTAAAACATAAAGCAAGAGCAATTCCTGATCTAGCAATTGCTAGCAGCAATATAACGCGCTTGTTGAAAATTTTCAATCGGACTTAAGTATGTACTTATATTTTTTTATCAATCAGAATCAATCATTTTCGCAGTTCCTTCCTTATAACTGTTACCCATATTTTAGCTAACATAAAAACGCGTACTGCAGTAATCACACGCATTTAAAATAAAAAATGTGAGTCAGAAATTGTGACATCTGTTAAAAATTTTCTCTGTTAACAAATTCTGTCTATCTCTGTTAACAATTATATCTGTTAACAAATTAGTATGAAAGTAGCAATAGGTAACGTATTTTCCAATCACCCAATAAAGTTGATCTATATTATTCAGTATAATTATGATCTATACTGAATGAGTACTCTAAAAACGATACAAATATAGTTTTGACGACTCTTTATATTCACGACACAAACAACCGTGGACACATTGTCTACAACTCTACATCTTTACAGTCATAAAGTTACATTTTAATCAACCTAGTAGCCCTATAAACATAGAAAACAATAGTGTAAGATCTGTGTTAACAACGTAACAACTCAAAAATTCAAGTTTTGCAACCAAAGCCATTACTATGAAATTAATGTAACACGGCCGTTGGCAATTTAAAATTTAGAGCAGAAATACTATTGCGTTGCGTTCTCTTGAATGTTTTTCAACTGTCATTTGTTCACGTCAACTATGATTTTCATATTCAGATGGTGTTTGCTAACATATCAGGCTGTTTCTTTTATTTATCGTATTTTTTCCATCAAGGCCGTCAACTACGCAGTAGTGTGAAAGATATGTGACGCTTCACGGAAGGATTCTGATATAGATGTATATTTTTGGAGCCATGTGACGCATTTTTATCAACATTCATGAATGTGACAAAAAATACAGAAGTTGAGCTTTTCCGTCCTTAGTGATGTTGTTCCCTGTAGAATTTAGATTATTTTTTGAGGGCTGGGGGCCTTTTTGAAATGTAATATCATTTATTTCGTCTTCTTTCTGAACAGTAAACTGGAACAAAGAAACACTTTATTTCCTGTTGCTAATTTTAGAAGCCCGGAACCTTGTTAAATCATAAAATTCTACTACAACTTCTGGCTTTACAACAAAGTCAGATTTATAGATATTCCTTCACCAATTCAAATTAGGTTACAAGTACAGTGGTATGCTACAGTTCTGTTATATCCCGTAATCAAGGACTGCAGTATATGGTCCTTCTACAGGAACCACGGCCGCGGTGAAATTATACCATACACTGGTGTTTATGTTATTATTCCTACGAGTTCGTGATCCGGGTTCCGTTGCCTGCTCGGTACGGGATCATAGTGTGCAGTTGTTGGAAATACAGCTGCAACTGCAAACTGATCAATATTACTGCTGAATAATGAAAATAAATCTTTTATTTTCATTGAATATTTTTTAAATTTATTTTATCTTACGGAAGGTTTGCAGACTAATAGAAAAAATGATATAAATAATAATAAAGACAACTCTTTATTACAGACCGTTATAGATCCATCATAATATACTTGTATATACACGCACACAACAAAGCATGTGCTTTGGTAGGATTGGACAGTCAAACCCATTCAAAAGAACTAAAAAATAATACAAATACAAGTCCTGGTAAAAAGTTAAAAATAGAGAATTAATTTGAAGATTTAATATATAAAGAATAATTTTATCTAATCGCTAATAACACACAACGAGTTAATTAATTAGTACCTATCGAGAGAAGTTAGTTAATCATCGACAAAATACAAAAAAAAATATTGTTCATTAACACTCTATAAATAGCTAAATTCCATAGGCCTTTACTTCACACATTAATTAAATTTTAATGTACAAAGCTGTTATTGTATGGGAAGATCACGCAAGTTATTATTCAACCTAGTATGTACGTATATAGACTTGTTTATGTGAATCCGTACTAGATTAATAACTTGACATTTATTTTAATACTTTATTTATAAATGAGCATTATCCACCTGCATAATAAATATGTTTTTAATTACGAATAATGATTAATTAGGTATGCTGTGAGTTAACTACACATTGTTTTTATATTATAAATGGCTTACATTTTTACAAAATAAGCTAAAAGATGTGAGTAATGACTTGCGGTATTCTGATTCACTCAATCACATCTGGTTGGACTGAGATTAAATCAATAAACTGATTACTATCAATAAAACTCCGTGTTCTTATGTCAATTAATTCCCATGGTTAACTATTTTTTTACATAAGTAGTTACAATTTTGTAAATTCAATATAATTTAAATTATCCTTTAACATACAAAATAAAATACATTGCAGGTTGATTTCATCGAAATTTTATCAAGCCTTAATTGCCTCTATAACACATATTATTATTTAAATAAAGTTTGACATGAGTTTTACATTTAATAAAACACTTAAATATATACATATTATGTAAACGCAATAAAAAAGTAGGTATTCGAAAATAGAACACAAGAATCTTTAATTCGTCTTAAATGTAAATCAAATGTGTTCGATTTGGCTCCCATCAAACTTGCCCACATCAATTTGAAAGATTGTAATTAACACACAGGTATAGTGTTTTTTATTCCGTGCTAACGTTTTATGGGCGTTATATTGTAGGTCATTTTTTGTTCGATAAACGTGATCTTTATTTATATATTTCAGAATAAAAAAGGGGCAAACGTAATAAATAAAAAAAAACATTGCCTCAATTTTGTAGGGTCTTCGGAAAACACGTACCGCAGATCGAATTATGTAATCATTTCAGTCAAGGCAACAATCATATTGCATCAGAATATTCTATCAGATTATTTCGTAGTCTTGTTACATGTATAAGTTACGTATGAATAAAAATCAAATGTCGTGGAGCACTATTGAGTCCGATAGTAACGTAATGACATTTGAAACCACTATCTCTGACCCGCGATGACTAAGCGCGAACAAAACTGGTATGACCGAGGATGATGCCAAAGGGAAGTTCGAAAGAGACCACCGTACCCAAGAGAGGTGAGAACAACAGAGACAAACGCATACCTCATCCCTCCTCTTTTTAAGAGGGAAGTGAGGACGGTGCGGTTGCACCGAAAGTAAAAGTGAACGCTTTTCTGTCTTAGGATTTAATATTATGAAACTAACTACGTCTTCGCTTGTATTTGTAAAGGTTTCCAATAAATCTTACTTCATTGATAATGCTCATGATATTGCACGATTATGCAAGTTTATAGAACAAATCAAGTAAGCAACGTGCGGACGTTTTTGTCACTTTTTACACAAATTGTTAAAAGATTTTTGTGGTAATGTCGTATTGATATCTACTGAACAGAAACCACAGTCATAATGATCTTCCGATTATCTTCCGCATTCTTCATCATCATCATCATTTCAGTCAAAGACGTCTGCCACTGTTGGACATAGGTCTCTCCCAAGTGTCGCTACAACGAACGGTCTTATGCCTTTCGCATCCATCGCATTTTTAGGTCATTACGCATTCAGCTTAGAAAAAAAAACTGCTGACGATAAACCATCCAAAACCACTTCATCCATTCTACTTGTTGAAATAACCAACTGCTGGCACAATTTAAATTAACTGATACCTCAAAAATACTCGTTGTAATCATACCACAAAAATCCGTCAGATGCGGTCTTTCCCTAAAGATTGGGTTGCTCAGCCAACTGATGCCGATGGACCGCGTAAAACCGGTAACTTGCCACGTCAGGGATGAAAAAACAGATCGTGCAGCCGATAATGAATGCACGACGGAAAGTTCCAACTCAAGTGAACCCCGTTCATAAAAACGTTCGAATAAAGGAGAAAAACACAGTGACGTGACCGAAAATGTCGTTGGAGCCAATAAGCAGTCGATTGTGACAGCGCGTAATAAATTGAAGACGATTCCAGAATATGAAACGATTCAAGCAAGCCATTACTTTAAGTATCTCTAATCCTTCCTCTATTTATCCGGTAGAAACATAGACGTGATTGTACTTCAACTATAAGATATTGCTTTTTAACATATACGAAGGAAATACATTAGCAGATTCAGTAAAATCAGAATTATACTACTTTATTACTCAGTACAAGTTATCAGGATCCCGAGCTCTTTTAATGATCCAACTCATATAGGTTTGAAATAAGTGTCCATGGTTAGTAATTTCTCTATTCCGCTAGAAAATCCTGTTCCCCGTATGGATAAGTGGAAAAATACTGTTTTGCGTAACATCTCATTAGGTAATACACGATTATGTAAAGTAAACAGCCTGTAATGTAGCATCTTGTGCATCATGCTGTATAACTTGTGTCCATTATCCAAGAACCAGTCCCTGTTAAGCGTTCGGTTTAGGAATATATTAAGACTTCTCATCCACACATACAGCATTTCATTTCTCAAAGTTCCGCCAACTTAACTGATCACTATCAACGTTATGAGTTCTTCGATTCTTTCTGCCTTATAAACTGCATCGATCTATTTGCTAATTTCATAGCCTACGTTCCTCTGCGAAGCCATAAAATATCATGTGGAATTGCATCGATGTTTTGGATCGTAACTTCACAAAAAATAAATGGAGGGATTGGAGATGACGTCAGCGGCAACCGGTTCCACGTTGTATAACGAGCCGCCTGATATAACCAGACAGGAGCGCACAACTTACTCCCACTTTTGTAACTCCTGTTAACTCAGAGTTATGTATCCCTGCCAGCTAATAAAAGGAAATAAGTGCCAATGCTGCTTTATGTTCCATTTCCAGCTTTTACTTTCTACTTGGTATTTATTAGACAGTTATATACACAGACTCTTTGAGCTAAATGGTTTCAAAACAATTTTGCGTTATGGAATTTACCAGAACGATGTTGCATTTTATTATAGGGTGTGATTCACCAATTTTTTTACATGCTTCGAAGCCAAACAGGCTTTAAAATGTAAATACCGGTAAAGATTGATCCAAATCTTGCATATCAGCAGTCGTATGTTTGTCATTTGGGCTCAGTCAACCCACCGCCGTTCAGTTCACTCTTATCAGTAGATAGCCTCGACCTCTTCCCCTGCTTCTCACTGTCGATATCGCTACAAAATTCCAATTTGAACATCGTAAAACAGTCCTTATTATAATAGATGTAAAGACTTGATTAACAGCATTTAAAGTTTGGGAATGTTGTACCCCTATCCTGTGTAGGTATATAGCGATATCCACAGTACATATGCAGTGACAAGGAGTGATAAAATAAGTCATGGACATGATTTATAGTATGGCCAAACCGCCGAGACCACCAGTGCAGTGCCGGGTCAGATAAGTCAGGGCTAGCGCTTAGATACCGTAATTATAATAATGCATGCACTCGGCGAAGATACGTCAGTCAAGTCTCCCGCTGAGAGTACGCACTAATTAGGTCACATTTCCTTCATGTGATTGTTGGCGCGCTAACAAAAGGAATATTTAATTCGTTTGTTTCATTTTGTACGTAGTAAAAGTATTTCTTTATTTATTTACGCTGTTTATTTATGATAATATGTAAAAAACAGTATAACAAACTGAAAATATTATTAAGTAACAGAACTATATACACGTAAAAACAAAGTATCTGCATTCATGCATCGCAACCCTGACCATCACTGTCCTATGAAAATATAGAAGACTCTATTATACTGAAAATTTAAATTTGCTCTATAATATACCTATATAATGTATTGATTGTACAATCATTTTCAATCAACTCGTCAAGTTTACTTTTTGTCACAAACCTGAACAAAAACGCAAAATAAAAAAGAATCTTTATAATATTGAGAAACTTATAGCCCCTGTAAATATTGAAAATTGACTGAAGAGCAGCGCGCTACCTCGTAATACTTAGACAAAAAGCATCACGAATCGTAGCAAAATGTGCATGCTGTTTTATTATATTCTTATTGATAGGCTCGCACTTGACAACTCACTTACCGTATCATATTGTTGTATTTATCAAGAAAAACAGACTCTGACGGGCATTTCCACTCATAGTTGTACCTTGTACGCACAATAAATGTGTTTCCAAAATGTTTTTGCGTATAGGTGGGATGTTCACCAAGTTACAATCTTTCAGTCCCTTGCTAGACCAGTGATAGAGAATGCATCGTTATCACAGTCCTGATTTTAGAATTCATAATTTGGTACCAAATCGATATACGACAGACAGACAGACAGAGAACGTAGAAATATCTCCGCCATTTCGTAATTAACTTATTTTCAGTGAAAACTAGAAAATTATGTTATTGAAAGTGTATCTCTTACCATTAGAGCCAACAGACAGGCAGAGCAACAACCATTAATTAAGCTTATACAACTCACGATTTCAGTTACAGATGTTCAATAGAACAGGGTTATATTAATCTGTCAAGAATTAAAAATCTATCTAGCTTTTTATTTTAATTGTTTTAAACTAGTGCTTGACTGCGATCCCACCTGATGGTAAGCAGTGATGCAATCGTTGATGGTGAGGCGCACTAGCTTATTAAGAACCTATTCACTCTAGCCTTGAAGACACCTAAATTATAATCGGACGGAAAAACCGCAGCAGACAGACGCAGCTCCAGGTGGTAAGATGGTGCTCGAGTGTGATTCATGAATCTCCGACCGGTCCTATGAGACCGCGCTGTTATTGTTTTACTATTATGTCTCGTTTTGTGGGTATGTGATAGGTTAATAAAAGAGCCTATTTTGTCCTACATCTGGTAAAAGGCCTCCCTCTCCCTTTTCTACACAATTCTGTCTTTTCCTAGTGCAGGTCAATCTTTTTTGTAGCAATCGAGCTCGTCCTACCATCTTCGCCTTGATCTGCCGCGATGTCGTCTGGCGATTATGGAACCAATTTGGTTGTTCTTTTTGCCCATTTCTCATCTGACTTGTGACAGAACTGTCTGGCCCAATCGGATTTCATTAAAGGTGATGAGATTGCGTACAGGACTAAGCCTATCTGGGCCAAAGAGTCTCCTTAAAGGTGCGACAAGACAAACTAGTTGCACAACGCAACGAGAACGCTAGGTGGTTTGGTCATTGATCAGTGAAAGATGTTTTAAAAGGACATCTCCAACAGAGAATTACGGACATCCGTATTATCTTCATACGGAGCACAAAACTGCTGTTTGACACATCAGCAGAAGTCCAAATTCGAGATTTGCTACCGAGCCATGGAGAGTTATCCCACTCGCCACTCAGACCATGAATATTTCAGAATTAAGTTAAAGTGACGTATTATTTTGCATAAGTTATTATGAATAAACTTAACACTCACAGGCGCGAAACTTCATCAAATGTAACTGAAACATAAAACTCGCAAGGCTCTAATTTCGTTTCCCACTCAGTTGCAAATAAAATTGCACGTTAGTTGAAATTGCAGCGGTTGTAACGTTAGCTTTTTTCGTCGTAAACTCTTTGATTTGTCGGCAGTTATTGTACACTACACACCTTTAGAACGTGAGACCCTTTCTTGTTCAAAACAACAAGTTATGTTTCTAGCTTACAAGTTTTTCTAGTTAATAACTTTATAATCCTTCATTTAATTGACTTGAAGCTTCTTCCTTGTATTGATAATTTCTTGTTTGTGATTATTATTTTATGTATTGCCCTATAGCTGGACAAAGGATAATTTAAGTATTTATTTCTCTGCAAGCTGTAATAAATCATCTAAATATATGTTTATATTTATAATTCTCAAAATGTCTATGAAATCGTCTTCAAGTTGTGTTTTAAATTAGACAATGGAAAGCACAAAATTCTCATACTTGTAGTCATTCTTTTTATTGTTATTCAAGTGTATTGTCTGTGTTATTTAACTTTTAAATATTTTCGCAGGGTCGAGAGGATTATAAGAATCTGAATGGCTAAACGCTAAGCAAATACGTTTAACATTACCAGAGGTAGAAGTCCCAGAGAGTTAATGAATATTCTAAGTTTGAGGCTAACCGTGGGTGGGATGATCAAAAACTACTAAACTTTGATATATTTTGCCTCCTCTATTTCCGAATATATTGTGTATATTCATATTCCATGTAGTACGAGGAACTAACTCGTATCATATCACTAGCCTGCCTACACAAACAGACGGCCGGCTTAAAATGTTTAGTAAATATCACGTACCCCGTCAAGGACTGATTTGGGAAATATAAACTCCATTTATATGTGATAATATTATTTATACATATATATCTGTACATTAGTCACCTACATTTGCAATGATAATACTAAAATTTTGAAGGTTATGCTTATTAAATTTTAATGTAACTCGTCTTTTTTTGGAATCACTAAAACAAAGTCCACCGCATCATCTATTCGTGTTAAACTCAAAAACTACTGAATGGATTTTCATTCAGTTTTTACCAATAGACAGAGTGATTCATGAGAGTTTTGATGTAGGTATATGGAAGATAGTGCATGCATATTATGGTAGAGTTTAGCCAAGAATTTAAAAAATGAACTAGTGCGCCTCACCTTCAATTATTTCATCACTGCTTACCATCAGGTGCGATCATAGTCAAGCACTAGTTTATGTTTCATAAAAAAGGTTTGTAATTGTAACTTCCTAGCAATTTAATAATAGCTGGATAATTAGACTGGGTACTAACATGTAATTCCTTGGTAATTTGTCCAACAAGCTTGAAATACTTTTACGGGATGAAATAAAAGATAAAGTTTGTAATAGAAGTAATAAACTGTTCTGTGATCTCTGATTAGTGTAAAGAAACGACTTGCGCCTGCGCAGGGGCCTGTTAACTACTTATTGCTTTACTATATTACCCCTTATTTACTTTTATTCTGCCTATTTTATTATAATATTAGTAGGATATATCCTACTAATTAATATTATAAACGCAAAAGTTTGTATGTATAGATGTTTGTTGCTTTTTCATTCAAAAAGCACTGAATAGATTTCGATGAAATTTGGTATACAAGTAGACGTCCTGAAATAGCATACGTTACCTTCTTTTTATTCTGGGAGTATGTTCTCTTGGGATAATTTACTACGATTACGCGGGGGAAACCACTGGCAGCAGCTAGTTATATGTATATATTTTTTTTTATACACAAATATTTATTTAAAAGACCTAACCATTATTGGTTTATAATCAATTGATTGATACGCAGAAACAAGAAACAATCATACATCCCTGAAACCAACGAAAATAAATTCTTCAACAAATAAATAAATAAGAAAAAATCTGGAATCGAACCGTCTGATGACGCTGCAAGATTCTTTGCCAGGTTTAATGTAAATATTATCACAACTGAAAGAGGAAAATATGTGCCTACTTCACGTACGCATAAATTAACATTCCGAGCCAACGTAAGTATTAATAAAATTTATTTAATGTATTTGTGAAGAGACATATAAATATCCTCACACAAAGTCAACAGTGTAAAATTTTCAATTATTCAACGGAGCGGAGTTCTGGATACAAAGGCAATTAATTTCCAAGTTTAATTCAAAGATCATGTTGTTTATCTCAGTTTTGGATTCTGGAGCTGACGATTACGAGCTGTAATGGTTTTACCTAAATTGCTTTGTGTTTTGGACTTTGGCTTTTAGTTTTAGGAAAAATGTATCTAACAGAATATATGCTCGATAATCAAAATAACTGCATTGCCGAAACTGTAGTGCCTAGGATCGTGAAATTTTGCACAAGGATTCCATTTATGAAGTAGGCAAGCAGTAAGAGAGGATTTTTCAAAAGTCATCTCCTATGGGCCTATGGGGATGAAATAGGGGTCCACAGTTTGTATGGAGAAAACTTACTTTTATGCGAGTGAAGTAGCTGAAGTAAATATAATTGTTATCGGACTAACTTTGACGTTATTATTTTATGTAGGCACCAAATCTCCAGAAGTGTTGACATAAGCATAACAATTTGTGTTTCATGGCGTCGACAGGAAACTATATAAAAGCTTGAAGCGGAATTATTTTCGCTCAAAGTTGCGACTTGCGAACTAAATATGCTACGAGTGTGTTCGCGCTGTTCTCAGAAACTGCGGTGGTCGGCGCACAGCCCTTTGTTTTTGAACGTGACTCGCGTTTTAGATGCACGCAAATTGACTAAAAATAGACTATTTCCACTCTCATATAAGTATTTATAAGCACACAGTACGAAAACAACACTCACGATCTTTGTAAAATACATTTTGTTATAAAAAAACAAACATTAATTATCTTATTTACCCGAAAGCGTGCCCTGCAATGTCAAGGTTTTGCTGTTGGAATAAATTTAGCATGTGTTGTTCGATGTTAACAAAGGTAAAAAGGTTAACACATGATAATATGTTACTTATGTGACAGTTGTATGTGTATGTTTATTGTTTTTAGGGTTACGTAGCCAAAGGGTAAAACGGGAACCTGTTACTAAGACTTCGTTATCCGTCCGTCTGTCTGTCTGTATATCCGTCTGTCACCAGCCTGTATCTCATGAACCTTTCAATTGCTTAGCTATCACAACTAGGCAATTGAAATTTTCATAGATAATGTGTCTCTGATGCAAAGGATTTCTAAGTTTACCTTTTTTTATGGATTGTGTAAGGAGTGATGTGAAAGAAAAGGGAGTTAGTGATAGAGTGACGTTTGACAGTACAGAATGGAAGAAAAAACGTTATGCACCGACCCCAAGTAATATAGGATAAGGGCAGGAAGAAGAAGAAGATGTATTTCTGATGCCACTAGAATAACAATACTAAAAACAGAATAAAATAAATATTTAGGTGGTGGTAACTACAGGCTAAAAATAATAATCACAGTTAAGACAACATACAGTACATAAATCTGAAGTCTGACTCGAACTTGACCGATTTTTTTATAAATTAAGTATTGTTTTACGAATCGTATTTTATAAAAATGTAAACAATGAAACAGGATTGTTTGTGAAGTTAAGTTATTTTAAATGAAAACGAATGGCTGTTTGAAATTAAACTGTTGATGCATTTCAGTGGAGCGACACCCTCTCGTTTTAAATAGCCCTCGTGAAGGGGAGACGTGGCTAGATTGGCGCACCGCTAATAACACTTATGCGGGTACTTGTGACTTGTTGCCCTACCTCCCCTATTTCCCCATGGAAGCCGTTTTTATAGTGACCGTTGGCGGTCGCTCATTCTACAATTACCATATTGATTTCGCTAAGATAAGCGAAGAGCTCGTTTATAAATTATAACATAAAATTACTTTTAATTGCCGTCCACGGTATTTTTTCCGTCTCCTTGTTACATTGAAGAGTTAATGGTTCAAGCCTAACGCAACGACCCGGCACAAATCTTTTCATTATCTTTTCACAAGTTAGTAAGATTGTATCAGGTTATATATCTGGCTATATTCATTGCCCTTTACTACATTTTGTTTTTAATCATTGCAGGATATTTCAAATTATATTATCAACTGTAAAAGATAAAGAGTATTATATTGTTTGAGTACGTATGTACCTACATACTAATGAAAATATACATTATTAAATACCTAATGTACAAATGTTTTCACTCATTTTTGCTCATATATTTAGTAGTCAGACTAAGAGCTCGCTGCAGGATTGTTCGAAAGAGACACCGTGACCCCGAAACGTAATGAGCAACTGAAAGAACACAGGTAGATTTTTCGCTGATTTTTCAAAAAAAATTCTCGCTCCACCATCAGCAGAAGAAGTTATTTTATGATGATTCCCATTCAAAAAATTACCCATTAGGAAGAGGCATTTTGAAGTACTACCCCCGGAGAGTGAGAATTTATTTGACGATGTATCTAAAATAAAAGCATAAGTTCTACATTTTCAAATTAGTCGAATTGGCCAATTTTTTCCCATGCCATTTGGCCCACATACGGTCCTTAACGAAATGTTCCACTGGTGCTTTCCCGTGATTAGTAGGGCTGTTCCACCCTAAACTGTGGCACTGTATTTAATCTGACGGGTAGAGCATGCGGGCTCACTACAAGGCGCGAGAGCACCAACAATGAACTTTTTATTAAGTAAGACCCTTCATTGACAATTAAATTAGAACCGTAAGTCAATAGAAATAAGGTTTAGTTTATGTTTTTCATTGTACGAAATTTAGCAATCTGCTATTAATGGAGAAATCAAAACAGGGAAGATTGATGTCATGGGAAATAAACGTGGGATTCTGATAGCTTTTGTTATTACTTACTTAATTACATTTAAAAAAAGAACAACAATCTCTTAGTTCGGACTTTGGAACTCATATTTTTAGAAAAGAACATTCGATTACAAAATGATTCAGGTACTGTCGCGTTCAAAGTCCGGAGGTTATCGAACGCCGTAAAGTAAAGAAATAATGAAAAGCTGCTTGAGTTTTTACTTCAAATCAAATCGTTTTTATCTGCAAAAACATACAGACGGCTCGGAAAACCCACGTTACCATCCATTATGTATTTTTATCACGTTCCCGGCGCTCCTCAATAAGACATATTGTGTGTCTTATTGGCTAAGGCACTGAAGATGTGATTACCGAAGAATGCAGCTCAACAATTAAAAGAGCTGCTCCCATGTTGGATATGAGTAGCGGCTTCAAAACTGTTTTTATACGAATATATTATCAGTACAATAGCTTAGCGTAGCTTCAGCCTTATAATGTTCCAACTGCTGGAGTGCTGGGACTCAGGTCTCCTCTCTAGGAGAGGTAATAAGCCGTAATCCACCACGCGGATCCAGTGCGGATGACATACCGGTTTACTCACGATGTTTTCTTTCACCGTTTTGAGAGCAATAGTGACGAAATAAATTACACAAAGTAATGCGCCTGGCTTTTATTTTCCAAGTGGGGAATAATCAGAATGACTTCTGCCTCTCTTGGGCGGAGCGGGAGGGTGTGTCAGACTTTTACTGACTAAACCTCACCCCATTCATTCGTTGCCTTCGATCTGGGGTCACCACGGGTTTAAACCCACGACCTACAACTTATAAGTTGGGGCAGTTACTTACCACTGGGATACTTCTGCTCACATTGTACTGATATTATAGGTACAATGTACAGCTAAAGTAATCGGTTATTACGGAAGCAATCTACTACGAAACAAAACTTATTACGTGAATACTCGTACAGTATCGACTCGACACGTACGTAAGGTCCGGTAATCTGGCGAAGGTTGTAACAATCATAATTTACGTCATAACCGCTCGTCATATTTATTGTGTTACACCGAATACTGTTATTCGTACAGCGATTGATATCATTCATGAATAAAGTTCTTCCAACTTTAAAACGCAGTCGTGTTGTTTGGGAATTTGTTGCGTGACTTCTATTACCCAGTTATTATATTAAATTAGGATTTTTGAGCTAAGTGTGAGTTGTTTTAACGTTAAAGGAAACGTTTGTCACGTTTAAGTGTTTTTAAGAGTATGGAAAGGGCCAATCGGAGCACCTAATGTCATGAAACGTCGGTCGCGTTAACGTAAAACTAACTCACACTAAGCACTAAGAATTGTGCGATAGTTTGGAAAAATTATGCGTCCCTGGAACGAAAAAGGTAAAGAAACACGGGTGGGTTTTAATGAGTAAAAGTTTGACATCCAATCTCGCTCCACCCAAAACGGAAGAAGTTATTTGATGCTTTCCTCGCAAAAAAAGGTATAAATAACACAAGGAAGTGGTGACCGGCGCGCATTTGAAGGACTGCCTTTTTTCGAGGTGGGAAACCATCCCCCTAGGCCGGGACAAGTTATTTGGTGGTATCCTATGGCTTTTACTGACTAAAACCCACCTGATTTCCTTCAGTTACCCTTTGCAATCCAGAATCACAGTTACTCTTTCGAAAATTCCTGTAGCTCGCAGGCATCAGCCCTACTGAGCCCCTTCGGTTTGGCTGGAAAGTTGGCAACGCAACGCGCCATCGTCGACTTGGGCTTGGTCCTTGTCGTACGACGAGCTAGTAGCTACCCATTGGTTCCCATCAGCGTGAAGTACCAACTACACTCTTTTAAAAAAATATATTCCAGATGGGCTGGCTTTAAACAAAGCCAGATTTGAACAAATTACTTTTTGTTTAATGTAACTGTTAATGTAATACCGGCGTTATTAGCTAGTCACAAGCAGTTGAATAAATATTGAAATACAACGATTAGACAATGGTCTCCTCACAGCTTATTATATCTATTAGGGGTGAGACTCGTTACTAATCGGTGGGGTTATCATGCAACGGTCGCCACCCCTAGCTAGCTAGGGGGACAAAGGTTAACGCATTTACTTATCTATGCGCGTACGCAACTAACGAACAGGGTTGATCGGTTGGAACGTTCGAACGATCACCTACTTCAACAGTTCACCACCATTCATGGCAAATAGTTTTTTAGGAGACTAGAGTATCTAGATTGTTAATGACAATTTGTATTAGCTGTGTGGAAAGACTGTATTTAATTTTACTGCAATATAAAAAAATACATTTTTAATTAGTAAATAAACTAGACAAAGTACCTTTATTAATTCTTATGTACTGTCCTGTTAGCAGCTTGATAACATAAAAAGTGATCCTTTATGGATTGTGTTTTTGCCTTTCAAGGTACGGAACTCTAAAAATAGATACATGTTGATATATCTTATATACCTAGGTCCTAGGAGTATATAATTCTTCTGTAAGTGTGTTTGTAACAACACTAACTTCTCCAAAACGGCTTCACCGATTTAGATGGAATTTTGCGTATATATCTGCATGGTTTAAAAATAAAATTGATCCCGGTAGGTAGTGCTGCTATAGTGGTTTCTTTTTCTTTTTGTAGTTAAATGTATAAGGTAACTGTAGTTGTATACATATAATCACGACCGTACGTAATCGATTTATCTCGATCACTGCTATTTTTATTGAAAATCACAAGAACCCATATAAGTCACTAATCCGGTTTACAAATATCAACCGGTGTACTCTTTGCAAAACATACCCAGTTTAGTATGCTAATGGCGCTATTTGTGTTCACAGGCGAGCCTTGATCTTTGGCACCTTCCCTCGCCGCCGTCACCCCTTCGAATCAGCATTAAGTGCCACCGCTTACACAAACAGCTCATCACTAAGTTTATGCGTGTTTCAAGTGTCGATTTGAACTTTTTATTATGTTCAAATTTGCGTGCTATGTGGGACACGCGCGCCACACGCGACCCGCATGGCAGCACCCGGGGGTGTTTTTTGTTACAATCATTATTCGCAAATGAATAATGTCGGCTACACTTTTGTTGCGCCATAAAACGAATGAAGTTATGTGCCTTCGCGGTTTCGTTATGGGAATACTTTATTTTAACCATCAACTCTCCGCCCAAGTCATAAAGTGTAACGTGCCATAAGTACCACTTTTAAGGTTGTCCTCTGTCTTGAAATTGTACTTTATTGAAACCTTGACGTTTAAAACGATATGAATAATGTGATGGACTTCTTCACACGCATACATTGGTCTAAAATTAGACTGGGACGGTACCTTCAACATTATAAATGGGTACTTGTCATGAATCACAAGTCAACGAACAGATAAAACGTGTCGTCTGTGTTTGTGTTGTAATTACGTAGCGAGCGATTACATTGTCTTAACTTGTTAACAGATATGAATTCGATAAATACTCATTGGTTTTTATCGTGCGTCGACCCCGTGCAGAGCACCGGCTGCCAATCAATCCCGCAACTATCGATAACATTATGGACGAATACATGAATGCGCGAGATGAAGCCCGCATTTAAATTTCACTTTATATTCATAAGCTCTTTAACACACGATACCTTGATTCGCTGTTATTGTTGTACACTGAACTGATAAATATTAATCCCGGCCTCGTGAACACCGCTCCTTCAGCCAATCGACAACTGAGGACGATGCTTTTTGCGCAGCACGCTGGAAAATTTTTGAATTTCAAAACTGGAACAATTTGTTTCGAAATCTGAACATCAGTCTTCTTCAGGTTTAATATTCTTGAATAAATGTTTACGGGTGAAATCGCATCCAGAATTGGTATTTCACAATTTTTTTCCAATGAAATGAGGACGCGCTAAATAAATCAGTAATGTATCTGCTTTCTCTAACCTCGGATTCGCACACATTCAGTTCAGTGCCAATTATTGGGTTTTGTTCTGTGATTATCACTGTACGTTAATTTGTAGCGAACACTGCTATAATTAGGAGTGATTTGTGGCATCACAGCCATCAGATTTAATTTTAATCTCTCCTTGTATGGTCTTTGAAATATCAAAGGTAAATTGATTGTGTGGCAATAAAATTGTGTCGAAACGAGTGTTGTGCAATGTTTGAGAGCATCGGGTGATGCTGATGAGTCGTCGTTAGTCTTAGATTAAGATTCTCAGCGTGATCTCGTTTAGGAAGTGCAATTTGACTAATATTTTTACGCTTAAGCGCCGCCGCCGTAATTAAGTATCTAGTTGAGGATTAAGGTCACGACTCACGACTCGATTCCCGGGCGGCTGAGCGAGCCCAGCCTCATTCAATTTTCTGCGGCTTTACTTTGAAGTAATACTGTTTCCACTGAGAAGAATTTGTTTACGTTGTTTTAGGTGAATTTATGCTAATTAGAATTATAAGATGCTGTTTAATACCGCTCCTTAATCTAGAAGCCTAAAATTAGTATGCATGAAAAGATTTTAGGTAAACTAGAGTTTAGAATTTGTTTATTGTTTTGGTAGTTGCAAGATCCTCTTTGTTATCTAGGAGAAAGAATAACAAACCGTTCCTATCAGCCGGGTGATAAACTGTCAGCAGAAGTCGTTAAAGTCGCTCGAGATGAGGGCATCAGAACAAAGTTCATTTATTTTATGACTATGAGATAGTTTTTACTTGATATTTACCCAATTTGCTTTAATATTTCATTAATTTATCGTGAACTAGTTTCTGCAAACAGTTCTGCTCGTGTAAAAATAAAAAATTATCCTAAAGAAACACACGTCCGAAAATAAAAAATCTTATTTTACCTGTGTGCTAAGTTTTCAATCAAATTGGTTCAGTTTTTTGAGCGTAAAGGGTTAACAAACATTCATACAAACCAACATCGTATCGGTAGGTATATACTTTCGCTTCTTTAATAATATCATTGTGATGTGATAGTTTGATTATTTATTTGTTATCGAGGTGAACTGGTTTAGATTTTGGCAGAAACGAAAACAACGTATTAAAATGAGGACTGTAATAGGTATATGTCTTAAAACTACTTACTTATACTACTTATTTATACCTGAAATTAACAGAATTTGCCAAATACCATCTATGACGTAACTTTTGGTACGAGGTATTAGGGATGTAAGGGAAGCAGTTATATCGGAACCAAATTCGGAACCGGAGATTTTAAATTTGGTTTATTGGAACTGAAATTGGAGGCGGAAGCGAAACACTAATCTACTAACTTGTGTAAGTATGAGTGAAGAGCAAATTGACAACATTGCAAATACGCAAGTAATAAAACAGTAAGTGAAAGAGTGATGAGAAAGGGGAGAGGAATTTTCGTGCGACAAGTATAAACTTGTTTGTACGATAATTATAAGTTCCGAACCAAATATATTGTATCTAACCGAAATCGGAATCGGAGGTGCTGAATGAGTTTCATTCAGAAGTTCAGAAACATATCTGTTTTGAACAAAATAAAATTATACCGCGAAACGAGACACAATAGTAAAATAATAACAGCGCGGTCGCATGAGACCGGTCGGGATTGTGCGCAATACATACCAAGTTACTAGACATACCTAACCGATAAAATCTAAGCACAAAGCCAAGATGTATTTAACAATTCAGGCGATGACTCAACACACTTCCTTAGTTATAATCAGGCCATTATTCAACTTCATAGCATGTAACAGGGTAAGCACTACGCTATTTGACTTCCTCGTTTCCAAGGAGGAAAGTCTCATTGAAAACGAGCCAGTTGCAAGCGAACAATCTCTGATAAACCACGGAACCAAGGATGTTGTCAGAAATAATTGGCATTCTTCCACGTGTGCTGTTTCATTTCCCGACTGAACAGTTGAACTGGTGAACAGCAAACATATCCGACTCAACGTAATTAAATGGCTCACAAAAGATCAAGGTTATGTTCTGAAGATAAAACTTTTTGTTGATATTCGTGACCAAACTTGAATAATGGTAAAAAATCACCGTGTAATTGCAAATAGGCCCCAGAAAACGCAAACTGGCATAGCGACATCGCTGTAACTACGGAGTTACACGAAAGGGTAAGTGAATGAGACAAGCGGAATGCCGAAACGTAGCCGTACAGGCGATAGAAACAGAATGGAAGTACTTGTCGGCGTAAATAACTTTCGGATGAAATTGAAAGCGGGATTTGCCCAGTTTATACGGCTGTGGGATTATACGAAAGAGCTGCTGTTGTCTTGAAAGAATGCAAAGGGCGACTTAAGGAACACCCATGTTTTGATCAGTAAAAGTCTGACATTTCCTCTCACTGGGTGTAGCGAGAGGTAACGTCCGACTTTTTCAGAGTGGGAGGGGTTCTTTTTTTTAACCCTTGTTCACACTATCAATTACGTGGGTGTACCCACGATATCTACAGGAGTGATTGATAGTGAGTGAGTGAAAGAAGTGAGTGAGTGAATTCATATATGAGTACACAAGACACTCAGAGCCTTAACAACTATCTGTAGATCAAACAAACATTTTGCGTGCGGGAATCGAACTCATGACACTTAGGACACCGACCAATCGTTCAACTACTGTACCAACCATGCTGTCGAATTTGTTTAATAATTTTCCAGAACAAAAACCGGTTTAGATACGAGTATATACCACTATTTATTAGTAGTACATAAGTTAGACAAGCCCAACAAATAACTAGTGAATAAAGAATCCGAACAAGTCACATAAGACCAAGACAAAGACACTAGGAAGTGGCATTCAGTTTCCTTCTTTGATATATAATGAATTACAAAGTCCTAAACTGGAACTATCATACAAAACTATAGAAAAAAACACAAACTACGTATGTCAAACTGACTTTACAAACTAAAATGCGCATTTTAAGACTGTAATGGGTCTTCTATATATCTAAATGCCAGTGGCATATAGTCGAATGAGATACTCGACGACATTAGGCACCTAAACACGCCTATACAGTGTTCATCATGATACGGAACACTAAGTACGGAATAAAATTACAGAACAAGTCAAGGTCAAAACATATGCGGATATGGCGGCGTGCTGTGTTGCCAGCCCACGAATGTGTGTATAGACGGCGAAGGAGGTTTGTGTATAGGCTAGAATAACACTGATTGGTATCACATTGGTGGTAATACCTCGTACGTTTGTTTTAAATTAAAGACACTCTTAAGTTAGTACTAGTAGTGTTGTACAAATACAACACTACTAACAATACTATCAAACAAATTTGATAGTATTGTTTTTAACAACTCTGCTCACCCATCAGCCGTTTATGATTATGATTGGATTGTTAATTTCTCATAAACATTTGCCCTCTGGCATAACATAGCGCTCACTTTATTATCTTGGTACACCATTATTATTGTACTTAACTATGTTAAATTAATGAATAAATGACAATGTTCTTGTGAACATAATATTGTAATTATGCTAGGCATCCTGTAAAAAAGAGTTGGAAGCCTAAACAAAGCATGGAAATGCTGCCATAGAGACGCCATTTCCAACTTTAATCCGTGCATTGATGAGTATATACATACACTTCTCAATTGTCACAGCTTTAGCTAATGAACAAAATAGTGTCAATATTTGCTCTGTGCTAGCCTACTCGTAAATGCTAATCTCTTGTTTTGACTGTACTAGTAAGTAAGTAGATGCTTCAAATCATCAGATCTCCGCACACTGCATGCCAAGGACAGCGTGATGAGAATACCAGATCTGTAATCGTTCAGCATTTGTAATTATTATTTTTAATTTTTCAAAGCAGACTATTATGCTGAATGGAAAATTAGCTTAATTGTAATCCACGTAATTACGATCTTAATGTAAGTTAGCGTTATTAAATCTGCTTTGACTTACAATAGTCTTTGGTTACTCAAATGTAAAAGTTTAGCCCAGATTTTAGTTTGGCAAGAGAAACTGTTGAAATGTTTAGTTTGCTAAATTCTAGATCATGGATGATTTCCATATTGGCGTGGGTGTGTATTGGTCAATGTAACGCCGCGCCGGCTACAAAAGCTTGTATGCTATGAATAACTATCCTTGTTTCACATTTCAGTGTTATATGGCCATAAATTATGCCGGTTACCTCTCGTACAAATGGCAGAGGTATGACAGGTAAGCGGGCCTAATTTACATAATAAACTAATTTTTACGTAATACAAAACTGGTATTGGTTGTATTAGCCTAATTAAAAGAAGAATCATTATGGTACCTAATAATGTAAATTAAAGATAGTTGATTAAGAGATTTTTAATGAAGTGTTAGTTAATAGAGCGAAAGGCATTTGCGGTATTGTGTGGCAAGTGGCGCTCGGTACGTAGTGGCAGTAGCTACTCGCAGTTACATTTTATGATAGCAATCGAGAGCTTTTCCGTAAACGATTACGTGCGCGTACGCCGCGCCGGGGCTGCAGTCGTACAGCGTGTTGCGTACGCAGACTCATTACTCGACAAACAAAAAAGCGCACGAATTCACACGATGTTACCAATAGTTATGAACTTACGAGTTATCGAACAAAGTTCCGCTTGATCAATTAGCGAAGTAAATTGCTCCGACACCTCACGCCACTTACACAAACATGAATACCCGACTTTTTTGTGCGTCCACTAATTTGATTGTTGCAGCCACTCGGTCACGTCTAACGAGATAAATTGATGCTAAGCCATGAACTAAATGAGCGCCTCAATGACATAACTCATGATGGATATCTTCGTTCATACGTAAAGCGCATATTAGAGAAGGTCCGTCGTATAATGAGCAGTACTTACGTACCCGATCTTGATTACACATCAATAAAACCTCCCTACTAAATAAAAAGCATGCCAAATTAGATAATAACATAATTAGTCCATTAAACATCGACTTACATCATAATATTCGACCTGCATCTGTCTGTTGCTGAATACCACAACAAATTAAATATAATAATAATTATTATTATTATCGGCAATTATTAAATATCGCGTTGCGTCATCGCTACATAACGAATTTGTTCGTTTGACTTTTCTGCACTAAAATTGTACAGCGTATAAATGTGTAATAGAATAGAACAACTTCCTATTGTGTGTGTAAGTAAGTCAGTGGCGTAGTGTTGAGGTATTATCTAACAGTGAAAGTGTGAGTGTGTGCGCGCGCTGACGTAACGCGCCGGTGCGCGGGCGCCGCTGCGCTGCTCCGCTCGCTCCACTCTCACTGCCGACGATTGATGCTGATTTTCAAGTAAACAACTAGGAAGTTCCAGGTGAACTGGATATTTATTAATTCCTTATTAAGATTAAAGCCTGCTTTATAAGGAAGTGCGTGAAATGACTACGTGTACTTACATTCGATGATGTTTAGATAAGCAAGCGCGTTGAAGTCTTTTGACTGACACGCGGTGCCCGCTTTATGTAACGTCTTGAGACTCTTGACTCTTTGTGCATTATTTACATAATGCCTGCCTCGGTCGCTGCTTCGGATACGTATTATCATTTTCGACTTATAGCTCTTTATGGTTATAGCAATACATTATTACATTTTCTTGTGATGTTCGCATTAAGACGGTTTATGTTTTTGTTATATTGTACACATAATTGCTGTGTATTACTTCAAGCTATTCATTAACATCTTTAGGTAGTTTTGTAACTAAAATAAGAATTCGAATAGATATACATATTATAATTATAATGGTGTTGCTATAATGACTATACATATTTAAAATACATTTAAGCTTTTTGCATTTAGAGCAAAGATTTTTTGTGTGGCGTTGTATTTAGTGCCTTCCGTTATGTATGTTGGTACTCTGGTGTCCAAGGTCCCGCGCTGAGGGTAGACGATGACTGGCCGCCTCCTGCGCAGCGGAGTGGACACGCCACGCACTGCCCAATTTAAGACGCCACGCTTCGCTGCACAACTATTTTCAATCTTGAACTTTTTGCTCAAACCCGACCCACTCTAGATTTATAGAGCAGGATTAAATCACAGCTCAAATTTGAATAAATATTCGATACTAGTTCGTTATTCAGCTAAATTGGCAGACTGTGAAGTATTATTAATTATAATTATTCTTCCTTAATGTTGCCATTGAGTCTTTATTATTTATAACTGCGTATAAACTTATCTAATAATAGTAAGTTATTACTCTTTACGATCTCCGTTTCAATTTGCGTGCGGATACAGCCGCAATAATGTCGTCAATTCATCTCTATAACGTAAACATCCATCTTAGTCAGCGTCGTAACTAGTAATGCATAACTGGCGGTGTTGGAGCGAGTGAGCAGTTGAACGTCGGATGACGTCACCGGCCATTTAACACGCTATACACCAGCATTCTTCGACGTCGTCGGTAAAACGAGGTTAGGCGGATAACATACAAATCTGAACAAGTTTACTTAGTTGCAATCGGTTGTTCTAGCCTATTTTGTATTGCCTCTCGTTTGTATCGCACAAATGTCACAGGAGCACGCGATGACCTCACTCCGATGTTACATCTTGACATTTAGGAGGTACTCGTCTACGTGTGTGCTGGCTTTGTTTGTCTTATACATATATGTACCTACTATTGAACAAGTTTTGAGACAAACATGATCTTAAAAGCACTGTCAAATTGATACCATGACACTTAATATAGGCTTCAACTACTTTTCATCAGCTGTCTAATGACACCATACGTAAAATGCTGTTTCATTCTCTATGCATAAATATATCTATCACTGGGTAGCTACATACACTTATCATAGGTATGTAAAGTAAATATGTGCCAAGTGCTCGTAAAACCTCACACTTGTATCTACGTGCAAAAATAGACAAATAAACCTTATTTATACCGTCCCTATATTTAGCAGGCACTAAGTAGAACATAACGTTACGTTTCAGCTAAGGTCAGGTTAAGATTACACCACCAACCTCATTTGTTACAATTAAAGAAAAAAAAAGTGTGCCGGAAGGCCCGCAGTGGGAAAATCCGTCGAAGAAATAATAAGCTGAGCAGAAATATCCGAAATTATGCAATATGTTGTCATGTGTTGTTGACGCAACGCTTGTTTTCGTGGGTCGTGCTAAGTGTGCCGCGACCATTACGGTCAGGCGCTGGCCCACTGAGCCCGACTGTGACATAACTGAGCTTCCGCCACCGCGCACCGGCGGCTGCGGCGCTCGCAGTGAAAGGTACGTTTTAACTCACATAAACTACCGAGGTACCGACCTAACTAGAGCCCACCATTGAGGTTTCCGTACTAAGTAAAATAGTCAACACTCAACACTCAGCCACTCGTCGCGCCATCGCCAGTTAAATGACTTCTCAACAAAAAGTTTAAGAAGCTTTTAAAAGGTTGCGTTCTAAGGATGCCGGTGAAGTAACGCCTACAATTATAACATCGTTACGTTGATTAGACATAAGGTATACGGCAAGCCAATAAACAGTCTATAGAGCAGGGGTGGCCAACCGGTTGGTCTTGATTGTTAATCCAGTCTATCTTAGCAAGCAGTCGCTTTACTTTTAGGCCAGAAAATCTATTAAAGGAGCGAGGCGGCAGATGGATGGATAGCTAGGTCTATATCTAGATGCTATATCGACTCTACTACAGTCTATTACTCCATTGCCCGGTAAGTTTGTTAAAAAAATTTAACTTATGCAAGGCAGGTTGCTCAAAATTTTAAGCTCGCTTCGCTCGTTCTGTCATTTTTGACTACCCAATTTTTCAACATAATTCAAGAAAGTTTTAAAATATTATTAAATTGAAACTCTTTAAATCATTAAACTAAAATGTTTGCGTTTGTTTGCTCATGAACTTTGCTTTTACTCAAATCTGTAGTCCAAACAAATTTTTGTTCCGTGCGGGCATCGAACCCACGACACGCAGCGCAGCAGCCTATCGCCCAACCACTGCACCAACCGAGACGTCGTTTTAACTTTTTGTTTTTGTTGTTAGGATCTACATCCTGACTCAAATCAAGTTGGGCACCACTGCTATAAAGTATAAAGTATCCGTTCAGTTAGATTGTATAAATAAATGAACACAAGTATCCGCGGTGTAATGCTTGTGTCGCAACTATTGAGTAGACTGCAGATAAGTCTTAAGAAGTAGAACTAGCCACTTATCAGAGCAATCTGGCAGCTTATAATTTGTTACAGCCCTAATATTGTCATTGGAAATCGTAACACGCTTATAGTAACAAAACTGTTGGTTGTAATTGTACGGTAAAGTATACGGGCGTTCTAGTTACCTTGAAGTCAAGTGTAAGTAATGTGCGCTGTGCTTTATGCCAATTTTATGTAGGTTTATATATATAGGAGCTGGATCGTACCCTCGAATGGGATCTCTTTCTGTCAATTCTTTTTTAATTGCGATCGCGCGATCCCACCTGAAAAGGTAAGCAGTGATGCATCGTTGATGGCGAGGCGCACTAATTTATTAAGAGTCTATTCACTCTAGCCTTGAAGACACCTAAATTATAATCGGAAGTTAAGACTGCAGCAGGCAAATTGTTCCAGTCCTTCGATGTACGATGAGGCAAAACGCTTAATCCGTAACGCAAGGGTGTTTATCCGATGATCCGAACTCAAAGAATTGGTGAGAGAAAAATTATCGTTGGATTAGGCATGCCTTTGAATGTGAATTGTCTAATCACTGTGTACTATGTTAAAGTAGTAAGAATGTTTTTTTCCAAATAACTCTCAGTTATATCACCGTGGGTACCCATCGCAGAGAAGTCAAAGCAAATTGCCGCATTTAAACAAATTGTTTAACCAACTTCATCGGAAAGAAAGCCTATAATTTGATAAGGAAATAACTTCCGTGAAGTCGAATTGGTAATTTTAAAGTTTCAAACCAAATAAATGTACTTAAAACATGCGTTGCGTTTCAATATTTAGAAAGGCAAGATTTACTAACGTGGATACAGCCGATATAAACAGATTAACATTCCGTGTTTACTATGTACTCGTATTTTTGTTTAAGGCTTGAACGCCTTTTTTAAAGTGACATAATAGGGAATCATTAAATAACTTCTCCCGCTAGTAGGGAGGAGCGAAATGGCGTGACAGACTTTTACTGACAGAAACTTACCTGTCTTCCATTAGAAGCCCCTTGTCTGGACCGTGCCAGAGTCGACGACGGTGCATAATGTTCCACGCGCGTCTCAAAGAGATGTAAGCATAACCGTAGGGCCCAGCAGTTTCGAACCCTACATGGTCAATACTCGATTTCTGAAAAGGCTGCCCGTGCTCCTAGAACACAATTTGCAACTGAAAGAACATAAGGTGTGGTGTAGTCAGTAAAATTCTGACACGCCTTCCCTCTTCACCCTAAAGCGGAAAAAGTCATTAGATGAATTTCCCACCTTAATAAAAAACCCTAAAGAAGCCATTTTCTCTATAGAACAGGTTTAGTTATGATGAAAATAGGAAGCCATAACTAAAGATGTTAGCAAACAAGTTCACAGTTTAGTGGTAATCTTTCAGTGATATAATTGTACCGCTAGTTTCTACTTAGGAGCGGGATCTAGTACTTCCGCGCTCATAATAATATCATAACTAGTTGGTACATTCACTCCATGAAGCACTTCTCTTACCTTGAAATGCACGCATAGGTAAGTGACGTGGTCCGCTACGGCTTGTTCGAAAGAGTTAGCTGATAGCTACAGCTTTTAGGGGTCTTTAAGTCAAGAGTGAATGAGTTACTTCTAGGCTAGCGTGCTCCATCGTCGTCCACATCATCGCTAACCATCATGTGAGATGTGGTGGTAGTGGTCAACGGCGAACCTATGCATGATGAAAAAATGTACTGCTGCCTTGGAACACAAAGGAAAACTGAAGAAACACATGTGGTTTTAGTCACTTTATCTCTCCACCAAAAGTTACGAAGAGTTGAGGGACTTTTTTAAATTATATAAATTAGTGCTTGCCTGCGATCTTACCTGGTGGTAAGCAGTGTATTGTATGTTTTAATGAGGTCGCTTATCAAATTTTAACCAAAATATTTAAAAATTGACATTGACCTACAAAATGCAGAAAACTTTAGAAAATTAGAATATTTTGGGCAACCCTGGAGGATCCACCTTTAACATGTTTGGAGTTAAACATCTGTAGGCTGAAAACGGTTATGATATGCCCTTATAGAGAGTAATATTAGTAGTAATAGTCGAGTCATGTGAAAAAGGACAAACTCGCAGTATTGTGGACAAACAAGAACAGGGTTGATGCACCCAAAGGTGCATCATCGCACCATCACCGCTATTATTATTCGTCGGACACGTCCATGGGTCGGATGCTTCTGAGAAGACTCTACGCTGGCCATACGTAAGTGTCGGCCCACGTCCGGCGCCCCACAGGCCATCAGCCTCGCAAACATCCTTGCTGACTCGCTAATCTTTTTACGTCATAACTTAACAATTACCGTAGCACTCTTATTGATAGTAAAATATTGATATACTGTCGATAGGCACTAAAGCAACCAAAGACTAAATCAGTAGTGGACCACTGACCTTCTTTCACAAGGAATTTTTTGACACACACATTTTTTTGGGCGGCAAATCATGATAGTCTCTATCTAGCTTTGAGTGGAGTGAGAGATTTTGAGACTTTTAAAGCACACACATGCCTGTAATTTACACTGAAGTATGCATGCAGTTGTATCTAGCATGCTATAATGACATTCACCAATCAGAATTGGTTATAGCTCTCTGGCATGCAAGCTACTTGCACACTTTGGTGCTAGCGACAGGCATGTGTATCACCACTGGTGTACCTTCAGTTTCCGTTTGCATTCCAGCCTTCCAGGATCCGCGGCAAGTCTTGATGCCTTTGGTTTTTCAGCTTTCCAAAACCGCAGTAACTCTTTTAAACAGTTCTGCAGCACTGTCAAGCCCTAACCCTACTGGGGCTCGATTAGAAAAGGTGTACAAACAGACTTAACCCTTTACTTCCCTATTCTGCATTATGCTCAGTGCACACGTTCGTGTACAAACGTGTACCTATTAGCCCACGCCAGCTGTTCACAAACACCAACCGTCAATTAAGCATTGATTTTGCCTATTGCCCATACACGGCATTGAATCCACGCCATTGACTGAAATAGAACTACAAATTCATCGCAACGTATCCTGCAGTAGCTAAATTACAAGCATTGATTCATTTTGTTTGTTTTCCTGTCACTTCTATTACTCATTACAACTAATTAAGCATATTAATCATAATAAACGTAACTATTGTTGTGATTTATATATTGTTGTGAAAAGATATAATAAAATCATGAAATATGTTGTGTATAGCAATTGTTTTCAGTAGTATACTTAGACCTAGTTTAGTGGTATTGTTTCATAACTAGATACGTATGTGTGTATTGCGTACATGTTTAATTCAAATAAAAAGTCAGGTTAGTAAAGTATTACTAATGTTAACCGCAGATGCAGTTTTTTATTTAGTTAGTTTTAAAGATACTTCGGGAATTGCAAGTATAATGCTAAGATACCACTAACTTCACAAAACAAACACGTAACTTACATAAGTATTCCGACCACATTTCCAGGAAATAGTTCACATCCAATTGAGAACTTAAATAACGAGAAATGCTTGAAATTCTACGCGACCCAAGTTGAGAAAGGTCAACAGCATAACTTAAATAGCACACAGGATCTAGGTGACCTAGATATTGCATAAAAGCTGCATACAAAGTAATGTGTTGAAGCCCTGTATAAAGTGGGACTCCGAAAATAGCCGCACACAGATGTATCACCAAACGTTATTGATCGTTTAATGGGACTAGATGAGAAACAATGAAACGAGAGACGAGTAATCAGCTCCAATATGTCTGGCGCGGGATAGAATTTCTTCGGAGAACAGTTCAATCAACGCTGAAACGAGCCGAGCTCCAGAACATGTCAAACTCATTACAACTCGTTACGATGAGTAACAGATAACAAACCTTCTTTTTAATACTCCGTATAAATAAGTATAAAATTTACTGGGTTTCAACTTGGATTCGAGTATTTATAAATAAATAACAGGTATATCTGCTACTTAGTGTGGTCTTAAAGTCAGCTTATGAGCCGAGCCAAATCATTGAACTGAGCATGCTTTTAAAGGTTTTTAAGCACTTAATATGATAGTAATTTAAATTCAATAAAGCTGCATTTAATAAGATTCTCATGACTAAAACTCATTACGAGGATAAAACAGGCGAGCGGTGCTGTTATGACAACCAGAGGAAGATCATATTGTTTTCATAGTTAATTAAAAGAATAATTTATGGCTGTTTATAAAACGTCCAATGTCACGAGCGGTTCAAAAACCCTTAGACCTTCAACCGGCTATGCTAATATCGTATAATGTGTCATCATCAGTCAATATAAACAGACAACTAGTGTCATTACTTGCGTTGGTCAGCTTGAGTTCGTGACGTGAGCGCCGACCGGCCGGCTAGCTACTGAGCAAACTCAGCAATTGCCTCAACGAGACTCGTTATTATACCTACTGATACTTAATTTACCATAGTAACTACATAAAAGTTCTGTGTAGAAAGTATTGTAATGTTAGTAGTATTTTTCGTTATTGGAATTGAGGAAAACCATTTAGTTGATTGTCTCGTCCGAAATGGAACCAAGGAAAATAGTTTTAAGTTATTAGTCAACTGTATGTAATGCATAGTATTACACAATTGTATGCTGATTACGAGAAACTGTATTACTTAGTTCCACCTAAAATGAAACTCTAGGCGCAATACTTTACGGTTGTACCTATGCGACATTTTGTATAAAGACACAGAATAAGTTTACTTTTTCAAATAATTGATGATATTTAGTATGTTAACATCTTCAGCTTGAAGAAAGCTTGGATTGATCGGATTATATGTAAGCTTTTAAGAATTGCAATCATAACGCACAATATCAGACACGGGAAAGACCTAGAAAAATATGCAATAGTTTCAGACAATCAAGACGAATGCCTGTTAACGCGATCGACACGTTTATGCCGTTCGGCGCTACGATTAGCCCGCTCCAAGCTTTTAATCAATCAAAGAGCCTAACTCGGTAAATAAACGTTTCGATCGCGTTAACGTAAACTTGCACTCAGCGTACAATTGTGTGTAACGAAACCAAACGCAAAAACTATCGCTTTTATAAGACAATTGCCCTGCGACTGTTTGATTGGCAATTGAATCGAAGAGATGCACTTATAGTATCAGCTGTGGAGCTGCTGATGCACGTCTCATGATCATCACGACTCCATGCGGTGCTCTATGAGTAGCAAGGCCACTACGAGGCGCGTGATTGGTGGAGTGGCGCCTTTGCCCAGCCGGCTGGGGTCAATTGATGGCTAATTGTGGAGTCGACGACTGAGCTGGCCGCAGCGAGTCGATGCCCAACCATACAATCGTGTGTTGTTGATATTTTTCTATAAATAACATTCTCATTTGCAGCGCAGTGCTTTCTATTTCTGTTTTATGTCCCATTTTGTTTAAGTCCTTGAGTTTCCTTTGTGCTGCACCAATAACTCTACCAGTATTTAAATAGGTACCTAATAATCATTTGCCGCAGACTGAGTGTCCTAGAATATCGAATTCATAGACAGATATCTATGATTGTTACACCGATAAAGACTAATAGGTAGTTGTGCCAATTATGTGTACTTTATGCGGGTGCTTTGGTCCAAACAGAGATCGGTATCGGAGCCGTGGATTACAATTATCGGTATAAAATATCGGAATAATGTTGGTAGGTTGGTAGTTGTAGTTGGTTACAGCGGTGCATATCGGCGCAGGCGGCGGCGGGTGCGTTATCGGCCACGCTGGCTGGGGTCGTCGGCTTCTGATAAGGTATCGGCCTCGCCTCTCCACGTCTCAACTCACACCATATATTTCAATTATTAACTTCAATGATAAAGTAAGATGTTAAATCGAATGTACTCATTTAAAATTACAACGCGCTTGAGATTTATGTTTTTTTTATTAGCCGCCACTGCCTCCAGTCATTAAGTGGAATGTATGTGCGTGTCTTGAAGCGAGCCACCATACCCATAATTATGATTTTATATGAATCGCACTGAGATGTTGTATCACAATATTGAAGTCTGTATTTTTCACAATGACTACTTCATTAACTCAATTTCTATGAAACCGCATTATGTTAAGGTTATGTCGATCATATACACGCTACAAGGAAACATGGTGATTAAATACCTATTCGGATACATGAAATGCTTAGTCAATTTAATTACATATTTACTCATTTCGAATATTAATAAGGCCATGAGAAATACACATGGTGTTCAACTGGGATGAAGGTATAGTCGTATAGATTTGTAAGTTAGTCATTTACAAAAGCTTTCAGAATCAGAGATTATTTTCTAATCTGTGTAACGAAAGAATCACATAAACAAACAGTTATCATGCAATTGAAAATTTTAAAGAACCTTTTGGAATACAAGTATTTAGCGATGATAACCGTAATTTGATGTATCTAATCACAAATCAGCAGTAACACCCCACTCAGCTCAGTTCAGTCAGTCGAAGTAGTAATGATTACGTTTACCTGGGACAAACGGGAAGCTGAGAGTTATCTTCTCATCCGAAATACTGTCTCAAGACGATAACGTCAATGAATACTGAAACTGTTTCTGAAACTTTCTTTGCGTGGTCGTATCAGAAATGAAGATATCCACAAGAGAAGTAAAGTTAGGAGACGTGACTCTACGAATCGCCAAACTTAAGTGGCAGTGGGCAGGGCACATTGCTTCCAGAAGAGGCCTAGTCAAAGATTCTAGAGTGTCAATCACGTATCGGAAGACGCAGCGTTTGGAAGACGCTACACGGTGGACTGATGACCTGGTAAGGGTGCGAGAGTCCGTTGAATGCGAGACGCACAGAACTGGTCATTTTTATGATACGTGGGGAAGACTATGTCCAGAAGTGGACGTCTTTAGTCTGAAAAGATGATGATGAAGATGATGATGAAACACAAATCAATGTCACGCATTCAAATGCCAGCTTGGCTGACCGTTGCTTAAACCTCTTAATAAATTGGTAAACAACATAAAATGGTTTCAACAGAAGGTTTTAATTATCATTTGATTAACATATTTCCAAAAACGATGAATTTGTAATGTATTGACGCCTTTAGAAACAACACAACATTATATGGCTTAGCTTTGCGTATGACGTGTCTATTTTTTTGTGGTGAATTATGAATATGAAAATCCCCTTTTTCACATTGAAATTACGACAGGTAAATCACAATTTTGTACAGATTTTTCTTTGGTAAGCTAGGTATATCTCCAATGCCAAATCAATTAGAGTATTCTCCCAGTGGCAACGGTTCTACCTTAAGCGGTGGGTCGTCATTGATTGTTGGCTCGTGGTCGGGTTTAAATTCAGGTAAATGCATTACTTTGTATAATTTATTTTATCACAACTACTCCCAAAACAGTAAAGGAAGACGTCGTAAGGAAACAGGTATGTCCTAGAAACAAAAAAAAAAGAAGACATGTGGCGTCCATCAACCCGCACTATACTCCGTTGGTTTAGGTAGTTAACTAAATGTAAACAATCTTGGCATGTCTTTTTATCTAAAAGTTGTCTATAAATTGTATGTGAAAATCTTTGCAAATAGGCATTTACCTAAATCGATGTTAGCTAATAAACTAAATTTAAATAATCTTTGTGTATATTATATACGACCTCTTTAATATAAAAAGACATACCAAGATTGTTTACCTTTAGTTAACTACCTAAACCGACGGAGTATAGGCCCGCCCCGCGTGGTGGATCAAGGCACATTCCCTTTTCTTGAGAGGAGGCCTGAATCCCCGCAGTAGGAAGGAACATTATAAAGCTGATTATGCTTATTTTATTTCATCTCGAATGATGTTATTTTTCCTCTTTTATAATAATTCTAAGCAAAGACATTTAAAGATGGAATAGTAACGACAAGGAAATATAAGATACCGAGTACAAAAAAGTATCTCATGTGCTTCATCATACCTATTATGATAATATATTCAGACTCAATGAATATGTAACAGTGGCAACATTTTGGCACATGTCAGTCGTCGAAACTTCCGCCATGACAGTGCAACATTCAACATTCTACCCGCTAACCTATTATTTTATTAGTTCATGAAATTCAAATCAATCTGCCAATCCTTTTTCTTAAGTTAGGTGGGGCAGGCTTCCTGTCTAACTGGAATTAGGTTAGTACCAGTATTTTATGTTGAGTGACTGTCTATCTGACTTTCTCAACCCAGTAAGTGGGTGCTGGGTGCTGGATGGGCTTTGTCAAGGTTTCTGTCAGATTTTTTGACTTCTGACTACTCGTAGGTTTTGTAGATCATGACTGTCGCTATGATCTACAAAACCGGGAATAAGAGTTCACAAACGCGTAGCTGCATAGTGCTCATAGCTTACATACAAATCTATGAAACTCTATCGACGAAGCAGCAACCATACGACAGCGCTGCATGACGTTTAATGACGAATCATGTCTATAACTACGTTTCCGTGGACAGTAGGCCTTAACATGCTTTCCGAGGTGCGGAGGAATCTTGACATACTCAGATGGTCACCTATCCATGGAACGACCTCAGCTAACTTTGCTTAACCTTGAAGACCAGACCGCGCGGCTGTTCTTAGCAACCAGCTCCTTATGTTTACGAAATCCAAATAACAACCATTAACATTATTTTTTAATTTATTTGGTTAACCGTCCAATTCAAATTGGTAATTGTAACGTCAATGAAAAACTGCTCACGCGATGATCGTGATCTCACAATCTGGCTGCGTAATTGTGCGGTTGCTGATGTTTCGACACACTCAAAATGGATCAATCAAGAAAATGAAACTACAAACTGAATATTACGAACGGAAATAAGAATAAGTATTAATAATACACAACTGTCGCAGGCCGAACCGCAACCCACTTTAAGTTGATAAGCGCAATATTAATTAATGGTGTCGACGATAAACTCTATAGTAATAATATTATTTATCTCTACGAAAGCGAAAACAATCCGTTTAATTTGGACACGAGATAAACTTGTTTATAATAAGATGCTGCGGTCTATTTCCTGGAAACTGGTCAAAATACATTTAATTGTGCACACTTTGCTGTACTTGTGATCTGTAATCAGCAAAAAAAAAACAAAATCAATTAATATTTAATAATATACAATAATAAAACGATATTGAGACAAGTTATATCGGTTCTATGACTTCCTCTTGTTATTATACAAAGTAGTAATCTTAATACCTACCACATTATGCTAATTACATAAATTGACTTAGGATTGGATACAGACTGACTAAAGGCGAATAAGCAATACCAGTTTGGATTTATTTGAAACACGCACAAAGCCGGTCGATTGGAGTCACTCGGACGTTTGTAAGTGGTATCGAAATGCCGAGCGATCTTATGTAATATCCCGCTAGTCGACTATTTCGTTGGCAAAAAAAAATCAAAACATAAATGGCTGCTTTCATTGTTTCCGTCCTCATGGGCGCGATTTATGTGGCAGTTTAAACGGCCAGCCTTACTTCAGATGTGCCTAAAAACATAACTTGGCGAATGCACGCTTTGTTCTCGTCCCAACTCTGCGGGCGTCAGTTTTTTTCCTAGACCCTTTTGTTCTTAAATTATGTTAGTTCGAATCTCTAACGAACAAACAAAAAAGTCGGATGATGAATCGCTGGCGATGTTACTTTAATGATACTTCCTCGGACGTGTTCGTGGATCTTAAACAGCGTTTCTGCTGAACTCTACCATTACGTGGGATTCGTAAAACGGTTTGCAATAACTTTACATTTTCATTTCTTTTAACGTCCAATTCGAGAGAATGGCAAAAGGTTTTACTGCTCACGTTTATAGGCCAGCATCCCTTGATCGTAAAGCAGCGCAGGCGCAGGCACGCCGGCGCGGTCGCGTGATCAAACCGGTTTCGGGGTAACATTGTTCATTATTCAAATTAGTGCGTGCTGTTATAATTCGAGGCGAGCCGTTCCAACCGCGATTAGGTGCCGAGCCGAGCTGGATCTGCACTTGAAACACTGTCTTCAAAGTTTTTATACCAATACATATTTCGAATTGATGTAGCAACATTCCTTAAGAAGAGTGCATTTTATTTGCAGCGATCGCTATTTTTGCTCAAGATTAAATCGATAAATTAATTAGTTTATTTATTCACGCGTTCTTATTATCATATCTTCTACGAAACTTGTTTTGTAGACCGGTCGTGGTCACACAATTTAAACAAAGAGTGCCAGAACTTTCCGTAACGAGCGATAACGTACGATAATCGTTGCAATGATCGCGTCATACGAGTACCGATACTTCCTAGTTGTAGTCTGTCAGTAGAAGGGGGTATTATAATAAATGGCATGTGTGTATCGGCGGCGACACCACGTCGCTCGAGAGCTGGAACCGGTCCTCAACTTCCTCGTGAGCGATCAGCGTTATTGGAACTATTAGTGACTCGACCAGCGACGTGTTTATGTCTGCTTATTGCTAAAGGATCTTTACTTTCGAAGCAATTGATTTGAAGTAATAGTTACTACGTTTCATAGAATCTCCTTTAACTTAACAAGTTAACACATTCATCATTTCCTCGTGCTTAAACTTTAATGGGTCGTCTAACAAACTATCATCATACTCTGCAATAAAAACCACCGCAAAAAGTTTTTAGTTAACATGTTTTGGAATTCAAAAGGGTTTTTGTGTTTTTCATCGTAATAATTTTCTATACCTTCATGAACTTTTTGCAAATAGGTTATCCACAGTATTTTGCAATTCCTCCATTGTACTTTTGTTGCTGTTCAGTAATAATTTACTTGCATAAGACTCATAAACGATCTAAATGACATACACAGCTTTAGTTACAGAGTAAGGATATTCTTATATCCAGTTTTAATTTTCTTTTGCCGAGGAAAATTCTTGACCTTATCATAGAATAGTAAAACAGAAATAGGGATAGTTGTTCATCGTTCAGTAACCATTTCCTAACAATAGCTTCCAACTTTACATCTTTACTAACAAAATCAATAAGACGACAAACAAAATCTTCTGTAGATCTGGTTCAGATAGACTAAGACCGACATCTAATTCTCAACAAGGTAAAATTTCTCCTTACATGTTCTCTGATAGATAAACAGAACAAAGAGGAAACTCTGTAGAGCTATTGCATAGGAAAATTGCTGGGCCCACTATGCTGCCCTGAGGAACTCTGCTTATGTTCTATTGATATTCTCTATACGCTTACTTTAACATTCTTTAAAGGTAATTTTAAATGACGTTATTTATTGTAAATTGTAATGCAGGATTTTGCATATTACCTACAAGAAGTGGATTTTTCTGGTTACGAGTTAAATGCACTTCTAATGCGAACCTGAGATGAATAGTTAACAAACCCTTACCATAGTGAGTGAGATACATTGCATAAGCCTGGTTTATTATACAGAGGCGCCTATAATAGTGTCTATTATGATGGAAAAATACAGTGTGGGTTTCTATCTAGTATCTACTTAAGTTAGCTTCCTTATATTTTTCATACATTTACCTGTTATTAAGTGACTCAAAGAGAACGTGAGTACATGCTCGTTATTCTGAATGAAAAACGTAATTTTCTATACTTTTATAGTTTCCCCCGGTGTCTACTAGCCAATTTGAGTTATGCAACTAATATTTCCGCCTGTTTACCGGTTGTTTCAATGCGAAACAATACATAGTGTCACCTATATACCCCAAGTATAGAAACATTGCAACAGCTAAAATGGCTTTAGTCAAGTCCTATTGAGTACAGGCTATATAGCTTTGTTTATTGTTTACATAGAGTAGGTACAGTGTGTTCATAGTAACGGAATGGAGAAGTTTCATGATATTGTTAATGTCAAATTTAACTATACATATAACAATTGAAATTAAAATATAGATTACCACTAACAAATCAATGAAAACATTTTTGAAATCCATTGTGATCTTTTTATTTTTATTTGTTGATGATATTCGACACAATAAAAATCACAAAAATTTCTAAAACGTACGTGAGCTTTCGTGTTTTTCGGTTCCTAGTTAATTTCCTTACAACTAGGATGTTTCTTTGTTTATTGGTAGTGTTTCTAAATTCTTTTTGTTTTACTACAACGGTAAAAGGTCGTGTGACATCACACACTAGAGCGCCGTTTGAAACTTGCAAGCGTAATTAGTTGCGTTGCCATATTTTTTAAATTTGTTAAAATATTTTAACGATTCTATCATATTTTTGTTTTTTTTTTAAAATTAATTTCAAAAATTGGAAACTTCTCCATCTCCATTAAATAGCATAATTTTAAAGAGGTACATTTAATTTATAAAGTAATTATGAACCGCGTCATAATTATTGATCATTAAACTCTCGTTATTAGAATGATCATTCATTAAACTGTAGAGAGCTATTAACATGATAATAAGCTATTATTGGAGATAATGGAGAATTTTCCTCAGTTTGTATCTCAGTCTCGTAGCCAAGAAAATTAAAGGTAGATATTGCAACAGATAGGGAAAATACTTACGACTTTATAATCTTATAGGTAGGTAAGTAAGTATATACGAGAAATATCTAGGAGATCAACAAAGCTGTTATGTAAATGCGCATCACGACAGCAGACGATAGGAATACAAGAAACCTTATAATGTGGAATGAAACTGTGAGTAGAGAAAAAAAGAATATAGATAATCTAGTAACAGATGGTGATAATATTGCGAACCAATTCATTTGTGAGTCAATTCCTCTAGCCCGTTCTGGTAACAATTAGGTACGGCAAGTAGACGTGAGACGATAATGGCATGCGATAGTAATTTATTATAGAATCCAATTAGTAGGTATACATTTGAAACTGTGTTCAGCAATCGTACACATGCTAATTATATCCTTGTCGATAGTGTTTCGTTAAAAATAGGTTAACGAGTCCTTAATCAATTGTTTACATTTGTGGAGGAAAACCGCGCGCTGGCGCTGTGTGAATAACGTTTGCTTAGCCAACATTGTTCCTGACCACATACCTTTTTTTTATAGATAGGTATTTTTTTGCAATGTTGGAAAAAATGCTCAAGATTAGAAATGTTATAAATATACTAGCTAGCTTAATTTTTCAGCAATTTGACCCGTGTGAAAGTAGGGTATTATTCCAAAAGGTATATCCTCCCGGGATAAAAAAGTATCCTATGTGCTTGTCCTGCACATGATCTAAACGTTAGGTAAATTTTATACGAATTCGGTCAGCCGTTTGAGTGTGAAAGAGTAACAAACATACACTCATATACACAGACAATACAATAACAAACTTTTACCTTTATAACCTAGTGTGTATCTGCTTGCTTACACATATACTATAGTCCGTCTAATGAAAGCGCGACCTGAGAAAAAGAGGTTCCAATAATTTTTAATGTGGTATTACTAACTAGTATTAGAATCATGTCTTGACACTTCATAATTTTTTTTATTTCCTACAATTTCGGCTGAATAATGTTGCCAATTAAATTTAAAAAAAACTCCGGGTCGCGCTTTCATTAGACGCACTCTATATACAAATAGAGGCTGAGAAACGTTCATGATTTTAAGTATAAAAATATCTTTTTGATGCAGGCCTGATTTCATGAGAAAAAATTAAGCCAATCTACGGAGAATGCTGATACACACACTTCCCAATTTAATTTTATCGCACCCATTCCTAATAGGTAATGGAAGATAGTAAAAGTGAATCGCGCACTCCAAACCTGTTATTTGTTTATCCAATCAGCAATTAAGCTCTCCTGTTGAGAATCGAAATAAAACAAGGTAATCTTTACAATCCCTAACTGCCATTTTACATACATTTACCTTATTATATTATAGCATTACATACGATTCGTTTCCTATCACGGTAACTTGTTTTGTTCTCGCAAAAGGAAAAACAAGATAACGTGCGTGCACAGCAGACCAGAAATATATATGTTTTTTAAGAGTCATGTTGTATATGTATGTTCGTTAAGCGTGTATGTTCAGAACTGGTAGTCGGCAATGGCTCAGTATTGTCTTATTGGAATGAAGATTCATTATAATTTGCCAGGTGTGCTGCGAGCGCGATGCGACCCTTCTGGCCAGCTCAGCCAATCGGGCAAACCGCACCAACTAGATTAATTATGTCGGTAATTCTGTAAAAAAAACCTGGCGAGTGCAAGTCCGACTTGCGCACTGAGGATTCCGTAGGAAAGTGGAAAAGGAACCTATGAAAACAGTTAAATTCACGAATCGAGTCTCGAAGATTTTTCCGAATTTGAAAAACGACAACAAATTTAAAGCTATCTGCTTTAAATTTCATTAATTTCTGCTATCGTGCTTCATGCAAAATTTTGGAATTCTAGGTCAACGGGACCCTACGAATTTTGATTCCCTTGAAAGTGTCGAAATATACGTTTTTTGTGACATACACGACTGAATCTTTTTTTTTCGTGAACTTAGAACTATGTTTTTTCACAGGGGGACTGTTGATTTGAGTATATATGTATATATGGTTTTAATTTCGACTAGATACCTCCACGCATTCTCGAGATAGGTCTTGACAGATAGATAGACAGACGGACTGTTCCAACAAGGGTTCTGATTTTTTTTCCTTTTGCGGTACGGAATCCTCAAAACACTTTATTTAATAAAGTTTCATATATTCTCATTCGGTATACAAACTATTGTAGTATGTTTAACATGAACAAACTGCTTTTGTAGAAGATTACGATTGACAACAACGCAATACACGATAATGATGGTGGAATTTATGATACTTTACTTCACATATGTGTAGGTATACTTACTAGACAAATAATAACTTTCCTGCCTGCCTTCCTTGCCTGAGGTAATCAAGATAAACCTAATATTTTCTTGGAACACTCGATAAAAGGACTTAAGTAACTAGTAAAATTCAAGTAACCAGTCTGACCGAGGCTCATCGAGGAGAATTTAGATTTTTCTAGAAATACGTAGGTTTTTAGTAACATATTGAGTACCTAAGTGGAATGCAGAGCATGCACTTATACATGCTCTGCTCATAATTCATTTATTTATTTAATTTAAACGGAACGGCCGAAGCCAATTACACCATTTAAACATAGAAAAACAAGTACAGAAGACACAACACAACAAAAAAAACACAGTAAAGTGTAAAAGAAAATAATAAATTAAATTAATAAATTAAAAACAGACACATCATAAGTCGCGTAGGACTTTTCTATAATACATATTCATACATCCATCTCACAAAATTTCATAAATTCTGACAGTATCGTCTTCATAAATTGTTATTACATAATTGTATTTAAACAGGGATCTGCGTTGTTCAGTTGTCATGGCTACACTGTTTTTAATTTTAGCCCTACTCTATAAAACTATTTTGTATGACTTTGATGAATAAAATGATTGAATATTTCACATTGTTGATATTATTTTTATTAAGAGTTCGATATCCTGCTGCGTGATGGACCAGCATGACAAAACTCCAGCCAAAAGAAGTGCTGCACGACCGGACAATCCAGGACAAATTATCCTGACAACCACAACTCTAGGTAAGAAAGAGCTAGCAAGAAGAAGACTCATGTCTGTATTTTATAGCTATTCCAGTTCCGGCAATCCAGTGAATCATTGGATTAAATGATCCGTGAATACATTATGAAATATCGTTGGATAACTACGATTGTCTTGCCTAACTGTTTTTGTTGATATTGTTTGTTAAGAAGCCGATGAAGAAAGTCGATTTGAAATGCATACTTAGCCCTACTGTCCACGGACGCGTAGCTTCCTAGACGCGTATTCGTCAAAATATGTATATTTTAGGACATGGTCTACTCATGTACCAGGTTTTGTCGAAATCCGTTAACTCATTAGAGCGTGAAGAAGTCACAAATACAAATGCACTACCTTTCGTCTTCGGAGAAGTGTGATAAATTATTGTATTCTAAACTTACATTCGGCACAGTGCGGAGGATGACGTCCTACTTTGGAAAACTCAGCGTCGCATCAGAAGAAGTCTTGTCCTATCAATAAAAAAAAACTTAGCACTGCACTATCCAAAAATAGTTTTGACTGAGTTAATCCTTGAGCTCGTATTATATTATTGCTGTTAAGTCCAACCTTATCTAACAGCAAATGTTGACTAGGTTGAGCTGTGACGAAACGATTACGATAGCTCGCATGGGACTAATTGCGTGGATCACGTAAACTCCATGTTTTTTCGCACACACTCGCCGTTGTGCGTGCAGCCGATGCACGATTTCATACACAAATATAGTACAAACCTGAGGCCATGTTGTAATTCAGTAATTATTACACAATGGTAGTAATGATGTGAGCGGTTTTGCAGCTAATTAACGGGCGTTGAGTTCACAAATTAAGTTTCCTAATAAAGGATCAGATTAAGATGAAAAAACTTGACAATGCAATAACGTAATAGCCTCTTTTTCTCGTAATGCGGAAGCTCGATTAGCTGCCTTCTTTTTCCTTTTGGTACGTGAAGTGGATTTAGTTTGAGTAATCTACTTACTTTTGAATTATCTACGTAATATGATGTATGTTGTCATGTTCTCATTCGTTGGTACCTAATAACAACAGAACTAGCCTAATGTGCTGCCGAAAAAATGCGCAGTAAAGTGCTGCAGAGAATATTGGTTACACGGTTACACCATATCTCACCAATCAATGTCACAACACAGTACGGACACGGAACATAGAGAGTTACGTAACTCACACCGTATTATGAGGAAGCAGTTCATAATTTTAGTAATGCCCTAGGAAAGGAACAGTGTTTATTTGGCTCCGCGGCACAGCAGGAAACACAGAAACACGCTTCCTGATCGACCAAATACGTACACAAGCACCTATTGAAAGTATCGCCGGCCTCAGTTGGCCTTTCATCTTTTTTATTATTAATCCATTATGAATGTGGACAAGCAGCGAGAACCCGGCAGTAATCAGGAGGTCACCAGCGTCGTCTCGAGGTAATCGTTTAGCTGCCCTTTACAAACTGCCGATACACCATACAGGGAGTGGCGTAGGGCTGCTCGGCTCAAATAAGGAAGGTCGGGTTGAAGACCCTATGACTTTTAGAGCCTCCTTGAGCATGAACGGTCTTCATCTGCAAATCAATCTAATTTGGTATTCACACATACGTCATGATCACCAACAAATCGCTTTTACTGGGAAGGATTGTACCCTCCTATGCATATATTCAGTTATTCGAGTTTAAAACCGGATTTTGCAATGTATTAATACATTTTTGCACATTTACAGATATAAGTGGCAAATTTTTTGTTTCTTTTTAGTTTATAAATAAACGTTGCACCTATGAGACAAAAAAATAGTAGTAAGTCGTAATAAATACCTGCGAAATGCAACAACAAAGTAACCTTTTGTTCGACGGTGCTAATGAATGATTGCAGTGATATCATACACGTTAATAGTGCAAGGAAGTCTGAAGCACGCACCGGCCCACGTGTCGTGGCATAATAAGCTTATCATGGCACCTCCATCGGAGGTGAATTCATTATTATTATTGTTATATTAAATTCAAACTCACCTGTAGCTCTTGACATGTGCTGACATTGCCAGCTATTTTCTTTTGTTTTTGAAAGTTCCTAGATGTTCATATGATCATTATGTTAAGCATCTTCATTTGATAATGTTCCTTCTTTTAACCATATGTAATAATTATCAAAAATAATTAGCGACTCGTACCATAAGAATTTGTTCTTGTTCCTGCCCTTACCCCATATTACTTGGGTTCGCCGCAACACGTTTTTTTTCTTCTCGTCGTACTATCACTAACTCCCTTTTCTTTCATATAAGTCCTCACACAATCCCCATCATCGGCTCATACCATGAGAACTGCGGATCTAAAAAGGCCACTTTAGCAGAATCGTATTAGGAATTAGGATCTTAATTATGAATCCATATGAATCACATTTTTTTCATGCAGTAATACAATACATGGAATATGATTCTAATATGAAATGAATTGAGTATGATTCGGCTAATTTGTGCAACCACTTCACGAATATTAGAAGAATTGCTTATAATCTGCTAGGAATTCGGGATAGGTTTGCCTGTAGATGAATTGCTATTCAATTTGACCATTGTAGGCCCGCCGGCGTGTAGCGACCAGTAATTGATTGTAGGTAGGTTGTAGGAGAGTCTTTTGCCCTGCAGCATGACGTAGTTTTAACTTGTTAAGGAAAGAAGACTCACTCTGATGTTTTGCAATTAAGTAATATGCTGATAACTTACTTACAACGTGACTTTTTTCCACAGTATCTAGAACTACCTTAACCCAACTTCGCCGAAATACAATAAAAAAAAAGTACAATAATGCCTGATTTCTTCTCAGAACTCACATTGCATGCTACTTGATAAGATCTAGTGAACGAGTGTTCATGAACCGTTGCCGGAAAACAGCCGAGATTCAGCACACTATCACGGTGAAGTTTTGGTACAATGTACAGTCAGCACTCTGCCCAAATGTGGTAAGCAGCTTCATTTCTTTGATACTCATCTAATGGGCAATATTCGTCCTTATCATATGAATGAAGTACGACGAAAATATTGTGAATACGGACAACAGGGCTCGTTGTTGAAGATAGCAATCAAAGTATGGTAGACAAAGAAAAAATATCGTTTGTTATCGCTTCGCTACACCTTGTAAATTCTACAAAGAATATAAAAATACTAAAGTATTTATTATTACCGTTGAATGAAAACACTATCACTCAGGGAAACTCCGAGCCTAGTCAATAAACAAGATGAATTCTAAAACACATTTTATCAGCGCACACGCAGAAAGCAAATGCTTGTTTACGAATGTGTTAAAGTTGATTGCGCTATTTGTTATGTGAGGTTCATTACATAAGTATGTAAAACAATAAATTATTATCGGGTATCGCTCTGAATTGCACACTGCAATGCTTTCGAAGATAAGGACGTCGCGCCCGCATATTGTTTCACACAATGTTGAAAACATTACACAGTTAGTTACTACGAGCGCGTTAGGGTGGACTCAATTGCACATGAATTAGACAATAGGTGCTTAGTTCCAATGTGATGATAAGAAGGCATTTATTTTGCTGTAGTTCCTACCGAGTTTTACGTTCAAGTTACTACTGACTGTCATATAACTCAGGGATACTCTAAGTCTACGGTTTACGCCAAGGTTTCCGTCATAGAGCAAGACCGTTTTATTACAATAAGTTGTAGTCTGGTATGGATATGGGTGTATGCTCATAAGAGCATATAGCGGGACTACATTAGACCAACACACACGTGGGCCAGGCCTAATTTGTACTTAGGTAGAACCACGTCGCCTGGCGTCGTGTGGCGTGGGTCTAATGTAATGTATCTAGCTCTACAAGTTTAGTTGCCATTTAAAATGTATGAAGACCAACGCGCCGTACGCGTACTCGGCTCACGTGTACGCAATGTAGTTCTACCTCTAATTGTACTATACGTAATACTGTAAAAATACACTAAAACATCAAACAAATGAACAACACTTATCAAGGCAATTCTTGATGAATGCATGAGCAATCCCGATAGATATGGATATAATATTAATTGAAAACCGTCGTCATCAAATTGAATTACAGACACGTTGTAAGATTATATCAATCACAGAGCCTTGACGTCACGTCGACGTCTATGTTTTAATACCTAGCTCTTTGCAAAATAAAACAATGGAATCTCCGTTAACCATTTGGAATTAACTTGATATTTATTTTTAATGGGGGGCAATTTGACACAGCTAGTCATTAAGCTAGATTGATTTTAACATCAATTAATTATGTAACGCTTACAGAATCCCGCCGTCTATTCTATTACAAAGTTGTTGCAATCAAAGAAGAGGTGGGATAAGAACAGCCATAGCTACTCTTCTGCCATTATTATGATGAGCCGCTATAACCTAAAGCTATGTACAGAGTTACAGACTGCTGTAACCTAACGTGCAAGGAGGCATTCCACGAAGCACAACCAAACGAAGCACAACCAGACGAAGCGCAACTAAAGTATTCCACGAAGCACAACCAAAGTTGTGCTTCAAATAAAAATTTAAAATAATTAATTTCCTATTCCACGAAGCACAACTATAAGCACGACGAAGATCTAGACAAGATCAAGACACGACGCCACGACAGCGCTCGAAACACTAACACAATATACACACAAAATTGCACAACTGAATTTCTGCCACGTAAGTTCGGCACTTATGGTGTGTCATATCAGCCGAATACGTTGGAACGTAAAATCAGCCGCGGAACTTCGGTCGCGTACGTTCGGCATAGTGTGTTTAGACACTTAGTTCTTAGTCCCCTCCCTATGCGAGTGATATTCGTAGTTGTGCTTCGTGGAATAGGAAATTAATTATTTTAAATTTTTATTTGAAGCACAACTTTGGTTGTGCTTCGTGGAATACTTTAGTTGCGCTTCGTCTGGTTGTGCTTCGTTTGGTTGTGCTTCGTGGAATGCCTCCGTGCAAGGTAACAAGAAAAGTCTGCCTGCGTACGAAACGATTGCGTACTTACTCATATAGTGAAATGCTTTGTTCGCGCGCGTAATTTGCACAGTTAGCGCGCGTAGTGTGGTCGGTTCGCGCGCACTCGGTGGCCACATAATCCCAGCAGAGTAAGGCTGATTACGCTATGAGTAACAGTCACTGCTTTGTCACTTTAGAGCCTATCACACTACTCGATACGTCGACTCGTTACGTCAACTCAATACTTCGAGCCCCGTCGAAGACCATATTACCTTTATTACACTATGCGACGTAGAGTAAGACCGTTCGTAAAAACGAGTGGTGTAACAGGCCTTTATAACGGAGTACCGAATCGATGATAGCGACCCGACGCCGACGCACTTGTCTCCTGATGACAAATCTTGTCAGAGATCTTGCCCACTAGAGACACTATCGTAACACGTCTACGACTAACCACTAAAGGCAACGATACACTTACCTGTAGGTGAGACATAAGTATACAAGTAACTTACTGCCATAGCGACATAGGTACACCAATCAGAACTTTTTGTGGTACACTGGCATATTGCCTGCCTACTATTTAAAGTGGTGATACACATGCCAGAAAGCTATAACAAATTGTAATTGGTGGATATCACTATGGCATGCTAGCTACTTGCATACTTCAGTGCAAGTTACATCGTAGTAACTATTCAGTAATCTGTGGTTACATTACCTATTTCGTATATACTGGCATGTCTAATATTAGCATACCTACTTTTGTACCAGTTTAGTCCGAAATAGAGATTCCCGTACGCTGTAGCTGGTGTAAAAGTATACAATACAAGATCTTGCATGCCAGAGAGCTATGGCAAATTCTGATAGAGATGTACATACTGGCATGCATGCTACTAGCATACTTTTGTGCCAGTTACCAGCTTATGTATTTTTCGGCCTTAAATACGTTAACCACACTGCGACGTTAAGTATTATAATTAAACAAATAGATTACAACTTACGATCACAATAATCATGTTCATTGTTAGTGTACACAGCTGAGACTTCCCGTTGGTTTCGTAAGAGGAAATGATGGTATCCGGAGGAAGGGCAGCAGCTTCCACTTTCGTTACCAACACCATTATGTGATGCTATCTGCATGCCACGCTTGCTGTTTATTGGCGACGCCTGCCGTCAATTGTGCATTGCTTTCGTGTCGTGAACATTACACACACACACACTAAATACACACAAACACACACACACAATAAGACACAGCAAATGCTGGATCATAGACTAAGTAAAGAAAATTGCTTGATCTACCAATACTAGGAACACTGGTAGATCCAGCAATTTACTCCGTCAAGAGTTTTTTGGCAGGTTTTTTTCGAGTGAAGTTCAATGGCTGTTTTGTTGTTAAATTGATTCCTATTTATTGATATTTTTCTTCCTGCCCTTATCCCATATTACTTGTAAAAATGGTTTAGCTTTGTATCTCAAGTTTTTCAACTGGACAGTATGTCACTGAAGCAGGTGCGATTGTAACATAATGGAGCTGCGAATGATATTGTTGTACCTAGTGACCACCTCAGCGAAGTTTACCAAGAAGGCTGACTCGATAAATTTGCTGCCAAATACTACAAACACATAAGGATGTGTTGCACCAGCAATCTAATGTAACTCAAAAAAGATACTTATTTCTGATAACGAAAAGGTATGGTGTAAGAGCTGAAATAGGTCAGAGAAAATAAAAAAAGTAGGAATTTCGTAACTACTCGTAGTTAGTGTTCGGATATTTACTGTACAATAGAAATCGTCAAACCTAAACATTTTTTAGGTGACTAGAAACGAATTCTATAGACCGTCACTAAACGCAATTACTGGTATAACAATGGTCTTTCACGATTGATTGTTACAAAAAAACAAGTGAAAATGCCTGGTACAGGTTGACCATCATTGCAATATAAAAAAAACTAGCCAAGTTTGAGTTGGACTCGCAAACGAAGGATTCTGAATTGTAATGTCAAAATCGGACAAAAAAAACGCCGACAAACCCTTCAATTTTAACTTTATTTTAAATTTATTATATGTTGTTTGTGTTGCGGCAATAGAATACAAATTTCAACTCTCTAGCTCTTTCAGTTTATGACATGCAGCCCACTGACAGACGAACGAAAAGACTGACAGACGGGCGGACAGCGAAGGCTTCGTAATAGGATTCCGTTAGCATCCTAGGTACGGAACACTAAAAAGTAATAAAATAGCATTACGTCGTAAATACTAATGGTGTGTACGTAGGATAATCAGGAAACTATGAATGACAATGTCACCTTTGTTCTTTATCGCGAGACAAACACATTAATGTCTTATTATCGGTAATTGTGGACTAACAAATGAATATTCGCAATCCATTGATAATTTTAGTACATTTTCAATTGATAATTACTCAAATAGTAATAAATAGTGAGGCCTTACTCAAGGCGATATCGATTTCGAACCTATTGAGCAAGAATTTAAAATTTACTTGACAGGCAAAACGAATTTATAGAGCATTAAAAGCAGGTTTTTGTAAGTAATTACATACTATAAGCATACTTATGCTTTATTAATACAGCTTGATGAATTAATACTTAAAAATTTTACACAAGTCGAAGGGTCGTGGGCCTCTTTAGTACGGGACTGAGGTACTATAATTCAAACAGCGATTTTCTATGAGACAAAGCGTAAAAAAACTAACAGACAAACTAAACCACCAAATTGCACCAAAAAAGTCTTTTTGTTAGTAGTAAGTTGGGACCGTAAAAAAAAAAAAAAAAAATTTGTAACTGTACTTTATTGTCCTTTTTCCTTGTGGTCCCAAAATACTACTCAAAAAATAATTAATGATACGAAAAAAGACGACGAAGATAATGATATGTGTTTTTTTGGTGTACAATCAATATTCTATTCTATGATATTTATTTTGCAAGTTGGGTTTTACAAACTCTTTTACACGTCAATTTTTTTTTTTCTTTGATAGGGTCGCGCTTGACCGCTGTCTCACGTGATGGAAATCGACGATGCGGCCGACGATGGAGCGCGCTTACCTTTTATTTCGTCAGTTTATATTTACTAGATGAGGCAATGAGGAATGAGGAATTAGTTTTATAGTTGGTACTTAGTTGGAGCTAAGAACTCCGCGACCCAAGTGGAATACCTAGCCTTTGCCCAACTATGTTGGGGTTAGCTTTCAGTCTAGCCAGATTCAGCTAAATACCAGTATCATATTTTTTATTGTTGATAGATTTGTGTTTGACCACTAACTCTCCTGATGGAAAGCGATGATGTTATCGATGATGGAGCGCGCTTGCTCAGAAGTAAATAACCTATTCACTCTTGACTTAAAGATTCCCTGAAAACGCACGATCCGGCAGGCAATTCCATTCCTTAGCTGTACGCACAACAAATGTGGTCCCAAAAGGTTTTGTACGTATATTATGTGGGATGCCTACCATGTAGCGGTGTCGCATCAGCATACACCTGTTGGTCCGATAATTTTCGATTCTGGTTTAATTTTCGGTACTTTGTTCCGAAAAACTAGCACGGGCTTGGCGGAATTAGGCTATACGATTCCGCGATACACACTCCCCGAAATGTAAACTGAGCCTGGACCTTTTCTTTTTAAGGAATCCTAACGCGAAAATTTGCTAGTTTCTGACTATCCATAACGACTGTCAAAAATTTACACAATATTCATCATCATCTTCTTACCCTAGGGATTGATTCAATACATTTTTTTATTCCATTCTGTCCTGCCCGTCACGCTATCTCTAACTCCTTTTTCTTTCATCTCACGATTCACAGACAATCTATTTTTTCTTTGGTCTTTCTCCTCCTCTCCATCCATCCATATCTATATTCGAAGTGTGACCGGATCCACCAATCCGCACGTAGTGGATTACGGTCCATTCCCTCTTTTAGAGCGGAGGTCTGTGTCCCAGCAGAGTTATGTGTCTACTCATAACTCTTTCAGTTACGTGCGTTTCACCCCTTCTCTTCACATGACCTACCACAACAAAAATGAATACCACCGGTACTATAGGTACAGGTATAAAATTAAAAGACAATGAAGAATATAATTCCAAAAATAATAAATAAAGTTTGAACTTGCAGACCATCAAATGAAGTTACATTGTAACCAACGAGATGCATCTTCAATGAGCAATAACTGAGCAATAAATATACCGATTCCGCGGGCTATGCATCTGAGGCGAAGCAAAAACTACTATGATTTAGATAACATAGCTTTATTTTCTTAGACTGGCTTTTTTAATCCTTTATAGGTTCTGCTGCTAATATTTATTAGCATCATCAAGGTGAAAACACAAGGATAGCCTGCGAAATTCATATTTTTAACACTAAAGCTTGATAGTTCGTCTTGCCCTAGTGAATGACTATTTCATTCATATTTCGAAAAAATACAAATTGGACACAATATGAAAAGTACCAAAAACACTGTCACACAATGGTCAATTCGAAATTGGGTTGTTTCTAACCTAACCTAAACTAAGAAGATCCTCTGACTTCTATCCTAAAAGGTAGGTAGTGTATTCATTTTATAAATATGGAATATGTCATTCAAAAGGGTAAGACAAACTGAAAGGGTGTATTATTCGCATTAGCATTATCCGCCTTATAATGTTCCCTCTGCTGGGACTCAGGCCTCCTCTCTAGGAGAGGGAATGGGCCATAATAAGTTCATGTTGACACAGCCCTGCCAAATTTAAAAAAAAATAGTCATTTCGCGGACTTACTTTGAGCATCCATCCCCTTTTAAACCTTTACTACAGAATAAGCTACAGTGTACCTACTGAGAATTTCTTTGTGCCCCTCATATTAATATATCCCATATTCCCTTAGGTCTTAAAAGGTAACAAAATAAATTTTTTAACACAGTTGCTCGTAAAGCTGATGTAATTCCACCGGTTTTAAATATGTAAAGCGGGTCATAAAAAACGCGTGTGTTATACCAAAGCAAATAGTTAAGTTATAGTCCATACAAATTCCATAACAGCATTATTTGCCATTTCGCGCGCGGCGATTAGTTCGAAATTTGAATAGCCTCATCATTTTATCATTTGTCATATTTTATCATTTTTTGTCATTTCTTGTAATTTTTTGACATTTTTTGTCACTTTTTGTCACTTTTTGTCACTTTTTGTCACTTTTTGTCACTTTTTGTCACTTTTTGTCACTTTTTGTCACTTTTTGTCACTTTTTGTCACTTTTTGTCACTTTTTGTCATTTCTTGTCATTTTTTGGCACTTTTTGTCTTTTTTTGGCATTTTTTGTAATTTTTTGTAACTTTTTGTCTTTTTTGTCTTTTTTTGGCATTTTTTGTAATTTTTTGTAACTTTTTGTTATTTTTTGTCATTTTTGTCATTTTTGTCACTTTTTGTAATTTTCTGTCACTTTTTCTCATTTTTTGTAATTTTTTGACATTTTTGTCACTTTTTGTGATTTATTGTCATTTCAGTCATTTTTTGTCACTTTTTGTGATTTTTGTAATTTTTTGTCACTTTTTGTGATTTATTATCATTTCAGTCACTTTTTGTTACTTTGTGTCATTTTTTGTGATTCATTGTCATTTCAGTCATTTTTGTCACTTTTTGTGATTTTGTTGTCACTTTTTGTCATGTTTTGTCACTTTTTGTGATTTATTGTCATTACAGTCATTTTTTGTTACTTTGAGCCATTTTTGACACTTTTTGTCATTTGTTGTGATTTTCTGTCATTTTTTGTCACTTTTTGTCATTTTTTGTTACTTTTTATCATTTTTGTCATTTTTGTGATTTTCTGTCATTTTTTGTCACTTTTTGTCAATTTTTGTCATTTTTTGTCACTCTTTGTCATTTCAGTCATTTTTAGTCGTTTTCGTCATTTTTTGTAATTTTTGTAATTTTGTCATTTTACCAAACAATATTTGCGTTCGATTTCTTTGGCGCCAAACACTAAGATGAGATTTTTTTTTCTGTTTCCTCGCAAATGTGTTAAAAAACGTCGTACGATATACGTGCGTATTGGTTATAACATGCTCGGCTCAGTTACGCCCTCGCCTTCGGCTCGGGCTGAAATTCCGCCTCGCATGTTATAACCATCATTACGCACTAATATCGTAATGTACTATTAGGGGCATTCTTTAAAAAAAAAAAACTTTACAATCCTATTGTTTAACAATTAGTTCCCTTATTTATGTAAAATTATTACAAAGGTTTCCTTTGGGTCAAAGGAAATTGTATTGTTAAATATAGGACCTTTTTACGTTTTGTAAGTTTCATTATTTGACTAAAAGGAAGTGATAGAACTTTTTGTATTTTTATTTGTATTGTTTGAATATTCACGGGCGTTTCAAAGCGTTTGGTACCTGATATACTCATGTTTCTTCTTTTTATTGAGCCGGTATAAATGTTTTACGGTAAGTTTTGGGATTCTAAACATAAACCTCCCCTGGAGAACCTTTTTCATACTACTAGCTGGGGCCCGCGATTTCGATTGCGTTAGAATCGTAAAAGAGCACAATTCCATTTGGTCAGGATTTTAAAAAGGTTTTTTCGCCGAACTGTACTACGAGTAAAAGTACCTTAAATTATCTGCTCCTTAAAAGTTCTCCAGTCTAGCCGTTTCGCAGATAGTCGAAACAACCAGACAGATAAAAATTGCATTTTTGATATAGATATCGAATATAGGTACTTATTCGTACTTACCTACTTTGATAATAATGTAAATGCATTATTATTAACGCAATGCATTGTTAACAAAAAATTAATATTATAACAGAGACACTTCAATCTTATTTAGGTATGTATAGGTTTATTAGTCTCAAACAACAGATAAAAATCAAAAAAACCTCAACAGTTATATCATTGGTACATAGATTCAGCCATATTGGTGTCTAGAAAAACCTAAAAAAATTACGTAGGTAAGCACAGATAAACAAAGCACCAAATTCATGATAATGTAAACTCCTTTTGAAGATAAACTAGTTTAAAAAAACAAAATGAGTTCAGTGTGTGAGTGGATTAAGATTATCATTTTAATTGCGGAACGTTACGCATGAAACGACGAGAAATACATCGCGACATATCAAAATATTACGTAGATATGCATATTAATGTGTCTCTAAATTATATGCCGTCCGTTCAGATCATAATTCTAAAAACAAGTGAGGAGATTGTATCAATGATTAATTCCAAGGTTCAATCTATACTTCTATACTAATATTATAAAGAGGTAAAATTTGTAAGTTTGTATGTAGGGGGTAATCTCTGGAACTACTGGTCCGATTTGAAAAATTATTTCAGTGTTAGATAGCCCATTTATCGAGGAATGCTATAGGCTATAAACCATCACGCTACGGCCCACGGGAGCGGAGCAGTAACGAAAAATGCGGGTGAAACCGCAGGGGACAGCTAGTATGAAATAATAGCGGGCTGCGGGGTGCTGAATCACTAATGTTGGATACCTATAGCTTTGTCAACAGTACTAGCTAGGTCTGTGTTTGCACACAATGTATTGTATTACCAAGCGCCATAAGTTTAGGAGTAAGCACTACGTGACCGACACATGACACTGACCCATAATGTATAAAGACGGTCGCACAACAACACATTTGTTGACGTTGGGTTCCGTGAATAAATTAATTTGAATATTTTGACTGTGTCCTTTAGAAAAACATTTTTATAGATACGTGTGTTTCAGCTAATAGCTCGTGCCCGCTAGTTTGCCTGCGTAGTGTAAATACTTTGTGAAACATATTTCCTTCCCCTATCTCCATATTAGAATTAATCTAAATTAATTCGCCGGTTTCAATGTGAAAACGTAATAAACAAAAACATTTTCAATACTAGCTTTTGCTAACTTTGCCCATGTAGAAGTATCTAGGTAAATAATTACCTTTCCCAAGGGAACATACTGGAATAAACAAGGACAGGACAAGATCTACCCGTGTGCCAAAATTCATCCAAATTCGAGCAGCCCTTCGAGCTTGAAAAAGTAACAAACACACTCATAAACTTCCACCTTTATAATATTAGTGCAATTAGTATGGAATAAGTGCTACTAAAGAAAATAATTAGTATTTAATTATAATCGTAGGTAGGTAGTTCATTAGAATATTAGCGGCTCCTTTTATTATAGAGTAAAAATAATTAACATAATTATGAAAAAAATACTGAACTAATTATTTTCAACTAACAAACAACTTAACCAATGAACAATTTAATAGGTATTTAAGTATTTGAATTTTAATTTGAACTGTAAATAATAATATTAACAGACATGTAAAAAGAAAGGATTAATTGGGCAATGGGCATCTAAAAGTTCAACCACGTCGCTATTAATGGGAAAAGTGCCCAGAACCACAGAATAAGTAATAGTACCAGAACGCTGCCAGCCATGTTGAATAGCAATGCTGGTTCGTTGGACAAAGAAGATTATGAAAGATTGAAAGCAACAACGAACTAACCTAACATTAAGATCTTCGCTTCCGTAATTCTAGGAACAAAGTCAAACTAAAGTATATTTCACATTGTTATTCCTATAATTCAGTTAATTGCAACATCGAGTGCCTACGGCCTATATGTAGACGTCACCAAAAACTCTGAAATGACGAAAATGATGAATTATTTTTGCGACACATTGTGAAATTAATATCTGTGTTACTTTACATATATTTATCACAAACATAACATTGTAGAGGAAGCCAATTTGCGCTATGTAATCATAATACTGTGAGGTCGATGACGTAAGGTTACACAAGCCAAGTTTTTTGGTGCTTACTTAGGCAAGGCAGTAATTAAAAAATAATATAAGGAAGGGAACTAAGTATATAAGCTTGTAACAACTTGTGGCATTACTTCTTGATCAACAGACCCCTAAATATATCGCTCCAGTTTATATTTCAGCTCGCATTTCAAAATATTTCCCATGAGAGACTTGCCAGCCTTTAGCCAGCAATATTATATTTGAAGGAATATTATATTTCTTTCTTTCCTTACGTCTTAACAACCCGACCTACTTTTATGAGTCATCAATTTCTTTTTAATAACAAACCAACATTTAAAACTACACGAGAGGAATAAATGCATTAATTAAAATTCTTACAGGAAGTTAGATTGCGGGTCACGTTAATAATATAAGCAGATTAAAAACAAAGCTAGTTAGGTGCGGTGTTATTTTGTCGGCATATATGTACTTCCTGTGATAAGCTCCAGTTACTTTATTAACTTAATTATAATAAGTGTAACGGTTTCCTTTCTCGGCACTAGTTTATATTTATGGAGGAACTGTTTGAGTTTGAACAACAAGAAGGATTCACCACGTGGTCCCCTGTTCAGGACAGACATCCCCATCCATTGTAGTGGGTGTCGTAATAGCTGATTATATCAGCAGGACAATGGGCAGTGGCACCCACCTTTTCACTGATAGCATCGCATTGCGAAAACCTGGGTCCTACGTTTTAGCAGTCGCTTGAGAACCTTGTTGTTGGGAAAGACACATTGCTTTAGGAAGGATGGTATTGCTATTTGTAACCATCAAGTGAAATAAGCAATACGGAGCCCAAATCAGATAAACGTATGGGTATTAGAAGATAGAATGGAATAGGCTCGAGGCCATTACGATGTTCTAACCAAGTAAGGTCTGCAGTAGGTAAGACACTCAGATCACGAACGCACTTCAACAGAACAAGAAACGTAGAGATTACATCTAGATGCTTACATTTCCCACCAGCATGCAAATGTGGACTGAAGGACAAAAAGAGGACGACGAGTTAAACAGAGTTTACATATTCAATTGATCTCGTAGGACATCACCCTTCTGCAAAGCTACAAGTAAACAAACAAACAAGTCCATTTCACACCTCGTAGAAAACGTATCGTTCGCAATTACGTTCTAGTATAGTTTCATTCTCTCAACAATGTAAGGGCTCAGGCACTTGGCTTGACTCCGATTCCTTAAGGCTGGTGTGTGCAACATAGCGAATAACACTAAAACCGTCAAACGGGTTTGCAACCAACGAATGCTATAATAAAAAGTTGTTCCCGAGACGCGGACGCGGGCCGGTAAAGGGTTGGCTATGTTGTTGAGAAGAAGCGAGATCGCTTTGAATCTTTTGAGATTTGAGTCGGAAATTTTAGGACTTGAATTGAATGTCTAAGGTCTTTTTTACATAGCGTGAGTAGAACGATGAAGCCTATTTCGGCACCAAGTTTTTCGACACCAAAGGTTTCGGCACCCAAGCTATTCCTTCAACTTTGGTGTCGAAAAACTTGGTACCAAGACAGGAATACTTCAGAATGACAGCAGGACGAAAATATGCATGTTTGATGAGAGAAAAGGATAGATAGCTACATTGTACGAATCTGACAGCTGTCACTCGCACCATTCTATAGCAATTGTAGTGTAAGTAGGTAAAATAGCTTGTTTTTGTGTCAGGGTATCGTCAATATAACTCCGGCTCTGGTTAGAGCTCTGGTCAGAGTTTTACCATCTAAAACCTACTTGCGTTTCTTTAGTTGCCCTTTGCGTTTCAAAGGCTCGGTAACTCTTTCTAAAATTCCCCCAACCAAGGCAGAATAACCATTACCTACACCTTGATGAAACAAGTTTTAAAACGAGCTTAGTATTTACGTACATAAGTTTCAAAACAGTTCCAAAAATGGTCATAAGTGCCGAACAAACAGCTGCTTCAAAAGCTATGGTTTTTGTAATCGTTTTTTTTTTTCTTCATTTTGTGAGTTACGCTTCAGCAGTCATGCCAGTTATCAGTCGCAGTAGTATACCTAGGCTTTTGGCAAGTTTATGCGAGTTTACCTATTACCTTCAGCCTACCATAATAAAAAATGCTCAACAATCACGTCTAGTAAATAGGCATGCATTTATTTATATTTCTATGCACGAGTCGCATGTGTCACAGAGACCTAACTCGAAAAGAGGGCATTCGAAATTGAAAAATTAGGTTTTAAAAATAAGGTTCTATTTTCAAATACCATTTTTTTTAATTAAGTCTCTTTTTAGATAAGAGAACGACGTATCTTCTTGAAGTAGGTATATTATCATTTTGATTCCCCGCTCGTGTCTATGGTCGCTACTCGCCCGGGTGACTGGCAGACATCTCGATTGGTAGAACCAGCTCTAAAATCGCAAGTTTTTGTGCAGGGTTTCAACCACTCATATTTACTGGGTATCCGCTCTGACTTCCTCGCTAAAAAGCTAATATTGATATTAATTGGCTTTTTAACTTGGTTAACATGTAATTGTATGTAAGTATGTACTTTCCTTGCAATAAGTTACATACCTATGTGGTTTTTTTTTATCCTTTAAAAGTTTAAACTGATTTTACCCTCTTTTCTTCATTGAGGGTCCGGGGTGTAATAGTCTGAAACTGCAGTACTAAATATAGTGCATCCTTCAATTAAATCTAAAATTAGGTAAGTACCTACTTATTTTATTGGAGACACCAAATAAGTAATGCCTATCTACATATGAACTAAGAAATAAATTATTTTTTGAAAAGGTAACCTTATGTCCTAGAAAGCAAACTGAAGGACACAGACGTGGTTTTAGTCAGTAAAATCTTGAAATGCCTTTTACAGTCAGGAGTAATCATTGAATGATTTCCCAACTCAAAAAAAGTTATACAAAATCAATTAAATAAATAAATTATAAATAGGTACCTTCAACAATTTTTACCAGGTTTTGTAATAGTACCTAGATATTATTTTTTACCTGTCTATTTTAACATACCTAGGTTTCATAAGAATTAATTTAATTAATTAGTACCCAAAAGTTTTATGGATGACTGACAATGTTTTTGTCTGATGGCGCGGCGGGCGGGGTGGCATGGCGGGCGAACTTCGCGATCGCGGACTGGCTGGCTGGCAGAGCAACAACAAAACACACAGCCGAATATTGCCGAACTCACCCGAACGAAAAACGAATCTCGCTCCAAAACGTGATCGTGCTGTTTGATTTGAAAACAAAATCCACCCGCCCGCTGCCGGCGTTTCACGGGCGAAGGCGAAAACAACAAGAGCTCAGTTCAGTGCGCGAGCAAGCGTGATACGGAATGAACGTGTGGTGCGTCTTGCGCGGACGTTAACTCTGCGATTTATTTTTTTATCTTGTTACGATTTATACGGCCAGAATTAAAAAGTTTTGGAGTATACAGTCGATAAACTAAAAAGAGTTTTTATTATAAAAGTTGACTTCGTGACAGTTCGCGCAGAATTTTGACCAAAATTGTGAATTTCCGTATAGACGCGAAAAAAGTGAAGGAGACATTTCGAAACAAAGGACTGTTTTGTACATTTTCGCAACGATTGCGAAATTGTGTTCAAAAATACTGATCTGGCTCTATCGTAAAGGGCATAATAAAAAAGAACTGCCCCCGGCCAACTAGTTCGGACACAATCTGTGGTCACCGAACGACAAAACAAAAACGCAGCGATTTTACTAGATTACTACAAGGACCATATTTATAAAGGTTTTCATAAAATTCTCGTCAAAAGTATCGTGAACTTTTCATCGGCTAACCTAAAAATTACAGTGAGTTCGTCGACCTTACAAATTCGTGCTTTAGTGGATCAGTCAGTTTGCAGATTTTTGATACGAGAAATAGCTCTAAAACCTGGATTAAGTGTCGAGTTGCATGATGTCTACCGCCATAATGCATCCGTCTGCGCTGTACGACTTTGGTGAACTGCTCATGAAGGTATGTTGAATTTATTTATTTGCAAGTCTATCTTTGAATAAGTTAGATACTTACGTACCTACACGCTAAGCTAACTTGTGTTATATCAGGATTTTTTTAAATCTACGTGATATTCTCCCATGCATATGATACTTACTACAATTGCTTGGTATTGTAGGTACATATTTTATGTGCCTACCTACCACAACAATCGCCAGCAGCAATTTTTATATGTTCAAAATCGTAGCTGGAACTCGTAGTACAAGCTGCACGTATATTTACGCTCAGGATTCCATCCAATTTATAACCATGCAATATAAATGTATGAAAACTAAATCTGTATTTCGAAAAAAAACACGGTTTCCGACTCATAATGATACATATTCCATTGATAAGTCTCCTTAAAGTATACAATATCTATCGCACTTATCCAAAACATTTGTCGCTTATCTGTCAAAATTAATAACTATCAGGTGACAGCATAAGTAATCAGCATTTTCTTACCGAATAAGCAGTGTCTACTGCAGGCAAAAAAAATTAAAACACCTTCGTTTTTGGTTTATAAAACCATGCTGTTTTTAGGTGTTAAAATACCAGGTACCTATTAACTTTGTACCTACTTTCAACTCAAAATTATTGATAGAATATTTACGTAAAAAATGCTAGACTTATTTTAACAAACAAATGGTTATCCATACAGAGCTATAAAGCAGATAGTGTATTATCTACTAGGTACAAACGTAAAATATGTAGGTAAATACCTAGTAACGAACTTGCCGGTGAATAAAATCAACACAACAACAAGAACATTATTTATTCAATCAAATAAATGTGACCGAAGCCCAAGTATCATTGTTTGAGATGTAGGTAGGCAAGTAGGTACTTGAAAAAAATGTGATCATAAAAATTATATCTTCTTATTAATTCTTAGAAGTAGGAGTCATTCGGATACCAAATAGTCTTTGGCAATCATATTTAGTGACACTAGGATTCAGGAAAATATTCTTACAACAAAAATACGACTAATTACCCACTTAAGATTTTATTTAGATAAGTAGGTATTTTTCTAATGATTTCTAACCTAAAAGTGAAGATAATGACCAGGCAAACTTTAATCGGCCTTTAGGGATCACAAAACTCATAAATTATAATTTGTAACTGGGATAATGGGGATAATTGTTACAACGTTTATTCTGAGAACTCGACAATTACTACGATTAAATACTTTATTGTTTATTGCAATAACTTTTCGTTATAAAAGTACCTATATTATTCAATTTGTTTCTGGCGTAGTGATCACAAGAGCGGTTAATTTCCCGCCTAAGTCAATGTTCTTGCCACCATAATTACAAGATACGGAAAATGAGTAAAACCAGTTGGTGTGACTTGCGTGCACCCGCATGGTGTAACTACTAAAGTTGCAAGACGGGGGACTTATTCTCGAAACCGATAAAATGTACATGACCAACCGTACCTACGACTTATTTACGATTCCAACTCAATGTTATCAAGTCATTCTAGCATTCTGTTTGGAATAATTAAACTTGTATACCAACTAAGTTATTAAATTAAATAGGGACGTTCAACCATCTATGTGTACCTCGTCTCTAAGTTAGAAACTTGTAATGATAGTTTTTATGAGTATAGTTGTGTAAATACATACATGTCATTACCGCAAATATATTTTTTTTTGTTGTGTTACCAAACTATCCGATGTTTTTGATTTGAAAAAAAAAAAACGATAACTTGAAATTCGCGGGCTACCCTGGAGCATTCACCTTTTAAAAATATATTACGTGGCTTATAAATAACCGACACAGAGATAGAATAAGTCCTCAAGCTGTGCGGTAGTCTATCCAAGAATCTAACACGAGTCGGCTCGCAGTAGGCAGTTTCCGTAGGAAAGTAAAAGTAACTAATATAAGGTTACGTTTGATTACCGCACAGGCACCGGTAGTCATTAGTTTAACTTACTTACTGTACTAATAATCTACTAAGATTTAACTATGGCAGTTTGTATTGTAATTTTGATAATAATTTTGGTAAAATTGGTAACTTTATGAACTAAGCTCGCGCAATAAAAATTCTCGAAATCCTTTCTCAATGCAATGTTTAAATATAAGACCTACGTACTTAAAGACGAACAGTAATGTGATTCATGTAGTTTCCTGTGAATAAAAAGTCGATGTTCCCACTGATATTAACCTGATGATATCACCAACTGCAATTTAATACAATCGTGATGCCAATTTCATATTCAAATCAGTCAAAGTCATGTTAATCGATCACTCCAATAACGAAAGGTCCAAACCGAATGAAGCTACAAACAGATAAATAAAAATATTCGCAAAACTCCTGAAGCCTACCTGTCATTGCTTGATCAGGATTCTCGTTCAAATAAACTTGTTTTTACCTTGGTCATATTTCAGTAAGAAGGATTTTATTATAATAGTCATGCCTATCTGGCATGTTTAAATAAATGCTTGATCCTTTTCAAATCTCGGCAGGGGTGAGTTACAGACGAAGCTAAGTGGTATGACATGGTTGTCGATTCCATGAAACGCAACTAAAGCTATCTCGATAGGGATCAAAATCGACTAACGAAGCCAGTTTTGGAAGCTATTCGTAATGATGAAGAAAAACCGGTCCTATTGGTTACTCGCTATGGTTATAAATGGTTTGGCCCTCGTATAAACTACCTGCTCGAAGTTTTTGTGGTCTTTTACTTTGCGTAAAAGACACTTGTTGCTTGGGGATATTCTGTTTTGTGTTGGGTTGTATGGCCGTACATAAGACCACGTGAAAAGGGAAGAGGGTTAGTTTTACATAATATGCTTTAGACAAGTGATTTCTGAATATGTTCTGCAGCTTTTTGAGTAAATTGAGCAGGTTCTTCCAACTTAATGTGAACTAGTACATTGCTTTTATTTTCTTGTAAAGGTCTTCTTGCATGTACACCTATTTTGCAAATCGCTTTTAAACCGCTAACTACATTCATTTTACTTTAGTAATTCAAGTTGCAGTAAAGTTGTTATTAAAACCTTGTAAAACTTAAAGATACTTTACTAAATAAATGCCAATTTGCTCGGTGAAATGACGTCGTTAAATTCATTTTCGCAATACAATCATTTGCTTGCAATTTGTAATGCAATAATAAAATCTAACGTATAATATTGCAGTGGGAATTTTGAAAGGTGCATCGTGTAGCATTTTTTTTACGTGCTTGCGAGTTCGATTCCAAAAAAATCTTTTTAAACCGTTGAATACACCTACAACCTTCTACCTGCCATCTATTTACAAATACAACCGCTGCTTTTATTTTTTGTCCCACTTTGAGATCCAGATAAAGAGCTTTTTGTTCATCTCTCCTCTTTGTCCCAAAACTGCTGGTGGGAAGGCCCTGATAATATTTTATATTCCGAGATTTTGTCTGCAACTGCCAAACGTGAATAGGTATTTTTATGCGTACGTAGCGTAATGGATTTCTGTGTTATTTTCCTCATTCATTATAATTATTAGTTAGTGGCCAGTTCACCTAATAAATAGGTGCGCTCTGTAAATATTTTTTTCTAAATCTATTTCTTAAAAGACTTGAACAACACAATCATAGGTCACATTATTGTTGTTGGGTGTGCTCATTTTTTTCTTAGAATCTTCCTTGCTACGGAAGGTGCAGAACAATCTGTATAATCTCCTGGGTTATTTCTATCTGATTAATTTATTTCTTCGAAACATTCTAATCCTAACGAAAGGATGCTTAGACTCAAATCCGGCTAGGGACTATGGCTGCAGTTCTTTGGTCTCCTTTTACGCACAAAACATTACATCGACTTACAACCGTTGTAATGTTGGTAGGTCTTTGACATTTCTATGACAGGTAATGGACTTGTTAAAAAAATACATGTTGTGTTGTTAAAAATGCCAGCAACTGGTTGTGTTTAAGTATTTCGCTAGTAGTTAGTTGGTCAGTAAGCCGTGTAATCACGTGGGGCGGCGGACCGTGGTCGTGCCACGCTTGCACGCAACAAGCCGATATTGTTCGCTTAATCGCAAATATCGCAACACATCACCTATTACCTTATTTACTTTTGTTCATCTTTTTCTGAACGCTTGAATGCGATCGCAGTACAGCGCACAACACTCTTGAACGTGCATGAACTCGTGAATTCTTATTACATTATCGAAGTCATTATTACTTATAACTTTACGGCTTATTATGTTCGATAGGTTGGCAGTTGGCTTCTTTTTTATCAAGTTCCAATTTCAACATGTTATCTTGAGTTGCCATCTTAATCCAAGCCATCAGAATAGAATATTTTAATTGCACCCAAAATAAACAAAAACTGCGTTGGTAGTTACAGAGTGGAGGTCGTCACGCGACGCGATTAGCTCTCCACGTGTGCTGAATTGCTGATAAAGGCTGATTGTATGGCAAATGGCAGCCTGTTGTAGAACCAAAATGTTGTCTGACGTCATACGTTGACTTCCACCAAACTATTACGTTAGACGGACGCTGAAATACTTAAGGTCTGCAATCATGCGTCTAGCTACTAACAATTCCTTACGCAAAACCCTAAGATTTCAGTCAAACATTTGGTCATGCCTTACTAGACAATTTCTGTATAATTCTATGCAAGTAAATACAAGCTTTCCACGCTTTTCGCAATCTAAACTCGAAAGGTTTCTCAAACAGCCGGTTTTAACCTCAAAGTCGACACCTCCGCCGTCGTTTCCCAACACCTAGACGTTGCAGAAATCTCAGAGTGCAACGCAAACAATAAGTGTCGATCGTGGGAGTTCAGTAGTGCTAGCGCAGCATTCGTTTGTACACAATATAAGTAACTTTAGAGCATTTCCTCGCATGCTCTATTGGCGAAATGCGATGCCGCGCCGCGTGGGACATGTGACCGCATGCCTGCCTTGTTATCTTGCTTTTAGATCCAGTATTCATTCATGCTATTATTTTATGGTCGCCTAACATACCTAAATTAAAACGTTGATTACTAAGAATGCAGCACGCAATCTAAACTACTCTCAATCGAAGGGTTCCAAGATTTATGGTCCTTTTAGATGTTCAACCATTTTCAATTCAATTAAAAGTCTGCCTTTTTAAGATTAATGATTGTTGCATGTGTTAAGCCGTGGCGTGATAATTGGGTAGCCAGTGTCAGGGCAAGAGTATAAGACGCGATCTGCGTAGGCCAGGTCCAACGGCCGCACTCGTAACTGCCAGCGTACTATTTTTAGCCCGGCTCCTTTCTCCGCGGGCTGGGGCCCGGACGTGAGTCAACCCTTTGTTCCCCCGAAGCGCAACGGCCTCAGCTCAACTGAGGACGCCTTGTCCGTTTACTTCACCACACGTCCCTCTGATGTGGTCAACACACGTCAAGGTGTCGCTTTCCAAACATGCCTCAATATTATTTAAACTTTTAATATGTAGCTCGCCTTGACGATTCGTTGCTCAATGTGGAGATGCCATTATGTTCCGATGCTCATATAAACACTAGACTCTAATTTGACGTAAAGATTAGAGGTTTCACACAACAGCCTGTCATTGAAGTTGCGACAATCGCCTCGCTCGCTGCCCACATAGTTTTAAACCCAAATGGAATATTTATGAGACTTTGCACCTCTTGGTCATAAAATCTGTCCACTATGCAATAAGCTCAATAATGTCACAGTTTAACGAATCGCATTATTATTTGTAACGACAAGGCTTTTCAGTAACTCCGCACGTCACTTAAATATAACTTCAAAGTAACTTGAAATTAGTATCGAAATCCGTTTCTGTGCGCAACTTCATGTAACCATAATCTTGAGAATAGCATTATTAAGTCCCCTTCGTAACCAATTGTTTAGACAAGGAAAAGTGAATGCTGTATACTTCACACGACATCTATTCAATTTGTTAGACACTTCTGACAATACAGCCAAGAATTTATATTTTCAAAGAATAATAAACACGGAAACAGTCTATCAATTTAAAATTATGTAATAAATAATGTTAGTTGTGTGTGCGTATATGATTTAAAAACGTGTAATTATCATTGTTTGTAAATAAATGATTGATAAACTAGGCTCATCATTAAGTTTGTCTAAGTAGGCCGCATTTCTAAATAGGCATTTTGTAACAAAGTCAGTGCAGAGCAAGGTAAACATATGTATAAATAAAGAGGTCGCACACACAATTAACATCTAAACGATTAACTTTTGACCATTAAGAACCAGTTATGTGCACAATACTGATGAATCTGTTGCTGGCACGACTGTCTAGACTCCATAACATTACGTAAGCCATAACTTCATAAAATCTGTTCACATTCGTGTTATGATGCTTTATATTATAGCAGGGACGCTATGAACCTCCGTACCCTTAGTTCATGAATCCCCGACCGGTCCTATGAGACCGCCCTGTTATTGTTTTACTATTGTGTCTCGTTTTGTGGGTATGTGATAGGTTAAATGTTGTTAAGTTGTCTTATGTTTTTGGAATCTGCCGTAGCGAGTCTTGAACAAAGTCGTGAAGACGTTTGCTGTGTAAATATTCTCGTTAGATTCGCGACTCGTCGCTAATTGTTTCGGCAGAGCAAATGCGAGAGTTCATTGCCGGACAAACGACATTGTCGTACGCCTGCCCACGGCCGCTCTTGTGTGTTTCCAAACAAGTATTTGATGAGTTTTATTTAATGTGTCTTTAGTTAATAAAATAAAACAATGCCTCATTCCTCGGAAGTGCTTTTTACGACTCTATTTGACCCAAGCAATCTTTGTTAGGGTATTTAGAACTTTAAATTAAAAAAAAAACGTAAATTTGATTTTTGAAAATTATTCCGGGATCTGAAGGTTAGCATTAGATCATTTTTCTATATTCAGATGATTATTCGAGTAGAAAAACATTTAAATATAGTAATTCTGGTTGTTGTGAAAATAGGGTAGAATCCGGGACTAAACTTAAGAAACGCATTAACATTGCATGCGTGTAAATGCAGCTCCTAAAATTGTTTCTGATTCCTGAACCTTGACCGACATTCGGACTGCGGCCGCTTTGTGGGTCAAGGTGGAGGTAACCAAAGTAGAAAGTGATTCTTCACTTTTACTATAGCAAACTGAAACGTACAAAACCGGTTTGCAATGTTATTGTGTAACTATAATATCTGTTATTTTAGTTACGTTATCTAATTTAATTTTACCATTCAATCATCAGAAGAAGCAATTTCTTCTGTATATCTATCTGTGTGCGGTGTATATCTTTGATAAGGAGTAATGGTAACACGCTTGTTAGTTACTGACGATACTTTTCTTTGAAATAGATAAGTACTGCACATGGCATGATGTCTGATTAACTTGCTGATTAGTTAATGATAAGTAAACAATATGAATAATGCTCCTAAAAATATTTAAACAAAGAACAAAGTTTTTTTAATTATGGATAGAGACGCGTTTGACCACAATCACATCTGATGGTAAGCGATGATGTGGCCGGCGATGGAGCACGCTTGCTTAGAAATAACCTATTCACTCTTGGCTTAAAGACCCCTGATAGCTACAAACTTTAAGGGATTCCACTCCTTAGCTGTACGCACAATAAATGTGTTCCGACAACTCTTCCTTTCTAAAATTTGAAAGATTTTATTACAAGTCCTTGTCAGTTTAAAATATAGCCTAATATTTATTTTTTACCCTTTTGATGACACATTAACATAGGTTGAAGTATTTAGCTGACCTTACCTTGATCTCTCACGCGACCTCTGATCATCAATATGTAGCTCTTTAAAAATTAATTTATGAAATCGATGTCATGTTAAACGATATATGTATGCTATATTTTAATGAAGGTAGAATATTTTTAATATGTTGTTCTTAGTAACATTTTTTTTTATTTTTTTATGGTATAAATTCCTAGACAAAGAATAGACGTAAGCATCGGATGAGTCAGCAAATAACTAGTCTCTGTGCTTATGTAGATAGTACATTATCTGGGGTCTTATGCTGGAGTGCAATACATAAACAAAGGGGTACTGTACTGTATCTTATCACGCCGCTGATAAACGGCTGGAAACATAGTGCTGTGTGAGAACACAACCACGTTATTTAAAGTATTCCAAATTAACAAATTCTAATTAATTTCCTTTTACTTTTCAACGTAACTTAAGTGTCGAATTGAAGGTGACTTTCCGCATTTTATCAAAACCGGTACCTGCTAGCTACCTAAGTGACTAAAAGCACTCGGTTTTGCTATTATTTTGTTGGCCTACTTTTGTTGAGAACTGGCAAATTGACTTGTCTGGTTATATTCCTAGTTCAAAATGAGCTAAAGCATAATGTTAAACTGGAATTCTAGCAAATTAAAATTTTCCCGGAATACGTAGTTTTCAGAAATAGGACCATAAGAACAAACGCTTATTTGACGCTTAAATCTTAACGCTCCTAGTTACTTGATAGTAAGACATGTGTTTCATCTCGCCAACTAATATCGAAGGTTTGACTGCACTTTTGGCATACATTCGCTGCGCGTTGCGTCACCGGCGCGCGCGCAGAATCGAGCACACCGCGTAACACTTTTACCATTACCTTACCGACAACCTCTCGCCTACCCACTTCTGCTCGCCGCGATCCACCGCTTTACATAATTGCTCGTAAAGAACACATCAACTTATGCAATAGCAAAACATTTTGATATTCTGGTTAAGAGGGTCAGTTTTCTAGGTCGAAGAACTAGGCTTTGCACAATTTGACTAACTAACTTTATGCAACTGCATTATGTTGCCGAAATTTAATTAGATGTAGATTGTTTAGCTTTACGTATTGTTAGATTGTAGTTTGCCCTAATTTAAAGTAAACAGGATTCTGACCTATATCCAAAACAGCGTCATGGCAAAGATTTTCTTGATATGAGCTGCCTATTGAGTAGTACCCTATTGCATTTCTTCATTAAGTAATCAGTGGTGACATAATTGCGATAATTGCATTCTGACTCACATTAAAACCATTTAGAACTTAGTCTAGGAAGACATAATAAATAATTAATTTCGTAATAGTAGATAATAAATTAAAGCATTCTAATGAGATACTGTGCTCAATTCGATTGGAGAACGAGTTGGAGTGTGCTCGTTACTCGGTAAACAAACAAAAAAGTGCAAGTTGTCGTAAAGCTGCGATTGCGTCACGAGCGGAGCGGGGACGCCGAGGATGTAATATAGCACAACGTTGCAGTGCTGGCTGCGAGCCCACTGGAGCTACATTCTCTCGGCCGAAACGATCTTAACTTTCTTTTCTTGTTTCGTAATAACACGGCCGAGCGGAGAGGAGCTGTCTCGGACCAGCGCCGCGCCATTCTGTCGCTGGAAACAGCAGCATTGGCGCCGGTAACACCAACACCCCCACAGCTCGCTTGCTGTGCATTAACTTTTTCATTTAGATGCTCACTACCAAGCATTTTGTTATTTCACGGTAGGAAAGAAACTTCTTTCAAAATTACGGACCCAGATCGTGCCTTTCAAGCGTAACTAAGTTAATCGGTTACCGTATCGTTTCATGGCCGCCCAACCCTTTGTAAGACAGCCTCTTTACCGAAGCCGTCTACAATCTGCAGTAAAATGCTCTTTATTGGGAGTGGGGAATACTGAAGGCAGCCCTAATTGTCATACATTGCGCATGTTTCGCGCTATTGCAGTTTGCATAAGCGTGTTGCACAAACGTGGAGTTAGGTACCGCGGTGTGATTATAATCCGCGCGTGCCGCCATATCTTATGCACTCGCCTTGCAGGAAGTGAACTTTCGAACTCTTTCACTTTTTATGGTATCACAATCCCCGACCTACTCCAACGTTGCTTCACGCTGCGTCTACCTTTATTGTTAATAAATATTCAGGTTTAAGTACGGCACTTAATTAGCAGTACTTATATTGTAAGTGGATAATAGATTGCTGTCGCTGTAAAAAATGTATTTTGCAATGCTAATTTTTTCAGCACGAGTCTTCTCGAAGAAGATGTAACTGCTTGGTACTTTTTGTAGCTCATCAGCATATCCAGAAATACCTTTTTTTATTAAGTAATTAGGTGTATCATGTAGAATAATTATGTTACAACTCATTGCCCTGTGTATTGTATGTATTAACATTTAAAACATTGCTGCGCAACCGGGTTGCTATCGAACGACCTTACGAGGTACGCGGATGCGTCACCGACCCGATATATTATTGTATTGTAAACTAAATATATGTGTCCGGGTTTTACTAACCTTACTAAGTGTTTAGTCATTCCAAAGGCTCATTTCAATTTAAAGACTCCAGCATAATCAACTGAACACAGATCTGCTCTATTCAAGTAACTCTAGGGCGCTTTACCTCAGATATTTATTCAATTTGCTACAGAAGTACAAAGTGATTGTTGTAGCGGTCGTACAATATGCGGACGCAATAAATAGTATTTGTATCCGCTATCGTGTCCAGATAAGTGTATGATCGTTTGCTGGTATGATACGATACTGAAGCAATAGTATTTTATCGTAAAGGATAAGCATCCAGTGCCGAATGCCCCCCGAAGCGTGTAGATACGTGTCGTACACACGTTGCGTCGTATCAAACGGCTGCAATCCTCATTACGTTGGACATCACGTCACTTATAATTGCTGTGTAACATTTTGCAACACTCCAAGAGCCGCCACCCGCAGACTAAGATCGTTTGCCTTGTAAAAACAACGATCGATAAAACACATGATACAAACATTGGATGCGGCATTGTTTATTTTTCACAAATTCTTAAGTGTAAACTTCGGCTAAGCTTCACGCGGGCCAAAATCACACATCCGTTGTAACTTGTAAATATTATCCAACATGGCGAGCAAACGCGATTTTAAGTTAAGTTTGGAACGAATGGAGGGCAATTTAACAACGATTTTGGACCGCATCCATTTTTTGTTGAGAATGGCGTTGCCCGTGTTTATATCGGCAATCACGTAGCTAAGCTTAGCGATAGTGGTTGTCCGTTTATAGATAGTGTGTCAATATGAAAGGAAAGTAGCGCGGCCGGCCGTCGTCGGTAGGTCAGTGTCGGTCCACTCGCCTTTACGTAACCCATGTCATACTGCACATCCATCGTGCCAATTTCACACTTAATGATTCGTCCCAGTTTATTGCTAACTTCACTTCGCTTCTAACACCGGAATACATCAACGTATCGAAGTGACTGTTATCGATTGCATAAATGTTATCGGCCAACCGATTGCAACGATTTCAAGCTTACCAGTATTTAATATTCAAATTACTGCTAGCGTTGAGATTACTAAACTATTAAAGTTTCAGTTTGCTGCAATTTGTTCATTACATTTTAAACTGTAAAAATATTTTCGTATGATTTACAGTTTCTCAATATAATATATTGTCTTAGGCTTCAAAGATCATTAAGTCATTTACAAAATACAGAGTGGGGTTAAAAGAACAAAAAACAGATCGGGACTGACCAAGCGGAGCCACTGTCCACCGAAACTCAGTCTTATCTAATTAGTAGGACTCGGGACTTATCTAATGGTGCGTCCACAGGGTACCGACTTATCTATAGAATTTTATCTGTACAACATAGCAGTGCAAAAAAGTGTTAGTGTCTAATCTACGATGTCGGTATCATGTGGGTGCACCATGTTATTATTTATCACAAAGTTGTGCAAGCTCAGTGTTGCAAAGTCACCTCAGTACTTGCATAATGCAGGGAATCAAACCGTTTGATTGCGACATGCAGCAAGGTTCATAGGTCAGTTTTCTCTTGTAGCGGAAGCGTATATAAAATGTGTTGGCTCAGTGCTGGGTGCGTGGGTCTTGTCATCGGCAGGCGTTGAACTTGGCAAGGTCTGCCACAACCCACCACACTTCCTGCTTCAAGCACGAACCGAAACGTCTATTAAGGCGGAGTCTATACTGTGTAATCTTGACGCCATTAAATTATATTTAATGAAATCATTTGAGGTTAGATGTTTTTGTTCGTGTTCTCTTGAAATTAATGGAACATGAAGAAATAGTTATTTGCTGCTGCTATTTTGCTGACGACTATTAAAATTAAGCGTTTATAATGGTTTCTTTATGCAGAGTATTAGACTTCCTGCCTTTATATATAGTGTTTATTAGGTAACCCACTTATAATAAACTCTATAAAAACGTATGCTTACTGCAATAGAAGTTTGCAAACCGAACCAACCTGTGTCCATACAGCTTTAATAAATAAAACTACAAGTTACAATAGGTACGCATGACTTAATCCTCGTTTCTATAGATGATATAAAAAGCTCGACAAAATCTAATTACGTAATGTGGTTACTATCCGAGCTTACAGATGCTTCGCGATAGATACGAGTGAGGCCAGCGTGCCGTAACACTTCTAAGCAGAGATTATTCAATTGTAGCCAGTCATGCATGACTATCAATCATATACCGGCCACCGATTGATTGCTATTCTACGTTTACATTTAGTTTTAAACCTAATATTTAACTGAACACAGAATAAGTAATAGTCAAAGGTCATTTCAGTAACCAAATTAGTACTCTACTGTCGTCATTATATAAGTTTCTTTTTCCTGACACACATTTCTGCTGCTCTAAAATAAAGAATTTGTTGTTGTTTAACGTTGAATTAATCACACTGTTGAAAAATCTAGAATGATTGTTAATTCATCTAATTAGTCTAGAAAACTAGACAATCAACTGCAGACGATGTTTTTGTGATATTTTAGTAAGAAATGTTTTATTCATTGAACATATGAGTAAATAGTGCAGCGAGCGTGATATTTTATTTAAATAACAGGTTCCCAACAGGTGGAACTTGCCCTAACTGCATTCTGTGCAACAATACTGTGCATTATCAAATCGGTGCGTCCGCGCATCGGTGCTCCCTGCCGCGGAACGTACCTGCGTGCGCAAGGGCCCGTGAAATGCACCACCTCTACCTACCTCACAACATTACCCCGCCCACGAATAATAAATTAACCTTCTACCTGCCATTTTATTACTAGGATAGCTAAGTTATTAAGCTCGTTGCAACAAATGCGATTTCTTGATTCAACCACATAATTGCCAACATGATGCAAAATCCCTCCATACATCTAGCGGACACACATTAATATGCAAATAACACGTGTAATTTCAAAAACTCGTAGATTAATGCAAAAACTCGCATTCAACAGAAACTGCTGATTGTAAGCATTGTTAAATGATTGTGTAACCCATACGGAGCTGCAGACCCCGTCAAGTGGATAGTCTGAGGCATCACCGTGACAAATGGGGTGGTCTATGCCATGACGTGGAAAGCCATGCTCCGATGAGCGGCCCCGTGGAAAACGGCTGCGATAACGAACGTAGTACAAGTTTCACGTAATTGTGACTGACTTTCCATGACCACGAAATAATTAAGAACATTTTACAGTGTTCACAGATATAGGCTAGCTGGTAAAAATAATAGTATTGTGACGCACATTGATAACTTATCCAAAACTAGTACAGGCAGTTCAGAAGTTATCTGCGTTGACCCGGCGACGGCCCACATTATCTACTTCGAGAGCTTACTTTATGACAGTTTGTTCAACTTGTGTTACGTTTCATCACAATGTTTTCTGTTTATTGTTTGTTATGGCTAGCTAAACATAACAGTGTAATAACATTAGGTACCTAGAAAAACTCGTAAATAAAGTGTCAACTTGGTTTGCTAGTACATTAGTGTGTTATTACAAAAAAAAAATGCAATCAACAAATCGGTGTAACAAATTGCTGCTGGGCAAAAGTCTAACTATCATCACCACACCAGGGTATCATTATTTATTGTTATAATAAATAATGCTGTAAATGATTGCCGTGTCAATAGTAAATTAGTGATATTCAAGTTAAATAGTGAGTGCACGCAATGTGAACGCAACTCGAGGCCACCGGCGTGCGCGGGCGGAGGCGGCCGCGCGGGCGCATCGATGCACTGCGCTGACCCGCATGCGCCTCCAACGAAAGTGAAACTAGATGTAATCGTCCGCTTGTTCTCTATTTTTGTTTGTAATAGAACCGCTCGCTATTACTACTTGCCTGCCCAGCCAGCTATCTGTTCATCTACGCGCTTTTAGAACCTACCTATATCCCGATTACTATTCTACCTGCATCACCCTCTACGGTTCACCGTACATGACGTTATCTTACTTACTTTTTGTAGCCATCCGAGCTTAACATACAACATGCGACTGAAACCTTTGATAAACTGCTTTCCATATTTCATAGACGACTGCAACCGCCGCCATCTTGAATTAAACGCCATAAATAATTTGATTTAAACGCGCTTTGCAATGAATTACATTGCAAACCGTATGATTTAACACCTATAAGTGTTCAGACATTTATACTTTAGTTTTCCGTAAGTGACGGAAGCCCCGATGAGTCAAGATCGTTACCCATAGCGAATTATGACTATGAAGACATTAAAATGAATTCGCGCCTGAAAAAAGAGTAAAGCGCGTTAGGAACGGATGTTGCACATCTGTTGTTGGAGACATAATAACAAGTAATTAGCAAAGGAAGACGTCCAGCGAAGGCGGCCATGTTCGCACAATGTGTCCCGCACGTTAGACCGCTTCCGTCGCCCCCCGCCATCTTACCCCTCACGCTCCAACACCAAGACCCCTAAACGAACTGAATTATTATTGTGCGCTCAATTCATCAATTGATGAACACCACTCGAGACGAGGGTCTATTAACTCAGGACGGAACCAAAAAAACAACTAATTGAACCAAAATACATTATGCATTCATTAACATTTATAAACGACGCACCCAAATAATTTAAAAATTGATGTTCAAGATATTCTCACATAACAATAAAAACAGAAGGTATCGCCTTACATTTATGTATACGTTAACATAAAAGTAGTATTAATTAAAGCCATTTTGATCGTAGAGTGGTGGAGCGGCGTTGATGAGCCCATTCGCCTGCTCCTCCTGCCAAGGTCAGCCGCTCACACACCTACTTACCTTACCACGCCGCGGCCGACCGTTGATTGTGTTCAACTTATATGTATTATTTCTGTTGCTGATTGCGATATTGTAATAAATTAGCGTTTTAATTTTTTTATAAACTGTCTAACCTACCGTTCACAAAATGTCAGATTCAAATACCGGTCTTGGAGTTTAAAATAAAAATCTTGTCTACATAAACACGCTCTTGTTTTTATACAGTTTGTTGTTAATCAACTTTATCTGCCTACAGTGTGTTTGCTCATTAACTATTATGACTTGACTTAATGTATAATACATACGTGGCTCTACGTACTGAAAATTTACTGCTGTGCTGATGATTGTACACCAAAAAGCAGCTGTTTTTATATTTCTTGTAGATATATCATTGAATGTAACCAAAATGAAGAAAATGTCGTGATGAAAGTTTTTTGATGAATGTTGATGATTATGAAAACAAAGGAACACTAAATAAACGATGGATCGACTGCGAAAATGACTACAAATAAAGTACCTAACAACTTATATGACAACTCATTGAGAAGAAAACATGTGGCTGATTGAATGAAGCCTAAAAAGTATCAAGGCCATATCTTACTGTCGATACCTATGTCCTCTTCAGCAGCACATTAATTTAAATGTTATGCTAATAAGTCCGCAACGAAGTGGGCGTATCGGCTGCGTAGCAAATGTGGCTAATCCACTATTTCAGTGGATTGTGAAAATATTGCTTAACGACGGCGGTTGTTGGTGCGGCACGTAGTTGCCTGCCTACCTCTAACATTTGCCGAAACTAGCTTGCAACGCCACCATTGCGTCGTAAGGCAACCTTCGATTTCTCCCATTTTAACATAACATAGCGTTTGTTCGTCAAAACCAATTTCGATGACCACGTCTGTAAAATTTTACGTAAATCACGGTTTACTTACACTATATTACGCTCTGTGGCAATTTCACACTTGCCTAGACGTGGCCGACTGTGGTCGGTTATATAAGAAATAAGAGGCCTATATTTTGGTGACCGCATTAAATGTTATTAGTATTCAAATTGCTCTGGCCTGATCGCCATCGGCCGCGCCGCTATCAAATGCATTCAAATCAGCGCTCTATTATTCCTCTCGGACCTCGGACACGCGCTCTTGTGCCACAGATTATCTCTTGAGATCTCCGTCGACGAATGATGCTGTGATAAAATACCTTGGAGAAAATCGTTTATTTGTGCCAGTCTTCAATAGACAATACTTCCAGTCAGTGTCAAATGTGAAGAGACAGTTCTCAATGTTAATATTAAATGATAATGCAATTAAAGTGAACGGCAAGATTTCAACTCAAACTGTTGTGCAGTAAGTTATCTTATTTATAAACAACCTTTTCACAATGAGCAGTTATTTTAAAACCTGTTTGCAACTTCACAATAAGATAATTAGATTCAATCAAACTCAATTATGGTGAAATAGGTTAAGTGTTTGATATCTAAGCAAAATAAGTGGTTATAGAAACCAAAGTTGTAGTAAATTGGAAATGTATGGTTTTGGCATGAGCAAATTACTTACGAATGGAAAACTTTTTATGTAAGCATGGAACCTTCCAAATCTTAACTTAGATGTTTACATGATACGCATAATGTTACGAAACAGTGTGGGTCATAATTATTATGGAAAGAGAATGTCTCGTCACAGTTGGAGACCAAGGCTTCGTTTATTAACAAAGCTGCTGAAGATACCGACACTAATGTAATCTGAATAAAATTGTCCTCGCATTGTCCGTGTATAGAAACGCAGTAATTTTGGGTGATTATGTCAGCTGTTCCAAAGAATGCGTCGGCGTAACAGAGCTTGTGGAACATGCATTGTTTTGTGGAGTATACGTAACGCACGTGGGCTCTTGATCTGCAGTGGAGAAAGTGGCACAGCCGGCGGCAAGGCCGTCTCGTCTCGTCCGGACCCGACCTTCCAACATGCATTTCCGGGGCCAGAACATTAAAATTGATCACTCACTATACAAGCCACATTACACCTTTCATCCATATACTACCACGGTTGTGGAACATTCATAGACAATTCGAAGGTCTTCCATCGACAAGCCCTTATCCGTTTAATAGCTTTGCGTAAACGGCATCGTTTCACAAGTCTTTAATTACAAATGAAATCGAATAACCGAGAACGGGACGATTAAGCATCACGTAATAATAATTTACTCGTCTTTCTAACCGCTTTCGACCTCTGCATGCAGCAATTAGCTGATACTTTTTCCGAATAAATATTTTACTCAAATATAAAACAAACTATAAGTTACAAAAAAACCTTAATCACACGATTAGCGTTATTTGAAATCTTCAAATTAATACTGCCTTGTCTCACTTTGACTTCTTCCCGCCTACTATCAAGGCTTGGTTAGACATTGGTCATGCACTTATTGACATAAAGCGTCATGAGGTTCTAACCTCTTTATCCAGAAATCTTTGATCAGCTAGGTCATCATGTTTGCAGTTTACCTAAAAGAAACATTTTACTATAAATGGAATATTATGGTCAAATTGTTAAGCATGATGATGATGATAGTCTCGTATGAGTTGCTATAGGTGTTCTAAAGTGTAAAAACAGGTCGAGGGAATCTAACATTCATAACGCTGATTAAATCGGTTGCTAAACAGAGGTCGCGTGACAGTCTCTACATGTGATTGCAACATCAGCAGTCGCGTGCATCACGCTGTAGTAACCGTACCGTAGATCCGCGTAACCGAATGTCTCAGTAACATTGTTTGTGACGCATCGGAAGCCTCATCTCTGCCAACTACAATATTAACTTCATACAAATCTAACTTTAGCATTCCACTTACATCGCAAAATCTGGTTCGCCTTCATCTTATATCTCTGCAAACAAAAGTTGCATTTGCAACATCCGATCCAGGCTTCCCATTGCAAAAACTGACAGGATTCGTCCAATCTTTGATTGTATCGTGACTGTAAGGTTTGTTAAAAGCAATTAACTTTTCAGACGTCAGTTATTCACAAACGTTGATGAAGACTGATGAGCTAGGCAGTATAGGTATATAGTTTAAAAGCATAGTGCTGTCCATTCTATATTGATCAGTGTCCGGATCTTAATGTGGAGTGGAGAATCAACACGCAAGCCACGGACTCGCCAAACGAGTTATGTTATAAATAATTAATTAATATTTGGCCGGCGAACTCTTTGTAGCTTCAAGGTCGTGGCAGCTGATCTTCAATATTAGTCAATTGGCTTTAAGTTTTTTGTAGATTCATTCTTATTTGAATACCAATTTGTGTCAAATGCTTGCGAGTTTGAACTTGAATCTTTTATTATAATTAAGTAGATCTGTTTTAGGATCTTCTTTTTTGTTATCTGTGATGTTATGGAATTCTAGATATAGTAGTTCATTAAAATGGTTTTTGATTTAATTATTTTTTATTTATTCAAATTAGTCTATCGTATGTCTTATTGTGTTTTATGATTTTTTTAACTTAATGTATTTTTTCTGTTTGCGGTCGTTGTATTTATAAGAAACCTACCTACTAAATGTTCATGGATATTAACTTTATAGTGTTTGTATTGCCCACAAGTAAATGTTACACCATTAGGACCACGGGTTAAGGTTGTGCCATTAGCAATGAATGCATGGACTCAACAGTCATTTGCTATTTTAATGTCAATTCACCAGTCACCTGCGTGAATACACTAAATTATCAAATTTATTATTAATCATTTATGAATAATTCGTTATTATTATAATAGACAGCAACAAATGCCAACAATGTTAATGCCAGGCATCAACAAATTTATATTCCCGTTGATCTAGTAATAATCCATTATGAATATGTAAACTTGGAGTATTTTAATCGAACTTCGGTTGCTACAAGGCAAACCTGTCAGCGATAATCTCGTAATAAATTAGATAATATTAAATTGTGAACATAGCTTTACACAGTGCTGACTTATTATATTACATTAGTCTATTATGTACCGCTCATGAAATGTGCTTGCACTTAAAGTGGATAGTAGTTTAGCAAGTACACACTGATAAGTTACTATAAATAAATACCAAAGAAATACACTTTCGATATTGTGATTACTATACAATTTCTTACTACGCATTATTATAATAATGACACATAAAGAAACTTACTCAGTTAAAATTTTCCCCAAATATAATGCCGACTTATAATTTAAACTCGGCCTCCATGTACAAAAGACGTTAAATTTAAATACATAAGTGATTTCTGCTAGCGTGGCCTTGTTAGCGAGTTCATTGTCTTACTTCACCTAATCTCACGTCTTATTAACACTGTATTGTGAAGAAACAACTTATTAAACAACTAAATGCAATCGGGAATCATACGTGAATAAAAAACTTACGTACAAGAACGCCTCATTAAAACAGAGCTAATGTTGTGAATGTAAAGCGATGATATCATGAAAGCTTCCCACAAAGGCTATTTATTTAGTTCATCACCCATTTAAATAGTTGAATAAATAATATTCTACATTTCTTGTATTTAAACAAGATAAAGAATACATTAAGCGTGTAATGTAATTACGGCTATATTAATTAAGTGGGTCTGTTAGTCTGTCCAGTACTTTTCCATGTGCAATGCAAGAACTATTTTTATTTAGTACCAATGTAAACAGTAGCGCGATACGCCTGCTGAATTAATGTCCCCAATTCAATTGAAGTGTTTCATTAGCACAAGTGGCCCCGATTGCTTCGTTGATCGAGCCCGCTCCGACGGTCGTCGCAAAACTCAGGCGCCATGAATACTTGCCAGTAACAGAAACAGTCACGTGATGATAAATTCATCTGTTCTCGTAATAAGGAAGTGCTCTAAAGTAAGCCTAAAACGAATTATGACAAGATAATAATTCATCATCTAAAATAATTTCCGTTTAGTCATTTGGAACTGGCGCTGTTGATGAGGTTACAGCATCACTGAATGCTTCCACACAATTTTAGGCAATTAACCAACCTTTTACGGAAGACATGTACGGCTTTTCAAAGTTTTGAGGGTCTTAGCCTCCATATAATGTAACTTTATCCTTCTGCTTTAAGAACGCATCGATCAATCCTTTTTTAACTGACATAAAAAGGAGGAGGTTTTATGTTCGGCTGTATGTTTTTTAGGGTTCCGTAGCCAAAATGGCAAAAACGGAACCCTTATAGTTTCGTCATGTCCGTCTGTCCGTCTGTCCGTCTGTCCGTCTGTCACAGCCGATTTACTCGGAAACTATAAGTACTACAGTGATGAAATTTGATGGGAATATGTGTTGTATGAACCGCTACAAAATTATGACACTAAATAGTAAAAAAAAGAATTGGGGGTGGGGCCCCCCATACATGTAACTGAGGGATGAAAATTTTTTTTTCGATGTACATACCCGTGTGGGGTATCAATGGAAAGGTCTTTTAAAATGATATAAAGTTTTCTAAAAAACATTTTTCTTAAAGTGAACGGTTTTTGAGATATCAGCTCTCAAAGTCGTAAAAAGTATGTCCCCCCCCCTCTATTTTTATAACTACGGGGTATAAAATTCTAAAAAAAATAGAGGTGATGCATGCTAATTAACTCTTTCAACGATTTTTGGTTTGATCAAAGTATCTCTTATAGTTTTTGAGATAGGTTGATTTAACTGTAATTTTGGTTAAGTTATTGTGCTTACACTGAAAACGATAAGTACAAGGCAAAATATCGGGAGAGTTTAGGCTCCATTCACCAGGTGTATAAATTGACATAATAAGTTTATTATATTTGCTGCTACGGAACCCTTTGTGCGCGAGCCCGACTCGCACTTGGCCGGTTTTTTTTTTATTTCATCAAATGATTTGTCTCGCTGTAGGGTGGTCGGTGCTATACTTGGGCAGGGTATAATCTCTCCAATATGTCCTTCAAGCGATCTGGGTGACGCTCGGACGTTTCTTCCTCCAAAATCCCAAATGGTAATCCCCGAACTGATCATTTCCGGTGAGCACCTACGTCAGGCGAAAGGTCAGGACGTCGTGGCGTCTCTCTAGCCTCTTCTCAAAGAGGGGGACTTACCGTTACGATTGTGCCCAATCGTCAAATCCCTGTCGTCGCGATTATGACTCACAGCCAATACGGCGTCACTTTGATGATGATGAATTTTAAGGAACCGCGAGGCAACAGATTGTACAATATTATGCAATTAAATTAAAAGTATTTTCGAACTTTTTATGTGAAAACAGAAGAAAAAGCATATAAAAAGATCGAAAATAAAAAATCCGGAAAAGCAAGCCAATGACAATAAAATTCCCCAGCTTTTACAAGTGGAGCTGAGCTCTTTAGAATTAGTTCCTTTTACGTAATGCTGAAGTAAAATCCATTGAATGCACAAAAATCTCGCTAACAACAGCTCATTCGGTCAATAAGATTGTGTTGCTAAGTTCGTGATCCGCGCAAGACCTTCGCGCGCTGCCGGGTTCAATTAGAGATCACCCAGTTGCGTTAGAAACGGAGTCTCCCATTACCGGCTAGGGTCGTGACACCGCACGTCTAAACGCGGTGGCGTAATATCACTATTGTTGCTAGTAATTTTCACGAACTAACTTTATACACGTTAATTGTGCACAATGAACACATGTACACACTTATTCGATCGTAACTAGGAGCGAAAAATGTGGGCATTATCGCATTGTATCGCTACGTGTGAAGGACAAACGCAAATTAATGGTTTGTGTACTATCGAAATTTCATTGTTCAATGCACATTGGATCGAGACAAGACATAAATTCACTGTGTATTTTATAGGTGCTTACTTTGCAATGCGTTGTGGTTCGAACTTGTAGAATTATATCACTTCTACATCTTTTGTTCTTATTCAACCAACGAGAACTAGCAAAGCCATATAAGTAGGCCGTTAACAACATACCAATAGCGGCCTAATATCGATACAGAACGTAATAGTTTCATAACTGATTTATTAGATTCTTGCATAACACTTCTGATGGCTAATAACCATGAAGTGTAGTCAGTTGCAATAAAAACATCATAAAACGCTAGTAAAGTAGTAATTGCTGTATTACTCTCGCAATTATTTTCAATTATAAGCAGGCCATCGCTTTGGCAAACGTCGAGAAGTGTATTCTGTCTAATATAATCAGTTCAGTTATATCGGGCCGTCTGTGTAAGTTTTCCGGACGACTAGCGGAGTTCGTTTTACTTTCCTATAGGAAGTGCTGTCGCTTTCAACGGAGACCGGTTGAGAGTATCCACTCGCTGGATGCATTGGGATTGGATACTATTAGCGTGTATATTGTAGCTTACTGTATTACTTTCTGAACTCAATGTCGGTTTTCATTACTTTTAAGTCGTTGCTAAATTGCCTTTGTTGTTTTGCCTGTAGTTTATTTTACAATTTAAAAGGCGCCGTAATACTTAAACAAATTTACATAAACGCAAATACCGAAGCTAAGCAACCCGATAGTAAAGCAATCGTTGCTGATTGCGCTTTAGTAATTAAGAAACTTTAAGCATTCCACCTAAATGCGACTTTAAGCAATACTTGACTCCGACATTCTTATTGTGAAGTAGATTAGTGGTTGTGTTTTAGTTACAATTTTCTAATTTTTGTTTTCTTTTTTTCACAGGTGAGTCCTGATTACGAGTTGGATGCAATGACTGTCATTGTAAGTTTAGTAAATCAATATCATAATCTAGTAACTCTAGACTCCCTTTGTTTTCTTCATTATTAATAATAAATACCATAATATTCCCCACAAATGTCAAAAAGCGGTACCGAACCACCTATAACCACAAGACAACTTAAATAAAGTCAAAAAGTAGAATAACTATCATATATAAGTACTAATCTCAACATTACAATACTAACAGAACCCGTTGACAAGCGTTTGTATCAGCTATGATTAATCTTGACAATACAGTTTAGAATTTATGTTCGTAATTATTGCCTAACCCAGTGGTAAGGCATTGGCATGGCACTGTTCTAACAGTTTAATTCGTAACACAGTAAATATAAAGCTGACAAGAATACATAACTTAAAATCGAGTTCTTCTGTTCGAGCACTCCACAATTTGTATATTTAGACAATTAGACAGTATACACCAGTCTCATAACTTGCGAAGTCCATTCCAAATAGACTGGTCTCGCCCACAACCATACTGGTCGAAACTTAACAGTGACTCAAAAAGGGCCAAAGATGCATTAGTCACAGAAAATGTTTATCTACGTTATTACCTCTGCGTGAGTCATACATGTCGAACGATTTGCGGGGAAAGTATAACCCGGTAGTGACGCAACAATAAAAATTACACGGACAAAGGAATTGTTGCAACTAGACCCGCGAGTGACGTAAGGGCCAACAGCTTGTCACTAATGACCGCTACACAATGATCCGTTGTCATGACGCTTCAGCTAGACACGCCATACACAAAGCAACTTTATGAAGAAACATGCAACATTCTAAAGTTTACGAATTATGTCTTCAAGAACGGCAGCGATCATCGCGAACAAATTGTTTACCTGTCCGGTTTCGCAAATCAACCCTGAGTCGGCGTTGTCTTGTTGCATCTATAAATAAGGAGGTGCTAAAAGCGGCCCGACCGGGGGACGTGCTTCCTCCGCTTTGAGCGGCCGGGGGGTAAACATAGTCGAGTTGAACGAAGCCCTTTGTTGACATTTGCTTTACGGCCGCCTCACCTCGTCGCGGGCTTTATGGCGCGCGCGCAATAAACACAGCACCCGGGCCGACGCCAGCGCCGCCGAAGAGCTGAACGTCTGTATGCATGCGGCAGCCAGCCCACCCGCCATCGCCATAACAAATCACATCACGTCTCGCTTACTACTACGACATTACACCAATATTAATAAATTCAATACTTCGAATGCTTACTAGTACCCGCAGAAAGTATTTTCAATTTCTAGCAAACTGTTTAAAAAAAAAACCTGAAGTTGGTTAAACTGTGAACGGCTAATCATTAATGAACCGGATTCTCTTTCAAACCAATCGTACATTATATTGCCAACAGCTTGTATAATCCTAAAATCCAAACAGTTAAGTTATATTGGTAACCCTTAACCTTTGTGCCATATAGCAAACCCATCAACCACCCACTATCATCACCTTACAGGGAAAGGATTAAGAAAGGTTTTAGTGGTAGTGAAAGGGTTAGCCTTTAGGCCGATTCCCATATAATAAAGCAACTATTCAAAGTGAAATACAGGTTGTTAAGTCCATTAGGGTATTCGAATGAACGATTATCCTTTGAGTTAAGGATTCGAAGAATCATTTTAATATCCAAGCTTTGTAACGTACATTAAGCATACCAGGAAAATAATACAAACAGGCGATTTTACACATTCTCGAAACTTGTCTCCGGTACTACGTGATTTCCTTTTCGCTATGTTAATGATTACCTACTTACTTCTTCAAATACATTTCCATTGTTTCGTCTAATATAATAAACCAGCAGACAATCGTTTGGTAGGTGTTCGTAATATAAATAAAGAGGAGCGGTTGACATGTGATGGCATTTATACCTTAGCCGGTGTGTTCTCGCATTGCAATCACGGCGTGGTGGGCATCTGCATGCGCGCGGTACGCCCGGCGTCCGGTCTTACTCATCTAACAGTCGCTAACTATGTGAACTGACTGGATACGTTTACCATATTCATATGCTGTACGTACACAAGCCGAGTAACGATAAATAAGGATATTATTGTTAGCATCATTTCTATTATTATTTCATCGTTGTCTAATTTTGGCTAATTAACATCAGGTACGTCATTTTGTTTCGTTTATCGTAAGGATTAGTCTTGGTGTGCGCAAAAAATTTCTTCAACATTATTTTCAAACTATACAAAACGCGTGGTATTACAATTACAACTACAATTGTTTGTAATAATAACATTATCTCTGCTAATATGAATAATGAAGCGACACAATTATCAGGCTGTTTCAAATCATATGGAAACCATTCGAACGGATGTCTGGACTATGTGGGAGAGCATTGAATAGCGTTGTTATTTGTTGCGCTTGGAGCGCTATTTTAATGTGCTTCATAATTATATCGGCGTAAAACGTGCTCCCTAGACAAGCCAGTCTAATTGTGGTAAAAAGCGCCACTTAAATAGCCATAAGTGTTAGATACACCAGTAAGTAGCCACTACACTGACACCGCGTGAATCACATAATACTCGTCCATTGTTCACGATTTCGCGTGACCGCCCACTAAGCGGTAATTTCTATATTTCAATAATTTGAGGGAAATCTCTATCATGGCCATTATTTTAACAACAGGAAAATGAATGAGGGGGAATAATATTCTCAGACTTGTATGCAAACTGAAATAAACGACTTTATGTGCAAGCAGGGGGCGACGACGTCACAGTCTGAAAGGTTAATGACTACTCTGGTCATTACTGGGAGACTGTTGTTGCTCTCTGTCAGAGGGGACCGCAACATCTCGACTGTGATCGTTTTCGCGCAATCATTCAATAAACGTGATGGGATCAATCGCCAAGACCCTCGCTGGACTGCTCAAAGAAATGATCTACTTCTAATAGTTGATACTACAATGCACAACGGTCGTTTGTAGTTTGATCTCATTGTTTTGAATTAACTTTGTCGAGTCTTATCATTCGGTACTTTATTTTTGTCTGAGTACGTAATGACTGGAGGCTGTCCTGATGAGTATAATTGTGTCTGTCCGAGAGTTTTAAATCGTTAAAAGTTCATTTAAATATAGAACGCATTTGATTAGAACCAATTAACGTTCAATTAAGCAGTTCCCTTGTTTGAGTTATATTGTTTTATCAATTGTCGCGAGGCAGTCTGTCTTAATGATTCGAATTCATGCTCGTTATGTTACTTACGACGGTTATGAAGGCCTAGTGAAATGACCACAAAGAAACTCTTCATTCAATAGAAAATTATAATGATTGCAAAAAGGTCAGGTTAGGTTATTGTGATCCTGTAAATGTGAAGCCAAAGGTTAAGGTTTTAAGCCGTTTAGCAACCCCAGTTATGAGTTAAGTCCTTCAAAAGGTTAACCTTATGAAGCTTGTATGCCTTAACCCATAATATATTACTCAAGGTAGGAACAGAAACTAAATCGTAACGATAACATTTGGAGTGTGTTGGCCTTATAATGCTGGCAACCGACCGATTTAATGGCTATCCCTAATGAAACTATTAAAACCCCGTGAAACTCTTCGAGGGAAAGGGTTTCCGGTTTAAAGATTGTTAATTTTTTTTTTTAAGTTTGTCTTACTCGTTCGTTGTATAATAAGGAATTAACCTTTAAATACATATATGCAATAACTGCCTGATGTGAAGAAGTATAAGCGTTCAAAAAAATCCAAACGGCCGATGTGGACCACCAAAATAGTCCCTGTTAGAAACAGCTTACGACAGCCATTTTATAGTTTTTATTCACAATAGCAAGTCATTTGAATTGTTAAGTTTGAAGTCTTTTGAATTTGCTAGAAATAAGTAACCTGAATTCGCGTTCTTTGTTGTTCGATGCCGTTGCCCTCAGAGGTAATCTGGAAAACGAATATATTTAGCGAGACCTCGAGTTCGGAAAGCAGTAGAGGTGTACATTTTCAGTGATTGCCAACGTAAATACGAGAGCACACGCGTACCAATGCTCCGAGTTCGATAACCTCGCAACAACGCAGTTTTTCAAATTCAACATCTTGAAAAAAATTGTTTGTATAATTGCATACTCTTTAGAGCCAAAATTAAAAACTACTTGGGGTAGTTTCGCAATGATTTGGGAATAGCCTTACATTCTCTGACTACACTTTTGTATTATGAAAACTGCCACAAGTTACAACAGTTTTGTTTATTAGTCAGTAAGTCGTTGCCCTCTGTACGCTTTGGTATTAACATCTGAATATTCGCCACTAATGTTTACTCTTTCAATATTTTACGACAGTACATTGTCATTCCTTAGTAACATAATACTTTTGAAATTAAACTTGCTTTCGTCTGGTCGAAGCCGTCAGAGTTTGCTTCCTGGTATTTTAATTTTCCGCCTAAATGGGTATGTAATCGGTACTTAGAGCTAAAGTTAAAATAGTTTCGCCATAGAGCATTATGCAACCTGCTGCCATCATAATAACGAGGAGCACAAACACATTGGCTCGAGCGGGCGGCGTGTCTGTCACGTTGACAACATCGCGCGCTAACCAGCGCGGCACACACGCTGCATGAGGCGCGACCTGTGCCCGCCGGATCTTTGGAAACGTTCATTACACCATCCTTTACCCAAAATTATATTTACCAAACAAACAGCCGTTACAGTGTTATGGATTAGTTTGTTGCCCCACCGTGTAAACTGTTGACGTAGACTCAGTGTCTAAACATGTGTTATTATAATACCGTCGCGGAGTAGGCGCTGCCGGCTGATTACCCTCAGCTTCGAACGCAACGACCGCGGCCATTTGAAATCGACAGTGATTACAATTTTCCCTGGAGCTCGGTTGCGCGAGCGCAACGTCCGATGGAAAGCAGCGTTTAACCAATGTTCCGCTCTGATAACTCTCTAATTACGCCTCGACCGTTTTCCGTCGACACTTGGCCACCACCAGCTTAACCCCTGGCTTTTCACTGCAACATTTCACCCGCGATTCTACTGACACGCTCATTTGTTTGCTTCACTTTCGCCTTTGACGTTACTCTACGGTCATATTGTTTCATTAAGAAGAAATATATTGTAGACAATAAATTCCTTACAAAACAGCTTGGCTCTCGACAGTTTTGGAGTAGGACAAAGATCGCTTTCCTTTGTTATTAATATTGTCTGTCAGTTTTCCACCTTTCGGTAATGTGAACAGGGCAGAAACAATCTCTCATGAAGGACAAATAGCTACTGCGCAGACGCAGCCTTAAGAGTAGTCGGTTATTGCCCACATAGCGAACAATAGGTGCTCATACACCACTAAAAGCATTCGTGTGTAATTGTTTACTTACCGTTTGCTGCTAACCGCAAGACTTAACGTCTAGTATAGACTTTGTCGGCATGATCCATTAATACGAGACTTTATCGACTATACCCCGTAATAAATAGCTTTACTATTTTATTTACTAACTAGTTATTTTTGAGATCAAGGTTATACCTAAGAGATAGGTTAGGGTAGGATCAGGACAATCTACTACGTTTCATGCAAACAAAGAACGCAATATCATATAATAATTTGTCCGTTGTATTCCAAAACACAAGTGTTTGCGTGTTTACGATCCCCGGACGAGGCGGAGGCGAATAGAATATACAATGACGTGTCATTCACATCGATTGAGGCCGCATACAAGATGCGGCGTATCATACATTATGTATAGAGCTCGTGTTCCGCGTCCAACACCGATCCAGCCTTCATGGTGCCCTGGTCTCGCGAAGATGTGCTATACTATACAGGAGTATAGAGGACCGGGAGGAGTTACAAGTGGCGCATGTTAGGAAACATGCGCCACTTGTAACAGCTCGAACCCCTGGCTATTCTCTATACTAACATACTAGCCAGACTTCGTTTATACAGTCGACCCTAAAGTGCAGCAGTCGTATGACATGGCAGACGATCAAAATACAGGCATCGAATAGATGAGTATGGGAGTACTGTTATCTAATACGACACGCGCCGACCGTTGCCCCTCGCGCGGAGAAGTGTCGTCAAATAGCTCGTCGACAATTATTTGTCATAGTGGCGAGGCGTCAAGCGATGCCTGAACAATAGTGCACAATCAGCGCGATTGTGGCCGCCGCGCCCGTGTCAACTGCCTCTCGCGTGAACACCAGCATTGTTATGGTGATGCTCTGTAACTTCAGGTTCGACGCTCCGTGAAAACAAAACATGCTACTCACATTTGCATCTCTAAACGTTACTTCTCTAGAAAGGGAATATTGATGGGAATTGGGAAGTTTACTGAAATAAATAATTCATAGTAGGTAGGGTTCCGGACGACCGCTGGTCGTTAAAAACTTAACATTAAAATTCGACACACCCTCGGGCATCAAAAACGCCATTTTGAAGTTCGGTTAATTGGTAACATTAACCATTTCAACATGTAGACCATTAGTGAAAACGAGATGAATCCGAGCAGGTAGACGACCAAACCAGCTTTCGGGGTAGTTTTTTTTTTGTTTACTGGTTCAGGTACCCGGCCCTTCTAGACAGATTTTGAACATTTTTTCTACTACACAAATAAATCGACTATATTGTAAAATCGTTTTCTTACGTACCTTTTGGCACCCTTTTTTTGGGGACGATCTCTGTTTACGTGCCCAAAGCACCTCTATTTAAGCCAACCTTACCAAAACTATTTTTTTTATTTCTCTTGTCCATGACAAAATGGCATCTGAAAAACTTTTTTGTAACAAATTATTTTATCATTTTTCAGAACCAATCTCGGCCAGTGCAGACAATGAACGCCACACTGAGCGCCACCCTTGGCCCGGTGGGAGCCGGAGGGGTCACAGGCACCGTGAACTGGGAGCAGCACCCCGTGCTCGCCCGCGCCGCGTCCGTGCCCGCACACCGCGCGCTCGCCGGCCTGCTGGACCGCCTGGGCCACCGCCGGCTCGAGCGCACCACCAGCGAGCCCGCGCCGCCCCCGCCCGCCACCAGCAGATACAAGACCGAACTCTGCAGACCCTTCGAGGAAGCTGGCGTCTGCAAATACGGCGACAAGTGTCAATTTGCGCACGGCATGCGCGAACTGCGCAACTTGCAGCGCCACCCCAAGTACAAGACGGAGCTGTGCCGCACCTTCCACTCGGTGGGCTTCTGCCCGTACGGGCCGCGCTGCCACTTCGTACACAACGCGGAGGAGGCACGGCGCCGCGAGCCGCCGTCGCCCGGCGGGTCCCTGGCGTCGCTGTCGTCGGGCTCGGGCGGGTCCATGGCGTCGTACATGAGCGACGGGTCGCGCTCGCCGCGCTCGCCGCACTCGCCGCTGGCCCCGCAGTCGCCGCTGGCGCCGCACTCGCCGCCTGCCATGTCTCCTCCCGCGCACGCCACCGCGTTCGCGTTCCGCCGTGCGCAGTCTCCCGAGCCTGAAGAAGAGCGACTGCCTGTGTTCAACCGCCTGTCGTCGGCGTTTGGGGACCTCGTGATCGCCTAAGGGCCTGCGACCGCCTAGTCCTAAGTTAACTTATACCGAACATAGCTTAAGGATCGTCCGTCACCTTAGTGCCTACTCGACGTCTTCCAGCCAGCGCCCGAGCGGCGTCCGCTCGTCGCCTCGCGCACACGCACACCCGCTCAACGAATGATCTCCATTTTGTCGATGCTATTTTGCTACTTCGCCTTGTAATTTATAAAGTTAACGAAACGAAGTGTTTTCTGGCGTCTCGAAAGTTTGCGGTGTGAAATATAGTGGTTTCGTACCAACATGTTTTTAGTTATCGGCACGCACTTGTAAATGGCACCTTATAATATTAGATATTTATTGTGTAGCTCGCGGAAGTCTTCCCGATGATCCTCCGCCGAGCGGTGGTCTCTGTAAAGTTAGCTTATAGAACATTTTATTTATTTCGTACTGCCTATCCGCGCTCGGTACTGTACCGCGAGAAGGCGCTCGTGATCTATTTTTAAGGGTTTAAGATAATAATTTATTATTTATTTTGAGTCTCTTTAACTGTAATAATTATTTTATTTTGTAGCTAGCAGCTGCGATGCCGCACCGCATACGGACGAGGCCCGCGTCGACGGGACGTGGCTCGTTACCAAACACAAACTCGACTGATTCTGGACCCGAACACTAATTATACTATTTTAATACAGTCACCGATTTACACGCTACGGACAGAATCAGTCAGTCTGCTACTCGGGAGCTCGATGGGCTTGTGGATCAAAGTATTCTAGTTTCATTAATCTCGAATATTATAGTCGGCCTCGGCAGACAAAAACCGAAAGTGCTCATTTGTGGCTGCGTGCCGTACGATAATCTCGGCTAGCCGACATCGCTAGCGATCTCCTCCGCGGCCCATCTGAGAACTATCGGCACGACCGCTCCTCGCGCTCGACTGCTCTGCCAAGGACTTTTGTTTTTTTTCTTCATTTTACCTCGTGCGAGGAGGACGAGATGCGGCCCGAAACCGGTTGCAAGTTTTGGTGATTATTTTTGTAATGGTCTTGGCTCGCCAGGGCTCCGCGCTCGCGTCCGCCTCGCAAAAAGCGCCGGGAGCAGCGTCTCGCGCGCAGGCCCGCCGAACTCCTCGAGCTCTCGTACCGGTAAACCTGTATAAAGATATGACACAATAATATATGAAACATGTTTATACAATTGTTGTGGCGAGCGGTCGCCGCGGGGCGCGGGGGGCGCCCGCGCTCGCCCGCGCTCCGCCTAAAGTGTGCCTTTTACTTTATAAACGAGATAAATCGATTTATTTAATTTTTAGTTGATCGAGATAGATTATTGTTTATTTATTGTCTCCTTTTGAATATAATATTCAAATTGGCACAGTTTTACTTTAGTCCTACTTTGACAGAGCTAAGTGATTAGTTTCCAAGTAGCATAGTTTTCTTTTGAATTTAAAGTGTGATATTTTATAATATTTATGTAAAACAAAGTTTAAACTTTTAATTAAGGGACCAATGTAAGTGATTAGGAGAAATTCTGATAGAACCATCGTACGCTATCGAATCTTACCAAGAGACTGTTTCCTCGCGCCACATATTGATGATATTTTTGTTACACGTCAGATCTACGAGTTCTTATAGTATAATATATTACAATAAAACGACATTTGACCAATACTGGTTTTGTGTTTAATTATTATTCAGCTTTATAGAACCGAGATGGTATTTTTTATTTTGTTTTATTATTTTTAGTTTCAGTTTTTCTCCCTTTCTAAGCGAGTCGTTGCATGGTGACCACAAGATAATAATTTTGTACCTAATGTTAAGGAATTTTTAGTTTTAAGCGTTCATAAAGATCACGATTATTATTTATTATCAGTTCATTACAAATTATAAACCATTAAAAACTGATTTATTTAATTTCTTTTGTATTTAAACCGACATTTAAGTTGTACGATTTCTTGTAACTTAATGTTAGTAATATATCATGAGTCATATAATATAACTGGTTAGTTTAGTACCTACGACACTTGTAATTAAGTATTTAATTTTTTTAATTTAATTCCAATTGTAAGTTAATCTTCCAAAAAATGACTACTACGTATTCTATTTTCTTATGGACAAACAAATTAAGTATAAAGCTTAATTATGACATTTTTCTTGTAAGTTTCCTTATTTCCATCTGCATTTTTATTGAATTATAGTCAAAATAATGTTTAATTTTTGTTTTTTTTTGTTTTCCTTTTTTACCCCTATCCTATTTTTTTTTCATTTGCTTTTGCTATGCTGTACAGACACACACACACACAGAGACAAATTAATAATAATTACAAATGATTGCTTTGTTTGTAACGAGCCACACAAATTCACATAAGGATTATGACATAGAAAGCAAACTACTTAAAAAAAACTTAACAAAGTATTTTGTGTCAACCAACCAAGATACTTTTTTAAGGTCTTTTTGGGGCCAATTATTTAAAATAACATAATATATATTAGTAATGAAAACAAACACAAAGATTCCTTGAAGTATAACTTTTTGAGAAATCCCCTATGAACTCACTAAAGTCTAAGTCACCAACTGATTAAAATCAATGAATGACTTCAGAAGTTATGGGAAAACCCGCATTAATTTTGACAGCACGGAAATTGCTTATGAATAAATATTAGCATAGGTAATTAATTACGTAATTTTTGTATGAACTAGGTAGGTAAATAATTACAAAAAACACCTAACCGACCGATGTGTAGATAATTTTATGTTATGAACAAAACAATACTTACCCAGATCCTTAGGAGATCAGATTTGATATAGGTTACTGGTCCATGTAGCATAAGCTTAATCAATCTTATAATATTCCCACTCCTGGGACTCTGAACTCCTCTCTAGGAGACAACCAGTCCAAGTAAAATATTGTTATTATAGCTGCATCAAGTTAGACTGGAACAGACTCCAACATAAGTAAAAAGAGATGAAAAAGTGTAGGTATTTATTTGGCACAATACAAGGCACACACACAAGTAAGAAGCATGAAAATACAATTGCGTGTCTCACGGCTGCGCCAAAATAGGTCCCGTTCGGCAGGAATGGCAGACAACTAGTTAAGTGTTTGACACTGGTTTTCAACTGGATCTGAGGTTGTGACGCAACGGACGTAAAATAGTTTTGTAAGTAAATGATAAACAGATTGATTGAAGAAAATAATCAATACTTACAGATTAAAGAACATTCTAATAACATCAATTCTAAATTATCCTTAATAAAAAATACATAGGTACCTACCAGTATAATTAAAAAAGTAAAATACTGTCCCTATACATTTTTAAACAGGGTACGATTTATGTAAATAAAATCACCACTCACAACGCCATCTAGTCCCAAGCTAAGTAAAGATCGTGTTATGGGGTCTTACTAGACAACTAAAAATATTTTTATATATTTTATTTTTAAATACATACATATTCTAGATAAGTTACGCCTAGACACAGAACAAATAATCGAGATCATCAGACATACAATTTGTCCTGGGTGGGAATCGGATCCACGACCTCCGGCGTAACAGTCTGGGCCACTAACCACTAGACCAACAGGTTAGTCAATGGAAAGAAAATCCATGGACACACCAAGAGTCATGTTATGAATTACAAAAGTCCTGCTTACATATTTCTAGTACACAAACAATTTAAGAAAACAATGTCAAAGAAAGAAATTAACAAATAGAAATTGAAAGAAGTCTCTGGTAGTTAAAATTTGACCACTGATTAGAACCCGAAAGACTGCCAAAGTCATAATATACAGCAATTATTAAGGTAGTTAGTGCTCCCATGAACTCCTTTTTTTTTAAGTGGAAATTCATCAAATAACGTCTTTTGCTGAGGAGCGAGAGAACGGGTCAGACTTGAACTTACTAAAATCTGTGTTCCTTTAGTTACCCTTTACATTCCAGAGCCATGGTATTTCTTTCGAACGCTACAAAAGCATTATTCTAGACCACAATTCTAGACTACGACTATAAGGAAAAAAATAATACCTACGCACTAAAATTACAGAAGGCCAGTTATTTATTTTAGCTATTTATTCAGTGAATAACGAAAGCGAATATTTGTACCGAGTCTGCCGGTAGACAGTGAGTACCAACTACCAGCATTGTGCTAACAGACAACAGTTGCGATAAAATAAAGGAAATGCGGACAAAAAATGTTAAGTCGCAATAACTACTATTGTTAGGGTTTGCAATGGACCGATTGCATTAGTTGGACTGCGCGGTAATTGAGGGTAGATAATAATTAAAATTGTAGGTAACTGATACATGTTTATCTGTTGTTTTTTTTTTATAATCTGACTCAACCGGAAACTAATTAATCTAAATAGAGTACCTATGTTTTGTAGTGTATGACAAAAAAATGAGTTATTTTTACAAACGCTTTTTGTCTAGTCTTCCCCTATTAACTTATCAGGCACGATGGGATTTTCTCTGACAAATTAATCGAGGAAGAATGATCGAATCGAATTAATCGGGGAAGACGATGATCACACCAGTGTTTGTTAGGTTAGGTTAGGTTTAGATCTGCCTCCTGTGACGACGCAAAACCCGTCATCAGATATATTGTTACGCCGTGAAAGTTGAGTACGCTATATCTTCGACGGAACCAAGGGTAGCATCAAATAATTAAAACGCATTGCTGTGCGAAGCTTCGAGAATGAGAGTACATGCTCAGGCCTGGCAAATTCCAGAAAAGTCCGAAGTACTATTATTATTGGATAAGATTCAGTAGGTAGTTGTGTGGGTGGATAAGGGAATTTGTACCTTCCGGTATTGGCAATAGAGTCGAAATTCGCATGTAAGGTGGTAGATAAGTACCTACTTACGAGAGTAATAATAATGATTTATGGCTTCCCGATGCCGCTCTTTTGTTCTGGAATGTCCTTGAAACGTCTGTGTCGAGAGGTTTCGATGACTTCGCATATAAATACGGGTCCCCGGCTAGAAGCAGTTTCAGTTTGATTTCGTCAGCGATACAGAGCGAACTACCTAAGTGCTTGAAGTGATACCTAGCGACCTAAGCGATACTAAACGGAACTCTGAGTGTTTATAGTGATTGGTTATTTGTTGATTGGACTAATTTGTCATTGTTTTGTGGTGAATAAAGTTCTCTGCTAGTAAACCGGCATTTAATTACTCACGTTCGTAACAACTGGTGTCAGAAGTGGGATGCCATTACTACAGAGGGACGACGAACAGGGACCACGAACAAGGAGGCAAGTGGAGATGGATGCTGCACGTCAACGTCTGGAAGCGGAAGATCGGGCTGGTATGGGAGCAACGGCAGCTGCTGAGGCGCCAACAGGGCCATCCTCGGAAATGAACCTCGCCGCAGTGTTGGCCGCCATGCAAGCTAGTATGGAAGCTGCCCGCCGCGAACAGGAAGCTGCCCGCCGCGAACAAGAGGCTAACCAACGTAAGCTCCAGGACCTAATCGCGGCTAACCAGGAGGAAGCCCGCCGCGAACAAGAGGCTAACCAGCGTAAGCTCCAGGATCTAATCGCGGCTAACCAGGAAGAAGCCCGCCGCGAACAGGAAGCTGCCCGCCGCGAACAGGAAGCTGCCCGCCGCGAACAGGAAGCTGCCCGCCGCGAACAGGAGGAAGCCCGCCGGGATCAAGAGGCTAAGCAGAACCTGATCCTCGAAAAAATCGATCACGGCCTCGTCACGTTGGGCGGGAAAGTGAAAAATCTCACCTTAGAGGTCAAGGAGGTTTCCGCCCGAGCTGATAGCCTCGAAACCAGAATTGTCAAGCTCGAAGCACGCGAACCCGTTGCTGTTCAAGCATCAGCCGCAAAATTTGATATGCCGCGTTTTGATGGCACGTCATCCTGGACGGCTTTTAAGTACCAATTCCAAACACTGGTCAAGACGAACCGCTGGGATGATGACCAGTCTTTCGCGGCGTTAACTTTGGCCCTACGAGGGGACGCTCTGCTGGTCCTAGAGAACCTTCCTTCAGACGGCAGGACGTTGGAGCGTCTAATGGAGGGACTAGACACTCGCTATGGTGACAAGCACCTCGAACATGTTTTCCGCGCGCAACTTCGTGAGAGAACGCAGAGGTCGAACGAGAGCCTTCAGCAGTGGGGAGTAGAGGTTGAACGGCTGGTCCGTCGGGCATACATGTCGATGACACCGGAGATGGTGGAAGTAAATCTGGTGCAAGCATTCATCGACGGTCTACGGGATACTGAAGTCAGGGCTACGGTGCGACTCGGACACCACCAAACTCTGAAGAGTGCGATGGCCCACGCTTTGGAAGTGGAAGCCGTACGACAAGACTCACGTACGCATAGAGTTCGGGAAGTGGTGGTCTCACCTTCAGTGCAACCACGTCACCGAGAAGTGGCTTCGTCGGCAAAGTCCCGCTATATTCCGACGTGTTATGGATGTGGAGAAAAAGGGCACATTCGTACCGATTGCCCCAAGAGGAAGAGGGGAAGTGTGGACTCCGGAACTCAAGTTAACGAGGAGTCGTTAAAACTAAATGTCGCCAGGGCCGCGGGGCGGGTGCTGGCTGGTCAACTGAAGGCCCCAACCATCACCATCAATCAAGTCCACAACGGAAATAGTTTGATCATCGAGGGAACGCTGAATCAACGAGCTTGCAATTTCACCGTTGACACCGGGGCGTCACGGACTATTATAAGACCTGAGTTGCTGAAACGCACCATCTTGTGGCAAACAGAAACCCCAGTCTACCGACTTCAGACAGCCACCGGCCAGCCAGTCTCCGTCCTCGGTGAGACAGAAATCGAGTTTAAAATCGGTGATCAAGTGTACACCCATTCAGCGTTAATTGCGAATATTACCGACGATTGCATACTGGGTCTCGACTTCCTGCGGAATTACCGATGTGTTTTAGATATCGATAAAGGAGTATTGAAATTCCCAGACCAAGAAGTCTTCCTGCAAGGAATTAACACATGCAACCTCTATTGCTTAAAGGATACAACATTGGCTCCAAGAACGGAAACCTTAGTCGAAGTTAAATTTCCTAAGAAAATTAGGCAACGCAGATGTGTTATGGTTGAAGACATTGGCCGGCACCCGGAACTTATCACCGCGAGGACATTAGTTATGACGAAAGGAAGATCCAAGGTCAGGATTGTAAATCTTGGGAAAAAGGAGATCCAGTTGAAGAAAAACAGTGTTGTTGGAAGATGTGAAGAAGTGAAGTATCTCCGCCAAATCAACACATCTTCAGTAAAACAAGACGCAATAAAAGGTGAACCTGATCACATCCAGCAACTTCTGGAAAATTCTAAGAGCAATTTATCAGTTTCGGAACTACAGCAAGCCAAGGAGTTTCTGCTACGGTTCCGGGATATCTTTGCAACGGGAAAAGATTGCGGAAGAACAGGTCTCGTCAAGCATGAGATAGATACAGGTGATGCTAGACCAATTAAACAGAGACCGCGCCGCATACCCTGGGCTAAAGAAACTGAGGTAGCAGAAATGGTAAAGGATATGGCTGATAGCGGAATAATTGAACCATCTACGAGCCCATGGTCTTCTCCTGTCGTTCTGGTGAAGAAGAAGGACGGCAGTACCAGATTCTGTGTAGACTACAGAAGGCTGAATGATGTAACGAAGAAGGACAGTTATCCCTTGCCTAGGATAGACGACACACTGGATATGCTCAGTGGTATGAAGTGGTTTTCAACCATTGACTTGAAAAGTGGCTACTGGCAAGTGGAAATTAGCGAGAAAGATAAGGAAAAGACAGCGTTCAGTACAGGAATTGGCAACGGCCTGTGGCAATTTAACGTCATGCCTTTTGGATTGTGCAACGCTCCAGCGACGTTTGAACGCCTCATGGATAGAGTCATGGTGGGCCTTCTTGGTGACGTCTGTCTGGTATATTTGGATGACGTCATTATAATGGGCCGCACTTTTAAGGAACACCTGAGAAATATGGAGAAAGTATTCACCAGGATACGGGGGGCTAACCTAAAACTAAGCCCAAAGAAGTGTGCCCTGTTCAAGAAGGAGGTCAGCTACCTAGGACATGTCATCTGCGCCGATGGAGTGAGAACCGATCCTGAGAAGATAAAGGCTGTCCAACAGTGGCCGGCTCCAAAGAACAAAACAGAAGTACGTGCATTTCTAGGGTTGTGCACATACTACAGGCGGTTTGTTATGAGTTTTTCGAACATTGCAAAACCTTTACATCAGCTGACTGAGGATAAACGAGATTTTATCTGGGACAAGAACTGTGAGTCAGCATTCAACGAACTAAAGCAACGGCTATGTGAAGCGCCTATACTGGGGTATCCGAGCAGAGATGGAAGATTTGTCGTCGATACCGACGCCAGCAACACAGGAATTGGTGGAGTGCTGTCGCAGGTGCAAGAAGATAGGCAAGTCGTGATCGCTTACTTCAGTAAGGCACTTTCAAAACCAGAAAGGAACTACTGCGTGACTCGACGAGAACTACTGGCTGTTGTAAAAACTTTGCAACATTTCCACAAATACCTCATAGGGAGACAGTTTACGTTGAGGACGGACCACGCTGCATTGAAATGGCTTCTACAATTCAAAAACCCTGAGGGTCAAGTTGCAAGATGGCTAGAGCAGCTGCAGGAGTTCAACTTTGTGACGGAACATCGTAGTGGAAAAGGGCATAACAATGCTGACGCCCTGTCGCGACGTCCATGTAATGAGGACTGTAGACATTGCCAGCAAAATGAAGCCCGGGAACACGTGAACTTAATTAGGGCTGAAGGCAACTTTAAGAAGTCCCAGGAAGAAGATGACGATATTCGACCTATACTGGACTGGAAGCGTAGTGGAACTAGGCCTCAGTGGAATGAAGTATCGTCACATAGTCCTGTCACAAAGAGCTACTGGGCACAGTGGGACAGTTTAGTCCTAGAAAATGACGTGCTTTGTAGGAAATGGGAATCGAACGATGGCAAGGAGGTGACCACACAAGTGATCGTACCGCGACGTGAAGTGGTCCCCCTGCTTCAGGAGATACACGATGGCGCTTCTGGTGGACACCTGGGAATCAAGAAAACTCTACTGAAAGTGAGACAGCGGTATTACTGGCTCAATTGTAGAGAAGACATAGAGCAATGGTGTCGGAAATGTACAGCGTGCGCATCCGTGAAAGGACCACAGACTAGGAGCAGGGGCAAGCTTCAGTTGTACAATGTAGGAGCCCCATGGGAACGCATTGCCATCGACGTTGCTGGACCTTTCCCAGTGACAGATGACGGAAACAAATACATAGTGGTGATACAGGACTATTTCACAAAGTGGCCTGAAGTTTTCGCCATACCCAATCAGGAAGCGACGACAGTGGCGAAAAAGGTGGTCGAAGAAGTAGTATGTCGGTATGGCGCACCTTTGGAGATCCATTCCGATCAAGGCCGCAACTTCGAATCTGCGCTGTTCCAGGAAATGTGCACTCTTCTGGGGATTTACAAGACACGCACAACACCTGCGCACCCACAGTCGGACGGAATGGTGGAGAGGTTTAACCAGACCCTGGAGAATCACCTGGCTAAGGTTGTCGATGACCATCAGAAAGATTGGGACCGGTATATTCCACTATTTCTGATGTCTTATCGATCAGCAGTGCATGATAGCACGGGCCATACCCCAGCAAGAGTGAATTTCGGCAGGGAGATGAGACTTCCAGTCGATACCATAACCGGCGTGCCACCTGACAAGACTAAGCCAGTTACGGACTTCGTAAGTGACCTCCAAGATCAATTGGATGAAGTGCATAAACGAGTGCGTGAGAATAGCCTGCACACCAGCGTTAAAATGAAAACTCGATACGACCGCAATGCCAACGCCAAGGGATTTGAGGAAGGTGCACTGGTTTGGCTCCACAACCCACTTCGACGAAAAGGGAAGTCGCCGAAACTTCAAGCTCGATGGGAGGGACCCTACACCGTGATAAAAAGGATCAACGACGTTACCTACCGCATCAAGAAAGGGTTACGAGGGAAACCTAAGGTAGTCCACGTGGATAGATTGGCGCCATATCACGGATCTAATAATGCTCGGGACGAGCATGACTAAGAGGGGGGCACTGTTACGCCGTGAAAGTTGAGTACGCTATATCTTCGACGGAACCAAGGGTAGCATCAAATAATTAAAACGCATTGCTGTGCGAAGCTTCGAGAATGAGAGTACATGCTCAGGCCTGGCAAATTCCAGAAAAGTCCGAAGTACTATTATTATTGGATAAGATTCAGTAGGTAGTTGTGTGGGTGGATAAGGGAATTTGTACCTTCCGGTATTGGCAATAGAGTCGAAATTCGCATGTAAGGTGGTAGATAAGTACCTACTTACGAGAGTAATAATAATGATTTATGGCTTCCCGATGCCGCTCTTTTGTTCTGGAATGTCCTTGAAACGTCTGTGTCGAGAGGTTTCGATGACTTCGCATATAAATACGGGTCCCCGGCTAGAAGCAGTTTCAGTTTGATTTCGTCAGCGATACAGAGCGAACTACCTAAGTGCTTGAAGTGATACCTAGCGACCTAAGCGATACTAAACGGAACTCTGAGTGTTTATAGTGATTGGTTATTTGTTGATTGGACTAATTTGTCATTGTTTTGTGGTGAATAAAGTTCTCTGCTAGTAAACCGGCATTTAATTACTCACGTTCGTAACAATATACTGTGTGATGATGATCTTTGCCCTTCTATCCTCATGCATCCTGCTAAGTATGTCTCTAAAAAATCTGATTACGCTAACAAAGCAAATAAACCTAAAAAACAAACCTACTTAATCATCACTACATACACATTGTATAAAACAAAGTCGTTTCCCGATGTCTGTCTGTCTGTCCCTATGTATGCTTAGGTCTTTAAAACTCCGCAACGGATTGATGTGGTTTTTTTAATAGATTCAAGAGGAAGGTTTATATGTATACTTAATATCTGATAATTTTGCACCCGTGCGAAGCCGGGGCGGGTCGCTAATGTTCACTAAAAGTAAGTAGGTACCTACTTAGTTATTAAGCATTTAATTCAACACTACCGGGACACTCGATGTCATACACAACATTGGCAAACAAGGAACCTCAGTACAATATGTCTTTAAAGTTCAAGATCAAGTCGTATGGATGAGCATTTATTTTTACTTCCTATTAATAATAAATTTTGTCTCCTCCCACAATGATCTGCGAACTGCGATCGCCTACGGCGACAGACAACGGAATAAATAGTAAGTAAGTAAGTATTTAATAATATTTAATATATTTATACAATAGGTATGGTATGTATAAGTAAATTGTTTTATGCGTCACTATGTAGATAAAAGAAAACTAGTATTACAGCGTTTTATTAAAAATGGAATAATATAAAATTCTACACCTTTCACACAACGCCATCTAGTCCTAAACTAAGCAGGGTTTGTGGTATGAGTACTAGACAACTGATTAGGTACATACATACTCGTGTTATAGAGAAATCATACCTAGTCACAGAACAAATGATCAAGCTCATCACACAAACATTTGTCCTGGGTGGGAATCGAACCCACGACCTCCGGCATAGCAGTCAGAACCACTGACCATGTGTGTAATAGGGCTGACGAATATAGCGTTTTAGAGGAAAATAAATAAAATACTACCATTGCGTTATCATTTATCATTGACAATGGACATAGATATTAAACCAATGACCGTTGCGGTCACTCTTACTTAGAGTAGAGTGAGGAACGCAATGACTAACTAAAGTAGAAATAGTGCTAGTAGGGGCTAGATAAGTTAAAAGAATCAGATAATCTCATTATTCTTATTGCCCTTTGTGTTTTAGGCTTTGGTTTCCTTTTCAGAAATTCTCCGTAGACCTAATAGGCCTACTGGGGCCCAAGGTTGAACGAAAGAGAACCCTGGGACTCTAGAATGAAGGCAAAGCAGGAACAGAAGTTGATTTTAGTCAGTACAAGTCTGTCACGCCCTCCCGCTCCACCTAGAGCGGGAGAAGTCATATCAATGATTTGCCACCTTAAAAAAAGCCTTAACGGGCATCTTGCGTGCTAGGCCCCTACAGTTTTGCGTTTTTTCTTTGGGCCGCGTGTGGAACATTACACGCCGTCAACGATTTGGACCCATTGCTCGTCGCCCGCGTAAAATCAATAAGTAGATGATACATATCAACACGTGCATATAATAATATTTTATTAATATTATAAAACGAATCACACGCTATTTTCAAGAACAACTCCGTTTCGTAGTAAGCAAGTAAATTGATCCTGTCTAAAGGCTGGCGTCGAGTTCTCTGGCCGAGTCGGCGACTCTTGTAACCCAACACGAAGATAAGGCCTGGCCTTGACTAAACAGTAACTATATACTAACGATAGTCAATACTAATTTCACGAATTTCAATACCACTCTAATACAAACGTATAAGGTTTAAATTCCTACAGAAAGATTGTCACAAACGCAGCGATGAAGTTGTACCTAAGTAATGTATAACGGATGTTATAATCTGGTGGCCGATGAACAAAATAATGAACGGCTTGTGCAGGGGTCATAGGATCAGTCTCTTAATTACGTCGCTAGCTCAATAATAAAGCTAGTGCTAAAATTAGGAGAAACAGTGACACATTATTAACAGAAGTTATTTCAATGTGTAAAGTAATTAAAAATACTTACCATGTGGTGTTGAATTTTGAGATGCTGAAATAGTTGCTGACCTCTTCTCTTTCTTTCTCTTTCTTTTGGTGCTGAGCTCTTCATCATATTATTGCTGCCCTTGCCTTGTAGTCCGCGTCCACTTCATGTTTTCTTCTCAAATTCACTCCTGCCTGCCGTAGGTACCGTCAGGGTATCACATACTCCCCCTGTCATCCTCCTTACACAACGATGGTATGGTTCCTTACACATGGTGATGAATTTTCAGCATTCTATTGTTGAAATAGTGGCTGATCCAGTAGCTCTTCATCATCTCGTTGCCCTTGTCCCATGTTTCTTGGGGTGGTGCGCGAGCGCAACATGGTTTTCTTCTTGCATTCACTCCTGTCTACGGTAAATAGCGTCACCTTAGAATAGGGCGTGTAAGGTGCAGCAAATGGACTGCCGACCTCCTAAGTACATACTATAAAATATATGTGGGTATATTTAAATAAAATTCACATTTGAAACTATATTCGGTAAGTCTACCCTCATTCATCCTATAGACTCTAAAGTCTGTTCTTTAATCCCTGAGACCTAATTGACAAAGGCAAATGTCAAACTTACAATATAAATGATGCCAGTACTTTTGTGTTGTGACAAGTAAATTCGTATTTCATCTGCTGGCACTTGGCAGCGTGAATGTCAGTGCAAAAGTCTAACACATGAGAATTAAAAAAAACGCTTGTCATTTTTGCCAATCAAATTCGGACACAGGGTCCGGACATGCCCAGGGTTACGGGATTTTTCAAAAGAGTTACTGCGGCTGTGGAACGCAAGGACAACTGAAGGAACACAGGCTTGTGTTTTAGTCAGTGAAAGTTTGATACTTCCTCTCACTCCACCTAGAGTGGGAACAGTAGGTACATTTTGATACAAGTGCTGCAGTTAGAAATTGCCACGTGTATCACACAACGTTTTTAAATACACTTACGACAAACTAAAATAATTTAACGAAAAGCATTTTTGTTGTGAATAAAAAATAAGCACCGCCGCATTTAGAGAATTGAACGGTTGTTTAGTAATATGTGACGACATCAGAAAAAAATAAACCCTTGGTGTGATAAATGAAAAATAAAACACGAGGTTTATAATACAAATTTCATAAGTAACCTAATCAGGCAGTTTTCAAGGAAGTAGATAATTATATAAAATATATTTTAAAACAGTTTTTGCTGGTTTCCCACATAAAAATAACGACCCGGACTTATCTATTCTGGCCGAACATAGATAGTGGAACTACACGCTTTACAAGCAACTACCTACAGCGTACAAACATCATTCATTGTTTGTTATGCTCCACAAGTGCAATCTAAAACCTGCAATTATTGCAACACGTGGCTCTGGGATCATCCGATAAAGCGACACCGTCCTATTGTCAACTAAACAATACCGATTGCAGTTCTGTATAGCGCATTAAAAACACCATCATGCACTTGACGGAACCTTCAGGAACGTGGGCTTGTATTCATCATCATCATCTCAGCCGAAAGACGTCCACACCTGGACATATGTGTCGCCACAACGACCGGTCCTGTGCGTCTCGCATCCATCGGATTCCCTCGACCCTTACCAGGTCATCAGTCCACCTTGTGGGAGGCCTCCCAACGCTGTGTCTTCCGGTACGTGGACGCCACTCCAGAAACTTCCGTCCCCATCGACCATCGGTTCTACAAGCAATGTGCCCTTACCCACTGCCACTTCAGGCTTGCATTAGGGAAAATTTACTCCAAAATTCAAGCATGCATTCGTTCGTATATCAACCAACATTATCACGTCTAAGAAAGTAAATACTTAACTCGATGTTAGTTCAGCGATAATAATAATTACTGCTGGATGTGTGAGGGCGAACATTATCTAATATTTGTACAGTATGCTGATAAGATAACTGGGGAGATGTATAAATAGGAACAAGCGTGGAGTCACTAAACCGATTCAATTGATAGCAGTTTTGAGAAGGCATTAGGTACTTTGTTGGATATTTTACGCGAAGCACAAAGGTAAGTGGAACTCTGGGTTGATCGAAAGAGAAATCAGTGCCCTGGACTGAACGCAAAGAAGAAACAGGAGTGGGTTTTAGTCAGTAGAAGTCTGACGTGGCCTCCCGCTACGCTCAGAGCGTGAGAAGTCATATGGATGATTCACTTAAAAAAAATCGTAAGTGGCAATGGGCAGGGCATATTGCTAGCAGAACAGATGATCGATGGGACCTAAAGTTTCTGGAGTGGCAACCACGTACCTACAGAAGGACTTGACGTATAGTTAGAAGTATTCCCACAATATGGATCGCTGACAAGATAAAAGGATATAAACTAAAGAACCATCTGGCTATATTAGTCATCAGAAAAAACATTTAAGATATTCTGCCTCAACCATTTGCATCTTATGACCAGGGCCGGGTTATGCCTGTCGGGGCCCCTAGGCAATGCTCATCCAGGGCCCCCTACCCTCTTCTAATTTTTTCGTTAACACAACAAAATTCAAAATTACACCGTTTTTTTACTAACCTGGGTATATCATCATATTATTCAATAAAAATGTTGAATCAAATGAACAGAATGTTTATTTATGCATTTAAAAAAAAACATACATAGCTTAAATATTAACTCTTCTAACTTTTTTTGATACAAAATCGTTCAAGATATCCTGAAAGGTAATCTTCTCCAACACGTCATTTTCAATTGCCATTATAGCCAATGAATTTAAACGGTTTTGAGACATCGTTGAACGAAGACAGTTTTTAATGAAATTTTACTGACGGCGTTGCATAAGGAAGAAAGGATGCGGTTTGCAAGAAAATTTATAGATTTTGATTGGTGCAATAACATAGTTATATTTAGTGATGAAAAGTGTTTTAAGTCAGATAAGGATGGGCGTAAAATATTATGGAGAAAAGATGGAGAACGTTACCATCACAAAAATATTCTCCCATGCAGGTCTAGTGGTCGCATTACGTTAGGTTATTGGGGCTGGATGTCATCGATGGGTCCCGGTGAGTTAGTGGAGGTAGGGGGTCGCAATACCAGTCAAGGTTACTTGGACATCAAGAGTTACGATACCTATCATAGTTCATTTTTTAAAACATGTTGATTGATAACTTTGATAAGTAAAAAAAAAGACTAAGAAGTAAGCTGTAGGTAATTATACTGTTGTTGTATTATGTGACATGATGTTATTGTTATTGAGATCAAGAGTTGCGATATCTATCATAATTCATTCTTGATAACATGTTGATTTATCCATCCTTGTCTGACTTAGAATATTTTCACTTTATATATTGTACTAAGGATAATCATGAACAGATTCGTTAATTGTGACCATTCCGTTTAATGTATGTAATTAATAAGTTGTAATAAACATAGTTGGATCGTTATCGCAGTTTTCTTTGTCACAATATTTTCAAAATATTTTAATTATTATGAGAGTAACTATAACATTACTATTAAAAAAAAGGGTCAAATAGAAAATAAAAACAAGCAAACTTTCTGTTACACCAGACGATTGGAATCGAACTTGGGACCTCTTACTCGTCAGTCACGTTATCACGTATCATACACATTGCGCCACGGCGCCGATAACAGCAGTAGCCAATTTTTGCTGTAGGTACTTTCATAGTTGTGTACGGCTACTAATTGTTTTTGCAAGAGTGTGAGTGTAGAAACGACGAGTTACTTTGTAGCACACAACGATAATACCTGTTGTGTTTCACGCGGTAGCGTTTACGCACACATTTATGACCTGCTACGCAATCTCCGCCACCGTGTGTACCAGTATAGTAAGTGTGCATTCACAACAAAGAGTTTTGAGCGTTTTTAATTAAATTACCGCGATAAAATTGCTTGCAATTATATTACTGCGTTATAAACTTTTAAACTATCATAATAATAATATCTAATAAGGAATGCGTTCCGAAATGTACTAAAATAGCGTCGATGTAATGTACAGAGCAAATTTTCAAATAAATTTTTGTACTGTTTAAGAAACATTGCCCATTCTTTTCCCTGTAGCACAGGGGCCCCTGAACGTGGCAGGGCCCCTAGGCAGTTGCCTATAATGCCTAATGGATAAAACGGCCCTGCTTATGACCGACATTTTAATAAACTACGCTGTTGTAATGACATGACTTGTTACTTTTAATGAGTCAATCCACTCAGAAGCTTCATCTTCCGCATTATTTTCATTACAGAATTAACTAGAAGTCATATTATGCATAATTGAGTGAACCTCTTGCTGAGTAATAAATGATATGCGTAATTATAAAAGGTTAAAGAAAAATTGCTGATAAATTGGCAAGAGCGTAGTAGCGCAACCACATCCATACTTAAATATGCGCTCGGATTTAACTGAAAGTTATTTATATTGTCATTAATCAGATAGAGGTGGAACTGAATGACGGACGCCTCTGTCCATCTCGCCACGGCACGTCCGCTTCCTGCCCCGTGAATACCGCGAAATATTTCGAAAGTCACGTTTCCAAGGGTAGTTGTAAAAAAGGAAATCACAAGATTTGCATTCCGTAACGTCATGCGCCGAGCCTCATGCCCGTTCCGTGTTTATTTATGGGATTAACAGAAGGGCAAACGGACGTGATAACAGATTTTGAGGGTACTCTTGTATCCACAAATATACAAGCTTCGGGTAATGTGAAGGTTACTGATAAACTAAGTAAACTGAACAGGACACTGAAGAGGTTTAAACATACTTTGATAAAGTACTTATCTGTCAATGCAAAAAATGCAATGCTTTAAATTTTTTAACTGTAAGTAGGTATGACTTTATTATGTAAGGGCCTGTTTCACCACCTATGATTAAGTTTCGAGTATCTTACTTGACAGATAATTTCATACGAATTCTGTCACATTTTTGAATTTATTCAGTGAGTAGTGCCTACTCGGACATTGTGAAACAGGCCCTAAGAGTATTACTTTACTAATTTAACAAAACGGAATAGTTTTTTTGGTGGCACGTTTGAATCCCCAACCGGTCCTATGAGACCGCGCTGTTATTGTTTTACTATTGTGTCTCGTTTCGCGGGTATCTGAGTAATTAATTCATGAATCCCCGACCGGTCTCATAGGACCGCGCTGTTATTGTCTTACTATTGTGTCTCGTTTCGCGAGTATTGATAGGTTAAAGCGCTAATCTCTGGAACCACAACTCGGATTGGAAAAAATCTTTTTGTGTAGAATATAGTCAGGTTCATGAATAATAGTATAGGCTACATAAGAACACGCTTACGACCCACGGTAACGTAGTAGTAACCAAAAACACAGGGACAGCTAGTATGTTATCGATTCCGTCGTAAAATAAATACACTATGGTGCTGTTTCTCTTGTGTACTAACTAAATTTATGTTAAACAATCACTCTTTCTTACAATAGTAACGTATAAAAAAAATCGCAAGAATTTTACTCCTGTCAAATTACATAGGGATATGGTTCCTATCACCTTCGGCAGTGTTCACGTGACACCCGACGACGTTTGGTGCGTGCATGGTGTATTTTTTTTGAGTCTCAGTGGGTAAATGCTGTATTTTTCTGTGTTAAAATAAATACTAACAAAATTAAGACATTGTTAATTTTCTACAAAATGCTTTTTATGACGTCCGCTTAGTATGACGTGTTTGTTATTTCCCTTCGATGTCATTATAAGCGGATTCCACTGTAGTCAGAATTTCGTTGGTCATACCTACAATAATTTTAGACCTTCAGAACGTGTAGATTAATTCATGAATCCCCGACCGGTCCTATGAGACCGCGCTGTTATTGTTTTACTATTGTGTCTCGTTTTGTGGGTATGTGATAGGTTAATAATTGGGTAAGAATACTAAGAAATGCATTACATAAACTATGTAATTTAGCCATATAGTTTTAGCTTAGCTTAAAATAAGTTTTTAGTTGGTATTCAAGAGAATCGGCCCCAATAACGAAGATCATATTATTAAACGTTGACTAAATTAAAAGTTAACGAATTGTCTCACAATTACACAATGCCCTCGCCACTGTTTTCTCTCGAAACAAAATTAAAGATCTGCCTTCGACAATGAAGTGAAATTTAAACGATTTCATTTAGCGAAATAATCATAGATTTTACAGTTGAATTAGCGTACAGTTTCGTCATTAAAGTTACGTTGGAGTTACTGTGGGCTGTGGTAGCCCTAGGAATGTTATGTTGAAAGATTTTTTTATTCTCATAAAAGACTACAGCCACTTCTTATTTTCGTCACTCAATACATTTTTTTTCTGAGTAGGCTCTTCTACAATGCATTTAGAGGTAAATTGGGTAATCATCGATATGACTCCTTCCCCTATAGGAGGAGCGGGAGGGCGTGTCAGACTACAATTGACTAAAACCCACTCCTGTTCCTTCTTTGCCTTCATTTCAGTGTCCCGGGGCTCTCTTTCGTTCAACCCAGGGCCCTAGTAGGTTTCAACCCAGGGCCCCAGTAGGTTTCGACCCTGCCGGGCCCCAGAGGTAGGCTGAGGCTGCTAGTGCAGTAGAAATTTTTAATATTTTGCGACTATATGTCGGGCACTTGAATGTATTATATCTGGGAGCTTAAATTTTCAAATTTCGATGGGAGTTTCTTAAAGATATCTGCGCCTGTACAGGAAGACGCAGCGTTGGAAGGCCTCCCACAAGGTGGTCCGACGACCTGGTGAGGGTAGCGGGAATCCTATGGATGCGAGACGCGTAGGACCGATCGTTGTGGCGACGCTTGGGGGAGGCTTATGTCCAGCTGGTGGACGTCTTTCGGCTGAGATAATGATGATGATCTGCGCCTGCATAGTTAAACATTGTTTTGCTGCACTTCGTTCCAGGAGTTATTGCGCAGATTCTATTACAATAAGCCTAGCTCAGAGAATGCTGTATCAACGGTAAGGCTCGGCGACAAGTGACCCGCTACCGGGTGAACGCAATATAAATTTTACTGCCCGATGCCTGTACTAGCGCGTACACAAGCATTATCTTTATAAATAAACTTATTTTATTAGTTCATGAATCCCCGACCGGTCCTATGAGACCGCGGTGTTATTGTTTTACTATTGTGTCTCGTTTTGTGCGTATTAATGATGTGAACTAGTGCTTGACAGCGATTCTACCTGATGGTAGGCCGTGATGGAATCGTTGATGGTGAACCACCATCTACTATCTAAAGATACAAAATCTAAAAACATTAACGTTTTTTTATTTAAAGAGCTCTTAATAAACATTAAGAGCTGAGAGAGATTTAACCTTGAAGACACCTAAATTACAATTGGACGGCAAGACCGCTGTAGACAAATTTGTTCTAGTCCTTCGATTTACGTGGTATTAAAGGAGGGGAAAAGCTTAGTCCATGCCATAGAGGTGTCAACAACATAAGACCGTTTTCACATTATCCGATCCGATATCGGTATCGGACGCCGATCCGATATCGGTATCGGACGCCGATCCGATATCGGGGTAAGACCGTTTTCACATTATCCGATCCGATATCGGTATCGGACGCCGATACGATATCGGGGTAAGTAAAATGTATGAAATGCTGTGCTCCGATATCCGATATCGGGTCGGACAATATGAAAGACAGGTACATATCTCAAACATTTACCTTACCCCGATATCGTATCGGCGTCCGATACCGATATCGGATCGGAAAATGTGGAAACGGTCTAAGTAAAATGTATGAACTATGTACCTATCTTTCATATTTTCCGACCCGATATCGGATATCGGAGCACGGCATTTCATACATTTTACTTACCCCGATATCGGATCGGCGTCCGACACCGATATCGGATCGGATAATGTGAAAACGCTCTGAGGGTGGACACCCGTCGTACGTCGGGATGTCCGATGGTAGAAAGGTGATGGTGACCTAATCTACAAACATTTGTTGAGTAGAACCAGTACACGGTATGTAGGGATTGCAATTGCTGGATCCAGCATACAGCAATCCAGCTGGATCCAGCGCCTTTTTAAATATGCTGGATCCAGCATATAGTGCTGGATCCAGCGATGCGGATCCGCAAACGTATCAATTTCTTTTATTTAGTTTCGGATTACCCCCATTTCTTCTAGTTCTGTGCGAAGCAGGTTCGGAGATAAGACTAGGTTTTAAAGGTCTTATTTCCAGAGGATTCAAAAATAGAAATAGTCTCTTATCGTCAGATTTTAAACTGCCTAATTATCAGCTTTCGATTTTCATAACACATATTAACGAATGCGGAGAAGATTATTTGGGATTCGGAATTTCTTTTAATACAAAAAATAGATTGCAGATTAAAAATTTAAATAGTTAGTATCATTAATGTGTCTTTTTTGTGGTCTTTTTTGCAGTTAATTTTAAAAGAATTTGTATATCGTCCTATCATTAAACATAAACGTAATAAAATATTGCTTACGAAACATTATCTTAAATACTATATGCGGATATATTATGTTATTTAATTTTAAGTTGGTTCTTTGGATCTCAAATGGTTAAGAAACCAAAGGAAATTAGTGAAAGATTACATAGATTATCTTAAGAAGTTATTATAAAAATTACTTAATAAAAAAAAGTCTTAAATATGTCATCGTTAAATTCGTTCTGTATTTTGCTGGATCCGCGCTGGATCCAGCTGGATTCAGGTCAATCCAGCAAGAATCCAGCTGGATTGAATACGCCGCTGGATTGCAATCCCTAACGGTATGATTCTTATAGAAATAGAATGTAGATTGGATGAAGGTAAAATATCCCACAAGTTAGTACATAATTGGTTTGAGAAACACAAGTTGCTTCAAGCCCACAAGTGGCGTCAGCGTCATTCGGCAAAAATCAAAACAATTTGTATGGTAATTAACTAATCAAGTAATTGTTATTTAAATTCGCAGTAATCTAAAATACAAATGTGCAAATCCATTTCCATGCTCAGGCCTGGGAATCAAATAGAAAGGGTCAAGTGTGAGTTTAGATTACTTAATTATCTGGCCATTCCCATGCACTGTAGAATGTGTTTTTTTTTTAACCACTAAGAGTTACCTTCTTAAAGGTATGTAGCATATCTGTCGTAAGAAACAATCTTCAGACTGCACTACATAAACAAAAGCCCTTCACAAATGGCAAGCTGTTAACTCCGACACATAATCTCACAAAATGAAAAAAACAAAAACAGCCCAAACACAAGTTCATATTTTAGTTAATTGAATATTTTGTGGGCAAGTATACTTGAGCATTACGGTTGGCAGGAATCGAGACAAAGGCTCGTAAAGATACGCGACGTATCGTTCGCTTTACGTAACTCAGGCACTCACCTCACACTCACTCACTCACGCACTCACACGCACTCACATGCACACACGCACTTAGGCTGCGCTGAGTTCATGCACTTTTTTGTTTGCTCTTAATTGGCCGTTATGAAGCATTGTTTTGGGTGTTGATGTTGAGTTCGAACCTTAATAATCTGAAGTAACCCAGATTTCGAAATAATACGCAAAGCTTTCCTCCGCAAGGAATTGAATGGTTAATATTGAAAAATTGATAACTGCTGAAACTCAATATTCTGACAGATATTACCGCTTGTCCCAGAATGACGCTTATAATAAATGTCTGAAAATTGCCTTCCCCATGACAAAATTTGATTTAGCTAACTGGTACATAATGAAAGCTCTATCTTGACCACACATTACCTTGGGAATAACTTCATAGCAAATAATATTTTACGATAAACTTCCATCGGAGGTGGCTTCACACAGAGTATAGATATATCACGTGTAGAAAAATATAGCAGTCGATTTTATTTTAAATCTCAAATCATTGTAGAAGTGGGGCATACACAATATTGTTATTCCATCTGTCGAGATAAAAGCTACAAATCAAATTCTGAAATACCGTAAATGAATTCTAAAATGTGCCAACGTGTGTGTGCCCGCTAGCAATAAATTATTTATAAGTTACGAAGAAATCATGTTATTATCAAAGAAATTACAGGTTTCTGAAAGGTCCATCATAGGAACAAACAATTTTATGTCATGAGTTATTAATTATCACATAATACCAGACAGCAAGACTGGTTTAACACTCTTAAATTGCTTTACAATTTGCTGATGTGATCACCGGGTGAGGCCGTACATTTATTAAAAGGTCAAAATCGCATTGATCGTCAAGAGAAGAATATAAGCCCATTGCTAACTTGAGTATAAATCAGGCATAGTGTGTGGGCCGCAGTGTTGTTAGCGATAACCCGCGATTTTACAACACTAGCGATGATGTCACCAGTTTCCCTCGTACTGTCAGTTTAACATTTAGGTGCAATTTTCGTATTGACAATCGATATGATATGATGGACATCCCAATTGAGCTCGTTCATTCAAAACCTCGGTGTAATTTGTGATGCTAATAAGTAGGGATTTCCTTGATACGCTGAAATTAATTTGATCGACATTATAAATGCAAAATTGCACAATCTTGCTGTAAGCATTGCTTCAAAATGGTTTCAGGTTTAATTGCTTGGACTATGTTCAAATTAGGAAAGTTTCCTTTAAACGAAATAAGGTTTTTAAATAGCCGAATTTTCTTCAGCCTCGTCCGCACTGCAGTTACAAAATATGTCGCATCGGAGTTCATAGACCTAGTTCTGTTGTGTTTTAGAAACTAAGTTTACATATTATAGCTATAGATATTTGCCTGCAAACAGTTTGTTTACACTCATGTAATCGCAGTCCCGATCCATTAATGCCGCTTTAATATATTGCCAGCGAACGATAAATACGATAAAAAAGCCGTTTAAGGTAACCGATAAAGTTTTTTTTAAATTCTCTGATAAAGAGGTCGGCTAGCCGGAATTCAACAGAATTCTTGAAATCTTGAGTAATCTATAGACACGTCTTTGTTAAATTTGTACACAATGATGTGTCAGGCAATAAGTAGCTGTTGATTCGTAATCTTGTAGATACGAGTACCTATATATCTTGTCCTCGTGTCAAGGCGTTTGTGGTCACATTCCTCCAAAACGGCTCTATTGATTTTATTTTTATTTTTGTATTTTTGTAGGTATGAGATTCGGTACTAAAGTATTTTGCACCCTTCACCCCCACAACCCAAAATTTTAATCGTGTTTTTAGCATTTTAATTTCAATTTAAAAACGATTTCTTTGATAATACTTTTATACTTTACTGAAACACCACTGAAATGATATGTTGGAAAATTCATCATGAAGCCATGTTTGGTTTAGTTACAGATATAATGCGTGACGACGCTTTTATGTAATTTATATTGTGTAACACAAAATTATAAGTCATAGATACCTAATCGATAAAGGAACCAATTTTTATTCAATAATGCTTTGCTGAAATAAATATCGACAGACATCGCATTCATAATAAACTTAAGAATCCGAAGCAAACATTCTAAAATACACACTAGCATATCCGGGAGTCCTAACATCTAAACAGCTGCATTCAAGCAGTACTTATCGTCTAGTTAATGGCTTCGTAATCGTCACCAGTTAGATCACTGCCGTTAAGCAACCACCAGCCACCACTCAATGGTTGCATGATCATATACAGGCCTATTATACCACTCGTTTTTACGGACGGTCTTAGTCTAAGTCGCGTAGTGTAATGAGGGTAAGATGGTCTTCGACGGGGCTGGACGTATCGAGTCAACGTAACGAGTGGACGTATCGAGTCGACGTATCGAGTGGTGTAATAGGCTCTTTACGTGGCTCGCGATAAGTGGGGGACACATTACAGACGTGTGCTCCGGCCGATGGCAACATAACGACTGTTACAAGTACAACAAGTGAGTGCTTGATTGAATGCGTTGGCGCGAAAAAACAAGGAGGTTTGATAATGTAACCGCTGCCAGTAACTGCCTGCTTTGGTAGAGTGGTAATGAGAATGGAGACTGTTTTGTAGCTTCGTTTTTACGTGCTTCTACTTGCTCTGGGTGGAGCATGAGGGCGTGTCAGACTTATACTGACCAAAATTCACAGCCAAAACTCATAACACTATAGTACCTTCAGTTGCCGATAACTCTTTTGAACCATCCGCAGCACGTGCCAGACTCTCTTGAAGCTATGTTGGTTTTAAACCGGATAATGATCGTTTCTAGAAAGGTTAGGATAGTTCTGGGCTGAGACCCTTAAGCAGCGTAAATAGAAAAGTGATGATGGAACGGAATTAAGTCTTGCAATTCCCGCGCATACTCTCTAAAATTCATACTGTAAAATACCAAAAGACTGGATAACCAACGCCTGTGCTCTGGGCTTTGTAGATTGCCAAACCAAATTTGGATCAGCAATTAACGTCTTCGTGCGCCATTCCACTGAATCCAAAGCTGCTAGATGGGATTTTGCAGCACCGGCCCATTTGTATGAGTACTTAAAATTATGTCTACTGAAATACTATTTAACAATAGAATTTCTAAACCAAAGAACCACCGGTCCCAAAAGTGACATTTGATAACGTGGTGAAATTCGCGAAGTATTCCCGTTTCGGCACCCAAGCTTGAAGAATACTTTAAATTCGCGAATCTACGAAGGGTCTACGCAGGCGTAGCTGATCTACGCAACGGCTACGATTTTTTTTAAACATGGAAGTCTAGTTCTCTTTTGTCATTCATGACTACACTTGTTTTCATATGTAGATTCATTAGAAATTATTATGGTTAAGAATGAAACCGAATTCTGTTAGTCCACCACTAGTTTGATAGTCTTTCATAATAACATCGACCAAATCTTCACTTACTATCAAAAATATATACCTACCTATCAAACTTCTCTTTTAGATGCACGATGAAGGAACGTTCCCAATGGGGGGCGCACTCACACTGACATAGCGAACTCACCAAATTTGCTTATAGTGTCAAACACTGATCGCAGATATAACACAGAGAAAAAAAAAAAAAACCTATCAAACAGAGTAAATAATAATACAAATTTGAATAGAGACAAGGCTTTGAAGAATAGAAATAAGACTCTGAAGAAGGTTTGATACCATATTTATAGGTTTCTAACATAGCATCAGTATTTACATAAAATAATTACATTTTATTTGCAAGGATACCAGAGACTTTCGTTTTTGCATGAAGCAAAACCACAGGATAACACAAAAGCTAACAGGTGTTTCAACGAGTATCGAAGTTCGTCAAATGCTATTATTTCGCACTTCATATTCCAAAAGAACGACGGTTAGCAAAAAAAGTGCACGATATCAAGTTTCGATACCAATTTTCCGTCAATGGTTTTGCTTCTGTAATACTTGGAAAAATAAGTTATAAATTTAAATGTTTATTTATTGAGTTATCCTCTTACGTGGTCGATTCGAAAAAAGACGGGTCTTTAGTAAATCTAAGTACCTACTCGTAGATATGTATGGGGCCGAAAGGTTCTGTAGTGTCGATTCGACAGCGCACCAAAACACGCAGCGTTGGAAAACCGCCCACAAGGTGGACCGATGAGCAGGTGAGGGTCACGGGAATCCGATGAATGCGAGACAAACAGGTCCATCGAAGTGGCAACATTTGGGAAGGTTGGACGTTTTTCGATTGAAAAGATGATGATGATCTTAAACAACTTTCAGGAGCAATCCCCATTATTTTATTAAGGGTATGATATCTAAGGGTAACTAGAGACACTCTTAAAAAAGAAAACTAACCCAATTGGTGAGAGTTTGTAGTTCCTACGACAATGTCAGACCTCCTCTCTAAGAGTGTATTGAGCTGTATTCCACCATGCGGACCCACGGATTGGTCTGTCATGTCTTCTAATTTCAGGTTCTAGTATATGCCGAATTCCTCACGATGTTTTCTTTCACTGTTTTGAGAGCAGTGGTGTTAAAATAAATTACACATAGTAAAGCCTCTGCCTAAGTTTGAACTCGACCTACAACTCACAACTCGAGGCCGTTACCACTAGGCCACCACCGCTCCCAAGGAAATAATTATTATCTAATTATTAACACATAATTACCAAAGTAAATAACAATACACCAAATCTCCAATTTCGGCCTGAAATTGGGTCATGTTTATTAATAATCCTGTGTGGTGTCAGATAACGGAGTTTATCTTTAAATGCCTACTTTATTGTATTATTGTGACTTATGTATCGAATTGTTTCAGTTACAATATCAATGTGAAAAAATAAATGTTTCAAATGCTTTATCGCTGTTTATTACTTTGAATAATGTATTCGTAATATTGACCTACTTACGGTGTTGCTATCAAGAAGTAAAAAATCGAATACGAAATTATTTTTTCGAAATAAAGAAATAACTATGTACTAACAAGATCTCATCAGGTACTAAAAGTGAAAATGTGAAATGATTTTATAGACGTTTCCTTTCTCGGCTAGTTTTTCCTTATTATTCTCTAATCTAAATATGTTCTTCATATTTTAGGTAGACTAATGACCTGGTGATGGCCATGAGAGTCCGCTGAATACGATAAGGTAGACATTTGTATGATGTAGCGACACTTAGAGGAAAACAAAACAAAAACGTTGCAATGACGGTTATCATACCACCACACTATTATATTTGTGAATGTGTGTGCTTGTTACTTCTTCACGTTCGAAAAACTGTATAGATATCATTGAAATTTAGTAGGTATATGCCATATGGGTAGATGAAGTCCTGGAATAGCACATAGGATAGATATTTTAATCCAGAGAGTATGTTCTCTTGGGATAAATTTCTACTATCAAGCGAGCGAAGCCGTTGGCAGAAACTAGTGAACTTATGAAGTAAAAAACTAATTCAAATTTTATGCCGTTTGCAATCGGTAACAGTCTGGGCCAAGCCCATACGTGTCAGCAAACCGTAGGGACCCGACAGTGTCGAAGCCAACTGGGGCCTCGGTTGGCGAAAGAGAACCCCTGGGACACTGGAATTTAGGATAAGAAGGAACAGGAGTAAGTTTTCGTCAGTAGAAGTCTGACACCCCTTCCGCTCCTTCCAGAGCGGGAGAAATCAGTTTTTATGATAAAAAAACGGCCATTTGCAATAATTCGAGCATTTTGTTACTGTCTGTACACAACGCCTTGGAGCCTTGAGCACAAAATGTCCCTGGAGTTATGTATGGCAAATTGATCACAGCTGCTGCGGCACGGAATGAAAATTAACATTAAACGTACACTTTATTATTTTCCTGTTTACCGCGATTGCTTTAATAAACGTATGAAGAACACAATAACTGGCGAGTTATCACGATTTGTGTAACTTAATGCATCATACGATATTGCGTATTTGTTACTTTTAAATATGTAGGTATAACGAGAGCTGTTTAATGTTGTATTAATTTATCATAATAGGAAAAATATATTTTATTAGGTACACATTATACGACTAGTGCGCCTCACCATCAATGAGTGATGCTGCTTACCATCAGGTGGGATCGCAGTCAAGCACTAGTATGTTACAAAACATAAAGCTTTCAAAGAAAGCACTGCAACTGAATTCTGTAAACTCTTACCACAGTCCTTCACTTCTGTTATCAATGTGTTAAAATTATACCTTTTTTTTAAGTTTGGTGATCATCAAATCACTTCCCCCATGCTGGGTGGAGCGGGAGGGTGTGTCAGACTTTTACTGACCAAAACCACGCCTGTGTCTTTCAGCTGCCTTTTGCGTTCTAGGACTCCAGGTTTCCTTTTCAGAAAATCCCCGCTGTCTTAGCTAGCGGGCATCGGCCCTGCTGGGCCCCTACGGTAAGATTATACATTGGAGTGTGTTACATGCTTAACTTTTAAGTATTTCTTTGTATTTTCTCTAGCATGTAAATGGTTTGTTTTGTCCCCAATAAAATATAATAAAAACGAGAGCCGTTCAATGTCCGTTTGTACATCTGTAGCTACATGTTATCACGGTAATTATTTATCTTTACGAGGCATCATGTAACGAAATTAAACTCATGTTTTAATTTATACGGTATCTGGAAATTATATTATTATTAATCGCGACATGGTGCATACGCAACCGGTCCGACTGTGGAGTTCTCTCCGTAATTGCAACAAATATAAGTAACTTAGTTCTCACCCAAGGTATTGGGGCCCTGGGTTGAACTACATACGAGTATATTTAAACTGTCCTCGTAGTGTGATGCTAGTCTTTCTGGATAATTGGGTTACCTAACACCTACATAATAATATATTCTTTAATCTAAACAATATTTCTTGAGATTAGCGGGTTAAAAACTAACTCTTAATATCATATAAGTAGAGCCTATGCCCTATAGTATTTATACATGGTACAATGACCAACTTGATAATTAATATTTAATTAATAAAATTCTAAATATTACCTTTTTGTACCTATGTTCTGTTTAACGAGAATTAAAAGTCATTAAGCATCATTAACGACAATTAAATCCCTCGGCTATGGCTATATCTGTCTTTCGACAAGCTCAAAGGAAAGTTAAACCAATAAACAATGCATTTATTACCTACGGCGTACTAAACGGTGTGTTTTTTCCTTCTTACCGAGCGAGCAAGAGGTAGGTTCATTACTAAAAATAAAGAATTTAATGGATTGAACCAGTTCTGTGCGACCGCAGCCGACGCCGACGGACCGACCAGTCTGTGTGGCTGCCTGTTACTCATCCCTCGTGTTAGTGGAGTAGCTAGATTCGAAGGGGCCCCGTATAATAAAATGAGGGCCACACCTCTTTTATCTGATGCGGTAAAGTCCAGTGCTAGTTGAGTTTAGGTATTTCGTAATAAAAACAATATCCCTTTTATATGTGCTCCGTCGTTGACCACATCATCGATTACCACCAGGTGAGAAAGTGGTTAAGCGCGATTCTATCAATAATAAAAAAAGTTTTTATTACGAAATAAAGCCAACCTGACAATTCGGAAATTCGATAGGCCAATAGCCTGAGACTCGCTCATTAGTAAGAATTTAAGTTTTTGAGCAGTAATTTTATGCTTCCAACCGGGGCCCCTGAAGCCTGGGGGCCCCATATAATTGTTATTGCTGAAACGAAGGTAGCTACGCCCCTAGCTTGCGTACTATTGTTCATTACCGGCCATCCTGCTACTTGTGACTGCACTTTGTAGTATGACAATGACCTTTGTTTTCTTAATGCCTTACTTTTTATTCTCGCCATCAACTTCTCGAGTTATTACTCATAAAAAGTCCCTTACTGTCAATTAGAGCGTATTCGCATTAATTGTCGTAGTACCTAACGCGTGGCCGTTGGCACTCGTGAACTGCAGTGGCGGTTCATGTCCTGTGCAATACATCTACTAGCCTTGAGGCGAAACATTCATAATTTCTTTCCATTAATTTTATTTCCTCATAGCGTTTCTTTCGACAGTTTGAGAAATTGATATTGTGTAAGTACTAACTACTAAGTACGAACGCATTAGCACACGGAGTTCGAAGACTTGGCTATCGTATTTTTCTTTGTTAGCCTGCTGTTAGGCTATCTTTGTTAATTATTAATAATCATAATATTTGACTGTTTATATTTATTATTATAATGGCTTAATGAGTTCTGAGGCGACTACGTGAGCAGCAGCATGTGTTTATATTATTACTAGCTTCTGCCAAGCAAAAAATATATGCCTGTGTCACTCAGTGATAAAGTAGTATTGTGCTGATGAAAGAATTTTTAAAATCGATTTAGTCGTTTTTCGGTTTATACATTACGTACAAATCGTTCCTCTTTATAATATTAGTACGTACGTATAGTTTGAAATAGGATAGATATCATAGATAGACAATGTGGATATGACCATACCACATTAAATGAAAACACTGGCAATACTCATCATTATGAATAACTTTTAGTATGGGACCAACACTGAAATCGTGAAACAAAATTCAGCTGTCCCGCACATTTTGTCAACTCATTCAAACGTAAATGTATGGGACACCTGAATTTTTTTCAGGTTTGGTCCCATACTAAAAGTTACCTATTCATAATGATAAGTTATTCATATTTTTTGGGTCAAAAATCGACAAATAATTTCTCCAACTTTGAGTGAGAGGGAGTGTCAGACTTTTACTGACTAAACTGCGTTCCTGGACCGCAAAGACTTTTTAGAATCATCCGCCAGCATTATATCCAACGAATTGATATTTTGTATTATAATGTTACAAAAGAAAATAACTCAGATTCGATTATTTAGTTGAAATGATGCCGAAGGTCATTTTTTCTGCGTATTTCCGAAATTCTGAAGCGGAAAATTACTGGCATACTTCTCAGTAAACTGTAGGAAATTCTGGGTAAATATTATGTAAACCTATCTTGGTAATAGCTACTTCGGTTGTTATGGAAAAATCGATTGGATGGGGTTCATTTTATTTAATTATTAACACCTATTTTTATACGAAATCGTTGATTTTCATTATCATCATCATCAGCAGCATCATGCAGCATCATCAGCAGTATCATGATGACTCCGACTTACAAGTTGTAGGACACGGGCCCAGTCAGGCACTACTTTGTAAGTTATTTCATGAGGAAAACGTGAGGAAACTGGCATATCCCTATTTTTCTCTTAATTTTTTTGGTGTTTTTATCTAACCAGATATCGACTGTGAACAGGCAATCGGTCCTATCTCAATTTTGGCTACTTTACAGAATGAAGAAAAGACTTCTTCGCTTCATTAATATAGCATCTGGTATATTCAATAAAAAATCGTGCTTTTTTAATATTTTTCTATGCATATCTTGTTAATAAAAGGAGGAGCTCGTGGCTAGATAATAACAGCCGCACAGGTCGATCTTCAAGGTTAAGCAACGCTTGCCTAGGTTGGTCTGTGGATGGGTGACCATCTTAACATAACGAGTTTCCTCCGTGCCTCGGAAAGCACGTTAAGCCGTTGGTCCCGGCTGTCATTTGGAGATCTTTGGCAGTCGTTGCGGGTAGTCAGAAGTCAGTAAATCTGACTCCAGTCTTGCCATGAAGTACCGTGTTACCCCATTTAATGGGTTGTGGAGGTCTGGTAGGCAGCCGCTCCTCGTAAAATACTGGTATTTAGCTAAATCCGGCTTGACTGGAAGCCGACCCCAATATAGTTGGGAAAAGGCTAGGCAGATGATGATGAGATGATGGTCTTGTTAATAAAAAAAGTTGAATAATTTGCGTCTTTCTAGTATAAAAACGAGGCAGGACAATTGAAATCAACAAAAGAAGTTATAAGTTAGTACAAGTTGAATGAAGTCGATTCTGGCTCCAAAAAGTGTTTTTGTGATGGGATTTTTTGCAACGCTGCGAAGTATGAAATAGTAAATCAAATGGTATTAATAATGGAAATCTTCGAAAAATTAAGATAGGACCGATTGCCAGTTCACAGTCGATATGCCAATCCCATAGGCATATCCTTAAACTTAAAATTCAAAGGCCCAGCCCACGTAGTGGATTCTGCAGCATTATCACGCTGTGTAAATAATTTGGCTGAACAAAAACTTTTTAAAAGAGGCCTGAGTTCCAGTAGTGGGAGCATTATAAGCCTGATTATGCTATAACCCATAGCCCGATTTAGCCCGATTGTTACCGAGCAGAAGCCTGAGTTTTCTTGAGACATTAACATATTATTTGTTGGTTCAGCTGTTCGATATTGTAAGTGTGGACGATGGTCACATTTTAAGATAGTCCAGGTATGGGTGCTGTGCAAATACGAAATACGATAGTATAAGTCACGTAAACCATATCCCCATCGCCTTTGCAACCTATCGTCGCTTATGTAAAACTTCATATTAAAATTCATAATACATCATATTTCCATCATACAACATTGTGAATTGTGACACTAATAAAACAACGTTATTCGATACTTGGAACTAGTCAATGTATTTTTTATTGTTGACCGTTAATTTATGTTGGTCGTATCGTATTTTGAGTATTTTTCCACATAGGGGTACGATAGAATTCTAAGTGCTGACTTGGTGCGTTATTGTATGAGTTGCTTCTAATATAATAATAATGCTTATGGTATAACGTTACTAGCCTATTGTCTATCTATATCGTAAGTCAATGATTTAAAAGAAAAAAAAAATGATAAAGTACGTATAGAAATGTATGTTGGCGTTGAAACATCCGACCTAACTTCCATAAAATACTAAATAGATAAACAAATGGCGATGTATTCACTTATAGACGAACGAACTAATGTAGCCCCTCCCACAATCTCTAGTTTAAAGACACTAGTTTATGTTGAGTAATAACTAATACTTACTCGGAAATTTTTTGGCCGAAACTAACCCAAACAAACAATCAGACACTACTTTTTGCTTGTTCTTATTTTGGTAAAGTCCTTTATTTATGCTACAGTAGGTACGGCTATAGTTAAAAAAAAAAATGCAATTTGTAGTTGTTATTGCTGTTAAAAACTGTTATTGGTATTAATTTTTGTAAAACCTTTATTTTTGTACGAGTTTTCAAGCGCCAAAATTCGCAGAGCCTAACTTCAGACTCGCCAAGTTATAACGGACGTAGTGTACGTAACACCGTCTTCTATATCAGTCGGACAATTCATAATACACTTCTATGATCTAATTAACATAATACTCGTATGAAGATGGTTCTAGAATACGCTGCGGTTAATAATCATCTAAATTCATTTACGACATTATTCACAAAACATAACAAGTAGTTTGAGCAAAAAAATCATGTGAATCACTCTAAAAAAGGATATAAGGAAAGGTCAATAATATAGAACCTGACTCATCTGTTCTTATGTATTAAAGTTCTTAAATGTATTGCATTTTTTTCTCATTTTTTGCATCATTCACACGCTTTGATATAATTGCTTCAGTTATACAAAAAAACCTATATTGGATCGTGAATCAATTTGACGTCACATCTATATGATAATGCATGATGTTCGCAGAAAAAATAATCATAAAAGTTATAGCAAGTTATATATTATAGTTAAGTTATACAACGTAGTCATTCAATTTAATCATGTTGGAGCAGGGAAAATCTTATTCAGTTTTATCCGCTCGATCTTGGAATTACGGAAGGACATTATGTACATAAGTATATCTATGTAGTTATCAGTGAGTTAGCAGACGTTAAAAAGGAAAATCATGAATCAGAATATTAGTCAACTTTTTTGTCATTAACACACGCATAATGTACTTAACTTATAATACACAACGTTGATACGACGGAGGGGCTTTCCTTAAAAATGTTGTACTCATCAATATGAACAACTTTTACTATGCGACCAACCCCGAAATCACAATAAAAAAAAAATCCACTGCTTCAAACATTTATGTTCACATAATTTGACAAAATATATGGAGCAGCTGATTTTTTTCGTGATTTCAGGGTTGGTCGCATAGTAAAAGTCGATGTCAATGTTGTATTTAAGGCCACGTTTCCATGTGCAAGTAAATGCACACAAGTACCTAGCATTACATTGCGGGCTACTCAGGTGTAATGTAATCAATTGGTCGTTCGTACCCCGCAATGTATTACATTCTCAACTTGCATGCAATTTACTTGTAGGTGAAAACGAGGCCTGTGACAGCGTTTCCGGCCTATGAATCTGAATTACAATTTAGTAAAATTGTTGAGAAATGTGTTGTAATTTTGTTGAAATGCGGCTAAAAATATCATTAAACTAAACTTGCAAAACTAACAATCATTGCCTATTGAGGTGTCAAAGTTTAAAACGCGGTTAGGATCAAGTACGTATTTATTTACCAATTAGATAATGGATCCGATTCCTCACTTTGAATTTGACAGACACCTGTGAAATTTATGGAGTGTTGCATTTTAATCGTTAGAAATCGAATAAAAATAAGTAGTTCGAATACCAACATCTATCAAATTCTACAAAGATTGTGGTACGATTAAAAAGTTGAGCCTTTATGGGATTTATTTGAACACACACGGTTCTTGTGTTTGCACTTTATCATAGGGCGCATCTGTCATACAATGTTCCAAATGCTGCGAATTAGGCCTCCTCTCTAGGAAAAGGAATGGCTTGACGGGCTTTAATCCACCACGGGTTGCTTCAAAATAACACATTTTGAAGCAACCCGTGGTGGATTAATTAAATATTCTTGGACATGCCGGTTTCATAATATTTTTTTCGTTTACCATATTTAGAGGAGTGGTGATGAAATAAATTACACATAGTATGTCAAGCACCTACCAGAGTTTAAACTGGCAACCAAAAGTAAATATAACACGTAAGTTGGGGTCACGGGGCCATCAATTCTCCCACTTAATCATAATTATGTAAAGGTATTTTGCCAGTAAATTCCCCAAAATATCAGCAGAAAATCCCTGAAAACACAAAGAACCAAAAGTAAAGATAAACCAGAGTCACTTACTCAGTAACAATAAAAGCCACATTATCGCCGAGCTGCTATCACCGACGCCGACAGCAGTAACCCACATTACCAGTTATCAGATATATTTCGCTAAAAATAATGAACGAGTATCACTTGTGAAGTTCTGATTGTTATAATCTAATGTTAACTTTTGCTAACATCATTTCTAATGCTTCCTCTAGAATAGGAAATGATATAACTAACTTCTGAGCCGTTATTTCAGCCGAAAGACGTCCACTATTGGACGTCCCTGAAGCGCCGCCACATCTAACGGTCGTGTGCATCTCGCATCCATCGGAATCCCGTAACCTTCACCAGGTCATTGGTCTACCTTGAGGGAGGCATTCCAACCCTTCCGGTACGTGAGCCATGCTTCGACCGAAAAACAAAAAAAAAACCTAAGGACCCCAGAAAGCCCAGTTCGCAAGGTAGAGCACCTTTGAGCAGAAAATTCTCGGTAATCAGAAATCAATAATCAGTTATGACTGTTGTGAGTATACAAATGTTGGATGGATAGGCTCACCAGATCATTTTGAAACAGCGCTTAACGCAAGAGGTGGCTTTTACTTCGGACAGAGATAAGCATTGGCACTATGCCATCATCATCATCTACCTAGGCTTTTCCCAACTATAGTTCGGCTTCCAGCATTATTTTACAGCATATGCCATACAGCATGACAATGCCGAAAGTCTTTTGGGCACATTACGGTTGACGGTCATCAATAACGCGGTTTTTCGTCGCCATGTTTTAAATGATTTCTGTTTAGTGTTTTTTGTTTTTAAGTAATTTAGAATCTACTCAGAGATATTAAACCTATGATAATCATGTATCACTAGATGCGTGAAGGAAAATTTGTTGTAAGTAAGTAGGTATGCTTTCGATAATGATAATATTTATAGCCGATAGCGGTAATCTCGATATAAGTGTACTCGAATTGTCTCGATACCTACATCCTTCCATTAACATGGTTATTGGGGACTTACAGTCTACTGATAGCTATACGAATGTAGGTCTGATGATCACTTTATTTACAAAGAAAAGTGACTCAATTTATAATACTTTTATCATTTCCGGTGACTCTATTTAGGAATTATGTTTAAATAACCACCAGATTTAATAGATTTTAAAATAGCAAAGAATAGTAAATGCTGATCATTTCATCACCAAAAAGAGTAAATGATCTCTAAAATTGGATCCTCATTTAAGTGTGAAATGAGAATTAAAAACTTTGAAACTTGTGATCCTATAAAATTTAAAGCAACAAACTTCAAGATTAATCGAAAAATATTACGGACTATCTAAAATTTAAAAGAATTTTAAATAAAATGACCATTTAATAGAGGGGTTTATAGTACAATTTAAACTGTAGTTATAACTAAAATTAATGTGGTACCATTGCAATTTTAGATTATCATTTTTGGAAAGGGTTTTTCTGTGTATTTTCGAGGTAGGTTAATAGATGTTTATTGGTCACAGGGTCAATCAACTTTTAAGTGTACATCAATAAAAAATTTGATGTTTTAAATTTTATTTCTGAATTAAATTTTTTTAACACATTTGCAGTAGATAATTATTTATATTTTAAGAAAACACATAGAGCAGAAAGATTTATTTAAATAAAATAGTCAATTTGCCTCCGAAATCCACATGACCCTAGTTAAAACAGTTCCTTGGACAACTGAACTAAATAGGCTTATGAACCATTAAAATTCAGTCTAATTGTAAACATTCACTTTATTTCCACTGAATATAGGATAGATTCCAATTTATTATCCATAAATAAATGACATGGCTTTTAATTTATAAGTTATTCCCAATAATATTGTTACCTGGACAACGACAAACTTTAAATGTAACGAACTTTACATTTAACTTATAAAATAAAAATTTAAAGCGTAATATTTAACAGTTTACGAATTCACTTTTAATTGTTACATTAATATTTGAAAATTTTGTATACCTTTCTGTTTTTTTTAAGTATTTATGACGATAATGTATCTTTCGGAGACAGGGACAAAATGGTTGTCCAGTGGACATACTCGGGAGTCCGAAGGAGATACTAGGATTGAAATCGCCTGTATTTCTTCTTTTTATGTAAAAAAACAACAATATGACAATAATTATCAGTTTTATTATATTTTTTTTACGAAAGAATCAACATGACCATAAAGTATTCAATAATGAACAGATCTCAAAATGTAATACTATCAGCTCTTTAATAATTAATATCAGCTCTTTGGCGATTTCTCTGTGACTGTTTTCGCGGCTTCCGTATAATTCTGCAGTTTTCTTATCTTCTAGCAGCATACTTGAAACTAGTTTTTTATTCCTATGGTAGCTTTCCCTTTTTTTCTCTTTTGCTCAGCTAATTTCTCCGGGTCTGCTTTACGTCTTTCTCTATAGCGTCTTGATTTTTTTTTCCGTCAAACCCATTATCTAAAAATAATTTAAAAAAATAGAATAAAGGACAATAAAAATGTGTTAGGTAAGTAAGCTAACACACGTCAAGAAGTACAAAGTTGAAATTGGTCAAAATATCAATATAATTTATATTAAACAATAATAAATGCTCTAGCCCTTGTAAGAGGCTCTTCAGTGACTAATTATTATTGAAAGAAAAAGTATTGCTTTATACTGATTCTATTATTATTGTCCTAAGAACAACCAAAATGCGCCACGGACAACGGTTTTGGTTGTCCAAGTGACCGGTTGTCCGAGTGACATTTATCAGTATTTGCGCTCTCTGGTAATAAATAATGATATTTTGAATTAGGTCCTAACGCGTAATGAAAAATATAGACTAAATAGAATATTTTCACTTTAATTTACTACGATATATCAAATACTTACGTTATTGTACCGGTTGTCCGGTAGACACACAATAAAGCCACCCATTTTTTCAACACACACTCGGCCGACTGGCGCTGCGGGAAAGATGAATTCAAAATGGCGGCTAGATGAGTGATGTCAACAAACTGTCGACTTGTTCTCAAGGCACTAATCAAGCCATCTGTGTTTTGGTTGCGGAACTTTTTTGCCGTTGCCCGGTGGAAGTCAGGATATTAAAATATATTAGGGACCAAAATGAACATGCCAAAATATCGTTAAAATTTTAAATCAAACAAAAATCTATATGCTAGCATCATAGTAGATATTGTAATAAATTATTATGTAAAAGCGTAATTAATTGCCATACAGTATTTTTTGTATAAAGTAATATTTTGCTACTATCTTTTTTTCTACTAACCTACTGGGGGACAAATAATAAAACACTTCATCAGATGTTTTGTTAACCGGAAAACCATTAAAATTCCAGTATAATAGTGATTTCTTTAAAATAACTTACTCGTATATTTGCTTAATAATATGATAAATGCGATATATACCAACAAACCACTTAATTTTCTTTAGAACTGCAATTATTGGTCAGGGACATAACATAGTACTTACAGGACAAATAAAAGTTGATTGACCCCACAAACTTATTTTTGTTGGTCATTACAACTTATCCCCTATTTGTTTCATTCAATGAATCGTCGCAAAATATGTTCCGCATTAGTTCCGTAGTCCCCTGCGCAGCCGCACACGCAACTAAGATATCAGAAAACCACGCAATCATCGTTAATTATGATTATATCGTGTAATGATAGTTGTAATTGCAACATTGATCACTATTAACTTACACAATATTATGAAATTGAAACAATTTATCTGCAATTTCATTTGTTAGTTTATCCGTTACGTTATGAAGTCTTAGGTCATTTATTGTTAGATTAGACAGAAGGCGATGTGACGTATGTGAGTGAGAGTGAATGGGCCTGCTAGGACCGATGCCTCGCAACTGTCTGTTTCATTTTTAAGGCGGGAAATCGCTCAATAAGGTGGAGTGGGAGGTTCGTCAGACTTTTACTGACTAAAATTACACCTATTTATTCCTTAACGTAGGTACATACCTAACCCCGAATTCTAGCCATCGTAGGAGTGAGCTTGCGGACGACGAGCAATGGATAGCTCGCCGTCCGGACGTGCGTTAGCGCTCTTGCACATGACACGGTTTTTGCGCCGTACACCGTAAAAAACGTACCGTGAACAAGAGTCCATATACTGCGATACAATACTGATGAAATACGGCAGCGACACCGTGCCGTAACGCAGTCGTTTGTGTCTACAAGCTCTCTCAGTGATCCATACAACACTGCGTGCCGTGCTTACGTACGGAGGATTGTTCGTGGCTACGTACGGAGTAAAACTGTCCTGTGCACAAGAGGCCTTAACCGTCCGCGTATTGCCAAACTGTATGCTGACCCAGACACCCATAGTCTGTACTGAACTACGTCGTGCTCAATGAAATCACAAACAAATTGGAGCAAAGTACATACGAGCTCAGAGCATTCTGAGATTGTATGCACTTTGCTCGCTTGAATGTAAAGCAAACTGTAACACGCGAATATCTGTAACTGACTGACGTGTTTCATGACAACGTGTTCCATAATTTCCCGTATTTTTTGTTCTAATGTTGCGGTTGTTATAACTATCCGTAAAACTGAACAACTTTCCATAAAAACTTACCTTTTGCGAATTAATGTAAGTTTTAACTTAAAAAAGCCCTTTGTTAGTATGACTAAAAATAATTTGAACTGTAAAAAACTATACAGGTTGTTAAAAAAACTATAAGTATTTCCGATTACAGTACGAGTATTTATTAATTTTTCATAAAAAAGATGTACTGACACAATCAATTTTACCTGTTTGTAATTTCGGTAAGGTAATAACCCAATTCGAGTATTAGAGAAGTCGATATGATAACAAAGTAAATTAATAAAAGAAGAATAGAAAATGGCGATTTGCATTGAATACTAAAAACAAAAACTCAAATAGCAAGAGATGACGTTCCCAATCGAAAATTATAAATATCTAGCACAAAAATAAAAACGGAAAAATAAAAATGGAATTAAAAGAACTCAATAGGTAAGTAATTTAAACCGACTTCAAAACTGTAATTCATCATCTGCCTAGCCTTTTCCCAACTATATTGGGGTCAGCTTCCAGTCAAGCCGGATTCAGCTGAATACCAGTATTTTACGAGGAGCGGCTGCCTGCCAGACCTCCACAACCCATTAACTGGGGTGACACGGTACTTCATGGCAAGACTGGAATCAGATTTACTGGCTTCTGATTATCCGTAACGACTGCCAAAGATCTTCAAATGACAGCCGGGACCAACGGCTTAACGTGCTTTCCGAGGCACGGAGGAAACTCGTTATGTTAAGATGGTCACCCATCCACAGACCAACCTAGGCAAACGTTGCTTAACCTTGAAGATCGACCCGTGCGGCTGTTATTATCTAGCCACGAGCTCCTCACTTCAAAACTGTAATTGGTTTGGTTAATTAATAACGCAAAAGAGCGAAATGAAAATTATATATTACAAATACATATCAGTAAATATATGTCAACTGTTTTTCTACCAGCATAATCGTACCGCAAACTAGCCTAGTGACCATCTTATTCCAATTGTTAAGCCTTACATCGATCTATAAATAACAGTTTTGAAGTCGGATTTTTTAAAGTAACTCTATTTTTACACTTTATTAAATGAAGATCACTCACATGCATTTTGCTCTAAAATAATTATCAATGCCATATTACATACACCAGACGCTGGACGTCTGGACTCGTATGTATTTTGCTCTAGTATTTTAAAGCAAAATGTATTTTGATTCAGACACTCTCTGAATAGGTATACAGTTTGCTCTTCAACTACAAAGGCAAACTGCGATCGAACTCAGAGCAACCCCGGTCTGGGTCAGCATACAGTTTGGCAATACGCTAACCGTCCCGACCGCCCCGAGTAGTTGACGACTCCTACCTTAAAAATCGTAGGTTTGAAACCCTCTCACTACACCCAGTACGGGAGAAATTATCAAATTTAATGATTTTCCACTTCAAAAAAAGCCGACGTGAGGACATCTTACGACCAATGTTCGGTTTAAAGGTCGAACTCGCTTGTAACAAAGAGTCATACGTACGTTTGTTTGGACATAATTAACTCTAGATAAGATAGTAAGTATACAACGACTTTTTCCGATGATTTATCCAATAAAAGATTATTGTTTAAGCAGTCACGACGATAGTGACTTTTATCTTTAAGTAAATAACAAGAGGTCAATAACGATGAGTTTCGAACGTTTTTTTAGCAATTCCGCTTCTAGAAACTTCAATTTAAACTTTCAAGGTTAACTGTCCAATAAAATGAACAATTCGTCGTATTATGGGAATTTCATCAGTTAGCGAATTATGAGTCATTGTTGGTACATATGAATGAGGAAAGAAATATGTATGTAATTAAAGAAATGATTACAGATACGAGGATTCCCGTAGAACAAACGAATCTAAATGTCAGGATGACATAATAAAATGTGAATGTGTTTGTCTGAAGCAAACATGGCAACATTAGGAAATGGTATGCAGTGTCTAAACAGTAGGAACACCTGTGTCACTTCATTTCTGTAAGTCAACATACACACCCTTTGATTGGACGAAATAATAGTCAATTGTGGTGTGTGGGCCTTGGTATACTGACTGCTGGGCTGTAGAACTGTTTGAAAAAGCTGGAGAGTTACCGTGGACTTGGAACACAATGGGCAACTGAGGGAACATGGGTGAATTTAAGTCAGTAAATGTCTGACACGCCCTCTCTGCTCACCTAGAGGGGGAGACGTTTTAATGAGTGCCGGGCATATACTGCCTGTTTTCTAAAGTAGATAGTTATCTATTTAAAAACAATGATAAATAAAACGAAGTACCTAAGTTAGCAAGACATTTAAGGCATAGTTTGCAGAAATCTATAACTATACATAGTCGTATAGTGCCTGAATCCATGTTCCAAACTAACAATTCGATTGGTACAGGCTGTGGCTCTCGTTCGACGGGTCCCACCAAATCTAAATTTAACTAAACGGCGCCAATTTACCGGTTTCCGATATCAGAAGGTGCTAAAAAAGATGCTTTAGGTAGGTATATGTCCAAAACCGACTGGTTGTACCAGCTTAGGAATGCATTGTGAAAAAAAGTATTGAATTCTGGGTATGACGATGTTTTGTTCACCTAATAAAATGCAGTAGCTATACGAAGAACGGAGAATAATAGCTACAAGTGGCAGGCAGGTATCGAATTGAGGACAATACGGATATTTACTCAAGTGTTCAACGTTTGTTCTTCCACTTGTGTATTAAATTTATTATAAAATGAATTATGTTCCACAATAACGTAAGTGTCGGTGTACACGGTCCAAAGTTTTGTTTTTTATGAGTCGTCACCAAAATAAGTACATAGTTTGTTATCGGTCAACATTTTTGTGTTTTCGTCATCGTGTTGTAATCTTTTAGGTAGGTATTATTTGAATTTCTATTGAACAAACTAGTAAGGAGCAGGAGCGATTCTACCGTTGTGGGTTCGGTGGCCAGGCATTTTCTTTTTTCAAATGCCTAATCATAAAATAATTCCACCTGGTGGAGCGAGCAGACTTTTACGGATTAAAAATCACCGATGTGCTTGAAGTTGCCCTTTAACTTCCATGGCCACGGTAACTCATTCTAACGCGCCGCAGTCCTAGCATCGGCCCTTGTAGGCCCGTCCACTTTTCTGATATCTCTTGGAACCGCGCGCATAGCATGTCTCTGGTTAGGACCATAATGCCGACGACTCGATGTTATGGTCTTTACCAGCGATAGCGAGCTACCTATTGCTCGCCGTCCACACATCCACTTCTACCATTACAACCAGTCCACAAAGAGGAATCTTTCTGCCGCGATTGAGGCGTACCCAGTACCCAACGGGAGGCATAAAGAAAATAATGCTTAAATATTAAAGAAACAGTCTATACGCAGATATTATGTACATCGGCAAAAAGAAAATTTTAAAGTACAAGTGTAATAAATTTTTCGCAATCGGCCGTCATATCGATGAAAATAATTATCTAAGCTTTGTCAGTTTGCATTAAAATTAATAAGGAACTATGAATCAGAGATACCTATCTAACATGACGTCACAAATCCATAATGCCATACAGACATTTCGACATTGTTTTTCATTGATAAAACATAAGTATATCCTCTAGGCAACCTATCGAATGATACTATTAATCTTGCTAATAATTAATGAGTACAGGTTGAGGCAAGACAAACAGCAAGAAGGGTTCACATGAACTCGTAGAGATATTTTCACCCCAGGATGAGAGAATTCGGTCAAAGATCTACGAATGACAACCTGAGCCAACGGTTTGTACGTAATTTCTGAGGCGAGGGGTGTCAGGTATGTCCAAGATAAACTTAGAAAAGTAGATATGAATTGAAAAATCACAATGGTACCGAATACGAACCCGCAGCCTCGGGCATGATCATCCCGCCCTTGGTGTTTTTATTGACATTTAATTGTGTATTCGTATATACCTAGTCTTTAAAAGTAATAAATGATAATACAGTTCAATTTAAAAGCTAATTAAAACTAATGGTATTGTGTGAACTCAATCTAAGTGCGCTTATGAAACACACTTAACACACCATATGTTTTGCGGTTGGAGTAGGTACTGTAGGTGATTTTAATGTCGCTCACAGCCATTGTGTGGAGCGTGCGTTCGATAAACTTTGTTTATGGCTAAATGAGCGATACGGAATACGGCCGTGCGTTGACCTAGCTCTCAAATAGAGAACGTATTGCGTTTACATCAGGGCTGGTTAAACGTTTTTTTATCAAGTGCCTGAGAGAAAGATCTTGTGTGGGGGGAGGAGACAAAAAGTTGACTTACTTAATGTCCTATGTCCCCTAGATGGGGCAGAGGGCGTCCACAGTAATCCTCCATCGCGAACGGTCTTGAGCTTCCCGCTTCACCTCGCTCCACGTCATTCCGTTGCTTGCCGCTTCTGCCAGTACGGTGCGACGCCAAGTTTGGCGGGGACGGCCACGCTTTCTTTTTCCTTGGGGGTTCCAATCCAACGCTTGTTTGGGTATGTGATCGGAATCCCTTCGGAGCGTGTGGCCAATCCATCTCCACTTGCGACGCTTGATCTGGAGGTCGATCGGGCTCTCGTGGCATTTTTCTAACAGGTCTATGTTAGATATAGTACTCTCGGGCCAGTAAATTCCGAGAATGCGACGGAGACAGCGGTTGACGAAAACTTGGATCTGGCGTGAGATATCTTTCGTAACCTTCCATGTTTCGCACCCGTAGAGCAGTACAGGTTTAACATTGGACCCGAAGATCTTGAGTTTTATCCTTCGGGTCAATTTACGTGACTGCCAAACAGGTCTCAGCTGCGCGAAGGTTGCTCGGGCTTTGGCGATCCGTGAAGTGATGTCCTCTTCACTACCTCCGGTTTCTGTAACGACGCTTCCTAGGTAGGTAAAATTGTGTACGCGTTCCACTACCTCTGAGTTCAGCATCAACGGTGAGGGATTCTTCACACCAGTTCGCATCTCTTGCGTCTTCCGGATGTTAATTTTAAGGCCAGATCTTGCAGCCTCCTGACTTAAATCGTCCAACTTAGCCTGCATGTCGGAGTGGGTATGGCTCAAGAGGCAAAGGTCATCGGCGTAATCTAGGTCCTCCAAGACGTTGGACAATCCCCACTCTATTCCGCGGCGCTTGTTGTCGGAGATACGGAGCATTATTCCGTCAAGAACCACAAGAAAAAGAAGCGGCGAAAGTAGGCAGCCCTGGCGGACACCAGCGTGCACCGTGATGTCATCAGAGATGAGGCCGTCGTGCGTTACCTTACAAGAATACTTCTTGTAGATAGCCTCCAGAAGACGAACAATTTTGGGTGGTACTCCAATGCTCAACAAGCGAGACCAGATGCTGGACCACTTCAGCGTATCAAAGGCTTTTTCGAAGTCAACAAAAGTTAGATAAATCTCCCTCTGCCATTCTGATGCCTGCTCGAGTATGATACGGAGAGTGTTGATCTGGTCGGTGCATGAACGGCCTGGGCGGAAACCAGCTTGTTCCTCGCGTAGGAGAGGATCCACGGCCTTTGACAACCTATCCAGGATGATCTTGCAAAACACCTTTGAGGGAATTGAGAGGAGCGTAATACCTCTCCAGTTATTGCACTGACTGAGATCACCTTTCTTCGGTACATTGATTAAGAGACCTTTGTTCCATTCATCCGGGAGCTCCTCGGCGGTCCAGATCCTTTCTATAAGGGGCGTCAGAACATCGACGGCAGAGGATAAGTCAGCTTGTAGCATTTCCGCCGTAATCAGGTCGAGTCCTGGCGCCTTACCTGTCTTCAAAGAGCGGACCGCTTTAGCAATTTTATGTAACTTTTTGTCTTTTTGTCTTTTTTGAAAAAGACAAAAAGTTACATAACGTTATAACATTTTTTGGTAAAATCATTGCGCAATTCTTATGGTACGTAATTGCTATGAAGTATTATATGGTTATTTACTCAATAATTTGGCTAACAATATTACCTATTAATTATATCCAGCCTATATTGTCCCGCGGCTGGGCAAAAGTCTCCCTTCATTTCTTCCAATGTTTCTAGCTTTGAGCCACTTCTTGCCAATTCCTAAGTGATCTAAGTCGCGCCTTCTTGGTCTGCTGCGACATCGTTGTACGTTTATTTCATTAGCTATTTTTGTGTACCAATTGAATGAACCGGGGGTCGTTACCGTCTGTAAGAACGACATTAACAGATCGGGATGCAAAACTTCGCGGGCCGCACTTTAACCATCTCTGGTTTAGATTGTGCGTCGATATGCGTCCGCGCACCAATTACGAGATTGCTCTGCGGGATAACTACTGAATGCTGTGACGCTTACATTTTATGTTAATTTTAAAACACGAAGTACGGAACTACACTCGATTGTTAGGAGAGAGATTCCGCGTTTGCGTGGCGTTAGATCTATATTTTTACACTTCCCTGAGCTCAAAAATTGCTTTGTTCAGCTTCTGTAGTAAGTATAGCTACGTTTGTTTCCGCTGACTAAAGTATAGTCCTGTAGCAGGAAGAGTCATGATTTGCATGGCGCGCAGTGCATAGTGTGTATGAGTCATAGGGTTCTCGGAAAATTCAACGACGGACTAGATCGTATTTAAATAATCCTCTAATACATTATACTGAAGCAATTATTTTGTATTCCTTTTATCATGAGTTTAATACAAGTAAATTAATTAGAGGTTCTGTATTTTCCAAGAGGTGCCCTATTGTATTACGTTGGTAGCTATTCTATTTTTATTTATTAATATTATGTGTGTATGTCGTGACGGATTTGACTTGCTTATTTATTATTTATCAACTACCTACTTTAATGTTTGTAAACAATGGACCTTTATATTCTAAGAAAAAAATATCGTGAGGCAATGAGGAAATGATTGAAATACAGAATAAGAACGAGAAATCGGTGAGAAATATAAAAAAATACATTCAGTCGAACACAAAACCTCATCCTTTTTAAAGTCGGTTAAAAATCAGAATGTGGCTTGTTTATTTGAAACTTCGTGCAATACAAAGGCGGACTTAATGCTTTAGGCACTCTTTACTAGTCAACCAAGGGTGATGGAGAGGCAACATGGCAGGTGCATAAAAAAAAACTGAATATGAAAGGAAGAATGAACATAATTAGAAGCTGAAAAGCACAAAGCAGCAGAAGAATGTTAGCAGAACGCAGATATCTAGTGTGTGATGAACATAAATATTGAAAGAGAGATATAAGAAATAAGAAGGAGGGCTGGGGGTGTTATGTAGAGAAAAATGCTTGTTGTTATGAAACTTTTTTTTTGGGTAGAGCAGGACGTAGTAGCAGTACCCATTCGTATTCTTTCAGGGCCACAGGACTCTTTCAAACAATCCCATGTCCTTTGTTTCTACTCATACTAGGGCAGCACTCACCTAAATCGCCGGCGCCGGACAAAAACTTCGAAAACCCCGGACAATTGGATGAAATTCAGTTTTTCCCCGGACACCCAGAAAAAAAATATTAAAATAAAAATAAAATGTATTCAATTAAGCAGCTTGTTTGCTAGTTATTTATCGACCGTCATCGGCTATTTTGAAGCGTCGCCGTCGGAGTTAGCTTAGTTGCGGTTACCAAGAATTTTTAACTAAAATTTGTTTGGATATCGCTTATCTTTTAATTAATCGGGAATGCCACTGACACTAAAAGCGTCCGGGTTTCACCCGGACACTTTTTGAAACCCCGCCCGGACGCTCCCCGGACGCCCTCTAAACTAGGACAAATCCGGGGAAACCCGGACGGATGGCAGCCCTAACTCATACAAGAATATGAGTAAAAAGAAGAAGAAGAAGAATTTTGGCACGTGGGACAGAGCTAATATAGAAGCAAAGAAAGCTCAGTTAGTTAGTTCTTAAATCTGAACTGCCCTGTTGGTCTAGCCTTGTCTGCTATGCGCCGCGGTAACCCAACCAAGGCAAATGTTCGTAATGAGCACGATCATTTGTTCTGTTTGGATTTCATATCAGTTAGCTCAGCTAAGTTTGGAACTAGATGTTGTGTGAAAGTTTATTAAGTATTTAATAATTATATTATAAATATTATTCCTTTTATTCATTTTATACTTACATATTATTTACATTTTTAAATATTTCTTAAAACGAATACAAAAAAATAACATTTAAAAATATAAAATTATTAGAGATGCGCCGAGTAACACTTTTGCCGAGTAACGAATACCGAGTTTTACTCGGTTCATTTTTTTTTCAACCGAGTACTCGGCCGGGTAACTCGGTTCAATCAAAGTCCCATTTCACGCGCGGTTCAAGTACAAACAGGTTCGCGCCGGTCGAGACGTCGGCTCCTTTCGAGTGGTGGACAGGGTACCAAACAAGGTATCCAGAGCTGGCACGTTTAGCAAGAGTATTTCTATGTGCACCTGTAAGCACCGTGTATAGCGGGCGATTGGTTTCGGAGGCCGGTAACGTCTACGAAGAAAAGAGGAATAGGCTGTTACCAGAACGCGCAGAGAGCCTTGTGTTCCTGCATCATAACTTACCTTTACTAAATTTTAAATATTAATTATTTTTTTATTACTGTTCTCGTAATTTTGTCTCATTACTGCTCATTTATTAGCATAATTTTGATTTTATTACTTGAGATGTTCAAAGATTTCCTAAATTACTAATAAATACTTTTTGATTATCACTATTGTTTTAATTGTATCTACCTAAATATTTTTTCTTAAACAAAGGATACTCGGCATCCAAACCGAGTTATTCGGCCGAGTACGAGTATCAAAAAACCTGCCGAGTACGCCGAGTACCGAGTATCAACCGAGTACTCGGCCCATCTCTAAAAATTATGAATATTATTATTATTACCTATCTACTAAAAACATCCTCTACATATTAATGATATCAAGAAAATAAGAAATTTTATGAAAACAGCCCCAAAATCATATGAATATTCATGCGGAGTTCATTTTAATTGAAATTCCTAAAACTTGTTGGAAGAATCAACATGACACATAGTCACTTGTGCAAACTGTGATCGAGCAAGGTTCGCAGACGTTTCGCGAAAATTTAGATTCATGAACGTTATAATTGTATACTCTCTGTGTTTATTTTTGTGAAATATTTTATATTTAACAATATTTTTCAATAAAACTAAATGTTTTTCGCAAAACACTGTCGAAATTAGCATTTCAAATATTGTTTTGATGAAGAGCTGATATCTGAGGAGCTCGTGGCTAGATAATTAAAGCCGCACAGGTCGATCTTCAAGGTTAAGCAATGCTTGCCAAGGTTGGTACGTGGATGGGTGACCATCTTAACATAACGAGTTTCCTCCGTGTCTCGGAAAGCACGTTAAGCCGTAGGTCCCGGCTGTCATTTGTAGATCTTTGGCAGTCGTTACGAATAGTCAGAAGCCAGTAAATCTGACTCCAGTCTTGCCATGAAGTACCGTGTTACCCCAATTAATGGGTTGTGGAGATCTGGTAGGCAGCCGCTCCTCGTAAAATACTGGTATTCAGCTAAATCCGGCTTGACTGGAAGCCGATCCCAATATAGTTGGGAAAAGGCTAGGCAGATGATGATGAAGAGCTGATATCTGTGGATATCTTTATCTCTTTTGTACACACGCAACCTAAGGGCGTTGACGTCACATTTCAGTGTCTGCATCCTTCTTGTGGTACTTGACTGGCCTTCCACCAGATTTAAAAGGTTCCTAACTTACTAAATACTAAACGAATTTGAAAAATTCTGTCTATTTGGGATTTTTATATTATTACCAATTGATTCGGCAAACGTTGTTCTGCCAAAAAAGACCTACTGAATATTATGTATTTAATAAACAAAATTTCATAGGAATCGGTCAAGCCAAGCCGTTTCGGAAGAGTTTTGTCACAACACTGCAACACGAGAATTTTGATATTAGATTTGTACCAAAAAGTAACTTTAACTTTTTGGTACCTATTAATAAAGCATGAGTCAACTACCCAATTACACAGAAAATGCAATAGTTAATTATGATTAAGAAGCGGAAACGTACCTACCTACGTTTATTGTGTATTTAAAACAATGTTATCAAAATGACAAGCTCGGTATCAGTCAGAACGTCTCAAGTACCTGGTAATGAGATGATACTGCCTTATCTACAGAACTCGCGCATTCTCTATGACATACCGAAATATTTCATACACACCTCATAGATTAGTTTTAGCGGTAGGCGATTCCAAGACGTTTTCAAAATCGAAAGATTCGGAGAGTTAAAATAAACCATAGATTCAACCATCGACACACGGTTCTATAAAATATTCGAGATTTTTTCGATTTCACGGAATCGAACGATAGTTTTTGATTATACAAATCAGTGGGACTCGAGTCGAAATAATCGAGAACGATCGAGATGTTCGAATAATCAAATAAAACCTCTCTACCATCGAGATTTGAGAGCAGCGGTGTTTTCGTATGAATTCCTAAATAATAATTGCTAGGCCCTGAAGGCCTACTGGAGCCATGGGTTGTGCGAACGCAAACCCCGGGCCCGTTACGAAGGCAAAGAAAGAACATAGATATCCGTGGCAAAGACGGAGCAGGAGAAGGTTTTAGTCAATAAACGATTATCAATGATTGCATCACTGCTTACCATCAGGTAGTATCGCAGTCAAGCACTAGTTTATAACGGATTAAAGAAAAAACTTCTGACTCGCCCCGTCTGAGAAGGCATTTGATGATTTCCCATTAAAAAAAGTCATGCTACTGGGTACCAAGTCACTATACTATTTTAGTTACAGGATTTTGGAGGTCAAACAGGCATTATTTTCATGTTTAGGACTGGCATCCAGCTGCAACAATGAAGATCTATTAGGATCTCGCCTTTATATAATGTTTATGACATTGTTTTGTACTCATTATCATCTATTTTTGTAGACAAAGACTTTCATTGATACCTACCACTACTATCGCCCAAGGGCGTCGCCAAGAGGGGGCAGGGGGGGGCAGCTGCCCCCCCCTAGAGATCAAACGTAGCTAGCTGCAAAGCGGCCAAAGTGCGAGCAATTGAGTTCTTTTATATTGAATTGATTAATAAATGCAGAAATTATACTTATGCTGCTATATTATAAACTGCAAGAAATTATAAAGAAAGCTACTGCTGTTGCGGAAAAAGTCGAGTCAGTCGACAAAAAGTCAATCAATGCCGCATAGTACGGGGGAAACAACGTCATAAAAAAAATTATTCAGCAGAAAGCCCTTCAGAGTACTGGAAGAGATCTTTAGTAATACCATACTTAGATTCAATTATCAATTGAAGTCCCTGGAGTAGCATCGAGGTGGCACTTCGGTACCATGAGGTGCTCGCCTATCTAAGTCGCGTGATCGAGGCCTACTTGTCGGATAGCTTCAGCATCTACCTCGGTCACCAGCGAGAGTGAAGACTGCGAGAGATGTCGTGCGGTGTTCCGCAGGAATCGGTACTAGGACCGCCCCAGTGGAACATCGGATACGACTACGTGTTGCGCGGCGACCTCCCTGATGGGGTCAGCGTAGTCTGCTACGCAGACGACACGCTGGTCCTTGCGCGGGGAAAGTCGTACCAGGCTGCGAAACAGCGACACGCGGGGTTGCGACAATTGGGACTCAAGGTGGCATTGCACAAGTCCGAGGCCATGTGCTTTTATGGCCCTCGGACCGCGCCACCACCGGGTTCCCAAAGATCGGTAGGGGGGGTCCACATCGGCGTCGGGTTGACGATGAAGTACCTGGGACTCGTCCTCGACAGCCGGTGGACTTTCGAGGAGCATTTTCGATGTTTGGCTCCCAAACATGGACGGTTCTGGGGCTGCTCTGAAGGCTCTACGCGGGGAGCCGACCGGCGGCCAAACTGAACGCCAGAGGGCCATGGGGCATCCGGATGATGCGGGGATGCCGCACGATCTCCCGCTAAGCGGCCAACTTCCTTGCTGGCCTGCCACCGTGGGATCTGGAGGCAATTTGGATTTGCGAGTGGAGATAACACACCCCCGGGGCGAAACTCCATTGCAGCGACAAGTCGCGGTATGGCGGACAGAGTTCCGGCGGGATTTCAGGGTGGCATAGCGACTGCGACTGTCGCAACCCAGTGCTGGGCACGCCGTCATTGAGGCGGTAAGACCCCTCTTTGAGGAGTGGTTGGAAACAGATTACGGCGTCCTCTCGTTCCATATGACGCAGGTCCTCACCGGACACGGTAAGTTCGGGAGGTTCCTGCATCGGATCAAGGAGGAAAGTACTCCCGGGTGTCGCCACTGTGTGGACCGCCCGGAGGTCATGGTGGAGCATAGGGTAGAGGTGTGCCCCACTTGGGCGGAGTATCGCCGTGTCACCGTGGAGGCTATCGGCGGTGGCGATTTCTCGCGCTGGGCCCTGGTACAGGCCATGGTTCGGAGCGAAGAGAGGTGGCGGGCGGTCGTCTCCTTCTGCGAAGCAGTAATGCTATACTAATGAGGGAACGGCCCTCACGTCGCCGCCGCCGAGATCCCGATCCCAGTTCTCGACCGTCGTAGGCGCGGGCTTGTGAACGGCGGGCACTGGGTAGCTCGCCATCCGGCAGTCTGGTAATAACCCAGACCAAGCCCAGTCGCCAATGATCGTGATGCACCTCAGGGAGATGTCAGCAGACTGTAGGGGCCAGGTAGTGCCGAAGCCTCTGAAACGGAGAACACGGAAATTCCGAAACGTGGGCCCGTGTCCTCTCAGATCGAAGGCAACGAAGGAACGGGGTGGGGTTTTGTCAGTAAGAGTCTGACACGCCCTCCCGCTCCGCCCAAAAGCGGGAGAAATCATTCTAATGATTCCCCACTTTAAAAAAAAAATCGTCATCAAGGCAAAGATTTCCAAAGTTTAATGCTTCATGCTCTCGGCGTTCATATTTTTTATCATTCATAATATTGCCCCATTGCCCCCCCCTTTGTCATAAGCTGGCGACGCCCTTGCTATCGCCGGAGATAAAGCTAATCGGTCACAAACAATATTATTTTGCAAGTTTTATACTTTTGATGATTTACTCGTATAGTCGCCTAGGTCTTAATAATTTATGGAAAATAATCTGATGTAATAACCAGGGGCGTAGCGTACTGGAGGTGAAAAGGGCGGCCATCTCAGAGCGTTACTTCTTTTAGGGGGCGGAAAAATTTCATAATAAAATCTTGAGTATTATCTTGTAAAAAGTTTAATAATTTTATTTCAAATATCTGTCGCACTAACGATTCGGATTTTTCTTTTAACTGCATTTCAGAGGTGCAACTGACGAAAGTGCCCCCTTCTGCCTTTTGGTTGGCGTTACCGTTAGATGCGATCGAGACAAGTTTGGAATGATGCGACACCTCTCCTAATAAGATGACTAAGAATTATTAGAAAAAACCTACATAAAACTAAAAAAATAACGGTTTGTTCTTCGTTCGTCCCGAAGTTTTGTCCCACATTCCAAAAAATTCCTCGTTTGTCCCACATCACTTCTGATGTGGTGTTTCGTCCCACATTCCAAGTTCTTTAAAAGTACAGTCAACTAAAACACGTAAGTACTTATTTGTAATTCTTCATCATCTCTCTTCATTTGTAATTCTCATTTCCCAAATATATTGGGGTCGGCATCCAGTCAAGCTGAATTTAGTTGAATACCAGTATTTTACGAGGAGCGGCTGCCTACCAGGCCTCCACAACCCATTAACTTAGGTAACACAGTAGGTACTTCATGGCAAGACTGGACACAGATTTACTGGCTTCTGACTATCCGTAACGACTGCCAAAAATCTACAAATGACACCCGGGACCTACGGCTTACCGTGCTAAGATGGCCACCCATCCACAGATAGACCTTGGCAAGCGTTGCTTAACCCCTAAGATCGACCCGTGCGGCTGTTATTATCTAGCCACGAGCTCCTCACAAGCATAAGCCGATTTAAACGAAAAATCAAGTAAATTCACTTATCCTAAAAACTGTGGTACTTGATTTTTAAATCGTAGGTAGTAGCATAAACTCACATAGTACAAACAAATTTTTTAGATGATAAAGACGATGTCCAATAAATGACCCAGAATCGACAGAAATGAAATGTATACCAGTGGATTAGCATTTAAATATAATATAATGTTGCCAAAGTGGCAACCCTGAAAACGTTGTAGTATAGGAGCTAAGAGCAAAATAAAATAAGTAAAAAAATCTTTTATTTTTAAGGGTTTTTCTTTTTATTTGGCCCATAGATAGTACAATCCTTATAGTACTGTGTGTATTATTGGTAATTCTGTAGCTAAGGATTGCAAATAAAAAAATACGAAGGTGATTTGATTCAATCTGCGAGATTTTTAGACTTAGTATGTTTGGACATAGAAAATAATAAATAAATAAAAGAGATTACAGTTACAATTACAACAAAACCGCGTACCTACATGTTTTTAGTTCGTGTATAGTTTGTCTAGGTATAGTTCCAAACTGTATTTTCTTTGATTATTTGGGCAATAAAGTTTTTATGATAATAATTGTTGATTTTTTTTTATCCACAGCAACATAATTACCAATAACACACAATACGTTGATTGTAGTATCTATGAGCAAACAAAAATAAGTATAAAAGTTAGAGTATTTCTTTTGCTTGTACATTCATGTGTAACACAAGTTATTGTGGGTTAGAATGTCGTTGTTGTTATAGGAAATGTCATTAGAACTTATCACAATAAGACTTACATTATGAAAATAAATGATTAACAACGATATTCTCACCCACAACATGCTCCTATACTATAACAATTATTTTTATATTTGCAATCTTTAGCCACAGAATTACCAATAATACACACAGTACTGTAACGATTGTAGTATCTATGGGCCAAAAGAAAAAAAATATACAAAAAACAGAGTGTTTGTTATGTTGTGATTTAATATGATGATGTTATTATGTTGCTGTTGCTTGTGAAATGTGTTGATGATAATTATCACAAGTAAGATACAACATTAAGGGCGATGTTCACCGACACCAAATCGACTGTTTTAATATTAAAACGGCTGTTTTAGAAATATTTTCTGTTCCTTATCGTCGGTTATTGACGTTAATCAGATGGTTATCTTAAACTTATGTCGTTGCACATGGCCCTAAAACAACGTCATATTAAGCCACAACATGACGTAAACTTATTTTATTATTGTTTTAAACGAATTTTTTTTCTTATTTTATTTTGCTTCTAGCTCCTATACTATAACGATTTCAGGGTTGCCCCCTTGGTAACATTATATTATATTTCAATGTCAATCCACTGGTATACATTTCATTCCTGTCGATTCTGGGCGTTTGGTCCATACATTTATGGACATGTCCTTTGTTTAAGTATCTTAAATTGCATCTTTTTTTGCTTTAGTAAGTAATATAATAACGATTACGTAAAAATAAACTTTCATTCAAGTTAAAAAGTCAAAATCTTTTCGTTTCACATAGGCCTACATGGTCACTTATAAAACGTTAGAAGCTTTGCAGCATTGTATTAATAACAACTCTTCAGATAAAAATATTATCATATTAAAGAAAACCTGGATCAATTCAATTACTTTTGTTTTAAAATTGAGAGTATTATTATATTGCATAATGTAAAATAAAATTAAAATAAAAAATGTTTTTATTTTTTTACATAGGCAATAATAATACTATTGATCAAATTAGTCATTAGTTCATTAGAAGCAAAAAAACAAAGGACGCAATAAAAAAGGGTTTGACCATTAGGGAAGGTAAACTCTTCTACACAGATTCCAGTGATGACAGTCGTACTACTTGACACAAATTCGCCATCTTAATAAACATGCTTCTAAAACTGAATTTAAAAGGTTAAAAAACCTTCTAAATTCATTGAATTATGACAATGCGGAACTATTATTTAAATCCACTGCGTAAAAAATCACCAGATACCATTCCACGAAATATAGACTCCTTTACACTTATATACGTACGCATGTATACAAACATACATCCATTCATTTACTTCTATACATACACTTCGGTATCATTGCGACCTACATTTATTCAATTTTTTTTTCTAACTTGTTCTCCAACTTTTAGAATCACCCACGAATGTTATAAAATTACAGATAAGATATTAAATATTTCATTAAGTTTTAATGTATACCTCCGCTATCCGAAGGAGGAGCGATTATTTAAATAGTTTATTGACGTTAAATCTTTATTTCTATGCTAATATTATAAAGAGAAAAGATTTGTATTTTGTTAAAAAAAAAAAAACAAATTATTAAGTTGTAATAAGTTGTAATAAAACATAAAACTACAAGACCGGTTTTAAACAATCTTCCACCACTAGAGAGCTAGGTAAATATTTGCTATTATCACACGGGCGAAGCCGCTGGTAAAAGCTATAGTAATAATAAAATAGTTAGATATCCGTTTTGTTGACTGTACAAAAACGTCAATTAAGCCTATACAAAAAAAATATGGGACAGATAAGGAATATGAACTGGGTCGAATCGAGAATAAAATATTTATAATAATAGTTTGGGACAAACGAAGCATATGAGTTGGGACAAACCAGGAATTTTTTATGTGGGACAGAACGCAGTGAGACGAACGAAGAACAAACCAAAATAACACGTAAGTTTTAGGTTATTGGTTTTGGCATTTCAGTATCCAATGTGGTTTGTCACAAAACAATGTTTCAGATAGCTTTACTTAGTTTTGCTTCGTTTTCTGCTTAACGTTTGAATCCCCAACCGGTCCTATGAGACCGCGCTGTTATTGTTTTACTATTGTGTCTCGTTTCGCGGGTATCTGAGTAACTACGTCAATAACTTTTGATTACGACCTTTTGTTGTCTTCACTATTTAATAGTAAGTAGAAATTATTTTAGATTGACCAATTATTTCTTTAGCGCCTCGCGGCAGTCCTAAAATTGGCACTGCCGCGGTAACGAAATAGTCCATAGTAATATATAAAAGGTGTACTACGAGAAAAAGAAGTAAATGTACCTATATACCTAGTACCTACCTATTTCAATGATAATAAAAATACAAGAACTGGTAAAATTCTGATCCACCCCAGGCGGCGAAAACTTAAGCTACGCCACTGGCAATGACACCTCAATAAACATAATAAATCAATAATATTACAGCAAGCTGCCTTGGCAACACTAAAAGGTCATTCATCTCTACATACCTACCTCATACCTACGTAAAGATACGAGTATCTTTAACTATCTATCTTTTCACAATTGACTAATTTTCATTCTTTTCTAATCATACAAAGTTGAATAAATTGATAAGATATCTATTTACGCTGATAGTAAGATAAAGTACCTACATAATATACCTAAAATTGTGTACTTACCTAAACTACCTTATGTGAAATTTTGTTATAAGACAAAGCCCTCAATTCTGCTCAAGAAAATCACCATTACATACAAAACATTTTGTTGATGACTGCTGAACCACGCTAGGTTCGAACGAGTCTAACAAACCTTTGAAGTTTCAGGCTTTTCTCTACTAAGTATAGTACCAATGTATAATTTTTTTCTCATATGTCACTAAGTGCATTGGTGAAAATGTGGTTGGTTTTCGATTTTATCGTTACAGTATGGTATTTTAAAGTAAGGATGGATCGTCAAAGCAGCATAGCCCATAGGTGTTTACTACGCCTATAAACCTTGTGGTTAAGAATATTATTGCGTCCAGTAAAAGAAGCTCTTCGGTTCTAAAAAACGTAACTCTAGAATGACGCTGTTCAAAGCTTGCTAATTAGTTAATATTGACCTCCTTCTATGTTATGACGAATAAAAATTGCATGTCTACGCATGATGAATAAAAAATCGAACGTGACGGTAGTCATCATCTCATTTTTTCTCTGTAAAACGTAACGCGTAGTAGCCGCAGTAGGTAAACAAGAACATATACCTAATCAGAATCACAGACATGACGCTATACTTAAAAATAAAGCATAACAACAAAACAAGCTGTTGATTCAAACATTCGATGTGTTATCTCATAATAATATAATAACTTGGTATATCTCACAGTCAGTGCCAGATTAAGCAAGCGCGGGGCCTGTAACAATTTTTCCAAAGGGCCCGTAAATTTTTTGTCAATTGAAATCCAATTAACACTTTTCCAACTTATTAGGTGTAAGACCCATTACAGTTGCTTGTGTTGTCTTTATAGATATTTCGGAATTGGTTAAGTAACATTAATTAAAGAAAAGATGGATGGATTGTGTGAGGACTGGACTGATATGAGAAAAAAACCGGCCAAGTGCGAGTCGGGCTCGCGCACAAAGGGTTCCGTAGCAGCAAATATAATAAACTTATTATGTCAATTTATACACCTGGTGAATGGAGCCTAAACTCTCCCGATATTTTGCCTTGTACTTTTATGTATGAATATTAATTTTATATATGTATTTATAAATATTCCGTGCTATAGGCGTGCCCAAATCGGCTTGTGATAACTGAATAAAGAAGTATATACACCAGCTTCACAATTAAAATTACCAAATATATTATCCAGGTGAGTTTCACCTCTAGTGGTTATACAATTTTGGAGAAGAGGTGTATATCCCGCATTCTGCATAAATTTATGTATTATTTCTCGTAAAAAGTACCTACATTATAAAGATTTTATATCATCGCGGATTTTTAAAGGTGTACAATACTGTAGTATATTTTTTGATCTATCTTATAAGGTTCAGCCATCGTTTTCAGTGTAAGCACAATAACTTAACCAAAATTACAGTTAAATCAACCTATCTCAAAAACTATAAGAGATACTTTGATCAAACCAAAAATCGTTGAAAGAATTAATTAGCATGCATCACCTCTATTTTTTTTAGAATTTTATACCCCGTAGTTATAAAAATAGAGGGGGGGGGACATACTTTTTACGACTTTGAGAGCTGATATCTCAAAAACCGTTCACTTTAAGAAAAATGTTTTTTAGAAAACTTTATATCATTTTAAAAGACCTTTCCATTGATACCCCACACGGGTATGTACATCGAAAAAAAAATTTTCATCCCTCAGTTACATGTATGGGGGGCCCCACCCCCAATTCTTTTTTTTACTATTTAGTGTCATAATTTTGTAGCGGTTCATACAACACATATTCCCATCAAATTTCATCACTGTAGTACTTATAGTTTCCGAGTAAATCGGCTGTGACAGACGGACAGACGGACAGACGGACAGACGGACATGACGAAACTATAAGGGTTCCGTTTTTGCCATTTTGGCTACGGAACCCTAAAAAACGGGGTTAGTGATAGTACGACGGGTGACAGGACAGAATGGAATAAAAAAACGTGTTGCACCGACCCCAAGGAATATGGGATAAGGGCAGAAAGAATAAGAAGGTTAGATAACATTTATCATATGATAGAGGAGAATTGTTTTAATAGCTAGACGGGCCCCCAGTTGCGCGGGGCCCGTAGCAATTGCAACTCCTGCTACATGACTAATCCGCCACTGCATACAGTGAAATATTTGCATGATAATAGTGATCAATCGAGTCTGCACTTTGTGGGTATGAATTGAAAATGAAAATACCTTCACCAGACGGGAGAGGCTATCTCCCTGACCTGACTTCATGCCGGGACTCCTTAACAATGTTGTAGCGAAATTCATTATTCTAATGAGGTAATAATTTGTGCGGTAGACAAGTCTCAAACAAAGTGGGTAGGTATTGGCTGCGGTCTGCGAGCCAACGATTTATGGAGACTGCGTGGTTTGGTTATTTTAGGTATTACTCGTACAAGCTGGTGCCCGCGACTTCGTCTACGACAGACTTGTAAAACTGCACAGCCTGCACAAGCCATTTCGTCATAATTTCAAGAAGTATTATGAAGAAGTTTTAACCGACTTCAAAAAGGAATAGGTTCTATGTTCGGCTTTACGTATGGTTTTTTTATTTATGTAAGTACCCATTTTTTTTATACGATTTTGAAATATATTTTTTTTAGTTTTGGGGATTGTTCTTCCGAATAGGTCCCATAAAAATATTGTTATAATTTGATAATGAACTTCGAAGTTATGGAACGGATGTAGGAACGGATGTAGCAAGTTATTCCATAAACTATCTACCAGTGAAAGTCCCATAAAAATAACGGACAAACAGAAGGACAAAACTAAAAAAAATGGTGACAATTGGTAAATTATGCATTTAGGAAAAATAAATTAAGTATTATTATTTTACAAACGGACCAATCAAAAGATTAGTACTCAATAAGTGGTAAGGTAATGTAGTAAACAAGTATACCAATTCAATTGAGTTTAATTTCTATAATCCCTAACTGTTGGAACAAGAAAAGAACTAGAAAAGAAATTAGAACAAGAAAAGGAGCGGCCGATAACTGCCCATACTACGTCGTCTCCCTATTTCCACGCAGTTTTCAATCTTCATGTGATTCTGAAACATTTCTCCGACATTCGTTTCGTCGTTTATCGGTTCACCGACATAACGATTCACTTTTCATTTTTTCTCCGACATAACTTTTCGACGACGAACGTTTCGCCGACATAACGATTCACTTTTAATTTTTTCTCCGACAAAACTATTCGACGACGAACGTTTCGCCGACACAGCTGAAGGATATTCTTATCATCTAAAAATCGTTTTATGATGTTTTTTTGATCTAATTTCTACATGGGCGGCTATGCATGCATGCAAGCAAGCAGCAAGCAAATGATGTAGCGTTGAGGGTCACAGTTCTAATCTAACCTAACCAAATGTGTTGGGGTGCCCTAAAATATGCACCATACTAGCAGGCGTTTAAAATTCGTTTTGCCGATAAACGGCGAAACGATTGTCGAAAAATGTTTTAGAACCTTTATTGGTTATAAAACATTTTTTCGACAACAATTTTTAAACGTAAATAGTAGAAATTAGATAAAAAAAAACATCATAAAACGATTTTTAGATGATAAGAATATCCTTCAGTTGTGTCGGCGAAACGTTCGTCGTCGAAAAGTTCTGTCGGAGAAAAAATGAAAAGTGAATCGTTATGTCGGCGAAACGTTCGTCGTCGAAAAGTTATGTCGGAGAAAAAATGAAAAGTGAATCGTTATGTCGGTGAACCGATAAACGACGAAACGAATGTCGGAGAAATGTTTCAGAATCCATCGCATGCAAGGCGTAGGCATGATTAATAGTTAATACATCATAATTATACTTATTACAAAAACAAACAAACATAAAAATCAATTGCCAATGACATTAGTTCATAGTATATTAACAAGAGATTATCAATTACACACAAGTATGACAACTACTACGTAATGTTTACATGATATTTTACAAACATTGTAAGATTTATTATGAATTGTATTTAGAAGTGCATAAGTCTAATCGAAAGATGTACACATAACCGTCACATCTATTTATAATCCGTTCATGTGTCGGTACTTATAGACTTAAGCTTAATGAAACATGTTTTAATTAAAAACAGGTCATTGTAGTATGGGTTTTCCAACCACATTTAGGTACACTTTTCCCATTGCTCTTTAAATACTTACAACGTTATTGTAACCTTCCCTAAGCAATAATACAAATATTGGCGCACCTAGGGCTGACGTGCTTGGTTTTTGCGTGAAGTTCTGAATCATACCCACTCGTACTGGGGTCAACAAAGCAGACCACTTTGTAACCCTAGTGGGAACATTAGGTACAGTCAAACGGGGGGGGGGGTTACTGGATTTTAACGTTATTTAACAGGTTTTTCCAGCATTTAATTACTCCTATTTATCCATTAATTGTAATAAAAGGCGATGCTTATACAGAAATGAAGATAAAATATTTAACCAAAGTAAAAATTAAAATCAAAGTTTTGTTCCTATTCACCCCTACGTTCCTATTCACCCCGTTTGACGGTACCTACCAAAGAAACCACAATTATTACAAAAGATAAAGGAACCGAGCTTTTGTCTTAATTTATTATTGATACGTTTCGTAATCTACTGCTACCCGGTTGTAGTATTATGCATGGTTATTAAAGAATAGTTAAAACTATCAATTCTGCAGGCTAAATGACTTTTACTCGAAATTTGGAAAGGTGCCGATTGTATATTGCAACCCGTTTCCAGATTTTGGGACTTATTGTAAAAAAAATCTAAACCAGAGATAAGACAGAACAGTTGCTCCTCAACATCCTACCCAGTATACAAGTACATCTGCTGTGCAGGTAGATCATAATTGTATAACCAAACTCATAAACATTTTAATATGCCTTACGTCTAAATTACTCAAACACCCGTGAAATAATAAAGTGAGATAAAGTAGTTTATGTTCGGCTGAAGTAGCGAAACCAATCCGCCGCAACAGCATTGCTGATTGTTAGATTACGCACGCACAAAGTACGTAACATAACCTATTTTACTGGAAAAACACGGAAAATCTTAATACGATCTCATGATCATAAGATCGTTTTATATTTTCCGGGTGTTGGGGGAAGATGTTACGCTTGTGCCCCATTTTAGGCCTACGCTAAAGTTATCTACTCGTCCACGGACGAGTAGATAACTTTATAGACGCGTATTCATGACTGTACGCCTGCGTGAAGTTTGCATACAAAACTAAGAAACTGTCGACGAAGCTGCAGTGTTGCCGCGTCATATCGATGCAGTTTCGTCAAAAGAGTTTCATGGTTTTCAAAGTAGGCCTTACTCAGGGTCGGCGCTACAACTTCAAGAAAAAATGCGAAACTGCCATAAATATAAAATTTCCGTAAAATAAAATCAGCTGTTTTATTTTTACTTGATTAACAACTTGTAACGACAACATGTAGAAAACACCTGATGTTTTTATTGACACATAACTGATATCCTTCTGGAAAATTACAGATGATTGTTTTTAAAACGATTTCGTTTCTTTGTTTAAACTTTCTACAGATTAATCCATTTGTCAGTTAACGCCAACCGTGGATAGTTCAAACGAAGGGTAACCGTAACGTTTATTTTATTCGAATTTGGACCGAGCTTTGATTTTCCGTAATGAGGTAGGTATTGTTTTATAGATTTTAAAATAGATGTTCTTGTTTACTGAAAGTTGGGTTTCTTCCTACTTCTACACATATGGTTATTGAATAGTTAAAAAATTTCCTTTGAAACGTAATTTCATGTATTTTCCGTATGATTAACACGGACATTGCTCTTTGTTTTAGTTTTAAAATGTATTTTTCTTTGTCTCCTCACAAGCTGGAAATGAATCATACATAGTTACGCAGCTCCATACATTTCTAATGAGTTTTTATTTCGAATCTGTGTAACGCTGGCTGTTTTATGTTTGCACGGCCATAAGCGGCGAATGGAAACTGCTTGCGATATTAAATTTTCATCCGCATTTTCAATCAGTCACTTCACTTACAGCGCATGTGTGTGTAGACTCATTCGCTCCGGTGAGTCGTTGTGTGCATGACCGATAGGCCGGTCGTTGACCTTCTTATCAGGCTACCTACGTGTGCCTCCGCGTTGCATAGAATGATCTTTTCCAAAGGAACATCTAGGCTGCTAGATATTTACATGAATTTGAATTTTGTGTACTAGATGAGCGATGAATATCTTCCTACGTGCTTCTGTAAACGTAGCGGTTGCGGTTGAATGAATGAATAAGTAGGTATTGATACGCGTTATCAGTCAAATTCGCGCTAACAGAGAATTGATTCGAGGCAAAATCTCTGATTCATTTATTTTTTGTTATTTTCGTTGATTGATGAATGAAAAAATAAATAAATAAATAAAATGGATGGTACAAAACTTGGCCTTGGTTTCATCATTTCTGCGCTCTATCAGGGTTTCCGTCCTGTCCCTGGCTGATAGTATATTATAGTTGGTATTGGTACCACGAGGTTTCCAACAAAGCTTGTACTAGTAACCTCAGAAATCCTTCTATAAGGTAACGTTTCACTCCTCTTTATTTTGAGCTGGAAAATCATTAAATAACTTCTACATCTTTGGGTGGTCAGACTATTACTGACTGAAACCCAGTGTTCTTCAGTAACTATTTGCGAGCGCCACGTAGTCTCCTTAGAACAGTCCCGTAGCTAATTAGAAGTAAGTTATAGAGATACCTACCTGACTTTATAGTCTGTTGTTTTTATTTCTACTGTTATCAAGTAATTTATGTACTTCATCTTTTATTCGGGAGAAGTCATTTGGTAATTTCTCAGGCAAAAATACTACATTACCTTAGTAGTTATTTACTTGGCCAAGTTTTAGAGCTGATGCGGTATCCTGCAAGTTTATATTTGGGTAGACAGTATCTAGGTACCTAGGGCCCAGGTACCATACCTACCTACCGTGCCAAAACATAGCTAAGTAGCCAACTACTTACGCGATACCAACCGTCGAATAAATTTATATAGAAACCATGTTTGTAATACTCGTACAGAAGAGTTATTATGTCTCTGTTTGATCAAGTGTTGGCTTATCAACACAGTGGACCGCTGTGCTCCAGCCAGCCATCAACGGGGTCTTTGTGGACACCCTGGCAACCCCACCGGATGCAAAATGTGCTTCCGAAATAACTACCATATTGTATCTATATGTCACAACATGTATTTATGGGCCTCCACTAACTGCTGATATGCATGAGCCAGCAAAAGGTAGCAAGAAGATAAAAACATGTTGATTAAAATCCAAAGTGCCATAGCAGTGACCACACTACGAGAATAATTTTAACCTATGGCATACCCGCAAAACGAGACGCAATAGTAAAACAATAACAGCGCGGTCTCATAGGACCGGTCGGGGATTCATGAATTAATATCCAAAGTGTATTCTTTGGATATCTGTTCACATTTGAAATAAAAATTATGTTCTCGATGAATTGTGTTTTTAATAAATAACGTGGGCATTTGTGGGTAGGAGATAGTCTTAACAAAAAGTTTCAAGTTTGCTTGAATTCGTAACTAGTAGCGCCCTCTGTTAATGATTGGCATAATTAATTTAAGTAATTTTTTATCAGAGTTGCTAGTATTAGAAGATCGTTATTGTAATTTTGATCCATTATTTATTATTTTACATTATTTACATAAAATATTAGTTTTAATTATTCATGATATTATTTTATGTTATTTCCCAAACCAACATCGATTTTCAATCATGTTTCATTTCTGATACGATATCACTGTGAATGTCAGTTTCATAGAAGTCATTGTCAACGTCAAAGATGACACATTACGTTCCATTATACGACAAAATTCGTTTTATTTCTCTTCACATTGCTTACACTTGCTTATTTATTATTTAGGTACTTTCTATTAGTTAAAATTAGTTTTTGAAATAAAAAATAACTTATTTATTTAGAAGCATTAAGAATACTGGTTCTCAGTTTACATGATGATTTCTAAGAAAAGAAAATAGTTTTACTGTGTACATTTTTGATTATAACGGAGTGCTTCATTCTTGTCAAATTATGTCGAAAATCAAAACAAATCAACTGCGATGCATGACTACAAATGAAATTCAAGTTTATCAATTCAAGGTCAGATATATGTATTTTAATCAGTCGGCTTTGCCCCCTTCACGTCTAAGGGCCGCTCACAGATCTGGCTGGTTATCTTTAGCACGATAAATTTAAAAAACGACCATGGCCTCTTCAATGCTGAAGTTATTGAAAACTGAAGTAAGTATAATTTTTGTTATTATTCATAGATAGCTATTATTCATTCACCATGTGTATTATACGCCGCACGTTGTGCGCAGTCACGTTATCGGCTTATAAATATTTAAACAAGAACTGCTCTGACCAGTATAATAAATTATGGGAAAGGAATTACAGTGCCAGTATTCGTAAGTACAAAATAAAAGTGTTTGGCACTAAGCACATAATAACGTACTGTGTGTATGACAATTTCATATGAGTAGTAGCTATTTATGTATGTATTTATATATTAGAATGCCGTCTTACATCTTGAGTTTGGATTTCTCAAGTTTTATTTTTGGTATTTTATGATTTTTTATAGGCATACCTATTCTATATTTTCTTTACCCTAAAATTTTAATATTAATATTATTCAAGAATAGCCTCAGTATGTCATTCTAGGTTTTTTCCTCTTTCTGACAGTAAGTAGCTGTTTTATAGACAAACAAAGGGGATTTATACATTCACATAATTTGATATTAAAAACGGGCTACATTATTTATAACCAATACCGATAGGCTGTTGCGCAGTTGAATGTTGATGTTCTAGTTTCAACATGCCTTGCTTTTGAAAATTTCATTGAGTTTACGCAATATGGATGTGTAAGTATGTCAAGCGGATGAGCAGAAGCATAAAATTTTCAGTGTAAACAACATATTGCATATGCAATGAAGTTGCCGAGTTTTATAATATTCCTTTTTTATAGTTCATTTACCCATTTATTTTTTGGTCTCTATAAAAGAGAAAGGCCTCCTCCAGGTTCTTCCACATGTGCCTGTCCTTGCCTATGCCTAACCAGTTATTTCCTGCTATCTGTGAAATATCATCAGCCCACCTTCTCATTGGTCTACCAACATTTCTTTTCCCCTTTAGGCCTTTCCATCGTGTGGTCTCGATTGTCCATCTTTTGTCGGGGGGGTAAGGGGTCCAGATAGCAAAGAACTAACAAATACTAACATAGTTTAAGGAAAACTTATTAACAAACTACTAACAACATTTGAATTGTAAATAATTTTGGTATCTGGAATAAACGGCTTTATTATTATTCCATTTATTTTTCATTGTAACATATTTCGTACATTTTTAAATATTTTTACAAAAACCTTAAAGTAGGTTATTATTATTATTATTATAAAAGAGAACAGAGAAAGTTACTAAGCTGGTAACAACACTATCATATAGTTTGGAAAGTTAATAGAATATATGAATTATATAAAAAATAAACTTATCGAGCACTACTAAAATCAACTGAATTAATTTGTAATGTATTCCATCTCGTTAAAAATATCCCCTAAGACTACCCACTGACCAATTTCTTGTGTGTTTAATCCTGTCCAGTCTCTGCGGGTTCTGCATAGAAGCTACAGCAGTGCTGCCCCCACCACCAAGCTCTTCATTGATGGACAGTATGTGGAGTCCAAGACTACCAACTGGATTGAGCTTACAAACCCAGCCACCAACGAAGTTATTGGCAGGTAAATATCGACTCGAGATTCACTGGCTGATATGTCAATGCAGAACTAAAGAGAAATTTTGCTCAAGGTTCCCTGATAAATGATAAATGATAAATGATATTTATTCTGCAAATAGGTTTTTTCAAACTCTTTTACACGTCAAATTTTTTTTTTTGGACTTTTTTTTTTTTTGTATCTAGATGAGGCCGGTGTTTCCTAACTGACTACCCTGAGAAGAAACACCGAAACAAACTCAGGGGTCACAGTCTCTTTTAAAGTCCATACAACATGTAAGTAAGTCATATGCGAACCATGCAGATTAGTGTCCGAGATGGCCTTTTGAAGAAAGAACCATGCAAATTTGAGTGGACCTGTCCAGTCAGTGCAAGCATTTGTCATTATTCGCAAAGCTCAACTCAGGACTACTAAGGAGCTCTACGACTTGACGAACAATACCAAAGAGAGGACATAATGGTTAGGCCACAGAAAACACTCGAATTGCCGGACATAAGTTAAAATGACTAAAAAAAAAGCAATCCACATAGTCCTCACATTCACAAAAAAGAAAAACAAAATAATACAAAGTGTAATACTTAACAAATTAAGCATTTTTGTCAAACAGAAATAAAAAAAATTATAATTAAAAAATGTCAAATTGTAAAGTAAAAATTATTTTACAATGTCAAATTGTAATAAATAAATCTCAAATTGTAAAATAGTACAATCGAATATGACACATATTATGACCCTATTATGACACATAGGCGCTAGCCTAACTAAGTAACTAGTGCTAACTAAGAGAGGATTTTCCATAATTCTCGTCCTAAGGGCATGAGAGTTTGTATAAACCTAGAAATTGCTGGCAGAAGTTAGATAGGCAACAATATGTTAAAGAAAATGCTAGAGTGGATTTTTTGGAGGGGATCCAAGAATTTTGTATTTGTACCAATATTTCACTCGGTCAAAAATGCTTACAAATTATCTGAAGGCCTTTGATGGCACTTTCTATTTTTCAAATTATATTACTTTTATTAGGAAGTAACAAGTTTTTGTACGATCTTTTTATGTATTTATTCTGGTTTGTTTAGTGTTGTAGTCCTACAAAGTAAGGCTAACCACACTTTAAAAGGAACATGTTACCGTCTTTTGATGTTGCATAAAAACAGCAGAAAAAGTGGCATACATACATTGTTTCAATTTTGGTTTTCAATTTCACCTGTTTTATTAGGCACCATTTTAAATAGACACAGCATAGTTTGATATTTACATTATCTACGCTATTATAATAAAGAGGTAAAGTTTGTTTTTTTTGTTTGTATGAGGTAATCTGTGGAAGTACTGGGCCGATTGCTAAAATTTTTTCACCAATAGAAAGCTGCTGTATTCCTGAGTGACATAGGCATATATTTTATGTACGCGGGCGGACCTGCGGGCTAAAGCTAGTCATGAAATAAAATTGTGTTATGTATGACTAGCCGGACCTTCATTTCATTCAATCTCTATTGTTAGGCAATCAACGTTTCCTGTTTCATCTTCAGTATCTGTTAGGATATTTTAACTACCTAAGTTTTATGCAAAATATTCACATACTTCTTACTTTTTTTCGGGTTTGAAAATATTTATGTACTTAATAGCTTTCCCGCTCTTTGTGGAGTGAAATGGAGTGTCAGACTTTTACTGAATAAAACCCTTTTTTCTTCAGTTGCTCTTTGTGTTCCAGGGCCGTGGTGACTTTTTCAAACGATCCTGGAACCCATTGACACATTACTTAACATTAATCAATTCATACATTGTGAATTAAAAGCATTCTAATTTACATTTGCATTAGTCACTATCCAAAGTCAATAAATTCTTGGAAGAAAGTTTGAATGAACAAACATTTAGAATAAGTAATTGAATACTCGACTTAAATTGGTTTTTATATATTGTATTTGAAAGTAGCTTATTCAAAATCGTAAATATAAAGAAATTTTCAAATTTGTTGAAAATTAATCAAGTTAGGCGCCTTTCAAATCTCGTGGAAGAGGAAACTGTCCAATAACATTATAAGGATGCACATTCTGAAATGCGATGCCATTAGCGTGTGTTTTAAAAAGATAACGAGATGTTCCCACCACCCCCCCCCCCCTTCTTCCTTAATCCAATATTTGGAATGCTTCTGCAGTTTCATTTAGTAATTTTGATACTAGTTTCAGAAAACACATTTCTTTTTAGTGTTATTATAAAATATTGTTCAAAATTAAGCATAGGCAAAACACCTATTAAATTACTTCAATACACTAGTTGTCGATTTTCGTTAATTGTGACATAGCGACACACCTTAATCAAAGTTTGCCCACTAATTTGTTATCAAGCGCACTAAATCTGGCCTTATGTGTGACTTGATTCCTGATAACACGGTTTTTTCGTTGCTATCTCGCATTATTTGCCTCCACACGGGCAATTACGTATTCATTTCTTATCTTAAATGTAGTTATGTAAGCGTAAACATAATAAGACTACTTTTTTGAGCAATATGGTGATGTGACTTAGGTATTATATTTTTTAATGCTTGCTTTGCGTGCCCCGCGCTTTGAGGCGTCGCGGCACGGGATCGTGGTCTGGGGTAGGCCCCACAATTTGGGGGCCCTTGGACGTACAAAAACAATTTAAGATACCTATGCTACTTATATATGAAATCTAAGCCGTTACGTATTTTCTGTAAAGACAACCGCGGTATGGACCCATCGTTAGATAAGGACCTCGTGGTTTGTTAGGGAAAATAAGTTAAAGTATTATTATTATTATTTTTTTTAATTTAGGAGGCCTCCTTGGAACAATTAGCTTGTGGCCCCATGCTAGCTTAATCCGACATCTTTTGCTGCAAGTTGTGAAAAAATAATATTTCCAGTAGTAGAATCAGTTCAGATAGTTGTTTTTGTAGTGGTTGACATTGAAATCGTGCTTTTACCTCTGTGATCTTTAAACTTTATTATACATATTTTATAACTTGAATTAACGGTTTTTTTTGAGCTGTTATGGTCTTAAATGGCGGCGAGGAGCTTGTGGCTAGATAATAACAGCCGCACGGGTCGATCTTCAAGGTTAAGCAACGCTTGCAGGTTGGTCTGTGGATGGGTGACCATCTTAACATACCGAGTTTCCTCCGTGCCTCGGAAAGCACGTTAAGCCGTAGGTCCCGGCTGTCATTTGTAGATCTTTGGCAGTCGTTACGGATAGTCAGAAGCCAGTAAATCTGACTCCAGTTGCAGTCTTGCCACGAAGTATCGTGTTACCCCAGTCAATGGGTTGTGGAGGTCTGGTAGGCAGCCGCTCTTCGTAAAATACTGGTATTCAGCTAAATCCGGCTTGACTGGAAGCCGACCCCAATATAGTTGGGAAAAGGTTAGGCAGATGATGATGGTCTTAAATGGCTATAGATTTTCCTCGTCGCGAATACAAAAAAACGATGATTGTTAAAGAATTATGATGATCGATGTCTAAGTTGGTATATTTTCATCTACTTCCAGGGTACCAGAAGCCACTCAAGATGAACTGAACGCTGCGTTGGATTCAGCCAAGAACGCGTACAAATCATGGAGTCAAAGCACCATCATGACCAGACAACAGCTTATGTTCAGGTTTGTCCTTTTTTTTAGGCGGGAAATCATCAGAATGACTTCTCCCGCTATAGGGCGGAGTGGGAGGGCCTTTGGTTCTTCTTTCCCTTTCGTTTCAGGGCCCCAGGTTTTCCTTTCAGATGCGAAACCTACTAATGTATTGAAAAAAAAAAATAGTATTACAAGAGGTTATTATACTGAGGGGACTATCGTTGAATCCAAGTTGGTTGCGCAGTGGGCAGAGCGTATTGTTCGTAAATTGGGGTTTTTGAGCATCGAGCAATAAGGGACACGGTGGTATGAAGGCCCCACAATTAAAGTGGTTTAGAAGTCAAAAATATCTGCAAATTCTTTTAAGTAATAATTTACATACACACGCCTCCTACAAGCTGGAGTTGGTAAGGGTTGCCGAAATCCAATGGATGCGGGACCCACAGGACCGTTCATTGTGGCGATACTTGGGGAGGCCTATTTCTAACAGTGAACGTCAGTCGGCGGAAATGATGATGATGAATAACATACATAACTGCACATTGAATACGTTTTAATTTACAGATTCGCTCGTCTGCTCAGAGAAAACCAGAGCAAGCTGGCAGCTAAGATCACTGAGGAACAAGGCAAGACTCTCGCTGATGCTGAGGGCGACGTTCTCAGAGGCATTCGTAAGTGTCAGAGCAAATGTAGTCATTATTATATTTTGCATTTTGGGTTTAATGACTATTTACTCGTTGATGGTTGGAAAGCAGAGTGCCTAGTACGAGTTTGTTTTACGTTAATGCATTCGACATGTAAATGACGGTCAGCGCTCCGACTTGTAACTTGTAACTCAATTTCTGTACGCCATTTCCTTGGGGCAAAGCTATTGGGGAAATGCAAATTGGGCGATATCCCGTGTTTATTATAGTAAAATATTTTATACTAAACAAGTACACTAAAAAGAAAACTTTTTCTGCACGCAGCATGGAGGAAGAATGTGGGCGTGGTGGGTACATCTTGTTATCTCTGTGTACTTACATTATAATGTAACTTAATGGTAGTGACGTAAAATTCTGATGTTTACCTCTTTATTCATTCACTTGACAGATTCCCTTTCCACTAGATTTGAAAATTTTCTAACTTATAAAAATTGATACTGGTTGTTTATTTTTTATTGAATAAAATATTGAGTAAACTACTCAATTCGAAGCGTTTCTTCGAAACAATGTTCAATATTGGTCTTATGTTATTTAATTTGAATGATTTTTGCTTCCTTAACATTCCCTTTCTATGTTATATCTTCAGAGTCAGTGGAGAACAGCTGCAGCATCACAACTCTTCAGTTGGGCGACTGCATCCAGAACATAGCTAAGGATATGGACACACACAGCTACAAAGTGCCTTTGGGCGTTGTTGGAGGTGAGTGACACAGCAATCCTGTGCAAGAGTGGTACTGAAGGAGAATTGTCATCATCATCTGCCTAGCCTTTTCCCAACTATATTGGGGTCGGCTTCCAGTCGAGCCGGATTTAGCTGAATACCAGTATTTTACGAGGAGCGGCTGCCTACCAGACCTCCACAACCCATTAACTGGGGTAACACGGTACTTCATGGCAAGACTGGAGTCAGATTTACTGGCTTCTGACTATCCGTAACGACTGCCAAAGATCTCCAAATGACAGCCGGGACCAACGGCTTAACGTGCTTTCCGAGGCACGGAGGAATCTCGTTATGTTAAGATGGTCACCCATCCACAGACCAACCTAGGCAAGCGTTGCTTAACCTTGAAGATCGACCTGTGCGGCTGTTATTATTTAGCCACGAGCTCCTCCGGAGGAGGAGAATTGTCAAATAATATATATACCAATTTTCCCCATGGCTCTATTCCCGTGCTTTATGTTATAAGTCCCGTTCATTTTCGTGATAAAAGTATTGCTTGTGGCAATCGGCGATGGCCTAGGTTTCTATCAGAGATGAGTTCGTTCCTGAGATTATATGAATCAGTTTTAATTCTTAAATGATGCAACCAACCTACTTCGGGCCCATATTTCTTTATTTTATATTTTTAATATTTCCAAGTTGCAGTTAATTTCCCATTTTAGAGAGCAGGATCTGAGTCATTTTTGGAGTTTGTTTTACACTTTTATCCATAAAAATACAACGCAAAAAAATGCCAAGACTTGTGCAATTTTAGTTGCTAAAGAAAGCGTTCCATTAAAACTGCTATGATTTCACTGGAAAGATTGAAAGGATTTTAGATATACATAATAATCATAATGCGATTATATAGAGGTAACGTAATAGTTAATGATATTACTGCTATGAAAAACATAATAATAAATATCACAAACAAGATAACATAACATGCGACTCGTAACTAAATATAATTACCACTACACAGATTAATTATATTTATTTGACAACGACTATACGTCATAATAATTATCTTATTTGTTTAAAACGAATGCATGTATGATAGAGTTAAAAATAACATTAGTAGTGATATGAAATTATATGAATATAAATCATTTATTTGTTTGAGTATGGGTAAAACATCAGTTGGCAAAAAACTGTCATTCTTTTGTGGTCAAAAGAACGACATGAAAGAACGACGCCTTAAGGTGTACAAATATTACAGCCCTAAAATATAAAAATTTATAAATAAATAATATGCATGCATTTTCAGGTTTAATACAATATTGATATTAAAAGTAGACACTAAAACACACACACACATTTGAATTATTTAATTACATTTGTAATTTAGATAATCTTTAATTGAATACGTAACCGAGGTCACAATACTGAGGTCTCGTGAGTTTAGAAATAACTAGCGACTCGCCCCGGCTTCGCACGGGTGCAAAATTATCAGTGTTTCTGTACTATATTATCTATGTATTATACGAATAAACGTTTCCACTTCACCGCATCAAAACATGTTGCGCCGACCCCAAATAATATGGGATAAGGGCAGGAAGAAGAAGAAGAAATTTTAAAGATCTAAGCATACGTAGGGACATAAATAATCTGCAACAATGATCAAAGTTTCCTACGTATTCTTATCTTTAAGGTCGATCAATGCACTTCGTAGTATCTACACCTAATAGGTACATATAGTTTATCAGTAAGGTAACATCACAAGGTTGCACTTTTGCTCTCAGAGAGTGTATATTTTCTTTATGCTACCACAGAATTTTTACAATTCTTGCCACGCTTTGCTTAAACACTCGATCAAAAAAATATTCCATATTTTGAACACTTGTTGTATTGAGTGTACGATATATTGAACTAGTATTATTTTAGTTGTCCGATTTATAATGGACGATTAATTGATTTATGATTATTTGGAATTGATTTGGCATAGTACAACCCTCTCAATCTGCCCAGAGCAGAAGGGGCTATTTATTGATTTCCCACTTTAAAAAAAGATGTAGTACCGTCATTGCAGTTAGAGAACATTTGCCAAGATAAAAATTAAAACCTTCTTCCAATTGACCAGGCGTGGCCGCCTTCAACTTCCCGGTGATGATTCCCCTGTGGATGTTCCCGCCGGCGCTGGCGACCGGCAACACGTGCATCATCAAGCCGTCGGAGCAGGACCCCGGCGCCACGCTCATGATGATGGAACTGCTCAACGAGGCTGGCGCACCTCCTGGTGTTGTTAACGTAAGAATTTGTCAAGTTCTTATTAGTGCAATTTCACCAATCTATCACATCTGGGGCCTTACCATGACGTGACGAGATGACAAGCGTGCGAGCGAAAAAGAGGGATAGAGTTATACGAGTACACACTATATGGCATATAAGGGGTATTGCTGGTAATAGCATCGCATTGTCATAATAGCTGTAATAGTAATATTTACATAATTTAAAATAAATGAATTATTAAGAGAGGGAGTTAATTATTCTTTTATTTCAGTCTTCGCTCGCATTCAACTCAAGGGAATATAATTCCGGGATAAAAACTATCCTGTATACTGTTTCAGGACATAGTCTTTCTCAGGTCTCCCTTGTGCTAAATTTCATCTAAATTCCTTCAGCAGTTTCAGTTTTACAAACTTTCGCTTTTATAATATTAGTGTGATTGTTCCAGGTGATCCACGGCACCCATGACCCAGTAAACTTCCTGTGCGACCACCCAGACATCAAGGCGGTCTCATTCGTTGGTGGCGACGCAGCGGGCAAACATATCTACACCAGAGCTTCCGCTAACGGTACGTTTGTGTTTGTGTGTCTGGTCTATAAAGACTTGACTACCTCTGCGCAGCTGTCGAGAATTCGACTCGATGGATTTACTGCCAAATACTGCAAAACCATTAGTGTGTTACATGCAAATTCTAATATTCCAATTGAACAAAACTGATTGATAAAAGTAAATACTTTCTAAACTTGACACTCCTGGCTAAAGGCAGAAATCGTACGAATCCTGGCGAGAGGCAAATATTTAATCAAGTTGAATAAAGTATAATGCCTTATTTTAGCAAATAACATTTCCTTGATCTAATAAAAACTCTTAAAATTTTGAGTACAGCTCCATCTAGGGAGTGACTAGACCACAGAAATATTAATAAAGGCGAGAAATGGCGAGCGGGCGAATTCATGTCCGCAAGCCATGCGCCCGTGGGGCCATGTGCTAAGCAACGGCCGTCACATAATCTCAGCAACTGAACAAGTAATGTAAAAATATCATCACGATACTTTATCAATGCGTTGTATTTCATAATACGGCCGCTGTTTGTTGCGGCGAGTTAGCCCGGGATACATATGTGAACGTGCTAATACATTTCTCCTTAACCATCACGTAATTTTGACGCTCAGCAACAGGACAAGCAATGTAAAAATAACATAACGATACTTTATCAATGCGGTGTACTTCATAATACGGCCGCTTGTGGAGACACATGTTCCGATACATTTTTAACAACATAACATATCTCCTTCTTTCTGATATCTATGGACTAGACCTACTGGGGAGTGACTGGTACATGAACAGAAGTGTTCGGTTTGTTTTTTAATTTCAAGACATCGTTTGATGTGAGTACTTAGATGTGACGTTTTCGTTACAATAAACAGCAATAAAGTATCTGAATAGAGAACGCTTATGCAATCTGTACAGCAATCGTCAGTCTAGAAAAGTGAGTGAGAGGCAATGCAATCTTGCGGCCAGTCCTCTTGTAGAATTAGGATTGGTTTACGCTACAGGCTCTTTCTATGAGTAGTAAATTATTGTGACAGTATTATTCGACCCATTTCTTGAGGTATATGTCCGATACTAATGATACTGCTGTGTCGGAAACCTTTTACTCACAACATAGCATAATCAGCCTTATGATGTTTTCACTGCTGGGCTGGACTTCCTCTTTGGGGAAAGTCGTAATCTATCACGTTTGCCAAGTGTAAGTAAATGGATGTTACAGCCTTCGAATTTTGGTTTTAAGACATGCTGGTTTCCTCACGATGTTTGCAGAACAATGGTGACGAAAATAAATTACACGAAGTAAAGCGTTTAACTCGACTCGCAAGTTGGGATCTTTACCATTGGATCAAAGTCAAAGTCAAAATCTTTTTATTTCACATAGGCCTACATGGGCACTTATAAAACGTTAGAAGCTAGAGCACGGTTCCATTTGGTCGTTTCCTATGGAGAAGAACCGGCAAGAAACTCCATGGTCGTCACTACCCCCTGCCCCTGACCCCTTTTATTTACTGACTTTACTTTTCATACAGTGACATTTTTTTCCTTTGTTTCAGGCAAGCGTGTACAAAGCAACATGGGCGCCAAGAACCACGGCGTGATAATGCCGGACGCCAACAAGGAGCACACTCTCAACCAGTTGGCTGGCGCCGCCTTCGGGGCCGCCGGGCAGAGGTGCATGGCTCTCAGTACTGCGGTGTTTGTGGGTTAGTAAAGTATAATGTTATAGTAACTTGTGTATTTTCCACTCAAATGATGGGCGATTTTGAAATGTTTATACAGTCTAAAGATTCGGAGTCGTTAAAATAAATTGAGTCAACCATCGACTAGTCGATCTACAAAATAATCGAGATGGTTTTCGATTGTTTTTAGTCAACGGACAGTTTTCGACTGTTCGAATCAGTCACTCTCACTCGTAACTCTAACTAAACCATCGATGAGCAACTCGCACAGTATAACAGACCGAGTCGGACTCGAAGCAAAGTCGAAACAATCGAGAACCATCGAGATGTTGGAAAAATCGAATCAATCGAATAAAACCTCTCGCCATGGCGCAACGCTACTCAAACGTCGTCAGCGAGGTCCGAAGCAGAGGTATTCTACCTTTAGGAGGTATGGCAAGCGATTAACACTTCTTCCAGTCTTTAACGATACTTGGTCAGCATGTTTTGTGATGTTAACCTATCCCACAAATCGAGACACAATAGTAAAACAATAACAGCGCGGTCTCATAGGACCGGTCGGGGATTCATGAATTAAAGGAAATTAAATCCACCATGAAGCAAATAGGCATGGTAGCCTAGTCGGACCGGCTACGGCGGTGTACTTGCATTTCTTATTTACGAGTATATTCTATGTAAATATGACATCTAATTATTGAAAATCGTTCATTTGGCAGTGACCGAGAACCTTACGGTTATGATACAATCTTCTGTTTTGGGACACTTAAAAATAAGTTAAAGGTTTCAGAGACGAAAAAATTATAAGTTTTCTTTCCCAAATTGTAAGATTCTACTAAATACTATATTGTTCACCCAGGTGAAGCCAAGGACTGGATTCCCGACCTGGTGGCGCGCGCACAGGCTCTGAAGGTGAATGCCGGCCACGTGCCCGCGACTGATGTGGGCCCCGTCATCTCCGTCAAGGCCAAGCAGAGGGTCGAACGGCTGGTTGAATCAGGTAAACAATAATAGGATTTATGTTTTTACTCAAAAGAGTTAGGTATATGCAAATATGTTGCGTTGGAAGGCCTCCCACAAGTTGGGCAGATGACCTGGTGAGGGTCGAGAGGATGCAAGACAAACAGGTAGTATCGTTATAATATCGTGATGAACGATTAAATCACATGAAAAGCATGGTGTAGGGGGGCATGCCTGAAATGATCGCGATAAATATACCTATATAATGTAAAAGCAAACCCCATAATTTTAAAGCAACATCATTTTTACATTTGATGTAAAAATAAAAGTTAAAGAAACACTAACTAGATAATATTATTCATCAACATACAAGGTACGAGTATTCTTATGGAATAACCACTAGTACTAGATTTAAAAACATTCGTATTGCTTTAGCTAGTTCTTAGTATAAATAATATGCTATGTAGATAGACTTGTAGTTCAATATAGACCACGTGTAGAAAATTGTAATTGACATACTTACCCTATATTTTTCACTTTAACCAAAACTGATCACCCGATTATTCCAACAGGTGTAAAGGAAGGAGCGAAACTAGTTCTCGACGGCCGCGGCGTCAAAGTTCCTGGCTTCGAAAAGGGCAACTTTGTCGGCCCCACCATCCTAACCGACGTCAAGACCAACATGGAATGCTACAAGGAAGAAATCTTCGGGCCCGTTCTAGTCTGTCTCTTCGTGGATACTTTAGATGAAGCCATTCAGATGATCAACTCTAACCCCTATGGTAACGGAACAGCTATCTTCACAACTAACGGAGCTACCGCCAGAAAGTTCGCCAACGAAATCGATGTAGGACAAGTCGGTGTCAACGTTCCTATCCCTGTCCCTCTTTCTATGTTCTCTTTCACCGGCTCCCGAGGCAGTTTCCTCGGTACCAACCACTTCTGCGGCAAACAAGGCATTGACTTCTTCACGGAACTGAAGACTGTTGTGTCTTTCTGGAGACAAAGTGATGTATCACACTCTAAAGCTGCAGTTTCTATGCCTACTCAACAGTAAATAGCAATAATCGATATTTATTTTTATACGTGTTCAAGAATTTTGAAGCATTTATTTTTTGTACTACCTATATACTGTTATAATCATGCCATGTTATTTAAGTCTTCCATGTTAAACTTAAGGATACTGTTCATTTGATACCTATATTTTTTATAAAAATGATATTAAATATTACCTACTTGTTAAAAATACTTTTTTTATTTAACTATTTTTTTTATCCGCAAAGAAACATTTATTTACTTACAAAATAAATCTGGCAGATAGAACATAATACTACCAATCTAATTTATGACCCGCAAATTAAATACATAAAAACTACTACAAATTTATAGTTCGTACTTTTACAGAAAAAACCCGTGTCAAAATCCGTTGCGTTTCGAAGGAGTTAGCGAATAAATCGAGAGAAAAAGACACGGTTAGCGACTTTATTTTGATACTAATATTATAAAGAGCAAAGATTTAATTTTTGGGTTGTTTGTATGTTACGATTTAATTCAAAAACTCTTTATCCGATTTAAAAAAAAATATCACGATTAAAAAGCTCTATCTTCACTGATTAACACAGGTTATTTATTTCTCTACTTTGATGCGGGCGAAGCCGCTGGTAACACCTAGTATACAAGTAAAGAGTATATAATCTTTTCTAGTGTAACTGCGACAGTTAATTTGTTTCCTATATTGTGTACAAACTTCAAATAAACCGCGTAATGCTCCCCATGCTCGTACGCATCTGATGTAATATGGACCAATCATCAGTGAGATCATCTCTCATTGGTTGAGACAATTTGCTGCTTATTATCTCAATAACAGTCCTTATTTGTTTACCAATAAGGATTATAGGACACGTATTTAAGTTTGTACCAGCATTCCTTTGTCAATAACGTCAAAGTTAGAATGTAACACTATGAAATCATTCGATTTTAGGCAGCGTAATAATCGATGGGAAATAATTGTGGATGTTGTGTAAACAAATCGATTGTTTGGTAGATTGCCGGTAGTGATGCGCCGTGTTGAATGACATCACTAGCACAGCGGGTGTCGGGAACTTCCTGCGTGTCTTGTTACTTCGGTTTCGTTACTCGGTGTTCGAACACGCGTGGCGATGTGTTTGTATATTGTATTTTTTGTGTTTTCCATTTTTGTGAGTGTTTGCACGGGGTTGACTCCGCAATGTAGGAATGAAAGGGGCGAACCAGTTGATTGGTAAGTATTTTGATTATTTTATTAAAGTAATACAAAATTTAAAAAACCGATTGTTATTGTATTGCGGTTCTTTGTTTATGTTGAAATTGTGGTTGTGGCTTTGTTTCCCGTTTGAATTGATAAGTAGTTCCAATTATAATAATATAACCATATTTTAAATTGTAAGTATATTATACACGCTAAATACGCATATTTTAAATTGTTAAGAAAAACAAGCTTAAAGTCATCGAGGGTTTTCATTTGTGTCCAATACGAGACATAAAAAGTAAGACCCTTCAATAGTCGAAACTATTGAGGGGTCGTAGGGTGGTGTTTTGTAATATCTGCCTACCCCAGTAGCAAAAGAGCGTGAGTGTAAGTGTTTAGAATGGAGTTCTGATAGTTTAATAAATTATAAAATAATTTAAGTTATTTTAGGTACCTAGGCAAGTTATTATAATGCACTCATTAGTCATTATAATTTAATGTTAGACGTTGTGATTGACTCACTTATAGTACATTACGATATTAGTGCGTAATGATGGTTATAACATGCGAGGCGGAATTTCAGCCCGAGCCGAAGGCGAGGGCGTAACTGAGCCGAGCATGTTATAACCAATACGCACGTATATCGTACGACGTTTTTTAACACATTTGCGAGGAAAAAAAAAAACATTTAAAAACATTTTCATTTTAAAATTGCTGCGCACTTATTGTGTGAGGAACATCTTAGTGTTTAGCGCCAAAGAAATCGAACGCAAATATTGTTTGGTAAAATGACAAAATTACAAAAAATTACGAAAATGACTAAAAATTACTGAAATGACAAAGAGTGACAAAAAATGACAAAAAATGACAGAAAATCACAACAAATCACAAAAAATGACAAAAATGTCAAAGTAACAAAAAATGACAAAAAGTGACAAAAACTGACTTAAAGTAACAAAAAATGACAAAAAGTGACAAAAAATGTCAGAAAATTACAACAAATCACAAAAAATGACAACAAAAAAAATGACAAAAAGTGACAAAAAGTGACAAAAAGTGACAAAAAGTGACAAAAATGACAAAAGTTGACAAAAATGACAAAAAATGACAGAAAATGACAAAAAATGACAAAAAATGACAAAAAGTGACAAAAATGACAAAAAATGATAAAAAGTGACAAAAAATGACTGAAATGACAATAAATCACAAAAAGTGACAAAAAATGACTGAAATGACAATAAATCACAAAAAGTGACAAAAATGTCAAAAAATGACAAAAAGTGACAAAAATCACAAAAGTTGACAAAAAATTACAAAAAGTGACATAAAATTACAAATATCACAAAAAATGACTAAAAACCACAAATAATCACAAAAAATTACAAAAAAAGTCAAAAAGTGATAAAATATGACAAATGATAAAATGATGAGGTTATTCAAATTTCGAGCTAAATCCGGCTTGACTGGAAGCCGACCCCAATATAGTTGGGAAAAGGCTAGGCAGATGATGATTCAAATTTCGAACTAATCATCGCGCGCGAAATGGCAAATAATGCTGTTATGGAATTTGTATGGCCTATAACTTAACTATTTGCTTTGATAACACACGCGTTTTTTATGACCCGCTTTACATGTCTAAAACCGGTGGAATTACATCAGCTTTACGAGCAACTGTGTTAAAAAAATACTAACAGCCAATGCAGTGTTACAACTTAGATAAATTGATCAGGCAAGGTTATAGAACCATAAGGTTTAATGGCTAGGAACTTTAAGTACTAGCAACGATTGTAGGAACTGCAGTACAGTCACTTTCAAAAATATGTCAAAGTACATTCTTGACATATCTTTTGCATCGGCGATCCCTTCTAAAGTATTGGCTGAAAATTATAAATCCTATTGTAAATAATTTGAATATCTAATAGTAGGGTTTTAGGGCCTTTAGCTTGCAGCGTGATAGCTATGGGCTAGTAAATTTACTACATAGACCATTAAACTTTGCTGCGTATATTGCTTTTTGCATGTGACTGTACTAGGCTTAGCACCTGCATACAAGTATGAATAACGATTAGAATATTTCCGAGTGCGATTATTTCATTGTACAGTAATGTTAGAGACACTTTGTTTCACCAGCACAATAGATTATGTAGATAAACAATATTCTTACAAAACATAGACTTGTTTGTAAACACCTGTTTGTGTCTATGTTTATCTCAAATGAAGGTGATGAAAGACAGTTACGCCACAATAGCGGCGGTAATTAGGTAGACCCCTCTTTGAGGAGTGATTAGAGTTGCGCTACGGCGACCCGGGCGACCTCATTGTCCGCCTGACGCAGGTCGTCCCTGGATTTGGGAAATAAGGGAGAATTCTGTTTTGATGAGGATGATGACATCAGGAGGATGCGATGCGTCTTGTGTTGAACCTCGGTTATGCCACCGAAGACTAACAGCCTATTTACAGGTCTTGGTCACGGACTTGAAGGTAGGAACCTACAAGTAGGGCCAGAAAGCTCTGATAGCGAAACGGTAGGCCAATCAAGAAATTAGAATTTGTTTATACTATACGAGCTACATGTAGGGCACGAAGACCAAGGAACAAGCTCATACAAAATGTGTATAAACAATGGGGTGATTTAGATCAGCGTCTACGCGTCATGAAAATAGTCATCCTGGCCTGTCAACATCATAGGTACTGGCTTGCTGACCATCATGCTGGCTGAGGTTTACAGTTCGAAATTAAGACACCTTTACGGGATGGTCTACGCAAAGTTCATCATCATCTGCCTAGCCTTTTCCCAACTACAGGAAAAGTTTTTACCCATGCGTAAATTTTTTTTGGTGGCTTAGTGTAAGTAATAGAACACAGATCGATCTTCAAAGTTAAGCAACGCTTGCCATGGTTGGTCTGTGGATGGGTGACTATCTTAACATAATGAGTTTCCTCCGTGCCTCGGAAAGCATAGGCTAGCTACCAGACCTCTACAACCCAATAACTAGGGTAACAGGGTACTTCACGGCAAGACTGGAGTCAGATTTAGGTACTGACTTCTGACTATCCGTAACGACTGTAAATGACAGCCGGGACCTACGGCTTAGCGTGCTTTCCGAGGCACGGATATTGGGGTCGGCTTCCAGTCAAGCCGGATTTAGCTGAATACCAGTATTTTACGAGGAGCGGCTGCCTACCAGACCTCCACAACCCATTAACTGGGGTAACACGGTACTTCATGGCAAGACTGGAGTCAGATTTACATTTGATGGTCTACACAAAGTTGTGACCAAAAAATATTATTGCAGGTTCTACGTCTACAAGTTGCCAAGGGAGAAGAACCATTTGAACCCTTTGGTTCGTCGAGGGGTTGCGTACATGCATCTGACACCTTCAAAACTAAGAGGCGGCTGGATCATGTCGGATCTGGCCATCAGCGACCCACGGTCTATGGTGGGGAAGACTTTATCGCCGCTTTATCAGGTAAGATTGCTAGCAATTATGATTGGCTGAGTTAATAGTCATCGATGTATTTCGCAATATAGGTGTTTTTATTATTGTACTTAGCTTCAGAAATAAAATTTGGGCTCTTATTAAAAGTATATCACCAAAATTGAAGTATACAAGGACGCGGAAAGCTGATTAATTTTGTAATTGTAAACAAAAGTTACTTTACTATTTGTAATACAATAAAGAGGAAAGATTAAAATTTTGTTTGTAATGAATAAACTGAAAAACCACTGGATTGATTTAAAAAATTCTTTCAGAATCAATGAGTTGACAATTCGTAAGCACATAATTATTTCTAACTTTGTTATTACACATTGTTTTCATTCCAGGATAGAAATATAATTTCTCTGATCTACAATGATCAACCACCGTCTTCTGAAAATCAACCTGACATCCTGCAATCGGTTGCTGATATGTACTCCAAAAGCAAAAGAGGTAAGTACCATGGAAACTTATTAGCATTTGTAATCGCCAGTAGACTTTAGAAGAAAAATCATTTAAGTTAGAAAGTTAGGGAGCAGGTTTGAAAGTCGAAAATAAAACGGACACGCGAAACGTCCGTCCTTAACAATTATCAAAGCGGCGCAACGAACTCCCCAGCAATACATGAAAACTTAAACTGAAGATAGACTCTAATTCCTTCCAAAAGTTACCCCCTGAATAAAATTCTCCTAAAAACCAGTTCATCATAGTCCACTGTTAGATAGATGCCCCTCCCAAGTGTCACCACAACGAACACTTCTGTGCGTCTCTCATCAATAGCATTTCCACGACTCTCACCAAGTCATTGGTCCACCTTGTTGAACACCTTCCTACGCTGCGTCTTTAGGTGCACAATCGCCACTCTAGAACCTTTCGGCCCCATCGACCATCCCTTCTACGAGCAATGTGCCCTACCTTTTGCCGTTTAAGTTTGGCAATTCTTCAGGCTATCTCGGCGACCTTGGTTCTCCTGCGGATATCTTCATTCAAAAACCAGTTGAATATCCCTTATTACTTCTTTCAGGACAAATGAAGCAACAAGGAGTGAAGAAGTACAAGAAATTCAAACTGGGTGACAAATACTATGATGATTACGACCTGGCTGAGATGTGCAAGATGCACTCCAAGTTCATGAAGACCAGGGTCGAAAGCGGTCACACCAAGGGCGTTATACTCGGCGACAAGTTTACCTCGCTGTGGTTGGTGCATTCTGTGCCCAGGTTCCCGCCTCTTCCAGATTGTAAGTATTTTTATTGGGTATAGAATATTGATGGATGATTTAGGCAGTTGTAAGGTCTTCAACGAACGATAGTAAGATGAAGACTTAACAGAGGCAAGATAAATTTTCGTCGACCCTGTCTACTTATAGATGAGAATCTTTCTCACCTCCCACCACAGATGAGAAATGGGTTCTCGTTGACTCTTTACTACTAGCCCGGACAACTGCTCGATAATTAATTTTGGATGGGTATGTTATGATATTATGTTCTAATCGCGAGAAGAAATCCGATACCTCGATGAAGAATAGTTGCTATGTGGTGACATAAATGTTGTTGCACCATGCCGGTAATAAATTGAAACTCAATTGTCAAACAAAAGACTTCTCCCTTTCCAGTGGTCAATGGCCTCAACATCAGCTCCTACGACTACCCTGCCAGTGGGATGAAGTACGGCCAGACCTTCCTCTGTGTTTCCGTTCAGACATCCACACTGAACCAGATTGCGACGCAACTGAAGTACAACGAGCCACTTATAGTCTGGTCACATATCCCTCAGGAGTTTGACAGCGAACTCCCGAACTTAGTCGATGTTGTCCGAAACAAGACGATCGACGCATCACCGTGGTAAGTTTAGATATTATTATTATTGTACCTAGCCTATGCTGTTCCACTGCTAGGCAAAGGCCTCCCTCCGTTCCTTCCATATTCTTACAACTATTCTCAAGGAAGACATCCTTTTTGGTCTGCCGCGACCCCGGCGTCGTGCGGTTTCAGGGCACCAACCTTGTGTTTTACTGGCCCATCGCTCAGCATCCCCGGCCCAGTCCTACTTAAGCTGGGTAGCCTTCCGAGCCATGTTAATGATCTGCCTTAAGTTTAAGTTTAGATACGGATGTTTAATTGTTTTTGTTTAATGTTAGTAGGTTAATTCAGTCGATTCGCCTGTTCAGTTCTCAAGACTTAAATTGATTGTTTCATGCACAACAATAATACTTCCTGGGCCATTTAATAATTGTTTCTATAAAGTTTTCATTGGTCGCTGCGACACAGAGATTTGGTGATTTATTTACGTTCTTCATAATTTAGTTCCATTTTTTTCTCGCTTTGAAACATTTGTATCTCAGTGCACTGAGTGCGAGTCGTTTTTACGTTAACGCGATCAAAACGTTTATCGCTCCGATTAGCCTACTTCAAGTTCTTAACCAATCAGAGAACCAAACGCGGTAAACGTTAACGTAGCAACATCATGCACTTGCGCACTGAACAAGGTTATTGATATGGAGCTGTTGCTAATACCAAAATAGGTCACAACATCACGTGTTGTGGTAAGGAAAAATAAATATAAACATAACCTTGGTGTTATTGTGACATTTATTTAGGTAGTTTAATGATTACTGAATTAATTGAAAAAATCTCATAAATGCACGTGGTGTATTTGATCACTCGATGAAACAGCATCTAAGATTATGCAGATTCTGTGTTGTTATGAAGGTATGCTATTTATTTTGCCAAACTTTATCAACGCAGATAATGTTAATCATATTCATGGATCTCCAGTGGAACAAATCAATGACACTCTAGCGAAATTAATAAAATTGCTGTCCCTCAAAAATGCGGTATTGCTCAGGGCTGCTAGAGCGTTCGACAGAGTTGTTGCGGCCCTAGAACGCAAACGGCAACTATACAACAATAATACAGACGTCATCAGTACATTCAGACACTCACTCTCGATCTACCAAGATATTTTTTTCTTTTTTGGTGTTTAAACTTCATTAATATTAGTTCAGCAGATTAATCTTCCAAAAGTTCCCGTTGTTAAGTATGCTTAACAAACGGCGAAGACAGTACTGTTTTACAAAATATCAGACGAAATCTGTGAAAATATTCAACTTATTATCTCAAATTTAAAAAAAACATTTCATGTTCTAATCGTAAACTATAAAATGGATGTTTCAATATTCATTTTATTGTAATAATTGTAATAATAATAGATATATTATATACAATTACTGCGTAATAATACAGTCATCATATATAAACAAAGGAATCATCAATGAATCATCGACTATTAGAACAAATCACAAAGGAATCGTCCTATAATTACATGATATTTTTTAGAAACATTTTAACCTTCCCAACCCATGATGAACCCTGTGATGAGGTTTAGATTACTTCTCCCACTTAAAAAAATTGTGTGTATTTTTAGGTTTTTATCTTTAAACAATTTGTATAAGTAAAATTACATCTTCTGCTGGAAAAATATTTGTGTAGATCGGCAAATGAGCGCTAAGGAGAGGAATTTCCTGCCGGAGTATGTGTTTTCTGATAGTCAGAAGCCAGTACATCTGTCTCCAGTCTTGCCATAAAGTACCGTGTTACCCCAGTTAATGGGTTGTGGAGGTCTGGTAGGCAGCCGCTCCTAGTAAAATACTGGTATTCAGTTAAATCCGGCTTGACTGGAAGCCAACCCCAATATCGTTGGGAAAAGGCTAGGTTACTGTATGAACTTTTTTTAAGTCAAGAGTGAATAGGTTACTTTTAGGATTGATAGGGTTTTTCTGCGAAAAGTATTAGTCATACGAAAAAATCATATGTTGCAAATGTTGTAGGCATATGAGTTTAGATTAAACATATATTTCTTTTTCAAACCTATTGACCAAGCCACTACCGAGGGGCTTCAGAAAGTCACTGTTTTACGGCACTGATCCTGATCCATTAAGGCTCTAGCGCCCTAATGGAAGGGCCTTATTGGACGATCGCAAAGACACAAGGGCAGGGTCTCAAATCTACTATTAGAATTGTATCAGAATTGTCGATCATTGGCTTCAATTTTGACAAGTTTATTAGTACCAAAGTGTCAAAATCAACAATTATGAAGCCAATGATCGATAATTGTAGTAGCAGACTTGAGGCCCAGGAAAATCGTATATCGTCACAACCGTATTATGAATAGCTAGGATGTATAATAAACAATCGAATTTGGTTTGAATGTTTTAAACCAAATTCCTTTGTTTACAAAATACTTGTTAACAATAAATCAATGAATTGGAGGGGAAATATAAGTCAATACTTATTAAACCGGACATCGTATACATTTTTGGAAGTACTTGTAGTAAGCAGGATGTTGTACGTTGTCATTGTTTTAAAATTTTAGTAAATCGTTTTTGTTTTGCTAATTGCACTTGTACGCGTCAATGGTAACTAGATGAAGCAGGTGTTTCCTAACTGAATATCCTGAGAAGAAATACCGAATAAAACTTTCTCAAACACAAAGCCTCTTTTAAAGTTCATGCAGTAAACAATATGTAACATAATATGATTTGGTGCGAATTGCGGGAATCCGATGGATGCAAAACCTCGTTCGTTGTTGTGACGATATACTCGTAATTTATTTTATCACTACTGCTCTCAAAATGGTGAATAACCGTAGTGAAAAACCGGTGTGTCCTAGAATCAAAAATTTGAAGACATGTTATATCCGCCAACCAGCACTATGCCTGCATGGTAGGTTACAGCCTATTCCCTCTCCCAGAGAGAAAACCTGAATGCCACCAGTGAAAACATTATAAGGCTCATTGAGCTATGCTATACTATACTCGAGTTGACTCCTAAAGTTATACATCGGACAGTAGGTAGTTCGCCTCTGTTCTAAATCACGTAAATGGATTGTGGGGTCAGATGATGCAGCTGGTATGAATGAGTCTGTAACTCGATCTTAACTGAATCAAAAAGGCTAGATTAATGAGGACGTATAAACATTAGACAATAGATCGAATATTCTCTTTAGAGTAAGGACATACTGATTCATAGTTAACACGATCTTCTATAAATGCAACTCGACCCAAACATATCCAAAAAGGTTGCACTAATGAGAACGTATAAACATACGACTATAAACACTAAAGTTTCTTTGTTTTGAAACGAAATAAATCATTTTCGTTCAAACAAGAACAGTTTAGGTCGTCAATTGATCGCTTACGGACCCGTAGTCTTGAGGCCCTTCTTACCATTTATCCAAAATATGAAATGCTGCTTAGTCTGTTTTTTTTTGAGAATTCATCAAATAATTGCTCCAGGAGTGCTCCCATTAATTCTGGGCTGAGCGAGAGGAAGTGCCAGACTTTTACTGACTTATAGAACCCACATGTATTTCTACAGTTGTCTTTTGCGTTCCAGGGTCACGGTAATTCCTTCGATCAATCCTGTAAAATTGATCTTAACATTATGTTTATTATTACAGGTACCACATCGAGAGTTTCGAGACGCTGGTAGGCAGAAAGTTCCTGTCGTTTGCGAAGAGTGCTATGTTCAACGATGACCTGTACAGCGGCTTGGTGGCTGAAGTACTGCAATCAGATCTTCTTGTTGAGTCCTGGACGAACGGTCCTGGCACACTGGACTCGGAGTGTACTCGGAACTTCCAGTGAGTGTCATTATTAGTGATCGGCATAGGTAGTGCCATTTGGGGTCAATAAACTTGAATGTTAATGTTAACATGGATATGCCCCGGGATTCCCGGGATTCTGAAAAATATTTTCCATGTATTTATAAAATGCTGTTGAACAATCAAGTAATATTAGTTCTTATGTTACATACAGGGTATAAATGCATTAATAAAAAATGAGAGAACCCTTTTTATGGACTTATAAATATAATAAAAAAAATATTTCCCGGAACTCGACGGTATATCCATATTAAGATAACAGTCACAAAATCCCGGGAATGGCACTACCTACGCCGATCACTAGTCATTATGAACATTTATAGAGGAATAGTTATAATGTCGACTCGTCTTCATGTTCTTAGACTAAGCTTTGCATCTATTACCAACTACCTGTGACCCGATTTTTCATGTGGAATATGGATTATGAAAATTTTTAAGCGTTTTTTCAGTGAGTTTTTACTAGTTAGGTTTTAGTGGCTCTGAAACGTGTTCGGTCACAATTGGCCTCATCAGAAGGCAAACAAAGGGCAAGGAAATGGTTGGTTTGCCTTCTGATGATATTCTTTGTTTGATGGAATCAAGAATGAATATATCCGCCAAGGAGAACCAAGGTTACCGACATAGGCCGAAGATTCGCCAAACTTATATAGCAGTGAGCATGGCGTACTGTCGTAGACCAGATGGTTTTTGTGGCCGAAATATTCTGGAACGGCGATCGCATACCGAAAAGAGTAGTCCTCCCACAAGGTGGACCGATGACCTAGTAAGGACCACGGGTATCCGATGGATGCGAAACGACTAGGACCGCTCATTGTAAAACAAAACAGAAACTTTGTACGTGACCTTGACCTTGAAATAAACATCGAGAACCTTTCTTTTCTCAAATATCTGCGCTAATTTTCACTCCTCCCCCTTTTTTTTCAGAGTACGAAACATAGATCGACTGAAGTTCCCGATAGCCAAGATGTCGTTCACCTCACACAACGACCACTCAAAGTGGGCAGTTGCTGTGGCGCATAAGATGCACAACAGTCAGGACACGAAGGTCGCTGACTACTGGGTTTGCGTCGGGGATATCAATAGAGCGGTAAGATATGCCTTCTTGTTCTTTTCGAATCGATGGTAAACTCGTTAGAATGTTTGGGCCCAGTATGTAGCTACGTTTACTGCCTACTAAGTGTGGTAATACAGAAGGTTGTGGCTGAGAGAGAGAAAAGCCACATTTTTTTACCTTAACATCGACATGTTCAGGGTTAAAAAATACTTGCGGAGGTCTATCCATCAGTTACAGGATTTTTTTTAGTAGGCATGGACAAATCCAAACCTCTGAGGGATAGCAAAAAACGCTCCAAGAACTCTTGGATGATAAGTCAAAGTAGGTTGAACGTACAGTTACAAAGATATGTTTAAATATATCATCTTATAGAGAATGGAGTGTAAATACGAACTCCGTTTGATTTGGGCAAATTGCCCTTAGAATTTGTTAATTAATATCATCAATGCCAATTCTTTTATTGTTTCAGTTACCACAAGAGTCTCGCGGCGGCGGGACAGTGTGCACCTCAGGTCCGATCCTTTGGGGTAACTTCGCTCATCTCATAGAATCTGTGCAGACGTGTAACTAAACCTTTCTTACTAAGTCCTGTCGGGTCCATTTTATAATATAGCTAATACCATTAACAATAATGTCAAAATGCAGGTGAGCCTTTTTGATTGGCGATCCGTATAGGAAGAATGTCGTAAGCGACGTTATGTTTTTTTTGCCTGTCTAGAAACATAATGTATTATGACTTATTATAGTCGTTATTGTCCGAATACTTTTTAATTAGAAAAGGTAAAATCTCTATTCCTAAAAAATGATAAAAATGCACACTGTTGCTTACGTCGTTCTTTCTAAAAAGGCTCGATATGTAGAAGTTAAAACATTGCCATACATTTTTTAGTAATATAGTACTGATATAGTAGGCGTTGTTCGCTTATTTACTTAGTGGAAAAATGGTACGTATCCACGACGATTTTTTTGCTGGTTTTTTTGGAATATTTGATTAAATAAATATTGTAAAATATCATTGTACTATTATGTAATCTGTAAGATGCCATAGTATAAATAACTAACAAAATCAAATAATCATTTCTAGTTACGCACAAAAAAACAGCATTGAATTACATAGATATCAAGAGAACAGATTTGAGATTTTTTTTTTGATTGCTTTCTATTCAAAGGTGCTTAGATAGATCTTTAGAGATTTTTTGATGGATTTACCATGGTATAAAAAAAAACCAAAACCCGCCAAATGTCGCTTATTAGCACTTGAGATTATAGACAGTAGTGTTATATAGGCTAGCTCATCTCAAGATTAAAATATTTGTACCAGTTAGTAAACAGTGCCAAACTTTACCAATTCCATTTTAACTTATATTATTCTAAGGAGCTGACTCAATCTACTCAGAACAATACTTCTGGCTTCGGGGATTGAGTCGCTTTCCTTATGTCTCTTTTAATGTTTTAACGTGTAAATATAGTAGAATGTTGTGGAATAGTTGTAATAGTGCATTTTATTATAATATGAATGAATGATTAATTTTTATATTAAAGTTGAATATATTCAGTAATTGCTCAGTTGTTGCCAGGGCAAACGGCCGACAGGTCAGTAAAAAGTTCGAGCAGTTTAATATTCGTAAATTGAAAATGAACTCAAATCCATTTGTGAGTTCAAAAAAGAAATCTCTCTTTTGGAGAGGATTTCCGGAAGCGTGTGTTCACTACGAATTCACATCTCGAACATGCTCGAGCAATATGTTTTTCAGTTCAGCCTGCCTCTTGGTCGAGTAGATCTGCTTCTATACACTGTTGGGGTAAGAAGGTAAAACTAACAATTTTTATGATGTGTTCTAGATACTAGATTTTTTATACGATCGTTAGCAATACGATTGTTTGATTGCCTACTGGTACGAACAAAATTCGTGCAATTTTTCGATAATATGGCGGTCTGAATTAACCCTGTAGTGCCAAAACCATAATAACCAAAGCTTCTGTTCAATATTTAGGACTGTTACACCTAAATACACTTTTTATCATTCCCTTAAGTTTATAAGATTATAAGTGAAATAAGAAAAAATGCCAATAAAATATAGTTTTAGTACAAAAGGTGTGTGTGATCTGTGATCATAGGATACGATTGTGTTGAGTTTTTAGTCGTAAGATGATGTCTTGGTGAAGCCAAGCCTTGTTTACCCTACCTATTGTATGATAAAAGTGTCATCTAAAATAAGAGCTAAATACAGATACCAGCATGAATCTTGAGCGCTCGGCGAAAGAGAGGGGATCGCTTTACGCATCGTACACATCGGAGAGCCAATCACTGTACAAGGATTGTACTCCCCGCCCCCGCGTCCCATTTCATACCACTAAAGAGACCCGATATTTGACTTCTGTGCAAGTGGAAGTCAGCGCTCAAGATCCTGCCAGTATTTTGTAATTAATATTAATTTTATTAATAATTATTAATTTAATGAATACAGCTCGTAATAAAGTAAAAATTTGCTCTTTTTTGCCATATCGGTTACTTTACTTTTTAGATTTTTGTACTATTTTTACGTTTCTAAAATATCGTGTGGTTTAAGGTACTATATAATTTTGTTAGATCGTAACTTTTAATTTAAGTAAGCTAATTTTGTAATAAAACGAAATACTTACAAAACTCGCATTTTTATTTTACATTTTTACATGTACATTTTTTTATGTGTGTATTTATTTTACGATTTGATAAAAAATTGTATTGAAAATAAATCGAATGGAAATGTAGTGACTGGGTATCAGTGTTTGTGAAATAATGTCCTACTTGTATTTATTGTGTATTTTTGCAGTGGAGTGCACTCAACGTGCAAGAGGATGGGAATACTTAAATTTACAATGCAGAGATAATGGGAATGAACCCGTGGACTGGTAAAAAGATATATTTTATTTGATAACCAGTAAAACATCAACTACCTAGCCTTTGACCCAACTATATTGGGGTCGGCTTCCAGTCAAGCCGGATTTAGCTGAATACCAGTATTTTACGAGGAGCGGCTGCCTACCAGACCTCCACAACTCATTAACTTGGGTACTTCATGGCAAGACTGGAGTCAGATTTACTGGCTTCTGACTATCCGTAACGACTGCCAAAGATCTACAAATGACAGCCGGGACCTTCGGCTTAACATGCTTTCTGAGGCACGAAGGAAACTCGGTATGTTTAAGATGGTCACCCTGTGAATAGACCAACCTTGGCAAGCGTTGCTTAACCTTGACCATAAACCCGGGTGGCTGATATTATGGCAATAAGTAAAACATTACACATAATACATAGAGCTGCGGTGGCCCAGTGGTAACTGCAATGACTTGCAAGTTATAGGTGGCGGGTGCAAAACATTACTTTGTGAAAATGACATAACTGCTACTCTCAAAAAGCTGAAGAAAAACATCGTGAGAAAACCGGCATGTCTTAGAACCAAAAATTCAAAGAAATGTGACAAAGAAATCTACCAATCCGCACTGGGGTTCGTGGTGGAGGCTTGAGTCCCAGCAGTGCTCGTCACATTACAAGGCTGATAAATGATAATGCTAATGCTAAGTAAAACATTGGGGTATAAAATCGAAATTGATCCGAACTGAGATCTAGGCTAGGGAGGCTTGTCTCATATTACGGGTACCTATTGGTTAGGGCAACCCTTCTGTCTAAAATAATGAAGGAACCTATCTCCATGGTTCCTCAAAGCGAAGTGGTTAGGTACTGTAGCCTTACCATGAGTTTGTAAAAACGTTCTCGCTATCGAAAACTATCGCTTTGTCCCTGTCATTGTGGTGCACGTGAAAGAGACAAAGCTATAGTTTTCGATAGCGAGAACGTTTTTTCAAACTCATGGTAAGGCCACTGGTCATAGAAATGTAGTACTTACCTACATGAGAGTAACTTACCTACTACATGGTTGGTGACATGGATCAGAATTCCGAAAGGTATGCTCGGTGACCCTAGATCGAAGGCAACGAAGGAACGGGGGTGGGGTTAAGTCAGTAAAAATCTTACACGGCTTCCCGCTCCGCCCAAGAGCGGGAGAAGTCATTCTGATGATTCCCCACTTGAAAAAAAACCTACTTCAAGGTAAAGGTACCTATTCAAAATACCTAGCCAATCTCGATCATATAGGTTGGTCTATAATTATTATGGCCTTCATGAACGTCAGAAGCTAATTCATGGTTAATAGGGAGATGAACTACCACGAAACTTCGTGGTTACTCTTTTAAGAAATGATAAAGGATCAGGAGTGCAGTTGTGTTTGCGCATATACCTGTGCATCATACATAATAGCTCCTGCGTAATGGACGTAATGGGCCTTTGGAGGAAGGTGGAACAGAGAGTAAAGTCCCACATACATCCGTTGAAAATGGAGGATCCTCCGACCGGACCGGGATGTTGTTCGGTGGGCTACTGCCCAATACATGATTTCGGGCTGTTGTATCTATGCAAATCGCGCGGAAAACTTTGCTTGCGCTATTCAGGATTCTGTGACGTCATATGTAGTAGATGTCGCTACAGCCCTTATCTACATTGAGATTGCCCGTTGGGACTGAATTTTAAACGGGAGAATAAAGATAGGAGTTCATTGTGCACACGTGGGCCACGTTAACGTACGCCGATCTGGTCGGTCTCCAAACATTTTAGTTTATATGGCAACTAGACTCGTAGAGCTACATTAGATCCAACCTACGCGACGTAGTGGTCCACGTGTGGGTCGGTCTAATGCAGTTCCCTAATTATATATTTTTTGTAATTTATTTCATCACCACTGCTCAAAACGATGAAGGAAAATATCGTGAGGAAACCGGTATGTACTAAAACCAAAAGTTCGAAGACATGTGCCATCCACCAAACTGGGCCCGAGTGGTGAATTACAGCCCATTCCCTCTCCTAGAGAGGAGGCCTGAGTCCCCACAGTGGGAACATTACAAGGTCAATAATGCTAATGTTAATTATTTTTTTTGGCTATCATCGCGAAGGTGGTACATATACAAGCCTCCGAGGAACACAGGCCCGCTCATGGAGACCGGTATCAACTACTCCTACATCGATCCGAACACGGACAGGAAGTGGACGGCCGCTCCGGGCGGCATCCTGTCCGAATCCATGCTGCGATACACCATAGCGCCTATGTTTATTGTGAGTTATCTTAACTTCCTTATTCACTACTACTTTTCATTAATTTTTTTAGAGGTCAACTTAATTTGGTCAACAATTTTGGGATGGGAAAAGCTATTTGCTGTTTTTCTGGAAATTCTGGTTTATAACGGGACACGTGGCGTAAAAAATAAATAATTATGAAAAGTTAAATAATTTTTGTGCATGCTTTGCCAGTATTTACTGTTATTTCGAGATTTAAACTAGGTATACAGCATTATTATCTAGTAGTATCTGCCAAACCTCAAACACGTGTAAGTATTCTTATGTAAATAATTTAAGTAGAAATTTTCAAAATCGTATCATGAAAAATCACAAAGTTAAAAGCTTATTATGTTACCTTACCTGGTTGTCCGTAGAAATACATGGTCACCACACAGCGCACCTGCGCCGCGCCGTCTAAGGGATTTGTCACACTGGATGCGTTCTGCGGCCTGCGGTCAGGTCAAAGTGTTACACGTTGTCGGTCAGTCCCTTGCGCGGACCCCCCGTCGGGCCAACATGCGTTCTTTGGTTGTGCTTGCGCGGTCAGATCGTATTCTATACAAAATATATTGATACCGAAAATGTTGTTCACACTTGATGCGGGCTGTGTTCGCTTTGACCGGACCGCAGACCGCAGAACGCATCCAGTGTGACAAATCCTTAAACCCTCCGTCTGTCCATAATTAACTAGTATTTTACTTTATGCCGAACAAAGTTCAAAGTGGATGGAAGGTGTTAAACACCCAAAGCAGGGTGTAAATACAAATAATAACTTTCGACACTTAACCATCTTAGCGTGTTTAAAAATGTTAATAATCACTTATCTACACCTATCACTTTAATCACTACTAACATGTCTTATACCAATCACTCACTACTCAGTTACGCGACAGTTTTTGCATACGATGATAAATTCATTAACTCTGTCAAGCCTACGGAGCGGTACGAGCTCCGGCGCGGCGCGGCGGGCCACTCGGTCGCGCGGAACGCATGCGCACGCACGTGCGAATCGTCTGACGGCATTTTGTCGACTGAGGGTAGAAGGTATAAGGCCACTCAGTATTGCCATTTGGGAAAAAAATATTACAAAGTGTAAAAATTAATGAACTCGAATCAATAAACGTTTCTGAACAAACTGTATTCAGGTTTCGCATATAATAAAATTAGGTTGTGTATGTACATATGTGACGTCCTCCAAAATATATCTACCTACTACGTTAGTAAATTTATTCATCATCAAAGGACGAGACAATTAAAAAATATTCTTAGCTGATTCGACTGAATGCTAATTTTAAATAGATATATTTGATACTAGCTGTCCCCTGCGGTTTCACCCGCATTTTTCGTTACTGCTCCGCTTCCGTGGGTCGTAGCGATGGTATATAGCCTATAGCATTCCTCGATAAATGGGCTATCTAACACAGAAAGATTTTTTCAAATCGGACCAGTAGTTCCAGAGATTACCCCCTACATACAAACTTACAAATTTTACCTCTTTATAATATTAGTATAGATTATTAAAAAAATGACTAAAAAAAAATTTTTTGCGCGCGGCTTTTTATAGCATTCTTGAATAAATATCTGATATCTAATCGTTTCAGGAAGAATACGCGGATTACCTAGCAATAATGGAATACGATGGAAAGAAGCCCACGAAAGACTTTATGGGATCGGCCTCTCGTGGGATGATGATGGCAAATTCTTTAGGCGGAATTTGGATCGGACATACTATCCCTGGATTTCCAGATATAACCAGTTTGTACACATTTATATACGATACGTTAGCAACCTTCTCTCTAATACTTGTCTGAAACATCCTTGTTGTACCTAAAACACGCGAATGAACGCACCATACGCCAATCGCAATTATAGATATAACCAAGCCAGACTCGAGTCAAAGCCGAAACAATTGAGAACCATCGATATGTCCGAACAATCGAATAAAACCTCTCGACAGCAGTAGTCTAGCAGTGATCGTCGCAGCAGGTAGACGTCAAAAGTGTGAGTGTTGTGTTAGTAGCGGAGCGGATAATCTGGTACATTGTTACGTGTTTACTACAAATTCATTGGAAACCTACAAATCGGTCACATTTTCTTGACGCTTGGCGTCGATGGTATTTTTATTTTTTGTATTATTTTTGTGCATTATAATATGTCCAAAAACAATACAACAACAACAGAGAACTAGCCAAATTATCGATACGCCTATCGATAGCAATTTAGTTTCAGGCTGACCATACCTGAAACTTGCCGGGTGAGCTAAGGGTATGCGGTGGGAAGCAGGGATGCTCGCATTTCAGAGATGCGTCAAGTTAATATGGCCGGATTGTAGATTATTATTACACTGGATTGAGACTTATTGATATGTTTTGATTTAAAATTAATTATCAACCCATTCCGCTTCCTAGAGGGTGCCCCAACAATTCCGCAAGAAGAATTGCAATACGGACACATGATAATGTGCCTGACATTGGACTTGGTCACTCTGAACACATTAGCTACGTCTATCATGCAAACGGAACCGTATATAAAAAGGATCTTTATACCACAGAGGATTAACCAATATGTTCCGGACTGGAAGATGTTCCTATCTCCACTTTCGAAGACATCGGGAACCGCTGTGTTAGTATTTCCTAATTTAGTTTTAATTGTGTGTTTTAGTTTTCATGAATGACATAATTTTATTCTATGGGGTTCGGTGGAGCCCGCTTAGTTAAATAAAAGTTTGGGACCTCAAGAGCACACTTATGTTTTTTATAAATTGGAGGTTGGCTGTGGAGCAGTAACAATATTTTGGAATTTAAGCACATCTTTAGAGCACTGGTGGTTCAGTGATTATGGCTCCAGCCTATGAGTGGGTTCGAACACAAGCAATTACTCCCTTCGAATAAATAATTGCATCACCTCTACTTTCAAAACAGTGAACGAAATCAAATGTCAAGGCGTCAAAATTTAAAAAAAAATGTGATGTCCAACAATCCACACTGGGCTCGCAATTAAGGCCTGTGTGCTATCAGTACATAAAGTTTTCAACATAGTGACTAACACACTACGCCTACTTCATATAATAAATCTAAGAAAATTCTTTCTGTTTTCAGAAGGAACACCAAAGTTCTACACTTTGTGACGAGAAACAAGAGCTTACGCGGTTTAATGTTCGCCCGAAGTCCCGGGGATCCCCGCTGCTTATACAAAAGTTTCGCTAAAATCAAACAGATCGTGATGGACGTTTATGGCCACAGGGAACATGATAATATTTATTGCAGCAAAGCATATAGGTAATTTTTATTTTTTACAGGCATTTATTACCTTAGAAGGTGATTTTGGATACTATGCTTTTCAATGCTTCTGCGTTTTATTCAAATGAATGTTCGTTAGACATAGCATACTAACTCTGTCTATTCCTTAATCTCTGAACTGGCTTGGTTTGGTTGGTCGTAGGTAAACCGTCATCTCAACAGTCACTTTCATCATAGATATATCATACAATCCTTTTATTGTTCATTTTGTCTTCCTAGGTATGTGTTTTTATGAAAAAGAAATAGAAAAAGAAGCTACACTTTAAACAGAAGCTGTGCTTTTACCTACCCTTTTAAAGTCAAATATCGCTCATTCACAAAATGCCTTACTACTACAAACTTAAGAACTGATTTCAGAATTTTTTATTTTTTTCAGCTTACGTAACATAAATTCAATATCCCTGAAGTTTAAGGAAAGTATTTACTACGTAAATAATGCAACAGATAAGATGGGCTTTGCCGTAAGCACAACAGCACATTGGCAGAAAACGGGTCTCAGCAAGAGTCAGTTCTGGACTTGTATTGGTAACGTAGAAAACCAATATCGCAATTCAATGGGAGGACTGATTGCCTGCGTTAATCATTTTCGCGTTTGGTTAGCATTTGATAATTTAAAAGTAAAGGAACCAGAATGTAATACAGCTGAGGATATTTAAAATGGTTTGTTCTTGAATTCGCACCCATGGTTTACTTAGTACAATAATACAGGTGTACCTATTTTAATAAAACAAATGGTGGCGTTATTACTTATACTAGTGTGCTACAAATATAAAAGAAATCGGCGTTAAATAATAAGGTAGGCCCGAGATACCTTCCCTGTATGAGCAGAACCTAGAAACCACCCTGCCTGCATTTTGTAGCTATTTGCATGAAGTCTAAACAAATATTATGTTCTATTGAATTGTGTGAAGAGCAATGTTATAGCAAAAAATATTAAAGCCTAGTATAACAGTATTTATTGAGTCAGATACAGTGTAGATTTTCTTTTGGGGACAGTCTCAAAAGCTTTAGTAAAGTCAAGACCAAGACAGATTGTAAAATGTTCTTTTTCTTTTAATGTTTATAACTGCCCCTATAGTTTTTTTGTGAAAATCAAAAGAAACAAGATTTATTTATAGACAAAATGTTTATTATACAACACAAACATTATTTACATGATTATGATTCATATCGCTTTAACACGCAAGTGACGACATAAAAACAAAAAACTCTGAAAATCGTACAAACACTACAGAAAATATAATATGAAACCGTTATTATTATAAACTGGCTTCACTGGATCTATGATAATGTAGTGTATAATATACAGTTTCCACACTCGTGAAACAAAGAGTTTCCTAATTGGCACCATGTGAGCTTGAAAATACTTATGTACAATTCCCACAAATAAAAAATCTTTATGAAATAAGAATGCTCCGCTAAGCAAAGATTTTCAGTCACCGTGTAAGATAAGGCACTACTCCAAGTAAAACATGGAATATTACTCTTAGAAACATCGTTTATATATTTTATTTAGGCACTGTTAAGCGCTTTACTTCCGTCCTCCCGAGTCTTCGATATATCTGGGAACAACGGGTCGCTAAAACTTACAACATACGATTATATATTTTACTTAGGTACAGATAAATGAGTATAAATTGCAAAATCAGCCCGAATGGCAAACACAATAAAATATAAAATTAAAAACTGACTCGATTAAAGCATAAGAAATAACAATAAAATGATTAGAAGTTAGTTTTTCGATGTGACAAAGTTTTGGACCCTTCACCTTAATATTGGTGATCGTGTGTAAAATCAGACAAGTAATATTCATTCAACATCAATAATGAATTGATTAAATCCTTAACAAAACTACGTAAGCTTAACTACAACTTTATTAATGGGACACACGCAAAACTTACAAAAATATATGATTCATGGAACTCTCTAGTTAAGCAAACGTTCATTCATTCTTTGTGGACATTATCAGAATATACTTGGTTGTGACATGCGACCTGTATTGGCAGTGTACAAATTGTGAGGACGCTTCCCTTCAGTGCGCGACTCTCAACGAGGGCATTCTTGTGAACCAGGAGTCTTGCTTGACCTTGAGATAGTAGGCGTCTCTTGGTGAGGGTATTGTGAGCGCGTCTTCTAGCACCTTCAGTGCGCTGGTCGGCAGGATCTTTGCGCTGTACTCAGCTGCTTCTCCTGGCATTGTGACGGCACAGCTGGCGGTGCCGGCGCTTACTTCCGAGCTTGGAGTTTCAGGACGACTGAAAGATGAGATAGAAATGGGAAATTAAAGTCACGTAACATTTAAGAAAACATTCTATAAACAGAGAAAATAGTTATACATTTCATCAACGATATAAACCTTATGTAATATGTAGAAAGTGTTTAAATTCAGCCACAGTAAATCTATAATTGTAAGTTTTTTCTGACTAACATAAACGATCTTTGGGTGATTATGAGTCCTATTCAGCGAACCCAGCTTGGTTTACAATCACGGAACTAAAGCTATGGTATGTCAGAGATAGGTGCCTATTTAATTTTATTTTACATACATTATCCTATTGAGACTGGGTAGGACATGTTTGGCGCAAGCCCGATAAACAGTGGGCTAAAGTAGTTGGTGCCCTGAAATAGTGTGACGGGGTCGCGCCAAACCATGAAGGAGATGGCGCGACGAATTAGATTTCGTCAGAATTGGCAAGATGAAGCGCGGGCCCGCGAAAGATGGAAGGAGTGGAGTGACCTTTTTTCAGGAGTGGGACAAAACAGGCTAACAAAAACAATCCTAGTATATGATGATTTACCTTGCTGGCTGGCTAGGCGGCTGCAGCAGCGCCGGCGGCGAGTAGATCTCTTGCGCCGCAAGGTCAGGCGCGTGCAGCAACACGACGTGCAGGCGGCGCGCGCGCAGGCTCGCGCGCAATGCACGTGCAGCGCCCCACACGCCCCATCGGGCGGCCGCTGCGCCCGCGCTGTTCTCGCCCGTGTCTCCTGCTTCAACTCGGGAAAGACTTTCGCAGGCTGTGTCTGATGTTAATCCTGGAAGAGAAGATGTAGAAAATGGATATTTATAAGCCATTACTTTAAAATCGAATATGGGCTTGTATTATGAACATAATAATTATGAAGTAGGTATCAATAAAGATATGCCGTAATCAACCATATAACGTTGCTACTGCTGGGACTCAGGCCTCCTCTTTAGGAGAGGGAATGGGCCATAATCCACCACGCGGGCCCAGTGCGGATTGGTGAATGTCACATGTCTTCGAAGTGGTGCTTCTAGGATATGCCAGTTTCCTTATGATGTTTTCCTTCACCATTTTGAGAGAATGATGCGCCTGGCTGGGTTTGAACCCACGACTTACAACTTGTAAATCGGGTATGTTACCACTACCATTATTCCGCTAATAAGGATATGATTTTTAAAATTTAGTCTGAAGTGTTGACTGTGGTGAATAGTTTGTACTTCTGGCTTACATTAGCATGATAGGGTAAGTACTTATTTATGTACTTACCAATATAAAACAGCCTGCCAGCATGTGGATGGTCGGCAGCCGCGGCGGCCAGTAGAGGCGAGAAGGTCCTCGCGACCCGTAGGGCTCCGAGCACGTTGCCTCGCAGAGCCCCCTCCCAACACGAAGCCCCGCCGTGGCCACTGCTTCCTGCGGTGTTGATTACCGCCCAGATTCCTGGAAATAAGGGGGAAAGGTTTAATAAAAAGCTTATCCATAAGTACATGTAATACTCTTGCACCACTTTTAGGTGCCACTTAAAAATTTGATTGCATGTAAATTTATTTTTTTGATACAACCAAATTGGCATAAGTTACAACCAGAGTTAATAACAATATAAAAATAGGGTTTCTTGTAACAGCAAGACAGTACCAAAACGGTCTTTCGTCTGTTTTTTATATCATGAGACTAAGTTGACACAGGTAATGTCAAACTTACTAAGTATAGGAATGATGTTCCAGTTCTTTTGGGTTGTAATGCCATTTTAGTCTCAGGGTATAAAAAACAGATGATACAACCCATTTCTATAATTATAAGATTGGCAAGAATCTTTTTTGAGAAATTCAGCTTACGAATAAAAATTATGAGATGAGCCCACAGGATGAGCCACTTTTTTAGCAAATTTTTTCGTAAGGAAGGTCAGTTATAAAGTTTGGTATGGAGTTATAAATGAGTGGGGCCATGTACACACAACTAGGTACGTCTACCGTCTGTTTTTTATACCCTGAGACTAAAATGACATTACAACACAAAAGAACTGGCATCGATCCTATTGTAAATTTGACATTACATGTGTCAATTTAGTCTCAGGGTATAAAAAACAGACAATAAATAAATAGTTCAATTTTTGAACAACAATGTCACGATCAAATCGTATGAGAACTATATACCTACGAGTACCTAACACAGTAGGTACGTCGTTAATTGTCTGAAGTATGAGGAAAGGACTATATAGATTTAAGTGGACCTGTCTAGACAGTGCAGGCATTGGTAAACAAGCATTTGGTGGTTTCGGTTGGAAGGAACCAAACCGCCAGACAGTTTATAAGTCTACCCGTAAACTAATAAGTAGGTATACAATGTGGTGTAGGCGCATAGGTGGTGTGCTATTGTACCTACCTAGGTAGGGGAAAAACAGGTATTCCTAAATGCCCATGGTTTCTTCTTCTTCTTCTACTAGGCGTTAGTCCCGGCTTTTGCCAGGGTCCGCCTTCCGGCTTAGCTTGCTCCACTTTGCCCGATCTTCTACATCCTTGGCAGTAAGGCCATTGGCTCTCATGTCGGACTTGACGACGTCCAGCCAGCGCTTGCGAGGGCGACCACGCGACCTACCGCCAAGGACAGCCATATTCATGCATCTCCGGCCAACGTACTCCATAGGGCGGCGCATGATGTGGCCATACCATCGCAGACGACACTCTTGCAGTTTTTCCCCCACGTCACGGACACCAAGACTACCTCGGATGAATGAGTTGCGTATGCGATCAGATCGCGTTACGCCGCTCATCCACCTCAGCATCTTCATCTCCGTGACGCGAAGCTCCTGGGTGTGTCTGCCTAGTGCTGGCCAACACTCGCCACCGTACAGGAGGACAGGACGTATGATGCATTTATATATCTGTCCCTTAAGCTTCGGAGGCATTTTGCGGTCGCATACAACGCCAGTTACCTCTCGCCATTTCGACCAAGCCGCGCCTATACGCGCTTGGACATCGTCGTCCACGTTGCCAGACTCGTGCAGCACGGATCCAAGGTACCTGAACTTATCCGAGCTTCTGATCCGGTCCGAACCTATTCGGATGGTATTTGAATCCGTGCTGCCGCAGGACATGTACTCAGTCTTCGCCACATTTAGTCTCAGACCGCCGTTTTCCAGCGTGTCCTTCCAAATGTTGACCTTCCGCTCAAGTTGGGCTTTGTTCTGGCTAACGAGGGCGATGTCATCGGCATACATCATTAGCCATGGAGGCTGATCTTGGATGCATGCCGTAACTACATCGAGCACAACGTTAAACAAGAACGGGCTGAGAGCCGATCCTTGGTGAACGCCAACAGATATTGGAAAGACTTTGGATTCGCCAACAGCGGTCTGGACAGAGGACACGGAATCGCGATACATGTCTCTGATAATGTCAATATAGGCCTCGGGCACACCCTTGAAGCGAAGTGCCCACCAGATGGACTGCCGAGGAACACAGTCGAAGGCCTTCTGCAGGTCTAAAAAGGCCATATGCAGAGCTCTCCTTCTCTCCCTGTAAGCCTCAGACAGAGTCCGCAAGGCGAACACTGCGTCCATGGTGCTGTTGCCCGCCCGAAATCCATATTGACACTCAGAGACAGTGCACTCGCTACGGAGCCTTGTGTCAATTATGCGCTCGAAGAGCTTCATGGTGTGGCACATGATCTTAATACCGCGGTAGTTACTACAATCCTGTACGCTACCTTTGCCTTTATAAATAGGAATAATGAGGCTTGATCGCCACTGGTTCGGCATTTCCTTGGTGGTCAGGATGCGGTTGTAAAGATCCGTCAGAAGGTCCACACCATGTGAGCCCATGGCCTTCCACACTTCGATTGGCACATTGTCAGGCCCGACCGATTTCCGGTTCTTCATGTGGCGAAGAGCAATGCGAGTTTCGTCGGGGGAAATAGGGGAAATAAGACCAAGGTTAGGAGGCGGTTCGGGAGGAAGGTTATGGGGATGCTGTTTGTTAGACAGCTCCTCGAAGTATGTGCACCATCTCTCCTTAACAGAGGGGGCATCATAGAGCAGCTTACCCTGGGCGTCCCTTACACAGAGGCATTTGCTAATGTCCCGTGTAGCTTTTTCCCGGGCACGCGCCAGCTTAAAAATAAGCTTTTGCCCCTCCGCAGTTTCCAGCTTGTCGTACAAGGGCGCCAAACTTTTGCTGCGGGCTCTGGCTACTGCTTTTTTGCAAGCGCGCTTAGCCGCTCCATATGCCTCCCTGTCCTCCGGAGAGTTGGACCCCTGCCACTTCTTAAATAATACCTTCTTCTTCCGGGTCGCCTCCTGCACCCCGTCATCCCACCACCACGTCTCCCTGTCCATGGTGCGACCACCACGAGAAGTGCCAAGGACGCGCTTACCCGCGGCGGTGATTGCTGAATGAATCCTACTCCATATCTCTTGAGCGGACTCATGCGGAGAACTGATCTCGAGGTGCTCGACCTCCGCGATGAATTCCGACAGTTTAGGACCATTAAGCAACCACCACTTGGTGCGGGGATTGCGTTTCTGGGTCACTTTTTTCCTTGATACGATCGCCAGGTCCATGACAAGGAGGCGATGTTGAGCCGTTAAGCTTTCGCCTGGGATAACCTTACAGTTGGTAACCTTGCCAATGTTGCACCGTCGCACCAGCAGGTAATCAATTTGGGTTGAGTATGAGCCACCACGGTACGTAATAAGATGCTGGGGCTTCTTCTGAAAGAACGTATTCGCGATGGCTAGGTCCGACACAGCGCAGGTCCTGAGTATGCTGACTCCCTCTGCATTTAGTTGGCCATAGCCAAAACCACCGCGAACACGTCCGTACTCTCCAGCACGCTGACCTACGTGACCGTTGAGATCCCCCCCAACCAAAATATCTTCAGAATTCGGAATAGCGCGCATTACGTCCTCGAACTCATCCCAGAAGGCCTCCTTTTCAGACTCACAGCAGCCAGTTTGAGGAGCATAGGCGCTGACTAAGTTCGTTACCGACCCTTCGATCAGCACCTTAACTCGCATCAACCGGTCGCTGTATCGGTCTACTTCAAGAAGTCCATCCTGAAGGTCCTTAGACAGTACTACGGCTACTCCGTTCCTGCCCGATGGTGATCCGGTGTACATTAGCCGGTACCCCTGCCCGATGTCACGGGACTTATTCCCCTTCCAGCGCGTCTCCTGAAGGAAGGCGCACTGGACCCGACGTTTCGCAAGTACGTCCGCGAGTTCTCTGCAACGTCCAGTTAGAGAGCCAATGTTCCAGGTGGCAAAGCGGAGCTTCTTTTTGGGTACTAACTTCTTTAGCCGTGCCCGTACTTGACACGGTAGCCCTAGCCCACTTATCGCAGGTTTAAGGCGATGTGCCTGCGCGTCGTTGTTCGGCGACGCCCTAGTCCAAGTACCCACATTATTCTTTGCCTTATCCATGAATATGTGACTGAAGTTGCCCTAAATGCCCATGGTTTATGTCAGTAAAATACACACATTTAGGTACCTACGATAACTTATGTTCATGAATCAATGAGACCGCGCTGTTATTGTCTTACTATTGTATCTCGTTTCGCGGGTAGATATGTGATAGGTTAAACACTAATCTGTGGTAGCTTACTAAGCTAGCTTAAGAGGGCTGTCGCAATTTTTGATGAATTTCAGCGTTTTATCCGATTTTTGACGTGTGACGATGCTTTAGATATAGCCATAAAAAAAAAACAAAAATATGGATAAGAAAGTTTGACAACTTATCTTGGGAGTGCTTTAAATAAATATTTGAATTTGTTTACCTACATCAGTAAAATCCTTGTCTTGTATAGCAGACTAAATAGCGTTTTTACCTAAACTATGTTATTATGATGCGGTGGCTATGTATAGTAGCCCAAGTGTAAGTAAATAAGCGAATGTTATTGAAAACACTGTCAATTGAAACTACCAGAGTTCATACGACGCCGACGATATCACCTATCATGATAACATCCTCAGGAAACCAGCGATCGTTACAGATAGGTACATGAAAATACCTATAACATCCGATTCAATGCAAATTAAACTCAGAAAGAGCCGGGCAATGAAAAGTATCTATTATGTTCTTAAGAACAGCATACTTCTATATTTAGTTTGTAATTATAGTTAAGTAGGTATTTTTAAAATGTAAATTATCCGTGTAAAAGGAAAACAATAGTTTTAATAACGCATGTAGGTAGGTACCTATTGTGATACCAAACCAAATTTACCAATTTTGCTCTTGTATTCATTTTAAAAATAATAATTAATTTATGCGCATAAAAATCATTTAGGTAGGTACCTACCTACCTGCTTAATTTTCCAGTCGTGCAAAAACTTGCGAAAAGCGCCACCTATCGAGAGGCGCGATTACGTCATCCATCACCGTGTATCGTGTTACATCGTTTGACAGCGGGAAACGTGAGTAGCTATTGTTTACTTCAACAGATGGCGTTAAGTTATAATTTGGTTAGTAACTTTGATTATGCCATTTTTTCCGTAAAGACACTAATTTCAGCATATTTGCAAAAATATATTCAATGTCAATTAATTTTAAAATATTTTGCAAGGATACTGACATAAACAGAACAGTTATTTGGCACCTGTTTCGCAAGCACTGCTGGTGTAGTGGTATCATGCAAGATTCCCATTCTTGCGACCCGGGTTCGATTCCCGGGCAGTGCACGAATCTTTTGGATTATTTTTTTCGAGGGAGAGTGGTTTTTATTTTTCCGTATTAGGTATATTTCTGTAAAATGCCTGCGCATTTATCGATATATATAAAAGGAGAAACTGACGTATCAACGCAGAGCCGAAACTTTTAAGACTAGGAGTGTGAAATTTATTTGGACAAGGTGATTATGATTTATGATTTAAACGAGCACTAAGAGAGGATTTTGCAAAATTCGCCTCATGAGGGATGAAATAGGAGTCTAAAGTTTGTATAGAGAACTATTTTTATGCGGGCGAAGTTGCTGGCAAAAGCTAGTCTTATACATGTTTAGTAAAATCATTTCTATTCGTTATCACTAGTCTCGTGACGTTCAAAAAACGGTTTGTTTCATTAGATTTTTTGGTTGTACTTGCCGTAATATAAAATTGAAAATAATCATAAAAAAAACAGTGAATATTTTGTCATTTTTTATGGGAATCGTGAGAATGGCTTCTTGAAGGTGGGAAGTGTTTATTTCAAGGGAACGGAGACGCGGGAGTCAACTAGTTTAAAAGGGTTATTGTAATCTCGTCACAGTTTGACACGCCACACAATGAACAGGTGAATGAAAATGAAATAAAAATGTGACGAGTTTACAATAACCCGTTTAAAATATATTTTTATACTGCACATACATAACTAGTGAATTTTATTATCAGTTTACATAAGTGTACTCGTAAGTACGTCAATATTTAAAAATAATGTAAGTACCTACTTACCTAAATGAAATATGTTGTCTTATGTTGCTAGTTTTATAAGACTGCCTTTTGCATAACAGCAACGTATCTGTTTAATCTACATTATAATCCAGTACTGCAACGCAGTTTGCAAAGAAAAAGATAATTAGGTAGCTTGGAATATTAATTTACTTTTGGTTGGCAAACATCATAAAAATAAACGAGGTTGTAAAGTCCGCACACGCTAATTTAAATCTCACCCAAACAAACTTTGCTTTTATACCTACTACTAATCTGCTAGCGGGTGATGCCCACGAGATAGTACGTAGCAATTGTCCCAAGTGAAAATACGCTCGGGATGAAAAGTCTTATGTGCTATTCCAGAACTTAGTCTACCCATGTGCCTAATTTCATTCATATCCGCTCAACCATTCGAGCATAAATAAGTAACAAACGTACACAGAAGCTTTCACATTTATATGTACCTATATTTATATGTGATTTTATTGATAGGGTCGCGTTTGAACACTATCTGATCTGCTGTTACGAGATGATAATTATGGTTTATAGGTACTAGAACATGCTTGCCTAGAAGATGCCTATTCACTTTTACTTAAAGAACCCCTAGGTTACAGATATAACCTAAAGCGAGAACTACTTTAGAGCGACGCACATGAGAACCACGGTTGATTAGTAGGTACGTAGAACCACGTCGAGTATGGCGTGGATCTAATGTAGCTCTTTAAGTCTAAGAAGTTGGTATATAAAATGTACGAACACCGACGACGTGCACAGATCAGCGTACGTGGCCCACGTGTTTTCGATGTAGAAGACCTTAACTCCGGTAAATAAAAAGTAGCAACTAAGCCTTCTACATACCATGTTCTCCGGCAGGCAAATGCTGGGCAGTGGCCCTAGCAGCTTCCTCCAGCAGATCTTCCCTAGCCACGTCCAGCTCAAGAGTGACGAGCCTCGGCTTCGGCTGGTCTTCAGGCGTGGAGGCGATGTGGGCTTGCAGCCAGGAGTCGGCGAGTCGAGCGCCGAGGCCTCCCGACCGGCAGCCGGCGATGACACGCCATCCTTTACTGCTTAGGTATGTTGCGATCTGTTGTGAAAGAAATCAGACTTAAGAAATTTTGGATTGGGTAGGAAGAAGCTTAGGGTCCTTCTCATTCTTTATAAGGATAATTGGATGAAGGCAAGGCTAATGTTGACGTTGAGTATCGAATCTACGCTTGACGTAATTTCAACTATAGCTCTATCGTTCGTATCGTAAAGTTCCTGTCTCCCATTTAATTTTAATAGGCAAAAGGCATACATTTGTCACCTAAGTGATCAAGATTTTGTATAATGTTAGTCGCTAGGTAACACGTTTCAACCCGGTGTCGCATGAGCTGAAGTTAAATCAGTATCTCCAGCGTGGAGTGGCATCTGGCTAGGTGGGTGCTAACTGCAAGCTATAACATTTTATGGGAGTCGCAAATCTTCGTGCCAACTAGGACTGCGTGGTTTGATCCTCCCACGATGTTGTGTGTCTGGAGATATCAGCTTAGCAAAGATTGCTCAAAGGAAACCTCTTTCTTTGAGTAGTTTTTGCCATTCATTTAGAATTACATAAATCTTTAGAATGGGCACTTTGATTTTTAGTGGGAACTGAGAACACATTCTGAGTTTGCTAGAGAATTGATGAATTCCGGCATTTCCGAGAATTCTTAGACTAGACTCGTATTCCCGAGAATTCTTAACCTAGTCTGTTATTTGTAGATCCTTGACAGTCGCTACTGATCACTACGGATCGGAATCTAAAGCCAGAAAATCTAGCACCAATCTTGCCAAGAGCAATTGCTGTGATAAGGAAGATAGATAAGCGGTCACTCTATTTCAAATAGGTACTGACATACCATGGACAACATGGCACAACATAGATGGGATACACTAGCCAGAGTCGCCACTGTCCCGGATAATGGCAGCAAAAGGACGAATATTTTTATGAGTAAAAATCCGATATAAGCTCAGTCTTTAGTCTGTCTCAAACGGAAGACAGGATTTTCTTTGCAAAATCTAAATAATAGGCTCCGAATACTGACGACTTTATCAACTTTGTTTTCATATTCTAAGATTGCGTCCCCGCAAATAAAAAGTTTTTCTTTCAACTTACTTGTAATCCAAGTGCCGTATCAACGGATGTGACAAGCACGGTCTTGGCGCTGTCGACGGGCAGCACCTCGGCTACCCTGACCTTCCGCAGCAGGTACAGCAGCAGGGCTCCGACGATGGAGCATAGGGCCGCGAACTGGAGCCCGAGAGACAACCACGTGAGCGCGTCCATTGCTGGTTCAGTGCGCGAACATTATAACCTTACGTGATCTGTAACAAGAGATGGATTTTTATGAATATATGAATATGTGGGTCTTTATTGGAAACGGAGTTGTGTTTATTGCTACGAGAATATAGCTTCAAAGACAAGTTATGGTGATTTGTTCGAAAGTTTTTCTTTTCGAGGAGTGTGTGTTGGAATTGCATAACTTAATTCCATCAAGTCCGTTCCATCGTCGGGCTACTAGGCGTACGAAGACGTTGCGCCATCTGTACATGAAGCGTTTTAGGAGCACATTGACTATGCGTACAGCTATGGAGTGGAATTTCCTGCCGCGACCTGCTGGAACCTAACACTCTAGGGGTTCTTTAAGTCAAGAGTGAATAGGTTCTAGGCAAGCTTGCTCCATCGACGACCATATCATCGCTTACCATTGGGTGAGATAGTGCTCAAACGCAAGCTAATAAAAAAATGTTTATTATAGGAGTACTCGTATAATGTCATCTCAGAATTGTAAGTTTTCAGCTCGTACCTTCGCATCTCGGCTACTTCAAATCAAACGCGTTTTGTAGATATGCATGTTGATTTTTAGTAGGTAGAACTGTAGAAGCCTATTTACTTGTAGAATATAATTAATCTATTTTTAAGATCTTGTGCTGAGTAATCTCAGAGCGTTTAAACATCTTCAGTATCTTAATTTTAGTTGCGTCATCCCATTGTTCTTCTAATAATATACGTACACATTTAATTATACAGCGGGCGTAGCTTTACCATTAATTATATTTTTTATCAATTTGTTTATTATTTTGCATGCCCACACTTTACGAGTAGTTATTAAGAGCAAGCAGAGATCCTCCTACGTGCTCTTCACGCGTTACATTTGTTGACCTAAACTGAATTGTTATAGGGATGGAAGTATAAAAAGGGAGTATAGCTCCATCCTTCTTTTTTTTGTCGCTCGCACGTCTGTCCTTTTCATACGTCATGGTAAGGCCCTAGATTTATGTTCCAAGGATTAAAAGAAAGCCCTGGGTTGAACGAAAGAGTACCCCGGGTCCCTGGAACGAAGGCAAAGAAGGAACAGAAGTTGGTTTTAGTCAGTAAAGGTCTGACACCCCCTCGCGCTCCGGCCATAGAGCGAGAGAAATCATTGGATGATATCCAAACTTAAAAAAAGATACAAATTCTGGAATACAAGTAACCTGATCAACACCAGTCATGGATCATTACTTAAAATCGCGTGACAGATAAACCGTAACCGTACAGTAAGTTATTGAATTACAGAATCTGGGTTATGAATAATTGATTAGAGCGAAGAATTAGATTCCGACATAATAAGTACCTTTGTACTTAAGGCACGCAGCGGAGAATCGGAAATATTTGACCTGGTTGAGAATGCGTGGGAGCATGCATCATTTGACTATTGTGGAGAATTCTGAATAACTGTTCACAATGTCAATGTCAAGAACGCAATATGAGGTATTGTTAAAATGCAAATGACGGAAATTTGACTCATTATTTATTTATACCTGCCAGTGATCAATCAACAGTTTCAATATCTTCAACTATCTATTAAGCCTGCTATACATGTTGGCCGAGCGTAGACCAACACGAGCCTAAGCAAATCGACACAAGCCAAACGCTACTGTCTACATGTTTGGCAAGTTAAAGACCAACGCGAGCCTAGACCAATGGACGCAAGCTAATTTGAAAGATGCCCATACGTTGGCCGAGCGCAGGCGAGCGCCTTTGATTTGTGCACAAAAACCGACACCGATCCGAAGTGAGGCGAGTGGTCACAAGCGACGACGGCGAGCGTAGACAAGTGGCGACAAATGAACCCTACACACGTTGGCGCTTGGCTTCACTCGGCCAGCTAGGCGAGCGACACCGAGCGATGACAAGGCAAGGCAAATAGGCTGTCTACATGTTGGCGTTGGCCGTCGCTCGGCACCGCTCGGCCAACATGTATAGCAGGCTTTAGACTGTTGATTATGGAGTATTCTTTACTATTTATATGTAGTAGAAATCTTAAGAAGCTTGCAGTGTTTTTAAGTACTTACGTTGATGAATTTCGGGTAAAACAGAGCCTGCACTCTTTAGACAGCATGTAAGCGTCCCGTCAAGTAAATACAGCCTTCACTTCACGACTACGTTTAGCGAACTCACTCACATAGCATTTGTATTTTAGGGAGGCAGCAAAGAGAGTTGTTTACAAGACACTTTTTTTCGGTGGATAATCATTCAATGACCTCTTCCGCTCTAAGGCGGACAGGGTTTGTGTCACACAGGGGTTGTGTCAGTCAGTAAAATGACTAGAACTCACTCAATAATATGTCTCTTCTTTGCCTTGCAATCCAGGACTCTGGCTTTCCCTTTCGGAAGCGAATCCATGCCCCCAATAATTTTCGAGATACGCTGTTATCTTGACCTAATATTTCTGAATGATATAAAATAATCTAAATAGCTACGTTCGTAATTCATGAATAAACTAACAATATGCCTTGAATAGAGTGAGTATTAGTTTGTTTACAGCTAGCGAGAATTTAACCGACGTATTCATAAACACTAAACACCGGGTCATAATGGATAGCCGATTATCTGTTGTTGTTTGACGGTCAAACAATGCACTTCCCATCGTTGGGTGTCGTATCAACAGCATTCCTTTCGATTTCATCAATGAAATTTATATGGAGGTTTTGCCAAATAAGATTAAGTTAGAGCCAGGCTTGCTTTTTATGGGTTTGTAATACAATATGCCATTTTGGATCTTAAAAAACTAAAGTGGGGTTTCTAAATTTTAGAGTCGGTAAGCAAAGTTTATATGTATACCTAGTTGTTTTGTTGTCACAGAATTTCTGTGTTTCTCTCTGTCTTGGATATTTCGATGAAATGATTGGTGCAGAGGTTGATCTAATGGTTACTGCCTTTCTGATATCTATGATTACTGCCTTAAATTTAGCGGTTTGGATTCCCGAGCACAACAAGTATCTATGTATATGGCCTGCAAATACTAGTTCGGGGTTTGTAGGTATGTTTTGAAGATGCGAGTTTCAATCTTTGTAATCGCACCCACGATGCCAACGTGTAAAAAAATCCTCATGTAAAAAAACCTCAATTTTATTGTGTATTGAATGTAATGCGGCCTTCAGCCCTAAGCGATGATTTATTAACCTCAACAGCATGTATTGAACATTTGCCGGATGTTAATGTTACTACATGTAGGAAGAAATCCTTGACTTGCATCTCACAAAGGTAATAGTGAGTTTTTGTACGAATCCCATCAGTTTCCATCATTGTTCCTACGTCTATAATAGCACACTTGTGTTTTAACTTGGAACAATGCCAATTGCTAAGTAAGTAAGCATATTCATTTACCATTATGTGCATTATAATGCGTCTTAGGGATTTGTGTCTCAGTAATGTGGTTGAAATTAAACATTCATTGTTACATTTTTGTTCGAGTAAGTCGTTTGCTTTGGACCGGTTAGGTTAGGATAGGATACCTTACCAGTACTATGATAGCTTCACCATATCGGACACTTTCAATACTTTCAAGACTTTTTAGTATTGAGTTTTAATAGTATTGAGACGAGTTTGAATGTCCTTGAATGGGACTTATAATCTTCCCGGGAGTGTATACTCTTGGCATATTTTTCTGCTTTCTCTCGGACGAAGCCGCTTGCAGATGATTTTTCTTTTAATTACAGATTTCAACAAGACATCAAACTATTTAATTGCCTCATAAACTTATTTATTCAACAATAAACTATCCAATATAGGTAATGACTGGAGAGATCGAAACCACATTTCTTTTTATCGATGAGCAATCGAATGAAATAATCGATATCAATGTAGCGGCCATTACTATTGAGCAGCTGTGCGGTTTCTCTTGTAATAGGCCGCTATTATTAGAAGAAAGTCCTTTTCTACTCGACGCTTGTTCCGCATGAAAGCTGGCGAGAATAAAAACAATGCGACTTTGTTACCGGGGTGCTATAATACCGAGTTTATAATAAGTGTTGGTCATTTCAGTGTCGTTATTCACCTCTTTATTTTGATTGGTAGGTGTCTATGCTTCGTGGTTTATATATTGACAGGCGGTTTCTGATTGAAAGTTGTGCATCAGGTGGTTGTGTGCTTTTAATGAATAGTAAAGTGGTTGTCATAAACTTAAGTAGTCAATAGATCCTGGGGGTTTCAGCGAAATTTTTTGAAAGAAGTTCAGTGGCTTTTTAATTTATTCATAAATTAATTCTTAGTAGATTTTGTGATGTAAACTTTATGTTGTTGTTATATGTCAAGCCGAAAAAGCTGACTCGATACATTTGCTGCCAAATATTGATAGCATTATCATTTGTTACATCCGCATTCAAATGGTAAACAAATTGAATATATGCCGTCTCAAAAACGAAATACTTTCTAAACTTGATAGTGGTAGAATGATATGAATACGACATGACAGAAAAAAATAACATCAAAAATCATAAAGGCATTACCAGTTTAAAACAAGAACTTGCATTGATTGCAAGATGCCTGTCTTTTGAAAAGAAAAACGCTGTAAATCCGATAGCATGGAAGTAATAGTTAAACGGAGACGATGCCTATCATTACGCGACATGATCCAACCGCGCAGACGCACAAAAACGTGGGAGAAGCTTTGTTACTTTACTTGTTCTTTTGTATCATAAACACAAGATCAAGGTTAAATGTCGTAAGTGAATGATGATGTCGTTTAGCACTTTTTTGTCGCGAGGTTGTCATTGAAATCTGAGGCCCTACCACGAGGTCTCAACGCAATCTATTTAACGACCTAGACTGACCTGTTAGAGGGATGGAGCTGTATTGGGAGTACAGCTTCATCTCTTTTTAGCGCTTGCATGACGATTGTTGGGCTCCATTAATCAAACTAATTGCTATTCTGTCAAATACCGTTGTAGTTAGTTTTCTTTCTTTTTCGTTCTAAATATATTGAACATAGGCCAAATTTGAACACGTAGGAGAATATTATATAGAAGTGGGCCAAATTAGCAGCACTTCATTTGTTTTAAAAAGTTTTGTCAAATCGATCAAGTCATACATTCCATTGTTTTCTCTGCAAACTGGGGGTCCTTTATATCTATCCACCAGGCTTTGGGCTATGTAGCGTAAGTAAGCAAGTATTTAGTTTGATACTGGATTGACGTCTTTCTCCATTGGCCCATTTACAATAATTGTATGCCAGTAAAGAAGCTGAAACCAATAGCTCAAAGGTTTATTTATCCTGGCCTAAATCTGTCGAGCCCAATAAAATTAATTTCGGTGCACTAAACCGTTGTTTCGGTTCGAAATCGTAATAAACCTCGATCTTTATTTGTCCCTTTGAAACAGTTTCGTAAATTACGCAACGCCGACTTGCATTCGCTCTGGTAGTCAAAATACTTACGACAAGTTCGGGTGGTTGTTAAGGATGCGCCTTGGATGGTAACAGCTTACATATCGATGAAAAACACGATAAAAAACGAAAGTAAGGCTGATATAAGACGTATTTTCTTGGTAGATGAATGCAGGTGTCCCTATGGTAGGTATTACGGGTCCATATCTGAATCTTGAGAGTTTATTAGAACTTATTAATCTATCACATACCCGCGAAACGAGACACAATAGTAAAACAATAACAGCGTTAATGTTTGAATCCCCGACCGGTCCTATGAGATAGGACCGGTCGGGGATTCAAACATTAATGAACATTAGTGTATAAATGCCCAGACTTGTTTCATACTACGTTATTGCAAAAAGAAAACTGTGATCTATCTATATATCTATAAAATTATCTATTAAAGACATGTAGAATGCCAAAGAACCACATTTCAATATCAGCCGCGGTTGCGCTTTATCACACGCTGCGCCAAGAAAATCTAAGATAAGACTACATCACGGTTTCCCAACATGCCTTAGCGGTTAGCTCAAAGACACAAGACTCATATTAATACAAAACGGCAGCGATATCGATAATTTATATTTTACAAGCCTACATAACCGGCTCTTAAATCGCTCCTGACTATAAAGCGCTTCAAGCAGTATCTCGAAATGGATGCTGCTAAAATTAGCATATCCTGTGAGTCTGTCGCGAGATATTCATCCCGACAGTGTTGTTCGTTTTGCAATAAAATACAAGTACCGATACCACATTTATATGTGTTCTCAGAACTGGTAAGCCGACTGGATTTAGACTGTTATAGGAATTGCTGTAATGGTTACGTGTGTCTTCTCATAAAATCTTACGATGTTTGACAAATTATTATAGCCTAGGGATGTTTCAGAGTCAATGGCTTGGGAGGTTAAAAAAAGAACAGGGTTCAATAGAAGTAGGTATCTTGTTAGTTAGGTTTGAGATATAATTATGATGAAAACACTCAAGTGTTTTAGGCTATAATTGATTGATATTGATGGCGATATTCGACTGTTAAAGTCGACTTGTATTAATATTCTTCACTAATTTGCCTGAGATTCAAGCTCAAACCTTAAGTAATGTAATCGGATGTAATTCAATAGAAATATTCTATCTCATATGTCTTACAAATTCAACAGTGTGACTACTATTTCCTCTCGGTATTTCCTGTGTGTAAGTGAAGTCATTCATTATTTGTCATGGATGAGTTATCATGTTATTATAATCTCTTGAAGTTGATGTCATGTGCGGTCATGTCATCAGCATCACATCTTTAGTATAACATTATTTCAATTTAATACTAAATTAACTACTTTATAGTTGCCAGAGCGTGTTTGATTGTGGCCCTTAAACGGTAAGATAGAACATGAGAAGACATAAAAAACACAGGATTTCGTCAGTAAAAAACTGACACCTTCGAGCAGAACAAGGTAATTGATGATTGTCCATCCAAAAAAAAATATAGCTTAGATTTTCATAATTTTATATTAAATGGGGATGTAAAAATAGCTAGTACTCCATACATATATTTAACATGAAATTAGAAAAAAAAATGGGTTGTTTTAAGCTACATTGCAATATGAATACTGGAAACGACGTGAATTGATCACGACGTATTTTTACACGAAAGAAGACATAGTGATCCCATCAATCAGATGAAACAATAGAAAGGAGGATGAATCACAAAGATAATGTAACCTTTGTGGAATGGTTACAGATTTAGCAACGATTTAGAGTTGAAAAGAGAAAGGGGATAAAAGATACTGTATTATATGTTAGAAAACTGATGACTGACGGACGATTTCCTGACTGACGGACAGGAAAAAAGGATCAGAAAACATGCAAAGACGCTGTCATTCTCTAAGTCTGTCATTATGTCAGCCGCAAGACGTCCACTGCTGGACACAAGCCACCAAAGTATCCAGAGCGACCGGTCCTGTGCGTCTCACCTTCATCGGATTCTTGCGACTCTCACCAAGTCGTAGGTTCACCTTGTGGAAGTCAGCAACGCTGCGTCTTCCAGTACGCTGTTGTCGCTTCTGAATTTTTGGCTCCCTCGACCATCTGTTCCATGAGCAATGTGCTGTGCCACTAAAGTTTGGCGATTTTTCGGTCTATACCAGTTAGTTTTTTGTTTATATCTAATTACTATTACAATGTACCTACCAATGTTTACAAGCAGACAGCTTCCCAAAGATCAATAAACATTAGATTGAATGAGACAATGATTCTTTGTGTTTTTGAATGAAGTATTGTGATTCGTGTCTGCGTGTTTATCAATTGGGTGTATTGTTTAGGAAGATAGCTTTAGTTTCAATATTGAAGATGGAATTATAATTTTCCCATAAGAACTATCTTCAAATATTAACAGTGATTAGCCAGGTATGCTGGAGATATTATAGTGTTTTAGCATGTATTTGTGCCATACTCCTGCGTTTTGGAGGATCTAATGAATGCTACCGATTTTGCAGTCCCCGTACTCAATAGTTTGACGATTTTACCATCAATTTGAAAAAAAGAAGGTTATGATAACCATATCTGTGCACTCTCTGTTCCGTTGCCCTCGTAGTTCGATGAGACGGCAATCCGACACGACTGGGGAGAGATTACGCCTTTGGGTAGTCTCTCCCCAATTGGGTTCAACCTAAGAAGTTAGAAGTTTCTAAGATACGGGGGTATAACACCATCAACTTTCAAATTCCGTGCATCTACAGAGAAATATTAGATGGATAAACCTAATAGTACTTCTAGCTCGTCCTAGGAATCGAACTAGGACTGGCAGTTAGTACCTAACTCTTGCGACCACAAGATGCCATCACCAAATATTTGAATTAAAGTGAAGCTATTGCAATTTAGCCAGAATGAAATTACTCGACCGATCTAAATATTGGCGTTGGTAGACGAGGCAAATGATGGCTAAGTACAGTCAATTAGCTATTACACGTCCGTGCGATATGTAATGCGTGCTAGCGAAGCGTTGCGGACCGTTTCGTTATAGACACGTTACCGTTGCCTAACACTAGCGGGGTGCAAGTCGTGGGGTACAGCGCATAGCAGAGGTTTTTTAAACCTATGGATGAGGTTTTTTTAAGACCGTGAAGATTGTTTCTGTGATGGAAAATATCGATTAAATCTATTATGTTGAAAGAGAACGATAATCGATCTATTAAAACGCAGTTGCTTTCATTTTCAGTGAAATCAAATCGAACCACGTGTAGATATTTTAAAGGTTGCTGTTATGCACAGTTTTCAACTTTTTTAATAAGTCTGTTTCTACCGTCAACCATCTAATGTAGAGGAAGATACTTGCAGGCTTTTATTGATGAGGCCGAAGACCTCTACATTAAAAAATTAAATACTAACTTCATGATTCAAAACAGTAAGGTCAATGTAAATTGAAGACAAAAGCACCTTACTCTTCATCTTTTTATGACAAACTTTATAAGGAATGAACCAAACATCTATCAGGATAGTGACTAACGAGCCTTCAAATATGTTACTTGATTTATTCAACAAGCCACTAAAGGCTTGCAATTTAATTACCGTGATAAATTATTCGCCACGTCTCGCAGCTTACGCCATACTTCGTCGCCCGTATAAGCACCCTTGACAGTTAATAATATTCAGGCGTCGTGCTTCCATCGCCCACACATTAGTGTTGATACCCTATTATCGCCTGACTCGATTGTGTCTCGATTTCACAACTGATTCGATTGTTATGCTGCCTCCAGACGTTTTTTTTTGAGTAGGCGCTTGTTACAAGTGCACTGGTGTAATTATTGTTTGAAAGAGTCTTGGAACGTAAAGGGCAATTAAAGATTTGGCTTGTCAGGCTGACTAGGCTTGGTAGCGCTTAGCTAGACTTGGCTTGACATGGTTCATGGTTTTGCTCCACCCAGAGCGGGAGGAATTACCAAAAACTAAAATACACTAGGGGGCAAAAGTTTTCCCCAACGTAATGCGCAACGTTGTCAAATGGTCTAAAAACATGTCCCAAACGTGAATGTGTTGTAAAATGTTGGACGATGAGTTGCGGGACTCTGGGAAACGTTGCAGCGTCGCATAGATTGACTGTTGCGTATCATTTAGGGTGACATGTTGTCCCCTAATATATATGTGTATTTTAAAAGTTCCTACTTAAAAATAAAGAGGCAAGTGTAGCTCGATTGAACAGAATATAGCAGCAAACACAGTCTCTCTCTCTCTTTGCCTAGCCTTATCCCATTTCATTGGGGGTCGGCTCTCCTCGTCATTCTTCGCCAGACATTTCGGTTCTGGGTCGTCGAGTCATCTACTTGGGCTTTACAGCAACACTGTGTTTGCTGTAATTTATTGTTTTTTTTAACGTTCGACAAGATTAATCACGTACGCTAGGTAGGATTTCCATATTTGCATAACTGTATGCGAAAATATGTTTTACGCTTTTTGATACATGTGTTTGCATAATATTTCCAAGGTAGGTAGAACTTGTGATAAAATTTGTACATATCCGGAAAACGTGTTCTATTAATAATATAATAACATACCTTATTTTAGCTAATGTCAAATGTAAATATCAGTGACTAAGGAGTTGGTTATCAACTGTAGTAAGCAGTCGTTATGTTTTGAGTATATTAAACGACTAACTGCTACTTACAGTGGCTTAGCCCGTGTGAGTGTAGAGAATCAACCCAAGAGAACATACTCCCGGGAAAAGAATATCCTATGTGCTCTTCCAGGACGAATTTGGACGAATGGAAATTATTGGTTGTTATTAAAATACATACTGTTGATTCAATCCTTTAAATTGAATAGTAATATAATATGTATGTGTATATTTACATTTTTTTTTAAATTTGCGTACCTAAATGAACGGAATACGCATCCGTCACAATTTATAATACCGATCCGTAGTCGCCTTGTTTTTTTAATTTAATTAACATTTTCTCTATCATGCACCTACCATATTAGACGTACTGTTTCTACTCCCTTGGTTAACAGGTAGAGAATGCCTAAGGCATCAAGTCCGTCTTTGTACTTTGTGTTGCATGAAGATAAACTAAATAACAAAAAAATAACATAAAAGTCGATCGTCCCATGTACAACTCTACAGCATGTATGATGTTTAAAGTCATTAGTCACATAATAAGTAAACATGCACGCAACACCCTCTTAAGTGATAACTTAACAGGTCACAACTTACCTAATACGTCAAACTTAATGCGTTTTTTAGTCGCATGCGTAACTGACGACTGTGCGATTGTTTAGTTTCACTTTCGGCCACAAAACACACAAAAACTTGAAGAGACCAAGCGCATCCAAACACAGGCGTGGTGTAACTAAGGGGGCTTAAAATGCTGCAGTTTGTTTACGTTTTTTTTACACATATTTAACGTGGGAATGATAAATGTATCGTTTCTGGCTTTTGTCACTCTTGCACCGTTGAGTCGTCTGGTTTTCCGCTCTTATGGCGCATTTTCATTAGTCGATAGGGCCCGCATGCGGGGTGCGAGAGATTTCTGGAACGCGTGTCATTTGGCTCGCATTCGGGGAACCGCAGACGGTATAACGAACATGTTACTTTCATTGGTTGTTATCCCGCATGCGCGGTGTCCCCGCATGCGGGATATATACCGAACGAGTTAACGACCAGTGAAAATGCGCCATAAATGGTTCATTTATAGAACAGGTTGGTAGCTCATCAATCTATCACAAATTGAAAGTAAGTCAAGTCATTCATCTGGCTACTGAAAGTTCATTCAATCATAGTCAGCAACTTATAATATTCAAGAACTAAGCCTCAATAAATTTAAAACATTTGTAAAGCGTAAACTTTGCCAAAAGGCTTTTTATACTATAAAGGACTATGTTGAGGACAATAAGGCTGGTTGGGATTGACCTGCTCCAGTACTCACTGTACTGTCGTTTACTCTTTTGGATTTTGTTTTTGATTGCATTTTTTTCCATTGTAAATATAATGGAGAAGTGCACAACTTATATTTCAATTTGACATTAATATTCTCTTTTTTTACAATCTGACATTTTTTTATACAATTTTTTATTTTTTTTTGACAACAATATTTACTTTGTTAAGTATTACTTTTTGTAAATTTTATTTATACCTTTTTTTTCTTTGTGCATGTGAGGACTATGTGGATAGCTTGCTTTTTCCTTTCGTTTCAGTCACTTTAACTTATGTCTGGCAATTTGAGTATTTTCTGCGGCCTAACCAAATGTCCTTTCCTTTGTATTGGACAGGTCCTCTCAAATCTGCATGGTTCTTTCTTTAAAAGGCCATCTCAGACACCAATCTGCATAGTTCGCATATGATTTGACCAATACATTTTGTATGGATTTTTTTTTTTTTGAAAAGAGACTGTGACCCCTGAGTTTGTTTCGGTGTTTCTTCTCAGGGTAGTCAGTTAGGAAACACCGGCCTCATCTAGATTAAAAATTATGACAAAAAAAATTGACGTGTAAAAGTGTTTCGTGAAACCTATTTGCAAAATAAATATCATTTTTTGTGTATGATGTTTATTTTGATTTATGTTTGTGTGTATGATGTGTGCATGTTTGCTACTTCTTCACGTTTAGAAAAAAATTGGTTGGAATTTGATACACGAGTATACTATGTCATGGATGAGCACATACGAGTAGGTTATTATTTATCCCGAGTGTATACTCCTTTGGGATAATTTTCTACTTTCACTATTTATATTTTAATTTTTTTATCTCTTGACACTACTGTGTATAATAAACCGCATCAAAATCGGCCCATTCCTTTAGGACGTATGATGCCACGGGCAGTCACACATACAATCACTTCAAATCTCTTTTCTGTCAGGGGTTAAAAAGGCATATTTTACCTTTGTGTTTTACATCGATGCTCCAATAACCTACCATAACAACCCACTTAATTGGTTCTTAGAAGCTCCATCATATTATCAATAAATGCCACTTTACTTCAGTGAAATTGGTGTAATGGATTCGCTCCAACGTGTATTAAGAACGCGTAATTGACAGGCAATGATACACTGTTGGTAATAACACGTGTAACTTATGTGCTATGGTCACGAAAACACACGTTATGTTACACACAGGTTATTATGGAAAACTAATTTTACTTGCGGCTACTTCTATTTGAAAAGTGAAAATTATCTCACTGAAATGTATTACTGGGATAAAAAGATCTTACGGCTTTTGGCCAGGTTATGTTCTGAATTTCATGCAAATCCAATTTACCGTTGAGGCGTGATAAATAAAAATAAATAGACTTTTACAAGAAAAAATAATCTTAAATAGAAATACATTCAATAAAAGCTAGTGATAAATTATCACACCACACTAACACTATAAAGGTGAAAGTTTGTGAGTGTGTATGTTTGTTATTTCTTCACACTCGAACGGCTCAATGAATTTTTCATTAGATTAGGATGAAATTTGGCACACGGTGCTAGACCATGTTCTGGAATAGCCCCTACTTTTATCCCGGGAGTATGTTTCCTCGGCACAATTTTCTAAGTTAAACCGCTGGCAGCAGCTGGTATCATAATAAAATACAATACCAAAATAAAACTGTTCAGCCATTTTGTTTTATGCAAAACCAAGCGCCATTTTAGTCAACCGCAAGATTAACCGCGTGTGCAATTATTCAATTACCTAATGTGTGAATAAACACATTCGCTTACTGACCGTGACTATGTGTAAGTTTGAAAATAATTACCTCTATACACCGCTATTCTGACCAATTACTAGGTTTAATGTAAATATTCTTAATAAAAGTGAAATTAACGCGAAAGTATGAATATTTTTTTACTAAGTAGATGTTACCTCATTATCACTTGCGTTAATATGGTAAGTAAGTATATGACTTAAGTAAGAGCTCTACATAATAATTATGGAGTTAATATAATTTTACGCGATTATATGAGTTAGTTTAAAGAAAGTAGCTATTGAAGATAAAAATGCAAATATTTAAACTCACAATTCTGGTTAAAGATGTGGTAAACTCAAACTTTCATTAATTAAAACAAATAAATATTAATTAAAGAATTTCAAGATCAATGCTATAAGAAAACAAGTTTAGAAAGCTTCGACTAATAAAATTTTCAATTTGAAACAATTTTTACGTCAGACCTTGGTCCGAATGTTAGAACATCCTCAGTTACTGCAATAAATTGCATACTAAATAGAAAAATATGTTGATGCATATCACACAATTTATTACATTACGAATAATTTCAGAAATCCATTGTTTTCGTAATCATGTGGTGAGATATCATCTCAACACTGTCCAGCGGCTATTGTATAAATTACTTTTTAATTATATACGGGGAGATGAAGTTTTGATATGTTTAAGATATAGTGGCGAAGAAAATCGAGTTTTGTAACATTGTTGATTTGGTAATCTTCCTTCCGTTGTTGATTTTTGTGAAGTTTTATTTTTATCATACGAGTAGTAGCGTGATGATCTGGACAGGTATGGCGAGGTAGACCAGACACAAAAGAATCTGGAATGATATGGGACCGGGGACGATGTAGGCAAAGTAAAACAAAAAAATTGTTTGCTCAGTGTCCTATGTTGTACATGAGTCAAATCATGTTTTCGTATATTAATAAAATTTTCCAAAAAAATTGACCATCGGCATATTATGCAAACTTTAATCTCAGATATTGAACCACATGAATTTTTAAAATATCTTCATTAATCAAAGATTTTTTTGTGCTTTTCTTGGTTTTGGTTCTCTAGTTCCCTACCTCGAGTTTTATAAATGTTTGAGTCATAGGTATCTACTTCAAAATGCTTGCATCAATCGTTGTTCTGTTCCAATTCGTTTAGTCCATAATTAGCCACGAGTATCTCTAAGATTCCTATGTTAATGTATGTTAATGGAGGCCAGTGCGTAATCCTGCAAAACAAATCAGTTACCTTGCTGTTACGTAACTTAATCAGCATGAAATCACCGTAATTCATTATGTTGTACCTACTTGAGTAAAAGCAGGTCTACCCAGCGAGACAGAACAGGTTTCTCAATAGTCTCTACGGACTGAGATGAAATTTCTTTTCGCTGTCGTATGGCAACGGTCCCTCACATAACAAAACGATGATACACGCGATTTAACAAAAGACATACCTAACTGTAGGTTCTTCTTATCTTAATCAAAAGTGTTATAAAAACAAGTCAAAGACTTTTTTGTCAATAGTAATTACTGACTGAGAAAAGAAAGAAAAAGAATTTGCGACTCGCAAAGGATAAATAACCAAACGAAAAAGATTATTAACTAAACCTAATAACTAATAAATAACATAAAGACATAATAACAACATAATAACGAAATAAAAAATAAACCTGTTCGTAGCCAAAAGGCTTTTATCTCAGCATGAGCTGTGACATTTAAGAAAAAAAAATGCAGCTCTGATCGATACGCGGCGAATGATATAATCAAATTAAGAAAATATTTTCACTGAAAGAAAACAACATTATTAAAGAGTGTCATAGACTACGTGTCACGTTTATTTTTTATGTCTACCAGTAAATGGCGAGGTTTCTGCGGAAAATTCGAAGCTAGAAAAGGCGTGGGAGACAATTTTATAAACAGATAAATGGTGACTTTTTAGGGGAGAATTAAAAAAAGAAAACTGATTTACGAGTCTTGTCATGAAGTACCGTGTTACCCCAGTTAACGGGTTGTGGAGGTCTGGTAGGCAGCCGCTCCTCGTAAAATACTGGTATTCAGCTAAATCCGGCTTGACTGGAAGCCGTCCCCAATATAGTTGGGAAACAGCTAGGCAGATGATGATGATGATGATGACTGATTTACGAGCTTCGATCAACAACATTGCTAATTAAGTACAGAGTGCGAGTTGTTTTGACGTTAACCGTTTACCGCGTTTGGGTCTCTGATTAGTTAAACCCGGTGCAGGCCAAACGGAGCGCCGAACGTCATAAACGTACAATAAACTTGCACTAGACACTCTGATCGTTGAGTGTCATGCATTAGCAACTTATTGTCTCAAAAAATGCAGTTCCACGGCCCCACGGGAACGAAACCAGCCAACAATTGCAACAGCTAGTAGAGTATATTGTTATCGTAGGTACTTATTACCATATTCAATTGTTGCGTCCATTCAAAGGTCAATAGGAGAGTCCGCGAGGCACTAGTCGCGACACGTCAGTGAAAGTCGAAAGTAAAGGACCCGCAACTTTTCTACAAGACAATGTACGACCGCGGCGGGTTTTCTTTAGATACGAGAAGTGTTAGTAAACGTTGTGCGGAAGGAATTACATATTGATTCACTGGAGAAAATGGAGAGAATCTCAGAAAGGAAATTAGAAGGTGCGCAAGTGAAATAACATCCCGCGAAGATGATTTATCAGAATTTATTTCCGTTTGCTGACGGTTGAATGGACATGTCTTCTAAGATTATAAAGCAAAAAACATTTCAAAGGTTTTTATATGTTTAAGTAATAACCGCCAGACGTGTCGCTCCCCAAGGTAAAGCAACGCTTGCCAATGTCACTCTGTGGATGGTTGGCACCACTTTAACTTACCGAGGTTCCTCCGTGTTTCGCATGTTAAGCCGTTAGTCCCAGGTGTTTTTTGTAAATTTTTTACAGTCTTTATGAAAAGTCAGGAGCTAGAAAATCTGACACTTATCTTACCAAGAAAAAATAAAGAAATAAAGAATGTAAAAAAGGAAAGTAAGAAAGAAATAATAAAAATATTTTATTTGGCCTACATAATATACCTATATACACACACAGTATAGAAATAACAAGTAGAAACTGTTGCTGCGGGTTGTGGAGGTCAGATAGGCAGGTGCTCCATGTAAATACTGGTATCCAGCTGCATCCAGTTTGACTAGAAACCGCAGATTGAAAACCCTTTAATACGTCTTGAAAGCCTTAAGATTTTCTTTTTTTAACAAGTACCTAAGTAAGTTTACTTAAACTACATTTAGCTTCAGAGGTTTAGCGGATAAGTGGCATAGGGGAGTTTCAGGAGTCAGCTAAAGGTGAGTTCCGTTGCCGCTCGGATTTCAGACTTAACTGTTCTCAGAGCAGAGAGTTCATTTTAACACTGGTTTAATGTCGCCTACTTACAATAATTGTCATGTTTATGTTAAGGAAAGTATAAACATGAAAAAGAAATTAGCACAAATGGAAAATTTGTATTATTATAATACGAGCTTTAAATAATTATTTTAAGTATCTAGCTAGGAAGTTTTGCCATTCGATGTTAATTTTAAAATGATTATTAATTATTTCTAGTCTAGATTATCATTTCTTTCAGCGATATAAATAAGTAAATACTTTTATAGCCACTTTGAGTTTGCGTTTTTATCCAAAAATATTTGAAATTTTTGCATCTATTTTGGTTACGGGTTATGGTTAAAGAGTCTCACAATATTGTTACTTTTACACCCTGTTCTGGAACAATCTCTAAACAATAAACAAAGCCAAATATCTAAATGAAACGTCGTCAAGTCTTCCGTTTGCTGCTATAATATTATTTGCCAACCTTCTGCGTGACGTAACGTTCTGCTTTCACCGAACTCTTCAAATGGAATTGATGACACACGATTCATTAGAAAGCTATGCCAGAAATGCATAGTGCACGACAACTATTCACATTGTAAACGAAAAGTTTATGTTTGTTTTTATAAGCATTTTTTATTATGAATACAATTATTTTAATAATGTAATTTATTAGCTGCTGCCAGCGTGAACGTAGAGAATTGTCCCACGGGAACATATTCCCGAGATCATAAGTAAGTATCCTATGTGCTATTCCAGGATATGACCTATCTATTCCAGGACCTGGTCTAACCGTGCGCCAAATTTTGATCCAAATCAACAAACATACACGCACCCTGTCATCAATAGTCATCATCTGTCTTTTCCTGCCAATATGACCCATAAATACGTGTTTATAGGGTTTTATTTCTTTAAATATATAATGTTTATAATTTGCGCTGTTCACATATTTGCACTGTTAGTATTTATCGATAAACTTAAAATAAGATATAAGTCGGAGGATTGCTGTGAGAAAACCCCTTTCCTAAGTTATACTCACATTTGCACATTGACTATACTTTGAAATTGTATAGTTTTCTGAAGTTTCACAAAAACATCACAACGTTATTTTAGATACTATCCACGTGCAGTTAACTACTTACTAATATTTTACTAAGTAATCTAGTACCTATTTGATTTAATAACTTATTTCCCTAGCATATGTATGACTCATAATAACTTCAACACAACAATGAATTCGCATATTGCTTCACACTTTTTCTTAACCTTGAGCATAAATTCGGCAAACTGCTAAAAGAAAAAAAACGTTTAAATAAGTCTACATCACGAACCGAACCGTGAAAGCCTCTTTACACTGTAGAATGGAATGATAAACCGTTTTTTTACGACCTGCCGCTGGACCACCTGCTTTTATTTAAAATGTACATAAAATAACTTGTGAATTACCAAGCGAAATATGAATCTGTTGGTCTGTTAAGTTGAAGGAAAGTGTCGCATAAAAGGTAGTCATGAAGTGGGATTTATGGAGCTACGTAACTAAAACTATCGAATAGTAACTAGTACCTATTAGTATGTGGTCTGTCGGATATCTAAAATAAAAAAATAGTATTTAACCGAAACCGAAATAAAAGCTTCAGATAGTTTCGGGTAAAGGTGAGATTTATAGTGGCTATAATAATATTGATGTGACTGATTGTGAAATTTTTTTGTAAATATGACTAAAAATTAAAGTCATATATTGCGATTTATATTTTTATTTATAATTTTGAAATTTAAATAACTGGAACTATCCGAAATTAACGGATAATCCGAAGTTATTTCATATCAGTAACCATTTCAGAAACCGGTATTAAATAATTTCTAAATCCGTAACTGCTCTGAAACCACGAAGAGGAAATATCTTCACCGGATCAGTCAAAATAAAAACGAATCTGTCACTCAACAACTGAAAAATCGAACAGCTAAAACGTGAACGGCTTGTAACTAAATGCCTGTATCCGTCCTTTCTAGAGAGTGAAGATCAATGACCTCCCGGAGGTAACTGTCCTCCCAAGTGTGGGCGGGGCTAGGAAGAATCGGAGGAAATGGACCATGTACCTTCTACGTATGTAATAAATACGATTAATAAAGTACAATGAACGGATACGGAGTTTGCAACAGTAACAAGGATATATCTTCATTGAAATAGTCGCTCTTGACAGTGGCTTTACCCGCGTGATCAAAAAATTATCCGAGAGACACATACTTCCGGAGTAAAAAGAGTTGTAGGTATGTTCCAGGAGATAGTCTAGCCGTGTGCCATTGGAGCGTGAAGGATGAACACACATGTATACAGACAAACATTCGCCTTTATAATATAAGTTCTTCTACTTCTTATACATGCTGAGGATTTGTGGTAATATTGTAAAGATTGTTTCTGCCCATCTAAGTAAACCACTTCTAGCCAACTATACTCAGCTATAGCGTATGTCAGTTAGCACAAGAATTATCGTAGTTAGATCATTACTTAGTAAACGACACGGCTGACGCAGTAGAGCAGTAGTTGAGTGATTGGCTATATCCCTACGTGTCGCGGGTTTGATACTGGCGACGAAGAAATGTTTGTATAACTTACAAATTCGTGTCTTTTATGTGTGAGTTAATTTGTTTGTCAATGCACTTGCGAAACGGCAAAATTAAATAAAGTGAGAACCTTGACACAAGTATAAACAAATATTTATCCGTTCTAAAATAATAATGAAGTTATGTCCTACTGCAGCTATAACTGCACTTAATTCCGGTCCATCACATAATTATATATTTACTTAACTAATCATCTATCAAAGGCGATGATCACTTCGGAATTTTAATTGATAAGTAATTCAAGAAATTTAGAAATCCAAAAAATCAATACAACAGTTTACAATATTTACATGCCCTCAATTACATTGCAAATATTTTATCGCCACTTAAATATGACCCCCGTTTGTCGTTTAGGTGATTGACGTTTATTTGTTAAAAACTGCCAACACCTTATAGCCTTCTTCTCTACATTATTATTATAATGTAAAGTACATAAACATAGTTGTTTGCAATAATAAAATTACTAACGGCCGCACTCAGGGACATTCATTAACGTTAATCATTACTTAACTTCTAAACGATCTATTAAGAAATTGTCACATTGACAGTTTTACACAGTTTTTCAGTGAAGGTTTGACAATACTTAACTTTAATGGACATTAGGGACACTAATGAACCATTCGCTGGACTGAGTATGGGCGTAAGTACCCGAGATACGAATACAATACGAATGAGACAAAAGTGTTTGATTAGCGATGACGATTGTCGAATTTACAAAATAATTTTGGATTGTGCACTTGGGTATTCGGAGGTGCATATCACTCTCATAAATACATAACCACTTTAAAAAAAAAAAATGAATTGTATTTCATTATGTAAAACATAAGTATAACATGGTAGTACAATTGGAATGAGTCATGCTGGGAACAAAAAAATTTTTAAGTAAAGTTATCTTTATCTATCTAGGGCAAACGCACAGCTAATTAATTACTGGGACTAAACTACTTATGACAACGCAGACGAACACTAAGGAAGGAATTTCTAAAATTCAACCATTAAGGCGTGAAACGGGAGCCCAAAATCTGTATAGAGACAACTACTTTCACGCGGGCAGAACCCGGGCAGCAACTAGTATTATATGATACGTCCAGTTATAAATTAATTTTTTTTTTAATGTTGCGTATGATATTTTACGCACAATATGTTAAATTATTCTAATTAAACATAGAATATATAAACTTTTTAGAAACAGTTTTATAACTGTATAAACACTAATGTATAAAAAAAAATTAAAACACCAATCGAGTTAATGGTTTCTAAACATGAAGCCAGTTCACTACCGTTTAAAAACATCAAAGATTTGACGTGCAGTAGTAATAAAAACGCTTACTTTGAAGAACTAACGCTTTAGGAAGTTTTATGGCTAAAATATACATCACTGGAGCTCTAAGTAGATATTTTAAACATTAGGAAATTATATCAAAAAGATGTTTGCTTCCGAGACTAAAATAGATTGATTTTAACATATATGAATGTTGAACGGTATAGGTAACCACCCTTCTAAAACTGCTAGACCACTAGGTCTGTCTATTTTTATTATCATAATAGCGTTATATCATAGAATAATCGGCCTTATAATGTTCCCACTGCTTACATGTGGAGGGATGGAGAGGAAGAGGGAGACTAAAGAAAAGATGGATGGATTGTGTGAGGACTGATATGAAAGAAAAGGGAGTTGATGATAGCATGACGGGTGACAGGACAGAATGGAAGAAAAAAACATGTTGCGCCGACTCCAAATAATATGGGATAAGGGCAGAAAGAAGAAGATAATGTTCCCACTGCTGGGATTCAGTAATAGACCACACGGGCCCGGTGTAGGTTGGTGGACGTCACAGGTCTTCGAATATTTAGTTCTAGAACATGCTGGTTACCTCACGATGTTTTCCTTCACCATTGTGATAACATAAACAAAATACTACGCCTGTACGTGTTTAAACCTACGACCTAAAACTCGTAAGTTGGGATCGTTACCACTAGAACACCACTGCTCTGATTACCGTACCAAAAGTAAATTCACCACAGTCAAGAATCAGAGTCTATTAAAATCTCTCTATACAAATCTAACCTACTATGAATGAAGCTACGTTAATGGATGCTAGTCGTGGTACCCATCAGCACTGGAGCGGAAATTGAATAGAATTAGACCCACGTGTCACTGATGAACACATCAAACAAATGACATAACATCTTCATGTTACTTTTTCTTTAATAGAGAACTAACGGCTTGATCTATTTACGATGCTCCCGTCATGACGCCCTAGTTTTTTTAACTGAATACAAGGTGTATGCAGTTAAAAAAAAAACTAGAGCATCACGACTAAAGACGATGATGGTTTTAAATTTTATTTTATGAACAGAACTAATAACAGTTACAATGTAAAATAAAGAACAGGGGCATACAAAACATCTAATAATATTTAACCCCACAAAGCTGATTTTTATTTTATAAAGAGGAACAACAAATAGTTACAATATAACATATCTAACTAACAGAGGTACACAAAACTTATAGTACCTAATATCGTAGCCCACAATACTGTTTACAGATTAGTTGTTGGATACATAAATAAAATCGCCCGGATAACGGGCCTGTAATGAAAAAAGTTGTTAGTAACAAAAGTGAAATGATACAGCTAAAGTAAAGAGATATGGATTGATTTCAATAAAATATAATTATTGAAGTAGAAAGATAATAATAGAAATATAAAATAAGCAGAAAGATGAAATACAAAAAAATACACCATGAACTATCACAAAAAAGAAAATGTTACCCCATAGGTCGCACTAAGAATGACTACTGTTATATCATCGGTGCGTTCACAAACATTGAGGCTGACAGGCACTGCACGCCCAGTATTGCATCATTAATGACGGTTGTGGTCACCAAATAACTCGGGATCTCTAAGTAGCTAGAATAGTTTGTTTATGGTTCTTGGTGTATGTGCGTGCATGTGTAAACTCGCTTTAGCCCGCAGCTTCGCCCGCGTAAATAAAATATAGCCTATGTCACTCAGGAATACAGCAGCTTTCTATTGGTGAAAACATTTTAGCAATCGGATCAGTACTTCCACAGATTACCTCATACAAACAAAAAAAACCTTTACCTCTTTATTATTATATTAGTGTAGATGATATAGATAAATAAATGTGCAAGGCTGACCATCATATTATCCTAAATTGCCTATGAGGATCCACAGTCGAGTTGATTGTAGAGAGACCTTTGGGTATCTGCAAACTTCACATGGGAAAATCTGAACGCGGATGGAAGATATTTTTTTATAATCCTTCTCACATTACATTAACTGACGATTAATCTACTATTCCTATTATCTCCTTATTAATTAACCACCACTTAACCAGTCAGTGCGTAGACATTCAAGTTGAAAAAAGAAAAGCTGCGCTTGCGTCGCTTAACGTCTTTAAACAGCGTGTAATGGTCGGTTTTGTGCCCACACACTGTAATGGCAGTCGCACGCGTTCATACGTTGACCGCAGTTTTACCACTAACTACTAATAGTGAATAGGGATGTAAGTAAAGTAATCATGAAGAGACAATAAAAACCTATAGCACAAAAACAATTTTTCAGCTTTGGCACTTTCTAGGCGATTTCTTAGTACATTATGAACTGTTTTTCAGCTTTGGTACTTTCTGTGCGATTTCTTCGAAGAAAATATCGCCTAGAAAGTCATAGGCGCAAAAAATGTAATCTCCGTTTTATATCTATATTCTGTACTAATATTATAAAGAAGAAATAATTATGTTTTTGTTTGTAATAAATAAATGCAAAAACTACTGAATTGACCTAAACTATTCTTCTACTTCCTCTGAGCGAAATAAAGGCATATACATATTTTCTAATTTTACGCCGGGAAAGCTGTTGTAAAATCCTAGTCTTTAATATCTGAACTAGGTACTACCGTTCGAGGAAAAACTTAGTGCACCTATGTGGCCCTTTATTGCAGTAGAATTTCGCTTGGTAGACTTTCGTAAGAAATTGTTCTATCATGGATATAACTTTTTGAATTGTTTCTAAAAGTACTGTTACAACCCTAATTGTACGTACTTCTGTTCCTTACTTTTTTACACGCATAGGTATCAACTGCAATAATGTTGTTGCATTTATGTATGGATGTGTCAATTTCCTGACTGTTTGTTATACAATTAGAAGCGTGAAAATCACTTTGGATACCTGTCTGTTATTGGTAATTTGCTAAGCATACTACGAGTAATGTACCCATCTGTATTTTTATGAGGTTTATTAATTTGGTGGATAATTTTAGTGTTCTAATCGAGCCATAGGGTAGAAACAACATATGGCGTAAAAATGACATATTTGTCATTTTTAGTTTTTATTTTGTCTATCCTTCTCTTTTACTTTGTAATTGTTACTCTTATGTTACAATTGTGTCAATGTTTTCTATTGTATTTTCTTTCCTTTACCGCTACAAATTCATACATATTTTTACTAACATCTACAAATCATGAAGAATTCTTCACTTCAACTCCATGTTATTAATTTCTCGCTAGTCTGTAGATTAGTTTAGCGTGCTAACTGCCCGTTACTTAGTAGTTAGTATACCTACACTTTAAACTAACAATCATCTGACACGGGATATTCTTGTACCACTTACCGATCTTCTAATGTCTCGAAAGCGTGAACATATATTATAAATGTTTTACCTAGCAACTAAAGTTGAGTTTTATAGACATTTTAATTAACAATCAACAGTTGATGTGCTTTCTACAGATTAATTAATTTAATATTATTATTACTATCATACTTATGAGTAATTGCATTGATGTTTGAAGCATGTTTTCTGCATATATGGGAAAGAATGGTGCTTTTTTAATGTTACAAATCATCAAATATTGTATCAGAACCATACATAATACAGATTACATCAGGCTTGCCTTCTGTCCTAGGAGACTTCATGCCATCATCGCTTTTATTAGTGCTAGGTCCTTCGAGTATTACCTATACAATTATTATCGTCTTCGTGTCGATATGTATACAGTACCTACAGTATTTATATTCTTTAGTGCAAGTCAAACAGGTTTCGTAAGTTATAAGGTTCGATTCTACAAGGTCTGAAGAATCTTCGGTGTTTGCAATCAAATTGACATTTAAAACATCGGTATTTTACCTGGCAACGTGACTGCTAAGTTTATAGACATGCTTACGGTTATGATGTACGAATGATTCGACAACTTGCTTACAAGAGAGATTTACTACGGTTGTAAAAGTTTTCTTCAACTTTGTGAGTGTCTACTTTATGTTGTGCAAAGACACAACGTAATTTTGTCGCTGTGTTTTTTATATTTCATTTGTTGATATGACAGCAACGTACATGTCTTTATATTCACAGAACAGTAAGCATAATTAGCTTTACATGTTCTCACTGCTGAGAAGCAGGATTCCTCTCTTGGAGAAGGTGTTCTCACAGAATAGTGTTCTAATGTAATTGGTAGCATATTTATTTATCGATGATAAAAGAACTTCATTATATTATAGAACTTTCATAACTTCAACATTGACCACGTCTTCGCTTAGTGTCCCAACAAGTGACACAGTGGTCATACGTAGGCCAATCAACAATAAAAAATGATTTTCGAAATAAGATTTTTCCACTATTCTGTCAAGATAAAACTTTTATTCCGTCTAGTTTTATTTATATTGACTTTTAGTAGCCATCATTAATGGTAGTATTTCTTTCTCCATTTTTCCTTTTACACGTACCAATATAACATAATCTCCGCATTACAAGTCCCGTTACCTTCGAACAAGTCCACATCCTCATATAATTCGCGTGCCGAGCACGACTGATGTATGGTTCGTGATACTACACTTAGCGCGGCTGTTAGCGGTCGCTTCGAGTCAAACCACTCCCATACATTCCGATAGACGACACACATACTAAATGTGATGGTAATGTGAGGGACAAACGAGAATTCAGAATGGAATATTGTGAGATATGGGAGGTAATCTATTGAGGAATATTTCTTCTGAGATCTGTAAAGGGGATAAATAAGATAGATAAACATTTCATCAGTATACAGTTTTAAAATGCATGCATTAGCTTCAGACAAGGGCATTTTACCTGCGTGAAAGTATAACATTATCTCAAGGGAACATACTTCCGGGATAAATAGTCTTCCTAGGCCTATGTTCTATTCCAGGACACGGGCTATATGTGTGCCAAATTTTATCCAAACCCATTGCGTTTTTAGAGACACACACAAAATCTTTGGCCTTTATAATATTAGTGTGATTGATTGGGATTTCAATTTTATGCCCCTCTTCTTTTATACCTTGAATAAAGATCTCATAAAACTTAAACCACGCTAAGATTTTTTTTAAATTTACGGTGGTCCTTGGAACATAAAAGTCAACTGACTGAAGGTGGTTCTAAGTAAGTAAATGCAGACACGCTCTCTCACTAGAGCAGGAGAAGTCATTTGAAGATTTCCTACCTAACATAAAAACAGGTAGGTATTAAAGCAACATATTGCCGACAAATAACTGGAGGAGCTCGTGGCTAGATAATAACAGCCGCACAGGTCGATCTTCAAGGTTAAGCAACGCTTGCCTAGGTTGGGCTGTGGATGGGTGACCATCTTAACATAACGAGTTTCCTCCGTGCCTCGGAAAGCACGTTAAGCCGTTGGTCCCGGCTGTCATTTGGAGATCTTTGGCAGTCGTTACGGATAGTCAGAAGCCAGTAAATCTGACTCCAGTCTTGCCATGAAGTACCGTGTTACCCCAGTTAATGGGTTGTGGAGGTCTGGTAGGCCGCCGCTCCTCGTAAAATACTGGTATTCAGCTAAATCCGGCTTGACTGGAAGCCGACCCCAATATAGTTGGGAAAAGGCTAGGCAGATGATGATAAAGCGATAATTAGTGTGAAGTGTTACCTTCGATGATACGAGGCCCTTAAGGGCAAGCCTTAGACGTCTCGTCACGTACTCGTATGTAGGTTAAATATGTAGGAGCGGCGTCTCACTACACGGTAATTATGCACTTGAACTCTATATGGAAAAAATATGTAGTTCTTTAGTTGGCTTTGAGGCCTTGTTGATTGGTTTGATGAATTTGATATATAGGTACATATTGTTTTAATCTAGGGTGGGAATGGTTGCTTATGACTTGAGAAATAGGTGTTTATTAAGTTTAAAAATCTTAGATTGACGGAGATCCTTTTCCTCATTGTGTTGTTTCACTAAATAGGGGAAAACTTTCGCCTTAACGGATATTATATATTATCTATTCCTAACTTGAATAGTCATACGGCTTGTCGTATTTTACAATTTAAAGCCTTCAGTTGTTACTTAATGAAGAACAGTGATCAAGTGGTTCTAGAATCGTCTCTCGAAGTTCCAAAACAGAGTTAATACTTGTAAAGTATTGCATTTATCTCTCATAAAATATAAACTATTAATGAATAAGGGGTCAGTTTCATGGGCAAGTTAGACGTAATAAATGTTTATGCTGCGTTAACTACATCATTCATTACGAAATCACTATCTTTAGAGTGAAATCCTCTTTCATTTGCATAAAGAACATAATTTATCTGTTTTTTTTTTAAATCATAGGTCACATTCAAAACAAACTAGTAATAAAAAAAATACATTTGGATAAATAACGAAGACAGAAAAAGGAATTTAGTAACCTGTCGTCACTTTGAAAATGAATAATGTTGAAGCACAGGACTTAGCCTTGTTGAAATAACATTCCTAATCAAAATAATATTAATGTCTCCGATGTCAATAATATGGCTGACTTTGACAAGATAAATAGAAGCTTGCTGTGTGGTCCTGTCTATGAATATGACCCCATCATTTACGTGGGTGGACAGTATACTGTGACATGTTAATGTAAGCATTGATTGATCTATATGACATTTTGTAAGAATTTTGACCCCTTGATAAATAGAGGAAGTTCAATATCGTAGACTTCTTTGATTGCCTGTGAATTTTGTTTGATTCTTCTTCTGGATTCTCGATTTTTTTCAGATAATTCTATATCCATTTCTCCATTTCTGTTGGTGGATACTTAATGCCTTTATATTTATTTTTACTATAAAATAAAATATATCTCGAGGGAACATGATAATATAGCAGTTATTCATATAGTTCCAGGGCATGGTCTAGTCGTGTGGCTTTCATACAAATCCGTCAAGTCAAATCTATAAAAGAGTAACAAATATATTATACAGTTATAGACATGTTAAATATTAAACATATACACAGACGCCTATATTTATTATTTGTAATATTAGTGTAAAATTAATGTCAGAGGAGCTCGTGGCTAGATAATAATAGCCGCACAGGTCGATCTTCAAGGTTAAGCAACGCTTGCCTAGGTTGGTCTGTGGATGGGTGACCATCTTAACATAACGAGTTTCCTCCGTGCCTCGGAAAGCACGTTAAGCCGTAGGTCCCGGCTGTCATTTGTAGATCTTTGGCAGTCGTTACGGATAGTCAGAAGCCAGTAAATCCGACTCCATTCTTGCCAAGAAGTACCGTGTTACCCCAGTTAATGGGTTGTGGAGGTCTGGTAGGCAGTCGCTCCTCGTAAAACACTGGTATTAAATCCGGCTTGACTGGAAGCCGACCCCAATATAGTTGGGAAAAGGCAAGGCAAATGATGAATATTAGTGTCATGTGGCTTGGCCTTAGATGATTGCATTATGATTGACCACTGAGATAAAAACTAACAGGCAAAGTAAAAAGAGAAAATCATATTACGCCGACCCTCTATAAATTAGAATAAAGAACAAGAAACGACGAAAGGACAAGAAACGATGAAGGAAGATATGATGTTGATGGTGATTAAAGACGGAGTATTAATACCGAATTCAGAATTCATAAATCCTTCACACATCCGTAGGTGGAATAGTTACTACCGGTGACCTAATTCAACGAAGCCTGCAAAGTGATTAATTGAATAATAGATGGATCAAATTGAGAAATTGCTGCAAATTGAAATGGCTTCTATATATATTGACGCTCAAGTACGTTTCCAATAACTTACTGGAACTAATTAGTTAGTAGGAGGATCAAATGTAACCGATGCTGCGGCATTTGCTTATGAGGCATTCCAAGAATGAATATCTTTCAAAATTGATACTAATGTTTGTAAATATACTTGGCTTTATTCCAACAAATTATCTGTTGCATATTTCAAGTAACTTGGAATTTGCCAGAAGCCCTTTTTCATTAGTTATACTACGAAGTTTGCATACTCTTACCCGAAGAAACCTAACAGATTACAGGTTCGAAGAGCAATAATTTTGGCTGATTTCGTAGAGTCATGTTACTCCTGTTGTACTTATCAGTCAGATCATGTCTTCACTTCATTTGGGCTAAAGCCAACATGTGTTTCTCCACTTGCCCTTCATTCTAGGGCCGCAGTAACCTTCCGAATAATCCCGCAGTAGTACTATAACTCAAAAAGTCATTAGAGCAACGCTTAATAATTTCTCACGCGTCTTTATAACTAGTGTTAAATAATAATTATTGTATTGTTACTGTATTATAGTAGTCTGCATAATTCCCACGGTGAAGATACTACACGTATATTACCGGCGGAATGCTTCATATAATTGAAACAAAAACCAGCGACAAACGGAGATGGTATTGAAAACGACAAAGTCATCGAGAGATTCCATAACATATACCTATAATAAGCGGGTATTGTGAAGAAAATAATAACGGAACATTGCGAGTATACCGTTGTTTCATATGACCTTTTGACTGTAAAGGTGATGGTATCACATGGGTAACCTCGATTCTCGATTGGATATTTCTAAAGATTGTTAAGACTTGTTATATCACATTTAGATGAGATTGAATTGGACATTAAGTATAATCGATTGATGAAACTGGTTGTGATGATGTTAGGTTTTATAAATTACGAAAGACATTGGTAGACATGAATGTTAGAATTCCACAGAATAACAAATATAATAATATAATGTCGAACAAGCTATCTAGCGAAGAATGCAATGAACATAAAAATTATCATGAACACGACCAAGGTGCCATAATATGGCCTATAATGGGTGTAAGTTGGTGTAAGTGTTATCAATGATCAGCGATTCTATCTGCATAGTAATGAAATACCTCGTGGGACAATGTTACGTGCAATTATAAATATGGAGCCAAGGTCGCTTGCGGTTGCAATGCCATCGCCTTGCTTCACATAGCCATATAAACTCTTGAGTAGTGTACGTAAATAGGAACATACGTCAACTGAATATTAGACATCCTCTTTAGCCTGTTTCAATAGATCTTTGTTTAATAGCACATGAGTCACTTCTGTTTGATTTGTGTTATTTATATCATCATCTTTATCGGCATTCAGCTGGATGGGATTTTTAGTTAGTGTCATCTACAGTACTTTTGTGCTTGCTACTTTTCCAATCTTATCATCATCATCTCAGCTGAAAGATGTCCATTGCTGGAAATAGGCCTCCCCCAAGCGTCGCCAGAAAGACCGGTCCTATGCGTCTCGCATCCATCGGATTCCCGCGACCTTCACCAGGTCGTCGGTTCACCTTGTGGGAGGGTTTCCAATGCTGTGTCTTCCGGTAGGTGGCAGCCACTCCAGAATCTTCCGTCCCAATCTCATGCCATATTTGTCCAAAACTCCTTTACATTATCATGTAAAGGAGTTTTGGACAAATATATATAGGAGTAATAAGAAAAAAGACATACATTGGAATACAAATAGTATGTATTCTTAGCCACAACTAAGATTAAGTCTTGCGAATAGGGCTTCAATATGATCAACTACAATGCCTTCTTTTTTGGACGCCGCATTGTTTCATTGCATTGACTTTTTCTTCATGTAATTAAGTATTGTTTGTCAATTTATTGGCACTTGTACAGGTGAGAACATACACGTATATTTGATTAGACTGTCTGTCATGTTATCAAGTAGCGAGGTTTTGTGATTTATTTCTTGTGTGTTTCTTAATTTTGAAGACTAATTATTGTTACGATTTGAGAGAACAATTATTTCATCAGACAACGCAATATTACACAAATTGGATGGAGTAGATTAGTTTTTATTTATAACATAAACTAGTGCTTGACTGCAATACCGCCTGATGGTAAGCAGCGATGCAATCGTTGATGATGAGGCGCACTAGTTTATTAAGAGTATTTTACATTATATTCATAATTTGGGTGGACAATCAGACGAGAAGATCGCAGCAGGCAGATTGTTCCAGTCCTTTGATATACGCGGTATAAACGTCGAGGTGAAACCCTCAGTTCGGACCGTAGAGGTTTCAACAACGTAATGGGTGGAACGTGATGGCGGAATAAAATCATGTAATTCCCGCGCACACTCCTAAATGCACCCCATAAAAAACGATATAGGGTTTATTGAAGTGAACATAAATTTTATCACTCTTTAGTTAACCTGAATAGATTATTATGAACTAGATAAAACATTAGATAAACCTAGCTTGTAGTGATTATAAATGCTTGGCGCGTCCTCTTCCGGTTCCGCTTGGTCTTTTGCCCCTCTGCATGTGAACGAAGCGTGACATTACTTAGGTAATCATACACCTAGATATTTCTTAAGTTATCTTTTGTAATACTAGCTGCTGCCAGTGGCTCCGCTCGTGTGATTGTAGAAAATGATCTCAAGGGAACATTACTCCTAGGATAAAAGTATCCTATATGCTATTTCAGGATTTTATTTCATATATGATTAATAATAATAAAATGAACTAACGAGATGTAACTCGAGGGTTCGAACCCGGCCAGGCATATTACTTTCTATAGTTTATTTCATCACTACTGCTCTCAAAACGGTGAAGGAAAAAATCGCGAGGAAACCGGCATGTCCTAGAACCAAAATATTTAAGACATATGACATATATTAATCCGTACTGAGCTCGCGTGGTGGACTACGGCTCATTCCCTTTCCTAGAAAGGAAGCCTAAGTTTCAACAATCGAAACATTACCAGGCCGATAATGCTAAAAAGTGCCAAAATCAACGATTTTCCTTATACAAATAAAGAATGGATGAATTTATAAAGACGTCAGAAGACTAGAATAAAAAATAAAATAGTATTACAAATAGGGAAACAATCTGTCCATAAATTTCTTTACTCAATGAGTGTCGCTGAACAGTATTTTGTTGTCAACATCGTTACGGAGTCGTCGCGACCCGTCACGCGACGCCTGCCCCGCGTCACCATTCAATTTGCTAGGAAATTGTTACTGACATCGAGGAATAAAGACAAAAAGAAGGTTCACTGCTCACTCAAGCATCGTATACAGATGGCTGGTGGTTGGACTGATTTACAAGCTTTCTTTTCTATATTAATTTTTACCTGGTATTTTAAATCAAGAGCAGGAAAAGTAAATATATACTTCATATTTGTGGCTTAACTACAGTAGAGAATCCCCTCCATCACTTAGTAACTTATAACAGTGAAGAAATTTTGCCTTTGTAACGTTATTCATTTCGGGGTTTAGGTGCTTCATGTGTTACATATTCTTTAAAATTGTAGTACACCCTACACAGGAAATACTGGTGTGTGGACAAGGAAATTATAAAAATCTCTATGTAGGATAAAGCAATCTATGCGCTAACTCCTTGAATCACATAATGAATTTTGAGGTTTATATCAGAGTAATTAATAAGGTTTCTGACATAGCCTGGAGAATTGCCAAACTTAAGTGGCATAGACCGGCAGAGCATTGCAGAGCAGATGGTCAATGTGCCCGAAAGATTCTGGATTGGCGATCGTATACCAGAAGATGCAGCGTAGAAAGGCATCCTACAAGGTGATGCAAGACGCACAGGAACGGTCGTTGTGGGGACGCTTATGGCTGAGAAGACCTATGCCTATCAGTGGACGTCTTTGCGTTGATGATGATAAATGAAAGTGGTAGGTTTGTGTATATAATTTGTACCCGTACGAAGCTGGGGCAGGTTAACAGTGGATACTTGGATTTTAACAATATGACCTTAAAGACTATCTTGAATAGCTAGTTTTATTGATTGCATTTACATTGACATTATAAGACTGGTTTGTTTATATCTAACTTCTTGCTAATCGTATAGAAAGAACCGTCTTGTTTCAAGTTGGGTTTCTGTTTCTTCATATCGCTTAGTATCGTGCCTTATTGCCAAGCGTTGCTTCCTGTTATACGGCATACCACTTATTATTAAGAAAATTGTTATTTCTGTTGCCAACTTATTATGCGTTACGGCTTATGGAGATTTATGGTATTGTAAATTGTTGGTGACTGTTAATAGCGTTGTCGGTTTACACAATGGTCCGTTAAATACTTTTATCGTCTTCTTAGTAATTTGGAACGATAACTTTGTTCATTATTTTTTGAGGAGGTGTAAGTTTGAGATGAGTTGACACCAATGCAATGTCGTAGATATTATTTAAAATTATGCATGTATTGTTTGTGGTATTATTATGGCTAAAGCATAATTTTACTAGTATGTATTCGGATGTTTTCCATTAAGTTGGTTATTGATTTCCATCCTATAAGCAACGATTTTAAAAATTACCAATAAATCAGTTCAAACCAAACAAAAAATGCATTCAAAACGTAAAATTTATTTGAAAACCAAACCAGTTGTTCGGCAGCGGTCATAAAACAAACTTAAAGACACACACTCGTAAATCATGATCACATTCCAGTAACTAACCGGTGTTACGACACGTCGCCGAACCTTCGGATAATTGCCACGAGCAGTAACTACCTACTTACGAACTGACAGTGAACGTTACGAATGGAATCCAGTAATTACGTTGACGGAATAATTGAGCATTTTTTTGCAGTATACATCAAAATTGGTACTAAAAACTTCTATTGGCTAAGTGGTGGTTGTCATAATAATAAACTTGGAATTAAAATAGCAGAAAAAAGAGTTACGTTCGATTTAGTTCATGAATTTCAGAGCAGGTAATAAGGAAAAATGCACGGCAAGATGGTTGTAATTAGAAAGTTTCCTTTCAAAAATGAATTGATCAAAGTTATTAGGTACGATGATTTCAGCCTATTCATCCTTTAGTGATCTTTCACCATATTGGTAGATAAAAATATTGGTTTCCACAAAAAATAGTATACCTACACATGTATGTATGGTACTGTGTAAGCCTTGTTTTTTAGAACTCACAAATGTCGGCTTTAGAAAGTGGGTTATTATGATCTTTGTACACAATGGTTTAGTAACACATCATTTCTTTACGCTGTTGCAAATTCTCTATCTTTATTCACGGATTTTTTTTATTTCTTTTTTTTCTTGGTTTTTATATCTTTTAATTCGACAACGTCTGGTTAATCATTGTTAATGACATTGTTAAATTCTAATTCTACGGTCTCAATTGATATTTCATTCTCAACACATTTGATAATCCATCATCAGCTCTGTCACTTCAAAAATGCACTGGAACTAAATCTTCATTACAATTTGTGTTACTTTCACCTACCAAATTTTCTTTACCACAACATTTTTGTCAATGATAAAGCCAATCTATTCGACGATGCTTTCTTATTCGGTTGACATAAGGTTCTAAATCGTTTGTTTAATACTATTGATATCGGCAAAGAAGTCAGCTCGATTGAAGTGGGTCAATTGTCTTTGGACGCTCAGTGTTTACAAACAAATAAACATTTACGCAACTCCATTGCACTCGAAACCGCATATTTTTTCAGTACCAATAAACTTTTATGTAAACAGTACTTCCGCGAAGTGCAGAAAACTGGAAATCTGAACCAATGTAAATGCAAGAGAAGCAAGATTTAGTGATAAAAATACTGTTGTGTAAAAAATATTGTACCGCACACATTTGGAAGTGTTACGTAATACTCTATTAGCATATAAAGTAACGGCAAAGTAAATAAAACATGCAACAGCATTTAATGCTAAGATGTACTTAACATCAGCACAGCATCTGAAAATCTAAATAAACACTCACTTCGTTGAAGATATGCAAAGTCGCGAGATAAAATTACCAATGCAAAACCTAGAAAGCGGTTTATATTGACGTGTCGTATATAGCGATGGAAACTCGTAGAATCGCATTACTATTCAATGTGGTTCGAGGTCGACTTCATGCCATCGTATTAAGAAGGTCGTTGCTTATCAATTCATAAGTGCAAGGGGAAACTGTGATTTGATGGACGCTCCATAATATGTATATTGAACACACCTTCATTTTTAATAGAGTTATGCAATAATTTGGTGACTTGGTCAGTTTTGAATGAGATTTAAATCGAATTCTTTAATTTTTGTGTTATTTAGAAATTTTTAAATACTTTTTATAGTCTCCTTTAGTTGGCACTGTTTAACTAATAACTTTTAACGTAGCTCCAAAAGTAGATAGATATTCATATATGGGTTGCGAGAATTTTCGAAAGAGTTACCATGACTCACATGGGTGGGTTTTAGTCAATAAAAACCTGACACTTCGTCTTGCTCCACTCCGTGCGGACGAAGCTATTTGATGATTTCCCAACCAAAAAAAGGTAGAGTAAAGATAGGCAGAATATACGAGTAAATGAATTCTGAAAATGATTTTGTCGAACCAGATTTTTGTGCAAATAAGGAAGCTATGTAGATGAAAGTCTGCGGTTAAAAACAATTTCAGTTGGTTAAGAAATAAAACTGACACAATGCATCGCCTTTCTTCAAACCGCATGTAGACTCGACAAGAATTTTTTCGCAATATAAAACTGCTAATTTTTAAACCAGCTGACTACGGCTGTTACGAATCGACCACCTGCATTGACGATTAGGAGTAATAAGAAAAATTAGGTCAACCACATTTTCAAATCTACAGCACCCATCATACTGCAATAATAGGAATAACTCTGAATTTGTAACATGTTAATTCGCTCAGTACTAACTAGCAATTTATCAGCAAAAGAAAAAACATTAAAAATAAAAACACTTAACTAATTAAAACTATCTCTTACTCTAAACTAAAATATGGCGTCAAAAAATTCCTCCGCATCGCTGTCGACCGGAAGTGTGCCCAAAAGACTGGCAGCATTGCCACGTTGTATGGCAATGCTTAATCTCTGACCGATGTAAAAGCCAGCCCTTGGGTCACGCGAAGTCAGCAAAACATGTTGATTTTCGGCACATTACGAAACAGTGTTACGCTGTATTTCATATGTTCTGTATATGCATTCTGCATTACGTAAATAGCTCATCGCGCGAGCAATTAGATCCGAATCGCATCCGTTAAGCACTTCATTAAAATATTAATAGAAATAATCTATTTCACAGATAGCCGTTTAATTGCGAACCTTAATAACGAGGGAAATAGCCGGAATGATTAATTAGGAAACGGTGATTTAGAAAATTCAGCTAAATTAATGGCTTTAGATGTTCAGTTTATGAGTTTCGAAGATATTGTTTCCTTTCGAAGTGAAAATGTTGGAGGCAATATTAATTATAAAGCTGAGGAGATCATTATTATTGAAAGCAGCGTTTAAGGCACGGTTAGTGAAGCAGGTAATGTATATCTAGTACTTTGTTTTATTATGCATCATAGGAATAAACTGGCTAATATTATATCACTTTTCTTTGTATGGATTGCCTAATTAACAAAAAGCATACATAGCGCGCAGTTTCATGATGAATATTTAAAATAATTAAATTATCTCATCTTCAATTTAAAAAACAAAAGTCACCTATAAAGAACTTATTGTTACGCATGTTAGAATTGTAACTGTTTAGAAGCCAACCCAGCAGAAGTAAATACCACATACAGGATCAGTGTAATCAGAGGCAAACAGTGAGATCATTATTTCTTGCGGTTACTGCCAGTAGGCTCGACACCATTGTTTCCCATATACGCCTATCTACGCAGATATTACCAAATGTTAGCAGAGAGATAATTGAAGCAAATACTACAGCTTCGGATTTGTTCGGTTTCGCAACTCGAGAACTAAACACGCGAAACAATGATATAGTCGTGCGTGCAAACGACTGTTTGACTGTAAGTTTTGGAGGAGTAGGGTGAACAAATGAAAATTTGGTTTTCTAAATTAAATCCACATTTGGTAATCTAAAGTCTGTTTTGTAACATGAATTAACTATTGAATTAAACTAGCATTACAGTTAATAGAGCGCTAATGTTAAAGAAGACGAGGTAGAAAAAGTAAGGGTTCACGGCTAACAATACAAAAGAGTAAAAACCATCCACTTCAAATAAGGAAGGTGCCGATCAATTACGAGAAAATTCGGCTGAATGAGAACTAGTTAGTTGTCGTAAACCGCATTATGTATAAGATTGTCTACAAATCGTGCGCACGACCTTCCAATGTAACTACTCAGTCAAGGCCATGGTTTATACCTGATGAGATCACGCAGACTTCAGTTAGGTATCTCGTAAATCGATTACGGAGTCTGCAAATCTATTCGATTTTATTTATTGATGTTTTGAACGGGTCGTTGAGCTGCGGACAATCAGTCATGATGATTGATAGAGAATAAAAACGTTTTGAAGTATGAATTCATTTGAAATAGATGACTCACTCTCACTGTCCAAAAGGACTGAAGGATGAAACATTAGTATTGTATTGATAGATCTAGAGGATATAATTGATAAAAATAAATATGTTATAATGGTTATGTCGTCAAAATTAATTATAAACATGAAACCAGTATAAATCTAAATCGGAATGACTGTTAACTATTAAAGGAGATAAATAGCACACGTTTGGTATACCAGAAGTTACTTAACCCAAAGCAAGTATATATTTATGACCAGATAAATGTTGCACTTATGGACATTAAACCTTATACTTGTACTAAGAATATAGACCAGCTTTCGTCATATCGAGCTGGATAATATCCAGCTTATGATGTAGAGTGCAATATTATTGATTGGTGTGGTTTCATAAACTTAAATGGCCTGTCTCCGCCTGTCACAGATATTATACTTGAAGTATAATTGGAAATCGTATGAGTGGTACTTTAGACGATTTGCAATATGCAATTAGGTTCTATGTACAGAAATAAATTTATAAGCTTTATAAAAGAAAATTAAAACTTCGCAATTGCAAGTTTAATCGACGTAGAAATTTCTTAATCTGATTATCAGTCTGAGAAAATTAATCTGAAATTTATTTTTACTTTTAAAAAGTGAAAACTGCCGTAATACTAATGCAGTCAATTTTGTATTTTATATTCGTGAAAATGTTAACTAAGTAGATATATACGAGTAACTAAACAAGTTAAAACACATTTTTATTTGAATTTAAATATCGTCAACAGTTTTAAAAATGTTTCTGAATTAATAAATACCTACAGTTCTACACTAATAAGTAATAATATGTTTCTTTATTATGCAGTGTGACATACCCTGGCTAGGAATGTGAATTCTTAATTAATTGTTGTTGATAAAGTTCAACTTGGCAATACATAATATTATAATTCAACTCACCAAAATGTAGATGGAGGCCTTAGCCTAGGAGAAGGATAGCGTTGGAGAGCAAAATAGCACCTGAAAAAGAAAACGATAATTTATTCCTCAGGCAAGTTTAAGACTGTATTACTTTGGGTAATTTATTTTATCACCACTGCTCTCAAAACGGTGAAGGAAAAATATCGTGAGAAAAAAGTCTTAGAACCAAAAATTCGAAGACATGTGACATCCACCAATCCGCACTGGGCCCGCGCGGTGGATTATGGCCCATTCCCTCTCCTAGAGAGGAGGCCTGAGTCCCAGCAGTGGGAACATTATAAGGCCGATAATGTTAAAAAAATGCTAAGTTCAAGACGACTATTATAAAGCTGACATAAATCACGATTACGTTCATATCGATTAAGTAAGCAATATCTACCGCTGCGCTCGGAAAGGGAAAGAGGAAGCTCCTGACTTAACGCGTATAAATAACTCCATAGTTTATTCAATGCTCCGCTTCACCAGTGAACATGGAGGAGTAAATCGGTGGAGGGTTTGCAAGCATTAAAATAAAACTGACATTTCTTTTTGGATTCGTTTTCCAATTCAATTTCTTGAAGAAAAGTCTTCTTCCTGTAGAGTTAATGGTTTACTATATTACATTTTGTGTATTGTCACACAGGTAGTGACCTAGAAGGCTCTTTCGTTAGCATAATTTATAGAGTGCAAAAAATTAGATGTACCAAACAAATGCTCTCAAGCACTTGCGGCATGCATTGTGATGTGGTTTTACACTGGATGGGATGGATTTATGATGTCAAACTTGGCCAGATGGTTAGTTTAAGTAAGTCGGTTTGATGAAAATTATTGTAACATACGTCTAAATTATGCCGGTTTGAGCGACGCTACATTTTGGCCTAGGTCTTAATATTTATAGTCGCTGTCGAAACATTGTTTAGAATTGCACGGTCACATGGATGGTTTTAGTTCCTACTCCATTTGTTTACTATTCTGTGGTTGCACATACCTGGCCTTTTCATTGTGGTCACGTATTCAGTAGCCACTAGATTTTGTTTATTGTATCAAGGTCTTTTGTACTTTATGAAAAAGTTGTGGCTGTGAACGTGATTATGAATATTATGTAAAGAGTTTTATATATTTTTTGAGCTGTTAAATTGGCCTTTGAAATAAATAGTAAAACCGGTATAAATATATGCGTATGACAAATAACGTGATTTTAAATAGGGTAAAACCGGGATAGATGCCCCACTTTTCGAAAGTGTTTCATTATTTAAATACCAAACATATTTGCATAGAAAGTCCCTGTAATATAGTTAGTTCAATCATTTATAGAGCTTTAGAAACTGTATTTATGTACCTAACCATTACTGGTTTTGTAAAAATTAAATTCTTGCGAAACACCTTTTTTGGGGATAGATGCCTACCTATATGGATAGATGCCTCACTATGAAATCGCTTAGGAGGATAGATGCCTTTGATGCGGGATAGATGCCTTTTTAAATAATCAACAAGAATACGTAATCACAATGTAATATTTATTGATTATCTTCATGTGTAGGTAATATAAAATGCTTATACATATTTTTATTTATGCATCTCTTTAACAAAAAATACAAAAAAAGCTGTTTAAGCGATAACATATTAAAACTATCATAGAATAATTTCAAACGAAACATTCCCATTCTTTTTAATAGCGTAACGCCTTTGTAATGTTCTGGATGGAATCCCAAATTATCTGGATTGTTCATTGATCCCCCCTTTTTTATCCATTTCATTGAAAGCTGACTGTAGCTGCTCTGTTGTCCAAGAAATTACTCGAGCTCGTATGCCATTTTTTTATTTTTTTATTATTTGCCTTTCTTTTGTATTTCCTTGGCATGACTCACCTACAATAAGCAAAATATTATTTAAAATATAATTACAGTCTTTCATTAAGAGTCCTAACCACTTCCAATATTTGTTTCTTTTGTTTTTTTTTTCATTTATTTAATTACTAGCTTTTACCCGCGGCTTCGCTCCCGTCAAATGACTACCCTACATATCCTACACTACCCTACACTACACTACACTACCTTACACTACCCTACACTACCCTACACTACCCTTCACTACCCTACACTACCCTACACTATCCTACACTACCCTACACTACCCTACACTACCCTACACTACCCTACACTACCCTACACTACCCTAAACTACCCTACACTACCCTACACTACCCTACACTACCCTACACTACCCTACACTACCCTACCCTACCCTACCCTACACTACCCTACACTACCCTACACTACCCTACACTACCCTACACTACCCTACACTACCCTACACTACCCTACACTACCCTACACTACCCTACACTACCCTACACTACCCTACCAAGCCTACTTTACCTAACTTTTTTTTTTTAATTTTTCTCTCCGTAAGAACCATCATTGAACTTCAAGGAACATTTTAAAAAAAGAATCAGCCAAATCGGTCAAGCCGTTTTCATGTGATGTCGTGACAACGAAAAACGGGTTTCATTTTTATATATATAGATAGATATTCCATGAATTAGAATATCTATTAGGAAATACCAAAACATTCACGACTATGACTTATAAATACTTTGATAGGGCTCTTGCAGTATAGAGGGATAGAAGCCCCTAAAGTCAACTATCCCTTGTAAACTCGGGGCAACAATCCTTTTCACTAGGTATAGATGCCTCCTAATATTTTATAAATAAAACAAATGCAAATATCAGTGATTGACTCTTAAATGTGTTCTCAAAGAACCAATGTATTAAAACAATTCAAATAAAATGTAATCATTTAACTGTTTATAAAGATATGGAATAATAAAAACTTATGTTTGAAATTTTGAAGCGTTTTTCGCATCTGCTGCGAATGTAATTCGACACACAAGTGAGAAACGTTCGTCTAGCACAACAACTCGCATGTCACGAAAGTTGGGGATGCATGTGGCGCGTATGTAAACAACGAATTTGCTGTTCCGTTCTCTGGTAGTTGAGTTTTTAGAAACGAGGCATCTATCCTAGCGCGGCATCTATCCCGGTTTTACCCTATAGATATTTAAAAGGTCAATAAGCAACAGTGATATTAGAGCTTACTATATCGGTAAATAGAGAACAGTGTTAGCCCAGTGATAAGGGCCCAGACTTAAGGGTGCTATCACATTTTTTCTTAAATTTAAGAGTTTGATTCGAGTTTTGATGTCTGATTATGCTCTAGATATATAGCACAAAAAAAAAAACAAAAATATGCTTAAGAAAGTTTGATAGTTGATCTTGGGAGTGTTTTAAATAAATATATCAATTTTTTCACGTACATTAGTAAATTCCTTGTCGCCGCAAAGTGTGTTTCATAAAATTACGCTTTTGGGAATCATTTGATTCTTTGGTACACCGAAGATATAATAATTTAATCATTTTTTAAATGTCCATGATACAACTGTGCCTTCTTTTTTAGAGTGCTTAAATCAATTTATTGCGATTCATGCAGTAATACACCAAACATAATTCTGTAAAACTGAGAATTATTGTCAATTTTCTGTACGAAACTATAATGTTTATCTATGAAAGTATAATCCAAATTCAAATAAAAAATATTTGACAATTAAGGAGGTATTGTTATAATGCATGAAAAAAAAAATTGGTCTATTTAAAAGTAAAATAATATTTTATAATAATTGTTGTACGCAATGCAAAAATCGAGCGCGGCTGCTGTCGCCCTTCGTCTTATGTAGCTATCGTCTGTTTTTTATACCCTGAGACTAAATTGATACAGGAAATGTCAAAATTGCTATAGGAGTGCCAGTTCTTTTGTGTTGTAATGTCATTGCTGTCAAAACGCTCAAACTCAAAAAAAAATGTAATAGCGCCCTTAAGAGTTTTAGATCATGGGTCCAATGGCAGCTAGGTAGGTATATTACCGTGCAATTTATTTTATCACCTCTGTTCTAAAAATAAAAGAAAGTAACTTCAAGAAAACGCTGCTCGCGAGGAATCCGCCAAATCCAAAAACAACAGAACAAATCGAAAACATGTGACATTCACCAACCCGCAACAGGCATGCGTGGTAGATTTATAGCCTATTTCCCATCCTAGAGAGGAGCTCTGAGTCTCAGCAGTGGGAATATTATGAGCTTGATTATGTTGTGTACTTAATAAATTATGGATTAATATGAGTCAGCAAAGTTCAACGAAACTTAAATAACAATGATGGGCCTCTAAAATGATTAATCACCGAAGAATCTACCCGTCTATCTCCGCCTAAACGCCTCAACACCAGTCATCTACGATTCGTGTTACGTAACTACATAGTGCTCAAATCTGAAACTATCACTTCGCTACCAAATTATTATTATATCATCCTCGGCTGTCTCTGTAAAAAGTAGATAATAGACTATTTTATTGTGCAAACTTACTGGCTAGTAATTGAATTCAACTGTAATTTAGATTTCATTATTTCAGTATTATGTTTTTGTTTTTAGTTTAGTTTATGTAACAAGTATTACCTGCAGATACAGATACACCACAAGATTTAGAGAGAAATTAGCTAATTTTGCGTCCTTTTTTATCGATAACCGATTAGTAAGAAAAGCGCGATGCAGGTGTAAGCTTTATCGTCAGCCACATCATCGCTTATCACTGACAAAAGCCACACCTATGTTGCTTCAGTAGCCCTTTACGTTCTAGGACCAAGAGTAAGCTTTTTAGAAGTCTTCCCCCATGGGAAGACCTCAAGACCCTAGCTGTAGGTATCGATGCTGCTGGACCCCTACGGTTTTGCTGAAATCTTCTTGAAGTGAGTGTGGAACAACGCGCCACGCCGTCGAAGACCAAACAAGTGAACGGCAAGCAAGCTATTTATTGCTCGTCGTCCACAAGTACTAAGACTAGTATCTAGCTGTATCCGATTTGACTAGAAGCCGATTCAAATATACAAGGGAAAAGGCTACGCAGACACGGTGTCTTTGTTTGGTGGGCAATAGTTGGCATGCGCAATGCGATCCTTATTTAGCAAGTAACTGCTTATGATATGGTCAACGGAAACCATTCAAACACTATATCGGGGATACGGTTTTCTATCGGCTATGGATTATAGTTATAGGACTTTTAATTAATATTCGTATTGTATTTGGCTTGGTAACTCGTTGATTGAGCTCTATCCATGTGGAAGTTATAAACTATATAGAATATCAAGGGAATATCAACTGTATTAAGGCGTTTGAGCGCTTATTCGTATGGGGCTGGCTTTTACCTCGGTCAGGGATTAAGCATTGCCATACAACGTGGCAATGCTGCCAGTCTTATGGGCACTCTTCCAGTCGACAGCGATGCGGTAGAATTTTTTGAGGCCATATTTTAGTTCAGAGTCTTTAGTTTAAGTAGGTATACCTATGTAGTTTTAATTTGTTTTAATTTTTCTTGTTCTATCTATGTTTTGAAATTGCTTGTATTTTTACATATTCGTGATTTTTCACGGACAATGTAAATGGATCTACGGTTGTTTATATGGTGAGTTTGGTTTAATCTTAGGAACGACCTGTTCAAATTTTAAAAAATCTTTGAGTGTTGGATACGCTACTAGTATTTTATATTTTAGTTAGTATTCACATTTGTATTTGACACTGAATTTCAAGCACAGTCACGAGATGTAATTGACAGCAAATTGAGCTGCAACTCAATTTATTGTAATTATTTTTAAAACTTTAATTAAACACAAACAATTAATATAGCCTCAAGGTTATGCCTTGACAGTAAAAACGCAAACGCTATCGAATTCGTTAGGCTAGCTGCACACACTCAATAATATTGTCAATGTAAGATTGATTGATTTCCGCGCGGTGGATTATGGCCCATTCCCTCTCCTAGAGAGGAGGCCTGAGTCCCAGCAGTGGAAACATTTTAAGGCCGATAATGCTAATACTAAGATTGATAAAAATATTGATCAATATGACCCCGCATATTATTGAAAGTAAATATTTCGTGGTAAAAACTGACCTAGTCGCTCAGCAGCAAAGAGTATAATAACTACGGAAGTTCAGCAACTTCATTCGTGTGCGCACGTTTTTTAAAATGGATCGAAAGAAAACAGTCATTGCATTGATTATTGAACCTATTTTCCCTTTCTCGAAATCTGTGGTAATTGAACAATACCGAAATATGGACCGCAAGCACTCAATATTATTGATAATATTATTATTATTTATTATACACTTTATTGTACACAAATAAAAAGGAAACTAAAACTAAACACGTAGGTACATACAAAGAGCGACCTTATCGCATACCGCGATCTCTTTCAGGCAACCTGGAACGGACAGTAATTGCTTGGACAAGAAGTTGCTGTCATTGGTGTGATAATAAGTACTTTATCTATACTAATATTATAAAGAGGTAAAATTTGTAAGTTTTGTAAGTTTGTAGGTTTGTAAGTTTGTATGTAGGGGGTAATCTCTGGAACTACTGGTCCGATTTGAAAAATTCTTTCAGTGTTAGATAGCCCATTTATCGAGGAATGCTATAGGCTATATACCATCACACTACGACCCACGGGAGCGGAGCAGTAACGAAAAATGCGGGTGAAACCGCAGGGGACAGCTAGTTGACAATATTATTGTACGTGTGCGGCTAGCCTAAGGAAATTGACGTGACAAGCGAGCTAGCACGTTCGTGCTCGATTCAATATGTAAAATAACATTACTTCTCACACATTTCCTTGCTAATTTCCGCAATATTGCAATTTGTAATTGCTTAACAGGTGCTAAAGGTTTTCGTTGAACGTTGATGGTCTGACGGCCTTTTTTGCTAGCAATAAGTGAACGCGAGGAAACACTGAATTTATTTTACGGTTTGGCTGTTTGAAAAGTAGTGTTATGTTCGATTGCATTATTCGTCGCTTTTTCTTCTTACTTCTTTGTCTGGCAGACTGTAAGAAATACTGGTTTTTCGTTATTCAACTTAAAAGCGAAATAAAGCGGGTTAGTTACAAATAAACCTGTATCGTAATACAAGTCCAGCTCTGCAGCGGTATTTCACTGTTGGACTATGGTCCACACCAGCCGTAGACCGCCACAGCTGAGAGCCAAGGCTAGAGGTCCAGTGCTCAGTAGTGGCATGCCAGTGTTGGACCATGGTCCACACTAGTCCTAAATCGCAACAGCTGAGAGTCAAGGCGAAAGGCCACAGTTCTTAGCAGTGGCATTCCTAGTCCTAAACTGCAGCAGATGGGAGTTAAGGTGAGAGGCAATGGTTAGCAGAGGCACCCGACTGTTGAAAAATAGTCCACACTGATCCTAAACTGAACAGTTAACAGTCAATGCGAGATGCCAGTGCCTAACAGTAGCGTCCCACGATTGGACACTGGTTCTAAAACGCAATAGCTGAACGGTAGAGCAGTGGAAAAAAATGGTAAGCAGTTTTTGTCTTATTCATTACCTCTCTATATCTTTTATCAGTTTTTATAGTAAGGAGTCATACTGTTCAGTATAATGTATTGTACAAGGGTCCGTTTAACTGGCAGGAACTAGTCATGAATGTGTTAGCAATGCACACGCCATTTTCTTTCGTCCATTGTGGAGCGTGGCATAACTGTTTGTGATTAGCATGAATTATGTCATTGAATGGATTATAGCTACACGTTCTTGGGTAGTTAATCCCTGCTGCTAATCAAATGTATAGCAAATATTTCAGTGCCAACTGAGAATATTTCTAGTATGAAGAGTAATACCTAAATCAGTAAGTAAAAAAAGTAAGTCTCATGGGCAAAGCTCTCCTCGTCGTCCTTCCAGACATTTTTATTTCTAATAATTATGATGCAATAAAGTTCTCCAGTCCAATTTAATAAATTTAAAGAACCCGACTTCTTGCCACCGCAGGCGAGTGCTTGCGGATGGCAAGCAAAGATTAGCTCGCCATCCGGTAACTGTTTGGACCGAGCCCAAGTCGTTGACGACGCGTCTCAAGGAGATGTCAGCAAAACCGTAAGAGCCTAGCAGGACCGAAGCCTACTTGGGCCTTGTGTCGGCTTCCGAAAGGGAAAACTTTAGTCCTAGAACGCAAGGCAAAGACGGGACACAGGAGTGGGTTTCAATCAGTAAAAGTCTGACACACCATCCCACTCCAGCCTAGACTTCTCCCAAAGTCATTGCATTATTTTTCACCATAAAAAAGCGAGTGTCACTACGGAAAACAGCTGATAGATCTATTTAAAGCAAATAATGTATATTTCATTTCTATCACCGTACATACTCATTAATAAAGTATAATATACTTTTAATTAACCGCGCGTAAACGCTAACGGAAGACGATAATGAGTGATAAGGATCCACTATTACCGCTAAGCAATGCCAGCTTTCATTCGAGCCGACCGATTGCCATCGAGAGATCGTTATGCACGCCATTACATAATGCATTAATAGTCATACTGATAGTATATTAGATAATAATAGAGTGTTTAGAGTGTTACCATGCAGTAAGTTGTCGGGTGCAAAGTTTGCAGTAGTTTCGTTTAAGCGGTCATTGCCCTTTCCTTTTTTTAAATTAATAATTAAGTTTATTTCAGGCATGAACCCATAGAAATATTATTTAATTGAATTAAATTTAATTGTTATATCAAAATAAACAAATTAAGAAATAATAAATTAGATAAATGATTGAAAAACCATCAATAAACTCGGCCCAGAATAACGAGTTGTGTAAATCGTGGGTTCGGGCCCAGCTAGACATAGATATTAGTTTGTGTCATTTGTTTAATCGCCACTGCTCTTAAAACAGTGAAGGAAAATATCGTGAGGAAACCGGCATGTCTTAGAACTAAACATTCGAAGACATGTGACATCCATCAATCCGCGAGGGTATGGGCCTACCCTCTCCCAGATAGAAGGCCTGAGTCCCAGTGGTGGAAACATTATAAGGCTGATTATGCTATGAGTATCCTATTGAACCTGATGTAATTCTGAAAGTTCAAGCCCTGTACTTACTCAGCTCTTAAAGTAAGCTAGTCATAGTCTATCCTTTGAAACAATGAAGCTTTAAATAATGATTAGTCATTCATTAATCATGCTGGATACTCTTAAAGATCAAGAACACTGCTCTATTTCTCAAGACCAACATGTAAAGGTGAGACTATACTGCTTGGGCGGTAGCGGGCCACAAAAGAAGCATTAAATAAATAAATTTTATTATTTTAAGGAGAATAAAATTTTTAGGGTTACGTACCTTATTTGTCGGTCTGTAAAAACCCTTTATCTCGGGAACGCGTGGAGGTTTCGAGTTGAAATTAAAACCAAAAAAGGTTAAAGTTAGGATCACGTGTGTCCTGGTCCTTTGCCCGGAATTAGGTCAGTAAGGGGTTTAAAAAAAAAAAAAAGATTCTGTTCCCTTTGTGTTATAATGCAAACATGTCCATTTGAAAAAGATACGAATGCCATAGAACATAATATGTTTGTTTTTTAATTGAAATAATTTTGGCCAACTTTCTCATTCAAATACCCCATACCGTGTAGGCGAAGTAGGTATGCCAGCCAGCATACGTTCAAAATTGGAACAAAGGTCAAACAAAGCTTAACAGGCACCATTGGAAATCAGCAAAAGCATTGAAACACGATCAATGATTTACGATCAAACCTTTTAATTCTCCGTGGTGAAAATCTAGCTCAGATCTAGAGTGCTAGATTCGGCACGAACTAGCAAGCCTTCTTAATATACTTATAAACTTTTATGGATCTAAGGGCTGATATTTGTTTTTTTAAATATGTTAGAAAAATATCTTTACATATTTGTCTAACATATTTGTCTTGTCAGATTTGTCTAAATTTTTGTACGATATTTATGTGATAACACCATTTACCTATATATTATTATATTTTTTCTTCCGAAAAATACCTATTAATATGATAACGTTGAAGAGTTTATTTTATTGAACGCGATAGTTTTAGGAATTACTGTTTTAAATTGAAAAAATATTCTATGTGTCCAGAAGTAGTTTAACATGCCATACATATGGTTATAGTTATCGAGGAAGCCTATAGGCTTATATAACAACTCGCTACGACCCACAGGACAGGAGCGAAGCAGTAACCAAAAATCGCTTGAGAAACCGTGGGACAGCCGGTCTAAGATACTTAAGTTTAACCCTCACCAGCTAAAGCATCTCTTTACCAATGTATTCTCAACTTAACCAGCCTGCCAGGAAGATAAGTGTTAGCAATTTTTCATCAAGTTTCCCATCTTCAAGTTATTCCTCAACAACGATACAGTTAATGATACCATTGCGTGCCGCGATTTTAAAATAAAGTTAGCTTCAGGAGTCTCGTGATTGGATGTTACCAACTGTGTTATTAACGATAACTCATGATTGTAGGTAATTGGTAGGTTGGGGACGGTGATCGAAAAGTAGTCACGTTTGATCTGGTCATCGAACTTGTTTACTGTAGAGGACATTATGAAGCGTCGTAGTGGGAACGCGGAGTAGGGGGTAAGAGAACGTTTTTCTTTTCTATGGATGATTAATCAGTACAACTCGGTAACATTAACTTGACGCTTGGCGTCAATGAAATAATGTCCAAAAACAATATATCAACAACAGAGAACTAGCCAAATTATAGACGCGCCTATCGATAACAACGATGCTGACCATACCTGACACTTGCCGGGCGAGCTAAGGGAATGCAGAAGGAAGCGGGAGGATCCTCGCATTTCAGAGATGCGTCAAGTTAATGTGACCGGATTGTAGGTACAAAAAACCACTAGGACATCATTAAATGCTAGTCGATATCGTGGTAGGCCAAGATGAAGATGACTGAACTTCGAGATTCTACCTAAAAGACTGAGTAGCAATGAGGCCCATCTCTACAATTTAACATTTAGGCTTGGGAGTTTACCTATACGAATGATAATGTAGATTAACATTACCAGTTTCAAAAAACTTAAACGCCTATAGGTGATTTTGTCAACTTGTTACTTTAGTATATACATATAACGTTATTTAATAACATAGCGAAACCGGCTCTCATTCACATTTCGGAACACTTAAGAATTCGTGTGTGGAATGTGAAAATGTGAAACAATTTCGCAACTCCACCTTCGTACACACCTAAGACCGTTTTCACATTTTCCGATCCGATATCGGTATCGGACGCCGATACGATATCGGGGTAAGGTAAAGGTAAGGTGTATGAGATATGTACCTGTCTTTCATATTGTCCGACCCGATATCGGATATCGGAGCACGGCATTTCATACATTTTACTTACCCCGATATCGGATCGGCGTCCGATATAGATATCGGATCGGATAATGTGAAAACGGTCTTATATTGTAAGTCAACATTCTAAGAACTAAATACATATTCTCTTAACGTAGCTGTTTAACTTACGAATACTTGCCTTTAGTGCCTTTCCACACACACACCTATACTCGTAGGTTGCCTTGTAAACGATTCTGAGGCGGTTCATTACCCTAATGTAAGGAGAAACCGTATTTGTACGGAACGTGCATATTTGTAACCGTTTATCCGAAGCACGTGTGTGAAAAGGCCGTAAGATTGAGAGTAACATTTTCAAGCGTGGGCAATAACGTGGTTGATTTTATTGATACATTAATGTTAGTAAAAGATCTCCTCTTGCTCTGGATGGAGTCAGAGGGAGTTCTTCTTCTTCCTGCCCTTATTTGGGGTCGGCGCAACATGTTTTGTTCTTCCATTCTGTCCTGTCACCCGTCCTGCTATCATCAACACCCTTTTTTTTCATATCAGTCCTCACACAATCCATCCATCTTTGGGAGTATCAGACTTTTACTAGGAAGGATTTGAGAGAGGCCTTTTCCCGGCAGTGGGACAGTAAAAGCTAAGAAAAAAATGCTTTTTTTGTAATTAAAGGTATTGCGAAACTTAGTTTATACCCTGAAGTAAGTAGCTTATCATCGAAATTTAGAAAATAGCCATTCAAACAGATAGTAAATATTATGAGTTACAGTGACGATGCTCAGGATTGAAATTTTAATAAATTCAATGCGCCATTTTATCAACAGCATACAAACAAAATATGCTTTATAAACAAAACAGTGGCCTGCTTACCTAAATACCCATACTCTCCCGGGAGTATTACCTAAGTAAGCACTTAAGCAGTAACAATACATGCGCAAACGCATAGCGTCACGTACGACGCCGCGACAATCTCACGTCCAACACCCACTGGCAAATGGCAGACCTTTCCGCTTTCTTGGACACACTCCTCCTCGCTTTGTTAATGAACTGTTAAGGTGTAGGAAAGTCGCTATGTTTTGCTGTTTTTTATGGTAAGTACCTACTTCGTTTGGTATTATGGCGATTTTATCGTGTGACTTGAAATCGTGGTAAAAAAAGCTTGGAAATCCAAATTTATATTCGAATTCGCCCTGTATGGTTGGTTTGATTGATGACAAGAGATCGGTAGTACCTGAAGTTCGTTTAAGTAAAGTAATATAGGGTAGATAATACTTCCTCTGAAGTCCCGAAACCATGAATAAGTATAATGATTAATTCCTGGGATTTATAAAAGGGACACATCAAAAGGATAAATCCATTAATTTATCTGCAAAATGTTATAGTGTAGAAGATTAAGATAGTTGTCATTTTTTTTTTATTAAAGTGTTTCTTGCCGGTCTTTCTCCTTAGGAAACGACCAATTTTGGAACCACACGCTTGCTTCTGACACTTTAGAAGTGCCCATGCAGGTCTATGTGAAATTTTAATAAAAAAAATGTGTGTGAGTCAGTTGGATAAAAATACACATGAGAAACTTATGTAGCACTAGTGGTAGTAACATAACACTCTAAGCTTGATATTATATCTAATCGTACATTTAAGGCATGTAGCACTTAGTGCAGTAAACTAGGCAGGCCGGGAAAGGAGTGAATGTGATTTACACCTCCTCTCACTCCTTTAGAGATGGAGGCCGACGCTCCATACTCATATTGCCGTTTAGGTTCGATGACTTTATTTACTTTCCTTTGTATTATTATGTGGGACAGTCTTATTTACAATGGATCTGTATTTGGGTATACGGGGTTATTTGTAAAACACTGGCAACCTCTCAGGACTACGTTTCTATCATCATCGACAATAAATTAAAATATAATATAACTAGTTACCCGCCCCGGCTTCGCACGGGTGCAAAAGTATCAGTGTTTCCCTACTACATATATTATACATGTAATATACATATAAACGTTCCTCTTGAATCACTCTATCGATTAAATAAAACCGCATCAAAATTCGTTGCGTAGTTTTGAAGATTTAAGCATACTTAGGGATATAAGGACAGAGAAAGCGACTTAGTTTTATACTAAGTAGTGATAATAAATTTACAAATACTCTGCTTTCAATGTTTCTACAATTTTAATCCCGCGTTCTTTTTACTATTCTTTGAGATTGAACTCAAGCTAAAATCATCACTAACTTTTACCTTGGTTAACTTAAGATTATAGATAAGTAAATTAATCGACTAACACATTAACTCCTCAAGCGTCGATTGCAAAAAAATACTTTGAGACCGTTTTCACATTATCCGATCCGATATCGGTATCGGACGCCGATACGATATCGGGGTAAGTAAAATGTATGAAATGCTGTGCTCCGATATCCGATATCGGGTCGGACAATATGAAAGACAGGTACATATCTCATACATTTACCTTACCCCGATATCGTATCGGCGTCCGATACCGATATCGGATCGGAAAATGTGAAAACGGTCTGAAACGTCCCATAACGATGGATAGATTTAACCCAAAGAACAATTGGCCGGATAAAAACATACTACTCTTGTAAACACGTAATCCGGGCGTGTCTTCTTATAAAAAGTTAATCTGGCCTTGGGCGTTATCGCACGGCTGATCTCTTTCGCACGCACCATCCGCGCCGCTTCTCGGTTCATTCACATTTTCATGAACGCTTTACTTGAACTTTTGACCTACGACAGCTAAAACTGGAAACTATTTAGTTTACTACCTATTGTTAGCTTTTACCCAGAGATGTTAAGTAATTTTGATACATTAATTAAGTTGTATCATCATCATCTATACCCCAGTTATGCATATATATGTATGCATAATTGGGGTAAAATCTGGAACTATATTTTCTTTAGAAAGAAGCTGCAATAAACATACGATCGTTAAGACTCAGTGTTACTAAATTAGTTATTTGTTGAAAGATTGTTAGAATATAACGAACAACTTCCTCTTATTAGCATAGTTTTATGTTTTATCTTTCAAGTTAGAATGTTTTAATGAGCTAGTATAACCTCGGAAGGTGTCGAAGTTTCTTGTTTATTTGCAAACCGTTATTTTTAAATATCCGCTACTAGTAAAACAAACAATTTGGCAAAGGAAGCAATAAAAAGAAGAATTTTCACAGCCGATCATCGACCTAAAAAGCAAAATACCCTATAATACAGAAGAAGAGCATATTGCTAAAATTAACGACAAAATACTAAATGTAAATATGCTAATTAGCTTTATAAAAGCAGTGCACTCGACCACCGATACCACAGTTCACAAAGAACTATTAAAGCATACATTATCCGCTTACAACGTGGGATCGAATCTTCACTATATACTATAGATAGTCAATACATTCAGGTGGTCAAAAATCGACTTTATTTTTGACCACCGACCAAGAACCAAAAAAGTGAACGACCCTAAAGAAGATCATATTGCTAACATTAACGACAAAACACCAAATCCCAATATAATACTAACAAGAAACTAGAACTAGGCACAGTGCATTCGACCTCCAACGATACCGCAGCCCCACTAAACACTATTATAGGATAAGACCCATTACCCGCTTACGACGTGAAATCGCAGTATCTCCTTCGCTAAGTACTGCGACAATGCGACAGTGCGACTTACGTGTGCTTATTGTTAAGCGATGCACGACAAATCGCCGGACAGCTCCATTGGACACGCGGTTTACCAGATCGGCGCAAGTAAGGAGCGAATCGGTTTTGCAACTGGTAATATTGGTGGAATTGTTATGGTTGGTTTGGAGTACGTGCCGTGGATGGATATTGCGTTTGTAGCTTACGGTTTTGTCATAACTTGGTTGGGAAGTTTCAAGATAGATCAATAACTTTGCCTAACTGTTAATGCAGTGAGAATTTAGTATATTCTAGACTTGATAATATGGCTTCTGCTTTGAACAGGCTAAAATGCAGACCAACTTAATATACGGAAGCTAAAAAAGGAGAAAATACTAAAATAACAATAATCTTATGCTAAAATTGGGACCAAATTACATAAAAAGGAAATACGATTCGTTTTGTGTTCCTCGTATTTTTTGCCAGACTCGAAATAATATAGCATTAAATATTCATTATAAACCGATTAAAGAAACAAAAACACGTAATGGATACCGTAGAACTAAAAACACAGTCAGAGGCCTTACAGTCGGTAGAATTAAAGGTGAGGCGGTAAACATAAATTTTCTCATGAAGGCTTGACAAATAAGTGCCTGGGGTTATTATCAGATCATTATTTTAACAGAAAAGCACCCACCATTGGAGGATATAAGCCTTCCCAGTGTTGTCACAGCGATAGGTCCTGTGCTTCTCGTATCTGTAGGATTTCTGCGATTTTCTCCAGGTCATCGGTCTACCTTGAGGGAGGTCTTCCAACACTGCGTCTTTCGCGGTCGTCTTTCCAGAATCTTCTTTCGATCGTTTTGCGTAAGTCATAGTATTATTACATTATCAGAGTAAGACCGTTTTCACATTATCCGATCCGATATCGGTATCGGGCGCAATACGATATCGGGGTAAGGTAAATGTATGAGATATGTACCTGTCTTTCATATTGTCCGACCCGATATCGGATATCGGAGCACAGCATTTCATACATTTTACTTACCCCGATATCGTATCGGCGTCCGATACCGATATCGGATCGGATAATGTGAAAACGGTCTTAGTCATTAATATTTTTGAAATGTGATATCTTGTTTTAACGACTATTAAGAGTTATGAGGTAACAGCAACAGGTTTGATATGCATGGACAACCACTCGACTTGGGGCCCCTCGCAAGGCAGGTCAGAATGAAATATTTCGACTCGCTAAGGTCGTTGAAGACAGCAAAGAGGTTAGTTTTATTTCGGCTTTAAAATTCTTTGGTGAAGAATTTGATGTTCTATAATAAAATATAGGTAGATGTAATCCGAAAACAGGACGATTTTTTGTTAACCTACTAGGTTACTCAAAACTAATAAAGATGTTCGTGTTAAATGACACACATTTTAGACATATCAACTAGTTTTAAGCCCATTTTTTTATACATACCTACCACTATCGTCGTCAACTTGTTACTTTTAACACTTCCTGGCACTAATGCTTTAACGGTGTCAAAGTAGACAAGACAAGTGAACGCCCAGGTAGTTTCCATCGTATAATGAAGCGAAAATGACCCGAAGAACATTGTCCATTGAAAGCCATGCCACGTTAGCGGACTCGGTTACACTTGCTAAGTGATTGGGAATTGCATTGAGAATGCAGATCGTCTATTGTGAGTGTCCAAATGGTTGAGGTTTCAGATAAGGTGTTATGCAATGTCTAAAAATACTGCAGGATTACGTATTTATCACTCTAAGCAAAGAAACTTGACTTGTGAGCTAAGTCCTGGTGTAATACATTACGTGCTTGGTTAGTAATGACCAAAAAAGCTGAATAATATGCTAAAATGGACAAATCCTCACTGAGTTTGTGATATCGTTCGGTATTTTATACAGCTATGCTTGAGCTACCCACTTGAGGGATATCATTTAATGTAATTTCTGTATTTTCTCATTTGTTAAAATGTTCCTATAGAAGGTATGCTGAAAAAAATCATTATAATTCTTTCCTTTCCAGGACCTTTTTCTTCTTTAATTCATGAATCCCCGGCCGGTCTCATTGGACCGCGCTGTTATTGTTTTACTATTGTGTCTCGTTTCGCGGGTATTGATAGGTTAAGAGTTGTGTTATATCTACTTATCTGTAAGTTATCATTCTTGTCTGTTGAAATATTTCTATTTACATCAGTTAGATTCTGTATTCCAAAGGTTTCTTACGAGGAAGCACTGTCACTGCCAGTCTTGTACAGGTGCCAAGTGATTTAGCACTTCTTAGAAAGTAGCGACGCGTGAGGTGGTCAACCGCACTAAGTTTTATTGTAAACATTTGGAATTGTAGGCCGTTTGTTTTTCAATGCACAACAAATACCAGTTTGAAAGTGATCTAATTTCTCGATGAATGACTAAAATTGTTTTTGTTACTACCCTTATCAATATTCTGATCTGTTTTTCATTGTTCGTTCATTGAGAAAAACTCAGTTCTTACAATAGATTACCAATATCTTAAAAGTAATCAATTTATTATTATGAGCCTGTCGTGTCCCACTGTAGGGCAAAGGCCTCCCTTCCATTTTTCCACATTTCTCTGTCTTGAGCCACTCCCGGCCAATCCTTTAGGAAGGAGTCCAAGTCGTCACGCCATCTCCTTCTGGGCCTACCGCGTCGCCGGTTCCTGCTGTTCGGAAACCAGTCCGTTATCGCCTTCGCCCAATTTTGTGGCGACATGCGGCAGATATGGCCTGCCCAGTCCCATTTTAGTTTAGCGGCTGAGTAACCTACGTCTGCGTAATCAAATGTTTTTTAATTATCAAAAACAAATATCCATTGTGTACACATACATATTTTAGGAATTTTGAAGTAGGTAATATTAAAGTACAGAACTCTGTCTGTTTACTCCATCGTCGATTACAGCATCGCTTACTGTCAAGTGTTATAGTGGTCAAACGCGAGTTTAACAAGAATTAAGAAAAGCCTGTTAAAAACACGAAACATTGTTCAAACTAATATAACAATATTTTCTATTTTTGTATATCCCTTAAGATTTGGGAAGAAGCGATCAGAGACGATTACGATGGTTATCCCCAGCAGTGGAACAGTACAGCTAGATATAATAATAACGATAATATTATACCACGGCCTACTTCTCCTAGTTCAACGTGCTAAAAAAATTGATTGCGTCTGTTAGCCTGATTAATTGACTGAAACTGATTGGCTGAAATCGCTGATATATAGCCACATCAAAGATATATAAAAATAAATATACAATTATCGGCACGTTAAGAATTAAGTGCTCATAAGTTTAAAGAACAGTAAAACTGAATTTAATTATAAATTAATGGCGAAGTCTTAGCTGTATTTCATTTAACGTTTTAGTATCGTGATTTCACAGCGACTCCACTCTAGCTTTTATAGCCTGATTGTTAATAAACATGGCTTTTTCTATTGGAAAATAAGAATTCATGAACCGCTCAGAATTTAATTAGAATTGTTTTAATTTGTGAGGAGCCAGTAAATCTGACTCCAGTCTTGCCATGAAGTACCGTGTTACCCCAGTTAATGGGTTGTGGAGGTCCTGTAGACAGCCACTCCTCGTAAAATACTGGTATTCAGCTAAATCCGGCTTGCCTGGAAGCCGACCCCAGTCTTCTTCTACTAGGCGTTAGTCCCGGCTTTTGCCAGGGTCCGCCTTCCGGCTTAGCTTGCTCCACTTTGCCCGGTCTTCTACATCCCTGACAGTAAGGCCATTGGCTCTCATGTCGGACTTGACGACGTCCAGCCAGCGCTTGCGAGGGCGACCACGAGACCTACCGCCAAGGACAGCCATATTCATGCATCCCCGGCCAACGTACTCCATAGGGCGACGCATGATGTGGCCATACCATCGCAGACGACACTCCTGCAGTTTTTCCCCCACGTCACGGACACCAAGGCTACCTCGGATGAACGAGTTGCGTATGCGATCGGATCGCGTTACGCCGCTCATCCACCTCAGCATCTTCATCTCCGTGACGCGAAGCTCCTGGGTGTGTCTGCTTAGTGCTGGCCAACACTCGCCGCCGTACAGGAGGACAGGACGTATGATGCATTTATATATCTGTCCCTTAAGCTTTGGAGGCATTTTGCGGTCGCATACAACGCCCGTTACCTCTCGCCATTTTGCCCAAGCCGCGCCTATACGTGCTTGGACATCGTCGTCCACGTTGCCAGACTCGTGCAGCACAGATCCAAGGTACCTGAACGTATCGGAGCTTGTGATCCGGTCCGAACCTATTCGGATGGTATTTGAATCCGCGCTGCCACAGGACATGTACTCAGTCTTCGCCACATTTAGTCTCAGGCCGCCGTTTTCCAGCGTGTCCTTCCAAATGTTGACCTTCCGCTCAAGTTGGGCTCTGTTCTGGCTAACGAGGGCGATGTCATCGGCATACATCATTAGCCATGGAGGCTGATCTTGGATGTATGCCGTCACTACATCAAGCACAACGTTAAACAAGAACGGGCTCAGAGCCGATCCTTGGTGAACGCCAACAGATATTGGAAAGACTTTGGATTCGCCAACCGCGGTCTGGACAGAGGACACGGAATCGCGATACATGTCTCTGATAATGTCAACATAGGCCTCGGGCACACCCTTGAAGCGAAGTGCCCACCAGATGGACTGTCGAGGAATACAGTCGAAGGCCTTCTGCAGGTCTAAAAAGGCCAAATGCAGAGCTCTCCTTCTCTCTCTGTAAGCCTCAGTCAGACTCCACAAGGCGAACACTGCGTCCATGGTGCTGTTACCCGCCCGAAAGCCATATTGACACTCAGAGACAGTACACTCGCTACGGAGCCGTGTGTCAATGATCCGCTCGAAGAGCTTCATGGTGTGGCACATGATCTTAATACCGCGGTAGTTACTACAATCCTGTACGCTACCTTTGCCTTTATAAATAGGGATAATGAGGCTTGATCGCCACTGGTTCGGCATTTCCTTGGTGGTCAGGATGCGGTTAAATAGATCCGTCAGAAGGTCCACACCATGTGAGCCCATGGCCTTCCACACTTCGATTGGCACATTGTCAGGCCCGACCGATTTCCGGTTCTTCATGTGGCGAAGAGCAATACGAGTTTCGTCGGGGGAAATAGGGGAAATAAGACCAAGGTTAGGAGGCGGTTCGGGAGGAAGGTTATGGGGATGCTGTTTGTTAGACAGCTCCTCGAAGTATGTGCACCATCTCTCCTTAACAGAGGGGGCATCATAGAGCAGCTTACCCTGGGCGTCCCTTACACAGAGGCATTTGCTAATGTCCCGTGTAGCTTTTTCCCGGGCACGCGCCAGCTTAAAAATAAGCTTTTGCCCCTCCGCAGTTTCCAGCTTGTCGTACAAGGGCGCCAAACTTTTGCTGCGGGCTCTGGCTACTGCTTTTTTGCAAGCGCGCTTAGCTGCTCCATATGCCTCCCTGTCCTCCGGAGAGTTGGACCCCTGCCACTTTTTAAATAAAGCCTTCTTCTTCCGGGTCGCCTCCTGCACCCCGTCATCCCACCACCATGTCTCCCTGTCCATGGTGCGACCACCACGAGAAGTGCCAAGGACGCGCTTACCCGCGGCGGTGATTACTGAATGAATCCTACTCCATATCTCTTGAGCGGACTCATGCGGAGAACTGATCTCGAGGTGCTCGACCTCCGCGATGAATTCCGACAGTCTAGGACCATTAAGCAACCACCACTTGGTGCGGGGATTGCGTTTCTGAGTCACTTTTTTCCTTGGTACGATCGCCAGGTCCATGACAAGGAGGCGGTGTTGAGCCGTTAAGCTTTCGCCTGGGATAACCTTACAGTTGGTAACCTTGCCAATGTTGCACCGTCGCACCAGCAGGTAGTCAATTTGGGTTGAGTGTGAACCACCACGGTACGTAATAAGATGCTGGGGTTTCTTCTGAAAGAATGTATTCACGATGGCTAGGTCCGACACAGCGCAGGTCCTGAGTATGCTGACTCCCTCTGCATTTAGCTGGCCATAGCCAAAACCACCGTGAATACGTCCGTACTCTCCAGCGCGCTGACCTACGTGACCGTTGAGATCCCCCCCAACCAAAATATCTTCAGAATTCGGAATAGCGCGCAATACGTCCTCGAACTCATCCCAGAAGGCCTCCTTTTCAGACTCACAGCAACCAGTTTGAGGAGCATAGGCGCTGACTAGGTTCGTTACCGACCCTTCGATCAGCACCTTAACTCGCATCAACCGGTCGCTGTATCGGTCTACTTCAAGAAGTCCATCCTGAAGGTCCTTAGACAGTACTACGGCTACTCCGTTCCTGCCCGATGGTGATCCGGTGTACATTAGCCGGTACCCCTGCCCGATATCACGGGACTTATTCCCCTTCCAGCGCGTCTCCTGAAGGAAGGCGCACTGGACCCGACGTTTCGCAAGTACGTCCGCGAGTTCTCTGCAACGTCCAGTTAGAGAGCCAATGTTCCAGGTGGCAAAGCGGAGCTTCTTTTTGGGTACTAACTTCTTTAGCCGTGCCCGTACTTGACACGGTAGCCCTAGCCCACTTATCGCAGGTTTAAGGCGATGTGCCTGCGCGTCGTTGTTCGGCGACGCCCTAGTCCAAGTACCCAGTCTATTCTTTGCCCAATCCATTTTTATCCGACTGAGGTTGGTTTTACGTGGGGCGACCAGCCGTCTGACCCCCACAACCCTACGAGAGGGAAACCAGGATCGCCAGAGCCTCGTCCGTTGAACAGCAGGGTGCACCGCTAGCAGGTGAGGTTGGCTTGGGTCCTTAGGATGTAAACGGACCCCAATCACCCCACCGTAGCCGACCCCAGTATAGTTGGGAAAAGGCTAGGTAGACGATGATGATGATGATGTTTTAAATCCATCAGAAAAGAGTTAAGAATCAATCTGTATAAATTAACGTACAGAACTAAATGTTAAAAGAAAATGTGTCTGTAAATCTGTAACACATTCAATATAATGTTAACCTACTTTAGTTTTCAAATAAACAAAGCCGTCATATAAAATAGGTCTGGGTAAACTGCAACATTGCTTTGCTGGATTTACTTCAGTTGTAAATATTTTGATATTTAAAAGTATATTTTTAGAAAAAGTTTTAATATACTTAGATCTGATGAAGATCCAAGAGAGGAAGATATAGAAAAGAACTTAAAAAAATGACGCTTAAAATAGTAGCAACCGCGCGTCGTGATATATTATTTTTACATAGAAGTAATTCCAAAAAAAAACCAAACACGCTTTGCAAACAAACCCTATTTTTTATAAAATACCGTGTACCTAAATAAAGGCAGTTACTGAAATATATTATAGAAAGAGAGTTTATATTCCAGCCAAATTAAGATTTATAAAATTTACGCGTGAGGTCAGAAGTTGGTGCTTGTATTTTCAAGTTCATTAAAGTTCAATGACCCGTTTTAAATATCTGACTCACTCTCATTGTTCTGAGAATATTGATCTTAGCGTAGCTCGAGTGTATCGGAGAAATAATAGGAGCTACATACCTGTATGATTCAAATTTATGAAGTTACGAACTGAATCTATAGACTATCGCATATAAATGATGCTTGGACAATTTGCTGGTTTATAAGAATAGCGACGAAACTAACAATGATTGATTTTAGAGAATAACTAGCATTTTTTAAATTCTTTGTAAATGTTTTAGTGCACACCGAAAAATGTAAGTGATTTATGAGGGATTGACTTTTATCGAGGTATCGACTTTACTGATTAAAGGAAAAATTGTAATGTCAAAACACATAAAAATATTTTAGAACAATATTAACTTTGACAGAATTTTGAACTGCGTTCTACGAGTACGTTCTCGCAAACTTGCGAATTATTTTTGAACACTTCATATAAAAATTACAGCCTTAACGGCTTAATCATACTACAACAGAGGCATTTTATAGACATTCGGAGAAATTGCAGAAAACACTATCTTTAAACTTATCATGATCATCATTAGATGTGTCAAATGAAAATATCTTTTATTTTCAAACAAATACAGGGCTTTTTTCTTTAGGTCTTACGAGAAACATCTTAGTGGATGTATGATCATCTTATCCGATCTCAGATCATAGATACACTTCCTGTGTCATTCTTTTATACTCATAAGTCTTGTATAACGATAAAGTATCAGAATAATCCGCTATTTCCTGCCTATTCGACGTTTACTTCATAAATAAGTATTATTTAGTTCTATGGATGTATAGCCACGGGTTGTTACTGATCGACGAGTTTCCATACAATGGCATACCTTTATATTCACTATTAAAGTGAGTACAGGGCTACAGACTGTGGCTTTAGTCCTCATTTGTTAACACATTCGATAGCATTAAAATAATATTTAATTTCTACTAAAACTGTGTAAACGCCGTCTGCGACAATAACAGAAAATCTTTCTTTTTCTATATTGTTTGACATAAACGCGAATGTTTACATTAACGCGAACCAGGTAAAGTAAACTTTTGGTTCAGTAGTTAGTTAGTTTTAATACAAACATTGATGAAGTGATACCTACACAGTTAAAGAAAAACACTTAGCCTGTTTTCAATAATCTACAATTGCAGCTACTAAAGATAAACAAATCTATCCTTTTGCCCTTACTTGCTTTCCTATAACCTACCGAAGGATAGCATTTCCTACCAAAGTTGTGGATGGGTAGATAGAATCTTACTGTTTATCGGGGATGGCTATCTATCTAAGAACTGCGGTAGGTTATTAAAAAGGGGCGTTAGGCAGATTGTATATGACAGCACTGACTCTGAAGCATATAAACGATAATAGACACGAAGAGATCGTTGAGAAAGAATCCAGTGGCTTACTATTCAAATCAGCCTACGTAAGACCTTAGTCTCTAGAGCAGTCATCCTAAGCCTCATGATGATGAAACGCACTTATCTTGTATTGAGAACAACGAACCGAATATTCCGTATGACATCACAGTTTCAGCCACATGGGAAGTTAATGAATGCTAAATGTAACGCTTTTAACATAACACAACAGTTGTAACGCAGTACAAAAAGCTCTGTATTATACCAACACTCGAAACTGTGACACGATTCCATTGAAGTAAGAAAGCATTCCACTATAACATCTATGGTTAAGGAAATAGCGTCGATAATTGGTTGAAATATGTTGATAAGGTATTGTCAGAGCTCAAGTAAAATTGTATGTCAATGGTGTTGTCGTGAAACAAAAGCGAGAATAGGTCATTCAATTAGTTCTGTTGGGTGCTGCAAGTGATGAAGTTTTGTGAATGGACATTGGGTTCAATTCATTTGTAAGGCTAGGCTACAATGAGAAAAAATGTATAGTTGCTTCCACAGTAGTTCCGAATTCTGATTGTTTAAAAGTATTACTAGGAGATGTTTCACAACACATGCTATGTCATCATCATCATCATTTCAGCCGAAAGACGTCCTCTGCTGGACATAGGCCTCCCGGGAACAAGCGTCGCCACAACGACTGGTCCTGTGCGTCTCGCATAAATCGGATTCCCGCGACCCTCGCCAGGTCGACGGTCCACCTTACGGGCCGCCACGTACATGCCATGCTATGTCATGCAGACTCATGCTTTTATAGACCTAAATGGGTTTAATGATCATCCGATATCCTATACTTAATCAATGAGTACCTACTTCCTCGAATTTAAAATAAAAACAACTATGTACGAATGCAAATAAATAACTCCGTGCCATCAACGAATTTTAGAGTGGAGAGTGACTCAGGGCTACGGAAATGTTAAGTTTTTGCGTTGTAGTTAAGTTTCTATTGTAATTTTATTTCTTGTGTACTATAAAGAGTATATCAATCAATCAATCAATCAAAGGAGTGTCTGTCACCTTGGAATGCAAAGAGGAATTGAAAAAACCCAGGTGAGTTTTAGTCAGTAAATTGGTGACAAACTTGTAACTCCAGATGGAACGAAAAAAGTTATTTAATATAATTTCATGGCTTAAAAAAGCGGACGCAGATTTCCGCAAAAATTCCTTCCCAGAAACTGACAGTTAAATGTAGCAGTCGCAAACATTCATGCAACCATTTTATCTATTAACACGTCAAAGAAAACGATATTCGTGCTATGAACGGTAGAATGTACAATCTTCCAGTTTTCATGATATATCGCCAGTGTTCACGAGGCGTCGTTCCGCATAACTTCATTGGAAACTTCTAGCATACCACTGAACTTGGCTCCACAGAACTTCGTACAGATAATTGACAAACTAATTAGTTCAGCGGATGTTTATGCACTTACTACAAAATGTTTTAATTCAATTCATTTTCACATTCCTTACTTTCATCGAGTTTTTTTTTAATTGAATAAAATGTTTTGGTATAATGGATGGCGTGTGCCGAGGTTTGACGTGAATATATTTTCAGTCCTATATAGATTCTTCCTTTCAATTTTCTTCGAAGCAGGAAGCAAAGATCGAAAGAATGTATTGTAATGTGTCCTAATTGTTTCAATCATATTGTGGGGACCGGAGATAATGAATAGTTTTGGTTCTAACAAATTATTATTTGGCATTGATTATGTAAAATCACTCGAACCTATCGGCCTGGCAGTGGTTTTCTCCCTTATTATTATACTCTTGTATGCTAGTATATTATATTATCTGGGACTCTTGGTTGTCCTCATCACACCATATAATCTTTTTTTTTTCTAAAACTCGAATTAGGATTTGTTTCTTTTATTAATTTATTCGTTAAAGTGGCACTCATGTGTCGTTAATTTCATAATCTTCAATTAAAATAGCATTGCTATCGTAAATCGGTACAAGCCTTCAGATAAGAACATTAAACAATACTACACGATCAAGCAAGTCAGCTCAAAAGTCACGAACAAAAACTTACAGACAGTTATTACATTACAAACTACAGATTACAGTAAGTTTAACGACTCGTTTCTAAAATATAGGACAACAAATTAGTTGGAACTCATTATGTCTACGTCAGGCAATGTGAAGATTTGTTTATATGTTTCTGTGAAGTCATTTGCGTTCGTTTGAAAAACAGTTATTAGGTAGGCGTCTTGTATACTGGTTGTTACGTGATTTAGTATAGTATTGGAAACTGCAAAAAATGTAAGGTCTAAGAGCCGCACGGGTCGATCTTCAAAGTTAAGCAACGCTTGCCAAGGTTGATCTGTGGATGGGTGACCGTCTTAAAAAAACGAGTTTCCTTCGTGCATCGGAAAGCACGGTAAGCCGTAGGTCCCGGCTGTCATTTGTAGATCTTTGGCAGCCGTTACGGATAGTCAGAAGCCGGTAAAATCTGACTCCAGTCTTGCCATGAAATACCGTGCTACCGCAGTTAATGGGTTGTGGATGTCTGGTAGGCAGCCGCTCCTTGTAAAATACTGGTATTCAGCAAAATCCAGCTTGACTGGAAGCCGACCCCAATATAGTTGGGAAAAGACTAGGTAGATGATGAAGTACTTTATCTCTAAATTCTTGTACCATGACTTTGCTACCTACCATTTATGTAAATACAATCTATTATGTAAACCACTATTTATGTAAACATCTCGAATCTATGGATTATGCGGGTCATAGTAATTACTATGCCAATTATTCGTGAACAGAAGTGATAGTCAGAAGAATAGATAAATAATTAACTATGTGAGTAATTATAAACTAGTTTGTCCTTCTCGTTACCAAGTCAATTTATTTTATAGTTAACTTCGCCCATCGGTTTTGCTTGCGTGAAAATGGAAAATTATTACAAATGAAAATACTCCCGGGGTAAAAAGTTTCTCATGTGCTATCCCAGGACATGGTCTACCCGTGTGCCTTATAATACAAATCAGATCAGCAGTTTGAGCGTGAAAGAGTAGGTATCAAACGTACACACATACATATATACCTACATTATAAACTTTTGCCTTTATAATATTAGTATGATTAATCTGATGATTGGCGTAAATAATATAAACACTATGCAGGAATGTATAAATATGCAATTTGACGGAATAGTTAACCTTATTCAAAATTCATTATGAAAATACTGCTGATAGTGATTACAATATACTGGTTTTAAACTCAACATCAATAGCTCCTTTCTAACTTAATATAACTTTTACTACTTACGAAGTAATCTATCTAAATGCGCCCGAAGCAATGTTGCATAAAATCGTCAAATCATGCTTGAAAACGCCATTTCAAATAAATTGATGTAACAGAATGAGCTTCTAAAATTAATTCGGTTAGCAGGTATTTGGTTATGGTATAAAGTGTAAATTGTTAATTAATAATATCTAGATAAATTAAATTAGAAAGGACTATGGACTAAATCTAACAAACTTTTTAAAAATGCTCTTTCATTCAAGCTGGTGAAGATGATGGAACTAGTTTGATATCTACATACAGGACTGCTCCACACTTACCTAAAGCCTTGGAGGAATTGAAAGAAAAATTCAGAAAGAAAATCTGACTTCTAGTAATAAATGTATAATCATCTAAAAATCAGGACACTATGCTAGAACAGAATACAGTAGAGAAAAACAGACATTATTGAGACTATTCCCGATATAGGTTCACAAGATATTGTATATTTCCAAAAACAGCTGCTGCAGCCCAAAGGAAATTTTTGATAATATTTAATGATAAATGATGTTTATTTTGCACCTAGGTTTTAAAAACACTTTTAAACGTCAATTTTTTCGTCAATTGAAACTAGAAGAGGCCGGTTGAAAACAAACTAAATAATGTATAAAACAAACACACCAAGCAGGTGTTATTTTTAAAACATTCTATTCTTTTGTATTATGAAAACAGCGTGTGTTACAAGACTAATCTAAATTGTTTAAGTTTTCAATTCAACTTCTCAGTCGTGGCTACGAATTTACTCTTAGCATTATGTTTGAGTATATGCATCCAAAAGTTTTATAGTGCCATGTATCCGGGACGAATCTTTATCTGATGCATCACGGCATGCTTCTTCACCAAGATCATTAAAATCTGATGCTTTATTATGTATTATGTAGCTAAGACTCGTAAAACTTACTTATTTTTAATTTTTGTGCAGATTTCTAATAACTTTACAAGAATAATATGTTAAGTTAGTATGCTAAGCTGTCTGTTAATGAAAATCCCGTTAAAAATCTGTTGAGCAACTTAGGAGTAAGCAGACTAAACTAAAAATATTTTATATCGGTATGTGGATAAGTAAACAATATAATATAAACAATAATAAATGCATTAAACAAAAAAAAACTGTTACTTACTACATTATAAACATTCTTTATTTGCTTGAAAGTTTTATTCTCTGTGCGTCGGTTATTTTTAATTTAATTTAATACTTCAGACTTTAAATCAACTTTATTCTCTCACCCCTTTATCCCATTTTAGTTGCGAGTGAGAGGAAGTGTCAGAAATTTATTGTCTAAAACCTGGTTCGTTCAATTTATGTTTGCGTTCCAGAGTCGCAATAACTCTTTCGAACATTCCCGCAGCCCATCTGAAACTACTTAGAGTCAGCGAAATATATATATTCTTCCATATTTTTCTATCATCCATCTTTCTACTTATATCGTCTTATACAGTGCATCAATGTCTTTTTTCAATTTTGTGTTTATTTTTTTTATTACTTTCAATTTTAATATAAGGGCAATGTATTCAAAAGCTTAAATCTCTTCAATAAATTCAGACCATAAATCAACATCGAAAGTTCCATGTTAGTCCGGAAGTCTCGACACCAAAACATTGGTTGAGACATTGTTTTCACTAGAAATTCTATTTGCTCAGACGGATGTTTGAGATATAAAAGATAAAGAAAATATTCTCAAGGACAGACGACATCCTTATTCAATGTTTAGTAGGAATGTTCCATTGTCTTTGCGAATAACATTTTCAATTTCATCTACGTCTTCGTCTTAATGTCTTTAGACCAACATTTTGATAATATCATGTAGCGTAATAATATTATTACCTAACACATTGTGTATAAAGTCTATTATTATTAAGGAAACAATGGGAAGCTCTGTCGACAGTTTCATTACAGTAGCGTTTAATTTAGGAGCATGCAAATTGTCTCGTGGATCTAGAGGAGATAGTACTACAACAATTTAGTTGGAATTCGGCTTCGGATCCTGGGTTTTGGGTCAGATTGTGATTGCTGTTGCCAATTAGAAACAGTCGGTTAGAAACACGATTGGACTTGTGTTTGATAAATGAGGGTTCTCTGTCAAGTTAATGAATAGTTTGATTTATTATTTGGTGTTGCTAATTTTATGTATGTAATGCAGATTAACGATTTAATATGATTAGTATCAAATGAGTACTAAAGGATAAAAGACACATTATTGGTTCTATTAGAACTGAGGCTGCAACTGAAAATGGGAGATAAGGATTTTAGTGAAGCCCAAAAGTTACTGACTGAGTCTAAAATATATCTACAACTTATATTTATAAGAATAGCAGGTGTAGGATACGATGAAAGAGATCACAAGTAGCTCTTCGGTGTGATACTAGTAATTATATGCGTCGCATGTTATTATGAAAATCCATTGTATGATGATCACGATATGTGAAAAAACAACGGATGTTCGGATATACTAGGTGGGTGGGATGATACCATGACTATATTCATGTACCGATTTTAACGGCCAGATTACAAAATATTTTTAGAGAAAAAATGTCGTATGAAGAAATTTTGGCATTCAGAGCAAGTCTTCGAACGGCTACCAGTATTATTTTTCTCAATCGAATCATAAATTCGAAGCCTAATTTGTTCTACACGGTAAGAAACGGAAGGATATACATTTCCTGTTTCTTTTTATAGACAAACGCCTCTTTATTAATAGGTCAAAGAACTTGATACTTTAATTAGATACTAAAGACATTGACATATTAAGTCCCTTAATCTGCACGACGTATTATGCCAGTTCAAAGCCCTACAACTCTCGAAGTCTCGACCGCAATGCAAAACACAATCTCAATACAATATCAAAACCGTCCATTCAATCTTCAACAGAAACAATAATAGTAAAATTAGATTGTTTCACATGTCATTTGAGTTTTCGCACTTGTGCATGGAAACCGCATCTAGGCCGTTTGGCATCCGGAGTGTCGGCGTGAAATCGACTCCGCAAACATATTCGATTCCGATGCAAATCGAGCAATAGTATGCGAGTGAAAATGTCTAGACACGTTTGAATAAATCTCGAGCGAAATCATCTGCTGTAAGTATTTTTCCATAAAAACCAGATGATAGGTGTTGATTGAAAGCCTGAGTTACAGTAAATTGAATCTGAGAAAAAAATGATAGAGGCGAATCGAGCAGCTATTTTATTGAAAGAGCTCTGTAAATATTATTATAACTATGATATCATGGAGTCGTAACTGTCAGGTTCTGAGAAAAACTGAACATTTGGCTGCTGAAATCAATTTCCATGAAAAGTTTTTTGCGCTTTATAGCTCCAGTTTAAACATTGGGGAGTGATAATGATAATTTCAAATAGTCAGTTTAAACTAGTTTGAAAAAATCAGAATACATTTTTTTTTTAACATTTTGAATTCTGTTTTTTAAAATAGAGGAAATTTAATTTTCCTTGAGATCTGAAATTTACAAACCTTTAAGGAGGTCAGTTACAAACAAAATAAAACTACTTATAACAAAATATTAATCAAAACTTTTGAATTTCATGGATCGCGGAGTAATTTAACTTTTAATTTTATTTTGATAAAGTAATTGCTACATTATTTAACCGCTTGCTTTGAAAGTAGAATGGTTAAATAATAACTTTTTACAGGTGTCATTGCATTTCTAAGCATGCAGAAATAGAGGAAAATCGTTGCAGTGGGGTAATAAATAGTAGAACACAACTGAATTAATTTAACTTAAATCAATTTTAGTGTGTACATTATTATTATGATGGACGCGAGTAAATTGCGGATGCGTGCGAACTAAATATCCTCGAACAAAATTACCTACAATCTGTTTGGAAATCTGAAACACCGGTTATTAAACTTAGCGCTGTAATTTAAAGCAATTAACGCACATAATGAGGGATTGGCTACTTACACAATAAACAATCCAATATCGGAGTATCGATACACTAATCGGTATCCAATTCGGGTGTCGGACGTACAGGCCGATTTAAATCCAATTAGTCAAATTCAAAGCACAGCACTGGCCACTATTTTTAGGATATAATAAAAATGAAAACTTCGGTATGTCAGATTTGAATTTAGAATTGCACCGTATTCCGAGAGCGCGCGTGCGCGTTTGTTGAACGCGAGTCGTCCACACAACCGTGAGTCTACTTTCGAACTAAGTTCGCTACTGCGGGCCGGTTGAGACTACGGCTGTTGCCTGCCGAGGAATGCCGCGCTGCAAGTCGGCTATTTTTCTTCACATGGTAGATAAAACCTGACGGCAAAATAAAATACTGATTTGCCTCCAGCCATAACATTATATCTACCCACAATGGGTACAGTGAACACGACGACCTTATTAATGACTTGAGGCAGGTTTAAGAACGTATAATTTATGGATGAGTGAATTGTTTAAATTGAACTATAGTTTGATTACTTAGACCTCCTTTGGGCCTATTCTTTTGGAACCACCGTTATTTGGAAGTCATTAATAACGCAAAATCTTAAAGGCAAAATTACAATACGTAAAGCGATGTAAGCTTGTGTGGGTGTGAGTAATGTGTTCCACTTCAATTAAATCGATAGTTGATGATAAACGATGCTTGTTCAGTAATTTTCAGCTTTAAGAATCGTTTGTTAAGTAAGTAGCTTGATTTAGTTAACAATTTACAAATAATTTTGCTAAACACACTAATATTGTAAAGCTGAAAGTTGATGTGTATAATATATTTGTGTTCCTTTTTTCGCTCGAAATGCTGGTAAAAGGATTTGACACACGCGTAGACCCGTCCTGAAATAGTACATAGGATACTTTTTATCCCGAGAATATATTCCCTTGGGACAGGTTTTTATTTTTACGCAGGCGAAGCCGCTGGCAGCAGCTAGCACATTAACAAAAAGCTAAGCTCTTTTCGCACAACATTTCAAATATAAACCACAGCAACTGCAAAAGATTTCGAGTTCACCATGACTCTGAATAAAACCGTAACGTGGTGCAAAATGCGGCGTGTAGTGTATCTCTAAATAAGGAAGGGATAGCGGGATTTTTTCCTGCTTTAGACAGGATTGGCAAGCTTTGGCACTGGCTGGTAGTGTTCGACCGAAGCTCGATTTTTAGCCGAAGCCGAAGCCGAGTAATCGGTTATATAAGTTTAATAACACTCAGAAACTGTCAACAAGATTGACAAGATTGGCAGCAAGTGACTTTTATTAAATAATCATTTTTTAATGTTGTCTACATATAAACCAGTTAAGGAGATGATTAAATTTTTCTTGCTACTTGCCCAAAACAAAAAAAAAGCATTTTAATGTTTTGAAACTATTTCGCTAATTTCATGATTTATTTCGCTTTATGGTGTGAAACCTACCCGAGTCCTTTAGTACCCTTTTGCGATTCTGGACCACGGTAATTCTTTCAAATATTCCTGCGGCCCTTACGGGCTTCGGCCTTTGCAGGCATTGCCCCTACTGGGCCCCAACGTTTTTACTGACATCTCTTTGAAGAGTGCATGGGACGTCTACTTGGGTTCGGTATAACGGACGGTCGGATGACGCCCTAACTATTGCCCGTCGTCTGCTCAATTTCGGCACTTGCTAGAAACTTTCGACTATGGCCAAAAAAAGGTTTTTATTTTTAGGTTTGGCATAGGTACTGTGCTAATTTTAAAATTTAATACTTTTTCAATTTTTAATTATTTATTTATTTATTTAATGCTTTATGCACATATAAGTACAGAGGCGGACTTAATGCCTTAGGCCTAATTTTTTGTGCTAATTCCCAAGAAGCCGTAGATGTTGGAAAAATTGAAAAAGATGGCCAAGCCGACGCCGAAGCTTCGGTGGAACACTATTTACTGGTATGCGGCAGTCTCGTGTCCGGCCACTTGCGATAAGTAGGAGCACCTACTTGCCTTGCTCCTTCGCAGCGAGGGTCATTTAGAAAATTAAGTGCCGTTTTCTGACTGGCTGCCTAGAACTTTCCACACGTCGAACGGTTTTTAACTGGAGTTTAAATATAGCAATTGCTTTTGAGTAACGTGTTTAAAATATCTTCGTGGAAATGAAGATCTGGGGTTCTCTCATGAGAATTAACATTATATTGGTTTATTAAACAATTTTTTTTTAAGAAATATGCATTTTTTGTTTCAGAAATATAAATATGCCTCTAGTTTAAATCCTTAATATTTACGAGTAAATTAGTTCAGAAAAAAGCTTGATTAAAGAAAATAGTACCTAGTCTCATTTTAATGTTATTATGATAGGGTAAAGTAAACTATCGTTGGCACCGTACCAAATTATTGGCACCTTAAACTATATTAAAATTAATTTAAAGAAAATAATTTTCTATTAAAATAAATATTTGATAAAAATATTGTAGTTGTATATTAGTGGCAAAACAGACGCAATTTTTTTTTCCACGAGAACCACTAATATAAATCTTGTGACACGTCTAATGTCTATGAATTTAAGTCGCAAAATCCAGTTATTTTCTAAGGTTATCCTTTTACTCATTTTAATCTTTTTCTTTATAGTTCATCTTTTGAGTTTTGACATCAAAATAATGTTATCTATTTTAATTAGTAGTTATTATTAAAATATAATTCTTCTTTTTTACGATGCTAAAATTATATTATTTACTCAGATACCCGCGAAACGAGACACAATAGTAAAACAATAACAGCGCGGTCTCATTGGACCGGTTGGGGATTCAAACTTATAAGTGCCCATAATCAGGTGACTTACCTACCCTTTTGTTAAACCAGTGTACTGGAATGTTACATTTCAAGGTAACATTGTTCCCGTGTGGCCTTGCGAGGGTAAACGAACTGTTATAATATAAATATAAATAAAGGACTAAAGGACCTTGCGTTACGACATTTTTCTGCAGCGTAGTCGCGTAGGCCGTGCTACGATTTTAGAATAATCCTTGCATTTTTCAATCATCGTAATCAGGTTTTGCAAAATAAGGCTGCGTATAGAGTACAACCTCCTATTTTTTTTTATTTTCGCTCTTGGCCACTATCTCACCTGAAGCTATGATTTGATTATAGTGCCAAATACAGTTGAATAGTCATTAAGTTTTTATGTTTTTTTTTTATGTTCTGCGCAACTTGCTTACATTAACAAACAACGAATATATAGTAACGAATACCAAATAACGTTAGCCGTATTGGTTCAGCACGTGTGTTGACGTAACAAAGGGATTAATTTTTGTATATTATATCTTTTTTTTGTATATACATATTTATGTAAATTATATTATGCTTATGTAGAATTATAGGCAAACACAATATTTCAGCTTCAAACATACAACAAAAAAAACGAACGAAGGAGGTTTGGGAAACTGTGAGGGAGAGGACATCCGCGATCCAGCCGTCGCAGGCTACGGGAGTCGCGGCGCAATCCTGGCCACCGCGCACCGTATATAGGGTATTCAACGAGGGTTGAGCCAAAAGGTAAACAAACCATAAATAGGGTATATGTCACGATTGATGTAATGAACATATAAAAATAAGTATGGAATTAATAACTACACTGACAACATTAGAAATTATATTTTAGAATGATGTCTGTGGAACTTATGTGTTATCCTTTCAGATTTATTTGAAATCAAACATTATAAATGCCTTAAATTATTTTCTTAATTTTTATTAATTATGCATTAAATAGTTCACATGTAAAAGAACCTAAAATGACATTTTAATACGTTACTAAGTTGTAGACCACAGATACTGGGAACATTTTACATTAAAATGTGACGTTTTGTCATCGGTCGGGTTATACCATATTGAAAAAATGATTTTTTTGTTTACCTTGTGGCTCAAGCTCCGGTGAATACACTGTAGATTCTGGGTTTGTAAACGGCGAGAATTAGATGCTTGCTAGGGCTGCGGGATTATTCGAAAGGGTTACCGCCGTGGCCTTGAAAGCAAAAGGCAGCTGAGAGAACACAGGTGGGTTTTAGTCGGTACAAGACCTTTCAAAAAAAGACCGGTTGTTTGTTATCTAGAAGTTAGATAACTATTTAAATCTAGATGCGTAAGGTAGCTCACGTAACCGCATACTTCTACCCAAATTAAAGTTATTTCTATTTAAAAGTTAGCCTTTTATCAAGGTTTATGTAATTGTATTTGTTCGGGCTGTAAATAGTGCCTAGCATGTATTGTTACATAATGCGGATATTATTGCGAAGTGAAACACCTAGCATTCGCCAAGGTGAAAGAACTCCGATTCGACGAACATATGAAGTTTATACAGTGTATGTAGTGAGTAAATTAAATATTGTATATACATAAACTGTGGTGAACTTATGTACACTTGTCATAAGAAAGTAGGTATTGTATTTTATTTTTGTTGTTTTTATGCTCATATAACTGACTCCGTCCGGCGATTGTTAATATTTTATTTTTATAAAAAAAATAGTAGCATCTGGGTAGGTAAAAGTATTCCCGGGATATAGATTTATCTAAATTCAGTTCAGCCGCGAAGGACACATAATCATATACAGTTTATGTACAAAATTACGACTTACCTCAGGTAATTTTCAGGCGATGAAGTGATTTTAAAATAACATAGCCATTTTTAATTTAATAACCCCCAGGTTGACTAACTACTTACTTACAACTCACTTACGCCCGTTTTTAATAAGTTATCTATCTAAAGTTGATGCTACTAAAGATAAACAAATCTATCCTTTTGCGCTTACTTGCTTTCCTATAACCTATAGACGGTTAGCATTTGCTACCAAAAGTTGTGGATTGATAGATAGAATCTTACTGTTTATCGGTGATAGCTATCTATGTACTGCGGTAGGTTATTGAAAACGGGAGTTAGGGATTTGGCATGCCGTAATAATGGCGGTAAGCCCCGGTATTGAGGAGTAAGAAAAGACAACCCGCGGTCTTAGAACACAAAGAGCAACTAAAGGACACAGGTGAAGTTTTAAGGATTCACAAAAAATTCTGTTAAAAGATTTTTCAAATCTACGAGTATATTATTACATCATTTGAAGAATGCAGAATATTCACCACAGACTTTTCGATTTCTAAATTGATTTCATAGAGTGCTTCAAAAATAGAAACAAAAAAGTTGTCGACTTTCTTATCCGTTGAACGAAAATTCCATTAACGTTTTTTCAGTTTCTTGTAGACGTGCGAACATTAAATGTAAAAACGCAGCATCCGTAAAAGATAAGCGCATTACTGTTGGCTATGCAGCAGTAAACTTATTTCATGGTCGATCACAGATCTAGTTAGGTACAGATGCGGGTTTGATCGTAAGGCGCAACTCACACTGGCGCAGAGTGGAAGTTTTGCGACGTATCATCAAAATTTTTCTTGGATATTGCAAATGTCCGCTTGGGGGAGGCCTATGTCCAGCAGTGGACGTCTTTCAGCTGAGATGATGATGATTGCAAACGTCTTTATTTTGTAACGTATTTCGCAGAATTATAGATTAAGGTGGGCGCGACGTTAGAATTATCCATACAAACGTAATACCAAAATCATTTGCAATTTAAGCATATTTACACCATAATATGATATTATTCGGATTCAGATAATAATTATCTAGGTTCCTACATCGTCTTTTTGATGAAAAACTTACCCCAAACGAAATTTAAGCGAATTTAAATTTGCACATTTTCACAGCGAAAATGTCATGTTTTTAATTTGTTTTTTCTATATTATAAACAACAATATTTCAAAATATCTTTACGTAGGAACACAGATATTATTATCAAGTTATAAATACTCGAAACAATATTGGAAATACATTAATTTTTCATTCATCATTTTTGGTATTACGGAACCTCTCCCAAATTTCCAATAGTTTGTATTACTATCACAGCAAGCAACTGTCAGTGTGCGGATGATGACTGTACTCCAGTCGGTGTGTCCAAGAATTGTTTATACTATCTGGATTGCTTCCATCAACCTCAAAAACGTATTTTATTTCGTCTCAACTCGAGATAGCGCGCGGTCTCCGCAGGCCTCTTAAGTTTTCGACATTTTAGGAATAGCTCATGTATAATAAATCTCATTCAAAATCGTCATTTTTACAATGCAGCTATGTATGTCTTATTAAGCAGAAACAGTTAATAATCTCGCGAGATTTGTACAGCTTACTGTTTTTGTAAAAAAACACGGAGATATACGAGTATATTAACTGAGCTTATAGACGAGTGTCTCTATTTACTGATAGAAATTGACAGCTTTTTTTAGGCGGGAAATCATACAGTGACTTTTCCCGCTCTAGAGTGGTGCGGGAAGGCGACTTGATACTTACTGGCCAGAACCCACTCATAAGAGTGGGTTTTGTGTCCTTCTTTGCCTTCTTTCCAGGGCCCCGGAGTTATCTTTTGCACCACCCATGGCCCCGGTAACCAAGACGTTTCAGTCCTACTAGGTGACTCCCCTATAGTTTGTTTGGTATTTCCTTGAGGCGCGCATGGAAGACTACGCGCCGTCAAACTGACAGCTTGTGGCAGTTCTCGCTATGACAGCCGAATTGCGCTCAGCGCAAATTGTTCTGTTTACTACGTGGTTATAGTTCGTTCGCGTTAAGAATGCAGTGATTTATCAGTGCAACTTTATAGTTGCGTTACAGTTGCAGTTGCAGTTGTTGCAGTTTAATGAATTTGTAAAAATAAACTTAAACAGCTTTGATTGGTTAGGGGGCGGGGCTAGGTTGATGGACAATGATGACTTTACTGCATTCTTAACGCGAATGTACTATAGTCGCTGTCCTGTACGTTGATTCTGTGCTCCGTATTTTCAAATAACGGTTTACCGGTTAACGCGTGAAAACCGATTACAAAATCGATGGAAAATCATGATTTATTTTCAGTATAGTGACTGATAATACCATTTGAACAATTTCAAAGGTTGTTAGCTTTCATATAATCGAGTATTCAATCAAAGTTATTTGGCATTGTAATTAGGCGTTAGGTAATTTTAATTTACTGTTATTGATACTTTATTAATTGCTGTAGTTACGTATATTAATTACGCTGTGTTACCGGTATTCTATAACTAAGTAAGTATACCGGGCTTTAATCGTTTAATAATTTTCACGTACCGGATACCTAGCGTTGGAAGGCCTCAGACAAGGTGGATCAATGATCCGGTGAGGGTCGCAGGTATTAGATAGATGCGTGACGCAAAGCACCCGTCGTTGTTGTGACGCTTGGGGCAGGTCTTTGTCCGGCTGTGGACGTCTTGTGGCTGAAATGATGATGATTAAAAACAAAAATTTCACGCGAGTAGGCTAGATCTTTGGTTAGCGATAGTGCTTTCAATAACTTGAATATTTCAAGTCTTAAACTAAACATTAACCGAGGCTTAATAAAATTATACGGTCGTTACCTTAAAAAATAATATTAGGCTTTTTTCATTATTTAGAAGTTCTGAAATTGGTTTCTGTCGTACAATTTCTACTAATATAAAGGCCACTTGGGACATTTTTACAGTCCATTAGCATTTTTCACAAATTACCAAATTAATAGCTCAATTTCGTAAACAAAAACCAGCAGAGTTTGTTTTTAAAACCCAATTCAATAAAGCCACTTGTTTTCCCACGCGGGTTCATTAAAACTGCTCCATATATTTAACAAAAGGTACGTGAGGGAAATGCACAAACCAGCTTTGTAAACACGAGCCATTTTCCCGAACAAAAGCATTGCAAACGGACGTATAATAAAAATAGAGACAAAACAAACAAACAAACCAATCAGAGGTATGAATATTAACCGAACGCTTGCGGCCACCGGAATGTATTGGAACAGTATTCTGTGTACTCGGTAAACTTGACGTGATATGATCATGATTATGTTTCATTTCAGGTAGTTTGTGGAGTAATGTTCAGCACATTGTACGTCGCTTGCTAAAATAGTTAACCGTTTAGGCTTTAGCTTGTTTTACACTAGGGTAGCGGGATTGTGCAATAGAGTTACCGTGACCCGGGAGCGCAAAGGGTGTCTCATCATTATTTTAATTGAAACAATTTGGATATAGGTCTTCCCTAAGCATTGCCACTGTGACCGGTCTCGTGCGTCTCGCATTTATCTGACTTCTCCGACCCTAACCAGGTCATTGATCCACCTGGTGGCTATCCAACGCTGCGTCTCCCGGTACATGGTCACCAATCCAGAACCTTTAAGACTCAAAACGGTCATCTGTTCTGCGAGCAATGTGCCCTGCTCACTGCCATTCAGTTTGGCGTTTCTTTGGGCTATTTTGGTAACCTTGGTTCTTCACCTGGTGGCAGCTCTGAATGGTCAGGTCTAGTGACCTATCAAAACGCTTATGTTAATGACATTAGTTAGACATCAATGTCAACGTCAAACGTTAGAGGCCAACGTCATGTATACGTATTCAAAACTAGAAGACCTTTTGTCTAAGGTGGCGCCAAATGGTGGTGAGAATTTTCCTTAAAGCCTTCTTTGAAGGAACACAGGTCCAGAGAGTATGTTCCCTTTGGATGATTTAAACGTTCACGTGTGTGAAACCACTGGTTAAGTTAAAAGAAAATTAAATCTTACAACAGTACTCCGGGACACGGAGCGTATTGTGTGGAGGTTTTTTTTTTAATGCACCTGCCATGTTTTCTCTTCAACACCCTTAGTTGAATGGTAAAAAATGCCTAGGACATTAGGACCGCCTTTGTATAATTGTGTTAACTGGAGTTTTAAATAATAAATGAAAATAAAATATTTTCACAATTAACGAATAATAAAACTTTTAATTTCAACGTCGTAAACATATATTAAATTTTATTCTTGTAAAAGTTAAACAAATTAATAATAAATCGCAAATTAACTCGACGCCGAAGTCTTGTGATATAATATAAGCGGAAGTGGAGTGAATTATGTATGTACTTGATTTATTCCTAAACCCGTACACGCGAGCTAGCGTTGCATGGAGGAAAGAATAAACAACTTTTTAAATCATAATTTGTGTACTTTATGGATATTGTATTACCTGTTTTATTGTTTTCGTATTGAATTTTATTTTTTGTACCTAAATAACATCAATAATTATTTTTTTGCTGGAAAATCATCAAAATTACTTCGTGTCAAACTTTTACTGACTAAAACCCACTCCAGGGATCTCTTTCGATAACCCAGGCCCCTACAGTTTGCTGACATCTCTTTGAGGCGCGCGTGGAACAATACGCGCCATAATCTGTACTAATATTTTATTTTTGGTCAGACTTTTTAATCTCAGGATGGGTCGAATTAAAATATTGTCTACATTATTACCCTAGAGATGAAAGTAACTTATTCAAACCCGAGCTGGGGTTTCGTCCGAGAGTAGCGAGGTCGCTAATACATAGTTCGAGGGACTAAATAAGTCTTTAGCCCGCGGTAAACAGTAAGCTTTCCATTACGAATACAAGGAAAGTAAAATAAAGACTTGAGTCATCATATGATTTTAGGTAGGTATCTTTCTTCAGATTTAGACGATGAAAGGTTTTCCACTACTGCTCACACTTTAGTCTTATGAAATCATGCGTTAAATTAGTAAACGGATAAGGACAGAAAGAAAAGACAGAAAAGGAACGGATTCGGACGTAATGTGGCACACGGTTAGATTAAGTCCTGGATTAGCACATAGATACTTGTTATATCAAAAAGGTATGTTCCTGTTCCCATTTTCAATTTTCCGTTCTCCGCACCACGAATCAATTGAGTATCTATTGAGAAAAAAAACATGAATATTGAAAATACTTATTTAATTGTAAATTACATTCGTTTTTCAGCACCAATAAAATAAAAGCAAAATAATTAAACAACAAAACAAACAAACGCATTCAACCCTCAACTGATGAATTCCAGCAACAAATTAAAAAAATATTCCCCGTATTCCATTACAGTGTAGTGAAAACAGAAAGGAATAATACTGTAAAATTCACGAGAATTTATTTTGAGCGCACTGAGAGGTATACAATAGTAAAATGGCCGCCCGCACTACCCGCGTTGCCCACATATGGCGGAGTTACGACCTTTTGCATGTAAACCTGCATGCTGTTACGTAAAACTGGTTATTTGCTTGAATAACTGAAATAACTATGGACATAGCTTTTAAATATATTGGTTTTTACTTTCATGTTGCTTGTTTTATATTGGAATACCTGGCGTTTAATTTTTGTAAGAGAGAAATGATTTTCGTGATTATATTTGTCTACTTAAATGTAAACATGAGAGAACCTTGTCATTGTCGTAATTAAATCATAACAGCAAAGTTGTACAAATGTACTCTCTTCTCATTTGATTTTATATATTTATTTTTACTCTATGTGTAGGAGTTAATGCAACGGGGGATGCTTTACCAGTCAGCCCTTTGCGTTGTGATGAAGCATCCTAGCATATGAAACTTTTAGTGTATTCCCATGGTAATTATGCAGACCTGCCTGTCTTCCTTTCCAATTCTTGCTCGGCTTGTTTGGTACAGTGAGTGAGCGATGTATTGCTGCACTGTGGGTTGCGGGTGTGATTGCCGCATGAAAAAAATATTCGTATCTATAGTTTTCGGATAGTTGCAATGAGTATACTATCTTCTTCTTCTTTCGTTAATCCCGGCTATTGCCAAGGTCCGCCTTCCGACTTATATTCCTCCATTTTGCCCGAACTTTTTCCTCCACGTTACGGACACGACACCAAGACCTCGGATGAATGTACCCAAAATGTAGGAGAAATTTCTGGTGTCCCAACGTTTAAAAAAAAGATAAAACAAAACGCAATCCAAACCTCTGCAGTCAACCACACAGTATAACAAGCCAGTAGGAATGTAATATTTCATAAGAAAAATAATTGCACATAATAAAATGAATGTAATCGCGGCCACGGTTGTAATATGAACAACCTGTTTCATTCAATGTCACAAAATGATAACGTGTGTAAATGTAATTAAGTAGGTCAAAAAACCGTATGTTAGTCAGTTAACGAGCTTTGCTTCAATTTACTAAAACTACCACACCTACAGTCAATCATAGTGGTCAAGAAAAAGTTAAAAAACAGTAGTTTAATATGGTAAGTGTCACTTAAATTTTTTTCTAGGCACTGTTTTTGACTAGGGCTGTATTTTATGCAGAATTAGCTTCTGCCAGCAGCGGCCTCACTCACGTTGATTTCCATATAAACTTTGGACTCTCATTCCGTCTTGTTAGGTGAATTTTTTAAAGTTATTTGTATACCCACATCATAAAAGGCACCTCTATGTAAAATTTAGGCGTTCTAGGTTTAAGAATTAGGGCTCGGTTTTGATGAGTCAAGACCTTACCGTTTATTTAAGCCATAGAAAATAGCAGATTCTTTAATTGATTGTAATAAATCTTTCTTAGATTATATTTTCCAAAAAATTATGAAAAAAAACGATACAATAAATCATATTCAAAATTATTAGTTTCCAAGACAATAGTGGTTTATTTAAAAAAAAAATCTCGCAATATTTTACATTTTTACGACGTTTGCAATTCTTCTGATGAAACATATATAAATACTTAATATTCAAGTGTAACATAATTACATGTATTAATAATTCTTAATGTTGATCGACTTCCTGTAAATAAATAAAACTATAAATTAACTATACAGCGGTACTGCGGTACAATATCAGACGGTTATCTTATAGGCTGTAAAGTATATCGTGCGTGTAGTTGATGATATATTACGCAGACGAAGTAACGCAACAAAGTTGCTAAGTACAGCAGTGGGCTATGGTGAGCTAATCATTATATCCATCATAATAAATCTCAAAGGGAGATGAAGAAATATTATGATTGCTATTTGGAACTTAATTCTAGCAATAAAATGTATAATAGGTACAGTTTCTGCCAATTATGTATATTTCAATCAAGGGCGTCTTTCTATGTACTTATTCGGCTACTTCGTCTTGTTTCGATCATGATAAAACCGAATCATCATCATCATCTGTCTAGCCTTCTCCCAACTATATTGGGATCGACTTCTAGTCAAGCCGGATTTAGCTATATATCAGTATTTTACGAGGAGCGGCTGCCTACCAGACCTCCACAACCCATTAACTGGGGAAACATGGTACTTCATGGCAAGACTGGAGTCAGATTTACCGGCTTTCGATAAAACCGAATAAGTATAAAAAATAACAATAGTCCTTTTTTTTCCAAATTTCAGAAATCAGTCAATCTTTTACTAACTAAAACCGTACCTGTGTCTTTCATTTGCCCTTGCGTTCTAAGACTACGGGTTTCCTTTTCAGAAAATACGAGTACCTGTGACCCTGGCAGGCGTCGGCACTTCTTGACTTCGCCGGTTTGCTGACATTTGTTTGAGGAACAGGAACAGGAGGAACGCATGAAACACTACGCGCTGTGGACGATTTGAGTTTGGTAAAGTTTGGTCAGGTGGATTACCGGACGGCTGGACAGCAAGCTACCCATGCTCGTCATCCGCAAGCCTGCGTCTGCCGTGGCTGGTAGTCGGGATCGGAGTCTCAGCGGCCGGGGCGTGAGGATGTCCTTTAAGGTAAGGAGATGGCTGCACGCGTCAGGACGAGGCCGTCTCCTAGCTAGCATTAATTACTACTTCGCAGAAGGAGGCAACCGCCTGTCATTGCTTCTTGCTTCGAACCATGGCCTAAACCAGGGTCCGCCGCGAGAGGTCACTGCCGCATCTAAATGGAACTGCTGTTTATTTTTTGACAGTGTATCATAGCAATCAAGTAGTGACTTGAGTTTCTCAATGCATAATTATAAAAAAACACAAGTTCAACCTTTATAATATTTTAATCATAGCAGGTTTTCTTGCACTTTTAATGAAGCGTGGGGCAATAGTTTACTGAAAAAGGCGCATACAAGGCCAATATACCTACTCTTAACATGTAATAAACATGTTATTAATGTCAGTCATGACTGAAGCTCAATCAGTTTCTTAATGTTTGAATCCCCAACCGGTCCTATGAGACCGCGCTGTTATTGTTTTACTATTGTGTCTCGTTTCGCGGGTATCTGAGTAATTAAGTAAAATTTGTTTTTATTTATGAACTATTTTTTTCGCGACTTCGCTTCCGTTGTTGCTTACGAATGCTGAAGTTTTTTTAGCGATATTGTAATTTTTTAACAAGCATTTTAGTAATTGGATTAGAACTTTGAGCAAAAATCTCCTCATAATACTTGCAGACGACGAGCAATGGGTAGCTTTCCGTCCGGTAATCGGGCCCAAATCGTCGACGGCGCGTAGTATTCTACGCGTGCCTTTAAGAAATTGTAGCAAAACCGTAGGGGCCCAGCAGGGCCAAAGTCTACTGAGAATCTGAAGTCCTGAAGCCGAAACACAAGAGTAAAGAAGAAAACAGGTGTGGTTTTAGTCAGTACTACACGTTCCAAATGAGAATAGGATCGGCGGCCATATTGTGACGTCTCGTCTTACTGTCAAATCGGAAAAATTGAGTAGGGTGAGCAAAACAAGAAATTTGTTCAATTTAATTTATTTACGAATCGTGAACGAAAAAAACTTTCGATGAAAATGCAGTTCTTCAATTTTGTTGATCTCTGCGTCACTGTGTGAAGCGTCTGAGTAGTGGCGTCATCATCGTGATCGGTACTGCTGCTTTCCCCTATAAAATAAAGCATGGATTAATATAGGTTTTTAATGTGTATTGCCCTAACTGTTATTTTAAATAAAAATAAGCATTATTACCTGTATCTGACAAAATTCAATTTGAATCGAGTTCTTTAATGCCACTCATTTCGCCATAACTGTCTGATGAACTGTCATCATCATTTTCCAATAATTTCCATTTGCCAATAATGAAAATAAAAAAGAAAGTAGTATAATTTGTTAAATAGTAGTTTTACAAATTATACTACTTTCTTTTTTATTTTCAAACACTTTCAACTAAGACTCAGTTAAACAAAAACAAAACCATTGAAACGCAAATAAGATTTTTTTGCAAACCATACTTTTCAATCAAAATTTGACAGATCGAGTTTATTGACTTTCCTATTCTCATTTGAAACGCATAGTAAAAGCTGTCTCTCCTACCGCCTTCTCACTAAGCCCTAGAGCAAGAGAAGTTATACAATGATTCCCCACCTTAAAATAAAACGCATAGTAAAATAAATACCACAATAATACATACTGAATATTATTATTAGTAGGTAGTCCAAATCAATATTTCAACCAAATGTGATTATAACATAATTATTTAGTCACAGGTTTTAAAAGCCTGATCAAAACTGATTAATCAATCATCTTTCGAACCCTCTGTTAAGTAGGTACTCGCTTCGACTGATCGCATCACTTGACGAGATTTTAATCCCACAAGAGGGATTAAAATCAATGGGGCTGTTAAACAGGTGCTGAGTATACTATACAAATACAAAATCAAATGATTGTTTTTACAATTTTTAAGGATTAGGTACCTAAATGAACCCCTCAATCAGCCCCTAGCGGTTTAAGTCTTGTAATGTAACAGCAAAATACAGTTTTAACCAGCCCCTACCACTTTTAGGTTTGTAATGTAGCCTGTGTTTTGCACTAGTGCGGAAAAGAGCGGTGGCTACAGTTACGGCCACAATTTATTGAACTTGTATTTGGTCCTTCGACCAAAAGGCATCCTAAAAATCAATTCGCTAGCCAAATCTCACAGTATTTTTTTTTAAATATTATGGTTACAAAATTTTATTATTTTCGAATAAGTCATTTAATATACGTGAGCACTGAGCATTGCATTGGGGCAATTGTCAGTTTCTAGGCTCTAAAACAACCTTGCCTTCGGCTGAGGCGTAAATTCCGTCGGCTACAATAATAAACTTTGGCTACTTGCAACAAAATGTCACTTTTTGCTTGCAAAATTAATATCATGCCTTAGATATAACGTTTTTTAACTCGAAATTTCAAGTAAATTTGAAGTTTACACAGCTCAAAATAGCACATTTAATACTCTAAATGGCAATATATAGGGAAAGACTTAATAATAACAAATAGCGAGATATTTCAGGTCCAAATAAGGTGGTTTATTATGCATTACAATAATTCATACATATCACAGTAGCTCAATTTATTTTGTAGCCTTTCTCGATGCCTGTAGGCGACCACCTGGTGCTTAACAAAACGATCGACTTACTGACTCACTCCAATTAGTAAGCCTTAATCCTTTAATAGATATCAATTCACTCGACACAACTCGTTAATTAATCTTATTGTCAAAATAGATATGCAAACAAAATGATTTATTAGCTTCGCATATTAGCGTGGCTATCAATTATTATGTTTGCATATAAGGAGTTATTAAATCAAATGTTATATCATAATAAATCAAACAATCATTGTGTTACGTATCTTGATGTTTGCATGTATTTCGAGGATTTATTTGCCTTTATTCACAGAAAAATAGAAACATGTATTATATGTAATAATACTTACCATAATTTGTTAACACACGAACGTTTTATAAGGGAGGTTTATGTAATCGGTTTTTGATTAATACAAGCCACTGATTGCGCCGACAAACCATGAAGTTTGACTAACATGAAAATCGAACAGCCATTTTATTTTGGGTAAGCGTTGCGTTGCGCATCTGTGCGATAATATATCTTTACTGCATTGTGTAATAAACTGACGAAGTAACTTTTATTTACGATGGCAACAATCTGACCCGTATAAAGCTCATGGTATGGTAGCTATGCGCAATAAAACTGCACACATAAAATGCGGTACACATAAAAAAATTACTGAGACCGTTTTTCGTGATGACGTCACGTATTGACATCGAGTAAACGCACTCGGTATCGATATAATGTGTCAACCGATTAGCTCCATTATTAAGGCACGATTTCATCACCGTATAAACGCAGCTTGGTGAATTAATTTAAACTGAACTACTCAAATTCGAAATACGTAACGATAGAAAGCCCTTATTTAATTATTATATACTACTTTGTGATGCTACTTTATATTTTAAATTATGATAAGAAACTTATGCCGCCATCCGTTACGGCGAAAAAGTGAAATTTCACTTTTCCCTAATATGTTGATAAATTATAATTCTACATATTATTATTTTTAGTTTTTTTATAACTTTATTTATAAGTTAAGATGTTTATGCATGAAGAATAAATATTCACTTAATCACTAAATAAAAAAATGTGTAGGTATATATTTAATTTTAACTATTTATAGCTTTATATTAATATTTAATAATTTAATTATCTATTTAAATAACTAACAAAAAAAAACAAACGCAAAAAAAATTACAAAAAAATCTAAAAGCAAAAAAAACTGCAGATCAAATCAACACGCAAAAAAAAATCCGCAAACTGATTTTACGCACGATACGAGAGAAAAAAAAGCGATTAATCACAATCCAAATATGCGATAGCAGGAAGATTAGCTGGATCCAGTGAATGATATGAAATATGACGGGCAATATTCCGATGCTACCGTTATTCGGTGGCTGGGGCAAGCATGCAAATTGCCCCACGATAATGTACCCAATGAAGCATGAATCATGATGTGTGGACCAAGTTATGGGAGGTTAGCAGCTGGTGTCGGTAAATGTGTTTTAAAATGTCCTGAATTTACATATATTTGAATGTTAACTTTTATAGCGGCTTCGCCCGCGTGAACGTAGACAATTATCCCAAGGAAAGGTACTACCGAAATTAAAAGTTGACTTTAGGAGCAATAACTTTGTGAAAGACATAAAGTAGGTAAATTTTCACTCGTCTAAGAGCTATCGTGCCAACGACACACACACCACTATGTGTGTGTCTGTTCAGACTTCTACTCCCCTCTTTTTGCGTTCGTATGCTCTTAATTTGTATGCTTGTGCTTCTTCGATGGCTTTAAAATGATAAGTGGTCATGACTTCTATTTGGAAACTGCTTTGTTAAGAGGCAATACCTTGTTGTGTTTTTCAATATTAGCGATCAAAAGTAGGTACTAGCAAAAATATGTTTAATTAAGTGTCTACATTACTATTATTAAACTGCTTGAGAACTATAATTATTTTGTTTACACAAATAAATTAATAATTAAAATGAACTGCAATTGACGTTTAATCGGTAAAAGATGACATGAACGTTACTTATTATTTCAGGAAGTGTTCATTTTTGTTTTCTAAAACACGCCCCGCTACCGCTTACACCTTGACCATTCGTACAGTATCAACAACAACGTAGCGTGGGTTTGCGCGGGCGCACCGGCTTTCCAAAATAAAGTTCCTTACACTTTTTACGACCGTAATACTATCGAAAGGAGTTTTTTTTTATTTTTATTTATATACCGAACAAATAGCCTCGAATGTTGTAAAAAATTAAAAGCCTTAACAATTGATAATAATACATCAAGTTGTCCCCCGCGGTTCCAACCGCGTCTTTGGTCACCGCTTCGCTCCTATTGGTCATAACGTGATTTTACACTAGGTACAACTATAGCTTTTCTCAACTAATTATTTTATCTAACAGTAAAAGATTTTTTGCAATTCGAATCAGTAGTTCCTGAGGTCAGCGAGTTGAATCAAACAAACTCTTTAGCTTTTTATAAACATACATTATACCTATTATTATTTATAATATACTAGAGCTTCGTTCTAGTTTTGCGCGGGTGTTAGATATCTTTGATTTTTCTCGGCTTTTCCTAACAATAATTATGCATTTATTTTACACCTAAACCTTCTTCATAAATCACTCCGTCTGTTGACGATAACCATACAAAATCTGTTTAGTAGTTTTTTAGTTTATCGCGACAGAAAGATGCAGTAGGGATTTTGTTTTCTAACATGAATGAAAGTATAGACTTAGCGATAGACATAAGTACACTTTTTGTTAAATAGACGCAGTCCTGTCAAGTTAAACTGCCATAATAATCATACACAAAGTAAACCCATTTGCCTAACGCATGAGCAAACATCTTAGCCATTATAACAGATAATACATTAGAACGTAATATAGATTTATTGGATTACTGAAGCATACGGTTTCGAGATGCCAATAGTGCATAACTAATAGCTTACAATAACATAACAGCATATAAAATAGAGCATAACCAAAGCGGACTGCGACAGAAGTAAGTTACTTCAGAATAATGTTCTACTAAAAGATCCATTCGGGTACTTATGGACTGAACATCGTAAGTTCTCGGTAGAAGGACCGTTAAATCTTGGAGCTAAGAAGTTCTAGTGAAAACTGTAAGTTGGGAAAAGTGGTAAGAGGTGGCTCGAGCTAATTGAAATTACGACTTTGGGAAGGTGGGTGGGGATGGGTCAGGATGGAAACGAAATGTGGCCATCAATGATACATATATTCTAGTGTAAGCACATTGAGAGATTTCATTCATAAGTGATTGATTAAATTATTTTTCCTGATATGACTGAGTTTACCTGACAAAGAAAAGGAATTTCGAGTTTATGTTTTATTATGGTACTCGTATTCTACAGAATTTCGTTAGTTAGAAAAATTTATTATATTTTTTTTTTAGGTGGGAAATCCTCCAATGACTTCTGCCGTTGTAGGTTGAAGCAAGAGGGCGTGTCAGACTTAAACTAATTAAAACCCATCTGTAACCAGCCCTTTGCGTCCTAGGACTACGGTATCACTTTCAGAATTTCCCGGTGGCCAGAGGGGGTTTCTACTGTTTTGCTGACAGCACTTTGAGGCGCGCGAAGAACACTACCGTCGATGAATTAAGTTCAGTCCTTACAGGAGAGCCGAAAGGCGAGCCAATCATTGTTCGTCGTCCCCAAGTCCACGCCTACGGTGGCCGAGCTGCGTGTGTGGCTGTTTATGCATTTGCAGCTGAACGAACCTCAGCACAGTGTAATAGCAGTAGATTACTTTTATTACAAACATAAACGGCAACTAGTATGCACTACAAGAGGCATTATAATTTCACACAGCATAAAATATGCGATTTCTTAACGTCATGAACATAAAATTCGTTCCTAATTATGATATTAGAGAAGGTGCAACGGTGGCGAATCGTCCGCCCGTCCGGAACCAATCAGATAATAGTTAAACGTTGCAGTGCGTGTCATAGTAAAAGTAACGAGAGTTATTTTTTAGGGCTTCGTACCCAAAAGGCAAAAGTGGAACAGCAGTCTAGCATATCTTGAATATTCTTTAGCTCTGGTAAACAAAAATGAAAAAACAAAATTTGCTCATTAACAACGAAGTTTCAAAGCTCCAAGGGGACTTGGAGATAGTTTTTTTATTAATTTTGATATTTCTTTTACAATTACTAAGTATTACATTTTTGTATATTTATTGATAAACTGGTTAGATAATAATTATTTATTCATGCATTGCTTTGTTAGCTACTTATATGCTTTTAAGCTCACTGGCAGATTTATTCACAAATATAAATGTTGTGTATTCATGGGATATCGATAATGTTAACTCAAGCCATATAATTTGAATATGTGTAACTTCCTTTGATAGTCAAATCGAAATGATATGACAAACAAAATCTCATTTATAAGAAACTCTGAGTACAAATCCATGTTTCTCGTTTATCTGCTTGCATTCAGATGAGGTGGCTCATACAAATTCTATCTAGAAATTATTCGCAAATGTTATTTATATTATAAAGATACTAGCTGACCCCTGCGGTTTCACCCGCATTTTTCGTTACTGCTCCGCTCCCGTGGGTCGTAGCGTGATGGTATATATATAGCCTATAGCATTCCTCGATAAATGGGCTATCTAACACTGAAGGATTTTTTCAAATCGGACCAGTAGTTCCAGAGATTACCCCCTACATACAAACTTACAAACCTACAAACTTACAAACTTACAAATTTTACCTCTTTATAATATTAGTATAGATGAGACGCACAGGACCGGTCGTTGTTGCGATGCTTGGGGGAGGCTTATGTCCAATACAAACGTGGACGTCTTTCGGCTGAACTGATGATGAAGATGAAAGAGGTTATAATTACTTCTTTGTCTATGTGTTTGTAAAACGTAATGTCTGTAAGTACTGATCTGGTTTTTTCACTGACATCTTTATTCTGCGGTATACTATAGGAAAGATAAATCCGCGGTTTAAAGGTAGTTGAGAATTATTTTCATAATTTCAGTCGAAAAATATGCAATGTTGGACACAGGCCTCCCACAAGTGGCGCTCTAACGACAGGTCCTGTGCGTGTCGCATCCATCTATCCTCCCTGTAGGAGGTCTCCTGAAGCTGCGTCTACCAGTACGCGATCGCTACTGCAGAATTTTTCAGCCAACAATGTGCCTTGCCTACTGTCCACCCCTCAAAAGGAAAAAAAAATCCGAGCTTAGCTCTCTACTTTGACTGCAATAGCAGCCAACTCTAGACATCATTTAATCTAACGTCACCTACTATTAATAATATTAAAGATAAGATATAATAATTGATAAGCTTGAGAAGTATTTAACTTAGTGCTCGTTTAATAAACCCGAAAGTAAGTGAAACGAGATAAACCTTAATACGAATATACCAATATGTTTATAAAACAGAGATAGTACCTTATCTTCACTGAATTGAATATTTTTTTCACTTAGTATAAGTAGGTCACCACTGTGGCTAAAAATATAAGTTGAGATAGGTCTGTTGATATTAACGAATAATTTTGATTATAAAAGTCAATATTTAGAGTGTTAAGTTCGTGTGGAATATTTTGAGCACGAAGTGGGTGGCTACTTTTTTTTAATATATACCATAAACTAGTGCTTGACTGTAATCCCACCTGACGGTAAGCAGTGATGCAATCGTTGATGGTGAGGCGCACTAGTATAAGAGAAGGGATGAAGCCATAGGTTCACTTCCGAAAGGACAAACCGGGATCCTGGAACGTAAGGCAACTAAGGAATATAGGAGTGGGTTTTAGTCAGAAGACGTCTATCACACCCTCCTACTCCACCCTTGAATGGAAGAAGTGATTTGATGATTTCCACCTAAGAAAAAAAAAATGTAAGAGAAGGGAAGATTTCCATAGATTAATGATTTGTGGATCCTGAAAAAAATGAAATGGTATTATTAAATTAGTCAAATGAATATAAAGGAAAATAAGTCAGAGGATCGATTGATAAATATGCTCAAGAAAAAGATGTGTACAAAAATATCGTCAACCCTAAAAATATAAGCTTAGGTAGAGATGTTATGATACTCGATTCGCCTAGTAGAATCAATACGAGTAAACAAAGACTCCTACAATTCCTCCGAGCAATTGTGTTCATTCCTTTAGAAGATTCCTTGGAATGTCATTCATATATGGATATCAAAGGAAGTGCTAAATAAAGCCACAACTCAATACGACCCGTTGATATAGGAACTGCATAGTCGGCTGGTTGGATTAAGTGCCGTTTGTCGTGCGAACAGTATGTGGAGTGAGACAATTTAAGTAGACATACGCAAACATTACGGTGAAAACGAGACATTTTGAAAGCATGACTACCAGGATGTTTTATGTTTGACATGTAAGAAAGTAGATAGATAGATGTAAAGGTTAATAAGAAAACTCCAAAGGAAACACAATGTTTGAATGATTTTATATTCTTTTTTTTAATCTCATTTCATTTACGAGGTTTTAATTTTATACAAAATATCTACTCGTAGTTGCCAAAAATTTGGTTTGCGTTACAATTATTTGTGAAGAGTTTATTTGCTAAGTAATAATTTGGCAAATTAATGCGGAAAATTTTTGTAATTTTTTTTAAACTAGAGAGACCCGTGTTTTAATAATATTAAAGGAGTTTTATGTTTCTAAGCAAAGCTAAAGGAGTACTGTAACCATACTAGGAATTTTAGTCAAGTGGTGACGAAAAGCTCGGACCATAAAATAAAAGATTATAGTGTTGAAGTAGGATAGGTTTGTATTTGTTGTATTCCAACAATAGATAGATAGATATACATTCTATTGTACACCGTCAATAAAATTATAGTAAGAACTTAACATGAATTACCGGATACTGTGTGAATTGCCGAAATGTGGGTGTAGATATACCTTTGGATAAGCCCTCGGGGAATTCTGCGTGTATTCATGTGTGCTGAATAAATTTCACAGGTATGTAATGTGAGAAACATTTAATAAGAACAAACAAGTAAACACCGCGACCTCAAAGTCTTCTTCGTGAAAAAGTTGAAATTTGGAAGAGTGTGAGTTGGTAGCGCCGATTTAATTCATATACCTACGTGTACTATGTATACGTATATACATAGTATACGAAGGAGATCAGCTTGTTGCTAACGTAAGAATATTCTTACGTTAGCAACCAGCTGATCTTAAAGCTTATTTCATCTATATAAAAAGGAAAAACTGACATATCAACGTACAGCCAAAACAACTGGGACTAGTAGCGTTAAATTTTGCCAAGGTTTACTTTTATGACCTAGGTGAACACTAAGAGAAGATTTCCTAAAACTCACCCTATACAGGGATGAAAAAAGATCTAAAATTTGTAGGGAAAAAACTACTTTTGTGAGAAGCCGCTAGCAGTTAAGCTAGTATCGAATAAAATCTCTTACCTAGAAAATCTCAAATTTTCTTTAGGTACCAAGTTAACAAGACGAAATTAAACAGAGTAGGTATTCCAACTTAAAGCTACATTACACACAGTTGAACAATATTATAATCAATGCGTACTTTATTAGGCGTAATGACCCTTCAAATATCCGTGCCCATTTTGCAAAACCCGCAAGTTTTAGTCATAACCCGCAAAAGGCCTGCACAGTGGAACGACCTCATCGTCCTTAATGACTAAATTCAAAATCACTTCTATATTAGCACTGGCTTATTGCCAATAGAGACTTTTGTGGCCATGCAAAACTATTTTGGCAATTTAGAGAAAGTTCTGACTTTAATCCCATTAAAAGTTACATTTGATTACAGAAAGCACATAAAGTTTGGTAAAGGAATGCATTGAAATAGAACCGGATGGTTTTACTTCAATCCGAATGTAGTATACATACAAAGGCGAGAAGAGCGAGTTGAGGATCTAAAATCGTAAACGACTGAAGATAGAGAAGTAGTAGTTGAAAGCTACAGTTTTCCTATTAAATCAAGCAGAAAACTTCGAGCAAACGCCACTTCAAAATAGAATGTCAATCTCATATAAAAAAGACGACGAATTTATTTCATTTCACACTCAACACCCTCATGGAGCTTGCAAAAACATCAAATCAGAAAACAGCACATTATTCAGCCACAACGTCTCTCACCGCACGGCGCGCCAAACAAAACCAGGGCCCTATTTCTTTTTACCGCTGACAGCTAATTTAACGTCAATATCGTGGTTTAAGGAAGCCAACGACGGCTTTTATCACTGGAGGAGCATAAAACACGTCGTGAGCGTAACGCCGAGCATGTGGGTCGACCGCAATCGATGCTATAACAACTTACATCCATTGATTTAATATTCCATCTTCGTAAGAATAAGGCAACCGACCACAAACATCCGGATGGAGTTTCTATTATATTCTTCTAACAATTGAATTGTCCGATCCAAATTTTTATTGTTTCATATTATAAATATCTCAATACACTATTACCCAAATTGCCCTAAATTTCTAAGTATCATATTTTTAGAACGCTACGTAGATTAGCCGAAATTGATAAAATTCCGATAGAAGTAATGTTCGCATTACACCGCTCGGATTACATAAAACCCTTTGGAACAACAAAGCGCGTGCCATAATGTTCAACCTGATACATAAACATGAATATTGATAATATAACGTGATTGTATATTATTTTGACCTTGTCAGCGCTATCTAGCGGTTTAACGCGATACCACAAACTCGGATACGTAGCTGATATGCACCGGTGTTTCGGTATTTTGTAAATATTGCTGAATGTAGCTCTTTTTCGACTGTTTTATTAGAGAAAACTTGACAAAATCTGTACTCTTAATCATGTTAGACCTCTTAAATAACATTTTCCTGTCTAAACAAGTCATAAATAATAAATTACAAATACAGGGTGGCATGCGAATGCTTCATTTCGTTCCGTAATCTACCGCTAGATGCTCCACTGTGCACCGATGTAGCGAGATTCAATATGGCGGCGCCATTCGCCTCTGGAACAGGGCGGGGAGAACAGTCGCCGAATCGACACTACAATATCTACGCGTATTTTTGTCGAATCCGTCGGCTTCGTGACTCGAACGCGGGTGATATTGCAAAATAATCCAGTGTTTCTGTGTTCATTTATGCTGTTTGTGTTATAATAAGTGTATTATGGTGGTTTAGTGGTGAAAAACGTGAAAGGACTTTAGGGTAACAATGTCTAGCAGTTGACATGTTTATCTGTGTCGTGTGTGAAGATTTTCCCTTCGCGTGAGGAGGTGCGGTGCGCGAGTGTGCGCGCTGGCGCCTGTGTGCGTGCGGCCGTGGATACGCGAGGATCCAATGATGGATTGCATTTCCATGGATGTATAGGTAAAAATCACCCGCAAATTTCTGTCCGCGTATTCTTGCACGTTGTTCCACTGTGCAGCACACAATGAACCCGTTGGATATTGGTCAGTTGCTTTGTTTAAAATTTTAATCCTATTTTACATCTTACTTTTGTAGTTCGATGTAAGGGCCGTACTTATCCTTGAATCGATGGCGATAACGTTGGATTAGACCGTAAATTAAACTATGAGCTTTCCGGTTTTCATTTTCCTTATCAGAATGAATGAGGTTGGTTTACAACTAGACCTTGAGTAACACTCGGTCTGACGAAATATTTTCCTTCATGGTTCATTGTGCAACGAGCACTTTAGATTTAAGATCCTTACAGCCTGAAATTAAATTGATAAAAACTCCAAAAGATTAAAAAAATCTGAAACAAAACTGACGTCTTATAAGTTCCAATTAGTTTCTGATTGAGTTTACAAAACCCGCCACTTTACAAAGAATATAAAATCACAAACCATATTACAAATACAGTGAGCTTTATGTTAAAAGCGATTCACACTCACGCACCAAGTCTTGCTTGTATACCATTGAATTTTAATTCATTACATTCATGCAGACTCGCTCGAGAATATGGTTCCCCTCGCTCTGTTCGCTGCCTCTGGTTATCAGCTTACAAAATGTCTGATGCTGTCTTACTCTGACGAACAGCTAATACGTATAGTTCCGTCTCTTTTCGGCGCATATTGCGCGTTTTTCTTCTTTTGCCGCGTCATATGCCAGTGTCGAAGCATAAGCGTAGTTTGGATTGTTTCAAAAGTGTATTCGATGAACGAATGCATTTCGAATGCGACGGTCTGATCCGGCCCTAATTGTAAGGCTGCCGGTCTGACCCTAATTGATTTGAGTTCCTTTGTTTAGGAGGTCGGGTAGGTTATTTATAAGAGGGTACCTACGTTAAGGGTAACCGCGCAGCCAGAGTGCGCAGTTAGACGTTGGGAACCCGGCGGCGCCGCACGTGGTTTCGTGTGGACAATTTGCCGCGAATCTTTTGTCCTGTTCAGTGCTTAATGCCGTGGAAAATGGGATTTTATCATTCATGGACCACCTGGTAATAAAACTTCCAATGGACCCGTTTGACTCAAATTGCCGAGAATTTCGTTTGTAATGTATATTTACGCCGCGATCCTTTAATTTGGTCTCGGTGAATGAGAAATTTTAAATCAGGGTTTACAGCGTGTGAAAATAAAACAATTTATTTTTGCATAAATCTGTAATTTGTACCCTATGTAAATCTTTATACTGTATCGTATAATTAAGTATAATATTTTCAGTGAAGTGAGGGTGAGTGCGCCCGCCAGTGCGAATGTAGTCTACGTTATTCATGGGTCTGGACTCGTTATGCAAAGCGAAATGCCAAATTATGCAAATAATAACAATAATGCCCGCTTAAGTTTTATTACGTCTTTAAGTAATGTCCCTTCTATATGTTAGGACAAATTCTTGTAAATGAAATACAAGAAGAAAGTATTAAACGAAATAAAATAACAACGAATTCAAGAGATATGTACGAGTACTTTAGTGGTTAAAAGAACAACCGAAATTAGACAAAATGAGAACTTTACTTACTTTATGATAATTGTCGAAGTTTATTTTTCCAAAAAATGCAAACTCTAAAAATAAAACCCACAGAATTGAATCCGCACACCGAATCTAAAGTTAAGTATTCTTAATTTTCATAGAGATCAACGCATCTGACCTCTTGGAGCGCGCTAAACAAACAAGATTCCTTCGCAAATACTTTGAAAGGAAGGGATTTATTTACTCTTGGATATTTGAACAGATACTGTCAGTAATAAATCTCAAATATACACACCTTTACGTATCCTTTTAGGAAAGACAAAGGTTTTTACTCTATCGGTATTCATTTTCTACTCATATTACTTATCTTCGTCAAATAGATGGGACAGGTTCTGTAGTCTAGGTTTATTTTTTCAAATCAATTGAACATATGTATTTGTTCAATTGATTGTTTCATCATCATCATCATCTACGTAGCCTTTTTCCTTATAATCTATATTGGGGTCGGCTTCCAGTCAAGCTGTATTTAGTGAATACCAGTATTTTACGGTTGCCTACCAGACCTCCACAACCCATTAACTGGTGTAACACGGTACTTCGTGGCAAGACTGGAGTCAGATTTACTGAATCAATTTTATCAATTGAACATATACATGAAATAAAATCTCCAATATATTTCCTCACTATATTTATTTGAAGATACTACCGAACAAATCGTATGAATTTCCAATCTCTTAAATTCATTGAAATATTTTTCTCTCGACTCTCAGAGGGCTTACTTAACATTTTAAAATATTATCAACACATTTCATAGAAGCAGCTTCGCTCCGTAGTCTAGTACATTATTTTATTTTATAGACTCTTCAACGTTTCAATTGTCTTGTTTTCCAAGAAATGTTTTTTCTTACTAATCTTCTTAATATTACGGACGTTCTCTGGTGTTTAAGGTATTTCTGAAACTTGGGTAACTTCGTTTTTAGTTATAATTCTGTACTATGGAAGATCTTTAACTTACATAGATTTGATTTTTTTACTCCAAGGGAAGGCTATAACAGCTATAGTAGGAAAGTTATTTATTTGCGTAATTTGACCATAGATATTCTCTATTCTTACGTTTATGTTTTCTAGTTAATTTGTTTACAATTAGATATGGATGTATATATTATAATGTTTTGCAGTATTTGGCAGTAAATGTATCAAGTCACTTCTCGGCAAACTTCGTTGAGGTAGTCTACACTACAAACAAAATTCTCAGCTTCATTTTACCGGGATCGTGCTATTTTCAATGATTCCACATGTTTTCAGTTACCGCAGACACTTGACATACAAAACTACACCAATTTAATATCACAATATTCACTAGGATTCAATTTGCGAATAATTAAAAAAGTGAACTTCACTTGAAAAAATCCCGCCAAAAAAATGGCTTAGTTTTAACAAGGTCTACAGATTAAAATGTATAAAAACAAAGCTGAATAATAAAAAGGAAGTTAAAATACTCGTAAACAAGTATTTCATTAAAATGCAATATGGTTTACCGGCTTCTGGAAAATTAAATTCACCAATTAATAAATTGCGATTCTCCGAATGTTTATTTAAATTTACCAGTGATCTGATGATGATGGTGCTTATGATTTAATGCTTTAAAAGGGGAATACTTTTCGCATTTAAATTTTACCAGAAATTTTGAAGAGGGTTAATTCGGGTTGTGTTTGAATTGCTTAATTTTATTTATCTTTTCCTACCATTTTTAATATCTTTTGGTTAGTAATACATTCCAAACTCGTCGTCGTCGTCGTTCTCATACTAAGTAACCTTAATAGCCGATAAAATCGTTAATGTAGTGATTTTTAATATAATTTGCATAAGTAATATAATCCATCTTATAGGGAAGTCATGTCTCGGTAACAGCCCGTCGATTACTGAAGAAAGTACGTTTCACTCCATCTCCAACTTATTCGAAAGTGGCAACACCGCCAACGCTGTTTAAAGTACTTGACTGCCTATTACGTTAATCTGTCAATATTTTGTTTTATATCTTGCTCTGTTTCCCTTAGGGGGAGTTAAGTAGATAAGAGAGAGAGAGAGAGAGAGGGAGAGAAAGATTTGGGCACTTAAATAAGTGTTACTTACAGCGTGCTCAAAGTTTAAAAGCTTGAAAGGTTATTCCTTTTATTTCAAACTCCACATTTAACTACTCACTACCTTATTCGTGTCTTTTATCTCCGAAATATTTAGCATATTGATATTCCCAAATCACATTCAATCAAATCATCCCCGAATTCTTGTCCGAAGTAATCGCTTACAAATAACACAATATCAATATTAAACTCGATATGCCAATCAAAATGCTGATACAGAATGTTCCTCTTTGAACGAAAAGCAATTTACATCAGCAGCCAATTTGTGCTGAGATAAAATCAATATTAATAATCGTTTTCAGGTAAATTCCTTAGCAAAGCAGATTTAAGCAGAATACTGGGAAGAGCATCATAAGTTATTGGAGATAGATTCATAGAATTGCGAACTATCGGGAATATTACAAATGTCACAATACAAAGACTCGTATAACGTAATACAATGTTATGAATACGTACATATTTATCCTGGGAATATGTTCCTTTGGAATAAATTTTATTCTATCACGTGTCTGAAGCCACAGACGTATCTATTAAAAATCATACTGATTTCATAAAAGACAAAGTTCAACGTTCAAACGACTGAACGAATTTAGATGACATTTGGTGCACGAGTCGACCATGTTCCGGAAAAGGATTACCTAGGATACAATCTAATCTCGATATGTACAGCTTACCTAAGTGACAAATTCACTGAAAATTTTAAGTTGAAGAACACTTACTCAAAAATATTGTAAGTCTTTAGACAGCCATAATCAAATTAATGAATTACCTATTGTTGAACAACTTGCTAAGTTTTAACAAAACCCAAAAATTGTCTATAGGGAAACATTGCGGTAAACATCGAAAATAATCCACTAAATACTGTATCAAAATTCTTTTGTAATAATTGTTACACCATTTTTGACGGCCAATTGATATTTTGTTTCGGATGATTGGCTCAATCGCTTTTGTATTCGTTTTATTAATCACTTTTATACAATAGATTTGTGTAGTATTAAATCGTAGCTTTTTATTCGTTTGCTTCATTTTTCATGGTTTTTATTAGGCTTTCGAGCAATGAATTTAATCAGGTCAATGCAGTACTAAAAACATCAGCATTTCATTTTGCTCTATTCCTAAATTATGTGATGTTGGTGCAACATGTTTTCTTCTTCTAAACTTAAAAAAAATACGTACTCTGTGAAAAAATTCGACACAAAGGAACTTTCTAGGATTAATACCAAAAACAGAAGTAAAGATATCTAGGGCTGTGGGATTGTTCCAAAAACTTACTGTGGTCATAACGTAACATACTTTATGTAACGAAATTCAAAAGCAATTTAATATTTATATGTGTAATTAACAACTTGATTTTTATTATAAAAAGTCAGTTAACACCAATTTGTTGACCTTCTAGATTTATTCTTACTCTAATGAACCACGGACGGCATTGTAAAAGCTGCACTTCAGTTTCCGCAAGGCTTGTGATTGAGTTAATAACGTTATCTCGTTACGAATGTTAAGTACCGTAGGAAGAAAACTGGGTGTCTTCTCCTGATTTGTGACTATTTTTGGGAACGCCACCAATTTCTTCGTCTTAGCTCGTACAACTTGCTTGCATGATCAAGTATAACTCAGGGTTCCATTTTAGGTCCTTTGCTATTTTTGATTCGATGGTTAACAATCTGTCACAAATAATAAAACATGTGAAATATTTACTTTATACCAGTCACTTAGAGATTTTTGTGACTAAAGCTCTCCAGGATGATAAAGACGGCCTGAGTGAATGTGCCGCTTCCAACAAGACGAAATTCAACACCTCTAAATGCTAAATAGTAAGCTTTGGCGCACGTGGAGTACGACTACAGTGTAGGCAATGATCTCACAGCCAGAATCTCGACAGTAAAACAATTCGTTGTTTAGTTTGACACCAAACTGCCTTTCCATACGCACTAACCTGGCTAAAAAAATATTTAGACACTTAAGATTAGTTTTACGCAAGTGTCAAGGTTTATGAAATCAAGCAGTTACAAGGCTTTTATTTGAGAGAGACCAACCCGAGATAGATATCCATACAACTCTTATGTGAGTACGACGTTATTACGCACTTGGATGAACGCAAATATTGAAGTACGAGTAACATAATTGTTTTCACATGTCTAAGCTCCAACCTTTTCATTATTTAATTCCTTAACAGACCCTCTAAGTTTTTATTTAAATTATGTAGTTATAGTACCTCTTACTTAAGTCTGACTATCCGTAACGACCAAAGTCTACATATGATATATCAGTATGTTAAGATGATCACCAATCTATAGGCCGACCTCGGAAAACGTTGCTTAACTAATATATATCGAGTCGTTCAGTTGTTGCCACTTTAACCACAGGCTTCTCTTTAATATAAAAAAGCAAGAATACTGATCGTCATTTACATTTGCACATGCAGTTGCTTCATTTATTTATAATTGCAAAGTGCTTTTACCAATCACTCGTACTAATCGAACTTTAAAAGCTTATAGATAAAGCATTCATTACATTCTAGCGTTAGTTTTTGTTTCTTGAACTGTTTACAGTAGGGTTTTTAAAAAAACACCTGCAATACCTCGCACTTTGACTGCACTAAATATTTCTTGCATTTTAATCAAACAAATGATCGGTTTGCGGATGAATGGAAGATGATCCTGTTGGATGTCAGGAATACTTTTAGAGGGAGTGATGAACCACTTCTTGCCAATCGGTAAACAGTGGTCCCGAGCTATAAAAGAACAGCTAGAGCCATATAGGAATTCCTAAGGAAGACAATATTTTAGTCATCCCGCTATCTCTTTCGTGGTCTACCGCGACCCCGTCATGCAATTTCATGGCACCAATATTGTGTTTTATGGGTTCTCCACTTGATCGGCATGTGGCAAAAATGTCCACCAGTCTAGCCTCTCCTATGTAAGGCAGTCTTCTTAAAAATCTTGAGTTTGAACTTCTGGATTTCAGTTAAAGATCGAGGCGCACAGGCTGTCTTTGCTGAGAAATAACCCTCCTCTCTGATAATTCAAGTAAACTGTTATTTTTAAATTAAATAACATTAACAATTTATTCTGTAATGTTAGTAAACATTTACATTAAGTATAATTAGCAGTTGAGAATAATTAGCGATCGTAAACAAGGACACAGCCTTGCTGTACAAAAGATTAACTTCCTATTAATTACAAAAAACTCTTGTTTTGTATAATTATGAAGTCGGTACACAATTTTTTCAAACAAAAATTTGGATATGGTTATGCTCATGTAGGTGTGGATCTACCAAATTCAAATATTTGGATTAAACGTCACCTCCACCTCTTATATGAAACCTTATCCAGTATTGTGTTCCACGAGCTCCTGAACGAGATGTCAGGCAATCGTAGGGACCCAACAGGACCGATGCCCGCTAGGGCCGCGAGAATTTTCTGAAACGAAAACCCGTGGTCCGAGAACACAAAGAGCAACTGAAGAATACAGATGTGGTTTTAGTCAGTAAATGTTTGACACGCCATCCCGCTCCACCCTAGAGCGGGATTCATGGGATGATTTCCCACCTTAAAAAAGATGCTAGCACTAGTAAACTTTGCTTGAAGTCTGATCGTGAAACTCTTGCAGAAAGCACCTAATACTTTTAAAGATTAGACCGACCACACGAGTAAACAAACTTTCTAATATAAAGTGCTTTAACAATGTTTGGTTTTTTGTTTGAAAAATAGCCGCTTCTTCCATGTTTATAGCCATTTAACCGAGGGTCATAGTTTAAACATGGGCCTAGCCATAAAATTTCAATGTATCCTTTGTCCTTTTTCATGGGACTGAAATACTTGAGGTATTTTCAGTTAGGTCTAACATATTGGATGCTTAATAAATTTTATGATACAAAAGAAGAGTTTTTCTTGATTAATAGTTATAGTGGTGAAAGTGTAATGGAAGTCGGGCTTCATACTTTATCGCTATCAAATTTTTTTTTTATTATTGTTAATGATAAATTATAAGTCCTTTTAGTACAGCAACATATACACTATACATTAGGGTTGTGGTCAATTTTAACAGACTAAAATACCACTACCAAAATCTACTAAAATTGACCACGTATAAAACCGTAAAATATTTATTAATATTGTAATGAAATATGCAAATACTTGACAAATGAGGGACAAATATCAAACCGCAGGTATCATGCTTGCCATAAAGCGATCTCGCGTGGGAAGAGAAGTATAATTTTCAATTAGGATTTATAAAGCCAAGTATAACAAAATAAATTTACCAAACAAAACACTTTAATCTCAAAATAAATTTCGGCTCGCGTAATTTACCAAATTAAGCAATAAATGATGAATATTGATGGCAAACATTAATTGAAACATAGCTCCAGTTAATTATGTATTACTATGTAAATTCATTCATACAATGTGGATGGGGCAAGCTAGGCAAAACTGTATAAATATACTAGTGTAGTTGCTGTAACCAAACGTGAACTTTTGTCAATATTTATTTTGATATTGCATGTGTATTCAATCCGCTTGAATGTATCCGTGGCTTACCCAATATGTCGAATTGTAGAGCTCTTCTACGTATTCCTAATATTTTTGTAGGTTTCTATATTTGTTCGGTTATGCAAACCGCTGTGAAACGTAGCATTTACAAATAATTTTGCTATAGAATTGAAACGTTTGACGTTGACACACTTGGGTGCAGTACTCGGAAGCTGTTCTGTGTAGAGGTAGTTTTCGACAAAAACCATCAATATTGCCATTCAACGTGGCAATACAGTCAGTATTCTGGGCACTTAACCTATTGACAACTATGCTTATAATGGCCAATAAAACACTCTACTGTCCCTTTTACAAAAATAATAAGAAATCATTTATTATCAGGCATATTAGCCTATAGATTACAGACCAACAAATTTATAATACAACTTGTTGTAAAATTAATAGCATCTAGACATATATTTATAGTCCTGTTTACAATATAATACTTACAAAAATAAAATTAGCTAAATAATTCACAATTATCGATTCTACTAAAGGAATGCTATTGACAGTGCCAGTGACGCTGTTATTACATCTTTTGAGTTTTGTTTTATAAAGCCCGCCGGGAATACCAGAGGTCGATTCTTGGAAGAGATCAGAGCTAATATATAAATACTTATTTCCGCATATAAATCTTAACTGTCATCAGCATTTGGTTTTAAATAGGTAAATCAATAGCTTAGAATTATAAAAACTATTAGACTATAGAATGTTAGCTTACACAATATATGATCAATAAAATAGAGTAAATAATATCTCGGGTAATTGAGTGTAATGTTTGCATAGTAAAAGAACTAGCTGTTAAGAAAGATGATATTAAAAAAGCCGATACAGCAACTTACGAAGATGCAAAAGACGAAGGAGAGAAGCAAAATTATCTCGAAGACGGAAGTTAGCAAAGAGTGTAATTAATTTGGCTAGACGCAGTAGAAATTCACATAATAATGTTAAAATCCACACTGAACATATTAATGGAGAAACATTTCGGCTTGGCACAGTGTACGAGCGAGCAAACTTTTTAGTTTTTTGTTCGAGCGCCGGTGCTGTTCAGAAATGGCAATTTCATTGTTGTTACAATCTTTTTTGGCTTTTAGAAGTTTTTCTAGTGTCCTGTTATTGGATAGGTTAGGTTTAGAGTCTTTGCTGGTGTTACGATTTCAAGACTACCAAAGAACTTTAAAGAAGCTGTCGAAACTAAAACTTACTAAACAAGTTCGAAAATTTGATTACGCAAGTTACGGCTAATAAGCCTATCCAGTGAGATAAATTGCGTAAATCACCAATCTTAATACCCATTCAAATTTAGTGAACTCCAACTAAACGACCTTACTGTCAGCAGTCAATGTCATTATTTGCTATTCAAATGAATTAGAAGTAAAAAGATTTCCATAGAATGGGTCTCTTAATCTGCTCTGGAGCACTAAATCTCCTTTATCCTTTGACGTATAGGGGTCTGTCGCAATGCTGATTACAACAATTATTTAGAGCCATTCTGTATGAAGATCGACATGACACTGCGTACTACGTGATGAGATTACACAAATTGTTTATCCAAAGTGTACGTAATTACTCCCATGTAGACGCTTAAGCGGAGCCAGTGCCCTAACGTAATAATTTTAATTCATTTCAGCCAGACGAAGAATTTCTGTTTATTACGAACAATACTGAAAGTAATGTTTCAACTGTACTCCCGTTAAATACAGAACAAAATGAAACTGCGGGAAGCGATAAACTTGGGAGAATTAAAAATGTACAATCAGTTACAGTCGGCGGTTTATGTACAACACTGATATTATAAGAGGTTGTCCAAATCCGCTGAGATCCACTGCAATGCGGCTGCATAATCAGGTCAACCTGGTACCTAGGTACGTACCAAATGAATTTAGACCGACATGGCTTCTTACATAAACGACAAACAAGATTTAAGCCGAACATAAAATTGGTGCATTGAGAAAATAACTGAACGATCCAATTTACTCGGATCAGTCCATCTGGCAGTTCCAATTCCCGCAAATTTTTAATTCCAGAAAGTTTTATGGACTTGAATTTTATTTTCGAGTCCTTATTCAAGAATATCTGAACAAATAAATGGATTTGAAAAGATCTGTTCGTTGCAAACTGAAAATTGTTAAAACGATTGAGAGACAACCACAATTAGGGGTCAGAATAATTTTAATATAACACTTTCTGAGTTGGAATTCTAATTAAATGAGACTAAAGCGATCGCTTAAGTAATTAATATTCATAGAGAAGTCTTGGTAGGACGTATTTTCCACAATTTCAACTCAGTAATGGGAGTTAAAAAGTGTTATTTTTAAATTCGCTTATTTGAGATCTCGCGCATCTCTCTCGGGCTTTCATTCATGAGGCGAGCAAATAATCGTGGCTCGCATTTCTTTCATTGGAAGGATTAACTCTTAAATTAATGTTAAATGATATTTTAATAAAGTTGAAGAACCTTTAATGTATTAATAAAACGGATCCTCTTTGCCGACTGGTTTTAACATTTCCGCAGTAAGTATCTTATAAAGTTTGACTTCAAAATAATTCTGTAATACCTGCCATTGATGCCACATAAAAGCGTTAATAATTTCGCATTACTTTGATACTCGTGCCGGCGGTGAATCCGCTCCTGCGTATAAAAAAGTAATTAAATTCTTTATAAATTCGCTTACATGTTGGCGTTTAATTTATTGAAAGTGAGGCACACCGATGATTCGCTTTGATTGATATTTACTGTGATTAAGGTTAATTTTTAATCAGTTTTTAAGGTATAAATTTGGCAAATGGAGTTTATTTTTTTAATGGTTATAAACTAGTGCTTGATTGCGATCCCACCTGATGGTAAGCAGTGATGCAATCGTGTTAAATTAACAAACTTGTTAAGGCGGTGAATACCGGGCGTGTATAACGTTTTACAATGTAGTAGTTATCACGACAACTAATGTTATACAATCCTGGCATCTGTTTCCTTTGTCTAGAACTCGACAGCATAGATAACTTCATACTATGTTGTTGTTTGGCTCAACTTCATAGCTAACGTTAATGTTTGCGTTTACGTTACTCAACTGCCAATTTTCTTTATTTATAAAACGCAACCCACAAAATTCAATATTTGAGAGATCATCATCATCTACCTAGTCATTTCCCAACTATAGTGGGGTCCGCTTCCAGTCAAGCCACTTTTAGCTGAATACCAGTATTTTACGAGGAGCGGCTGCCTACCAGACCTCCACAACCTATTAACTGGGGTAACACGGTACTTCATGGCAAGACTGGAGTCAGATTTACTGGCTTCTGACTATCCGTAACGACTGCCAAAGATCTACAAATAACAGCCGGGACCAACGGCTTAACGTGCTTTCCGAGGCACAGAGGAAACTCGGTATGTTAAGATGCCCCTCACACCCACACCCATCCACAGATCAACCTTGGCAAGCGTTGCTTAACCTTGAAGATCGACCCGTGCGGCTGTTATTATCTAGCCACGAGCTGAATATTTAAGAGATGTGGTACCTACGTTTTTTATTGAAATAAGAAAGGTCTGTCAGTATCTTAAACCTGAAATCGGGTTTTCATGAGGTTTTCGGTCATTTATTAAGTACGGTTCGGTACTTTATAAGCTTTACTTTGTATATTAAAGGGTGACGAGTTACGAACGGATCTGAATGGATCAGCGCATTATGGAGTTACCTTTATTTTAAACGTTTCATTTCCCTCTGATTGTGTAAGTGTGGACTGAAATTGTACATCTGTTGTCATTGTAGTCCTCTACCTCTACCTACCTCTGAATAATTATTTTATTATGAATTCCCTCTTGCCCGTAGCTTCGGTTGCGTTAATGTAGATTTCTCGCGGTCAGTTCATTTTTTGGTGGAAAGCTAGGCCTACCTTTCCTTTAAGTTTAGGTACCTTTTTTTTCGAGGTGAGAAATCATTAAAAAAAAGTAATTTTCTGAGAGCAGTCCTGCTCTAGATGCCCACATGGATTCCTTCAGTTGCCCTTTGCATTTCAGGGCCATCCGGTAACATTAGAAAACGAGTTTGTTAAATTTCATAACAGTTCGGTTGAATAACTAAAGGCGTAAGAGCGAAACAAATTAACTGAAATTCGCATTTGAAACATGATTACCTATTGTATGTATTAGTTAGGATTCAATTACTATTAATAATAAATAATTATAATGAGTATTAGTTAAATTGACAGCAGTTAGGCATACTGCCATTTACTGGTAATGGATATTGTTATTTATTTATTAGTTTATGACTATTATGTGCTCGTAAAACTGATTTAATTATTAACATTGGGTTTAATTATATAGCTACAAAAGTTGATTTAATCCAAACATTCATAATATTGTGATTTTCCTATTGGTTAAGGTTTAACCAGTATTAAATTTTTAAAGGAAGTTTTGGAGTCGTATTTTGAAATTGATTTACTTCCAAAGTTAGCATTCGGTAGGGCCGAAGCCTTCTGGGGCCTGGGTTGACTAAAGAGATCCCCAGGACCCCAGAATTAGGGCAAAGAAGGAACAGGAGTTTTTTTTTTTTTTTTTTTTTTTTTCTGGTAGGGGAATCATCAGAATGACTTCCCCCGCTCTTGGGCGGAGCGGGAGGGCGTGTCAGACTTTTACTGACTAAACCCCTACCCCGTTCCTTCGTTGCCTTTGATCTGGGGGACACGGTGACAACCTTTCGGATTCCGTGTTCCCCAGACCCTACCGGGCCCCTACAGTTTGCTGACATCTCCTTGAGGCGCGCGTGGAACAGAACGCGTGGAACAGCAGGCGGTTTTCTCTTCTTCATTACTTCACAGAAGGAGACCCTTCTTCGAAGTAATAACATTAACGAAGGAGGCGGCCGCACGCGTAAGGGACAGATATCCTCACGCCCCAGCCGCCGAGACTCCGAACTCAATTTTCAGCCACTGAAGACGACGAGCAAAGGTCAGACCGTCCAGTCAGACCAAGCCTGAGTAATCGACGCTCATACTGTCCCACGAACGCCATGGCCATGGCCATGTGCTTTCATGGCCCTCGGTACGCGCCACCACCGGGTTCCCAAATAACGGTAGGGGCCGATGTGGACCCCCCACATCGGCGTCGGGTCAGCGATGAAGTACCTGGGACTCGTCCTCGACAGCCGGTGGACTTTCGAGGAGCATTTCCGACGTTTGGCCCCCAAACTGGACAGGTCTGGGGCCGCTCTGAAGCGGCTCCTGCCCAACCTAGGGGGTCCAGACGCCCCCTGCCGGAGGCTCTACGCGGAGATCGTTCGGTCCATGGCCCTTTACGGGGCGCCGGTTTGGGCGCCGTCGCTAGGTAAACGACCGGCGGCCAAGCTGAACGCTTGCCAGAGGGTCATGGCCATCCGGATGGTGCGGGGATACCGCACGATCTCCCGCGAAGCGGCGAGCCTCCTCGCTGGCCTGCCACCGTGGGATCTGGAGGCAACAGTCCTTGCACGCATGCACGATTTGCGCGTGGAGATGCAACGCCGGGGCGAAACTCCGCTGCCGCGACAAGTCGCGGCATGGCGGACAGAGTTCCGGCGGGATCTTAGGGTGGCATGGCGACTGCGACTGTCGCAACCCAGTGCTGGGCACGCCGTCATTGAGGCGGTTAGGCCCCTCTTTGAGGAGTGGTTGGAAAGAGGTCACGGCGTCCTCTCTTTCCGTGTGACGCAGGTCCTCACCGGACACGGTAAGTTCAAGAAGGAACAGGAGTGGGTTTTAGTCAGTAAAATTTTGACACGAAGAGCGGGAGAAGTCATTTTTATGATTCCCCACATTCAAAAAAAAGTTAGCATTGTTGCTCTCAGAACTGGGGTCAGCCTTTGAATGGTCAGCAGAGATCTGTCTTCTAAATAAAAGTTTCACGGTTTGGTTTTAGAATTAAGATTCCGACCTGACGCGTTCTAGCTATAGGGGAGGGTAAAAGAGGAAGAGATTGACCATCGACTACCTGAAGACGAACCATCCAAAAAGACCTTCTGACTATTGTCTACTACCACCGGAACGGTTTTCTCGGTATTGTCGGACTAACACCCGAAATGACGCAAAATTGCCTAGGATGGCGGAATTGTATCGGGAGAGGGGAGGGGTGACCCCAAATATCCGAACAAGCCAGGGGATTGATTGATTCTTTGGTTTTAGAATTAAAATGCATTTTATGTATTACAACTAGAATGTTATATCGCGTCGTGTTTGCTGGTAAAATATTTGTTTTCCTGTGTTTATGTTTACTGATTCATTTCATAAGGTTTACGCTCATCAAACGCCAGTGCTACTCAGATGACTTATTGGGAAATCTCAAATGACTTCATCCGGTCTAAGGAGGAGTGAGAAAGCTTTTCTGATTAAAATCTACTTATGTTTCTTCTTTTAACCTTTGTGTTATAGGGCCACGGTAATTTTTTAAACATTTTTCTCAGCCCAAATAGACATCGGCCATCTTAGGCTCTTTCTCTGACATCTCTTTAAGGCACGCGTGGAGCACTAAGTGCCGATGACTAGGGCTTGTTCCTTACCGGACGGCAGAACGGCGAGCTATCTATGGCTCGTCGTTCCCTGCTGGCGTCTCCTGCATTTTTATTGTACTGATTTGCTGTTGATAGAAAAGAAGAACGTCCCGTCTACGTTAATATGGCATTAGTTATAATAGGTGACGAAGATGACATACACAAAAGTCTAACTTTCCCTAAAACTAGAAGTGCCAATAACAGGCAGTTACTTAACATACGTAGCGTAGTAATAGGTATGTACGCACACGTACTCCTATTTCCACATCTCCTTCCAACCGTACAACGTTGTTTATTCCGCGGCTCGCCGTGTTTGTTAGCACTTAATAATCGGCCACTTCCAGCTGTCTTCCGACTTTCCGACTATCTCTGTGTGCCTAATGCTGCGGCCAGACTATGCTCCTCGCGCTGCTCATCGCTCTGCTCCTCGCGCTGCCGTGATTTGCCGCGATGTTGCTCTCTTTCTCTCTCGCGCGCAAAGAATGACAAGATAGGGAGCAGTGGGCAGGACGAGGAGCATGACGAGTGGCATGACGAGTAACGTGGCCACACTATGTCTCTGCCTCCTTTCCTCGTTACTTCCCATGCTACTCGTCGAGTGTGTGGCCGCGGCATAAGACTTAATATTTCATCGCAAATTTTCCCGCAAAGTGTACAAGGAAACATTTAACAAATCATTTCCTTATATTGGCATGGTAATTTATTTGTATTTGTAATTGTATTATTCATAAGTTTGTATTGTAATTATGTTATTCAATATTATTATATGATTAATTTGCATGCTACTGTTGTCTGCTTGATTACGTTACTTTATATTGATTGATTGATTGCTATTAATATTAATTCTTATTAGTGTTTTATTATAGGTATCTTGGTTTTTGCTCTAATTTCTTAGTGTTAGACAAACTTTTTGTTTACTATCGTGCTTGAAACCTATATACCTATCTATGTATAAAAGGAAACTCACTGACTGACATATCAGCTGAAACTACAAGGTATAGCAGGTGAAATTTTGCTCAAGCTTTTCTTATGACACAACCGAGCAGTAGGAGAGATTTTCCGAAGTTTGTGCCCCCCGTTTCATACCTTTAGAGTGTGCTAAGGGGATGAAACGGGGGTCTAAAATTTGTATGGAGAAACCAACTTACTCGTGAATGAAACCGCTGGCAGAACACATATTTTCTTAAAACCAAGAAACTCTACTATATCGCTAACAACATTTATGGACCAGTAAGAAACGTAATATTATCTGCGAACATATCTTACAATATCTTACTAAGTACAGCACTCCAAGTTTAGAAAATGGACAAAGCGCGCACGTGTTCAAAACAAAGGTGAAGGAGCTCGTGGCTAGATAATAACAGCCGCACAGGTCGATCTTCAAGGTTAAGCAACGCTTGCCTAGGTTGGTCTGTGCATGGGTGACCATCTTAACGTAACGAGTTTCCTCCGTGCCTCGGAAAGCACGTTAAGCCGTAGGTCCCGGCTGTCATTTGTAGATCTTTGGCAGTCGTTACGAATAGTCAGAAGCCAGTAAATCTGACTCCAGTCTTGCCATGAAGTACCGTGTTACCCCAGGTAACGGGTTGTGGAGGTCTGGTAGGCAGCCGCTCCTCGTAAAATACTGGTATTCAGCTAAATCCAGCTTGACTGGAAGCCGACTCCAATATAGTTGGGAAAAGGCTAGGCAGATGAAGAAACGTAATATTATCTGCGAACATATCTTACAATATCTTACTAAGTACAACACTCCAAGTTTAGAAAATAGACAAAGCGCGCACGTGTTCACAACAAAAGGCAATAAGGAATAGGGCTGGCAAACATTTCTTAATTAAATTATTAATAAATCTTCATTATATTGTAACCAGTCTGCTGCCGAGGCTTGAGTTAACGAGTTACTTTAAGATAAAGTTATTACTGTTTATTTAGTTAAGGTTTATTACTTAAATACAGGGCTTCTGAAATGGTTTTGCCCGTGTGAAAGTTGAAAATTATCCCAAGGGAATATATGCTCAGGATAAAAAGTATCCTAGGTCCCATGTTTGGAGATGGTCTAAACGTGTGCTAAATGTGGTCCAAATCCGTTCAGAGGCTGATGCAAGAGGGGCTACCAAATATACGCACAAAACAACTATCATCTTTATAATATGTACATATAAGTGTAATTTACTGATGCCAGCGGGAGCGGCTTTCCCAGTGCAAAGTTGAAAATTGACCCATGAGAACAAATTACTGGGTTAAAAAGTTTCCCGTATTCTCAGCGTAGGGTTTATCCGTGTTCCCATTTAAATTTGTTAAACCTCTAAGGCTTGATTGATGATCAAAAATCCAAACAAATGTACGGAAATTCATATTTATTAAACTTTCAAGTAGATGCCCGGCGATACTATGCTAAAAAAGAATTTCATTCATCATTTTTCAGCGGTTTAAGGGTGAACAAGTAACAAATATATAATTTTTAATTAATTAATTTATTTAATACTTCATGCACATAAAAGTACAAAGGTGGACTTAATGCCTTAAGAATTCTCTACCAGTTCAAGCACAGGTTGTGTATGATGCAGAGAAAAATAGTGGCAAATGCATTTGCCACTATTTTTTAAGAGCGAAAAAAATTTTGATCCGTCAAATATATACATAGAGTAGTTTGGCGGATGTATTAAAAAGTAACATAGATTTGTTTGCAATACTTTCGTTCCTTGAAATCTATCACAAAATAAATAAAAGTCCACTACCACGTTTTATAGAACACAAAGACCGGTCTGCTTCACATTTACCTTTTATTCCGATTTGCTCGGAGTTTCGAGGAATAAAAGGTATAGTGCCTTAAAATTGCAAACGTGGAAATAGGCCCAAGGCCTGTAGTCTATGATTGTACACGTTTCGGGAAGTTTAAAAATGTTTACTACGTATTCCATACAGCTTAAAATATTTACACAGGATGGAGGAAGTGATACTTTGTAATAGGGATACAAACATCAATATTTGGTTTATGTGGAAGTTATTGGAAACATCAAATATGTTTAAATGTCAAATCAAAACGGCAATTGTATAAGCATTCGCGGTGGGAAAGTTATCATAATTTTTCAACTGATTATTAATAAACGGATATTTCCATATATTTATGATAAAATAGAATACTTAGAGCATATAGTTCGTCTATACAGTTCATACATTTTAAATTCACTAAATAAATAGACCGTAATAATAATCAATACACAAATAAAAATATTTATTTTTAACACAAAGTAATGAAAAAACTATTGTGTAGGGATGTTAGGGAGCTTTACAACCGTAACCGAAAATGAAAAAAAAACAACCGTAACCGCAACCGAAACCAATACACTCGTAAGCATCGGGCAGCCATACTCTGCCTGTAGAGTGTGAATGACAGGTTTTTGTTTGTTTTTCCCGGCCAAACAAATCATTGTCTAGACTACAAAAAAACGTCAAATGGTGCTATTTGTATTTTTATTTACTTATAAAAATTGAATACACATAACTGAAACTATAACAGATATAGAAAAGAATTTCATAACTGTCTGTAACCGCATCCGAAACCGGTATAATATAAACACTGTTTTAGGCTATCACGGTTTATTTTATAATTTAAATTGTCACTTACGGGATATCTTCCGTGGTGGTGCGTGGTGGTTTCGTGATTTCGTGGGTCATTCCGCGATCATGGCGCTTGCAACAGCGTCGAAATATCGGGAACTCAAAACAAAACAACAATCACGGAAGATATCCCGTAAGTGACTATTTAAATTATTTCGGTAGAATATAATTCCTATGTCCGCATTCGGATTCAAAATTTAATATCCATAACGTCCCTATGGTCCGGTTTAGAGTGGGAATGCAAAATGTCAAAGTGGTCCACTTGACAGCCCTGTTTTTGCGGCGTGAATCTTGTTATTTATGTTCACTGACCACTATTGAGTGTTCCCGTCTCTTTATGTTAATAGTTACAACTACAATAGTCACAATATACCTAATTGTTTATTTTAGTATAGGCTGGAGGAAATAATCTATAGTTTTTTGTATTTTTGTTTGTAATAAAAAAACAAAAAAAAAACAGGTGCACTGTTTAAAAAAGTTACTTGTAGCACAGTCGCGAAGCCTTCATATAACTCCATTCCTTACGAGTTCACTTTGAAACAGAAATCTATAGGTCAACAACCCTTCTATTGTTCAATTACTTCGATTTTTTTTTACAACATTTGTCGTCAATGCCAAAATCATAATCCGAAAAACACCGGATTACCTTTTCAAACAATTAAAACCCATAATACGCATCTATCTCTTTCTTTCCTATAAACTAACGCCTATTACTCGAACTCTTGCCGTCTCGTTTTCGCACGTAGAAAATTGAACTCAATATAACTCGATCCGGACCGAGTTATGAGGAAGAAGACAGTAAACATTGCATAGGTGCAAGCGAGAAAGAAAAATTCATTCATTGTGCAATTATAATGATTCCAAAATAAGAATGAATTTCACTGCATAATAACTGATATTGGCGAGTAATACATCTTATTTGGTAGGGTTTTTTATACAACCGAATTATCATGGCGGTTATCTTTCATTTTCTGTTTTGTAGTTGTTTTTTTTTTGTTTTTAACGTTACTGTACATATATTTCGTGCTATTTAGTAATGGCATTAATTCATGGTAGAGATATAATATTGTTAATAGATTCTTTGTATTGCAACCAAATCCTGTTCCCAAAATTAAGTTACGAGTGTTACGACAATTAATAAAAACGCCGGTTTGGATTTATTGCATCATTGAGCGAACTGCATTTGGTGAGTGAACTTTAATAATATATTTTACATACTATTTTTAAAATTGCGTTTACATAAATATTGGTTCACTGCGTCATCTTTTGAGGAAATTGTGAATTTGTGAAAAAAGTTGGGAACGCGGTCACTAGATGGCGTTGTTAGTTGAGCGACGGTTTCTGAATCTCACAGTTAAGATTTTCCGTCGCTTAATTAGGTCAGGTTTATAATATTTTTGAAATAAGTAGCGGATTAACTCGCACGCAAGTCTACCCCTCGCCACTGTTGTAGCATGATGTTTTATTATTGAGTATCAGGTAAATCATAACCGTATCCGAAACCGGTATAATATTATTCTTATATCCGAAATCAGATCCGAAATTTAATATCCATAACGTCCCTTTGGTCCGGCTTAGAGCGGGAGGGAATGCAAAATGTCAAAGTGGTCCACTTGACAGCCCTGTTTTTGCGGCGTGAATCTTGTTATTTATGTTCACTGACCACTATTGAGTGTTCCCGTCTCTTTATGTTAATAGTTAGAGCTACAATAGTCACAATGTAATTGTTTATTTTAGTATAAGCTGGGGGAAATAATCTATAGTATCCTTTCGTGTTTTTATTTACAAAAAATAAACTCAAAAATGAATGCACAGATTAAAAAAAAATACTAGTAGTATGGTGCTTCATTATTGAGTATAATACCTACATGATTTTTTTGCTGTACAACATTGTTCTAGACAGAAAAACGAATAAGGTGATTTCCATGTTTCCTAGCTGATTACCCTGAGAAGAAACATCACAACAAAGTAAGAGATCAAAGTCTCTATTAAAGTCAAGTCCATACAGTAAACATCTTTAACACAAAATTATAATCTTCTGACAAAGATCTGAGATCGTCTTTTAGTAACCACACTGATTTAAGTTGACGTGTTCAGTGAGTGCAAGCGTCTTCGTGTAGCTCAACTCAGGTCTACTGACAACTAAAATCAACATCTCGACAAACAAGATCAAAGAAAGGACATTTTGGTTCCAAACTAGTTATATAGCCAGACAAAAATTGCTAAAATTAATTCATGAATCCCCGACCGGTCCTATGAGACCGCGCTGTTATTGTTTTACTATTGTGTAACAATCATTTTAATATTTAATTTGCCAGTAAAATAATAAGAAATCAAACAGTATTCAAAAGAAAATCACATAGTTTAAAACGCGGCAACCCTGATTTTGCGGCGCGAATCTTGTTATTTATGTCCACTGACCACTATTGAGTGTTCCCGTCTCTTTATGCTAATGACTGACATTACGACGTGCATGTGTCATTATTTATTTGTTCCTAACAGCGCACTGTTTTCACAGTTTTTTATATTAGAGAGAAGGTAATATTCCTGTTGTTTTGCCGTAGAACGCAGTAAAAGAAATAAGCGCTTGCAATGTGTGGAGCTTTCTATTGTCTCGCGTAAGCAGGCTATATGTAGCTACAGGGTTCTAGAGTACAAAGGTATGGAGACAGCACTTACGTTTTTATGGGAGCCCGGTAACTTGTCACTATGTTGTAAACATTCTTACAATGTTAACCAGTAATGTTATCTAGCTTTGAAGGTGTATTTTACAACCTTCTGTGATGTGGTCGGAGAAAACTTCGCCATTTGTATTTATCGTAGAATTTACTCTAAGTTATTGAAGCTTTGTTAGATTTAAAATCAGTAAAAAAAGATCTACGACAGAAAATGTGAGGCATTGCGTAGCGTTGGTAAAGAATTTACATTTAACATTTTTGCTATGCTCAGACAGAATCTAAGCGATTTTCTCAAACCGCTCAATGCAGAAAAGAATGCAAACATAACATCTTTTTTGTTCTAAAAAATGTAATTCTGTTTGTTCGTGAGAAAGATAAAACGCCAGCTGACAATTTAAAATACTGTTAAAATGTTATACATTTTCTTTGTAATCTTATCTGAAATCAAAAGTTCCCAAATGTTCTCACTTCATTTGCTTCCATTTTGCTTAAAGTAAACGTCTTTACACAAAATCTTTTTGAAGTAAACCCACATTAAAATCATCTTCAAAAGTTGTTACACTTTTAAGCTTTTAGATGTCGGGCTTCGCAAAACCGTTTAGATACTTTATAATATAACAACACCTTAGAAAATATATACATTTTATGAATTGTGTATTTTATTTGCATATGGTTTACATTTACTTACATAGACCAGAGATAGCTTTATCCTCTATTTCTCTATTCTCTATTCGGACCTACCATAAAATAATACTAAAAAAAAATTAACGCAGTCATGACTTGCTGCTAAACTATCTCGACCTTGTTTAAATTCTCAATCTGCAACCCGCAATTAGTAGATCGTAATGTTTACATTTATTTGTTTATTTTGGTGGATATAGGTGAAAGTTAATGTGATTAATTCAGTTTTAAATTACCTGGATGTTAAAAATCTTACAATGACGTGCCCGATTTATTTTCGCACGTACTAGGTACCATTAACACGCGTGCCATAGGCTCATCATCTCTAACAGACTGATAAATATGCATCTCCCACATTTTCGTTCCAGGATAACACAATAACCTATAACGAATAGGTATCGTTTGAAGGCACATACAACATCGTAGCCTCTTGGATTGAAATCTTTTGTACATAAATACCAAACCATTATTAAAACTAAATATCGATAAAAATAAACTTATTTACAAATTAAAACAAAGCAAGTAAGTTCTATTATTAATAAGCAAGTACTAATCAGTTGTCAAAGCGTAGTGATTTTTTAAAATAAAAGCCAAAGTCGACCAGATATTGACTAGAACTGTTACAAAAGCCTGTTTACCGATATCCATTTTCAGCGTTGGCATGTTTGGCGACACTACAAGTACATTCATCTCCTAGTTCGCACGCAGAATACCCAACAAATATTAATTTAGTAACCCATGCATGTTGGAAATGAAATACGGCCGACATAGATCATTCTGTACGAGACCTACAACGTTTTACACCACAAACCGTGTCGGGTTGGCGACCCGCGCGGACCAATAAAACAATCCACTTCTCCAAATGACAAAGAACTTTGGAAGATAAGCGACGAACGAAACACTTTTATTTCGTTCCCCCAAATACTTGAAGTGTTGGTAAATGTACTGGCACGTTTGTAGTTTAAAGAAGTGTTATCGTTCAGGCGGTTCGAGTCACGCGATGGCCATTTCACTCGCAGTACTTGTACACCTCCCTCGGAGCATCTACAATGTCTGGAAAAACCGTAATGGCACCCACGACATCTATTGTAACTAGCTCAAATGCTGAAATCGGAGCTTTTTCGGTGTGGTTTAATGTAAAACAAGGTCTTTTTGTCAACAGAATAAATTCCAAATAGGTACATTTATGCCTTGTTAGAAGTGACGATTTAATTTTGGCTGAAAGTAAATTGTCTTTCAAGCGTAAGCGAGTAAGCGTATTTACTACTACTTGAAGTCTTCTCGACCTTAGTTTGGTCTTCGTCATAATTATACATGAAGTTTAAATAAATATTTTTTTAAACTTATTTTCTATCTGCACAGATTCTATGTATAGGGAATTGTGAGCAACACTTTTCTAACAATCCCAGGTTCATCCATTCCCAAACAGCAGACTAATATAATTGAACCTCGTACCTTTGATATTCCGTTGCCCATTCCATTAATAGTTATATCGATAGAGTTTCACCGCACAAATAGTTCGGTTAGCAAGTCAGCCGTAACGCGCCTATGACAGATACAAGCTGAACCGTCGACCAGAAATCCAACCATTTCCCTTTAAATATTATCTGCAAGGGCTCCGTTGATAGATTCGCCCCGTCAACGTTCGACAGATAGTCGGAATGTCCTTCGATCCTTCGATCCTCGGTCTATTTGTTTTCTATTTGTTTGTTGTGTAATCCGAAGCGTGCTGGCAAATTTGCGGAGTCAGCGATTGATGTATTCGAAGTTAAAACTTTATTGTCAAGTCTCGGTTTTGGATTCCATTCTGATCGGAGTATTGGAAAAGTTGGTACCGCTTACCGAGTACGTTCACGCGCCAAACAATAAAGCAAGTCTGCTATTTTATTGTTTTGATACTTTAACTTTCTACTTCATATTGGCTAGTGCACTTCGGTACGTGTATTGCGTACTCATGTGTGTAAACTAACACTATTTAAAGAAGTCTTCTAAAGCTAATGGCTTTATCTTGAGTTTCTTTTTGAAATAGTAAGTGGTTTATCTTGTGATAAACTTTTTTCTTCTTCTTTGCTCGTTGAGGGCAATAAACAAACTATGAACACGGTTTGTTTATTGACCTTACCGCGCTATAAATACTGACATAATTATTTATTTCTATTTTAGTCCGCGATTCTACCACTGTTAAATTACCATTTCATTACTAGTTCCCACATTTTAGTGACGATTCTCGATACAGTTGTTTTATTTTTATTTTAAATGTTTTACTGGCTTTTCCGTATATTTGTTTCTTTTAAACCAACCCTGTAACAATTGAACAAATAAAATCAATTCAGTCTAGCCATTATTGAGTTTTTACTAAGAATAACGGACAGCAATTGTTTTTTATATAATTAAATAGCTACGAGTATATCCCTTTGAGCTCGTCCTACACTAGCAATATAACTTAGGTATGCCAAGTAACTATCTTAGCAGATGAATTAGCCTTAAAGCTTAGACTTCTAAGCTTACATGGCTTCTGAATTAAGGATTAGTGTGTTTAACTTCAAGATTCATGCGCATTTAATTAGTCTAATTGACTTTATACATTAAATTTGTTAGTATCTCCATAGTTTAAGCTGCTTGTATTAAACCTCCTAAAGAGCATATTACACTACTCGATACGTCGACTCGATTCGTCGAGCCCCGTCGAAGAATCTTATTACACTACGCGACTTAGACTAAGATCGTTCTTAAAAACGAGTGGTGTAATACGCCTTGGTTTACAGAAATAAAATTCAGTTAAAGAAAAAATTAGGTTAACTTAATAAACTGAATTTTTCTTTTAGGTCTAGCTACAGTCTCTTTTTATAAATGAGATCCTACAAACTCAAAAAAAGTTAGTAACTTCACCACCGGCTTTGAGCTAACCGCCCGGTGGTTACGAGAAAATATTGAAAGATTAAAATATGAAGAGCGTTGCATATAAAATACACGCAGACCCATGCATAATGAGTAAGTTAACTGGAAAACTTAATAGAACCCTCGACACGTTTTATTCATGACCATAAAGCCTTTAAATCAGAAGGTACTCTTGCTGGAAAATTTATGAGGTGGTATTTATTGGAAAAGTTAAGTCGTTGATCAAACTTGTGCCGGCATGTTTCAAGATTATCTCACTAGATATTAATCAGTAACCGCTTAATTTGCATAACTTAATACAGAGTATTGTGAGACGAACAAACTAGGCGACTGCCTACACGACTCGGATAATGATAAATGGACCCCTGCCTGTGTACACGGTGAAGATTGTCATTTGTTTCGACGTAGAGTGTTTTGTTTTTAAACTAATGGCGCGATGAAACGTTTTCCGATCCTCCTTCAAAGTGGTTTATGACGTTATTACAAATCTTTCTCTCAAGTATTTTGAAAATACCGAAATCTTGCAAATACTGTCTAAGTTTCTGTTGAATTCAAAACTTATATTCATGTAAATCTAGTCCAGTAAAGTCCTCTGAAAATTTTCTCTCTTCAGAACTTTCGGAAGAAACGAAAATATTGTCAATTAGCTTTTGCCAGCGGCTTAGCTCGCGTGAAAGTAGAAAATTGTACCAAAAAAGAAACAAACATAAAAAAAGCCAAAAACAATATTTATTTGTATTCTAAATAGAGACTAGAAAATAAACAAATATACACCCGGCATAAAAAGTTTGTTATTCCAGAACATGGTCTACCAAATTTCATCCAAATCCTTTCAACCGTCTAAGCGTGAACAATAAGCGCAGGCTCAAAAATACACATAAGTACAGACAAGCTTTCGGTTTTATAATATTTGTATGAAATAAGATTAACGCATTTCGAATGTTTTTATAAGCAACCATTAAGTTACAAATAAAAACAGTAAGTTAACAAACGAACAGACTAACAAGCACTCTTGAAGTTTTATGATAATTATGGAGCAAGTGAAGCAAGAATATTGTTCAGCGTACACTTCAAGTTAGTCAGGAGCCAGCGAAGTTAATAAATCAATTATTTGTATCTCACATCGATGCGTTACTGAGTTCCCAAGTCAAGTTCCTATAAGCTCGGAGAGCAGGGGAAACTAATCTTCTACAGCTAGTGTAGTAAACCACCGGCAAATCTCTCGTTTGTCACTTCGGGACCGCTGGCTCGACTCGTTACTCCGACTAAATTTATCGCCACTTTATACAGCGCTGACTCAGCTCCAGTCAATTCATGCGCTCTGTTGAGATCGATTGGCTGACGACGGCCACGTTTTATTGTTTAGAAAACGGTACAAGCGCCCAATGGCACATACATCGTTAATATCATTCTCTCCCGCCACGTTGAAATGTCAACCGAGCGTAATAAATGTCTCAATAACTCAACACGGTGACAGATCACTCGGGCTATCATTAAGGCATAAGTAAATTATTTCGTTCGTTAAACAGTCGACAAATAGTCGAGTTTCCTCGTCGACGGATCCCGTCGAGTGTCCCCGGAGTCCCAATCAAAAGTCTGCAACAGTACTTAGGGACTTTATATTACGAATGAGAGTGTTACGCCGCGAATTGCTTCTGCGGAGCGGAGATTCAGACTTCTTATTAATTAACTGTCACTGTGACGCCTACGAGGGAAACTGCCTACGTGGGAACACAGCCACGTGATGAAAGCGATGTTTATACAATGAATTTGCCGAGCGATTCATCGTAAATTGAGTGGATAATATTTACATCGAAAATTTTACATGAGAACGGAGATATTTTTAGAGTGTATACAGAAAACGAAAGTTTATTATCGGGTTTGTATTTCTTGTGAGATAAACTTAGATACTTAACCGCGTTTCAATCATCGTAATAAATACTTGGCACGCGCTGCGTCTGCGGCCCGGGGACATAAATCAAGAAATAAAAACGTTAATGACTCTCACATTCGCATATAGAGGCTGGTGTATAAACATTAAGCACAGTTGGATACTATATTGTACATTATTATGCCTGTGTGTCCCTCAATGTCCTAAAAGTTTTTTCATTTGTTTTTCGTTGACATCGCCTGCACTTTTGATAATTGCTGTGTTTTATGGCTACTTCACCGGCCACACAAAACGTTCATTCGTAAAGCATGACGACATGAGAGGGTAGAATGAAAATACAACAGAGACAAATATATGAAGCCTGTTTGGAATGAGCCTGCGTTTTCGTTGTCACATTTTTTGTTGGATGTAGGAATTTTTTGTGGATTTTTTAACAGATTATGAGTTTAACAAAGTTATTTACAGTTTTTATTCAGTTTCGCTCGCGTGAAAGGAGAAAATATAAAACCTTTGATACTTAGAGATAAAGTAGCATTCTAATGGTGACACAATTTCTTAAAATCGATCCAGTAAAAATTCAAATATAAGATCTTTATAATGTTACTATAGATTTTATACTCACTTTATAGGCTTTTTCTAACTAGCCGCATTCAAACCGGACGTTTGAATACGGCCGAAATCCCGTGTTTTACATGGAGCCTGCCTTTAAAACTTAAATAAAATAATAATAAATAACACAGTATACACACAACTTAAACTGAATCCTTAGGTACTGGCAAAGTGCCTCAAATATAATTAAAATGATGGTATTTGAGTAGAAAACTAATAAACGAATATCAAACGCGTAATTTCATGTAAAACCACCAAATGCATGAGTTCAATTTAGCAGTATATCTATTTACATTTTCTGTGTTTACAAAACGAGGAAATACATTGCAACTGCAAAACGTGTTTCACGTTTTCATAACGACATAAATTATATTTATACATAGGTACATATATATTACAAATTGTCGGTGTATATCATAATTAAATGTCAGATAAGAAAAGTAATATTTCGATTCGTATCTACAAATATGTACATCATATTTAATATGAAACAATTATTAGTTAATTGACATTTGAGCGTCAATTTATCAATTTAATTGATAGTGTTTTAGACTCGTGACATTTTAAGTTTCGCTTTTTGTAACTTACACTTTGGAAAGATGTCTTGTTCTGCATTCTGATACGGATATAATTTATGCTATTAGTATCTAGTTTTTGCTGGCGGTTTCGCCCGTTTGAACGTTAATGAAAGGAATCCCTCGGGACAAATAGATAGGACCCTTTTTTTAACTTCGGTAATCATCAATTGACATCTACGGCTCTGGGTGAAGTGAGTCAGATTCTTACTGACTAAAACCCAAAAGTATGGCTTCAGTTGCCCTTTGCGAGGGTAGGACTATGGTAACTAACCTAAAAATCCGGAGCCCTGGAAGCATCGGCCCTTACTGACTTTGTCAATCTTGGCTTCAAAGCGCCGTCGACCTGGGCTTGGTCTTTTACCGGACGTCCGAATGGGGAGCTAAATTGCTCACCGTCCTATACTAAGTCCTAATACAGGTCATATTTACCAGTGTTCCTCATCCAAATCTACTCAATCGTTGTGGTGGCAGACATACAAACAGACATAAAAACGTGTTACCTGAACATTACTAGTATGATAGGATATTGAGTAGGACAGTTGAATGTGATAGTTGAATACAACCACCTTTAAGGGCTAAGATTCAATAAAAAAATATCTCCTGTATTTGAATATCCTACTAAATAATCCATTCGCATTCATCAATCAACCACTACTGCACCCCATAAAAAAAACATCTTAAAAAACACATTCATGTCGTAATCACAGATAGGGACGGCACTCTATTTATAACTGGAGATTAATCCGGCGTTGATACGTCTCCTTCGTGACCAAGACCGATCCGTCGGTTATCGGGAGTCGGGTATTTTTAGTGCGGCCACACGGTGTTCCCGAGACATCCCGGCACAACACAACATGTGTAGACGTCGCCTTAGGGTCTGGACAGGGTGTGGAGTTTGTACACGGGTGCAAAGGCGAGCGCAAAGTACGCGTATCGTATCAAATATTACATTCTTCTTTCCAGTCAATGGTTAACATTTTTTTAAAGTTTGGTAGGTGACCACATCTATAGTAACATAAGGAACGTTATAAGTCTTCAAGGCACTTGGAGCTGTCCAACAATGATGGATCGAGCTTTATGTAACTGCCGCCGCACTTCAATATGGATTCAAAAGTCCACACTGAAGAGAGTTGAGGGTGCTTTATGAGATTATTTTTGCACCGAGGACACACTTCTAGCCTTTGCCCTCCGAATCTCGCCCACACCCAACCTTTTCGCCGTGCGTTTATCCTTGATAAGGCTTGTAGCAGGAGCCTTGTGTGAGCAATAGGACAGAAGGGCCTCGTTTAGTATAGCTTAGTGAACGGGGCTTACACCTAAGCTATCTATCGATTGAGATTAGATCCTACGACTTAAGGTATCCTAGTGCCCGTCTAAAAAAGTTAAGTTATATTAATACAACAATAAAGTATACGCGCCCGCCACCGCACACACACTCGCTACCGCTCACGCACTCGCTCTAGTCACCCTGGACAAAGCCTTATTAGTGACATGTGTAGATACTGCCCTATTTGTGGATCAAAATAATCTTCTGTCTGAACTAATGAGAGCTTTTTATGTTCTTGTTAGTAAATGCCGTCTGACAGTTTAAGGTTTGTTGTGATAGTGTCATAGTTGCTGTTGATGATTTTGGTTTAAATAGAATTTGTGGTTAGACTGAATAGATGGGTCTACTTAGTATCCGTTTTACGGAATCCAATCATCATCATCATCATCATCATCTGAGCTGAAAGACGTCCACTGCTAGACATGGGTCTCCCCTAAGCATCGCCACAATGACCAGTCCTATGCGTCGCCATCTCGGAACCCAATGTCAGCAATAATTATTGTGAAAATCTGCAAATATTTTTGTTGGAATGTCGTGCGAATAAATTTGCAATAAAACACTGATAACGAATCTATTAATGTCAATAAAGACAAGGCATATCTGATAAGAAACTAGTTGATCATTGGCGTTCTAAGTAGACGTTGGTTTGATTTAGGGAATAAACTGGGTTCATTATAAAGCATTAAAACATAATAGTCGTATATGGAGTATCTTTGGGATAGATCTGCCGTATGGCAGATATACTCGTATGTAACGAGAATAATATGCCGTAAGTTAGTATTAGTTTCTTGCTCTCGAGTCTAGGCAAGCGTGCTCTATTGTGAATCACATCATCGCTTACCATCAGGTGAGACAGTGATCAAGAGCGAACTTATCATTAATAATAAAAAAAATATACAAGGCTCTTGCGTTGTTATCTTAAAAACAAAACTCATAAGTCCGTAATACGAGTTCCCGATGACGGACATTGCGTCAACACTTACATCACTTTAGTATTTATCTACCTAGATTGTCAGATTTATCTCATATTAGTTACTATCTGTCCAGATATTATCTACGGATAGCAACGTTAATCACTTTAAATTAATAGACAATACACGGATTACAATCGGACGGCAATTCGTCATCTTCACCTATACGGTTCTACACTAACACCACTTGTAGTATACAGCACTTGAATGATTACAGTGTTAACATAGACATGACAATGTCTACGTTAATAGACAGCTACGATGTTAGCTTCTATACAACAAGTATAAAATTCTTCATTGAGAAGATTTAAGGAAATGAACTATACTAGCTATTAACATAGCGACTTACTGGGCCTAAAAAGTATAACGAGTTTACCATCGAATCGAGAAGAAGAAGGAAATCAACTGGCTTTTATTCAAGTTATGAACTTTAAGCTCATTTAAACATGTTAAGTGAGCCTTCTACACTACGGCAACAAAGCGTAGTCGCTAACACGTGACGGTTACGAAGCGTAGTCGCTGCTACATCAAGGCTACGAAGTGTAGTTGCTGCTAAGTCAAGGCTACGACGCGTAGGCGCTTGCACGTCGTGGCTACGAAGCGTAGTCGCTGCCTCGTCACGGTTACAAAGTGTAGTTGCACACACGTCGTGGCTACCAAGCGTAGGCGCGTGCACGTCGTAGCCACGACGCGTAGTCGCTTGTACGACACGGCAACGAAACGTAGTTGCTTACACGTCACAGCAATTAAACGTAGCTGCTTGCACGTCACGACCACGAAGCTTAGTCGCTACTATGAGAACTCCTCGCAGCATAGATAAGATAATAATATAATTATAATAAATACATGCAACAGTATTGTGCCAGACGTTTACCAAATTAAGTGCGATAAAATTCGGCTTGTATTATATAATTTATAGCTCACTAATATAGACAATCGTTCCACTCGTTTATCGCTTTTTCTTTTATTGAAAATCTTATCAAAATCTGTTGCATGGTTTTGGAGGCATTAGCAGATATAAAGACATTCGCCGAAAGTGAATTAATTTAATACAATGCAAATGTACGAATAATAATAATAAACTAAGAAAAAAAGGAACATAAATATTTAAGAATTCTCTTTCAATTTTCAGAGTATATCTTTCAAAACTTTGCCAAACAATAAATATTCAAGAAGTATAAAATTACAACTTTCATAAACATAATTGTTCAAAGTAAACATCAAATCCATAAAACCACGGGAGGTCTGTACTTCGCAATAACTCCACAACTTTGTGTGCAACATAATTGTAATACACAGTAATTATGATTTAAACGTGTTATTATCCCATTAGATATCTGTGTGAGACTTTAAAATGTGATTTATGAAAGAGCACATCTTTCTCATGTAACCGAGGTTGAAGTGTGCATTAGGCAATGCTGACTAACCATTTTTATATTGTTAACCTTTCGTCAAAGAATAAAAAGATATATTTTTTAAGTTTCAATGTTGGTAAGACTATTTTGCAATGTTTTTAAGTCTAGTGTGCCATTAACACCGTTTTAAGTAGGAGAAAAAATACTCAAAAACAACTGACTTTAGTCGAGATAATCTAGTTTTTCTTGCTGTTAATAAATAGGCTTACACTTGACCTTTATCTCATCTGGTCAGAGTGGAAAGCAACTAGGTGATCGATGATGAAGCATGCTTGCCTAGAAGTAACCTATTCACTCTTGATTTGAAGATCCCCAGGTTGTAGCCATCAGGAAACATAGACTCCGGCAGAGAATACTACTCCTTAGCTATTCGTATCTTGATTAATGATTTCTGTTAACAAATAGTTAGTTATTCTTTGCAAGATGTGGTTTTAGTTCAATATTTAAGTTATGCGTCATCATATTTCGTGCAGTACAGAATATGGTCTATGAGCCATAAGTTTCTAGAGTGGTGACGCCGCCGACGTACCGGTAGACGCATAGTCCACTCTGACAGGCCAACTATCGACCTGGTGAGGGTAGCAAAAATCCGATGAATGCGAGAATAGTCTAAGACCACCAGTCTAATAATACATTTATATTATTAGTAGAAAAATTAAAGGGCGACAATTTTAAAAATATCTAACACCCGTGCAAAACTAGGGCGAGTCACTAGTTTTAAATAGAAGCAACGCACAAAAATGAAAGCTCAAAAAAGTACATGACCTTGTTACAATCACTTAAAATACAACAGTTAAGGTGAATGCTTCAGGTAGCCCGCGAAATTCAAATTTTCTTACGTTTTTTGCAATTTGCAAACCAGTGGTAGGTTGCATGAAGTTAAAAATACTTAAGCGGTTGTAAAACGTAACTAGTTACATAATTATAAACATAAAAATCATCAATACAAGCTTCCAAGCTCACTTAGTTGCAAGAACGTTTTTGACCTCGAAAAAATCGTTCCTACACTTAGGTGATCTTGGAGGCTTGTATTAATGATTTTTATGTTTATAATTATGTAACTAGTTACGTTTTACAGCCGCACAAGTATTTTTAACTTTATACAACTTATCACTGGCTTTCAAATTGCAAAAAACGTGAGAAAATTTGAATTTCGCGGGCTAAGCTGGAACATCCCCCTTAACGAAACAAATGCCATGAATGAACAGAAACATGAAGAAACAAGACAAAAAATGAGCACGTGACCGCCTGCCAGGTCCGCGGAGTAACACAATAAATACGGCTGTACATGCATACATAACATGTCTGTATGTTTGTACGTAACAACCTTGTAAACGTCCTCCTCTACATTTGAGAAGGTCACCGCTGGATTCACAATTTATACTTGCAACGTATCTGAAAGGCTTGATCTTTAGCTAGGTGTTCCATTTTTAAATCCTTGTTTTCAGTTTATGTTAATTTCACGTACAGAAATATCAACTTTATGTAGGTGTAAAATAGGTTTATTTTAGGTTTTAACTCGAAGGTACTGGAACGGAATAGTTTCAAAAAAATGAATTAAACATCCAGACTTCTGTATTTTAGAAAAATAACTACAATGTCTAGAAATTAGAATACTTTTTTCAAAAACAGTTTTGTCATGTTTTGAATTTAAATTGCGAATAGAACAAATATCGTGCATTATTGATTCTCTGACGTCAGAAACAAAAGATTGCACAACAGCACGATACATTGTCTCGCCAGAGATCCCCAGCCTAAACTACGCAGTTTATGTCACAAGAAACCGGTTTAAATTGTAATGAACTACTGTGAATACTAAAATAACTTGATGTTTTCGTTGACGTCAACACTGCAACACTACAATAATATTTACGAGTCGTTAACTGACAAAGTAGGCACCCAAAACTTAAAGAGAATAACAAAATTATTAAACAGCCTATAAAACTCTCGCGTAAGCTTTTTAAGACTGACTGACAGACTAGTTTAGTTATTAGTTTTCCTGTTAAACAAACAATCCGTGTTGGGATTTTGTAGGTTAATCGCCTTTAATGGAGTCAAGAGTTCAATATGCTACCGAGATTAAAGATATTTCTCAGAATTTATTAAGTTATCCGTAAAAAAACACGACTGATTTTCAATAATCGTGATCTCGTTAAGCTCCTCTCGGAAACATCTTGATCTGTTTGACGTTAATGTAAAGATAAAAGAAAAAAGATAAGTGTAATTGATATTGTTTTTGTCTGTTGATGACTAACAACGAATTGATTGAATTACATCTTGTTTTATTTCGTTTCTTAAAACAATGAAGTAATTCTTCACCTAAACGTCTAAATAAACAATACCTATTTTTCAAGAGATTGTTTTTGAATTGTAATTTATTGCCCCAATTTTGGTCGCCTCTGTCTGCGAAGCAGTAATGCTAGCGAAAGAGGCGGCCGTACTCGTGAGGGAACAGCCCTCCCTCTCCAGCCCGCGTAGATGTGGGCTTGCGGGCGATGAGGATAGCTCACCGTCCAGCCGTCCGGTAAAATCGTCTACACCGAGCCCGAATCGTCGACGGCGCGTAGTTCTACTCGCGCCTCAAGGAGATGTAAGCAAATCTGTAGGTCTCCAACAGGATCGAAACCTACTGGGGCGTTGGTTGTGCGAAAAAGAACCCTGAGGCCCTGGAACGAAGGCAAAGAAGGAACCGGGGTTGGTTTGAGTCAGTAAAAGTCTGATACTCTTAGGCGGGGCGAGTGGACGCCCCGCCTAAGAGTAGGAGAAGTCTTTGAAAGATTTCACCTAATAAATAGATTCAGTTTCATTTAGTTCCAAATAAACTGTTCAATATAAAAAATAAAAACACGCAAAAGATTCACAAGTTGAACCGAACAGAAAACCGCAAAATAACTATTACAATGTCTTTCTTGTTTTACACGAGAAAAATAAAGCAATGTATTTAAGAAATCGTAACTATCTCAAAAGAGATATCTTATTGCTATTGCTAGGTACCCGTAAAATACTTGTCATTCTGGGGTTCCGTCGGCAATCTGTGGTATTACTTCATTAGTTCCACTTCATCAAGGGATATATTCTGAACGCAGACGCATGAGTTTTCGATGCCTATAATGTTTGAAGAGTTCCTTCAATTCCTCATTGATATCATTATATGTACTTATTTATTAAATCTATTTCCAGCACCTTTGTGTTGTCAAAAATTTTGAAAAACTTGGCGTTACAAAGGTACAAATGTGAATTTAAAGCCTTAGGCATTTTCTGCCAGTCAACCAAGGGTGGTAGAGTAGAAACACAACATGGTAGGTGCATAAAAATTAGAAAAAAACGAAGACTGCAAATTGGTACATTGAATAAAAAACAGAATTCTGAGGTAACAAATATTTAAAACAATTCAGTTACAATCGAATTGAGAACCTCTTTTTGTTCTTAAAGTCGTTTAAAAACACACAATCTAACGCAAAGCTATATTTTAGTTACAAAACCCTTTATATTTCAATAAAACCAATCACCGAGCTAATTGTGTAGATATCAGTGCGAATAGCCGCCATATTGATTCAGTGGGGTCGGATTCCTAATGGCGACCCCCTGATCGCTGGTCCACACCCAATTTGCCGGCCATTACCGTCCTTCAACAAGGACTTATAAAGCTATACTTCTTACTAAAGAAGATTTACAGCGGCCAAGTTAAATCGCAACTTGTGATCAAGGCCCGCTTTATTTTTATTCTTTGTAAGTAAACAAACCAACCGCAAATTTATTATTATTTAGAAACTTGTTTTATTAAGAGAAAGTTGGTGTTTAATGTGGATATTGCTTTGTAATTTTATTAGATTTGCTCGTGGTTTCGCTTGCGTGGATTTGTTTTAGTTCGGTGAGGTGAAAAGTATTTATAATGATGGGTTGGTAAAGAAGGCAGAAGGCGGCAGAAGGCGGTTGGGGAAGCAAGGGCTAGGGCTGTGAATATTTAAAAAAGTTACCGTAGCTCTCGTAAAAGGCGACTGAAGGAACACTACAGATTTAAAAGAGATAAAATTCTGACACTCCCTGGCACTGCACCCACAGCGTAAGATGTTATTTTAGTTGTCAATTTTCCATAGAACCAAATGGTATACAACACGAAAGCAGGTACTTATTTTAATCAAAACATTAATTTAAATTTTCAATATATCAAAACTTTTGCAAACATTATTTAAACTAACAAATAATGGGAATAAACATTGTCATGATGCAATTAATATCATCAAAATTAGTTCGGTAGCTTTCCGTAGCAAACAGAATTAGTTGCCCATTTATAATATCAGCGAGAATTAAATTATATTGCATTGACATTGAACATAATTTTACGTTAAATAAACTATAAATTTTCCTTTGAAACGCTTCGCAGTTAAATTGGTCGCGTGGTAAGGATTAACGTGGTGTTAAAACGGTTAACTGGGCGGTTACACTTGTGAACTGCGATCGCGACAAATGACTGATTCACAGTAATCACGGATTGTTCACGTATTAATTTTTTTTTTCACCTGACAAATAAACAGAGAATTCCGCTTCACAATTTTATTAATTTATTTTACAGAAGGCTTACAGACAAACAAACAAACCAATGATACTGTAATAGTAACATACTAGCTGCCGCAAGCGGCTTCACCCGAGTGATGCTTGTAGTAGAAAATTATCCCAGGGGAGTGTTCTCCCCAGACATAAAGTATCCTATGTGCTTTTCCAGGACTATGTGCTTTCATGGAAGTCCATTCAGTAGTTTTTGTGCTTTCATGCAAGTAACAAGCTTATTACAACCCGTTACACATAGATAAAAAGTAAATAAAAAGAGAGTACACACCTACAAGTTACCTTACCTTAGGAAGTAAATATATTAAGAAGGCACCGAGCTTTTTATACGCAAAAACACGTTTTTATAACCCTTGTTTGAAGTAGTAAGTAATTAAATTAAAATCTAAGAAAATATGTTGGTATTATTGAGGATATATACTAGGCCGTATATACGATGGAAACACGATTTGATAAAGTTTGCTCGATAGAATAAATTCACAAAGATACCTCTAAAAACCACAATAAACGCTTAGTACGACGTGAATTCTTGACGGAAGGTTCTCAGATTTTTAATATTAACAAAACTACATGTTTTGTATACGGTATACACTTTATATTTTCAAAATGTTTATTTGTTTAACAATACGAAGGAAATACCTAAACTGGCGCGCAACCAGCCCATCATAACTAGAGCCGCCTCGCCTCCCTCTTATCCGCTTTAGTCATGCTTCGGCCGTCGAACGGGGAACCTGTGTCGCTTGCGATTACGCACGGGTTTAAAAAAGTTACGAGTAAAATTGTGTTAAAATTCACTGTAGGTACTCGTACCTATTTAAAATGAGGAATAAAGTAAACAAAACAAGGGAGAGAAGTGGTTGGCGAAAAATCAATGCTAAACGGTTGCATGAAAAAATGAATTAATATTCGTATACGTATATGTACCTACCTACATACTTATTTACCAATTATCTGACTTGGGTATATTTTTTTTTCAAATGGGATATTTTAAAAAACAATTATTTTATCTTTCTAGATCAAGATATTACAGACCGCGAATTTTGAAAATAAAGAGAATACTGAAAAAAATATATTTGAGAGTGAAAAAAAAATATCTTCGAAATATTTTTTTTTTTAGTTGGGGAATCATCAAAATGACTTCTCCCGCTCTGGTTGGAGCGGGAGGGCGTGTCAGACTTTTACTGACTAAAACCCACTCCTGTTCCTTGTTTGCCCACCTACGAAATATTTTTTTTTTTGTTGGGGAATCATCAAAATGACTTCTCCTGCTCTGGGCGGAGCGGGAGGGCGTGTCAGACTTTTACTGACTAAAACCCACTCCTGTTCCTCCTTTGCCCACCTACGAAATATTTTTTTTTAGTTGGGGAATCATCAAAATGAGTTCTCCCGCTCTGGGCGAAGCGGGAGGGCGTGTCAGACTTTTACTGACTAAAACCCACTCCTGTTCCTCCTTTGCCCACCTACGAAATATTTTTTTTTAGTTGGGGAATCATCAAAATGAGTTCTCCCGCTCTGGGCGGAGCGGGAGGGCGTGTCAGACTTTTACTGACTAAAACCCACTCCTGTTCCTTGTTTGCCCACCTACGAAATATTTTTTTTTTTGTTGGGGAATCATCAAAATGACTTCTCCTGCTCTGGGCGGAGCGGGAGGGTGTGTCAGACTTTTACTGACTAAAACCCACTCCTGTTCCTCCTTTGCCCACCTACGAAATATTTTTTTTTAGTTGGGGAATCATCAAAATGAGTTCTCCCGCTCTGGGCGAAGCGGGAGGGCGTGTCAGACTTTTACTGACTAAAACCCACTCCTGTTCCTCCTTTGCCCACCTACGAAATATTTTTTTTTAGTTGGGGAATCATCAAAATGAGTTCTCCCGCTCTGGGCGGAGCGGGAGAGCGTGTCAGACTTTTACTGACTAAAACCCACTCCTGTTCCTCCTTTGCCAACCTACGAAATATTTTTTTAGTTGGGGAATCATCAAAATGACTTCTGCTCTGGGCGGAGCGGGAGGGCGTGTCAGACTTTTACTGACTAAAACCCACTCCTGTTCCTCCTTTGCCCACCTACGAAATATTTTTTTTTAGTTGGGGAATCATCAAAATGAGTTCTCCCGCTCTGGGCGGAGCGGGAGGGCGTGTCAGACTTTTACTGACTAAAACCCACTCCTGTTCCTCCTTTGCCCACCTACGAAATATTTTTTTTTTGTTGGGGAATCATCAAAATGACTTCTCCTGCTCTGGGCGGAGCGGGAGGGTGTGTCAGACTTTTACTGACTAAAACCCACTCCTGTTCCTCCTTTGCCCACCTACGAAATATTTTTTTTTAGTTGGGGAATCATCAAAATGAGTTCTCCCGCTCTGGGCGAAGCGGGAGGGCGTGTCAGACTTTTACTGACTAAAACCCACTCCTGTTCCTCCTTTGCCCACCTACGAAATATTTTTTTTTAGTTGGGGAATCATCAAAATGAGTTCTCCCGCTCTGGGCGGAGCGGGAGAGCGTGTCAGACTTTTACTGACTAAAACCCACTCCTGTTCCTCCTTTGCCAACCTACGAAATATTTTTTTAGTTGGGGAATCATCAAAATGACTTCTGCTCTGGGCGGAGCGGGAGGGCGTGTCAGACTTTTACTGACTAAAACCCACGCCTGTTCCTCCTTTGCCCACCTACGAAATATTTTTTTTTAGTTGGGGAATCATCAAAATGAGTTCTCCCGCTCTGGGCGGAGCGGGAGGGCGTGTCAGACTTTTACTGACTAAAACCCACTCCTGTTCCTCCTTTGCCAACCTACGAAATATTTTTTTAGTTGGGGAATCATCAAAATGACTTCTGCTCTGGGCGGAGCGGGAGGGCGTGTCAGACTTTTACTGACTAAAACCCACTCCTGTTCCTCCTTTGCCCACCTACGAAATATTTTTTTTTAGTTGGGGAATCATCAAAATGAGTTCTCCCGCTCTGGGCGAAGCGGGAGGGCGTGTCAGACTTTTACTGACTAAAACCCACTCCTGTTCCTCCTTTGCCCACCTACGAAATATTTTTTTTTAGTTGGGGAATCATCAAAATGACTTCTGCTCTGGGCGGAGCGGGAGGGCGTGTCAGACGTTTACTGACTAAAACCCACTCCTGTTCCTCCTTTGCCCACCTACGAAATATTTTTTTTTAGTTGGGGAATCATCAAAATGAGTTCTCCCGCTCTGGGCGAAGCGGGAGGGCGTGTCAGACTTTTACTGACTAAAACCCACTCCTGTTCCTCCTTTGCCCACCTACGAAATATTTTTTTTTAGTTGGGGAATCATCAAAATGAGTTCTCCCGCTCTGGGCGGAGCGGGAGGGCGTGTCAGACTTTTACTGACTAAAACCCACTCCTGTTCCTCCTTTGCCAACCTACGAAATATTTTTTTTTTTGTTGGGGAATCATCAAAATGACTTCTCCTGCTCTGGGCGGAGCGGGAGGGCGTGTCAGACTTTTACTGACTAAAACCCACTCCTGTTCCTCCTTTGCCCACCTACGAAATATTTTTTTTTAGTTGGGGAATCATCAAAATGAGTTCTCCCGCTCTGGGCGAAGCGGGAGGGCGTGTCAGACTTTTACTGACTAAAACCCACTCCTGTTCCTCCTTTGCCCACCTACGAAATAATTTTTTTTAGTTGGGGAATCATCAAAATGAGTTCTCCCGCTCTGGGCGGAGCGGGAGGGCGTGTCAGACTTTTACTGACTAAAACCCACTCCTGTTCCTCCTTTGCCAACCTACGAAATATTTTTTTAGTTGGGGAATCATCAAAATGACTTCTGCTCTGGGCGGAGCGGGAGGGCGTGTCAGACTTTTACTGACTAAAACCCACTCCTGTTCCTCCTTTGCCAACCTACGAAATATTTTTTTAGTTGGGGAATCATCAAAATGACTTCTGCTCTGGGCGGAGCGGGAGGGCGTGTCAGACTTTTACTGACTAAAACCCACTCCTGTTCCTTCTTTGCCCTAATTCCGTGGTCCCGGGGATCTCTTTCGTCAACCCAGGCCCCAGAAGGCTTTGGCCCTGTCGGTCCCCTACAGTTTGCTGACATCTCTTTGAGGCGCGCGTGGAGCAATACGCGCCGTCGACGACATGGGCTTGGTCCGGATTGTTACCAGACGTCCGGACGGCGAGCTACCCATTGCTCGTCGCCCGCAAGCATGCGCCTACGGTGGTACCTACTAAGTATGTGATGAAAATATTTTATGCAGCTAAATTCATACTGAATTCTCGGTAATTACTCAGTAAAAAAATAGAAGCAATAAAAAGAGATAATAATATAATTCTGGAAGAACATTATGGAAACAAAGTTAAAAAGTTTTTACTTTGATTGTCTTCTACCAGAAATAATTGATTCAAGGCTGGACAGAAAAATGGAAATTCGTGAGCAACAATATATTTTAGACGCAATAGATAAGAAAGAGTCAGCAAAACGAAAAAAAGCTATGCCTTCCGCGAGTATTATTCCAGAAGCGAAGCGGAAAAAAGTTACAAAATAGTAATACACGTAATAATATTGTACGGCGGCACAGCGCAGTGACGCGCGCGCGGCTCGCTCGCTCGCTTGCCTGTGTGCCTCACGCACACATATACAGAGCGCAAAGAAAACCTAAAGTCGATTAGCGCTAGAAACTCGGTGCGCTCTTAAAACTAAGTGCACTTATTGAAAAACCTTCCGAGCATAATTAGTCAAAGCGAGAGGTTTTCCCGCTAAACAGTATTTTAAATTTTTAAAGTGCTACGGAAACACATTCTTAGCTCACCTGATTATACAAATATACGTAAAATATTCTTCCAGCGTAGTGTACCAAAACTAAGGCAAAAACTATCCCACAAAACTTAGCAGACTACCAAAATCATTTCATTTCAACTTGCCAAAGCTTCTCGTTTCAATAATCACCCTACCGTATCCCAGCTCTATCAAAGCTTACACGCGGCAAACTTCACTCAAGTTAGGGTTGTCCCCATAACATAGATTAGGTAAGGTTATTCCTCAGGCTTGTATGTAGCTTATAGTAGGGGAGCCCCAGAAGGGATTTCGGGATTTACTAAAGCGCGGCAGATTAATATACAGGGGGATACCTTGCACCCAGTTAAGTACCTCCACCAAATATGAGGCCCATATATAAAGCCGCCCGTGAAGGATACAGGATCAGATTAGTAAAAAAAAAATGACCCTCAGACATTCTCGAGCGCGTCAGATTAAGGTAGGGTGAGTTAATTACATCTTAAAAAGTGTATATTCCACTAATCTGACAATTTGAGAGAGACGTAAAGAAAGGGGAGGGCAGCAAAGTTGTAAAAAAAAAACTTCATCTTGACATTCTCGAGCGTGGCTAATTTTTTTTTATTTTGAAGGAAATAATTCAAGAATAATGAAAAATATATAATCTGACGATTTCCGCAAGCCGAAATAACAAAAAATCGTCGATAAAGTTAAATGCGTGCAGTTGTGTGATGGCTACATTTCCTTCTCCGGTTTTCTAAAGAGTTCCCTCAAAATTAGATTTCGTGGGAATTTGAACTGATTCGGACCGTTAGATTTTGATAAATTTTGAAAAATCTCAAAAAAATAAGTTTTATATTTTGAAAGTGGTTTTTTTTAAATAACTTTTAAACGGCTTTATCGATCAACTTCAAAATCTAATCCGCCTTTGAGCTTGAAAAACCACGTCGATCGATACCAAGCTGGTCAAAATCGGTTGATTCGTTCGAGAGATATCGTGAACGAAAGAAACCCGAAAAAGTGATTTTTCGGGATTACTCCGAAATTTTTGGTTCGATAAATTAAAACTAGAAAATAACTTATGAGGATGATAAAACTGCGTTGAATGCCGCAAACCGCGTGAAAATTACTTGATCCGTTCAAAAGTTATTGTGGTTTGAAGATTCCAAAAATAGTGTTCTATGAAACTTCTATCAGACTTTCGAGCTGGGAGAGCTCAAATATTATCTCTTTGGACTCAGCGAGCTTAAAATATCACATAAAATATATTTTGAGCTCAAAAATGATATAAGTACAATTTTAAGCGCCCAGGAATGGAATTAGCTGGAAGTTGCAGGGGTTTTTTTGTCAGATCAGGCGAATCCCTCTAGATAATCGTCAGATTATGAGACAGTACGTTTAGAACATAAAGATGAACCATATATATCTTAATCTGACGCGCTTGAGTATTTCAAAATGGCGAATTTTTTTTGCACTTTATGAAAGTGGCCACGAGTTTGCGTCCCATCGAAATGGTCAGATTAGTGAATGAGATCTTTTTTTTTGGTGCACTTAACACTCCCTTAGAAAATCTGACGCGCTCGATTAAATTATTTTTTTTTCCATTTTCAACCCTTCCATACAACCACCCCCACCATGCAAACGATCAGATTAACATACGTACATTATTAAAAATACGTAGGGCATTGATGCTATCAATATCTGACGCGCTCGAGGATGTCCATGCAACAGTTTTTTTTTACATATTTAAAAATCTATAGCCGCTTCCCCCACCGATGAAAAGGTATAATCATATAACATTTTTTTCTCCTTATCATCTAAGCTTTGCAACCCAATAGGTCTCTACGACGCTCGAGTAAATCCACATTTAGCATCGTGGCCTCCCCTACTATTAGTCGATGCGTAGATCATCTTTGCGGTTGGCGCCGCACTAGCTCGGCTAAATTATATGGTGGCTTGTCACGGAGTGCATGCTGTGTTTAAGATTGAGATAATGTAGGGTGTTAGGGATGGCAGATGCTTGTAGATTGTTGTCGATAGTTTCAACGGTGGTCTTAATTTGTTAGAACTTCTTATTTCGTGTTTGCTTGGTTTTATCGTCTAGCTTTTGTAGCAAGGTGTGCGTAATGTTGTCATTTTGGAGGGTTGTTAAATGGACCCCATTATTTGTGTTTGCCATAAATCTTCTATAAAATCACAATAAACGATATCACCGTTTACTGTATGTGGTTGTGGTTACAAATCTGGTGTGTGGTTATCGTGGATGTATGGGCATTGGGCACGTATAGATTTATAAATTTAAAAAATGTGCTTGGGTTTCGGAATAGGACTGCAGATTGAAGTAGAAGAGAAGGATTATTAAAGGTATTTATGAGTTTATATCAATTGAAAGTCGGGGAGATCGTGGATAAGTAACAACAGCCACACGATTAATTTCTAAGTTAAGCAACGCTTGCAGTGGTTCATTGTGGATGGGTTCGTAGTACATTCATAATTCCTCCGTGCCTCGGAAAGCACGTTAACCCCTTGATCCCAGCTGTCATTTGTAGATCTTTAAAAATTGTTACGGTTAGTAGAAAACCAGGAAATCTTACACCAGTCTTGCCAAGGGATATCGCGGTGCTTCCGAATTGCTGGGTTGTGGAAGTCAGATAGGCAGTAGCTCCATGTAAATACTGTTATCCAGCTTTACTCATTTTCACTGAACCTGATACAGTCGAGACAAAGCTAAGCGGTTACGTATCATTTAAAAGTCCAAAGCCAACTCAAACAAACTCAGTTTACTTGTAATTAAAACCACCATAACGACCCAACAACAAGAAGAATACTTCTGCAACCCAATCCACCATCAATGAGAGCTTCCATCAAAAGTACCGTGCGTGCGCGCTTGCAATCCGATAGTTTGACGAAGTGCCATAAAAGACCACTAGCATCACCCGACTTTCCCTCCAACTTTGAATTTGTTTTCAACTAAGTCAACTTTGATCGTTCTCAGGATTACGATACCTATACAAAGGGGAAGTTTCCCATTCCTTTGTGGTTGAGCAGATAAGAAAAACCGCTACTATGATACCGAGACTTCGAGAGTTTATAAAGTTTTAAATTATGAAAGACTTAAGGTAGAACTAAATACATTGGGCCCAGTGGGCCACACACTTACATTCTGGACGCATCGGTCTTCATATTATTATATTTTATATGGCAACTAGAATTGTAGAGCTACATTAGACCCACGCCACGCGACGCAGGTCTATTGTAGTTCCTACCCACATTAGTTTGATAGAGTGTTTGTCGTAGATAATGTTTGGGTTATCTAACAAAGTGTAATCTATGAGCATTTGTTTCTTGTTCGGGGTTCATCTGTTTCATCGAAGGTAGGTTGACCAATGAGTGTCCTTTCTTTGATATTGTTTAGTAAGTCGTTGAGCTCCTTTTAGCTGGCGACAAATGCTTTCACTGACTGGACAGGTCACTCAAATCTGTGTGATTCTTTGCTCCAAAGACTACCTCAGACAGTAATCTACATGTTGCTCAAATTATTTAGCCATTATGTTTGCTATATGGAGTAACAATTGGTTCTCTATTTCGGACGCACGTGCCGCACGTGGGTGCAGTACGGCGACAAGCAAAGCGAAGCGGACGCTTTGGGTTTTGATATCTGAGTTGGTTTCGGTGTTTCTTTTCAGGATAGTCAGTTAGGAAACACCGGCCACATCTAGTTTAAATTGCCGATAAAATTGCCGTGTAAAAGTGTTTTTAAACCTATTAGCAAAATAAATATCATTTATTATTTCACTGGTGTTTTGATATGAAAAGGCGATCGAGGAATGTATTTATTTTTATACAATATTTTATGCGAGGCAAAAAATAACAGGAAGCTTTTGGTTTTTTTGAAAACAGCATCCATATTTATTATTAAATGATGCATCAATTAACGTTTAAAATATTGAAATATTGTTAATCGAAAGAGTGGAGCAATGGTAGAAATCTGTCGCTATCTTTTTTGTACAAGGGTAACCAAATGGTGGGGACGTCACATTTCAGTTTGTGCATCCTTATTCTGTTACTTGACAGTTTCCCCTTCCACCAGAATTGAAAGGTTTCTAACTTACTTAATTCTTAACAGATTTAAAATTTTAACAGATTTATAAAATTATTTCTATTTTAGAATGTAGAAAAACAAATTACAAAAAAAAAACATAGGTATAACAAATTTTTATGTGTTAAGGATACTTAGATATGAAAAAAAGTCAAAAGCATTAAGTTGGTAATTGCGTTTATAGGCCTCTTACTAAGTTTATTTTAATTAGCGTTAATTATAAAGTTTATCTAATTAAAACATGGTGCTTACAAGTGGTTTTAATAGCCACAATAAAATGTAATTCGACCACAGACTAAGTAACTTACAGCGCATAATTCCACATAAGTTCAGCAAAACATTTTAATTATAAATCAAGATTTAATTATGATTTATATGTACCTAGAATCTATCACGAATTTAACAACATTATAAAGCTACATTTTATGAACAAAATATTTTAAAACGTATTATGTTATACCTTTCCATTTTAACTCGCTTTTTATAAACTAGAAGTCAATTGTACCTATTCTATACATATACATATTTTAGATGAACCAAACTTACAGTTAGGCAAAATTAAAATACTTACAGTGAAATTAAAGTGTAAAAACTTACAGTGAAGTAAATACTTACAGTACAAACTACAATACAAAAATTTACCACAATATACATTGTCCCAAAAAAAAACATCCCATAACTTTTTGTATAAAGATGTTCTTGTCATATTTTCCTCAAGTATCACGAACAGCAATATTTTTTGTTATTTGCCCAATAAATCGCCAAACGTTCGTAGGTGGTCGGGTCGACATAATTCAAACTAGTGCCCGCCATTTTGATTAATGTTTCCGGCAATATGACACCTGTGACTCCCTGTAAGGAAACTATTGGCTCCACATAAGGCGTCGACATCCGTATCCTCAATGTTTAGCCCATTATACATAACTAATGGCTCATTTTGGTAACTGGGTGCAAACTACTATTATCACTTGTGTTATGAAGCTAGTTTTCAACTGTTCTTGTGCTCTCTGATTAATTATTAAGGAGTGAGAGAGACAGATAAACCATTTGCTTTGCTGTAGGTGAGTAAAATTAGTTTTGAATTATGATAAAATGTATTGCGACATTGATTATATTATCTGAGATTTAATGGCCGATAGGTATAAATTATAAATTCTTGCTTGATTGGGACTGACATTATACATAATATAAAAGTGTTGTAGAATAGAAATCCCTATAAAAAATGAGCCTAAAGGATTCCCAAAACGGTCAATTGGGATTGGCAATGTTTAGTCGCCCAGGTCATCGTATAAGTAGGCTTCAGGACGATGAGCAATGGGTAGCTCGCCATCCAGTCGTCTGGATTGGGACCGCGCCCGAGTTGTCCACAGCGCGTAATGTTCCACGCATGCCTGAAAGAGATGTTAGCAAAGCTGTAGAGGCCTCGTAGGTCCTGCCCGCTAGGACCACAGGGAATTATTGAAAAGAAAAAGTCCTAGAGCGCAAAGGGCAACTAAAGGATACAGTTGTGGTTTAGTACTAAGGTACTCGGGTCCGCTCTAGGGAGCGAGAGAAATCATTGTATGGTTTCCCACGTTTAATAAAATTCACTCGATTGTTATAATTTTATTTGGCGTGTAATCGTGATTCAAAAGTACACGCAATATGTTTACAATTTCATAATAAAACAATGCATATTTCTCAAACAAACGAGTGCAGTTTCAAAAACATAATACAATAAGCAGATAGACCGCGAAAGGTAACGAAAATTTCGTATGAAATCGTATCAGTATTAATGAATGAAATGAGTAATTAATTATGAATAATTATGTTTGCTGTTAATCTTGCGTTGACATAAAATTGAGATTGTTTTATTTTTCTTTATTTAACAGTAACCGGATTTCCCACTAAGGTTTCTACGGAAGGGAAAAAAAAGGTTGATATAATACCATCATTGCGTTTGGAATGTGTATGTGTCGCAGGGATATGATGAAAACAGGGAATTGATCAAATCTCTAAGCGATTTCATCAAATCACGGAGGATGTTAAAATTACAACACGTTTTTATCATTTCCCTAAGCAAATCTAGTGATTTGAACAAACCCCTAAATTGGTTCAGTGAAATGACAAAAATAACTTTTCTGTGGTAATTTAAAGGTTTATTTTGTACTAGCAACCCACCGCCGCCGCGCCGGGGTGGGTCGCACACAAAATGTAATATAGGTCTCAATAATCACAACTAGAACATGATTATTTGAAAAAGAGAAACAAAAATGTATTAAAACATAGAAAAATGTAACGTATGATATGCCTATTTGTAATATTCACTTATTAAAATACGTAGCAGATTTGTGGCAACGTGAATTACACAGAACATTATTTTTTTTGCAGGCACATTTGTTCGTTTTGCATCGTACTTTGGACTCTTGACAAGAACACTGCTTGAATCCTTGTCCTCCAAATAAAGATAATTTTCCTGCAATTTCACGCAAACTCAGCGTTGTGGATGGAACCAAATCGGTTAATGTAACTGTAGATAATTGAAGAGCGTTTCTTGGAAGCCAATCTCTTATGATACCAACTGAAGTACCGATTTGAAATAAATTGTTTTTCGTATCTAATACAATCCCTGTAATACTATTTGCATCTAGTGGACCTCTGTCTACTTTTGGTACATCAACCAAAACGGTGGAACCAACTAATACATCCTTGAATTTTTTCGAACAAGTTTCTTTCATTTTATCAGCAGATCTTTTAAATTTTGTGAAGCATCTTCCCTTTGCTTTTTAATTTTCTCTTCTTTTTGCATAATAAGCATAAAACTGCCGACCCACCTGTTTTAATAAGTGAATATTACAAATAGGCATATCATACGTTACGTTTTTCTATTTTTTAATACATTTTTGTTTCTCTTTTTCAAATAATTATGTTCTAGTTGTGATTATTGAGACCTATATTACATTTTGTGTGCGACCCACCCCGGCGGTGGGTTGCTAGTACAAAATAAACCTTTAAATTACCACAGAAAAGTTATTTTTGTCATTTCACTGAACCAATTTTGAGATTTGTTCAAATCACTAGATTTCTTTATTGGGATTTGTCAAATCACCAGATTTGCTCAGGGAAATGATAAAAACGTGTTATTATTTTAACATCCTCCGTGATTTGATCAAATCGCTTAGAGATTTGATCAATTCCCTGTTTTCATCATATCCCTGCGACATATGCATACATATTATTTATGGATAATACGGTGACTATTTTTGCACACCCGTGCGGAAAAGTGCACGGTTGGCCTTTGTTATTTAGTTTAGTAATTTAACTAAAATGAACTGCATCTGACTTTGAAAGCGATTAGTTTGGAGACTAGTAAGGAGCTGAACCAGTCCGAAAGAGAGGCTATGGTAGAGCGTACGAATGACTCACTTCAGGCAGTCTCCAAGTGGGGCGAAGCCAATCGAATATCTTGATCCTTCTTTTCGAAATCAGTTTTTTTTAAACTATGTATATTTTTTTAATAATATTATTCTTATTGGTGGCTAGCTCCTATAAAAATCTAACATGATGCACAAAAAAATATTTTTGAGTTTCAAGCAAATTCATACTATTATTTCAGAACATAATTATAATCTGTAATTTTTTGTTTGGGTGTCTTCAAGGCTAGAGTGAATAGTGCGCCTCTCCATCAAGTATTGCATCACTGCTTACCATCAGGTGTGATTGCAGTCAAGCACTAGTCTATATATATTTTTTTTAAAGTCGCAAATGTATTCTATTTACTGTTAAACATTTCTCCTATTGCACTCAGTTGAACATCTCTTATTACCTTACAACTATTTTAAAAGTTTCCGGCTCAGTGTTTTAGTGGCCACTGAGAAAACTTTTCAAGATAGGACTTTTAAACCAAGAAAGCTGAGTTCCTTTCTCGCGCAGATTTTTCTTACTTAAACTTTCGGATAACATTTAATCTTCTTTCTTAAATATTAAATATTACTAACTCAATACCCAACTGATATAAAGAAAGAAAGCATGTTTATTTGGCAATATAATTATAATAAAATAAACGCACATCCTGAACGTATTACGAGTGGTATGTTCAAAATCGGCTACTAAATCTATTTGAGATATTTTTAATATAGTTATGTACTATTAATTATATAACAATTACCTACCTCTTCTGATAATTCCTTACGACCATTTTAAAAGAAAAAAAATATTATCATCTTATTATGATTTTAGCCGAAAGACATCCACTGTTGGACATAGGCCTCCCTCAAGTGTCACCACAACGACCGGTCTTGTGCGTCTCGCATCCATAGGATTATAGTGACTATCACCAAGCCGTCGGTCCACCTTGTAGTAGGCTTTCCAACGCTGCGTCTTCCGGTACATGGTCGCCAAAAACATTTCATCCCATCGACCATCTGTTCTACGAGTCCTGCCCACTGCCAATTAAGTTTGAAAAACAAATTAATCTCCCAAAAAAAATCCCAATAGAACTACCCACAAAGCTACCAAAACATTTAATCACACAAATGTACCATGAAACATTAATACCGTAACCACAAGTTGTCGGATGGCGACTGATATTAGCAGATCTAATAGCAATAGTGTTTTATTAGGAGAGGGATGCCCCATGCCCCGGGGAGATCGGCTGAACATCTGTTATGCGATCGTTATAAGCCGCCTATCGCCCTTTTATTGTTTTGTTTGCTAAACCGGTGTAATTATTGGTTGCGTATTTCAATTTGTCGATCCATTTTTTTTACGACGCAAAATAGAAGAAGAGACTTGTTTTTCGGGCCCTCGCCCATAACTACTTTTTGTAGCGATGCTACCGCGCGTTTCGTTAACGCACGATAGCATGTCTACTAAAGCGCGTTAGTTACATTTGCAACGCGCTACTAGCGCGCTTCAGTATCGCGACGGTATCGATCACAGGTATCGATGCAAACGCGCGTTCGTGTTAGACCACATCGGGGAGAGAATGGAGGAATGTTAGCGCTTGAATGATACAAAATCTTAAATTTTGTGTTAAGTGTTTTATTAAGAGATGGATGTCCCTTTATTTCGCCTTTTATTGTTTTGTTTGCTAAACCGATGTAATTATTGGTTGCGTATTTCAATTTGTCGATCTGTTTTTTTATCACAAGAGACATGCTTTTAGAGCCATCGCCGCTTGTTTTTTGTAGCGATGTTGTCGCACTTGCAACGCGCTCCTAGCGCGCTACAGCATCGCGACGGTATCGATGCAATCGCGCGACCGTGTCGGATGACATCGTGGGGGGGGGGGGGGAGCAAACAGAGGTTGGGTGACGCGTGAATGAAACATTCTACATACAAAATCTTAATTTTTGTGTTAAGTGTTTTATCGGGATGAGGGATGCCCCATTGGCATGCCCCGGGGAGATCAGCCTGAACATCTGTTATGCGATCGTTATAAGCCGCCTATCGCCCTTTTATTGTTTTGTTTGCCAAACCGATGTAATTATTGGTTGCGTATTTCAATTTGTCGATCTGTTTTTTTATCACGTAAAATAAAATAGATAAGCACATAAATAAAATATGAAGTATGTTTTCTAGTGCAGTTCGGTTTATCACAAAAACCCGAAAGTTGTTCCCAAAACGCTTTATACGTATGGGTGGCACGCTCAAAAAGTTGAATGGATTTCAATGAAACTTGATACGCGGGTAGACCATGCCCTGAAATGCCACATTATGATTAGTTTTTATTCAAAAAACCTAAATTTTAAAAGTTGAGGCTTGTTTCCTTTCTTTTCGTGAAAGCAAAAGCATGAGAAAAAAATTGTACAGCTTAGAAATACACGAATAGGTATGTACGGTTGCATACAAGTGATATAACTGCTTTTTGGACTCATATAAATGGGCCCCTCTACATTTGTGAGTCTTTAGCATCTACTACTTAACTATCAATTACCCAAATGGCTGTTCTTAGTTTAGGTACCCCTAGTAACCAACTAGATTGTAATTGGTTTTTAACAAATTCAATTTTGTAACTAGACATGTTAAAAATCAATTTTCAACTAACAATCTTGTTCGTGTCTCTTTCAATCTTATTCTTTCCCGGTATATATATAATAGCAGAAGTATTTTTGAACGGAAATCCCCGTAATACACTTGAACAACTACCACATCTATTACGAAGATGCGTGTTCCACTGACGAACACATAATCGCTTACCATAATACAATACGTATTTATTCATAAGCCTATACAATAGGAGATAATCATTTTAGAATAAAAATTCATATTAAGTTTTTTACATAATCCCCCATTCACCACACAACACTCTTCACTCTCACCATCAGATAAGATAGTAGTCAAACGCGAGCCTACCCATAATAATAAAAAAACTAATTAATTTCCAACATGACTTTCAACTACAAAATTCATAAAGAAATTCTAAAATTCTGCAGCGCAACGCAATTTCGCGTCAATAATTCGCTTACAAAAAGCAGTATGTAAGCTAAAACTATTCGTACACATATTGTGGGTATAACACGGGCCAATATTGTTGAACGACGGTGTACACGAGTAATTAACTGTATAGCTGTGGAGAACACGCCTGCCTCTACTACGTAACTGGCGGCTGTAGGCATAGAGAATGAACTGAGTAATCTCACAGGATAGAGAAGATGACTAGAAAAATCTCTATATGTTTCGTTATTTATAAATTCTGTACTTATTTGTATTTTTTCTGTTATAGTGCAACAAAATAATTTTCTGTGAAAACATACATGTTTATTTTACCACTTTTTACCTAAAATTGATGCAACATGCCCCGACTCCTATGATGTCTTTTATTTTTGATAAGGCAAAAAAAACTGGCCAAGATTTTTGACACAAATCGAATTGACGAACTAGGTAAAGAAATGGCTAAAACACTTATTATTAACAATGTCCATATCCATAACTTATAGTGATGTGCCGGATCGTTAAAAATGTATATCCGCGGATACGGATCTGAATACGGATATTTAGTGTAAAGATCCGCGGATACGGATACGGATACGGATCTTTATTTTCTTATTCAAAATTATTGGATTGGTGTCGGCGCCCGCGACCATTTTTTCATTGTCATAAAAAAAATGTTGCAATTTGCTAATATTGACCTCATTAACATTATAAAAAAAGATTAAAGTTTAGTTATTTCATTGTTATGAAAGTGATATTTTATCTTGCTTTCATTATAAAGATCTATCTATCGAAATGTTTGCAATATAAAGGTGCCAAATATTTGATTTTAAGAAATAAAAATAATCTGATTGGAATTTTATAGTATTTTATTTAATAATTCTATTTAATCACCTGAAAAAGATCCGTAAAAGATCCGCGTGAAAAGTAACGGACACGGATAGGGATACGGATTTTTCTTTTGCCTCGGATATCCGCGGATACGGATACGGATACGGATATTCGGAATATCACTAATTAACTTACGCCCTGCAAACCTGAGGGCCAATCACAATTCCAAAAAAAAAGGCAACTGACCGCACAATCGCTTGATATCTCTCTCACTTTTCCGCTCATATTCACTTTACTGCAGCACAGGAAACACTCAGTCCATTCTACACGTATACGTATACTTGCGCGCGCGCCTCTGATACGTCAAATAGATAATGATTTGACGTTTATCACTTATCTTCATTGGGATAACGTTATTCGAAGTGACGTGTTGTTTGTGCTACTTCGGGCTTTTTTTTTGTAAATGATTAAGGACTTTACAATTTAATACTGACATATTAAACGCGATTACTTTTTTTATCGCTACTGGGCAAATTACGTACGCTATGACGAGTAGCAAAGGCCAATGAAATACCGGGTAAGTTAAGATTTTTTTTATTGATGGGTTCGCGCTTGACCAATATTTCATCTGTTGGTAAGCGATGATGTGATTGACGATGAGGTATGCTAGCCTAGAAGTTATTAACTTAACTCTTGACTTAAAGAAAAAAAGCAAGAAAGAAAGTTAAAAAGGAAAGAACAAAGAAAACATGTTTATTTGGTATCTACAGTATGAACACACAAGTATTTTAAAAATAAATTTAATCTAAAAAATAAAATAAAAGCAGCAACAACAATGTATCTCACGGCTGCAGATCCCCCGGCAGGGAATTCCTCTCCTTATTTGTCACAAAGTCACAATGAAAGTCTCTCAAAAACGAGTTGCGTCAGAATTGTAGCTAACTTGGATTTCTCGACACACAACATATTAATAAACAAGAACCATATAAAATAAACGCAGGAATGTCCACAATATCACACACGCCACAACATTTTGGCAATAGCAACTGCAATCGCAACGGTTGACTATCTAGATACGTAATAGCGCCGGGCACCCAGTCAATTCGTGACTACACAAAGATATACACATATACAAACAAAATAGGTTAGTAGGTGAATCTCGTCTCTTTGTTTCAGAACATGTAAACGAGGGATCCATTGACGTTATTGTACAGGTGCAAATGCGCGTATGTGATCTAAGGCGGGCTGGTAGGGGCGTAGCTAGTTGACCAAGGGCCCTGAGGTCTCTTTTAGCATTAGCATTATCGGCCTTATGATGTTACTGTTGGGCCTCAAGCCTCCTCTCTAAGAGAGGGAATGAGCCGTAATCCACCACGAGATGCCAATGCGGATCGGTGGATGTCACACGTCTTTGAATTTTTGGTTCTAGCACATGCCGGTTTCCTCACGATTATTGTATTGGAAATCATTATATAAATATCCAAAGCTAAATCTCTGGGAAGATGGAGAAGCTTAAGACTTACTGACCAATATGAGTTGCTATGAATTATTGCAACCTGTTTTATTTAGATTTCGAAGGTGAAAGAATTTCGCGATAGGCCAAAAAGAGTTTTGCTAATAAGTGCGCTATGAGGCCTCTAAGTTTTGAGGATCCATGATATGATACTGCCCCGTCTAGGCCTCCAGTAGCTACGCTAGTGCTGGACTGGACTATGAGATATGCAAATACGTGTGATGTGTGGAAGCGATGAACAACGCTCGTTGAGTGAGATGTGTGCGATGGCGGGCGCGCTCGATAGATTTACACTGGTAACGGGTGAATAAATGTTTTACTATTGATCTGGGATATATGAAGTGCTTTCAAACTGTTCTTGTTTAAATCTATTGTTTGGTAGAATTCAATTCAAAGCCATTTATTTTATCTTCGAAATATAGGTTTAACTAACAAATCTAACAAACAGTGTTGGTGAATTATTCTATAAAGTATATTCCGCCATTGTAAGGGCCTTCTTACCCATAAAGTTTCTATTGGGCTAGACATATTATCTCCTACATGTCAGATGAACTCTGAGCTAAAATACCAACTTATTTAGATCTCTATAAATACTCGACTAGGTATATCGTTGCAGAGCAAGACGAAGTTAGAGAAATGAACTTAACTCCCGGAGAGACTGGGCCCAGAGATGACGGAGGCTTTTGACCAGCAGTGGGTTATAACGGGCTAGTTAGATATGATAAAAAATATATGACAACTAATGTTATTTATTATTAAACAGTTTTGTACACTACATATGAATTGGATAGTAAGAAGGAGGCAGAATACAAGTTAACTCTTATTTCAAAAGAAATCTCTTCCAGCATACCGCGCTTTTTATCTGTATTTTTTGTGTATACATAAAATATAAAATAAATAAATCGCTATTAGGGCACTACATTACCAAACTACAATTCCAAAACTTTCAATAACTAGTAAGACAACAATATTGATATAGTCATTACTTCAATTATGTAAACACCAGTGATATTCAAACTATTATAAAGTCATTACGTATCGACGGAGGCAGCCGTAAATTACATACAATTATGACTTCTATTTCATTGGTCGAGTTAAATGCTATGGTGGGCGACTGCAAGTGAATAGGACCAGACATTGGTAACTATTACAAGATTCCAATGTCGGAATTTAATATAGATAAACGCTTCTAGGATGCATTACCCTTTTAAAGTTGGTTGGACAGAGACAAGTTGTGTTTTTCTAACGGATTGTGAGTTCTTGTTTGGATTTAGAATTGTAAGTGCAATATTATTGTTTGTTGTCGATTGTTAAAGGATCATAGCAAAGTCCCGAATGAAATTTTACAGGCTTATTTTTTTGCGTTTATAGTATAGTATAGTAAATTAAAAAAAAACCAGTTTAAAGTTGGTGAGATAACAACGTAAATATTAGTTAGTAGTAGTACCTATTTAGTCAATGATACTACTAACTAGATAACTACGTAACTCCTTATTAATTTAAAAAAATCAATATGTGCATTTTAGAAACAACATTGACACGCAGGGCATGACTAAAAATACACGGTATAGTTGCATAGCATCATTGAAAACCCATTCACCGCGGTGACCATCAATCAGTTTTAAACGTTTAACTGAATACATAATTTGAACTTAAAAACAGTTTATCATTTTAAATGTCACTTATTCGTACAAGCATTAAGCAGTCTATAATGCTTTTTTAAGTAGAAAATTATCAGAATGACTTCGCGTCAGAATTTTACTGACTTAAACCCACTCCTTTGTTCCTTCTTTACCTTTCGTTCCAGAGAACAAATTCTCTGGATCGCACCGTCTCACACAGCGACCGCAATCATTCCGAAAAATCGATTGTGTAAATCTATCCACATATAAATATTAAAGCAATATTTCTTAACACATTCATTGAATATTATACAAGAAATGTATAGGCGTGTTGTTCATAAACAAACAATGAATGAATGGAATTATTGATCAATACACGTCGTAACAAACTGGATAGCGTGTTCGTGTATTAAGCGGATGCGTGGTATGCACGGTTTTGGATTGTTTCCGAGTTAGGAGCTTCAATTGTGTCGATTTGAAGCGCCTAATAAATTCGAATAACCGTTTATCATTCGGTGGGAGGTTGAATTAGGAAGGGATGGTAGAAAATAGATTGATTTGAACTTACTTTATAAAGTTTGGATTACATATAAACCGCTGTCGGTATCCATATGCTTAGTTTTAATATGGATTGGTGCATACTAAATTAAAATTCTCCGCACAAAATGTTGTATTCTTCTTCTTCTCGTGTCCATCCGTGTCCAACTTTGTCCGGCCAATATTTAGCCACCCGGACAGGTCTATCGTTGACCTCGTATAAGTCTTGGACGGTGCTTTTGAATTAAGAATCTGCCAATCGGTATTAAACAAATCAAATAGTTAACGAGTATCGTAACTAAATAAGGCTAAAAGTAAATAAATTCCTAAAAACCTTTATTCAGTTTTGAGTGGCTTTATACATATTTAGTTAGGGTTCTATATCAATATTATTCCCTAGCAATCGAGTTAAGTTACTACGACTACGAGAAGTGATGAGATATCGCTTCTCGTAGTCGTGGTCTAACCTAACCTAACCATCTCCATTCCTCTGTCGTGTGATTTTATCCTCTAGACTTCAATTTCTCCTCTAACTGTTTATACTATTCTTCTTCTTTAGATCTCTATTGACTTTTTCGTTAACAAAACAAAAGAAAACCAAACAAAATCTAAAAAATCTTCTATCCATACAGAATCGATTTCACGTTACAAGAAACCAGTATCTGAACATATATTCCAAGTTATTGAGCTTAAATGTCGTGATTGTGCGTAAGCTGTAACAGGCTAACAGGTTTATAGTCCGCAGCGAATCGACATGCTCCTAGTAACCCGCTTACTTCACTTAGCTCTTTTTGTCTTTATGTGCGCCTAGTGTGGGATGAGAATGATTTGTCTATAGACGATCGCTTTTTTTTTGTTTAGTTTGTGCATAAGCCGTGGCTAGATAATAACAGCCCCACGGGTCGATCTTCAAGGTTAAGCAATGCCTGCCAAGGTTGGTCTGTGCATGGGTGACCATCTTAACATACCGAGTTTCCTCCGGAGATTGTGCGTAAGCTGTAACAGGCTAACAGGTTTATAGTCCGCAGCGAATCGACATGCTCCTAGTAACCCGCTTACTTCACTTAGCTCTTTTTGTCTTTATGTGCGCCTAGTGTGGGATGAGAATCATATGTCTATACATGTCGGGTTTTTTTGTTTATTTGGCGCATAGGCCTATATTAGTGTCGGATCGATCGATACTCGCAAAATTGCATGTTTGGAGAAATTAAAGGTTTTTTTTTGGAAGGGGAATCATCAGAATGACTTCTCCCGCTCTTGGGCCGAGCGGGAGGGCGTGCCAGACTCTTACTGACTAAACCCCACCCCGTTCCTTCGTTGCCTTCGATCTGGGGAACACGGTGACAACCTGAACTGAGAAGTGGGTTTATAGAGCTTAGAAGTTATGGGGCTTTACCACGACGTGTTAAAGTGTCAAGCGTGTGAGGGAGAGGGATGAAGCTATACACTCTGTATAGCTCTATCCCTTTAGCAGGTTAATGTAGGTCGTCAAATGGATCGCGTTAAGAGCTCACGGTAGGGCCTCTCAACTAAACGTGGTGGATTTGCTCCATTCGCATATTGTCACCATGAATGCATTCTCACTTACTTCTTTTTGTCTTTATGTTCTTCCAGTGTGGGATGAAAATGATATGTCTAAACACGTTGGCTTTTTTTTGTTTAGTTTGTGCATAGGCCTATATTAAGAGCTCGTGGCTAGATAATAACAGCCGCACAGGTCGAACTTCAAGGTTAAGCAACACTTGCCAAGGTTGGTCTGTGGATGGGTTGTCCATCTTAACATACCTAGTTTCCTCCGTGCCTCGGAAAGCACGTTAAGCCGTAGTCCCGGCTGTCATTTATAGATCTTTGGCAGTCGTTACGGATAGTCAAAAGCCAGTAAATCTGACTCTAGTGTTGCCATGAAGTACCGTGTTACCCCAGTTAATGGGCTGTAGAGGTCTGGTAGGCAGCCGCTCCTCGTAAAATACTGGTATTCAGCTAAATCCAGCTTGACTGGAAGCCAATCCCAATATAGTTGGGAACAGGCTAGGTAGATGATGAGTGTGGGATGAGAATGATATTATGTCTATACACATTGGCTTTTTTGTTTAGTTTGTGCATCGATGGGCCTATATTAATGTCGGATCGATCGATACTCGCAGAATTGCATGTTTCGGAGCGATGATACGTTTATAGAGCTTAGGAGTTATGGGGCTTTACCATGACGTGTTTGAATGACAGGCGTGCGAACGAGAGAGATGGAGCTATAGACTTTATATAGCTCCATACCTTTAAGAGTTTAGTTCAGGTCGTCAAATGGATTGCGTTGCGTTAAGTGTAGGTACGTGGCCGTGGTAAGGCCTCTGAGCAATAATGTGACTGATATGGTCCCTCCGGATGTTCTTCACCATGAATGCATTCTGGTCGGTGCCTGTTTGCCACACTGACGGTTGCATGTTGCGCCAGAAATGCAAAAGTTGTAATTATCCTTTCAGGTATCCTTTTGGTTCATAATGGCTGTAATAAATAATGTGTAATCAATATTTACCTATATTATACACAAAGAGAGGATTGCATTTGCAATCGGCTCAATATGGCTTCGGTATTTATTTACTATTCGAAAATAATTGTTCTGTTAGCCAAAACACTGGCTTGGCTACAGATGCAACTTTTTTATGTATCCACTTGCCATTACATTTTTAGTCAAATAATACTATATCCACTTTCGTTATATCCCTAATATAGAATGTTTCTTTTTACTGTATTGTCAACAGATGACGCTTATCCAGTTTCAATATAAACTGGAGTAAGTATAAAAACTCACACCAAGGCCACAGAAATACGAATACGTCAACCCGACAACAGTAATCAAAAGCTTGGCCTTTTCGCCAAAAATGTTCTGACTTGCATGTGTAGACCAACTTTTGATCGTTTAAGATACAAAGCCAGCGGTTTCCGGACCCAAAAACGATGCCTTCATCCCTTTCACGAAACATCCTACATATATAAACGTATAAGATGGCTTTTACATACCACCGACCCCTTTTGTTAGCTTAAATTTAAGATTTAAATTCCTCTACGCAAATTCGCTTTAGAATCCGTTACCCGAGTTGATGCCTAATAAAGAGGGAATTGGTAAAACAACCACATTCGGTAAACAGGCGCAAACGAGACATTAGCTTTTCATTATCATTATAACATTTGTGGAAACATTATTTCGGTAAGCGCTTTTGAAAACATGGTAAGCCAATGAATATTTCGGTTATTACACGGTTTTCGAATATCCCGGTAATGTCAATTAGGTAAATAATTTGTACAACTGACTAGAATTATTCAATTATTTGATTAATTATATAATTTTTGTACCTAATTAATCATTGCGGTTATTAGTGATGTTTAATCTATCACATACCCGCGAAACGAGACACAATAGTAAAACAATAACAGCGCGGTCTCATAGGACCGGTCGGGGATTCAAACATTAATCGAGTTTTGATTACCTGTGATTGTTAGAAAAACATTAGGTTATTGTGTCATAATTGCAGCCAAAGGATGTCTGCTCATGGTTATTCTGATGCGGGATATCATCTAATGACTTTTCCCGCTCTAGGATGGCAGAGCTCACACCTATATCCATAAGTTGTCCTTTGTGTTCGGTCATTCTTTCAAACGTTCCCTCGTCCTATGGGCTGAAAAAAAGAAGTCACCCAATCGTATTAATTAAAATCAAAATCTGAGCGAGGCCAAAAAGTTGCAGTTTAAAAAAAACATGGTAGGCCTTGGAAAGCAACGGAATATATCCTTTGCTAAAGGAACACGGGTGGGTTTTAATCTAACTCTCCCTCTTGCTCCACCTAAAACGGAGAGAGTTTTTTTTTCAGATATCCCACCAAAAAATTGGCTTTTTTTGGTGGGAAATCATAGGACGTCCGCTACTGGACATAGACCACCCTCAAGCGTGGTCCCATCGCCCGGTCATGTTCGTCTCTTGTTGGCCGTCACCAGATCATCGGTCTTTGTAAGAGTCAGTTTTCAAAATAAAGGACTTGACGAGACGATTTCAAAAGTATTGCTCTCTAAAATGTAGAAAATATACACAATTTAAAAGTTCGAAACAAGACATTTTAAGCATTCTGATGACTGCATCAGAATGCTTAAAATGTCTTGTTTCGAACTTTGACTTTGAGTTGACGGCATCAAGCCAACTGTGGCTTGATGCCGTCAACTGCATCAGAATGCTAAAATATCTTGTTTCTCTATGATTGAACTTATATCAATTTATTACCTAAAATAACTACACATATTTAATATTATTTTTCTATTTCTTTACAGGTAAAAAATTCCTGCTGCTCAAAAATTGGAAAGGGATCTAGGTAAAAAACCCAAACTAGGAAATATCTAGTTGCAGATTTATTCAGGGTAACTTGAAGCTTCGCTACCCATCGATAAAGTAGATAAGTTTATCAGCTTACACATGGATTTACCTGTTCCCACCTAGTTTTATATCATCACTTACTGGCCTTTTTTTAGCATCCACTCCTTTGGAGAAGCGCCACCTATTTTTAGTCTGACTGAAGGGATAAATATCTAATAATATATTATACTGGCCTTCGCCAGTAGCTTCGACCGCACGAAAATAGGAAATATATGTGTTAAAATAAGGCTATTTTAACCAATACATTTCCATATATATGTTAAATATTTGTAATATATTTAGTAACATAGGTACAATACTAAATATATAATGGTATAAATAAATCGCTATAATAATAAGTATGTGATTGCATAAATAAAATAAGTAAAATGTTACACAGTAATAAAGTCTGTAATGGTGGAATCTGCCTAGCCTTTTCCCAACTATATTGGGGTCGGCTTCCAGTCAAGCCGGATTTAGCTGAATACCAGTATTTTACGAGGAGCGGCTGCCTACCAGACCTCCACAACCCATTAACTGGGGTAACACGGTACTTCATGGCAAGACTGGAGTCAGATTTACTGGCTTCTGTTCTGACTATCCGTAACGACTGCCAAAGATCTCCAAATGGCAGCCGGGACCAACGGCTTAACGTGCTTTCCGAGGCACGGAGGAAACTCGTTATGTTAAGATGGTCACCCATCCACAGACCAACCTAGGAAGTGATTTAAAAATCGGTCCATTAGTTTTTGAGTTCGTCATAAGATTCATAAGATTATTAAGTCATAAGATTATTATGACTTATAAGTCCTCTTGAAGTTTCCCACGAACGACAGATGACCGGGAGACATAGATACGAGTACTTATAGTATACTGTATTCTTTTTAGGCACTGGAATGTAATAAAATAGTCATCCACTCAATTAGTAGCCGTCATAATTGTTAGTACGGATTAATGGAATAACAAACCATTCGTCATTACGTCCGCAGCTGGTTATTTTATTTACATTTACATCTTTAATGATGTTGTAAAACAATAGAAGTTGTGTATAGTATAGCAGTCTAGTCGTGGTATAGTATCGTTGAGTATCTCCTTGAAAGTTATACGACCAATATTTTTGTTAGGATGTTAGTATAATAATTTTGACAATTCAATATTGCCTGTAAATGGATTATTTTGAAATAAATGTGTTATATTCACACATATTGCCGGGATAAAAAGCGTCCTATGTGCTGTTCCAGGACTTGGTCAATTCGTGTGCCAAGTTTTATCAAAATCTGTTGCGCTCTTTTTAGGGTGATGAAGTAACAAACACAAAATATACACACATTCGCAAACTTTCAGCCTTATAATATTACTGTGATATAAAGACTGATATTTACATATAAAAATTAATCTTTTAATTTAACGCGGAATCATTTATAAAGTCTTCTAAAGATTACATAACTTAAAACCGAAAACAGTTGTTTTTAATCATATCGTAACGTTAAGAAGAACAATAAAAAACTAAAGATAATAATAAATCATTTACTATGACTCAGTAGGATCGAGCATTCAAATCTGCGCACACACAGCCGCTCAAGCCATTCAGAGTCGACCGCGTATCAATTATAAAACGATTCATAAAGTAACACGTGGCGTTATATCACCGTTAATTATAATATAGACTTGTCGATTAACTCATTGAGTTATCGTACGGATATGCCGATAGCTGATTAGCTAGACGGTTGTACTCTTAACCGATTGGATAAGAGTAAAACCGTCTACAGTAAAAGTCGAGTGCTATACGGGATTTCAAGTCGCCATAAATGATGAACTTACACACTTTTATATCCCCTTTACTCTTTAGGGCTATTCAGCGGGATTGATCGCAAGGGTTACCGCGGCTCTAGAGCAAAAAGAGGAACACAGATAATTTTTATTCTGTAAAAGTCTGACACAGCCTCTCGTTCCACCTAAGAAGATTTTCACATAGTAGATTGTGCTGAAATTAAGTCAGACCAAGTAATAATCAGGGGTGTAAAATAATCTCTTTAAACATCAAATTTCAATCCTTGAAGCATAATTATCATCATAATCATCATCATCGTCAGCTGATAGATATCCGCTGTTGGACAAAGACCTCCCCAAGTGTCGCATAATAATAAGAGTCCGATAGATGCGAAATTTATAAGGCCGTTTTATGGGCTTCGCATCTATCGGACTCTTACGATTCACCTTGTGGGAGGCTCTCCAACGCTGCATCTTCTGATATGCGGTCACCACTCCAGAACCTTTCGACCCCATCGACCATCTGTACTACGAATGCTGTACCCTGCCTACAGCCACTTAAGTTTGGCCTTTCTTCGATCTGTGTCGGTAACTTAGAAGCATAATCCCTTAGTAAAAATCGCGCCTTTATTACTTTAGTAACAGGATGATTAAAAGATTATTTGTAAATTAATCTTACCTCATCTCTAGGAGCTTAGTAATTTTCCCCGATAAAAAGAAATCGGTTACCAAGAGGAAAATTAGTACATGAAAGTGAACTGTAAGCGTGGAAGTGGATTTTATATTGGAGGACACGCTTAAATCTTGCTGTACCTAATCGAATTCCCTTAGATGACATAGTTAGTTGCTAGGTTTATACTAAGTTAACGTTTCAGTTTTATAACTATGTCAACGAACTGAATTAGATTATCTGCATGGAAGGACGGACAAAGAGAGATAGATTTAAGATTTTAAAGTTTCGAAGTCCACTAAATTTAAAATTCGAGTTCAAAGTTTTTTTTTTATTATTGGTAGGTTCTCGCTTGACCTCTATCCTACCTGATAGAATGTGACGATCTGGTCGGCGATGGAGTGCGCTTACCTAGAAGTAACTTATTTACTACTGACTTAAAGATCTCCAGGTTGTAGCTATCTGAAAATACTTTGGAAGGGAACTCCACTACTTAGCTGTACGCACAATTAATGTGTTACCAAACGCGTAACTAGAAGGCCTTAAAGATACTTATGCATGCTTTTTTCAGTTTCAAGTTCATGACAAGGATTCCTGGTACTGTAATAATATGTTCTGTAAAAACCTGCACAACCGGTTTTTAATTCGATATCGACATAGCGACAGCCAAGAACTTTGGCATGACGTAACGAAAGAAACCTAATTAGGCACCCACTTCGCAATGCAGTTTAATGACCCCTCAATCCTACGTAAAAATACGTCAGAATTTATACGTTGTATCGTTGTATGTGTCATTGTATTAAACTTTTATTTAAAATAGACGGTTGTTAAAATAGTTTGCGAATACAAAGAGCATGCGAAAACATAATGAAATGAACAGAACGTAAAAATGTGGACACAGTTCAAAAATATGAGTTAAAAAATCTGAAATAGTTTGTTTAGTTTTTAGCTGGAGTGTTTAAATAGTTTAGATTTTTAGTTCAATGCGCAAATAATACTCTTTTTGTTACATGTGTATTTATTTATCTTTTGTTGTTGTTTTTATATCGTGACTTCCACTTCGATCAACTGAACGGACCAACTAGTTGGGTCGAATGGAATCAATCGGATCACCTTATGTTCTTCCACTCCGACCAACTGAACCTCGGCCAACTAGTTGTGCGGAAAGGAACTCATCGGATCACCTATTTTCAATCCCAACGATACAACTTTTCAGTTGTTCTGTTCCACATTATTTTTTATAATTTGTGTAAGTGCGTACTTTTTGTAATTTAATTAAGCTTTGGTGTGTGTTTTGACAAATAATGCTACAATTTATCTATATATCGATCTTAATAGAATTTGAGTAGTTGGTAGGTTTTCTTTGTGACTAAATTGTCGTGTTATTCACACGTCATTATATTCTCATAGAAGGCGGGACGGGGGCGCGCAGTAGGCGGTATTTATATTTTTATAGAAAATGATTGTCCTATATTTCGATGCTGTTTCAAACATGTTGTATCGTCTATACTCTTTAGACTTATTTTTGTAAGACTTGCTCAGTATCTTATGGATATAAGATCAAGAAAAGGTAGGATTACCTTGCCGTTTAGAACTATATCTATTATTTTTCCTCTAAGTTCTAATATTCCCCAATCCTCAGTTCTATGCTATTTGCTCAACTCAACAGACTATTTGTAAATTCAGCCGATCTATAAAAGGAAGATGTACTTATTTAGATAAGGTTTAAATAATGTAAAGCCCATAAATGGAATCCTTTCATAACTATACCGTCTTTAAGCGATCTCTATATCATTTATTTGGCAAAGGTCTTGTCCTCATCTATTAGCGACAATTGGCTTAATGGAGTCTTATAAACCTTAAGTGATCTCAAAAGATAAAAGTTCTACCATTATCAAAGTAAGAGTATCGTGTCTAGATTAAAAGTACTCGAGAAACGAGCCGATAAACATATTTTCCTCCATCATAAATCTAAAACTTCAGTAGCACAATGTTTTACCTCGAAAATTTCGACCTCGATAAAAAGCGAAGATGTTGAAATAATTTGCTAACTAAACATTCGTAAGACAGAATTTAATAATAAAATAAACAGCCATTCACAAACAAGCGCGAGCTTTTATAAGCAAAAAATTGACGTTCACCCACAAACAACATCCGGCATGATCATTTTATTAGCTATTCTTTTTTATTCAGCGATTCCGAGCGAGCTCTGGCGTGCTCTCCCATTGTTTTCGCGCGTAACTTTGACAATCTTCCATAAAACGAGGTATTAAAGTGGTAAAGAGCTTGCCGGTCGGGGATCTGACGTGAGCTGACGAGCCAAGTTGTCTGGTCGCCGAGAGCGTGGCGTGACGACGTCAACCTAATCCTTATGGACTTGACAACGTAATTGTTCCGCCATTTTGACATTGTGCCAACTCGACAGACGATTTACTACGGCGAATTTTAAATGAGTGCGTCGACATGTGTTGTGTTTTGGCAGACGGGGGAAAGTTTGACGTGTTTGAGTGGGTACTTGATGTACTTAACGTATTGTTTCTTGATGTCCGTGTTCTCAAGAGCACATCGCGCCGTTCGCGATTCGTGCGCCATCAAGATAAGTCCCGCGCGAAGTAGAAATTAAGATTCAGGTGGGAGATAGGCTAATTTGTACAACGTTAATATAAAACTACACAGTTTGCTTAAATGCCTTAATTATTGCCTCGATTTTGTATGAATTTGTCGTTGTGGCTGTCCGTTTGGTAATTAATGTGCCTTAGTTTAGTTGATAAATTATTCAAAGTATTTGTCTAATAGCTACAGACATAACTTAGAAACAGGACATAATGGAAATGTGAAACTGTTTTATTCTGTAGATTACTAAGTTATCTATACACAAAAAGGCGAAACTGACTAACCGATATATAAACGCACAGCTGTGCCGAAACTACTAGGACTAAGACCGTTGTAATTTGGTACATAGTTTCCTTTTATAACGTAGGCAAGCACTAAGCAAGGAATTTCCAAAATGCATTGCCTAAAGGGAAGAAACGGGGGTTCAAAGTTTAAAGAAACCTACTTTCACGCGAGCGAAGCCACTGGTGCAAGTTAGAGCCAAATAAACACTTTAAAATTAATAGTGACTCAAGTATTTTACGTGAAGAAAATTAAATTGATAGGAAGAGCGATAACTTAGTAATAAAAGGCTCCTGGAGTATTTCTCCCCCGAGTACTATCAGTTTCTCAGTATTTTCATATTTTCTAGGCAACATGGCCGCGGCGCTTTCGAACGCTACCGGCCGATAATTACTTCCAGCGATACTTTTTAATCCTTAGATCATTATCGTTTTTTTTTAAACCATTTTCCTGGAAAATTATTTAGTTAGGTCCTGAATTTTATTAGGGATTTAATTATGATTTAAAAAGATCAATTCCTGTTTGAGATTCGGATCTGAATTTATAAATTACGAAACCAATTAATTATTTTATTACTACCTTACTTACCTTATACCTACATTTTTCACTAATTATGGCAGCCACTAAAACTTTAATTGAGTAAAACATGATCATAATCCATTACTTTTCCCCTTTACTTTCCATGGTAACTCTAGAACGCAAACGTCAATTAAGCTTTTTCTCAGTAAAAGTCGGGCACTCCCTCGCGAACCACCCGGAATGGGAGGAGTTAGGTATTTAATCTACAAAAATAAATCTTGAAGTCTAATAGACTAATAGAGTTATAAGCTTAGCCACTAACGCTATTTCAAATCGAAATAACTTTAGCATATTTTATTGTGTAATTTATAAGTAGGTATAGTGTCTTTCAGTTTAACAGCGCATACGCAAGCAACACGGATCCAGCGATCCACTGTAAACCGCTACGTCAGTCGGTAGGCGGGGCAGGGGGCGTAGCGAGGCGGTAGCACCCACAGAAATATTGAATTATACATTGTTTATTTTGCCAAAGGGTCTTTTGAAAAACAAACAAAGACGAACGAATCCCGGAACGTAACCGGGAAACATTCCAGCAATGCCAAAACTCTGTCACTCCCTGACACATATCACTTTATCGCACAAAGTTACAGAAAAGCGACAAAATAAATAGGTACGTATCGAAAGTATTTTGATACAAAATCGGCGATGCCTGTCTGCCGTAAATTAATGGCACTTATCTGAATTTCAGAGTTTAACTCTATAAATAAATAATACGTACGAAACCAGAGCAAAGCATACCCGAGTACCCGCCTTTTTAACCAACACACATTTGTTTTGGTAAAGTTTTATTTGATAACCAATTCGGCGAGCGAGCGAGTAAGATAAACTTTAGTAATAAACTTCTTGTCTTTCTTTTAGCTATTTCTTTGCTTGAAAAATAAAAAGTTTTCTTCAAAGAGATGTGCAAACATAAGTATGTTTTGTAATTTATAATAAAGTGTTTAGGAGAAGTTATCGTAATATCCTAATTGGCTTAAAGCTTTGGATGGTGTTCAAAGGTTTTGATAATTTTGGAAAATTGCGAGTATCGTAGGTTCATGTTTCTCTTTTAATTTCAATATGCACGCTTGAAAAGTTCAATTAAAAGGTTTTTCTTTTTTAAACGTAATTCAAATACTGAATTCCGAAAAGTTGCAAATCTGAATTCCTGAAATTCACCGTGTTGTTGTTAAATACAAACAGAGGTCTTAGCACGAATTGGTCTTGATGCATTTAAATTGAATAAACTTTTATGTCAATTCGTATGAAATTATTCTGGATTTTTTCAAGTGAAATTCAGCGGTTGTTTTAATTATTCGCAAACTGATTCTTAGTATATACCTAATGTAGTTTGATATACCTAAAATTGGTCTGGTTTTGTATTTTAAGCAACACAACAGGATAATAAAAATGTGAAATCATTGAAATATGGAGCTTAGAATCTTCACGTATTATTGACTACCTTGGTGCAGTTTGCTAATAAGGCTTACTCGATACTGCAACATGAATAATAGAACTCAAAGCAACTGCAAAAAAATCTAAACTCTAAAAAATAAACAATTAGAGGTGTTGCACCGACCCCAAGTAATATTCTTCAGGAAGATGATGAAGATGACGATTTAAGTACTATGCTTTATTTACCTTTCTTTATTGCCTGATTCCCAGCAGTGGGAACATTATAAGGCCGCTAATGCTAATTGCTTGACAGATTAATGAGTTTAAGTTTGATATCCTATCACTGCCAACATTTAGTCTATTTACTGTAATTACAGACAAATAAACCAAGATGCCTGAGTAGAGTCTGTTTATCACAACTACCGATGCTAACTCTCCCGAGCCTTAACTCTCAAGCGACACGCAGCACTATTTCCTTCCCCTGTCATCGTAAAAACGTTATTTTCTAGTAAAAGTCTAGCAATAAGCCATAATACTTCAGCACTACCGACGAATAAATAACAGGGTTCTAAAAAAAATACACGTTCATATAATACCGTGCCGCCATGAATAAATCGCGGGAGAATGGCGGCAAAATCGCCATTTGAACTGACTGCGGATATATTGGCTGAGCAGAACCGAATTGGCGTAAAAGTGATTCTGTTTCGGCGAACCTAACAAGTGATTTCATTTTCGCAGACCTTTACAATAGACGGAAATCGAAATTTACCCGACACCGGCTGTGCTCCCTAATCTCGAATCGCTTTAACAAATCATAGGGACCCTGAAACGTGCGGTTGTTTTTCGTGAAGGATTTTTCCTTATTATTCATTAATTTGGTTTGCTAACCGCAGGTTTTCTACAGGAAAATGCGTGTTTCCTCCTCGCTGTGGCCGTGTAGGTATCATTCTCGTGGGTTATCGTTAAACAATGAGTAATGTCGGTGCGAATCGAGTTCATTTATTTGAGGATAAAATACTATCCTTAAAGAAATGAAAGGATAGAAGAATATCCTTAGAAATAACAGAAAACGAAAAGTAAAAGTGCCTGTAAACTAAATTACAAACAATAAAGTCAAAGATTTAAAGACAACGCTAAAATTTGCCTTGTCAAACGATCAATAAGCGTTTACGGGAGATGTTCCCGTAAGCTTTGGCGAAGGGGAAACTAATTGTGTAGAGTGTGATGAATTACATTCTTTAAATAGATTAGTTGCAAGGGACTAGTCAAGGGACTTGGGGTTAATTATATGCTATTTAGTAATATTTTACTAAATGAATAAAGCTAAATTTTCTTTGTTGCTTCTCCTTCAAGCTTGCTAAAGTCTAGAAGATAAAAGATTCGATGCGTCAAAACTTTCTCACGAACTAGGTTTGTTGAATGTTGTTTTAAAAGTAGAAATTATCTAGGTTAAACTTGCTGTTCTACGAGATTTACCTACTAATAACAACTCTTGGATTCTGTAAACTTCAGATCCCTCGTCCCAACAAAAATATATAAGTATTAGGGTATGTCGGAAGCGTTAGGTATCAATGTTGCTGACATGAAGCAATCGTTGAGGGACCGCTTATTTGACTGCTTAAAGAAGGCATTCAATGACCGTCTATCAGGCGGAAACAAGGTGACTTCAATGGTTGGATCTTACCGGTTTCGATGTACTCTTTCGACTTACTCAAAAGGCAAGCGCGCTCACTTTTTTTCTGACCCTACATGGGTCTATTGTAGATCAAACAGCATCCGTAGTCTGACCGCATTTGGGTGATCTCTTTGGGGAATATTATGGATGAAATTGTCATGGTGAATATGACATTTTATATGAAGGACGGTTGACATTTGTTTGGCATATCACCATCCGGGAGATCAATCAATCAATCCGACCCAGTAGGTATCTCTGATTGTTCTCGTATAGCTAGTGGAGAGTACTTGCATAAGCAGGCACAACCTAGTAACCAGGATCCATCAGCAACTTGCTTTAAAATAATTTCTTGTAGAATCGAAAGTCTTGGCAGTATAGTGGCAGTAGTATATAATTATGAATGGGACTGCACCTTAAAATGCAATCCCATGGTAGGGTTCTTTTGTAAACCGAAAATGTACTGCAAATCCTATGAATACACGTATCAAAGTTAAATTGAAAGAAATAAGTAGGGTGAATCCCATGACGTTTGGCGTCGTGACCGCATTATTCGCAACCCTTCTTATGGCGGAGGGCAGATTATAATCAACTGAACTTGCGACCACCTGACGCAATGAAGGGTTATTTTTATTGTTCAAGAAAAGGCTAGTTCGCTAAGATAGTTATTTGCATTATTTCCGACCGTTTCTGAAACGTCGCCGTTTAGTATTTAGCTCGCATATCACTACTACCTTACCTGATGTGGTTGACGATGCGCATTTTTTTACGGTAATTGCAAATTGCAATTACAAAGTTACCGCTTGATACTTTGTAACTTACAGACGTTTGTACATGAAAAAACAACATTGATAGGTAATCAATGTAGTTTCGATAAACACAGTTAACTCGATTGCGGGCTGGAGGGACAGAAACTGACAACATCAGCAATACATCGGGGGACTCACATCACCCGCGCACCGACCGTTTGTATAAAACACATTTGATGACAGCACTGAAAAAATGGGGGAAATATACTCTGGAATGTAGTGTTACGCGGTTAGGTATTTTATTTTTAAAGGCCTGTTATACCAAGTACAGTTTAACTGAGTGAATAGGAACGAAGGGTTGAAAAGGGACAAAAATTTTAAGGGGATTTTTACGTTGTCTGATACTTTTCCCAGCATTTAATTCATGAATCCCCGACCGGTCCTATGAGACCGCGCTGTTATTGTTTTACTATTGTGTCTCGTTTTGCGGGTATGTAATAGGTACTCTAATTTGTTAATCAAATGTAATAAAAGTCGATGTTTTGACAGAAATCAATATAAATAAATACCAAAATGAACACCCTAATCAAAGTTTTGTTACTATTTACCCCCATGTTCCTATTCACCCCTTTAGACGGTATTTATCTCGAATGTATAATTTTAGATGATACGTCCATTGAACAATAACATTAATAATAAACACTCTCATCACACTCGTCATAAAAGTCTATTACTATAAATATAACTTAATCTGCTAAAGGAAATGTGATCGCGGTTAAATGCGATCGCAGGCCGGATGGGGCAGGAGCTGACGTCATCAACGATACGCCGGGGGACGCACGTCACCGCGCCGCTCGTGACGTACGTTTGATGACAAACACCACGGAAAGAATGGGGGAAACGGGCTCAGGAGTGTGCTGTTATTTTTAAAGGGGGTTACGCATTTTATTTTTAAAGGAGAATTGTTATACCGCATTAATATTTTCGCCTCTCCATTCGCCTTCCCATTCGCCTCGCTATTGGCCTCTCCACACGTCCAAATGTCGTTTTAAATGCGACTCCAAGGGATTGGGAGTTGAGAACTTTTGATAAAAAGTGTTTTTCATGTGAAAATGCAAGTTTAAAAGTTACGTAGTTGGTCAAAAGCCATATCTTATCATCATCTACACATCATCGGCCACATCATCCCTTACCATCAGGTGAGATAGTTACACAAGCCTATCAATAATAATAAAAAAATCTATCAATCGCTGTAACAAATTAACGAATGATTCTGAGCTTCTTGCAACGACTGAATTGCGGAATATATAGGTATATGGTACCTCTATATGTACTCGTACGAGTATTCTACCTAAAAGGAGTTTGATTTTTGGTTAGTAAAATGGCAATCCCTACGTTTACTATCATTAATCAACTTAAAATATGTCGATTTAAGCTATTGTATAGAATGTTAATTGCAGATTTTAATTAGGACTATTAGTCCAGTCATTATAGAACTTTCACCTCGGAATTCGAGATACCCAGCTGTAAGTCTGTAAATACTTGTATATTGACACCCTAAAAGTTGTCTCAAAACCTACATATGGTAGGGTGTACGCAACTATGAAATTTCAAGGTTAAAGGGCCCAAAAATCGTTTTTTTGCGCTTTTTTGGTAAATATCTCATTTCCTAAAGGTTTTTTGCTATTTGTATATTGAACAATATTGTAGAATACAAAATTCTCTACAAATTTTGTATAAAAATCTTTTTCCTACGGTGAACCGTTTTCGATATAGAGAGCGGAGAGCGCACGGTCACAGCATCAATTCAGGTCAACTGGTTCCTCCGGTCGAAAACGCGCCATATAAGTTGATACTATCGATAAATCAATGATTATAAATATTTGTCAATTTTTATTAACTATTATATTATATTTCATGATTTTTTTTTCTAACCTATCCACTTTTTATTCAGTATTCATTTATTTAACAACACTTACCTGGCGTGTCAGACGTTTACTGACTAAAGCCCACTCCTGTTCTTTCTTTGCCTTTGTTCTAGGGCCCCAGTCAGTGTACCCTTTCACATACCCCATGGCCCCAGTGGATTTCGACCCTGCTGGGCCCCTACGATTTTCTGAAATGTTCTTGATGTACGTATAGATCATTACGCGTCGTCGACGACTTGAGCGCAATCCGGATGGTAATTGGACGACAGGACGGCGATCTACGCATTGCTCGTCGTCCGCCGTCGCCAGCATGGGCTTGTGAACGGATGTACGATGGAAAGGAGCAGTGCGTACTGAACTGAACTCACTTACTGAGAATATGTAATTAGTTTCTCTTACTATGCTATGCTTTTTTTAACTTAAATATCTCTATCTTTCTTTAATTTTCAAAGTAAATAACTAGGGTATGTCATTCATTAATAGAAATTGTAGCAAGAACCTATTTTGGGCACGTAGGAAAAGTGATTACTGTTAACAATAATTTAAGAAATTAGTTTCTTGTTTTGAACTTGTATGGATATTATTTTTTTGTGGCTGGTTTTAATAAAGTAGTATACCATTTTGGAATCTTGATTAGTTGCACCAATTTTTAAAAAAACTTGCCATAGTAGTGTTCATACTTTTTTTTACACCAGGACAAGCTAAAGTTGGCTAAAAGTAAAAATCTTCAATAAATTTGGGTAATTACATAAGTTTCATTCATTTTTGTGAAAAATCTAGAGGAATTCTGGTTTTTTTAAGAATAGCAGTAGATAGCAGTTTTATTCAGGTTGTCGCTACAAAAAAAAGAACAGCAATATTTAAACAACTGTGGTAATGGTAGAGGAAAATATCACAACAGATCTAAATTTTAAAAGAATTTATTTGTGTTATTTCACTTATTACTTAAAAAATATTTGTGTGATATTTTTTTTGTATTTTTCTCCGAATAGTCACGACTATTCAGACAAATATTTATAATCATTGATTTATCGATAGTTCATTAACTATAATATGGCGCGTTTTCGACCGGAGGCACCAGTTGACCTAAAGTGATGCTGTGACCGCGCGGTCTCCGCCCTATATCTCGAAAACGGTTCACCGTAGGAAAAAGTTTTCTGAACAAAAATTGTAGAGAATTTTATATTCTACAATATTGTTAAATATACAAATAGCAAAAAACCTTTAGGAAATGAGATATTTACCAAAAAAAGCGCAAAAACCCGATTTTTGTGACCCCCGACCATGAAATTTAATAGTTGCGTACACCCTACCATATGTAGGTTTTGAGACAACTTTTAGGGTGTCAATATACAACTATTTACAAACTTACAGCTGGGTATCTCGAATTCCGAGATTCTTACCTTAATTGAGGTAATTTGACTGGACTATATGTAGAAGGGCCATTAAACAGTCACCATAATTTACCTACATCTTGAATAAAAACCCGCTTAGGTAACATGCTACTAGGTACTATAAAACGTAGATATTAAAGTCACACCTTATGATCAGATTGCAGATTGTACATAGAAACATACAAACTTGCTGCCAGCTCCTGTGTGAAAACCATTAAGAAATGCATAATACAAGCGAAATCATAAAAATTACATACTTATCTTTAAAGGCGAACGTTAGGGCGTGTGTGCATATATGTAACTCCTTCACGCAAATATCTAATCGGATTTAGATAAAACTTGGCTCACGAGTAGAACATAACCTGAAAATACTATTTTAAAAAAACGTTCTACCAACATAAAAAGTATTTTAAATCCTTCTAAAATACTTTTTATGTCGGTAGAACGTTCTTTTAAAATAGTTTTAGACTTTCACACGAAGCTAGGAAAACCTAAAAAAGATTTTTAAATCGCACCAATGATTAACCATGCACTTACCATGTTTGATGGACAGATTGTAATAGTGATGGTAGATTGCAAGAAAGTACCCACAAGGAAGTATGAATGAAAGAAATGCGTAGGGGTAAAAAGTAGTAAAAACTTAACTACGGTAAGAAAAAACCTTAGATTTTAAACTCACGCTCAGTGGCGGTAGAAAATGCATTAACTACTTACACGTTGACTAACAATAACTATTCCTATGAGTTATGCATGCTAATCATCGTAGGTAATGTTTTTTTTGTCAGGGATTGTGCACCTTTGTTAGAAAATGTGCCTTCCATACAGGCTTGAAACCACAATAGTATAGTCGCCTCTTGTTAATTCAAACCTCTCTATAATTCGAAAATATCACAAGTTCCCTAATAAACCTATTTTTATTTTGAAAAAAAAAAATACAGGTAGCCGTAAGTATATCATTTTTATACACTTGATAATTCAATCAAAAATTTTGTTTTCTGATTTTGCAAATTACCAAGATTTTAAAATATCTTACAATTATAGGTAATGGTTATTTATTTATTTTCAATTAAAATACTTAAATTACAATCTTACATATTATTATAAAATACAATCTCGTGCCCGAATAACTAAGACGCATGGTACTCTGATCTGCTACACGCGTATTCTAGGTTCGCAATCTCCGGTATAGGTTACACTATGGTGTGCACAATCATTTCTACCGCTCGCCATAATATATCAATTACCCTGTAAACATTGGCGATGTTAGTAATGCCCATAGATATAAAAACGTACATTACAATTTTACAAAATAATGAAAAATAACAATACCGTGCCCGAAATACTGAGACGCATGCCACAACTGACTCGCGTATTCTAGGTTTGCCATTTCTGGTATAGCCAGTGTAGGTAACAGCGTAAGGTGTGCGCAATAATTTCTACCGCTTGCCATATCAATTACCCCGTAATCGGTAAGTTGACATTCTAAGTTAACGTCACGTGACTTAATGACATGCGATGTTAGCGAGGCAGTGATTTAAACGCTACGCGTAAGCTAATAGGTATTGTAATTAATTTTATTGATGGGGTTTAGCTTTGATTTTGAATACGATATCGTATTGGATTTCCCTGCGGAATTTCTTTCTTTTATTATGTTACTCTTTCTGTTATGTTAGTCATGTTTTCTATTGAATTAATTGAATTAATTATGTCTAATGATTCATTTGTGTAAGTACTTATAAACATTTTGAAAAGAAAAGATGAAGATGGCAAGATGGTCTAAAAAAATGTAGGAGCCAGTCACAAAAATATTAAATACAGCCAACAAAAAATCATCATTTTATCGGAGAATTGTGGTAAAATACAAATATCGGCAGACTTATTGAGAGTATTAATTAGTTTAAAGTTACTCAAAAAGTCACTACTTATTAACTACGTTTTACCTACACGCATTCTTCTCCTCCTTCTAGTTGAGGGAATGGGTTGTAATCACAGGTTGTAATCCACCACGTGGGCCCAGTGCGGGTTAGTGGATTTTTGGTTCTACGACATCTCGATGTCCTCACAATGTTTTCTTTCATCGTTTTGGAAGTAGTTGCTATGTATTAACATAACATAAAGTAAAGCGGATGCTAGGGATTGAAACCGCGTACGAGTGACTGAAATTACTCGTAAATCGGGGCCGTTACTGCAGGAAAATCTCTATCCAATTTCACTACATTTGATACTTACGTATTCGTTCACTAAATTTTCAATGTTCATTGACAAATTTTTAGTTAACAACCAACGTTTCGCATACCATTTATTTTACAAACAACTCATTCCGCAAATGTTTTATTTTATAAACACCCGCTTTACAAAAATTTACCTGGCAAATGCTTCCCTTTACAAATTTTATTTAATCGTTTAAACATTTTTCACAGAATATTTTTACTTTAAAAAATATCGTCGGTTCTGGGATCACAGTTTTATTAACCTACGTTTCAATCAAATTTTAAGAACGTTATCGGTTTTTATTCCAAACGTTGTATTATGAGATTAAATTAATAAAAAAATAATTATATATTAAACACAAGTTCTTAATAAAAAGTTTATCAGGTAATTATTTTGTAAGTCAATTTCCAAAACTTGTTGTATAATTATATGGAATGTCTTGAACGACCGATCATGTTTTAGACAATCGTTGCAAACTATTTTTTGGTGAATAGACAACCCTTTCCACCTTACGCACGTATATTACTTGAATGGCCACTTAAACAAACCATTAAGAACTATACAGAACAACCATACCGAAACAGAAATTAACATCAGCCTTACCCTCATAACACAGTAACACTACCTCACCATCCCTTAGAGAATAAAAATGATCCTCTAAGAGCAACAAACATTAAACCATATTCAAATGGCGCCAAACGACACAGCACACACGAGCTCCTAACTCAATGGCACATAAAAGCCAAACAACAAACACCTTAATTAAAATTTCCTACCAGCTAATTGTTTATTAAGTTAATCGGATAATGTCGGGTAACAGGCATTTTACCGGATAATTGCCTGCCGTGGGTTCCGTAGTTATTCTCTGCTCAAATTGTATCACGTAGAGTTCTCTTGGATATGCCGATAAAAATTCAGTACCGGGAGTTTGATTTTGTATGGAGTTCCTGTGGGTACGTGATTGAAAATAACGATTGTTATGTCGACTTGTAAACCAGTAAACTACCTAATAGATATATTTACACACTGAAAATAATAGTAGGTCACCATCTTAACATACCGAGTTTCCTCCGTGCCTCGGAAAGCACGTTAAGCCGTAGGTCCCGGCTGTCATTTGTACATCTTTGGCAGTCGTTACGGATAGTCAGAAGTCAGTAAATGTGACTCCAGTCTTGCCATGAAGTACCGTGTTACCCCAGTTAATGGGTTGTGGAGGTCTGGTAGGCAACCGCTCCTCGTAAAATACTGGTATTCAGCTAAATCCGGCTTGACAGGAAGCCAACCCCAATATAGTTGGGAAAAGGCTAGGTAGGTAGACTCGTATGTACAAACGCGTATAAAAAGAATTCATTAGGCTTTAACAAAGTTACTGTTTATAGGAAAACTGCCCAGAATGCTGGCAGCATTGCTACGTTGAATAGTAATGCTGATTCGTTGGTCAAAGTAAAACCCGGCCCGCTGGTCTCGTGAAAAGCTGTTGTTGTGTTTGATGGTTTTGTGGCAAACAAAAACACAAACAATAAAGCACAAAGGCAGATTTAGAGACAGAAATTCTCTACTGGTCAAGTATCACTTGATTGATAAAGATTGTCTTTTCAATGAGATGCAATATGAAAGGTACATGAAAAAGGAGAATAAATCTGTTAATGTGTGTTTTTGCTTTTTATTCGTGCGAGGCACGGATGAGAGTCGCGTTCCATAAACCTATCGAAAAAACAATATATAAATCGAAGAAATAAATACAAATTATCTAGTCGATAAAACATAATAATTCCGATTTATTTACTGTAACAATATTTAAACTAAACTTAAATGGAAATTCAATTAGTTCTAACCAGCTCTGCACAAACATAAATCATCGGTTAATATTAATGGGCTATATTAACTTTTACAGTCAAATACACCTGAATATTGAATTTCAAAACAACGTAACACGTATTCGTTTCTGGGAATTGCAAATGGATCACTAAACCAATATGGTCTGTCAGTGCAGCTTTTACAATGCCAACTAAAGCTATCTGATGGCTCGCTAAAAGCCTGAAAATAATAGGTATCGATTTTTTATTAGCATCAATCATTCCTAAAACAAACGAGTGGCAGCATAAAGCTTGATTGATAACACAACACTATACCTAATACTTTATGGTACTACCTACTACAATTTTACTGCGCAAAAAAACTTCCACTTATAGTTTTTTTTTATTATGGATAGGCTCGCGTTTGTCCACTATCTCCCCTGATGGTAAGCGATTATGTGGCCGACGATTGCCTAGAACTTACCTATTCACGCTTAACTTAAAGACTCCTACGTTAAGCTTATCAGGAAACACAGAAGCTGGCAGGGAATTCCACTCCTTAGCTGTACGCAAAACGCATTCCTTTATATGTACGTTTCGGTGAAATATCCACCATGTACCGATGAAACACCGCACGTCTAGTGGTCCAATAATGGATAGGATTTCACGGAATTAAATGGTGATTAAGTTGGGTACATAATTTTTGTTTTTTGGATGGCAAGCAATTAAATATCTTCTTCCGCTCTTAAAGATAAAGAATTGATTAAATATTTTTGCATATTAATAAACCTATTTAAATCGTTAATGTACAAAACATTGTTGCGGTAGGTACTTACAATCAAGTCTCAAGCTTTTGAAAATTGGATTAATATAATTCCACAAACATTTATTCAAGATACGCCTTAAACACCTACTACTTATATGCCATCTTAATTTCAAATTACAAAACCAGTTCTTAATAACATTCTCAACCTCCGCCTTTAAGGTTTTTAATGTGCAAAGTGGCCAATTAAATGTATAGCTTATTTAGTTAATGATTTTATAGCTAAATCGCTTAATTAAAATATGTAATTTTAGACCATTCACGATGTCAAACTGCGCGCGAATACCATTCAAATCAAGTTCTTAATGTGAATGTGGATTGAGTCAAGGGTTGCCAATCATACTGTAATAGTAAATAGTAAGGTACTGTACTCTATTTTGCAAAAAAAAAATACTTTATACATAATCTATTAAAGAATAATTAGAGTACGCTTAAATACTAATGAAATCCTGCCATATCGGTAATTTACTGAAACAATTATTGCCGTTTCTGTCATAAATTGTAAAGTTGCGGTAAAATAAACCCATGGCTTTAATGACTCTGTTTCATAGTCGTGCCATTGTTTTAAAACAACAAAATGTTTGTTCCGCTAAAAGTATAACAATTACCGGTAGACTTTCTTCTAACAATGTACATCACTATTACTTGTCAAAAAAGTTGGCGGCAGCCCTAATTGAGTCCTCTCTAAGGAGCTGTATTCATATCTAGTGAGTCCTCCACGCCTCCTTAGCCGAACAAAAGGGAGAAAAATTGTCAAGAGATGAGCTACGAGTTCAAAGTGAAAATGAATGGCGGCCGTATAATAAACCGTGATAAAAGACTCTTCGTGCGTGCGCATGCAACGAACAAACGGTGCGGCGACGCCGACGTGTAATTTTGACACTTGATTTCTTTATTCAAAAACTCGTAAATCTCTCTTCTGACGGAACCCCGCCGCTTTCTGATCAAAATTCACAAATAAAAGTCCGCGCTACAGTCAACTTAATACCTTTCACATGTCATTAAAGTTTCAAATAATTATCTCATTAAAAGGAACTCGGCAGCGGGCGGCGCGTCGATACATTATTACACCATTGCGCACCATAAAATAATTACAATTACAATTTGTAGCATAATTACAAAGGTAAACATGTGTAAATTACAGCAATTACAATAGCCCTGTAATTGCCGTAATTGAATATTTGTTGGTAGTTCTGTAATGTGTCGTAATATTAGGTAATAGCAGGGTCTGTTTAACGACTCCAGGTAGCAACGAACAACTGTTATTTAATTGCAGGTACATTACTACAAAGGAAACTTAAAATTAAACTCAAACAGGATCAGATAAAAACTTCACGTTGTTTGAATCTTGAAAATGTTTTCTTTTCTTGGTGATAATAATAAAAATGTAAGACAAAACACATGCACAATTTGTTTTTATTTGTTAATCTGAAGATGAGATCGTTAAATTAAATTCTAATTAGAATTGCATACAAATTGAAAAATTTACACACCTGCTTGTTAACCATGTTCTGAATAAAATGACTGTTTGAAATACATAATAACCTAACCCTTTTTAGCAGTTGTGCACTTCGAAACTAATTGCATCATTTTTGATTCGAAACGTCAGTTGAAGATTTTTATTTTAGTGAATTATCTTTTAATTAAATCTCACAGATGACGTTAAAAGTAGAATATCCAACAAATTCAATAAAACTTTCTTTGTCTTGGGCTGCTTGAATTCCTCAATTTACTCAGGTTTACTTCGCTCGGGAGTTAATTCTATGAATCCCTCACTGGCGTTTGGGATTAAATCTTAGAAAACTTCGTTTCCTTCTGAATCCAAAATGCCGCCTGTGACTTAAAGACACTGCTTTATCCCCGTCACATAATCAACTGAGTATGTTCTCTTCAAGAATTTCTCTACGGCAGGCGTAGCCACTGGTAGCAGCTAGTGCTTTATATATTATGCCAACGATTTAGATTATCTACTTGAATTGAAAAAAAAGAAAATCAAAAGATTTATTCTCTACCTCCAATTTATTACTTCCCTTTCCACTCAACACTCCCGCTAAAAAACAAAAAAAAAGGCTAATCCGATTGCCCTAATCAAAATAAACCGGTTGACAATGAAACGATTGGAAATATTGCATTGCATTTTGTTCATTTCTCTTGTAGTTCACAAACAAAAGCTACGAGGTAGGACTAAAGGCGCAATGGACGATTCCATTAACGTTCGCTCTTGGATTGGTAGTCATTTGCACTAATTAAATAACTGCCAGTTTCTGTAACCACTTACTGAGCGTTCCGTATTAAATAGAGTGGCTCATTTCCTTAACGTTTTCGTTATTAAGAATAATTTCTAAGAATGTGTGTGTTGTTTTTAGGTGTTTTATTGTCTTCTTTAGGTGTTTGGTAAATATATACTGCTATTTTACTATTTATCTAATATTTAAAAATAGTATAGAAAATCGTATTTATTTACTTTATCCACGTCAGACTTGGTAAATAAACAATACCATAGATGATCACTTTCAAGTTATTATTTTTTGCAGACGATAAAATAAAAGCTCTTCGATCTTTAGCTTAATTAATTACTTCTTATAAAGTAAACTATTTATCAGTGAAAGTCTCGTCAAAATTCGGAGATTACCCGGAACAAACAGATTTAAAAAAATAAATTTCTTTTTCTTTGTATAATTAATATTATATAAGAAGAATTCGGTAGACGCCGTCATAAAATTCAGACCATTTTTTTTGTTTTTATGTAGGCGATCATCAAAATGACTTCTCCCGCTATGGGCGTTGCGGGAAGGCGTGTTAGACTTTTACTGACTAAAACCCATTTATCCTCTCAATCTCTATGTATATCTATCCTCTCTAATATTGCCATGTTCCACAAATCTTCAACAATCTCAACCTCTCAACAATTACAGCATCCTAATCACCCTTCCATCAGCCGATACATCAATACAACAACTCGAAGGCAAATCTAATCCATCCTAGTTACCAACAAGTTACTTGAGTTAACCTTATTTGACAGTTGACGTGTGACGTCACAGTGGCGGCCATTACAGCAGAGTAAACATAAGCTGGTTACTGTCAGCACTCGCCGGGTACTGTGAGAATGGCAGTAATTGAAGGGGATGGCAAGAGGATAGTGGATAATACAATTAAATTGATACGGGTTATGCAAGGTATTGGGTTGTTAATGCAATGTATCTGTGTCGTTAACTCGTTAATGATAGGTTTCTGCGATTTTGTCACGGATTTGTTGTTCTTCGAAGTGCTGTTTTTCTAATAGTAGAAAGCGGTAGGAGTCGCAGTCTCTTTAAGGAATATTTCGAGTATTTCTGACAGGCCTAAAAATAATAAACAAATAACTAATTCTACCAGGTCCAAATTAGATTCCGAATAAAATAATTTGACCAATTTTTTTTTTAATCTTCCAAAAAACGCAATGATACGTCGTAGTCTATTAAAAACCAGACCATTACGACACTCAAAACTAGTCCAGAGTCATTATTACAGACGAACAAGCTATTGAATAGCCGGTAACTGTCAACACTCGCCTATCGGCCTCACGAACTGTAACTGACGGGCAAGTGGCGAAAAAGTGAATCTGAGTCGTCTCGGATGTAAGGACGCTGGCTCGCGGGCAGATCGATAGTCCCCCCTCTCGCGAGCGTATTACCTCCACCCCACGGCTAGAAACAACCATGCTTTCACGAAATCACTGGCCTTTGAAAAATGTTCAACTTATTCGCAAAGGAGATCACAACAATCTGTTTGAAATAGTTTATTTGTAAGCCGACTCCTTTATTGTATTGTATATTTGTTTCGGTATTTGATCGTATATTTCGGATTTGATCCCGAATACTTGATTGTTTCAAATTCTAATTTAAGTTTAACACTAAACCAAATACCTACATTTGTGGCTGAAATCCTTAATTTTATAGCGTATTCCAGTAGCCAATTAGGAATGAAAACCAATTCCTGGAGTAGCAATAAATATAAAGTCAAAGTTGTCGAACGGGTTGACTTAGTACCTAGTGCCATTAATACTCGCTTTCAGAACACAGATTGAATAAAGTGGCTCACTCGGTACCGAGACGCTGGCAATACACTAGAGGAGGAGGAAATTAACACTCTCGCCAAAGGCAAAGAAAGAAAAGGCTTTAAAGAAAAATACGATATTGTGTCTTTCTATGCTCATAAAGAAAGAATAGGGGACTGCGAGTCTGTGGCTCTGTCTACAAGGGGATCGCTTTAATTACTAAACGTATCATTTGGATTAAAAGCTGTGGGTGGTTTATTTGAAAAATGTATACCTACAGTGTACTAAGCTTGAAATCTTAGTACGCTGTTTCTAGTTGTTTTTACTCGTAATATGTTTACGTCTATTTATTTTTCGGATAGCCCCATACTTTTCGATTATTTCATTTTATTGTCTTTTAGTTAAAACTGACACTGTTGTACATTACCAATAATGGTTGTAAAGTTTCAGTAATTCTCATGTAAGTGAAATGGGATTCTTATAAGAAACTAGCTGTCCCCTGCGGTTTCACCCGCATTTTTCGTTACTGCTCCGCTCCCGTGGGTCGTAGCGTGATGGTATATAGCCTATAGCATTCCTCGATAAATGGGCTATCTAACACTGAAAGAATTTTTCAAATCGGACCAGTAGTTCCAGAGATTACCCCCTACATACAAACTTACAAACATACAAACTTACAAATTTTACCTCTTTATAATATTAGTATAGATAAAGATATATCCTCTAAAAAAACCCCTTTTATCAGCAAAAACCTCAAAAGTGTTACTTCTACAAATAATGGACTGTAAATACCAGGAATCAAATATAAAACCAGAAATATTTTGTTAGTGGAAAAGTGTATCTACCTATTTCCAATAAGAATTAGATGTGAAATAAGAATAGATATTGAAGAGGACGCTGCAGAATTGAGCTCTAATGGCCATTGCAAGCGACGAGCTAGCCACCTGTGACAACTATTCTCCATTAAAGTCTTTAAAGTCCCATAAGTCATAGATGAAGTTTCCAGTCTCGTGCTAGACTCATTTGTCATAGTCGGGTCTATGTCGGACTTGTGTGAAAAGTATCTTTATGATGTTTGAAAACAAATATCATCCATCCTTCTTAACCTACCTTTGTCCAGGTCGAGATTTTTGTATTAAATCATCCCATTTGTCTTTTCAAATCAATGCCACCTGATTCCAAATGTTGGATAAAATTTATTGGGCCCAAAGATATCTCCTTGAGGCAGGCCTTGTCTAAAATAATAGATTGGTCCCTTATTAGTATGCGTACGACCATTTCTTTGTTCTTGATTTATGGAAAATTACCGCTTTGATAGGGCTGATTTCCGTCTGACCTTAGGGACGATATAGGGCGGCGCGTCTGCGTACTCATCCTATAATTTGCCACTTGACCACCCAAGGAGTGCTCCTCGAGCAAATAACAAATTATGTTGAAGTTCAGCAGCAGCAATAATGTAATGATAGCTTGCCTGCCACGCATGCCATGACATTTGAACAGTGACAAATAACCGACTTCCTTCTTAAATGCATTTTGTAGCTTTTATGGTATGCGTGTTTCTTTTTATGAAAGCATATAAAGTTGGAGTATACAGTAATCTTTAATATCACACGAAACATTTGAGGTTTGTAATTACTTTACTCTCTCATCGTTATTAAATCTTACCTTAATGAAAACAATACCTATTCAAAACAAAACAAACTTAAACAACTACAGAAACTTATCTCAACAACTTTCCAGTATCATTTTCACGTATTGTAAGTACATTGACAGACAAACCTTCGGCGGGAGTACTCTTAGTTTCTTGGAGAGAAAAATAAAGTGGAGTAACTTGAAACAATAATAAGTGCTTTCGGGTCTGTTGCCCTCTATTAAAGTTATCTTGACAAAAGACTCGCTTAATTATGAGACAAGCTGCACTTTCAATTATATTTGAGCAAATTCTGCTTTAATTTTACTCTCTTTTGTTGGCTTATAATCCTAAATAGGGTCAGCCGTTCTTATTTTTCTTTTCTACTCGACTGTTTTTTCAACATCTGGGTAAATATTTCTTATTTTTGCTTTGTGTTTTGTAAACTGGTCGATGTGGTTTTTCTTTATTGTTATTTTGATGTAGTTATACTATGCGTTGCCAAGAATGTAGATTATAGCTTGTAAAACAACAAAAAGAAAAAAAGATGGGCTTAAACGTGTACAGCCCAAGAAAAAATAATCACGCAGTAAACACGCTCAATTTCTCCTGTATATAACCGCTTGGAAACAGGCATGCGGTGAATTTGCTCCCGTTTTCTCAATGTCAAAGGTCACGCAAGCTTCCATCAAGAGAAGCCGGTTGCATAATAAGATTGATCTCGTGTTACTAAGGCGTACCTACTCACTGTTGCCATAAAACCTTTGACCTTTAAATTAGAGCGTATAATATTATATTAACTGGTGTTTTATTAGAAAAGGAAGCACATAGTTTAGAATAATGATGATGAAGTTTGTTTAAGGGCGTATAAAATATGTTTATTGTACGTATAGTATGTATAAACATAATTATTACCCTTTTGTAGGGACTGGTAGAGAATGCCTAAGGCATTAAGTCTGCCTTTGTACTTTGTGTTGCATGAAAATTAAATAAATAAATACTGCTAATGAGTAGAATTCTCGCTAGAATCTGTTTTTCCTAATGCCAACAAGGATCTTTACATCAGTCACCGTCCGGAAAAGACCAAGCTCTGATCGACAGCGCTGTGTCTTTATCGAGTATACAGATTTTGACGTTTTCCATGCAAGCTGATTTTCACGCTATAATGACGAAGGAGGCTACCTTGTTGCTAAGCAGATTTAAAACCAGCTCCAGTGGCTTTCTTTGAACCTTAGCCGATAAGCATAATACGTAATGAATCACTGGTTGCGGTTGCTGGTGCGGTAGTAGGTTGAGTATTTGGGGTTTTTATGTATTATTAACCCTTTATGGTGAGGGTGACAGATGTCGGATTCATACGATGTAGTTACTTGTTCATTTCTCCCATTATAAAGATCCATATTTTCGTTTTGTTATCATCCTACCAATGCTATGTAAAAAAGACCTTAGTTGTCAAGCTGTTACGATTTACGTACCTTAAGACAAATGTTGTCTTTAAATAAACATTATTATTATATTTTACCCGCACTGTAAAAGAAAACAAAAAACTACCTTCTCATTACATATTTGCAGTTCTACGGAAAGCAGCTTTAAGCTGACAAACTTAAATAAAAACCATAATGTACAATATCCCTTTGGAAAAGTGGAAAATGATACTACAATGGCGGCGGTCCTTATGCGAAAGGAGTCTTTACTTTTTTTCTTTATTGCAAACAACACAATTCTTATTATGACGGCTTAGGTTACACAAGAAATGTTATTAAAACACTCGTGTTCTTTTTTTATTTTATTAATGTGTTTGGATTCTATCGATTTGTATTAAGAAAATACATTTTTCTTTTTTTTTGTAATTGAAAGAATGTTGATTTTGTAACTAAAAACGTTTGTGGTTGAAGTTTCGTAGTTTGGCAAATAAACTATCTAATTGAATATAATTTGTTATTGTACATGTAACTGTTATCTGATCTGTCTTTACAATTAAACTAGTTTTTGCCAAAAGTTTACCTTTGGCAAAAACTATCTGCTCCCACGGTATAACCTGAGTCTTTGGTTACTGCTCCGCTCCTGTGAATCGTATGATAAGTATCGTTTTTGTAGAGCGAAAATTTTACTACAACGACAATATGCATAGCCTAAAGCTTTCTTGAATATGTGTGCTATCCAACACTAAAAAAATTTTTCAATTTGAAACCGTAGTTATCCGCGTACAAACAATAGTCCAGTCAAAATAGACTAAATTATGATTCAAGTTTGCATTAATTCCCAACAAGCTGGATTTTTGTGCAGGGATTGGATGCGTCACTACAAATGACATATCAAAAGTCCCCATCGATCCCGCTTGTGCGTTGTTTTTTATTTGAGGTCAAAGGTCACAAATTTGCGTTTTTTGCGTATATCACTGAAACAATGAGAGCTATCGAAAAATGGTTCAGACAAAGTTTGTAGATTGTCTACAAACTTTGTCTGAACCATTTTTCGATAGCTCTCATTGTTAAAAAAAATTTAAAAATTGTTGGTAAAATTGTCTACAAAAAAGATCTAACACTTTTTCTTCTACGGTGCACTGTTCTCAAATTATGGCTATTTTAAACATAGAAAATACTAATATGCACTCATACTAAGGGGTGATGGGTTCGATGAATATTTGAGGGACAAAACATCTGTAACGACACATAAGCAGTGTTGTAAAGCATACACCCGGAAGAGCAGCATCGCTGCAGCTAAAAGACAGCGTGGGGCGGAGATAGCTACCACATCTGGGATTAGTCCTCCTAGATTTTGAGGTAGTGAATCGTGTTTTTTTTTTCAAGAAATACTGTTTGTTCTGTGGCAATGAAGCAGATAAAACTGCTGAAATTAAAAAAAATGCGCAGCATCTTCGACGAAGAGTGTCTCAAGTTTCAACCTTTGACTTCAAGAAAACCATCTTGAAGGAAGCTCAGACTGGTTTTGATGAGCTAGCAAGTAGTGTCATTGCCCGCATTCAATATGAATATGACTTCGTTGCTGCTGAGGCTAACCGTACCACAGTGATTGTTACACTAAAATACGACTTTCCTGCGGTCTAAAGTCACGATATCTCGAAAACGATGCTTTGTAGAAGAAAAGTGTTAAGATCTTTTTTGTAGACAATTTTACGATCTATAAACTTTGTTTGAACCATTTTTCGATAGCTCTCGTATTTTCAGAGATATATGCAAAAAACGCAAATTTGTGACCTTTGACCTCGAATAAAAAACAACGCACAAGCGGGATCGATGGGGACTTTTGACATATCATTTGTAATGACGTACTCAAGACCTACACAAAAATCCAGCTTGTTGGGAATTAATGCAAACTTGAATGTCTATTTTGACTGGACTACAATAAACTCTTTACAATAGTAGTATATAGACTTCAAGCAGCAAAGATCTTATTTGAACGTCAAAAAGAAATCCAAGTTAGGTAGGAGGTACTTACATAATAATTTCACACAATAGCGTGTATACAAACTTCCCTTAGATTTATAAAGTTTGATGAATACATCAAAGTTTATAGTTTATAAATCTAAACAAAGTTCGTATTAATAAAGTAGCGAGCACATATTCAGGCGAAATATTTAATAAAACATTACAGAACAGAGCCACAAAATATTTACGGAAAGCTAGCGAAGGCCGCTTAAAAAGTTTTATTGAAATAGTTCCACACTGACGCTTTCGCTCAAAATGTTTGACCTCAATGAACATTGCTCTTTTTACGACTGAGTTTGAGTTCAAGCAACGCGTAGATATGTCTTTAAATTCCACTTTAAACGCTAGCTTTATTTCGTCTTAGCCATAATACCTGTATTGAAATAAATAACAGTTTGATATTTTAGTTAACGTAGACGCGAGCTGCAAAATTATTAAAATTCTTCATTAAAAACTTAGCTTTACTTCTAAATAATTCATTAATTTAAACATGTTTTGTTATTCTTAATTATAAAAATACAATATAATGACAAAAACATTGTATCCATTAAAATATTGACACTTCCATTAACACCTTGAGCGCTACATTTTAATTTGACACAGCCAATCTACATTATTATTGGACAGCCAACAACATAATCTATCTTTTATTTTTCTGTTAGCTTATGGCGGTAATCTTATCTTTTTTGTATTCACTAATGACGGCACGTGCTCACAGGTATAAAATTCGGTTAGTTTCGGTCCCTTTTTAATAAAAAAAAAACCCTAACTTGGTGTAGAGTCGGGCTTATTTATGTGCCTGCGCATGATTGTTATCACAGCAGATGTTGGTTTTGGCCCGAATTTTATTTTGTTTTACCTTTAGCACGTGTTCACCGATAACATAATAATATGTATCATTTATTTCAAGTTTTTTTTTAGTCATAAAAGGTTCAGTAACAATATTTACTTAAAACTGTTTGATAACTATAAAATTAAATTCCATTATTAAACATTATGTATTTTTTAAATTTAAATTATCGTGTAAATAAATAGTCTAATTATTATTAAAGAAAAATAAATTAAATTAGTGAAATATGTACTTATTTGTACACAATTTTAACCTAATTATGAGTGTTTATTTAATATAAAGTTAACGCGATAAATCTCTAAGTTAAACTCGGAAAAAATATGGTTTTGATGCTAAAACTCTTTACGTATTCTTCGTGCAAGTTTAGCATTATCTAGACAAAGCAATGGGGTTTAAATGACAAAAGCTCGCGCAATTATCTACTTTACTTCTTTCATGCTTGACTGTTACCTACGAATCCGTTACTCGAAGAAAACCAAGCGTAACAATAACGGCCATCTGTCGTGGGGCAAACCATACTACAAAAGGTTTTTTGCTCGATTAAAGACGGCTGCAAGATTTGATAGTTAGAAACGGGTTGCAGCTGGCATGCCGTCAATTATATTTATATTAATTTTATCAGTAGCCCGTGTCGTTTCCTAATTAATTCGTTAAAAATTAATTGTTTCTTTCTTTTTGTTTCAGAATGTGATCACCGGAATCACTTCATCGATGCCGACAAAATTTATATGACTATAGCAGACAATGCGGTCACAAGCTTCAAAACCCTTACCTAAGAAAGGTGACCTGAGTAAAACATCGTTTAAGAGCTCAATTGTTAAGCAAGCTGCAAAAAAATCAGTGTCACCTAAAAAAGTTAAAAATTTGGTAAAAAAATCATTGATTAAAAATCCTAAGAAAACTACTTCCAAAGATGAATCTTCCAGTTCCAAAAGTGATGATAGTTCCGGAACATCTGATAAGCATGATACGTCGACTGAATCCAATAAACCTACGCCATGTAAAGCGTCTACGTCTCGAGGTGATTCACCAACAAAAAAGCTCAAGAAAGATCCCAAGGAAAAGAAAGACGCGCTTAAAAGCTCTCCAGACAATGTAAAGAAAGCTCCTCCGAAAAAAGTAGTCAAGGCAGTAAAGAGAGCGAAACCTGCTAAGCCCAATGTTAAAAAGTGCGCTAAACGTAAAAACGATGTTAAGTACAAAATTAATAAGGATTCTATAAAGAAAACATCTCCGAAGTTCTCCAAAGCTAAGACGGTGATCAAAAAAGGTAATACTGCCAACAATGATAAAAAGAAAGGTGCAGCCCAGACCAAATTGGAAACGATGGAAAAAGAACAAATAGATGAAAACCCGAAATTATCCGATGAATCTATAAACAACAAATCAAATGCACCTAATGACAAAACTGATGAGAGCGATAAAACTAAGACAAATAACGAAAAAATCGATGACAATATTGATTCTAAAACTAATTCTGATTCTTCAGCTTGTAAAACACCCCCGAAAGCTTCTTCCACTAATCAACCAGAGACTCCAAAATCAGAAACAGAAAGACCTCCTAAATTTTTTACGTCAATTAGATCACCGCGTACAGTAGATATTGACGTGAAATGTTGCAAAAATTCAAAAGGAAATCTTAGTGTTTCAGAAAGATTTGTATCTATGAAAGTGGAAAATAAAATAGAAGACAATGCTAAAGACAAAAATTCTTCAAACACATTAGTATCACAAGGTTCTGATATTGATGTTTATACCTTCTCGGAAAAGGTGGACTCACCAAAAAGTATACTATCCGATTTCCGTAGTCCTGTAAACAAGAATGTTGGCAGAGTTCGGCCGATAGCTAGAGTCAAAGGAACAGTTATAGATAAGAAGACTGAATCAGAAAAGAAGAAATATTCACCTCATAGACCTATCGAAGAAGTTGTAAAACAGCTGAAAAATAAACGATCAGAAGAGTTAAACGCTAATCAAAATCAAAATATTTGCACTACAACTGCAACAGAAACGAATACGGCTAGCAATGAAACAGAAGCTGAAGAAAATCCAAAACCTATTGTTAGCAAATCTTATAAAATGGTGGCTCGAAAATCAAGTATAACTGGGAAACCTTTTAGTCCCATAAAATTCCTTGACCAAGAAACTGCTGTAATTAAAAATGAGAAACCAGAAAAACCCGTCAAACCGAATCCGAATGCAAAGAAACCTTTAGCTAAAACTAAAAAACAAACAAAGAAAAGCAGCCTTTCTGATGAAGATATTGATAATTCTAAATTTGCTCTAAATACTAAAGCTTTCCACTATTCGTCATCTGAAGAAAGCGAGTCTAATGACGATAATGACACCAAAGAGTCTTCCGAATCCGATAACCCAAAAAATAAAAAAGCAAAAAATAAAAAATTCAAGAAAAATAGGATCACGGATGGCGTAAAGAAACCTCCGTCTAAAGAATTAAAAGAGTTATCGAAAGATTCTCTGATTGATCTCAAAGAAAGTTCGGCTTTACTAGGTAATGAAAAACCTAGTAAAAGGAGGCTTAAACTTTTATCGATGTGGTCTGGGCCTAAGAAACATCGAATGGCGTCTCTAAACGCAATAGCAAAAGTTCATTGCTTGTATGAAAATGAAAGTAAAACTCATATGGAATTGGGTCTGATGAAAACGGTGGACAGACAAGTATTACCGAGCACATCTAAGACTGTGTCACCTAAAAAGAAGGAAATTAAACCGAAGGAAATCGAAAAACAAGAAAGTACTTCAGAATCGGAATACGAAGCCAAAAAAGAGAAGAAAGATGACAGTTCTGAGAGTTCAGATGACAACCCTCCTCAGAGATCGTTGCGAGGAGAACCTGGTATCAGAAGTGCTGGCAAATATTGGGATCCGAAATCCTCTACTTCTTCTAGTGAAGATAGTGAACAAGATACAAGGAAGAAAGTGACCACTTCAGAAAAAAAGAAAGCTTCACCCAAAGCCTCTACAAGTAAGTCCGATTCTGATAAACCACCAGCTAAAATGAAAAAGACTGCCGGTGTACCTGTAAAGAAAAAGCGTAACCGAAATGAAGTTGTAATGGACCTAAAAGATATGGTCGTACAAAAACGAATGGCAAGTCTTAACGCCACAGCAATTCTAGCAGCTAGTTACGAAAAACGTTCGCCTAAATCTAATAAAGATGATACTACATCAGACTCATGTAGCGATGAATCTTACTCACAGAAGTCAAAAAACGGGGTTACTTCCGGCGTTAAGTCGGAATCAAAAAACGAGTCTACATCGGAAAGTGATGAATCTGCTGTGTCAGATAGAAAACAAAAGGTAGAAGTTATTGTTAACCAGGACACTGATGTGACGATTACCGGGGTATATGCTACTCACCATCATGAGGGGTTTTGTACGGTGTCCGGAATGCAATACCGGATTTCATCAACTAGTCATACGCAGACCACAGCTACAGCCAACTGCGAAAAGGTAAGACCATCAATCAGTTGCCAATAGAAATTCTAATATAAATTCGAGTTCGAATAAATGTCTCATCATGAATGTGAATCATGGGGATAGAAGACCCTTTACCCCCGAGGAAGTTAGTAAATCGAGTGGCGTATTACCCGTACGTAATACACCCGCTGGCGCTTCGGTTCTCATTAATACGCGGTAATGAAGTAAGTTCTATGTAAACACGCCCCTAGACCTCATCCACACATTATCCTTCATCGCTTTGCCTTACTAAAGTCTTCATAGAAAAATAAGCTTTTTGCACTGAACACGAACGCTGTCTTTCGTTTGCATTTTCGATATCAATTGAGGCGTGAATGATTTACACGTGAAAGGAGTAACCATCGTGTTACCCTTGACGCAGATTATATCGTCTGACGCGTTAAATCTTATAAATGTTATGTTAAACTCTCAGAAGCGCCAGGGATCCTAAATAGATATGCATAATACAAGCTTGTTGATCTACGTACGATACCTTACTCCCGCCGGTATATTTCGCATTAGCCCTTTTTTGCGCGGAGGTGTAATGTAATCCTATCTTAGTCGGCGTCGAGGCTTTCTTCCTTTCGCTCTTTGTGCCTCATTGTTAGTCAAGTTGAGTTAACATTAGGTAATGTGTTAGTAAAATAGACAACTAGACAAAAGTAATTCGGTGACAAAAGTAATAAGACGCTAGTTTGTTCAGTTGAAAACCAGCGTTAGGCAAATAAAACGTAGTTTTCTGACATTATTGCTGAACTGGCGCAAACGTGTGACACACAGTGTTAGTTAATTGTTAGTTTTATTTAAGTATATTTATTTTTAATCTTAAGTTTCTAAAGGCTTTTTCTAGACAGTGTGTATAGTATGTGTGCCAATTAAAACATTTTTTCTTTCTTTCTGTCTTTTCTTAATTAATTGAGCTACCGTATCGAATGCTAATTTTCACCGTCTCCACAGGAGGGATGTTCTCGTGAGGATGGTGCTCGCTACACTCCGCTTTCTGCCCTGTCATCAATGCAGCCGCCCGCTGAACACAATCACCCACACCCAGGTAAATATTTTGAACATATATTGTTGTTATATGAATTACCAGCTTTGATTGGCATTAAAAAAGCTAAGACCACCATTGCGTTAGCAACTGTTTTCAAAACAAGTCTATAGGTAAGTAAGTAAATAAATATCAATCTCAAACTGTAAATAAATGTTTAAATATACTACCGCAGTATCCTAAAGATCTCTCAAGTCTCAGATAAATTTGTAGGCTCGCAATATGCATATTGCTAACAGTAATTTAATTTAGATCGTTAAGTTTTTTTTGCGATCTACATGATAGGACTGTCGGTAGATAGCAAAGTATATGGACATGAAGACAAGTAGATTACCCAATATAAATAATAACATGTATCAAGACGGTAGCCCATCAAAGGCGATAACATCTACGGAACCCGTTTCGCGATGATGTAGGTATTTCATTAATTTATTCTTCAGTTTATTCAGAAATGAATTATACGCTCGCGTAAACCTTATACAGAATTGAATAATATTTTGGTAATATTATGTAGAACTTTTTAGCAAGTTTTCCCTAATATAATTCGGAACTCGTCAAAAACTAATGTTATATCTGAAAATATACAATTATTTTATACGACTATTGTATTCCAGATACTATTAATACATAGATTACTCTGTAGGTACACGGCCCGTGCTAATGTGAAACTTAAAAGAAAACCTATAATAAAAACTGGTGAAGTGCAGGACTCGGTACTGATAAGTAAGGAACCCTTACGCCCGAAACCAATAACCCATCTATCACATATCGGAGATTGAAAAACAAATGAAACAACAGAAAACATGTAAATTTTTGTATGGTATCATTTGTTTTTCAATCTCCGATATGTGATAGATTGATTATTAATTTCGGCCGTTAGTGTAGTGTAGGGTAATATTAAAATTAAACAAAAAAAGTTTCCCCTTTATTTTTATTATTTGTTGCTTTGTGATAAGGCCGCCCATTGTACTTACCTGTACTTGTTTTTATAAATATTTATCGTGTAAATTGTATGTGTAAGTACAATAAATAATTAATGATAATAAATAATCAGTTACACTGAAAATAATCATTTATAAAGTTCTTTTTCGAAAATTAATAAATAATTCATTCTTAATATATTCTACGACACAGCATACCTCTTAAGGGCATACTTCCAGTCGACAGCGATGCGGAGGAATTTTTTGTGATCATAATTTAGTTAGGAGTTTTTGTCTTAAGTGAGCTGTAAAGTTAGTTAAGTTTTAATAATATTTAGTTAGTAGTATATTGTAATTATATTTTAGCCGTAGGTCCCGGCTGTCATTTGTAGATGGACGGATAGTCAGAAGCCAGTAAATCTGACTCCAGTCTTGCCATGGAGTACCTTGTTACCCCAGTTAATGGGTTGTGGAGGTCTGGTAGGCAGCCGCTCCTCGTAAAATACTGGTATTCAGCTAAATTTGGCTTGACTGGAAGCCGACCCAAATATAGTTGGGAAAAGGCTAGGCAGATGATGATCATCATCTTAGCCGAAAGACGTCCACTGCTGGACATAAGCCTCCCCCAAGCGTCGCAACAGCGACCGGTCCTGTGCGTCTCGCATCCATCGGATTCCCGCCGCGACCCACGCCAGGTCGTCGGTCTACCTAGATGATGATATTGAAGTTATATTTGGTTGCAAATAAAATGTCCTCTTAAGCATATAAAAATTAAATTCACTCTTTGAAAATTAAGTTACCGTAAGTTCTAATTAAACTTACGATTACGATTTCCTCAGAGTAATTTTCCTTTACGACTCCGAGGTCCTAATATTAAAAGTAAGAGCCCAAGTTTTCCTACAATTAACGCCCCCGTTAAACTTGTAAGACGATTATTAAAAGTTATATTATATCTGATGGTGAAATATCTGTTTCTATATAATCATTACTTTGTTTGCTAACGGAGTGTAATCGTTTTTAAGTGTAGAAATGGGCCTGCTGAGATGTTCCGAAGAGTTACTGTAGCTCTGGATAGTAATGGGAAATTTAAGGAACGTGTGTTTTATTTAGTAAAAGTCTGATACGTTCTCTAGCTCCATCGAAAGCAGAGGAAAATGATGTCCCACCTCCCAAAAACAGTGTAGAACCATAATCATTTTTACCAACATCATCAGTAGCTACTGCGATGCGAACCCTACTAGGACCAATTTGTCGATAACATAGATTTCTAAATACTTCAACCAGTTGCTCTATATAAATCCAAGCCGAAAAACCAGGCTTTTTCAATAAACTTTGTGCCAAATCCAATGTATCAAATACAGGATTTTTCCCACCGTTTACCCATCCATCAAACGTTGATGAAAGCTCCATACAACCCCATACATCATGTTTGCATAGAAATATACTCGTAAAATAAAACGAACAACCTTTCCCTTACATTATTAATTACTGTTGTTTTTTACACGTAACTTCCGCGTTCCACGTCGTTTATTAAAAAAAAAAAAACGAAAACTGTGAAACTCATTTTGATTGTTTTCGAGCAACCGAAGCTGAAAAAAGTTCTTCACAAATGTTTTTTTTTTTTTGTAACTTTGAGGGCTTTCAATCCGATTTTTCTGGAAACATTTTTCCTGTATCTTTAAATGGAGACCGTTATACAATCAGTTGGAAACTGTTAAAATACTCTACCTGTAAACTTATTCTGAAAATTTCAGAATGTTGAATAGAGTTTTATTTGGTGAAATGAAAACTTTCTTGAGTTCTATTCATTTTACAGGTCAGTGTTTTGTTACGGTCATTAAAATATGATTCGCGTATTTATTAACGGCATTGTAATAATTAAAATCATCAATTAATATAACCGTCTCAGTTCGTGTAACCGAACGATCTAAAATAATAATAAATCAATTATTTTGGACCAAAAATGGTGTACATTTTATAAACCCACATCGCGTTTCAGTTTGTTGGTGCGATTAGCGTTTGTTTATTATTATACAATGTAGTTAGTTCAAATGCAAGCTAATGAGTCTGACACGCCCTCCCGCTCCGCCCAAGAGCAAGAGAAGTCAATCTGATGATTTCTCATTTAAAAAAAAGCTAACAAATCCAAAAAATATATTAGTGGATATTTCCACTGCCTTAAGGAAAACAACCTTTAATTAATTTTTCAATGTTCGTTTATATGATCTAGTATTCTTTCTTAACTAATCGAAATTATTAGAGTGTTCAAATATTTGCTGGTTCTTTTGCCGTAGTCATTTTTTACTGGGGTTCGTACAAGTTTACGGTCTCTAACGCTAGAAGCGTTATATTTGTGTGCGTGTTATATTTATTTTGCAAATGTACTTTGAATTATTCGTTATAGAACTGTTTTAGAACTAGCTAGTACTCGACCTTTTCATGTACAGGAAACACCTCGTACATGCAACAAAGAGTTTTTCATAGTTTTCTTTACAAACAAGTTTTGTTTGTTAATTTCCAAGATACATATAAAATTTCTATTTCAGTGGCTATTTCAATAAAAAGTCATTCCATAGGGTTACCTGTACTGAGATGATTGATTTTTAATGATTGATGACATTAAATAAAGCCACGTCCAGTAAAGCCACGTTGGTTACGACCGCGAATCGTATTTTAAAGAACCTAGAACCTGAAAGTGATCTAAAAGATACAAAAAACTTAAGAAAATTAAAATCTCCTCATGGGGGCGATCGGCAGTAGTGATTTCCAGTCACCGAAGGCGTGGGTTTGCCGATGACGAGCAATGAGTAGCTCGCCGTCCAGTAACCGTTCAGACCGACACCAAATCGTCAACGGCGCGTAGTGTTCCACGCGCGCCTCTAAGAGATGTCAGCAAAACTATAGGAACCCAGCAGGGCCAAAGCCTCATGGGGCCCATGGGTCTCCCGAAAGGGAAACCATTGGGGGGCCTGAACATAACACAAAGAAGGAACATAGGAATAGGTTTTAGTTAGTAAAAGCCTGCCCTAGAGCAACAGAATCTAAAGATACAATATCAAAATAACTGGTATACCATTCCATTACTTCAAGCTTTTATCAAACTGATAAAAAAAGGTAAAAACTACTAACTGTAAATAAAATAGGTATAATATACAAGTAAATTGCGTAAAAAATTACATAAAAAGGTAAAACCATAAAGCGATTACAGAAAAATCGCCAACAAATACATATTATTTGTATTTTTACAAAAGGAACAACATTTTGTCGCGAAACTGAAATATTATGACGGAAATATCTCGCGTTTCTGCGAGCAATATTTATATTTTATTACAAACATGATAAATGCTCAAATGAAAAATATTCAACTTAATTAATTAGGTAGTTTTTACAATAAATTAAATCCATTAGCTAAGGTTTTATTTTTTGTTGAAACTATAAATCATGTTTGAACCCAGTTTAACTTTTCACATACGTTTTTTTCCGACACGGATTAGCTAAGCTTTAAGCGGTGTTAACATGGGCATTCAGCCGTGCCGCCATGAGTTTCAATCTAACCACATATTAGCCACTAACGCCAACAAACCCGTCCATTGCCTCATTGGTTCGCAGATTGATGGAATTGTTTTTAAAAAACTAGCATTGTATGTAATTATTTAATGTTAACCAACGTTTGCGTTGCTTAGTCTGTGTGGGGGCGCAGTTTAAAATTCAAGTCTACCACGCATCATTGCTCATGTTAACACTTTAAGTGAGTGGGAGGCGGAATAGTAATGACAAGACTGTCTAGTATAACTGACGGCGTCTACTCATCACTAGTAGTCTATACTATAAATAGGAAAGGTAATATTAGTTTGTAATGAATAAATTTAAACTACTGAAACGATAGTAAAAATTCTTTCAACAGTAGAATACTGCTTCATTACTGAGTGATATAGGCAGAGTCATGAAGCCCTACCAGGCGTCGGCCCTAGCGGGCCCCGTCAAAGGCGCGCGTGAACACAATTTCCACAACGCACCGACGACCCGTCTTGATCCTTCGGACGCCGAGCTGCCCGTTACTCGCCATCCACAAGACTTCGCTTGCAATAGCCTAAAATTGCTCATGTTTGCCTCTCATAATATTTCACTACTGGTTAAAGACTATGTTCTTAACCAGGACCAACCGAAAAAAGTCGCAGTCATTTTATTTATTTTGCAAATCGATTTTTATAAAACATGATTTTTTTTTTCATCAATTTAAACTAGATGAGGCCGGCATTTCCTGAGAAGAAACATCGAAACCAACTTAAAATACTTGGAGCCTATAACTACGATAGATTTAATTTAGCTATTAGGTAGTTTCATACACAAATCATAGATCTACAGTTCAGTCGAACGGCGGCATAGTCTCTTTACCTTATACGCAATGCATCGTATTGTCCAGATTATAATCTAGTAACTCTTACCCGCGGCCCCGCTCGCTATGACAAAGTTAAAAGGTCGGTTCTTTAGCAGTTACTCATCCCTTTTCCTCTGTAGTGTGATAATTCATACCTCGTATTTTATGGGCGATGTCGAGTAATGTATCAACATTAACATAAAAATATACAGGTAAAAAATTATCAGGCGACGACGCTTGAAGCTTTTGCAAAAGGTTTATAATTTAACACCTCCTGTTCGAAGTTACTAGTATTCTTTCTACGACTATTTATTCTTTCTTTCTTAACTTTTAGTTGCATTTAAAATTGAAACAACATAGTTACGGAACTCCAAAAATGAATCAAATACCTTTCACGGCTAGGTAAAGATAAAAATGAGCGACAATGTAAAAAAAGATGTGTCATTTTTAGCAGACGACATTACGAAAATTAGCAAATAATATATTTCAATTGGTTAGTCAAACAATCCGTATTTGGATCAATTAGACGAACAACGGCTTCCATTAGCATGTCTGCCCTTTAACATATTAACTCAAAACGGACTGTAAAAATGTTGTCAGTACCCAAAGTCCGAGACTACCCAGTACCCAGACTGTCCCCGAGTCACAAAAACAAAGTGACAGACAGACCTTTTAACGACCCTTTTTACGTTATTTATTAATCCATAACATTCACCATAAATATCGGGAGATATAATGCGATGTAGACACATTTATATTTTACTTTCATGTTATCAAAGTCCGTAGATCATCACAAACATGTTTATGAACTTTATACTCCTTAACTCCTTTCAAACTTTATGATCTTGTAAGCGCAATATTGTTACAATCCGTCGCGTTTGGGATTCCAAATTCATTCATTCATCCCTCTGCCTATATCCCAATTTATTTGGGGTTGGCGCAGCCCGTCTTTTTATTTCATACGACTCTATTAGCCATCATCCCTGAATTCACTTCCATCCTAGATAGAGCGTGTTTTCTATCTTCATCAAATTACCTTTTCTTTATTCAGTATTTTTTCTTACGTTTAGCCTTGGTAATATATTTGAGCTGAAGAAGCAATATGATCAGGATTCCAATGTATCTATCATCGTGACCGGTTGCCTCATATCGCACGTTAATAGGTCAATGTTTTTCGTCGAGCGCCGACCTCGCCGCCTCGCGCCGCCGCCGGCGCAAGCGCAGCCGATGTGTCGCGTTTCACACACGCCGGACGTTTTTTGTTCGTTTCGCTTCGTTCATTGGTTGTGCCACCGTGTTCACGTTTTGGTTATTAATTTTTATATCATGTCGGCTTGTTGCTTGTTATGTTCTCTTTTTTGTTTTTTATCATTTGAATGAATTGATTATAACCTTGTTTTGCTTCAACAGTATAACTTTTCAAAGTGAATGAACATGATACGTTCACACATAAATAATATTTCAGTGTCACGTTCACTATTTTTTGTCCTTGCCATTTAATAAAAATGCATTAGCAATTAATTTTAAAGTTTATACGTAGGCACAAGCGTTGTTTAGCTTCTGCTCACGATCACGTACAATCAAAATCGCAATCACTCTAATTGATACGTTCTGAATCTAAATTAGCCCATTAAAAAGATAAGATACTTCAAAGATAGCTTCAACAACAGTTGGCCGTAATTACCCCTGGAATAACGAAGTCGAAAAAACGTTTGTTCTGTGGAGGGATTCTAAACATTTTATAAACACAGTGTAAGTTAAGTACCGACTGGAGTAGGTATAACGACTAGTTTGGCGCTGAGCCAAGCCTGCAGATGTCGAAGCAGAATCTTGGCCTCCCCGGGCTCTTCCCGGAGAATATTATAACAGCTATTAACATAATCTCTTATGTTTTAGTCTCATTTTCCAACTAATGTCCTCTGTGATCCCTAGACATGTCTGCTTCTGTTTGTAGTTCGAGTCTTTGCTTTAGGTTTCGTCTTTTGATGAGTCAATTAAGGATTACGCGGAATAAATGTTTGTACTTGGGAATGGAAAGCTGATTTCTTTTTAAAGTTTATCTTGATAGCTTTAGCCTTTGTTGTTCTCGTGGACTTTGACTTCGCAATTACAAAGAGGACTTGTTATAGTGTTTTATTCATCTTTTACAGGGAAAGAGAGATCGTGTAGACATTATCACTTACTTTTTCTTACTTTAAGTATAATACTAACATCTTTATCTCAACATTCCATTATCCGCATAGTTTTTAGGTACCTAAAGATACGTTACAAAATACACGAACAATTCTGTTGAATCCAGTAAATCTTCCGTCCATTCGAAATAGGTTCTACACTTACAAATATTGACCGACCGAGGTCGTGTTTGTCAGTGCAAAATAAACTTTTAATCCCTTTAGTTGGGACTGTGCTCAAACATTTAAACCGCTGCGAACGCAACTCAGCCGTGGTTGACACTGTGTTAGACAAACAAAAATACTTTAATAACGGGATAATGATACTGAAACTACGAAATAATTAATTTCGACACTGATGTACTTAACTGAAGAGATTTAAATAGAATATTTAGTGAGCAAAGCTATTTTGAACGTTTAATTTATAATACCTAGTGACTCGTCTTTAGGTCAAGAGTGAATAGGTTATTGCTAGGCAAGCATACTCTATTGTCAACCACATCATCGCTTACCATCAGGTAAGATAGTGGTCAAGCGCAAACCTATCAATAACAAAAAAATAATATAACCAGTCTAAATTTTAATATGAAGACAAAAATAAACAAAACGTTTTTAACAATAAAGAAAACTCACTTTATGCTTTGGTTGCACTAGAAAAACCCAAGGAACAGACAAAAGGAAATTACAAAGCTATACAAGCACACAAAGATATGTTTAATGGCATGTAAACAAGTAAACAGAATCCAACATTGTTTGTATGTATCTTTTACGCTTATTCCGCTAAAGGACCGAGGTTTACTGAAATAATCCTTACATTATTACTTGTTTTAATGTATGTAAGTAATACTTTGAGCTTGAAGATAGCCATAAAATGTTCTTTAAGAACTTGAGCAGTAATTATGTCTGGTATGTGCTGTTGACGACTAATTAAATGTGGTCCAGTAATAAAATCTTCAAGTTATCAAGTTCTGGCAGAATTTCGGTTTTTATGCTTTCATCTTTACATACAACGTATTACAGAATAAGGAGTTCCGAGTTAGTAATAGTATGACGGATGACAGAACAGTATGGAAGAATACGGGACAATAGCAGGAAAATGATAACGATGTTTACTTACAACCGGTCTTTCGACCAATTAGAAATTTTATATTACCGCAGAAACTAGATGACTGCGTACCGTGAGAACAATATCTGGAAAGTCTTAAAAAAACCGTTTGCTCAGCAGTTAGACAACCAAGGGAAAAATAGAAACACGACAAAAATCAACCAACCCATTAGACAATATAAACAAAAAGTATAATATATAATGGCGAAAACAATGTAAAGCAACTATTAAAAAAATATAGACGCGGAAAGATTAAGCAGAAAATCTATGAAGTAAATAATTAAATAACGATTGCATCACTGCTAACCATGAAGTGAGATCGCAGTCACGCACTAGTTGATAATATAAAAAAACATATATATAAAAATGATAATGTACGTTCTCTTTCTGTTCCGTTTCCCCTAGTCGGGGCTGAGGGCAGTCACATGTCCTCTCCACCGCGATCTGTCGCAGGCTGCGCGCCTAACCCCACGCCAGGTAAGATCTTGAGTCTAAGCTTCCCATAGATGTGATGGCCGATTAGCCGCTTATGCTGTAAAGGGAAGGCTTTCATCAATATTTAACATTTCTAAACTAGCAAACACTACTCTTAACACGGCTGTCTAACCTAATCTAACCTCGTCTAATCTACCTCATAAAACAAATCATCTTATTTCACTCTTCCTAAAGGTACATCGGTAGCTTTTAGTATATACTTACATGACCTGTATTGACTAATATGAATAGAAGAACTATTTTCTAAAGTCGGTGTGTAGCTGGTTTTTCCAAACTCGATAAGCATTTCATTCTTCAGTCTAACATTACTTATTTCCTTCGTTTTTTGTACCAAATTACCCAAATTTTTGCTCTGTACAGGCCTTTTGACTGCTTTGCGTTGCAGGCTTCACGTCTTTTTTTTAACTTCACTGTCAGTAACATATTTTTCAATATTGGCTAGCCTACGATCCTGTCCGCGAAAAACCCTTTAAACTGCACAAATTCCAATACCTATACTCGTATAAACTAATAAGTCTGTGCTTGTGATTCATTCTGAATGATTCTTATTGTAAAGGCTAAAAAGACAATCACAACATTATGTTGTTGTGTATCATAACCACAGATAATATGTCTCGTTATCTTACTTCACAATAGTTTTGTTCATTTTATTGCAATTCCCTACAATTTGTTAGAGAATACGCATTGATTGCTGTAGTCTCTTAATTTTTAGACGTTTGAACAGCTTGTTTACTGACCAGCTTGATCTACAGAGAATCTTTGGTCGAGTCTGTTTCTTTTTTTCGTATCGATGCACTCATGTCAAACCTCTTCTAACCAGAATTTGGAAACCTGCACGGCTCTGTCATTGGCCTCGCATTGATCCTAACCTTTACCAACTTTTAGTAGAACTTTTATGAAATCTTCAGTATGTATATTACCACCAAATTGATTTCTTTGATGGTCAAGCGCAGTCTGTGAACTTGCGACCATAGCGTTTTCTAAAATCGCTGTCAAGCAAAACCCCATCATGTCTTAGTTCCTGCACCTACAGGGCTCTATTTACAGACTCCTCTGCTTTTCTATTTGTCCTAGTGTATACATACATCCCCTATCATCAAAGAGCAATCCCTGAGCACGGCCCTTGTCACTGTTGCATGACAGCCCACCCGACCTTTTGTAGCTGTCCAAATCGATAGACATCTTAAATATGGCCAGCACAGACACAAAGAAGTAGTGAGGCATCGTTTCCGGTAGCTAAGAAAATATCCAAAAAAGTCTTATTGACCAGACCTTTAAGGAAAATTAACGCAAAATTAGAACAGAATCGGTGCAGTCTATTTCGAAACTTATTAAAAACATCGCTCTACATTTCTACGGTTTCATTATATCTATAGGTACTTATACCAAAAAAGTATTAAAACAGAAACCGACTGACATATCAACGGGATCAAGATTGTGAAATTTTGCACAAAGTTTGCTTTTATGGCATAAACAAGCATTACGAGAGGATTTCCCAAAATCTCCTTCCTAAGGGGATGAAACAGGGGTCCAAAGTTTTTATGAAGAAACCTGCTTTAACGCCAGCGAAGCCGCTGGTCGAAGCTAGTGCGTAATAAGAATATACATAGGTAGACAGATGTGCATATATATATATATACATAATAATATGAACTTATAATTGCTTACGATAAACTTGGACGCAGAACTCTTTTACTTCAAAACTATTGCTTAACATTAAATAACTTTAACCTTATTCGTACGTGCCATAAAAATTCAATCTTTTATAATAAAATTCCATCTATACTTCTATACTAATATTATAAAGAGGTATAATTTGTAAGTTTGTAGGTTTGTAAGTTTGTATGTAGGGGGTAATCTCTGGAACTACTGGTCCGATTTGTAAAATTCTTTCAGTGTTAGATAGCCCATTTATCGAGGAATGCTATAGGCTATATATCATCACGCTACGACCCACGGGAGCGGAGCAGTAACGAAAACTGCAGGTGAAACCGCAGGAGACTGCTAGTATTATAATAAACTAGCTTTAGCCCGCAGCTTCGTCCGCGTACATATAATAAAGCCTATGTCACGCAGGAATACAGCAGCTTTCTATTGATGAAAAAATTCTAGCTATCGCACCAGTACTTCCACAGATTACCTCATACAAACAAAAAAACAAACTTTACCTCTTTATTATATTATTAGTATAGATTGAGAATATTCAATGGTTAAGGTATACTGTCTAATAACTGCTAAGCCTGCTAACACGCTGTAGTAACACGCCGATATCACGCTTCTATCCCCAAAGGGTTGGGTCAGATGTATACTACACCTAAATTACAAGTCGCAACTGTATTAGAGGGCAAATCGGGCTAGAACTAAATGTAGCTTAAGTGTACTTTGTAGGGGCATAGGAGGGTCGAAGCCTCTGGCGCCACGGGTTCGCTTCTGAAAGGAAATCTGGGGCCCAGAAACGAAAGACATAGAAGGGCTGGATTTTAGTCAGTAAAAATATGATACGCCCTCCTGCTCCGCTTAAGAGCGAGAGAAGTCATTCTAATCATTTCCCACGTAAAAAAAAACCAACGCATATTTTTGTTTATTTTTATACGAGTAGGTACAATAGTTTAGATCTATGCGAAGATTTTTTTTTAACCCACGAGTACATTAGGCGGCGTTATCTCATTTCAAAATTTATCCCAAGTGTACAGGATTAGTTGGTTGGGGTTGGTAAAGTTAATAAATAAATAAAGTAATGTACCTTTTTTGTGTCCCGTTTCCCCTAGTGGGGGCTGAGTGCAGGCACAAATCTCCACCGCATACCATCACAGGCTGCTCATCTAACCTCATTCCAGGTAACATTATATTTATATATCTGCCTTGTAATGGTGTGTATTTCTGCGTACTTATAAAGGTGCTCTTATTTACCTACTTACTAATTAAATTATAAGAAAAAATTACAATATATTGTATTTTTAAAACTATTATCCACGAGCTTAGTAACCCTCCTATCTGAAAACAAAAAATTAATAATCCACTTGTGTGCCTCTCCTCTCACCTTTTCCCATTTATTCTAGTTTACACACAAATACTTTCTTACTACCCTCAATTAAGTAGGTAAAATATAGCTTCTTATTATTTGGTTTAGTAAAATAAAGAATTTGCTGCAGTCAATAACATAACTTTAAGAAACCTCTGGAATATCGGCTATTCATCACAGTTCTTGAGATAGCCTGGTGAAAGACAGACGGAAATATGAGTCATAACATAGCAAAAACGGAACCCCAGTTTTACCCCTTGAATACGAAACCCTAAAAAAATACCTACGTCAATTTCCCAACCATTTTTAAAGTAAACAAAAATAATGAACGAACTCGTACACATCCTTTCTTTTACCCCAGTTCCCCCAGTAAGGGCAGAAGGCCGACTCAATTCCTCTTCAGCACATTCTGTCTCAGGTTTTGAGCCTAATCTGCCTAACCTCATTCCAGGTAAGATTGTGCCTTTACGCTTCCATAATTGCGGTCGAAGGTTTGGGTTTGATTATTTAATACTATTTACCTAAGGCCGCGTTCTTACTATGTCGTAACAGTTAATTTGTCGTTGGATGACTATTGTCTGTAGCTGTTATCATTATAATGACTATGTGTCGCTATCTGTTCTCATTATAATGACTATTTGTCGCTATCTGTCCCCATTATAACAAATATTTATCAACAAAATTTAGTGACTATCGCGTCTAGCTGTACTTACCCATTGAATTACGACGACATTTTAACGTTTTACGGCAGTCGCTTTGTCGCTTGCACATCAGTAGCAAACTCGTCTGTCACCTCTGCGTTCTCTTGGTGATCAGTTTATGCTCCTTTTACAACTGTTGTCCAACAACAGTTTCCTCTGTCATGACAATCTGTTGTGACCGCAAAAAAGTCGTAGACGGTACTTAATCGTGTCGTCTTATGTGTATATATAAGTGAACACCTCCATTTTTTTTTGCCACAATGAGTACGTAGAACTATTATCATTCTGTCGTCACGACAAAGTGGAAACGTGGACTTAATGCTTTGAGCTTTCACAGCCATTATAACTGAAAATGTAACCATAGAGAAAATAACAACACTTTAGTATAATAACTTTTTACACTACTTATACCCCTCAATATTCCAAGGACTGCGTGTAATTCATTTCGAAACTAAAATTCAATGTTTTTCACCGTAAATTATACCTACAACACACTTATAATAAACGACTTATTCAGAAAATGTCCGTCCTTTTTATTCTTTAATAGCATAATTTGTGACAACACTATAAACAAAGGATAAAAAGTCTTCATTTTATACTCTATGGGTGCTTTGCCCTTCAGAACGAGGGCTGTTAAGCGATTTCTGACAGGTAATATGCAATATATAACTTTATCGCCTCAATTAAAGCGTCTGGAGTACCATAAACAGTTTCTTTAGTGTGTAATGAGTTATTTGGCGAGTAATCGAGTTAAGTTCTTGCGTTCGCGAGTTATGAGTTGCGCCTGTTTGTAATTCGACGTAGTCCGGTGGCACAGCGCCAGCCATCTTGCAGATATTAAATAGCAGCCACTTATCTAAGCGCCCGTTCACCGCACAGACTCCAAATCAGCACTATCTCAACTGTTTGATATTCAATTTAATTTCGTTCCGAGATAATTCTAAATTGAACGTTTACGTGTGTGAAATTTTACGCCACTTTAACACATGAAGTTTTATATATTAACTTACCTATGGTCAAACGGGGGGAATAGGATACCAGGGGGTAAATAGGAACAAAAATTGAAGGGGATTTTCAATGTGTTTCATTAATTGTAAAAAAAATCAATACTTTAATAGAAATCAATCATATAAATACCTAAAGACTAAAGTGAAAGGCCCCCCCTAAGGTTGATAGTATCGCCACAAAAAAAACAACACTGTTTTTAGTAAATTAACTGATACATTTGAAACTTTTCTATTCACAAAGTTTTAGTTACGTATATTATAAGATCCACGTGCAAATCCGGTAATATTAAACAAATTAAAAGTCACAATACAGAGTTGAGTCGGACAGAGGAAAGTTTACTCAGATTGGGGTTTAAATTACAGGCCACGTTGAATTTATTTAATTTTCATCTCGGTATAATTCGAATTTGAGAGCAGAGCATTTAATTTTCATAGCTTAGCGAAATCCCATTTCGGTGAAACCTGATTAGTGTCTAAGCGGCCGTGGCCTATTTGTTATCTTGCTGAGAAAAACCATTTGAACATTTTCTTGGGATACGCGAACAACAAATGGAGAGGAGGATGAGGGAAGAGGGTTTGCGCGAGTTAATCATGAAAGCCGAACGCTAATCGCTCCGCATTCGCCGCCAGCTCCGAACTCACTTTTTTGTGTTGTTTACTGACGGGATAAATGTATGACAACTCCGAGATATGTTTGAAGTATATTTATCTGTCTTCTCTTTGTTTAACCCCGGCTCCTCGTGTTGGCTTCGTGTTAGCAAAAGAATATTATATTTTTCAAGGAACTTTAGAATTCGTACGAACAAAGCAAATGTGTTCCGTATCTAAATAAAATTCAAACTCGATTTCAGATTCAGATTTCTAGGAATCGGCATTGTTTTCCTTTGCTGAATGTTTACGAACATTTATACTGAGTTCTTGAATATAAAACTTTTCAGCTGCAGATACTCAAAGAGCATAACTCGGGAATGAGATGCCTGAAATTCATGAGTAGTAAAAGTGTGTCAGTCGAGTAGATTGAAATAAAACCATTACTTTCGTGACTACGCTGTAAATAAAATAATTCGTTTAGTGCTTTGTACACTGACTGGCTTTCACTCACTTCACTTCACTTTCAGCCTACTAAATGGGTAGAGAAATAATAATTATTTTAATAACTTTGCGAGTCTTGTTTGACCACAATTATTAACTATTACAACAGAGCCGTAATTATTTACTGTTATACTTAGTACTAATAGGTATTCCCTCCCAACTTTAACTATTTGGACTTTTTATTGTATTCGGTAAATTAATGGTTTGGTGCTTGACTACAATCCCACCTGATGGTAAGCAGTGATGCAATCGTTGACGGCTCACCATTAACACGCACTAGTTTATTAAGAGCCTATTCACTCTAGCCTTGAAGAAGTTGTCATCTAAATGAGTAAGAAACTAATATAGTCGTGTTTTGTGCACAGTGCCAGAGCTGGGAGGACTGGCGCGGCGCCCTGGCTGTTCCAGCGCATTCTCCGCGCCGTCTACCGCGGCCCATCATGAACAAGGTTAGTCATTCATATTTATATACTCAAACCATTTACCAGTTTGTATTGTTTACCTACGATGTTTATTGTCTAGTACACCAAGAAACATTACACACATACATTACATTTACTTTTACGAGAAAATTGTAGAAAAAACAGTCTATTTGACTGTTTTGGCGGGGGTTTATCCAAGTCACCTGGACGAGAACCACGGGTTCAAGCGGATGGAGGGGCTCGACCTTTCTACCTTAGGGGGAAACCGACCTCCAAAAACGATCTTTACACCTTCATGTAGGATAATTCAGGGAAAACAAAAATTTTATCAGTCTTTTAAGAACAGTCATATATTAGGTGAAGTTTGTTTGGATCATATCTTTATTGGGACTGGGCCCGCAGTCCCAACATCAACCACCATCTATCAACCTATAGGAACCTAACCTATTTTTTTTGTTGGCACCACAAACAAACCAATACACCTCTTTGTTAACTGTTCTTTAATGCCCATTTCCTTGTAGGTGTATGTTTTTCTATGTAAAGCTTCTATATTAATTTACCATGAATAGAGTCCTAATTGTACTTATTTGGCCACATTACCTTGGCCTATAGATCGGCCTTGGATCCTATAATTTGGGACACGTGGAGCTTCGCCCCAGCTCCTCGTAATGAGGTTACTGAAGCGTGTGTTTATTTAAAGACTTCCTTTTCCTTCCCACATTACGTAAGAATGGGGAAAGTAATACTTCTAAGGCAGGAAATCTATCACCAGTGTTGCCAAGGAATTGTTGGAGGTGAGAAATTATGAAATAAAATCTTTCAACCTGGGTGGAGTAAGATACAATTGACAAGGAGCGAACAATATTTTACAAGGAGCTATTTATCTATCTGACCTCTAAATCCCAGCAGTTGGGTAACATGATGGGATTATTTGAAAGCGCAGAGTTCTGCTAAAGGAATAGGAACGGAACAATTTTAGTCTAAGTGTTACAAAACTTTCGTGGCTCTAGCGGGCATCGATGTACATCATTCTCGTAAAAATCAGATTTTAAACTACGGAATATCTACACCTTCGAAATGGTTGAACAAAATTTGACAAGATTTTCACTGGGACTTAACTATGCTATGATAAGTAACTGAAACTACTTTTTACTTTACCGCGGGAACGGGATTTAATACCCGAAGTTTGGGAACCACTGCTGTACATAAACATTTACAACCGTACTAATCTAAGATGAAGCCAACAAATTCCAAACACTATCCCACATTTACGTAGCATAACGCGGACATAAGTCAAATAGTTGAATGGTAAACAATCTATAAATAACCGGCATGACAAATTTTAATGATCTACTGCTAAGGTTCCATTTCATATTTGTCTACGGGCTAATTTATTGACTGCTCAGTGAGGAGGTACATTTATCAAGTTAGAGGAAAATTGCTTAATCTTCTGGTCTAATAGAGCTATTATTTTTACTATAAATGTTGGAGACGGAGATGGTTTGCTGGCAAAGTGGGTGATAGATTGGATTTTGCGCTGTGTGTAACAGATAGGATTCGATTGGAAAAATAATGTTCGTTTGTTTGTTCATGCTCCCAAATACTTTGCTAGTTGAAGGTATTTTAGCGTCTTCGCCCGCGTACAATTAGTTTCTCCTTACAAATTTGAACCCATATTTCATGCCTTTTTATAAGTGAGATCTCACCCAGTGACTTCTCCCTTTCTAGAGTGGAACGGGAGGGCGTGTCAGATTTTTACTGACTAAAACCTACTCCTATGTTTCTTTTTCCCATGCGTTCCAGGACCTTTTCTTTCTGGTCTAATGGAGCAACTCGTATTATTTTTACTATAAATGTTGGAGACGGAGATGGTTTGCTGGCAAAGTGGGTGATAGATTGGGTTTTGCGCTGTGTGTAACAGATAGGATTCGATTGGAAAAATAATATTCGTTTGTTTGTTTATGCTCTCAAATACCTTGTTGGTTTAAGGTATTTGTTCAGGTATTTAGTTTGGAGGATATTAGTTCTGTTTTTTTTTTCAATCTAGCTTCTGCCAGCGGCTCACCCGCAATTAGTTTCTCCTTACAATTTTTGGAAACCCGCTACATCCCTTTTTTAAATCATCCAATAACTTCTCCCGTTTTACGGTGGAGCGGAACAGCGTGTCAAATGTTTACTGCCTAAAACCCACTCTTATGTTTTTTCTGCGCCTTGCGTTCCAGGATCTCGGTTTTTCCTTTCGTAACCGAACCTTCTCTCGTCTGAAATGATGATAACCGAGGGAAAAGCATTAAATAAATATATTAACGTTTACTATAAAAATGCACATACACCATAGTTCTATTATAAGAACCTACTCGTACTCTCCATAACAGTTTGATTTTAAGAAGCTATCTAAAATAAACCCTAGAAGCTCGAGTAAGACTTAAAAAAGGTCCAGTTCTAGGTTTAATAATAATAACGATGAAGTTTAACGACAGCATTGTATTGAAATATCGGCGGCACTTGCAAGTGTAGCACTTCACAGCACCTTTAATGAACAATGGCAACTCGTAACTGATACTTATTGCAAACCAATTACGTACAATAGTGATGAATTATTAACCAGGCTATGTAGAGAAGCCACCTACAGTAGTCAGAAAAAAATGGACTTGTTAGACTAGCCGCTACTAGCGGCTTCGCACGCGTGCAAGGAAAATATTGTCCCAAGGGAAAAATTTCCGGGGAAAAAAAATTGTTTGAACCCGTACCTTGTATGTATTTAAGCTAATACCTTGTGTCATATTAATTAACTGTTAAGTTTTCTGTTAGTGCTATGTACTCTTTATTTGACGAATTTACTACGACTAAACCTATATGTTTTTTTTTAGTAAAGCGTTGAGGTGCCTTCTCAATAAATAAATAAATAGTATCGTAAATATGTGCTATTTCAGGACCTGGCCTACCCATGTGCCAAATTTCATTTAAATCTGTTGTAATCTGTGAGCATGAATAAGAAACAAACATACCTACAAACACACTCAAAATTTTTTGCCTTTTCAATATTAATGTGAACTTATGTGGCGGTGTTTTAATTGGTAGGTGAAGGTAATTGTGTAAGGAATTACATACATAATTGTACTATGGTAAATGGCTACGTGTATTAACTTGGCTATTCTGTTAGCTTGTCGTGTCTACTATAACGGACACTTTCGTTATTTATTGAACTGAAAAACAAACAGTGAGTTCACTTTACATATGCAATAGAATAGGATAAACTTTACTTTTTTCTGCAATGCATCTACAAATATGTTTTTCAGCTACTAGAATTTTCACATAATTTATCTTTTTTCACATAACTAATCGAACTTTTTTTTCACATAATTGAACTTTTTTTCACATAATCGAACTTTTATACAATTTTATATTCCTCAGTAATTGATTCGCACCTTTATGACGCTTTTCTACAAAAAAAAATATTGTGTCACTTTTCTTTAAAAGATCTAGCATAAAATCTCAATTCCCAATTCTCTAATGCACATTCTCGCGTTAATCAAACCAATTCGCGTTCGTCATTCAAAACAAAAGCTTGCCTATGACGTCATGGCAAACAGCGCAGTGTTCGCGCCATAAGTCAAACAAAATGCAGTATTCCCGCCAGTAAGCCGCATCGTAGCAACTGCTCACCTAATTAAATGGACTCGCCATCATTAAAATACACGCAAGTGACGTCATTGAGGTAGTAAACTTTGATAGTACCGTCAACTCAGCAGTTAGGTTTGCAGGATTATGCACCGGTATTTAATTCTGCCTCGATGCTATATGATATACTGTTTTGCATGCGGCATAAAATTGGAGCAATGATATGGATAATAAACAATTTAATACTATTACTAATAATATTTTACTGTTCAGATACTAAATTTTTTATTAAAACATAGCTTAAGAACTAACTGAACTGCTAAATCTCAATCAGTTATATTATAATTTTTTGTCCTGATATCTACAACCCCCCTAGGTTGTAGCTATCTTTAAGTCAATAGTGAATAGGTTACTTCTAGGCAAGCGTGCTCCATCATCGACCACATCATAGCTTACCATCAGGTGAGATAGTGGTCAAGCGTAAGCCTATGACTAATAAAAAAAGTGTATGCCTCTATTTTAAGGAGTACTTAACTAACTAGAAGCATTAACCGACGTAGCTTGCTGGACAACCCATTTCCTGAAAGACAAATCATAATCGAATCAAAATCAAAAAATCGATCGAATCAAAATCAAAAAATCGATCGAATCAATAGTAAAGAATCGAAGAGCCCCAGAAAAACTATTCAACTATTTTTGATTCCGCAAAGAGCGGAGAAATAAATTGTCTTTTTAAGATTCGTAGATGAGTTAAATAAGCAGCTTGCACACTTATTTCTTTATTCGACGGTACAAGCAACCTGCAGTAACTCAAGCGCCGACAAGTTCGTTCAGTAGTTAGTACCGACGAGTAAGTAATTAATTCTTTTGCTACTTTCCTTGAATAAATCAAGTAGTCAACTCCAACGTTATACTCGACTTTTGAACATTATTCCACATTAAATTATTGAATAATTTATCGATTTACTAACGTTACAAAATACTAGGTTTTTGCTGGAAAATGTGGAACGCTTGCCCCATATAAGGGTATCTAGTTATCTCTATATCAAGTTCGTAAGTTAGCTAATTAATTGGTAAATAACTTATAAAGTTAGCTGTCCAGGTCTTGACATAACACTAAATACTCAGATGGTAATTTTACTCAGTAATTTAACGCAAAATATATTCGTCTTAATTTTTATTGGTACTTTTTACCATAAATAAACTTATATCGGTTGCATCCTAGAATAAAAACCGGTCACTTGCGAGACGGACTCGCACACCAGGGATTCCGTAGAGACTCAGTTTAGTATCTATGTAAATAGTTTGATTCCTGTAACAACATGGTTCCCAGACGTTCCTTAGCCTGAGACTTTACTTCATGCCAAATTTCAGGTTCCTAGGTTGATAGGAAGTATCCTATAGTTAATTTATGTAAACCCCTTGCGAGTGTCAAAATATAAATCACACGAGAAGCTTAAAAGTCTTTAGTCAGCATTGATTTAAAAGTTAGATTTTATCTTTGCACTATTGGGTTTTAAATCTGGTACCTACTTGGTAATAGTTTCAGCTCTGTCATTCCAGAGAAAAAGGGGTTAACCGGATCACAAACTGACCCTATAAGGTTTTATTTTTACTGACTCAGGTACGGAACCCTACAGACAAAAAGTTTGTAGAAAAACTACTAGTAGTTTTGACATCGACACGCTAAGAAGGAGAAGAAAAAGAAGTTATAGCATGATTGAGTAAAAGACATTCCTGCTGTCATATTTAAAACATTACTTGGATACGCATTTCTTTTTAATAAAAACTTAATGACGCCCTAATCCCTTAGTATAATTAATTTAATTTGATACGTAACGATCACAAATATTTGCCGCTTCGCTCAATTACAAGGAAAATTCTTACATCGTTAAGCTTTTAAGATCTTCATCAGTCAACATTTCGTTAATTATTTGTTTTAATTACGAAATTGACTTATTATTATTTGGTTTGTTTTATGTTTTGCCGTCTTTTGTCATTAAATAATTGTATCTTGGAAGTTTAGCCATGTTGTTTGTATTCGGCAATTTTATTTAGAACTTCTTACATTTAATGTGTTGGGCACCAGTGCTGGGTGTCTGATGTCTAATAAATGCTAACATGGTAAATCCTGACTGCCTGGGACGCGTAGCTTCATACACGCGTATATTCATCATTTAATTCTATCGACGAAGCTGCAGTGTCGTGCAGTCTTTTCGTAGCCGCTTGGTCGATGCATAATTATGTATAAATTTCACGCAGACGTAAACCAAACGTATAGTGACGAATATGCGACTATGAAGCTGTTTTTGTTTACTGCTATTTAATAAATGACTACATTCTATTCTGTTCTATTTCTCTATTAAAAAAAACTTACCTAAAATTTTTCTCTTAAGACCTAAAAGGCTTTCAATCTCAGCAAGTAATGGTGCAAACAATCCTTTGTTTCTACAATATAGTTAATCACGTTTTATTGATACTCTTCAAAACGATCTAACATCAACTTCTAAATAAACACAGAACTACATAAATCTCTAGTAATCTCTACACATCACTACATTGTAATGGTGTATGTAGCAGATCTATACTGTAAGAGTGTGTGTAACAATGTAAGTATCTTACTATATTGTAACAGTGTGTGTAACAGACACGTATCATCAAATCTATCCATTACCCGAGAGAAAAGCAAAGCAAACAAAGTTCAAAGGAGTCTTTTACATGTAGTTCATACACTTTTAAGAGATACAAGCAATATCCATCAAGCAAATAAAATAATAACAGGAGACGTGGGGAGCGGGCCGGCGCACACTGCGCGAAATCCCCGCTTGGTTTAGTTCCACTACCGTCCTGAGCTCCTATTTGCAATAAACACGTCCCGTGTGGTCCCACAACTAGGAACAAGTTTCCCCAGACTTGTTTGCACTTGGAAATGTTAAAAGTGGGACTTTAGTTCGTAAACGGCTTGAATTTCTTTGGTCTCTCGTGAACTCTGAATTAGCTACGGTCGAGATCTTTAAGAAATGGGTTTTGTTAGTTAAAGCTATACCTAGTTACCACTTGCGAAGTGCTAAAGATACTGGACCCGATGGGAAATGTTACAGATTTTTTTGTCTGTTCTACATTTCCATGGAAGTGCATTTTATTTTTCTCACGTATCGATGATTTTTTTATTTATCAACAGACGTTTGTTCAAGTAAAGCAAGAGAAAACCAATTGGAAATTTTCCTTTATTTGTCTTGAATCACCAACAAAGAATACAAAGTTATATAAAAACAGTAAAACACTGTGCTTTTTAAAGAGTGTGCCGTGTAACCGGGTAAAAACCAAGGCACAAAATAATATTGAAGAAAACACATTCGTTATTTTTTAAATAAAAATAAAAAGTAATAAATGTCGATTTTAAAAAAAAATATTAAAATGGTTTAAAGAAATGTAGGTGCATACATTGCTGCTACGGGAACGTTTGATCTTTCAAACATTACCGTGGTGATAGGGCCACGGTAACGCTTTCAAACGATCCTTAAGGCAAATGGAAGAACACAGGTGGATTTCAGTTATTAAAAGTCCGTCACGCACTCTCGCTTCACCCATAACGGCAAGAACTCATTTAAAAAAATCTACCTAAAAAAAGATTTAATTCTATTTGTAATTACTTTATAATTATGATGGTTAAAACACTTTGAATTTGTCAAATACAATTTGTCGTTGTGTTGGTTAAAGAGTATCGCTCGATATAATTTAAAAAGCCGATTTTATCAAAAAAGTCCCGATAATTTAACTCAAGGATTTCCTTATTATATTTCCTTAGTAAGTCGTGACCGATCATACTAATCCGTTACAATTACCTTTTAACCGAATGAAAACGGTTCCAGCAGAGTAAGCATTGTCCAAAGAGGTTAACAATCCAATCCAAATATTTAACTAGAGCTATATAAAACAACGCTGAAAATTCCCCCGTCGTCTAAGCAATGATTTCAGCAGTTAAACAACCAAAAAGCTCGAATATGCATGGCGGTGTTTTGTCTAAAAATAAAATGGAGTGAGAACGAGACTCGAATAAAAATGTTCGCCGACCAGGAGAGGCTTATTATGAAGGCAATATTCTGTGACGCGGACGGAATTTATATTTAACCGCTAAACATCAGCTCCACGTAGTACCACCTAAATTAGAGCTGTCGTAAACTAATTAACATTATTTTATCCACTAATTATATCAAGTAATAAACAACGAATTCATTAATACTGAAAGCGGTTAATGTTACTCCGTAATTATTTAGCGAAATTCTCGGTAAAACTCTTCCTTCCAGTCTATTGATGTAAACAATTTACTATACCAATAATTCTGAGAAACAAGCAAATACCAGAGATTTACGATAAGCCGGATTTAGGCGAGTATTATGCCGGCTAAAGGATTTTTTATCTATTTTTCGCATAATCGTGAAGTTTTACGAGATTTTTCTCTGCTCTACCGTAATCTTGTAAAGATACATCTGTGAAGCAATTTGAAAATATACAGGTGAGCGAGGCGGGGAAATGCGAAATGTGTGGAATTGCGTTTCCGCCCGTTTGACGGCGTCGAGTAAATGGTGAAAAGTCAATTCATTTCCAAGACCACTTTAGAGCGAACATTGTCAGTTTCCCAATGTTATTTTTCACTAAAAATGTTATTTCGTCGTCGGATAACACGCTTTATACCGTTTCCGCGCCACTGCGAGGCGTTCGCTGCCCGCGGCTTTCCACGCCGGGCATAAATATTTGATACGAAGCAGGCGCAAACCACAATTTTACTTTATCACATGCCGCGTGTTTGTTGCTCTATTTCAACCGACGATAACTTGTTTACAAACGATATTATGTCGCATGAATGACGCTCGATAATGAATGTGTGAATAAATGCCACCTACTACTCGAAATGATGAAATGTAGTTCGAGTTAAGTGGACCAATATAGAGGCGTAATGAGGCCGCAATGGGCTATTATCGTTATCCTATATACATTGGAGCGGAGCCTCCCCTGCGAGAGGATCCAGTGACCCTTGACCTAGTCTGTAAGGGGCCCCCTTCCCCCTACTTTTCTCTCCCAATACCCCAACTACAGTATCATAATCAAAATTTCAGGGTATTCTGTTTATAGAGGGGTATGCAATATAATGGAATATTGGTTATCAGTGGATTACAAAGCAGACGAGAGTGCCAACAAAGCTTAAGCCGATGCATGTTACACAGAAAACCGATCCAATTTGGGCTGTAGCCTATGACAAAGAGGTTGGATAGTTTCAATGCAGTGAATCGGGTTATAGCTGAACCTCAGGGTCGAGCAGATTCTGAGCAATATTTTTGTTAGTAAACCGTGATGTATTTGGTTTATACCATTCTACTTGCGGTAAATTTCTATCGGACAAGTATTTTAGGTAGTAGTTATTGCCTACACCTAGGCAATAATTAATAAGCACCAAAATAAAATATTTTTTTAAAGTACCACTAATAATATTTTTGACTTGTTTAACCTGGTTTAAGATCCTATGTCCTCTAGCTGTGGTAGGGGACATCCACAGCAGTCACCCATCACGATAGAATAATATATTTATGACCTAAATATTCCCACGGAACAAAGCAAAGTGATTTTCACGATCAAATAAAGACCGCAATCATTATTTCCACCACAAAATCCCATACAAATAGCTACAAAAACCCATATCTGACTAAGAGCAAAAACAACCTAACCACATTGAGGCGAAAAAATCCCTAAGTAGAAATGACATCACGCAATTTGTAACAAACGTAATGCCCAGTATATTTTGATAGCTGGTAAATTAAGAAACTAAACAATGTACTGAATTTTCCATATTATTTTTCTGTGCTCTGACAAGCAACGCTACTATAAAGGACCAGGATATATTGGATGATTTATACACATATGATACTAATCAAAATCAGATTACACTAAAGATATCAGTGATGACATCAGTCTTACACTTGTGATATACAAAGTGTCAAAGGTTTGACGTTACGCAGCCACAGCACAGATTGTCAATGATGAGATTAAATCCCATGGGGTGAGGGAGAACCGATCGCATTTGCTCTTTGAAATCCAATACAAAGAGTCTGATCGTTTCCATTCAATAGAAAAGAATGCGGTTATTTTTCTGTGTGTTCGAATTTGGGACATAAAACTTAAGCCGCCATATTTTATTAGCGGCCAATGAAGTGACTTCTAAATTCAATGTGGTTATTTTTCTGCGTGTTGAATTTGGAACACAGAACTTAAGCCGCCATATTTTATAACCGGCCAATGAAGTGACTTCTAAATTCAAAGTGACACAAGTTCGAAAGCCAACGGTAGAAGCTGTCAGCCTTTTGAGACAAATTATTGAGGAAACGACGCTCAGGAGTACGCCATAACACGTCAGCCTTATTCAACTCTTCATCGTGAAGGATTATTGGACGGAATTATGGTTCGGGAATACTCGGGCCGTCTCGTGATTACCTCGGAGATAATAGAAAAGCTTTGTTTTGTTCTTAACACGATAATACCGTTATTTGGAGTGGTGTCGGGTCTGTTCGTACAGATGTAGTGGGAACGGATTGGACGGCTAACTAGATGGTATGCGTGTGTCTTTCTTTTTGTTTATTACAAAAAGCTTTTTGTTTCTTTGTTTTTTTTACGTATCTACATACTAAAGAGAAGTTTTGTGTTTTTTCCTGCTAGGTGTCTAATGGAAAGTAGGGTTAGGGGTTATAACAATAACGCCATCTTAGTCATATACAGAAGATAAAATTAGTTTATTCACTCAAACTTGTGTATATACAGAACAACTTGTGGAGATACATACATCGCAAATTTCCAGTAAGTATCCAACAGATGTTAAAAGTAAGTAGACATGTTTAACTTGAACAATGGTCGCGGGAATCCACTAGATGTGAGATGCACTGTAGCGACGCTTGGAGAGGCAGTTGTCCAGCAGTGGGCGTGTTTCGACCGAAATGATAATGAAATAATTAGAAGCAGTAAAAACAACTCAAGTATATTATTATAAAACAATAAATAGATGCGTCAAATTACAATCAAAACCATAACTCATGTCCCCACCACTGCCCCACTTAAATTAACATTATAATTAGCCACCGTTAGACACACATCATTTGCTATGCAGCCATAGTAATCCCTCAAGCCGATATCAATATGCGGAATGCAATACATATCCAATTACATACGATATTAGTCGATCGCTCAGTAATTGTATTGACCGAGACCACTATTTCGTAATTAGTTCTTGATAAATTGTTCATCTATTTTATCACTAGCTGCTGCTTTCGTGAAATAATGATCATCATCATCATCATCATTATTTCCACCGCAAGACGTCGCCGACTATTGGATATAGGCCTGCCCCAAGTGCAGCCTAAATGAACAGTACTGTTCGTCTCGCATCCAACATATTCCCGCGACTTTCATCAGGTCATCGGTCCACCTTGTGGGATGCCTTTAACTAGATCAACGCTGCTTTACACTAGAAGCTTTCAGCCCCATCACATCACATAAAAGTATGCACAAAACTTGTACAGCAAAATAATTAAACAATTGATAAAAATTGCATTTAAAAAAAATTGAAAAATATAAAACAAAAAATTATTAAAATAAATTAAAAATTAAGGTATCATGCTCTAACCAGAGTGGAAAATATTATTGGTGATTTCTCAATCCAAAAAAATCTAGCTATCTTCATAACCTATTATTAAAATCCGTTCAGCCATTTAAACGCGAAGGAATAACAAACATACTCACACCATCACTCATGCAAACCTTCGCCTTAATAATGTTAGTGTTATACGAGAAACTAATAAACAGGTAGATAGTCAGCTGTCTTTGTCATTGGATCCTCAAAGAGACGATATAATTACAATCTCCTGTGAATCACTGTACGCCTGGTACCTCATAGGTAGTGATATTCATAGAGTTTGATTCCCAGTAAACTGTCTAAAGGCCATTCGCAGGAATTGGTGTGCCTCTCAAAAGGAGCAGTGTATTCGTATTAGAGCATACAAAGAAGACGTATATATTCACTAGTGTTATATGACCTAGATCAGTGGGTCCCAACCTTCCTTTACCAGGGGCCACTTTGATTTCTTTGTTGTTACCTATCTTAACAAAATACCCTTATCATCAATTTGACACTTGAAGCACTTCGATTCTCATATCATAAGTAACGAACATTTTCATAGAAATTTCAAATCTGTTACTTTTCAATTGGAAAGTTAAAAAAATGTATTCCTCTCCCGAACCGTACTTTAGCTCTTACGGACCTCCAGTGGTCCGCGGACCACAGGCTGGGAGCCACTGATCTAGATGGATATTAGATTATGTACCATTGACTATAGGCGTTTATAGGAGGTGGAACGAGTGGGCCGTGCCCATTCAGTATAGTCTAGCCCACCCCAGCATCTTAGCCTACCAATACGAAATTATATCTCGGAAATTCTCCGAAATACTGATAACTCCCCCTGAAAAATAACCCTAGACATGCGCCAGCCCTATGTAGTTCTATGCTTGAATTAATATTACCTCCATCCTGGATTCCTGAACATATGTGTTATACTGATTTAAATTAAATTATTCCTCGGCTAACCTGGCTTAGAAATTCGAAAATTTGTAATAACCATCCTTAAAGTTCACATTTACTTATCAAAATCCTGTTTCTCTTATACAAAACATACACACGGGTACACATTTTCTTTTTATAGTAGGAAAAAACCAGACAGGTTTTCATCTAAAACACGTTTTCACGAAACCTTCCAGAAAACACAACACCAAAATTACATAACGCAACAAACAAAGACGTTGCCCGTAAAAAGGAGTCTCTTCAAAAACTAGTGCAGAAAATAAGTGAGTTTTATTATTTAAAGCGCAATCCTGTGCAAGTACAAATTAGGCACAAAGACAGGCATCCCAGTTACGTCAACAAAATATCTCGGACACAGGCCATGGAGACCGACACGGATGCTCGCTAATTCTTACTGGAAGAGATACCTGGTAGAATTTTTATTAAAAGTCTGAAAGTTTTAGAATACAATATTTTTATTTCAGACCGGAGTCCATAGGGTTAGTAACAATTTTAAGTTAAATCTATATTTTTCTATATGCGAAATCTTCCAATAATATCTTCTCCCGCTCTTGAGCGGAGTGGGAGGACGTGTCAGACTTTTACTGACTCTCCTGTTTCGTCTTTGCCTTCATTCCAGACCCCCGGGATTATTTTTCGCATTGCCCCGTAAAAAGTTATTTTCTAGGCTGTCACATGAAAAATAACGAAAAAAAAGTGTTATAAGTTATTATGGTTGTTAAAAAAACCTTTGAGTATATAAAGCACAAAATTAGTGTGCAATGGCTTTTTGTTATTAACGTATTTTAATTAACGTATATTACCTGTTTTATTGATAAATAAATGATTAAAACGGTTATGTCCGACCGTTTACAAATATCCTTATTTCATCATCGGTCAACTTTATATATTTTATTTATTTTTAATGTACCTAACATAAACTAATGCTTGACTGCGATCCCACTGATGGTAAGCAGTGATGAAATAATCCTCTTAGAGCACTGTCTATAAAGAAAAATGCATTAAAGATCATTGAGGAGAAAATAATACCTACGTACAGATTTTTTATTGGCTTATCCAGAATCCCTAATCTTGTGTAGTCGCTCTTTTCTTAGTTAATTGAGCTTCATTATTTATTTTTCCTGTCTTGTTTTCGTCGTCTCTTCTCAGTGAACGACAAAATGAAATGCTTTTTTGGGTCTCTTATTTCATTGTTACTGGGTATTAGCACTCTGCACCTCGAATAATGTGTTTCAGTAAAAAACAGGGCGCTTTGTCTTCATCATTGTGTTCAAAATTAGTCTAGATATCAAGGAAGAGCTCGCAAAATTCACGCTTTGTTGAACTAGACTAGACTAAATTCCATAAGTTCTTTTCTTCTTATAAAACATACTTATACTCAACAAAAGCTCAAACTTTTACCGTTCTTCGCACAAAAGTATAAAGTCGAAATAACTCGAAACGTGCGCCGAGAATTTCTTAGAAAAATAAAACTTAAGAACATTTTATTGGATATAAAAATTTTAAACATAAAACTGTAATTAACCGGTTGGCCGACCAACAAATAAACTGTAACTTGGAAGGCTACGTAAACTTTATTAATTATTTTCAGCAAACGTGGAAAATTTGCGACGGAAATGTGAGTAGTCATGAATACGGTACGCCGGATAAAATCTCTGAGTACGCATTTATGAACCAAATGAAAACTATCTTTAAAATTATATTTCAAAAGCTTTCTTTTGTAAGTGGGTGAACTAGCTCAGTCCTTGTATAATTTAAAAGTACCCTTGAGTCGAGCTTTGCAGATGTACAAGTATTCATTCGAATAAAGATGGCTCTTGTAACTGATTATTATTTTCGATGACTACTTATTAAAGTAGGATGTAGAATAAAAACTGATTATCGGATTGAAATGAAGCCAACGATATCTGCAGATGTTTATCTGTCTAATTATTATACGTACTCGTAACTACATGCTAAGCAGGACTTCTAGATTGACGCACATAATACTTAAAGAGTTATTGCAATTTTAATAAGTAATTTTAACTTTTTAGGTCAACCGTCAATAAGGTCAATCATCAATATAATGTGTGTTTAATTCCGAATGTGCAATACCTATATGTTTTTTTTTATGTTATTTGGTAATTCAAACGAATGATGATGATGAATCTAATCAACCCCTTGTGCTCTTTTATCTGCGTTTGTTTCTTTGGTTTTTATGTATTTGTACGTGAATGAATAAATCAATATACCTACAATAACAATACAATTTTATCTTAAAATCTAATTAGTAGTTAAATCTTATTTAAATAACGCATATTAATTAAAAACATGAGCAAACGCTGAATATGTTTTTAAGTATTTATAAACTTAATCATTTGCAACATTAAACAAATAAAAGCGATGTAGTAGCTTAACATTTTTAACTACAAAATATCGGTCAAACGAACCTTACGATCCGATAAAAAAAACAGGAAAAGTAAAATAAATACAAATATTTATTGAACGCGTTGTTCAAATTGAAATACTTGAAAACGTTTTGATTCAACCAGGAATTCAATGGAAAATATCGTCCATTTCACCCTTTCATATTGGACACTGTTAAAATCAGCAGATGTAAGTGTAACATTGTTTTTTGAAAGAATAAAAATGTAAAAATATTTTCATCGGACAACTCAATTATATTTTAAATGGATTAATTGCTTGTGGATACCTGTCTTTTAACGCTAATTGGTTTGGTTTAATACATTTACGGAAATATGTATAAAAGACACATTTGGTAAATTACTCGTAGGTATTTACTACTTAGTAAAGATGTAAAAAAATATCTTATTTTTATTGTATAGTCGCTTTCTGCATCAGTATGTAAAATGAGGAAGTATACTACTACCGGTTACTGTAAGTTTAGGCTTGCATACTTCTGAGAGAATTTGTGGATAGACCCACCTATGTTAGGTGGATTTTAGTCAGTAAAAGTTTGACTCGCCCTTTCGCTCTTCCCTATAGCGGGAGAAGTCATTAGGTGATTTCCAACATTCCAAAAATAATAGTTTGTAACCCGATGCGGTCCGCTATTTCTTTTACATATTTATTTAGTTAATTCATTCAACACGACAGTCCAGAATGGAATTGCAGCCAAGATATTTACGAACAATTTTCTAGAACGCCGTAAAACCTTTTCTTAGAAAGCAGTATCACAATATTTGCGAGTATCCACCAATTTATTGGACACGTGGTTCAACGAATGGACTCGGGAGAAAATAGCATTACTATGTAGCTCCGTTATTTTTGCGTATCGTAAATCTGTAACTAGTTACCATAAATTGGCAGCCATGTCTGAAAGGGAATTGATTTCGTGGCCGCACTAGGTACTAAAAACATACACATAATGACAAGATGGCGCTGAAATGAGTAAATAATTTATGATTTAGTTACTTTTCTCTATTTTGCGTTAGAATAGTCTGTTCTTTAGTTGCACTTCCCTTCATGTTACAGGTTTAACGGAGTAAATACTTAGTTCTAAGATTGGCTCTGTGATTTTGTGTTCTTATAGCCTCTTGGAGTGTGAGAAGCTCATGGCTAGATAATAATAGCCGCATGGGTCGATCTTGGTAAGCATTGCTTAACACTGAAGGTGCAACGCTTACCAAGGTTGGTCTGTGGATGGGTGACCATCTTAACATACCGAGTTGCCTTCGTGCCTCGGAAAGCACGTTAAGCCGTAGGACCCAGCTGTCATTTGTAGATCTTTGGCAGTCGTTACGGATAGTCAGAATCCACTAAATCTGACTCCAGTCTTGCCATGAAGTACTGTGTTACCCCAGTTAATGGATTTTGAAGGTCTAGTAGGCAGGTGCTCCTCGTAAAATGTTGGTATTCAGCTCAATCCAGCTCGACTGGAAGCCGACCCAGATATATGTAGTTGGGAAAAGGCTAGGTAGGTAGTTGGTTCTAAGAACTTGTTCCGTGATTTTGTTTGTGTGTTGTTGTCCTCTCTGAGTGTCTCGTTTAGATTATCATAATAAGCTACTTTTACCTTTTGCTCTGAGAATGAGGGCATTATAGCAGGAAGACGAGTAACATTACGTACTTGAATCGATCAGAATAATATAATCTTGTAAAGTCAGCAAACAAATCAAAATTTGTTTGCTAACTTGGCTGGCATTAGCTTTGGGTATAATTTCTTAATGTTTTCTCTTCATTTATATTTTTTTAAATTAGAAATCATCGAAATTATCTTCAACCGCTCAAGGTAAAAAGCTCGTTAGATTTTTACGGAGTAAAACGCACCTGCGTTTCAACAGTTTCCCTTTACTTTCCAGGGCCACAGTAAGTTCTTTCGAACAATGCTCACTAGAAGAAGATATAAAAATCATAGAAAAATGCGATTTAATGCTGCTCAACCATATGTACCTATCTCATCCCTTAAATTACCTTTTTATATTATCAGGAAATCAAATAACTCCAAGAATAAAATTCATACAAAAACTAACTTTATAAATATTCGCTTCGTTATCCTGTATTAGGTAAAAGATCTTTACGACAACTAGAAAGAGAACAGTTAAGGCGATAACGAGTTAGGTGTAAATCTCTTATAGGGAGTGCGTAGGAGTGCCATTAAGAGGGAATCGGTTTATTCGAGTGATTCATTGAACGGACGATAAGCTAGTAATGCTCCTCTCACTTGCCGTTGCTTTATATTCAACTAGCTTTTAACTGCGGATTCACCCTTCGCTGTGTTTTAAAATGAACCTTAGGGAACATTGTCGGGGAAAAAATGATCTCATGTCCGTCTCCAAAATCTAGTCGGTCTCAATAAATTAATTATTTTTTGGTTCTGTAATTTAGGCGTAAATATTGCATAGTTACTAGCTGCTGAACGGGTTGTGGAGGTCTGGTAGGCAGCCGCTCTTCGTAAAATACTGGTATTCAGCGAAATCCGGCTTGACTGGAAGCCGACCCCAATATAGTTGGGAAAAGACTAGGCAGGCAGACTAGCTGCTGAACGCGTAGAAAGTTGTCTCAAGGGAACATACTCCCGGAATAAAAACTATCTTACGTATTATCGATATCCGTTCAGCCGTTCGAGCGTGAAAAAGTAACACACAAACCTTCGCCTCTATAATATTAGTGTAATGAGGATAAACCGTCTTGTGAAACAGTGAAGTTTAGTGTTGACTTTAGTAGTTTGATAAATATAATGTTATCGAGATTAGAATTTCCAGGGCAATGAATAAAATAAAGGGATCCGAGAGATTAACTTAATAATATAATTACAATAACGTCGGATAGTCAGAAGCCAGTAAATCTGACTCCAGTCTTGCTATGAAGTACCGTGTTACCCCAGTTAAGGGGTTGTGGAGGTCTGGTAGGCCGCCGCTTCTCGTAAAATAATGGTATTCAGCTAAATCCGGCTTGACTGGAAGCCGAACCCAATATAGTTGGGAAAATGCTAGGCAGATGATGATGATGATGATGAACGTCGGATATTTAACGTTAGGTACTTAGAATTGGACTACACGTAGTAGTTCCGAATAATACCCGTGAAGGAAAATTTACTCTTAATTTTTTTAATGATTATAAACACCTGATTAATTGACTATAATGTTTATAAGCACCATAATTTATAAAGCACACCTTCATTTGTACTCAGTATATTGTTTTATAATCAACATTATCATAGTACTTACTACCGCGTTATCCCTATACCGCTCCATGAATGTAACCGTGAGATGCCTAACAGCTGGTTAAATTAATCAATGTTACACCGAGCAAGTTTACTAAATCTATTCTGTTTGATATTGTTCATGTTTAACTTAGTCAATTAGTTGCTAAGTGGTTCAACAGCTAAGTAGATCAACTATTAACCCTTGAGTACTGTCGCTATGAGCATATTACCGTCCTAAGAAGAACAAGATATTTTGAATATTTTGCTAGATTCACGGGCAAACGTAGCACAACGTAAAGGCCTACGCAGATTAGGACAAACCAGCCTAGACGCGGGCTTGCGGACGGCGAGCAATGGGTAGCTTGCCTTCCGGCAGTCTGGTAATCATCCGGATCAAGCCCAAGTCGTCGACAGCGCGTACTGTTCCACACGCGCCTCTAAGAGATGTCAGCGAAACGGTAGGAGCTGAGCGAGGTCGATGCCTCTGGGCCATGAGTTTGCTTCTGAAAGGAAAACCCAGAACCCTTGAATGAAGGTAAAGAAGGAACAAAAGAGTGGGGTTTTATTCAGTCAGTAAGTCATTCTGATAATTTCCCACCTAAAAAAAAGATTGGAACGGCATAGCAAAGGAATTTGCTGCCAACCAGCGCACACTAGCCGCTTAGATACCGCGGCATTTCAGCACCTTGCCTCGGCAGGCCGCGACACATCCAATTATGCCACGGCAAATTCTACTGGCCGATATCTACACATTTCAGTCATAAGTAGCGTGATAGAGTGTTACCGGGCGCCAACGTCCTTCGTCATACCGTTACCTACCGCAGCGCGCCCCGGCATCCCGCCGCGGGAGCCCGTAGCGCGTCTTTCAATGTCGTGCGATGATATTCGTTTCGATGCCGGAATTTGTGTCGTATTTCTATTTCGATATGTTTGAAAATCGATTGGTAAAAATTTAAATCCTTTGCAATACCGTCCCGATCCACGTAGGTCGACGTAGGATAGGCCCTTTAGCTTCCAGACAAACGGGAAGTGCTTCAATTTCAGTATTTTAAATGGAGCGACTACCTTTAGGCACGCCAACAACTCAGTTAAAACCAAAGTATTTTTTTAGCAACTCAAAAGAGTTACTGGAAAACACTTTAATCCTTATTGAAACTGTCTCTCTCAGACTTCGAGCTTCTGACTCCTGTACCGTAAAAACTGTCACAAATACTTAGACTATAAGACCAGAACTAGATGGAAATGTCAACACTGATGGTTAGCACTGTTGAATATTTGTATGAACTATACTTCTGGCCTGGGGTGTCTTGTGTAGACAAAACTCAAATGTTTGTGAACGTAGCCACAATACAAGGGTAGATAATTCCTAGTAAGGGGCATTGGCTATTTTATGGAAAAGAAAGAATATTCTCATATTAATATGTATAATATTTGACATTATATAAAAAGAAATGAAATATGGTAAACATAACGAGTCAACATCACTACACACACACATCTATATACACACTGTTTTGGTTATTTATTCATCAATTATCCTGTTTTGAGAATTTTGCCTTCCAGCAATAAAGTCTAACTTCTGTGTGTTTTATAAACATAGTAGGGGGTTTTGGGCGTCTGATTCTAAGAACAAATGTCCGCAATTCAGAATATTTCAACTTCCACGAACAAATGTCTGAATTTCTGAATAACAATTGCGTAATAACTAAATGGTATCACGATTCAGCGGTATATCTCCGAAATGATCTAATATCTGCGCTCCTTTGAACAGCAGTTCCCCTAAAAGAGGATCAATATTTTAATAATAATACCCTTTACCGCGGCTATCCAATAAACCAACATTGGGTACACGTGGCCAATTTACTTTTATGAATAAATCGCAAGCAGCGGCTGGTAACCGACAATTTGCGCGCCGACTTTATTATTTCACCACTTCATATTTCGGGGTGTTTATTAATGATTTTGTAATTGGTGGGCTGTCGCTCGCAGTCGTATTTACGTGGCCCATTACATGGGATCGCCAAAAATGTGTGCGGACATGCCGACGCGACGCGACGCCGACGCCAATGCACAATGGCAAAATTTCATATTGTGGCGGACATTGGCGGCTTTCCCCCGCTTTGATTGTTTAATATGGATTACGCTGCGGCGTATTGTTTTCATATTGTGATACGTGTCAAAAAACCACTAGCTGTTAGGCTCTATACACACGCACCACAACCAGACCACATTGCAGCGATAAAAAGTGGTTACGTGTGAATAGTGTCGCTGCAGCTTCTTGCATTTGCGTTGTAGTAACTGCAAATGTCGAAGCATCGTGGTTCCGTTGTGGCCAGTGTTTACAGAGAGACTAATTGGCAATATCGCTGGTGGTTATGATATGGTAGTGGTGTAGTCGATATCACCCCCACTGTGGACAGTGAGAATGAAATTATTTATTTTTATAAAAAAACTAGCTTCCGCCAGCAGCTTCGCCCGCGTAAAAGTAGGTTTTTCCAAAAAAATCGGGATAAAGGTAGCCTTTATTCTTTTCCATGTCAAAGGCCATGTGCATGCCAAATTTCATCAAAATCCGTTCAGCCGTTTTTGCGTGATTAAGTAACAAACATCCACACTTTCACATTTATAATATTAGTTAGGATAATGCCCAAATACGTGTTTTGTTGCGGTGTGAATAGACCCTAAGCACTACTAGCTTGCTGCTACCTCTTAGTCAAATTCAGCCGAATTCAGTGTGACCTAGTATTTTAATTTAATACCTACTGTTTGCACTAGCCGCTTGCCGTTGCCAGCTCATAACGACCGAGGTAAATAGCGTACTCCACAATGCGATAGGAATTTCAGATTGTTTTAAATGCCTCGCGTTGCCAGTGCTACAAAGTTCATATAAATTAATTAGTAGCAAATAGGAGTCGACTAAGATCTCGCCTTTAATTGGCGCGTATTAGAAGGGTTCGCTGATAGTGAAGTAATTACATAACTGGCCCGCGCTTTGTCTAGGCTAACACTATTTGAGCTGTGTCTTATAACTAGCAGTCCCCTGCGGTTTTACCCGCGTCTTTATTTATTGCTGTGCTTCTGTGGGTTAAAGCATAACGTTAAGTGGTAATTGCTCTTACTACTTATTCGTCACAAAACTGGTTTTCTTATACTCGTTAGAAAAAATTCTTCCAATCGGTGTTTATTTTTTTGAGTTGGGATATCATATAGTGACTTCTTCTCCCACTCCAGGGTAGAGCGGTATTTTTCAGGAAATTCCAGAGCTTACGTTTTCAAACAAACAAACAAAAACAATCTTCCACTTCATTATATTAGTGTAGTAAAGATAACAAAAAAGGATGAAGTAAAACAATATATTAATAGAGCTATGTAGAGTGAATTGCGATAATATTCCGGGCAATATGCCAGAAGAAGGAAAAATTAATATCCATATATTGTCGCCTTAGAACGAAACGCCGAAACGCTCGAGAACGTAATTCTGGTAATTTTTATTTTATGGCCTTTTTATAAAGTAAAGCTCAGCACGCACGCCCTAATATCACGAGAAAAAAGTTTAGTAACCTGTAAAACCAGCAATGATGGTTCATGAGAACCTCGTAAAGTTCCCAAGTGTCTTTACGAAAAGGTCGCAAGTAGTTTTTGATGTTTTTGCGGTAATAACTTTAAATATGAAACATCTTAATCACATATAATTGTATATTTGAAAACTTATCGTAATTGCAAAATGAAATAGACCTATATAAATAAACAGCAATATATTTTTATTATTATTCCATTAATTTATTGTTATATGTTTTTTACCTAAATTTAAAATATTTTATAAATAAATTGAGCAATAAAAAAACGATTTTTTTTTTGTTTAATTCTTTATGCACACAAATATTATTATTAGAATAGAATAGAATACACACTTAATACAAGAATATATGATCAAGAATTAGCTTAGGATAAAAATGAAAATATTACTTATATTCCTTAAATATTACTTAGCTTCCTCTAGTATATTAATTTCTCACTTTATCCATTTTCTTAAACACCACATACCAACATTCTCATCTCCACTACAATCAATTTTCATTTCCATACACGACAAGGTCTTCTGACAACCACAATCACACCCAAAATATGATTTTAATCTCTAAACGACGCGACGCCTTTAAACAAATATGTTTAATCATTGGTATAGATGTTTTATCTCACGAAAGCGGGTGACCCATACTTGTGTGTATAAGTGTACATGCACACTGTCTTTGTGTGCGTAAGCTCGGGAGCGCTCAGTCGCGGCCGGGTCGCCGGCTGAGTCAGTAGTGCTTCTTGGTTCGCGTCAAAATAATTTATCGAGTACCGTCAGCATGCAAGGTACGAAGAAACGGAGGAAAGTTGTTCGCAGTGCGATAAGGCAACTTAATGTTGATGTTTGTTGTGTTTAATATATAAATGTATTTATTTATTTCAATTACTAACTATGTTTACAGTATGCATCAAAGCATATAGCTAGCCAACAACTTACGAACTAGAGAATTTTACACAAATATTGATCATTTCTTTACTGCTATATAAAAAAAAACGAATTTCGGTTCCTGAGCAATCAGGGCGTTCAGCAGATTATTTATATGGCGTAACCACGGTAACCACAAAAACCATCGAAGGAGCATCGACGCGCGCACCCGCGCCTGTCAGTCCGCTTCGCTCACAGATGACAGACGCCACGCTCTTACTTTTGCTGTGTTAACTATATTAGTTGTGAGAATAAACTATTGAAAAAGTATCTGGTCCGTTTGATTGGGTTCCACCACCACAACACATCAACATGTTAAATGATTTTATAACTGTATGGTTTATTTTAGGCTCGTCAAATGATTCCAAATACATATTTATAATTTGTTCAAAGAAGAATATTAATTTACGGAACTTCATCGAGAACCAAATTGTGATTTATCATATTTGCGTAATATTACAAAACGCACTGCAGCCGCGACGGGGTAAGTGAAAGAACAGTGAAAAAAACTAATAAAAGAAGGACGAGATGTCGCAAGTACATCTTCGAATTTTATGTCACCCATGAAAAACCGAAGAAAGAGAGAAAATATACAGGTGACGTTGTACGGAGCACAATACAAAATTTTCATATCGTATTAAAAAAAAATCCATTATTAAATCAAATAAAATAAATAAATTGTTTATTTGGTCTCAAAAGGTTACATTACAAGTGTTAATGAAACAGCCCCAGTAAGTTATTATTAATTACTCAGATACCCGCGAAACGAGAAACAATAGTAAAACAATAACAGCGCGGTCTCATAGGACCGGTTGGGGATTCAAACGTTAATATTTGTGTTGGGATTATTTCGTTCCTTCCCTTAATTGTATAACATTGGCAAAGCTAAGGTCAGTTTTGAATGAAAAAGTTGGTTTCGATGGATGTCTCGTAACGCTGCGTAAGTTATGAAATAAATTGGGCAACAAGTGGCAACTTTATTATTTTGTTCAATAGCGATGAGCTTGCTAACGCTACCTGTAGTTACGCACACAAGAGCGAGTGTCTATACACATCACAACTACAATTATGGCTCACCCGCTTTCGTGAGATAAAACAACTATATCAGTATAACAAGCCGTTCACACTCCACATAATAATATATCACTTAACGATGCGCGATGGCGAGATGTTTTATTGGATTCTTTCGATTGTTCTATCATCTCGACAGTTCTCGATTGTTCTATCATCTCGACGGTTCGCGATTGTTCTATCATCTCGATAGTTCTAGATTGTTCTATCATCTCGATAGTTCTCGATTGTTTTATCATCTCGATAGTTCTAGATTGTTCTATCATCTCGATAGTTCTCGATTGTTCTATCATCTCGATAGTTCTAGATTGTTCTATCATCTCGATAGTTCTCGATTGTTATATCATCTCGATAGTTCTCGATTCTATCATTTCGATAGTTCTAGATTGTTCTATCATCTCGATAGTTCTCGATTGTGTTTTCATCTCGATAGTTCTAGATTGTTCTATCATCTCGATAGTTCTAGATTGTTCTATCATCTCGATAGTTCTCGATTGTTTTATCATCTCGATAGTTCTAGATTGTTCTATCATCTCGATAGTTCTAGATTGTTCTATCATCTCGATAGTTCTAGATTGTTCTATCATCTCGATAGTTCTAGATTGTTCTATCATCTCGATAGTTCTCGATTGTTCTATCATCTCGACGGTTCTCGTTTGTTCTATCATCTCGATAGTTCTAGATTGTTCTATCATCTCGATAGTTCTAGATTGTTCTATCATCTCGATAGTTCTAGATTGTTCTATCATCTCGATAGTTCTAGATTGTTCTATCATCTCGATAGTTCTCGATTGTTCTATAGTCTCGACAGTTCTCGTTTGTTCTATCATCTCTATAGTTCTAGATTGTTCTATCATCTCGATAGTTCTCGATTGTTCTATCATCTCGATAGTTCTAGATTGTTCTATCATCTCGATAGTTCTAGATTGTTCTATCATCTCGATAGTTCTAGATTGTTCTATCATCTCGATAGTTCTCGATTGTTCTATAGTCTCGACGGTTCTCGTTTGTTCTATCATCTCTATAGTTCTAGATTGTTCTATCATCTCGATAGTTCTAGATTGTTCTATCATCTCGATAGTTCTCGATTCTATCATCTCGATAGTTCTAGATTGTTCTATCATCTCGATAGTTCTCGATTGTTATATCATCTCGATAGTTCTCGATTCTATCATTTCGATAGTTCTAGATTGTTCTATCATCTCGATAGTTCTCGATTGTGTTTTCATCTCGATAGTTCTAGATTGTTCTATCATCTCGATAGTTCTAGATTGTTCTATCATCTCTATAGTTCTAGATTGTTCTATCATCTCGATAGTTCTCGATTGTTCTATCATCTCGACGGTTCTCGATTGTTCTATCATCTCGACGGTTCTAGATTGTTCTATCATCTCTATAGTTCTAGATTGTACTATCATCTCGATAGTTCTAGATTGTTCTATCATCTCTATAGTTCTAGATTGTTCTATCATCTCGATAGTTCTCGATTGTTCTATCATCTCGACGGTTCTCGATTGTTCTATCATCTCGACGGTTCTCGATTGTTCTATCATCTCGACGGTTCTCGATTGTTCTATCATCTCGACGGTTCTCGATTGTTCTATCATCTCGACGGTTCTCGATTGTTCTATCATCTCGACGGTTCTCGATTGTTCTATCATCTCGACGGTTCTCGATTGTTTTGACTTAGACTCGAGTCCGACTCGGTCTCGAGTCGCATAGCGCGTTCATTCGCGAGTTATTCCTCGATGGTTTAGTCATTGATTCCCAACGGAGGCGGTACCGCCCCCTTGTGAACGCTGAAGCTTTTCGTAGAGAGCAAAATAACAAATAAACACAACCGTCAACTACGAGTTGCATGATTATAGAGTAAGAATTATTTTTTAATTTGTGATTATTAATAGATAAGAGACAGATTCGAACAATCGAAAACTAGCAGTCGAATCCGATGACTCGAAACAATCGAAAAACATCTCGATTATTTTGTCGAACGGCGATTCGATACTTAACTCGATGGTTTATTTTAACGCTTGAATCCCCAACCGGTCCTATGAGACCGCGCTGTTATTGTTTTACGATTGTGTCTCGTATCGCGGGTATCTGAGTAATTAACGACTCCGATTGCTTCGATTTTTAAAACATCTCTGAATAGCCCATCGCTTTATCTCTTACCGACAGAATCCTGAATAATGTAAGTACACCACAGACAGGCTCGGCCTAAACAAACGGTGCCGATATTTGGGTCATACTTTCTGCTTTATGGACTTTGAGCGACCTTTGTCCTACGAACACAATTTATTTAGTTAGTTCTCAGAAATGTTTTCTTTATACACAGATTTTTGTTCGTCTCGATAACGCATGAGTGTTTACCTATTGTAAAGTGTTTTGTTTATGTGGCCCAACTCTAGTGCTCGCGAACTTGATATTTTAGTAAATACGTTATAGAAGAGAATAGAATAAACTTTAGGAACAAGAACTATAGAATTGAGATGCTCTAAAAACCTCAAAATTGGACCTATATTTTCATTTTTTTGTTAAAAGAAACAAAACTTTTATTTTGAACTAGCTGACGCCCGCGACTTCGTCTATGTCACTCTTATATAACTGCTAAATTCCATTTAGTCACAATCTAAAGTTCTTATTTGCACGGAATTCATTTTATTCGTCTAAAATATATGTAGCCAAAGGCAAAGAAGGAACGCGGTGGGGTTTAGTCAGTAAAAGTCTGGCACGCCCTCCCGCTCCGCCCAAGAGCATGAGTCGTTATTCTGGGGATTTCACACCTGTAAAAAAAAAACCAACCAGCGAAAGTCCTGTCAATATTGGTATAACCGGTTCAGAGCCCGACTCAAACCAATTTTACTGTCAGCCCATGCGTATGGACGTGTGGACCGTAACAAAATGACAACAATATGGTCCAATTTGATAGGAAAATACCGTATAATTAGTTTTAGTACTACACACCAACAAGAATTTAAAAATAAAAACATACAGTGATGTAGGTGTCTAAGGTAAGATGTGCAGGCACAAGATACGATAGAGCAAGGAGTAAACTACCTGACCATATCCTCCACATAGAGAAAATAGTGGAGTAAGGACTCAAACTAAAGTTTTCAGGATGCTATAACTACGGACCCGCGTTCTGCATTATAGGTATCGAGCATACTTCCATATTCATTTAATTAAATAATTTTTATTTGAAGTCTCAAACAGACCTTTCAATTTAATTTCAGACCTTTCAAATGAATAGATACAATTCTCGTCTCACAGTGTTTGTAACAAAACTCCTCCAAAACGGCTTGCACTAATAGATCTGAGAATAGGACATAAACTATTTTTTTCTTTGATATATAATTTATATGGCAAAACCATCGTTTGCCGAGTCAGATAGTACATACATAGATTTTTACTTATCTATCCATATAGACCAACAATCTAAAATCGCTATTTCATACGCAGCCAACAGATTTGTTTCCGTACGCCGTTTATCGGTCTCCAATAAAAAATATTTACACAATGTTCATAGATAACATCGGAAACAAAAATAGATTGAAAACTACAGGCATTTTTCAATTAAGCGTTTTGCCTCGAAACGGCACGGTTCGATCTGCCGGTCGGAATCGAAAATAAAACCAAATATACCCGTAACCGATGGTGTCCATGACTCAATCGGATAGTTAAAACGGTGCTCTTTATTATACCACCATTTATTTTATGGAAATTCTCACTTATAGTTCGTTAACTCGGATTTGTTTAAGAGCCGTTTAAATAGAATATTCCCGTTTTTGTTTCAGGTAAGATGAGTTTTGGAATCAATCATTTTCTTTGGGCTGTCAACGTGAGGTAGGTAAGTTTTTTTTTGTATTTTAACAAGTTTTGTGTCTGTACCTATTAATAAAAGATATTTAACTATTTTACATACAGGTTTTTAAAAAACACTTTCCACGTCAATTCTTGGTCAATTGAAATTAGATGATTCAGTTAATTTATGCTACTTAGGGCCTGTTTCACAATGTCCGAGTAGGCACTACTCACTGAATAAATTCAAAAATGTGACAGATTTTGTATGAAATTATCTGCCAAGTAAGATACTCGAAACTTAATCATAGGTGGTGAAATAGGCCCTTAAACTTCAACTGTTTTACATAGGCCATTTGGACATAGTCATTGAATAAAATTTTCATCCAACTTCAAACGCGCTGTACATCCAAAACATTTTCTGCTCATGTCTTCAGCCATAAATATACCGTAGCCCACGTTTACTTATTGATATTTATCTCGGCTGTATCACAGATGTGTATTCCTCGTAATCACCACTTAGCCGTCGCTTAAACAGTACAATGGCCGGCTCGTCGGAACCGGCCCTTAAATAAGGAGCGATTTTATCACACGTTCACGCAAATTATCTCCGTGGCCGACGGGCTGAATGGCTCGTAAAACATCCACTACACTTATATTAGGGTAATATCAGTGATCTCGGTCATGCTAAACGACCTTCAAGATTCAAGACATCATCTAAAGGGGATCGTGAAGAACTGCCCCCGCTTATCTTTCGTAATATAGATGTCGTTGAAATCGCATCCGCTCGCCGTGCGGCGGCGTCTGACAGATCCTTTATGTTATATTTTCACTTGGTTGCTGTTTATCACGGGTCGGCGGGACTCCCCTTTTAACTTACACCCCGTACGTGTATTGGTTGAAGCGTTTAATTTTTATTGTATTTATTATTTACTGGCTAGGAAAATATTCTTCGCACACTTGAAAGTAGAAAATTTTCCCAAAGGAACATGCTCTCGGGGTAAAAAGTATCACATAATTTTGCTGTTTCAGAACATGGTCTACCCGCATGCCAAATCTGATTTGAATCCATTCAGCCTTATGTACTTACGAGCATGAAGAAAATAACAAACATACTCTTACACACTCCCTCACAAACTTATGTCTTTAAGTATATTAGTGTAATTAAAACTTCATGCATCACAAAGGTGAACTTCCTAAGAATTCTCTAACAACCAACCAAGGGAATTTTGAGATAGGAAATAACTAAATGTCTTTTCCCACTCTTTGGTGAAGAGAGATGGCAAGTCAGAATTTACTGACTACAGCCCACCTAATTCCTTCTTGTACCCTTTGCGTCCTACGGCCTCGGTAATTCTTCTTAACATTCCAAAACTATGTATGGTAGGAAGATACCATGGCACGTGCATAAAAAAATCATTCATTCATCTTGTCTATGAAGCCTCTTGTTGGAATTCAACAGTTGAAATCCTGGCCCAGTATTCGGCCACGGCAATGCCGTCCACTGATGCTGTCATTAGGTCATGGCGTGAGCAATGTATTTGAAGAGTTTTGCCATCGACACGCTAAGAAGAAGAAGTTGAAATCCTCATTTAGGTGGTAAATTTTTTACGACTATTTACAAAACAAAGTCATGTAAAACCAACTCTTACACAGCTATAAAAAAAATGTGGTCTTCCAAGTGCCAAAAATGACGAAAGCTATTATGCTCCCAAAATCCCCAAGCGACTAACAAAGACACAACTTCTCCTGAACCTATGTTTGTTTTATTAATCCCAATTACTAAGTTGAGCAATAAATTGTGGCCATAACAAAGAACATTTTAACTTGGAAACTAGTTAATAATGAAGCCGAGTTAGTCAAGGAATCGACTCCGGGGACACGGAACCATCCTTGACCTCATGTGCTAGTTAAACAGGTCTCTGAACGAAAATGGATATCTCCTCAGTAATTTAATAACTTATAGGTTTCCTAGGAATTTATAATGGAAACCGCGTGTGGGGAAAACTGGAGCAAGTAAGTTGATTTATTTTCTATTCCGGCTTTTTCTTGGTACACAAACAGATTGTCACTTGAAGATTTTTTTTAATATTAGGGATAGACTCGCGTTTCTGTCTCACCTGATGGTAAGCGATGAGGTAGCTGACGATGGAGGACACTTGCGTAGAAGTAACCTATTCACTCTTGCCTTAAAGACCTCTAAGTTGTTGCTATCAGGAAACACAGTCTTCGGCAGGGAATTCCACTCCTTAGCTGTACGCACAATAAAATGTAGTACTAAAATCACACCAAATGCAATGAGACGACATTACTTTCCGCCTCCTTGCTTTCATACGTCTAGGCACTCCCTGTTGTTCTCCTCATTGAACATGTCATCAACTTCAACTACCGTACCACGGTCTGCCATACACGCTCTTGTCAGCGTAGTTGTTCTGGCGTTAGGTACAATACAACCGGTTGACCGGATGGCATATTTTTATTTCTATGGAAGATGGGTAAGCACTTGAAATTCTTTAACTCTCATAAAAGAAAATGATAGTACTTACATACGCACACAATAAAGTATTAAAACTGATAGTTTCCAGGTGCTTTGTAATAAGCACTTCTAAGAAATAGGACCCTGTATTTATTCTGAATGGTAGACATTAAAACTAGTATTGACTAGTCAATTGCTTTTTAGCCTGATGATTAAAACATGCAAAACTCCTTATTATCGCCCATCAACCTTAATCTCAATTTATTAAGGGTTGGAGCAGCACATTTTATGTGTGAAAGTGTAGGTTTACGGACGGCGAGCAATGGGTAGTTCGCCGTCTAGTCGTCCGGTAATCGTTCAGACCGAGCTCAAGTCATCGTCAGCAAATCGTAGAGACCCAGCAGGGTCGAAGCCTACTGGAGCCATAGCCTGTCCTGAACGAATACAAAGAAGGAACAGGAGCGGGTTTTAGTCAGTAAATGTCTGACATACCCTCCCACTTCACCCAGAGCGGGAGAAGTTATTGGATGATATCTCGCCTAAAAAAAAGCAAAAGTGCTTCTAGGCTAGAGTGCTCCATCGTTGACCACATGATCGCTTACCATCACATGAGATGTGGTCAACGGCGAGCCTATTAATAATAAAAAAGGGACATTTTATATAATCGTTCATTCATCTCAGCGTTTATCCACTTTCTGACGACTCATACCGTCTTCACTCAATTCACCCTTCCTCAATCTACTCTTTACCTCCTAAAAAGCTGACGCCCAAACTAATTCAATTTAAAAAGAGAATCTTGACCTTACTAAGGCTTCAAGGGCATCAAACGTAGTAATACAGACACCAATTTTGTTATAGCGATCACTGGAAACGGCAAGGTATTCGAAGAAGTTTAGACTAAAACTGACAAAAACTTCAAACAACTATTAATAGCGATGATACGAGTACTAGGGATACCGATACTGCAACAGCATACAAGAATTCAGTATGTCCCAAATATTCACAGTTTCGAACTATTCCACTACCTATCCATAAAGTTCTGACTTAGTTGCACATAGTTGCATAATCTCTTGACTTGCAGTATATTGGAGGACTTTTATTTTGGAAGGTACGGTTGTTTTCTGACCTTTCATTGTGACTACATTTTTCTAAGAATAGCCTGTAACTTCAGCGGATTACGAGCCCTTAACATTCTATGAAAAGCTCGTTCGTGCCCCAACTACATCATGAACCATAGTAGTTAATGTTTTCCGGCCCTAAAGACAGAGAAAAATAAAAGAAAAGCGACCAATGTTTATGTTCCCCAAACGTAAACTCAGTCAAACGTAAACAGTTCCCCAATTTCGATGTTCTCATGAATAAGTGCGCTCACTTACAATAATATTTTCTCTGCTGCTGAACAAATTAGCTTTCACGCGCAGAAAAATGTTCACTTCATGGAAAGCTTTATGTAGTTGATGTTTATGACTAATGGTATTTGGAATGCAACTGTTTAGTTTTGAAAAAATCCTTTAAGCGACCTAACCGAGTGTCGTCTGGCGCCTTCTTGTGACGCGCATGTTCGCGGAAGTCGTTTCTAGAAATCGCTTCCCGCGTTTGTGTTCGCGCATGCGTGTGTCGCATCCTATCCCTTTCTGGCGAATTGCGCGCCAGTCTGTACGTCGCGCTGTACCGCATCGCCACGCGGCTCGAGCTCGACACCAAAACAAATCCTCCTGCACGATGATCGCTGACTTGCCTCCGTTCACCGCGGCCGAGCGGCACTACAAGCGTGACGACTCTCGCACGCAGTGTGCGCCCGCCGTGCAGCACACGACTGGTACACCACTATTTGTTTTTCTCGTATGCAAAGCTTTCGAGTACGGCGTAGTAAGTGCGGCGCACATACTCTACATAAGCATACTACGAGTGGTTACTTTGAGTGCATTCATGGAAAAGGTGGATAAGCAATTACGTGCTTTGACAGAGTTTAAGCGACCGCCAATTTCCTGAAAGTTGCCTACGTATGTTTGATATGAAAATTGGGGTTATTACGCATCAGCGGGTCTGATCCGCATAACTCGTGGGTGGTGGATAAGGATAGATGGTATCGTGAATGTCGTAAAAGGCCGGAAGAGGTCGTGCGGGAGCGAGGCCGCCCCCGCGACTTGTTGCTTTCCCTGCTCGTTCGTTGTTTACAATGTGGTTTCCCTATTTCGGTGTCGATTTACGACGAGAGAAATAACAAGTAGACACGTATGAATGAGTCGCAACAGATTACGCAAATAACATGATTAGGTGTCTGTGACGTACACCACAGAACAAAGTCTGCGGAGTGTCGCGCAAGTGGCTGAAAGTAATTGTTTGCTCGGCGCTAATTGATATGAAGCCGAGTTGTTTTCGCTCATTTTGTTTTCTTTGCGCCACACGTTAAGCAGATAAGCAGACGCTCTCGTGGAAGTTATTGCCAAGTTTTATGTTGCTTAAGAAGTTTAAAGCTTAAGTAGATTTGTTTGCTGTTTTCTTCTTTGTGTTTTATTGATGTTTAGTCACGAAACTTGTTCTAACGACATACCAACTGGTTAATGTTGAGATTGTAGAGTTTATTTATTAAACATGAGTAAAAGAAGCAATAAACATAAACAAATCTCCAATAAAGAAATATTAGAAATAAATTCCAAGAAATAAGTTCCAACCGCAAAAGCTATTTGCAATTGAATTAAGTAGATTATAAAACTGGCAACATTAATAATTTGATTGAGGTTGCTTGATAAAAAAGCCGAGATAAGCGATCACTGGTTGCGATGCATTTCTCGGAGGCGGAGTCAATCGGTCTGCTGGAGACTAAAGAGCCACTAATGATAGTTCTCTGACGTCTAATTGAACGAGTGAACGAATGAATGAAGCTTGTGCTGTCGTACACCTGCCATTTTCTCTACACTTGGTGCGATAATTATAGGCGTTCGGTCATGGAGTCGTGAACACTATAGCCGCATTACGGGGACAAATGACATGTGATCGAGGCCTACAGTTACCATTATATATAATTGACTTTACCGCTTCTTGTACAGTAATATTAATTAATAAATATAATGTATTGTATGTACAATCCAATTATGGAATGGAAAGTGGTGAAAACGTGGTGGGGTCGGTGATTATTAACCTGTCAATTCGTCCATAACTGATGTTCAATGAAGTAAACTAAGATGCGTGGGAGAAAGTAAAGGTCACAACACTACTTGTAAATATATATTTTGGTAAAACTAGTACACAAAATATAATAGAAAATGAAGGTAATAACTTATAAAACCGAACATTATAAAACTGAAAACTCTACAGACGGTACAATATTAACAAGACATCGAGGGAATTTATATCTAAAATAGAATCCACAACTTCTCAGTTTTGAAAACTAATTAAACTGAAAAACCTAAATAATAACAACAAAGATGAGGCAAGCCGACCCTCGTGACCTTGGCCGACAAATCTGATTAATTTGAAGGTTAAAACGCTTAAATTTAGGGGGTTTTACTTAAGCAAGACCATATTTAGGGGTCTTAGTTAAGCAAGACGGTCTTCCCGTGTGATTATAATTTGGGTGTCTTCAAAGCTAGAATGAATAGGCTCTTAAAAAACTAATGCGCCCCATCAATGATTGCATCACTGCTTACCATCAGGTAGGATCGCAATCAAGCAGTAGTTTATGTTACATATAAAAATAATTAAGAACACAATACGAAGACAAGATATGTATAGAAATTTTTATACTCTGTATTAGATTTCTTAAATAATAAGTTATTTAATTTACAATGTTTATGTAGAATTGAATAATAAAATAGCTTTAAGTAAAATAATTGTAGTTGTTATAAGTTAGTAAATTTTCCATGCCTTGAGGCAGAATGTACAAGGATTCAAAATATTGTAACATGAAAAAGTATTAATTATCTAATGATATAAAATATCAATAAATTTATCTATCTATCAAGAGAGAGGATTTAAAAAGAAGAGTTTTTCAAAACACTTTTAAGGCTTTTAAAAAAGCTTGTATTTCCTGGCACAAGTTTTATGAAGTAATCGGTTATGACGGAATTACCGAATGCCAACAGAACATTCTGGTGTTACATCTATTTTTTCGCGTTCAAACAAACATTGCATTGGATAACATCGGATGAAACAACCACGTGGAACATAGACGACAGGGGAGAGCCCTCTTAAATATCTTTAAAGTTGAGGATGAGATTAACGGAAAAGGTGTTCAATGTCAATAAAGAAGGCCTTTATTCAAAGCTTCAATGTCTCACATTATAATCTTTGTCCCATAATCAGGTCCCACATAATATCTTTGTCCCATAATCATGTCCTACATTATATCTTTGTCCCATAATCATGTCCCACATAATATATTTGTCCCATAATCATGTCCCAAATAATCTTTGTCCCATATTAATGTCCTAGATCGGTGAGACCGAAATACGCAACTCCATACGTATGGCGTTGAAGGACGCGACCTTAATCGCCATCGATTACTATCAGCATTACAAAGCGTCCACCTTGGCTGGCTTGGTTGGCTCTCTGCAGCCCAGTCTGGCGGCGTGAACACTGAGTTGTGGCTGGTGGTGGGAGTTTAGTATTTATTTATTAAGCTTCGTAATGTAAATACGACAGATAATACAAAAAAAAATTGTACAGCAGGCAGTCTTATCGAGGAGAATTTCTAAAAGGCAGCGTTTGGATAAACTGAAAGAAAGGGGATAGATTTGGAACTGTTAGTGTAAACCATTTGTCAAAATAAGACGTAACATAGTAACAAATACTTACTTAATTATAAATTTTCCAATAATTTGAAGGCCCTAGAATATGTGTCACAAAGGAACTAAAAAAGTTCTTTAAAAAAGGAATAAAAGATTTAAAGAGCACGAATAACATCATTATCTGAATCATAAGTATATTTGGTCCAGCTGTTATCCTAGTATTCTCACATGTACTTTATTTTTAGCAATATCATCTTTCACTCTCAAATCCTTCCTTAGTAAGCTTTTCTTACCCTTCTCCTAAAGCCTTATCAATCCACTTAATTTTCCACCCTAAGCTATCTCAAATCAATATAAAACTTTTCTGGTAATATAATCGAAATTTCTTCTATAAGTAGATAATTTTGACCTTCAAAAATACAGCAAATTTATAATTCAAAACACATTTAATTAAAAATATGTTGAACAAGTCTGAAATAATATATCTACAAATAAGTCGAAATAGACAATTTTGTGGTGAAGGAAACCATCGTGAGGAAACAGGCATGTCCTAGAACCAAAAATTCGAAGACATGTGGCATCCACCAATATATAACACGTACTGGGCCCAGTTCCACTCCTAGAGAGGAGGCCTGAATCCCAACAGTGGGAACACTACAAGGCCGATAATGCTAAAAAAGACAATTTTGAATTACCTAAATTATTAAATATTCCATTAGAAAGGATCTAAACAAGTCTGAAAAAAATATAATATCTACAAATAAGTCGAAATGGTTTTTTAATGTGCTAGATACGACGATATTAAGTCGGTTTAGGACACAGAGGTCAGTCAGGACGCAGCCGTGACCTCCAGACCGGAGCTTTCCTAAAGAACTGCGCAGTACCTGGAACTCTACTGTTTATGTACCTATATATATGTACCTTCGTTACGTGGAAGTCTACGAGTAGATTTACTTTTGTTTTATTAATATTTTAATATTTGAGTATTTTACGCTTCATTTTTAATATTTTAGATGAAATCTAGGTATAGGTTTTACGATAGATAAAGAAAATAACACTTTGATTAAAATCAAAATTAAATTAAGTATTTTACATAGGCATGTATAAAACGTAAGTAACTAGTGCATGGTTACAATTGGTCGTTCCCTATGGAGAAGAACCGAAAAAAACTCCATGGTTATTCTTTAAAAAAATTGGTTGATTTTCCCATATTTCCAAATTAAAATATTAACTCCATATTACAAAATTAACCAATATAACGACATTACATTGTTCAAAATCAATACTATCGATATCACAATATTATTTTTCCCACTAAGTCTTCAGAAAACGTTATCTAACTTTTTCACAGCGTCTGGGAATCTAGACCGCGAATAACTTCTAAATAACCTTGCGAAGTATCTCTGCCTGTAATACCTTTTGTTCCCTTATTTTAAGCTCCAATTTTTACATAATGTTGAGCTGGAGTTTTTTAACGAAAGATCTTGAATTCTCTACATTCCTATTTATCGTTGTCGCCGCCTAATTATCGTCTCTTTGACTCTAATCTTTTTTTCTTCTTGTGGCTTGTTAATTATGTCTTTTCTCTATGTAGACTATTATGTAAAATAGGTAAGGTTTAACTCTTTTTTTTTGTATTTACTGCAAAGCGAGACTCAATTTATTTGTTTATGTACTTAAATTGAAAAGAACAAATACCTACAGATAGAAAATTACAAAGCGCACGCTTAATCAAAAAGAGACGTAACTCGAAAAGTATTTGTAAACTGAACCTCAATTTTTCAAATATGTTTGCAGATTGAAATCTGCTGACCAAATATTTAAATATAATTTGAAAACCAATATTGTGTTAAAACTTTAAAACCGTAAGTAAATGTTATCTTTTAGAAAATATCATTTAATGGAAATTTACCTTTTCACTTCAGCACCTCAAACAAGTATGTTTTGCAGTTTAAAGACAGTGAGCAAAATTCGATTTTGCTGCGAGCGTGAGACAAAGTAACTTTTTAATTATTTTTTTTAAATGCCGAGTCAGTGCTGGGTCTACTCACAACATTCGAAAGATTTGAACTTCACTTTGTTCTGTCACTTTCACTTCGATACGAAAAGAGCGAGAGATAGAAACAAGTCGATTCAAAGTTCGATTTTCAAATTCCATATATAATAGGCTCAAAAAAGAAACCAACAATAAAACGTTCGGAAACACGTCACCTATAAAATTTCAAATCAAGGTTTAAATGTAATTATTATACTTTTCTCTTAATAATCGAATTATATTTTTTTATGATCAAATAAAGAGATGTTGAATTAAAAAATACGAATTTTATCATGTATCTACATAATTATTTAAAGTTTTAACAATCTTTATTGTGACAGAATAATTTAGTAATAGTGCAATTTCCGAACGCATCTTTAAAAAATAGCGGGCTTTAATTTTTTATTGTTTTCTTCTTCTGTTCGCTAGCTACAAAGTGCGATACACGTTGGATATTATTAAAATAATAATAAATAAATATGAGTGAATCCAGTGATGATGTCTGCGATTTAACACCGGAAGAATTGAAGCAGTATGTAAAAAATGCAGAATTAAGTTTCCTGCCGGAAAAGTCTCGCGAAAAATATCTTAAAGCTTATGATATTTAATTTTACTTTTAATTTTTACAAATATACATATGGTTTGGTATGGTATGGTATGGTATGGTATGGTATGGTATGGTATGGTACGTATGGTATGGTATGTACAAATATACATATTACCAAGTTGTATTTTTTATTACCTTTACATTATTTGTTCTCGCTGCTGAAGTGAAAAGTTGTATGTGCTACACGAGACCAAAGTTATTTGCATCTCGTGTCTTTGAATCCCTCGCTGCACTCAGGATTCTAACCTAGAATCACTCGCTACGCTCGTGATTCAAATATAGAATCCTTCGCTTACTCGGGATTCAAAATCAACACTCGCGGCAAAAACCAACTTTGCTCTCTTGTTGCACAAATAACTATTTCCCCATTAATCATTTTAAACTAACATCAAACAATTTCCTTAAATTATTTTAATGATGACAGTTCATAAACCTTCCCAGAATCCTTATAGTTTAGATCTTTCAATCTGAAATGTAATCATAGGTTCAAATAATTTGGCTTCTATTAATTTGTCGTGCTCTTCCTACATTGAATTTCTAAGAAAAAATCTCTTTGACTTGCCAAGAACTGAAGGGAGTTGTGGAATGAATTTATATTGATTGAAATGTGTAGAGATGCATTCAGTTATTAAATTACTTTTTTATGAGTGGTCTTTTGTAAGTCAACCAATAAGTGGTAGTCTTTTTAACCGGCTTTACCTGTGGCTGCCTTAATAACATTGAAGCCTCAAACCAGGAAATTTTTCGATTACATTTCTTAACGAAGAAGATCTCTCAAAATAATAAATAATTCTTAGTCCAGTCAAATTAGCTCAATTAAGGTAAGAATCTCGGAATTCGAGATACCCAGCTGTAAGTTTGTAAATAGTTGTATATTGACACCCTAAAAGTTGTCTCAAAACCTACATATGGTAGGGTGTACGCAACTATTAAATTTCATGGTCGGGGGTCACAAAAATCGGGTCTTTGCGCTTTTTTTGTAAATATCTCATTTCCTATAGGTTTTTTGATATTTGTATATTTAACAATATTGTAGAATATAAAATTCTCTACAATTTTTGTTCAGAAAACTTTTTCCTTCGGTGAACCGTTTTCGAGATATAGGGTGGAGACCAGCATCACTTTAGGTCAACTGGTGCCTCCGGTCGAAAACGCGCCATATTATAGTTAATGAACTATCGATAAATCAATGATTATAAATATTTGTCTGAATAGTCGTGACTATTCGGAGAAAAATTCAAAAAAAAATATCACACTAATATTTTTTAAGTAATAAGTGAAATAACACAAATAAATTCTTTTAAAATTTAGATCTGTTGTGATATTTTCCTCTACCATTACCACAGTTGTTTAAATATTGCTGTTCTTTTTTTTGTAGCGACAACCTGAATAAAACTGCTATCTACTGCTATTCTTAAAAAATCCAGAATTCCTCTAGATTTTTCATAAAAATGAATGAAACTTATGTGATTACCCAAATTTATTGAAGATTTTTACTTTTAGCCAACTTTAGCTTGTCCTGGTGTAAAAAAAAGTATGAACACTACTATGGCAAGGTTTTTTAAAAATTGGTGCAACTAATCAAGTTTCCAAAATGGTATACTACTTTATTAAAACCAGCCACAAAAAAATAATATCCATACAAGTTCAAAACAAGAAACTAATTTCTTAAATTATTGTTAACAGTAATCACTTTTCCTACGTGCCCAAAATAGGTTCTTGCTACAATTTCTATTAATGAATGACATACCCTAGTTATTTACTTTGAAAATTAAAGCAAGATAGAGATATTTAAGTTAAAAAAAGCATAGCGTAGTAAGAGAAACTAATTATTCTCAGTAAGTGAGTTCAGTTCAGTACGCACTGCTCCTTTCCATCGTACATCTGTTCACAAGCCCATGCTGGCGACGGCGGACGGCGAGCAATGCGTAGATCGCCGTCCTGTCGTCCAATTACCATCCGGATTGCGCTAAAGTCGTCGACGACGCGTAATGATCTATGCGTACTTCAAGAACATTTCAGAAAATCGTAGGTGCCCAGCAGGGTCGAAATCCACTGGGGCCATGGGGTATGTGAATTATGTGAAAGGGTACACTGACTGGGGCCATATAACAAAGGCAAAGAAGGAACAGGAGTGGGCTTTAGTCAGTAAACGTCTGACACGCCAGGTATAGCTTGGCCAGAAAGAGTAGAAAAAAATTGAGGTCGCAACTATCGTTTAGATGCTTTTAGATGGTATCATTTATTCTACTTCATAAACGATCTTGATACTTTAAGAATTTTTGTTAAATGTGAGAATATGGAAAATCATTAAACTAGATGCATAATTAGTGGTAAGGTCTAGTTTTATAATTGATAATTAAAAAAGCTTAGGAAAGCTTAAACATCTTTATTACTAGGGCTGCCCTTTAAGTTGTGTCGTTTGAAATAAGTACAGACAATCTAATAGATTATTACCATTTATTGTTTTTCAAAGAATTCTCCACTATATTACACTTTTGCGTGCGTCCAAAACCAGTTTTTAAGGCGTGTGATCTAAAATTTCGTCATTTTGCTAAGCCAGCTTAAAAAAAGCTGTTGTAAATTTGCCATCGTTTTTATTACTTCCGTTTATTATGCGTCGGACACCGCTTTCTGATTTTCCTGGAATCAAAATAAAACATGAATTCAGAATGACGTAGGTGACGATCAAAAAATGCAATCGCTCTATAAAATAAAGTCATTGTGAAAGAAATTTCCAAATATAAACAAACAACTAAATCCGTAAAAAACGTCGATGATATGGATTTTTTTAAAGGCCTAACTGACGTTATCAGTAACTTGGATCATGAACTATATATATTATATAAAATTAGAGTGATTAAATACCTGGCATATCAGCAACTCGTTTGTAAAGATTGTCCAACTCGGTTAGAAGTTTTCCGGCATGATACTCCGCCAAACATAGTTTAAACACATTGTAAATTACTTCTCCGGCACCACCTTTTATCGTCTTGCCCATTTTTAATAACAATTCACTGACTAAAACGTATAATATCTACTAAAATCGCAATAATTCACAAATCACTTTCTTTGTTTTGGTATTTTGACTGTTGTTTGACATTGTTTTTCGAGTTGCTATATGTGGAAAATTTTAGTTCATATTTATTTAATTTCTACTCTTTCTGGCCAAGCTATAAGTGTTGTTAAATAAATGAATACTGAATATAAAGTGGATAGGTTAGGAAAAAAATCATAAAATATAATATAATAGTTAATAAAAATTGACAAATATATAATATATAATAATATAATAATATATAATATATAATATTCCACGACTATCACACAACGCTAATCTAGTCCCAAGCTAAGCAGAGCTTGTGTTATGGGTACTAGACAACTGATAAACATACTTATATATTTCTAAATACATACATATTATAGATAAATTACACCCAGACACAGAACAAATGATCGTGCTCATCACACAAACATTTGTCCTGGGTGGGAATCGAACCCACGACCTCCAGTGTAGCAGTCAGGGCCACTAACCACTAGACCAACGGGCCAGTGAATATTTATAATCATTGATTTATCGATAGTATCAACTTATATGGGGCGTTTTCGACCGGAGGAACCAATTGACCTGAAGTGATGCTGTGACCGTGCGCTCTCCAGCCTCTATCTCGAAAACGGTTCACCGTAGGAAAAAGTTTTCTGAACAAAAATTGTAGAGAATTTTATATTCTACAATATTGTTAAAAATACAAATAGCAAAAAACCTATAGGAAATGAGATATTTACAAAAAAGCGCAAAAACCCGATTTTTGTGACCCCCGACCATGAAATTTAATAGTTGCGTACACCCTACCATATGTAGGTTTTGAGACAACTTTTAGGGTGTCAATATACAACTATTTACAAACTTACAGCTGGGTATCTCGAATTCCGAGGTGAAAGTACTATAATGACTGGACTATCTACACAGTTATTTGTTTGTTTATCCATAACTCCTAAATAATAAAACGATTTTGACTTATACAAGGTGCAGTTTTTAATCTGCAGTTTCAGGAAGCAATTATGTCAATGATTCTCAACCCGGATTAACAATAAAATGGGTTGGTATTTTTTAAATTAGTTTTATTCTTATTTACGGAAATTAAAAGCCTCGTACAGACTGTTACACTCACGCACATGAACGGTAAATCGCAACGAGTGATTCTGTTCTCTTAAAGAGGATTATTAAGTATTCGTACATTATAATTTAAGAGAATTATTCCAAATAACAATGGAATAAAAAAATACAAGTATTATTGTTTATTGGGCCAGATATCTTATAAGATTATTTAACGAGTTTACAACCTCTTGAAATTATGTGCAGATTCAAAACTGTACCTACCCTGTAGAAAAGGTAATAAACGGTGATTTTTTTATATATTTTACACCCGTTTCATAAAAGGGCAGGGCCACTTATTTAATAATATTATTAACATATATTCCTACATTATTATTTATAATATATTTCTCAATGAATGGGATACAAAAGTATTCAAAAAATCCTCTAAAAATTCCACGGTATTTTAAACGGCGATAAAAATATTCAAATGGCTTCCTTAAAATGCACAACGTCGACCGCACTAAAATAACAAACGTGAAGTATCAGTGAGTTAATAAACACGATTCATGTTAGAACTTTATAATCAAAAACACGTTTAAACTTTTTATATGGTAAATTAAACATGCTTCGTCTGTAGTGACCCAATTTGCTGAGCGTCGTAAAATACCTTACTGCGCGCCGCGCGGCCACACTACGGTTGCTTGGGCCGAATTTCCCAGCCGCCCGCGAATGGGATTTTTATAGCTTGTATCTACATCTTTACCTAATACATTCAAAGTATAAAGTGGGTAAGGGTAGCTCTTTAGTATACCTTGTTCGGCTGTTAAAATTGTTAAAGTAGCAAATTTTTACTTAGGTTTTTGCGCTAAACTAATTTCAGTTTTATTGGAGTTTTTGCACGTTCAAGCTCTAAATTGTTAGTCGTTGTCGTGGTTTTATTTACAGTTGCGGTAAGCTTGTAGCCGCAACCAAACTAGATTCGAGCAGTAGAAAACTTTACGTAATTACCTAAGTATTATGGGTCAATTTTTTTCTTATTATTATTGGTAGGCTTACGCTTGACCACTAAGTATATCACTCTAATAAGTAAGTGTAGTGATGTACTACCATGGCGAGCATATTATATGTTTTTTATTATTATTTTATTGTAATGCACACCCACCACTTGATTGATAGAGAATGCCTTGTTGTCCTTTCGTAAGTGCGGCTTTGTGCCACTATTAAATTACTAACTATTATTACATTACCTAAGTTTAAATAAATGGTGGAGCACACTTGCCTAAAAGTAAACTATTCCAACCTGTACTATCCCACTGCTGGGCAAAGGCCTCCCTCCATTCCTCCCATTGTTCCCGGCTCTGAGTCACTTTTACTAATTCCCTAGGCAGACAGCTAAATCGTGCCGCCATTTCCTTCGTGGCACCTTGCGACCCCGTCGACACTTACTTGAAAGCTTATATTTATAAAACAATCGATTAAGTAACAGAGGATTTCCTCTGTCACAATAATTTGTGATTGTATTCACTGATCATTGTTTATATTAGTACCTACTAGCTGCCCCGGTAAACCTTAATTTGCCACATAAATTATTATTAAAGAAAAAAATTAAGGGCGCCTACAAAAAATTTAAAAAGTCGGTCAAGTCAATTCATAATATAAAATTGGGTACTTAGTCTGAACGGCCCAAATCGAATGGCACGTGGGCCATTCGAACGTAAACAAAAATCGTCTACGTTCAAATGGCCCGTTGGTTAAAAAATCTATCTTAATTCAATGGATAAACTACATTATGTACATTCGGGTGCAAAAGTAAAAAGTTTAAATAAAATAATTTTTTTTCTTAGATTTGTATTATCTTCATAAAACAATCAACAACAATATAAAATGTTTACAAAAGTTAAATATAGCCATTATGTTATGTATAAGCAGTCATATTTAAAAAAAAACTTTTAGTGAAACAAATCAACTTAAAAAAATTAAACAATAAGATAAAATAAAACAATAAGCCAAAATATATATATCAACAAAGTATAAAAAAATACAATTAAGAAGTTAGTTAAAAGCAGCCTAATTTTAAATAATAAAAATCCTCAATTCATGAGAATTTACTATTAAACAATAAGATTTAGTGAAAATCAGTCTTATTTTAGAGAAACAAATTAACAAACATAAAAATATAATTGTACAACAATGTTCAGTCAAAACCTGCCAGCAATTTTAAGGAAACAGATCAACAAAATATGAGAAGTTACTATAAGATTTACCTAAAATCAGTCTTATTTTAGAAAAACAAATCAACAAAATATAAAAATACAATTAAACAATAAGATTTAGTTATAATCGGGCTTATTTTAATATAAAAAATCAACAACGTAAAAAGAAAATACAACATTATTGATTAAAACTTTAATTTTTCTAAGCAATGCCCCAAGCTTATCTGTCCAGTCAATAATTCTTCTACTGTACTTTGAATTTTCCAGTTTCTTGTCAAAGTTTCAGGTTTCCTTTTTGAAATTTTGATCCCATCAGGTTTCCTTATCTGATTTGAATAATATTTGAAGTCGTTATGCAACCCTTGTAGAAGTTGACCAATATTTGGTTTGACTTTTATGAATTTTCTAATTCTATTGTTCCATGACTCTACAATGTTATTTGTTTTATGATATTTATTATATGTACACCAGATACTTGAATTCACCTTATCTTCTAGCCATGTGCTAACAAAATAATCGTTGAATTTTGTAAAATTATCACTGCACGGACTTTCTGCCATAATATAAAGCCAACCATCGTCAACGAATTGTGGAGGAATGTGTGATAATGCTGTACATAATTTTATATGTGCCTTGCCTGAATGGGTCTTGTGTAAATTTAATTTCTTTGCTTTACGCCACAAGCATTGATTAAAATGAAAATTGCACCCTGTTATTTTAACATCTGGAAACATATTTTGTAATGCAACTATGGTAGCCGCTTCAAAATCCATAGTGGCATAAGTCGGTTTCCATTCTGGTTCCTGACTTTTTATTAATTCAAATAGTAACTGATATGTGTCAAGCTTCTTATCAGGTAGTAAAGCATACAAAATAGGAATCACGTTAACAAATTCTTGAGTGCTTCCGATATCTGCATGAACTGTAAAAACTTGATAAAATCCATTCGGGCAGATCTTAAATGTCCCATCAAAGAAGAAACTTCTTGACTGCCTCAAATAAACAATGAAATCCTTATGTCCAAATATTAATATTCTTTTTTGTCTGTATTGATAATCCGCAAATAACATAAATAAATATTTTTGAGGGATAATAACGTCAGCTCCTTTTCTAAAGCAAAGTCTCTTGGCTCCAATTGAGCTATTTCGTTTTTGGTATAGATGTTTGCTTATATTTTCAAACTTAGGTAAAATTTGTACTCCTTTTTGTGTAAGTATTTGCATGTGCTCATTAAATATTTGAGGAATCGGAATAGATACATCGTGTTGAACAGCGTTAATACATTTTTCCATTTGCTCTTTAATTTCCCTTGTTTCTAAGTCTTTAGGTCCATGATTATGTGATGTTTCACGTACAACTGTTAAAGGGTTACTTTTGGTTTTAATAGAAGCACTGCACGTACTTTTTTTTGCACAACGCCAATGTTCTGTTCCGTCTTTGTTCAGCCTTTTCCAATTATATTCATAACCACCTCTACGTAGAAGGCGACCACCTTTTTTTGATTTACCCTCACTTGTAGATTGTGATGTAGAGGGATGTGCGTCATCCATTTCTTTGATTATTTAAACCTAGAATATACAATATGGGCCTTAGAAGTGTGAAAGTAGATTGCAGCAGATTTGTATATTGTATGCATCGAAATCTAGTCCCGGTCATATATTATTTATGTTCTAAAATCTGGTAGCTTAGTCTTTAGCCCGAATATTGATGTTGTTTGCAAACGAGTTTAGAGAGATATACTTATATTATTAAATTCGATCATATTATGTTCATGGACCCAAAAAGATAGAGAATATAATGTACATATGAAACGCCTTTAACTGAAGAAACATTTTGAGAAAAATATTGCAGTATATGCAATTAGCCTTATAATATATTATTATATAAAAAAAACTTACCAGGATCCAACAGTAAACAAAAACACAAAACTTCAAAAGTAAAAATTCAACGCACAACATTATTAGACAATTGCAAAATTAACAGTGGTGTTACTAAGCTGCATATTAAACATATTTCTCCACAGTCGTCTGACGTCACAGATAAGCATCCTGCTTGTGATTGGATGACAAGAAAGGGTCATTGTTTATCTAGCTACCTGAAATCGTACCGACAGGTTATGAAGATGTATTCCGTTTATTTCGACGATTTTAAATAATTAAATATTTATTTAGTTAAAATTCATAAACTATGTGACTAATACAATGTTTGCGACTGTACTTTGAATTATTTTTAAATTCATTTTACCACCGGGCCATTTGAACGTAGACGATTTTTGTTTACGTGCGAATGGCCCACGTGCCATTCGATTTGGGCCGTTCAGACTAAGTACCCAAATTTTTGTGTCATAGTGTTTCTAACAAATCTCCTCCGAAACGACTTGACTAAATCTTATGAAATTTTGTACTTATATTCGGTAGGTCTGGGAATAGAACGTCAACTATTTGTAACCCTCCACCCCCCACCCACTATTTTTGGCAAAACAACGTTTGCCAATCCAGCTAATACTACATAAAATACAGTCAAATATTACTTAACACCATACAAACTAAAAACGCAACATGCAATACCAAAAAAACAGAATTTAAATTAAATGACATGACGCATATGCATCCCAATATGGCGGTCACACATGCACAGAACGGAAGTGTCGCAACACTCGCAACCGTCGGCGGCGCGCGCGCACCTTTTGTTCTCCCCGTATTTATCGATATGTCCGTTTTATCGATAATAACGATTATATTATTACTTGTTAGTGCTGTCGTCGCGTGAGCTTTATCACTTGTTTATCTGGCTAAGGGCCTGTTTCACAATGTCTGAGTAGGCACTACTCACTGAATAAATTCAAAAATGTGACAGATTTTGTATGAAATTATCTGTCAAGTAAGATACTCAAAACTTAATCATAGGTGGTGAAATAGGCCCTTAATGTTACTTAAGTTTTCATTGTATCATCTACACGGAATTGTTATTTTTTTTAATTGGACCTCCTACATTTGAAATTTTTTAATGTTATCTGTCAGAAATAGCGTGTGCGGTGTACATATTGAAGTTATAAAATAATTGTAAGAAAATAATAATTAAGCTAGGTATCTTCAGATCCTAATTGGCATTAAATGGAAACTAAATTTTTAATCATTAATATTGCATCTACCACAGTATGTCTCTGCATCACCCAAAAGCAAGACTGGTATGGTAGAAAATGCCTTAAGCCGCCTTCTGTGCTTTTGTGTGCATATAGAATTAAATAAATAAACAGACACATGTTTTGAGGAGTGCCTATTACGTGGATTACTTTACGTGTCAAATAACTGGTCCTGTTGAGGTGGAGCCAGTGGGAGTGTAAGACTTTTACTGACTAAAATCGATATGTAACCCTTCAGTTACCCTTTGTGGTCCCAGGTCATGAAAACTCTATCAAACGATCCCTAAGGAGAGCAAGCAGTCAAGCGCGAACCTATCAACAATAAAAAAAAATACCTAAATCCCGATTTTTTTTTTCCTATTACCAATTTACAAATCAAACAAAACTATCCTATTATCAATAACCAGGCCAAAATTAGCCGAATGGCCAAGTTACAATGTAGCGACAATATCCGCACACTGTCAAAATTCGTATTTCCCGCCAACTCCCACGTATTTCGAGCACAGGGGTCAAAGGTCAACAAGTGGGGCAACACCCACGCAAAGGTCATGTGAAACTAAGGTTTTATTTATATCTCGTGATAAGGGTATATTGACCTGTGACATACTGCGGAATCGAGCATGAATTCACATTTCGTTGTGTTGGCATTTTTGTAAGAAGATTAGCAATATATTGAAACTGAAATATGTATTTATTTTGTGATAAAATGAACTTGCTTAATCGGTTTATTAGGTCTTTTCAGTTCGCGGGGATTTTCTGAAAAGGATACCGGTGGTCTTAGACCGCAAAAAGATAACTGATGAACACAAGGGTGGTTTTAGTCTATAAAAGTCTGACACACTCTCCCGCTCCACCCATATCGGGAGGTAATTTGGTAATTTCGCACCTTAAAAAAAGTTTTGTTCAGTTAAAAAAGAAAATATGGCAGTCATACAGTTGTATTTCGTCCCCTAGTGTATTTGAGGTTTAAGAAACACATCTACACCTTACTACTTACTCGTATGTATTTAAGGCTTTAGAAAAACGTAAACCTTACTATTACATAAACAAAAAACAAAACAAAAGACTGATGAATATTTAATTTAATCAGATTGGCAATCGAGAAGCCTTGATTAGAACGTATCTGTGAACAAATGTATTATTCAAACATTTAAGAGAACTTTTTATTTGAAAAAACAAACGTTAAGTTGGCTAGATGTCGATAAAAAATAAGATGGAGTAGTTACTGAGATTTATTTATTGTTTTACTGTCGTAGAGCTGTGACTGATTGCTAATATAATTGTTTATTCATTTATTTAATTCTCTAATGGACGCCATAACAAGTTATATTGTAGGTATGTAGATAATAAAGTTCATTACATAGGCGAGTTTAACTCATACATACTCGTAAATTGAGTTTTCGTCCAACAAACCATTAAACAATATAAAGAGAGTAATTAAAACGATACCTGCTCATTTACATTAATTAATATAGAATTGTGTAGACATAATTTTTTTTGTTTTTAATTTTTGAAATATTTAAAAATAGGATAAACACTATAGTGATTGCCAAGCATATAGTGATTGCCCACATGAAGAAGCAATGCGTTTTTTTGGTAATTTTTAAAGGATTAGTATAAATTTAATAACCATAGATGTTGTAGTAACATCAACAGTAAAATAAATATAATAAATTTATACTAATCCTTTAAAAATTACCAAAAAAACGCATTGCTCCTTCATGTGGGCAATCACTATATGCTTGGCAATCACTATAGTGTTTACCCTAGAATAAATGAGTGTTGACTGAAATAAAAAAAAAAATTGTACGTAATTATTGGCTATTGCATGGAATTTTAGAAATGGTTTGACTATTAGGTACAATAGTATTTTTTTCAATAATAAATAATTTTAAATTAATCATCGATAACGTTATACTAATGATATGTTTATTTATTGAACTAAAAAAAACAATTCAATAGTTACATAGATGTGAGTATGTGGATTTTACAGAAAACCTTTTCAACAGATGAGAGATTTTTTCAATATTCAAGATTCCAAGCAAACTTACATTTTTAATCAAAGCTCTTCGACTCAACGCTCTGCACTGGATTTATTGAAAAACGCTTATACTAGCACTAACTGTGATCGGAATCACTACTGTCGTTCAACGTTTTCTTTAAGCCAAGCAGCTCTTTAAGAATCGCACTTAACTTCACTTTTAACGACATTCCGTAATATGCTTTTACATCTCTTTTTATTAGCGAAAATAGTCTTGTCTCGCGTCTTTGGTTACTACTCTGCTCCTATTAATGGTAGCGTGATGTTTGATAGCATATTAGCTTGCTCGATAAATGGGCTATCTAACACAAAAAGAATTTTGGAATTCGAACCAGTAGTTCCTGTGACAAATGCGCTCAAAAGTAACAAACAAACTCTTCATCTTTATAATATACCTCTTTTTTTAACGACTAGCTGTCTCATACGGTTTTACCCGCGTCTTTGGTTACTGCTCCGCTTCCGTGAGTCATGTCATGTATTTTTTTTACTTTATTGTTACGTTGATGTTTTTAATTTATATGTGTGGTGTATACCGTTAATTTACGAGTATGTTGACAATAAATAAAATATGCTATAAAAACCTATAACTAGCCTTCCTTAAGAGGCCTGCGGAGACCGCGCGCTATCTCGAGTTGAGACTAAATAAAATACGTTTTTGAGGTTGATGGAAGAAATCCAGATAGTATAAACAATTCTTGGACACACCGACTGGAGTAAAGTCATCATCCGCACACTGACAGTTGCTTGCTGTGATAGCAATACAAACTATTGGAAATTTGGGAGAGGTTCCGTAATACCAAAAATGATGAATGGAAAATTAATGTATTTCCAATATCGTTTCGAGTATTTATAACTTGATAATAATATCTGTGTTCCTGCGAAAAGATATTTTGAAATATTGTTGTTTATAACATAGAAAAAACAAAATAAAAACATGACATTTGCGCTGTGAAAATGTGCAAATTTAAATTCGCTTAAATTTCGTTTGGGGTAAGTTTTTCAACAAAAAGACGATGTAGGAACCTATATAATTATTGTCTGAATCCGAATAACATCATATTATGGTGTAAATATGCTTAAATTGCAAATGATTTTGGTATTACGTTTGTATGGATAATTGTAACGTCGCGCCCACCTTAATAAATGGCCTATCAAATTTTAAAAGATTTTTTTAAATCGAACTTTAAATTCCTAAGACTAAAGATTAGCACGTGCAAACTATGAAACAAACAGTTTACTTTATAAAGGTATTTCTCTTTTTATTAACGATTTTATGACTAAAACGAAGGTTTTCACACGATTTCTCATGTAACTCGAGATTCACAACTTTTAATATAATTTATTCCATATTTTATCAACAGAACCTGTTTAATCAAAATGCTACCTTATCGTAGTGGTATCTTGATTGCTATTATATTGCTTTTTTATATCGAATATTCGGATCAACGAATAATATCGACTTTACAACCTTCAATTAACATAATATTAAAATGTATGAAATTCCTATCGTAGAATAATTTTAAGCATCGCTGGAGATTGCTTGTTATGTCATTATGTTTTTATCACTTACATTGTATGTTGATAGTTTCTACTCCTCTTTTATCAGTTTCGTGGTTTCTACGTTGGAACACACCTGTTTCTATTATGAAAAATACACTTTTTTATTACATTTCATGGTTAAAAATACAAAGAAAGAAAAGAAAGAAACTATTGGATAATTATAACCAAAAATAGAATAACATACCTTTAATAAAAAGTTTATTTGATCTTACAATTCCAAGTCAATACAAAGATATCGCAATTCAAAGTATCCCGTTTAAAAAAAACGCAATTTCATAGGTTAGGTAGATTCTGATGACCTTCCGACCTTTGATTTTTAAATAAAATTATAACTGAAACAAAAATATCCTGTGAAATGTGTTCATAAATGTCGCTACGCGCTGATTTGTTTTAAAACAGTTCCCGTAGCCCTGGAATGCAAAGAGCTACTGAAGGAACAAAACTGGATTTTAATCAATAAAAATCTGACACTCCCTCTCTCACCCTAGAACGCCAAGAATTATTTCGCAATTTCCCACTACAAAAAAAAAGAAACATAAATAGAAAAATGTAACCGGTTTATTCTAAGCTCTAAAGCACACAATATGACTTATTGATACGACAGCTCTTTCATCACGGTGTTAATATCATTATGTTTGTTTATCTTTTATGGAAAACACGACCCACTAGCCCGGCCTTGCCTTAGAAAACGCAGAGGGGCGCAATAGACAAGTATTCTGCGTTCCACCTTTGTTTTAAGTTGTATCTTAGCTAGTCAATCGTGAAACCTAACGCTAAATATTTTTCCTGAGGAGATTCTATTTGATCGATCGAAGGAGGTCTTATTTGATGCTTTTTTCGGGAGGGTGGATATCGTCTAGTAACTTTTCCCGGTCTAGGGTAGAAGAAGAGGGTTATAACAGATTTTTACTGGCCAACCCACCTAATTTTCTTCAGTTATCATTTGCGTTCTAGGACCATGGGTTTCCTTTCAGAAATTCTCCATAACCCTAACGGGCTTTGGCCCTGCTGGACCAGTTTTGATGATATCTTTTTGAGACACGCGTATTAGACTACATACCGTGGATGACTGGGGCTTGTTCTTTACTGGACGGCTACAGACCCGCGCTTGCGGTGGCCAGAGACTGCCCTGGGCATCTCATGCCACGGCATCTGAGTTGTTAGACGCCTCAACCTGCACCTAAATACATTTCTTCTTCTTCTTCTTCTTCTTCCTGCCCTTATCCCATATTACTTAGGGTAGGCGCAACATGTTTTCTTCTTCCATTCTGTAAATAAATAAAGAAGAAAAATGAGTTTAGTGATCTTGTTCAGCATGTGAGCTTTAGCAGCTCCGAACCAAGATAATACGTACCTGGAATTACTTACCCCAAGATAATAATATATTCAGCAAAATACCATCTTAATACTTTATACCTCGAAAAGATAATGCAGCTGATTCCACTTTATTTGAAAGCAAATAACTGGAAACGGAATCAACAATAAACAACACTAGGTACCTGTTCCGGGAAACTGTTATTGGTACTTCTCGGTATTAAGTTAATACGTAACGTGTCGGATGCTGTTACGTAAAGACTCGTTTACATGAGAAGAGTATCGCATCTCGCCTCGTGCGCAATCGTTTCGTATGGCGAACACCGAAAGGCGAGAAAGATCTCACCTCTAAAACTTGGAGCGTTTGATTCAACCCAAAATAGTTTTGATACATGTGGGCCGATTCATATTGCAACCGAAATGGGATTGATGATTACGTCAATAATAACTTCATTTATTTCATAAGTAATGTTTGTGAGAAATATCTACATGGGTATTTTTTCGTTTGCCATATTATAATTATGCTCGTGACTGACCAGATTTTATATCATAAATATAGGAGAGAAAAACCTTACGCTTTTCTGCACGAGTGCGAAAATAAAAAGCCTGGAAGCTAAATTGTGAGAAGTATCTTGGTGATTTTATTTTTCGTATGCTATGTTTTATACGTCAATTTAATCAGCTTCATATTTTATAATAGCGCACTTTTCCGCACGAGTGTGTCAGTTTTCGTCTAAAATGATTTTATTTTAAATTAAAACCAAAAAGAGTGTAAAGCCTCTGAACCTGATCATGACTAAAAATCATCAGTCACTCCTCAAAAGCCAATATTCTCGTCGAGCCAGATTCCCTCTCAGTGTAAACGTGCCTTACTCCTTCCCACGTGCAGGGAAATGTCGGAACAAACGACCCGCCCATTCGCCCACAGGCTGTTTGAATTGGAAAATTGTTAATCAAATTATCTTGTAAAAGACACCGCTGTTAAATTCATGGAATTCAGTTCCATTAAAATAGATGGAACTGTTCACATACGTTTATACAAGATTTCTTGGAAACAGTGTAGGGAAATAACTAAGTAACTAGTATTATTATCAATGGAATTCTAATTTTTTCCAGTAAATCTAACCAAATTCATTTCTTTTCGTAGATTTTAATAGTAATAATTTAGTTTTATTTTTCCTTAACAAAGGGAGGCATCTTTGTTAAGGAAAAATACATTTTATTTATCTTAATAATCATTAATTTATCCTTAACATTCACCTCCGATTAATGATTTAAGTATTTAAAGTTGAATGTTTCTTGAACTACTTTAGCTTAAAAATATTTAAAATTTTAGCATTAAAGAAACACATTCATAACTCAAAATTCAGAAAACCCGCCCTTTAATCACTGTACAATATACCTACACAGCTTACAAATTTATTGCAATCACCCAACCCCTTAACACTCTATTTTCCCGCTAAACTATTTTCGGAATACTCGTAACTCTTAAACACGTCAGAATTCGATTAATGCATCTGCCCACGTGTTGAAAATGTCAGGCTTAACGCCCACTCGCCGTCCATTGCAATGTATCTGTAGTCCTATTCACGTCATCAAAACCGCTACGACATCGTAACGACTTACAGCTAGATTTTTCATAAAAGCTAAACTATCAGTAAAAGTATTGACTATTGCTGTTATAATAGCAAAATTAATGTCATCTTGTGTCAATGTCTTCATCCAAGTGACAGCTAAATTAAAAGTTAACCAAAATAAAATGTAGGGATAAACGCAGTGAAACCTATGCTATTTGATCAAAATGACAGTGATTTTAGCTTTAATAGGCCTTAAATGAGCAGTTAAAGTTAAGGACAAAACTGACAGTTAAAATTGTGAAGAAACGAATTTAACCATTATTATTACTTTATGACGTTACTTTGGCTGTTACTTTGATTGAAGAAATTGGCCGTTAGTCGTTTAGACCAGTATCGTATTCACACCCATCAATCGAGCTTGAACGACACCGATTTTAAAATCGTTCGATCCAAAAGCCGTTGACGTGTATTCAGTTAGGTCAATCATTATCCTAGTAGAAAAGATAACAATGTAACTGGTAATAAGCGGTTGATACATCTTTTAGTTTCAAGCAATTGAATGATCATTCTATCGAATCCCTTTCGGCCCACGCTGAAAGCCAGCGCTGTGGACTAGTCGCACTATATGTGTGCCCACGGCATTATGCTGAGCGTTCGGCGGTTTTGCGCGGTTGTGGCGTTTTTTTTTTAAATAATGATTGTTTGTAAATTAGTCACTGTTCTCGCAAGTAAAAGTTTTTTTTTTCTTTTCTTCTTTCTTTCTTTCAAGGAGTACGTGAATATTTTGGATAGGACTTCGATCGAACGACTACAAAACTTCAACGATATTTGACTTGTTTCATTTTCCGTGAATCAGGCTTCTGTTCCAAGCATTGAATTGACACTGTTTCGAGTAGGTTGGAAGTTATTTTAGTTAGGGGGATGAAAGGCTCGGCTTAAATAGACATGATTGGTTTATCATTGAGCCCTGTTGTTGAAGTGATGGAAATAGCGGTGTTTATTTTCAATGGTTTAATTGTTTTATTTAACTAGCTTTTGCCAGCAGCTTTGGCCACGTGAAAGTAAGTTTCCCTATACAGACTTTGAAACTCGTTTTCATCGCTTTAGAGAACTTTTTTTGTGAAATTCTCTCTTAGTGTGTAGTGGAGGTGAGTGTTATTCTTTACAGGAAACGAGCAATTGGAACCATGCACTAGCTTCTGACGTTTTAAAAGTGCTCATGCAGGTCAGGCATATACTCGTATGTGAAATAAAAACATTTTTGCAAATTTAGAAAATAGTCCCAAGGGAACATAGGCGCTCTCAAGATAAACAGTATCTTGTATGCTATTAGAAATGGTCTACCCGTGTGCCTACGTCAAGAAGTAACAAACATACAAATATACACTCACAAACTTTCACCGCTTTCGTTTAACTGTCACTTCATAACAAAACAATTTGCATTTTCAAAGACAGCTTAAATTTAATTTAACTTAACCCACATAAACATTTAAATCCAAAGACGAAATCCCAGCAACGTCCCGGGGCTTAAATTAACAATTAGGTGAAAAAGTATAAAAGAATCAAAGTAATCTAGCTGCAGGTTGCGGTGGGCGGCGTGACGTCACTGAAGCCGCCCGCCCACGCCGTAATACATGGTAATACCGCTCATGGCGTTAAGGTTGTATTCAACTGCAGTGTAACAGATGAATTGAGGCTGTAAGTAGTGTTAAAATCGTTGGGATACGAAGTTAGGTAGGTACTGGTTTTTTCAAGGGCAATAGTGTGCTTTGAGAATGCTTAAAAGAGTTAGCGTGGCCCTGGAGCACCAAGGGGTGTCCCTTGGTGCCTGCAGGAATACAGGTGGGTCTTAGTCAGTAAAAGTCTAACACTTCCTCTAGCTCCACTGAAAGCCGGTGAAGATATTACTAAGGGATTTCACACCTCGAAAAATAATGGGTCTTATTGAATAGATTTTTGATTTGAATAACTAAAATGAACTGTAAACGCACACAATTTGATGGCAGAATCAAGTCATGTAATTCCCGCGCACACCCTCTAAAATGCAAACTATAGAATACTAAAAGGCTGGCTACCCTACGCATGTGCTCTAAGCTTTGTAGGTATTTCATCTTCCTAATCAAAGAATTCTTATAGAGACAGTCAAAATACCAAAGCAATCAAGTTCAAATACTGTCCTCAAGTACGGACGTGAGGACATATGAATGTCAGGACTTAACAATTACGGGAAGTTGTTTAAAGTCTATTTATAGTCCAGACCGCATAGCAGACATAGGATTAGTCCGTCTGTCCGTCTGAATTCCTATGGAAGTGCGTGCACTTATTCCCGACTATATCGGAAGTCGGCGTGTAAAGATAGTGCGCAATGGCGTGCATTTTGATGACGTCATACATAATGTGACATTCATTACGTGTGTGGTGCTTGTGCCAAGAATCAAGTCAATTAACATAATGTAGTGCGAAATTTGATTGCAGTACATGTTCGTTATTGGTATTGTCAATGATGATATGGTTTGTTGTAGACCACCTATACTACTGTTACTATACAGTTTAACCATACGCATAAGAATTTTTAACTTAATAGCATGTATAGGAATATAAAAATGAAAGGATGAAGAAATCAAGCTTCAAATAAACTTTGATAATGATAGGAAGATGATAAGTAGGAATATTTTTTGTACCTACTCGATTAAGAGCCATTCTTGGAATCTACAATTCAGTATTTATTTATAATACAGGGTGGCCCAGAGAGAAATGCACTTTTGAAAATTCAATTAAAAAAACTGTGTAATTTTTTAGAACTTGTATTTATTATAGTTTTAGAGATTATTAAATGAAATTTGTTTAAAAAAAAAAAAATTGGTCTAAATGGAGTCCTTGATGGCTACAGCATTCTTCTAATCTGGCACCAAAATTTTGAAAAAAGATGTGTCGTGATTTTCCTTGAAATGGATTTCATTTCTTGCCGAATATTCAGCTTTAGTGGTTGCAGAGTCGTAAATGAATGTTGATTATTAGAGTGCACTTTGCTCTCTACGTAACTCCATAAAAAGAAGTCTCCTGGAGTGAGATCGGGCTTCTTGGTGGTCAGGCGATGTCACCCCTGCGTGAAATTAATTTTCGTGGGTGTCATGTCTCTCATCACGGCGATGCTCTGGTTTGAAGAGTGACATGTGGCCCCATCCTGCTGGAACCAAGTGTTCCTGTTATAACCTCGAGATTCTTGCAGCTTTGAAATCAATAAACTTCTCAGCATGGTCATATAGCGCTCTGAATTGACGGTCACAGCTTGGCCATGATGGTTTTCGAAAAAAAAGCGTCCCGACGTTCCCCATCTTGCAACTGCGGCCAAAACTGTAAATTTCGGTGAGTGTAGCGACTTCTGATGTTTCAATCGAGGATTTTCTGCTGCCCCATATCTACAGTTCTGCTTATTTACAAATCCGTTAAGGTAAAACTGTGTTTTATCTGAAAAAGGACGTTATTGAAATTGAAATTCATTGTGCATTTCATTTGCAAATCTCAATCCCGATTCGAAGTTTGCTGCCTTTAGTTTCTGCACTAGCTGCATCTTATAAGGATATAATTTCAAATAGAGCTGCAAAATTTGCTGCAAGGTCGATCTAGAGATTTCCAAAACCGATGAACTTTGCGCTCCGAGACTCGTGGTTTCGCGCGTACAGATTTTCGAAAATGCTGAATGCTTTCATCGGTCCGTCATACTCTTTGATGATCCCGAAGCAGCATTTTTTGCGTCGATCCTGTCCTTTCGAATCTTTTAATCCATTTCCTTATTAAATAACTGCTTGGACACTCCCTGATGCGCCGCAACTCGTATTCCATACAGTAAAGTCGTCGAAAAGTCTCATAAAATCGAGCATTCTCTTAGAACGCGAGGATACAAAAAGAGCGCTGCTCTCCCGTGTAATGACTTATGCTCACTTAAATTACAAAAACTGCGCTACGCACTGCCGCTATCCCCGTACTTCTCCATTTTGTCGTTTAGAAATGCGCGCGAAATCAAAAGTGCATTTCTCTCTGGGCCACCCTGTATATCACATATGCAGCAGTATTATTTGAATATCATTCATTTGGTGCTTCGAGCCGGATTATCCTCCGTCTAAACAGTAATTTCTGTTTGTAAATAAATGAATAGTGAAGACATCAGCAACTGCCAACTAAAAACATTAGTTTGACGATTGTGTTTGGCTTCAAATCTTAGCCGTCTCTTTTTAAAGTTCCTGTAAAAAAGGTCGTCAATTCTATTATTTTACTTTAGTTACTAAGAAGGTCGACAGGGAGACAATTTCTAAGGCATGAAGACCGTCAGTATACAGTATTTATACTGGTGTCGTGACCTCCAGGCGGTGGTCTCAATGATGATACCAGGGCATTTTTTCCGCATCAATCTGGTGCAGGAACCTTGCGAACTTACCATGTCCGGTGAGGATCTGCGCCTTGCGAAAGGTTCATCGCCGTGACGTCTTTCCAGCCATTTCTCAATGAGGGGACTAACCACCATAATTATGGCGTGCCCAATCCCGTTCCGAACCACAGCACAATTTATTAATTTTATGACTCAAGTGGAAGGTAACCTTAACATGGTCCCGCTATATGAAACCAACATTAATAGCTCGCTACTCAGTTTACACACGGCGCGCTCATTTTGCCGATGGACACGTTCAATTGCTTTTATATCATTCATTTTCATGGAAATTGAATTAAATTTTTGCCACCATACATTTTTGGAGTACTTTTTAATCTCGTAAACTCGTAATATGGATAATATATGGATGATAGTCCTTAGCGTTGTAATCTTTTTACTTATTTATTTTATAAAGTGAAACTTTTTTTTTTTTTGAAGTTGGGTAACTAGGTAATCATGAAACAAACTTCTTTCGCTCTGGTTGCCGTGAATTGGAGTTTCTGACTTGTACTGATTAAAACTCTGCCGTGTTCCGACAGGCTCTCGCTCCTCCCTAAAGCTGGAGACATCATTGGATGATTTCCAACCAAAGAAAAAACCATAATACTTTCGAGCAATACTCCAACCTTGGCTTAAATCAATTCTAAAAGGAAAACTCAACTCTTGTTTAATACTTAAAGCATTAAGTCCACTTCTGTATTTTTGTGTGCATTTAAAAAAATTAAAAACAAATATTCTTTGAGTAATTCAAGAAATCTTTCACATTCCCGCACATAATTTTTGGCAGTGATGTAAGATTTTAAACTAAACATGCTATATTCAGAGAACTGAGATTCTTCAAAAACGGATAATAAACTGAGAAGTTGTGGACTGGCGCCAAAAAATGAAGGAAACAGCCGTACATACTTATTCCATTTGAATTATTGTGAGGAAACGTTGCTACGTGAACATACTACATACTCTTGTTATACAAATCACATCTTCGCATTGTAGAATCGAATAAATATTTTAGTATGAATAATATGAATAGTTTCCTCAATGTCTCTGCGTGTGGTCTCGAAGAAAATGCCCAAGCTTTAATGTTAGAAAGGGCTACCAAAAGAATTAACAATTGCCTGAAAAAGAGGGTAAAAATTTTCAAAAGCTACTATGCTGCTAGCTAGCTATGATGCTCCGTGATGAGAATGATCTCATACGCTTTTCCGAATGTATTTAGAGTTGAATCATCATGTCTTGTTCTATACTTTCTCTTTAATTGAAAACTTTATTATAGAAGATACGACTAACTGCAGATTTAAGCACGAAACCATGACTGTGTTGGTGTACAACAAAGTATTATTTACTAGCTGACAAATGCATCTCCATGCGCCATTAAGCCATGAGATGTAATGTTTCAGGATATGATCTACCCGTGTACAAAATTTCTATTAAATCGTGAGAAGTTGAAAACTATTTATTCTAAATAAGACATGGTTATGTTCAAAACAAATGATTTGGATGTATCGGATACAAACAATTTTCTTCATAATATACAGTTTGCAATTTTCTGCGACATATATTTACATACACGCGTACATTCCGCCTCTATAATATTAGAATGTAATTTTATTTTATATAGGTATAAAATAAAATTACATTCTAATATTAGACACTTATCTACCCTTAGACAAACATAATATTATATAGGTTTTATTTTTCTATCCACATGTTAACTTATTTTTAACTTGAAATACGAGTAGGTACAAAGTGTAAACAAAAGTTCGTGTTTCTGCTTCCTATATATTGACAAGTTAACTTAACCTTGTAGTTAATGTTTGTTTACAATCGACTAACTTTTTAGTTTAACTACGCAAAAGGCAATGCGATAAATTTGACGATAACGCTAAATTAATTATAAAGGTGGAAGTTTATTTGAATGTGATTGTTTGGTACTCCTTCACACTCAAACGGCTGTACGGATTTGAATAATATTTGACATATGGGTAGACTATAACCTGAAACTTAAGATATGAAAAAAAAAAATGATATGATAGGGGTAATTTTCTATTCCCTTGGGATAATTTTCTAAATTTGACGCAAGCGAATCCGCTGTTAGGAAATAGCATGAAATATTATACTGATTCTTAGTGTTGAGCTCTTTTATAGAATACGGAAACCAGACACATTTTTTTTGGTTTCGGAAAAGTCTCAGACATTTTCACTTACAAAACCGGAACTCTTCAAGTCGCTTCCTTGTTTCTTTCCGGTTTACAAATCGCTGAAGCTGAAAATCTTGAACGTTTCAAAATTTTGTTTTTTTATTGATAATGTTTTTTATATTTGTCTGATTAGTACGTGAGCTAATCAGATAACTTTGTTATTACCACTCTCAGACCTTGAAAGGGATAGATAGCCATAAAGAGCTGGATAGAAGGTGGGTCATAGCGTGGGAAGGAGCTTCCCATCGCCACTGCGGCTTTTAGCTTTCTTTTAGCGAGATGTCATCAGATAAGTCCTCCCATTCTGATCGGAACATTCAGGAGCGTCAGACTTTTACTAAAGAAAACTCACCGATGTTTCTTCCTGCCCTATGCATTCCAGGGCCAACTCTTTGGGACAATTCCTTAGCCCTGGCAAACACCGGCCCTCGTGAGCATCATCCGTTTGCTGACATCTCCATGAGGCGTGCGTGGCGCGTTAGATTGTAAAATTGATCGCGTTAAGAGCTTGTGGTAGCACTTTTGATCCTTATCGAGCACTGAGCTACTCATTACTGTCCGCAAGACCACACACTGACGACTGTTTTATTTCTATGTATCTAAGAAGCTCTACATTACATATATCTTTAACAACAATTTTTTTTTTAATTATTGTTAGGCTCGCGGTTGACCACATCTCACCTGATGGTAAACGATCATGTGGTCGGCAATGGAGCACGCTTGCCTAGAAGCAACCTATTCACTCTTGACTTAAAAACCCCTAGGTTGTAGTTATCAGGAAACACAGACCCCGGCAAGGAATTCCACTCTAACCAAATAAAATAACCAATCACAAAAAATCTTTATCAAAACACCTTAATAAAAATATCCATCAAGGCTTCAAGATAGTCCATGATGTAAACGCTACATAGTATCGTAGTAACGTTATTAGCGACTCCGAAGTCCGTAGCTGTACACCGTACTCCCGAACCGTCCATACATAATTCATACATTTCATTCGCTCAAACCCCGGAGTTATGTGCGGAATTATATCTACACCTTTATCGAGCAATATTTGTTCTCGCGATCATACTTCTTTATTGTAAATACAATATTGAGATATTACCGTAGATTTTCTTAACTGAAATATTTATTGGATTCTTGTTTTTACGGTTGGTTTTACGGTAAACAAACTCGTACGATTTCAGTTGACTTTTTAACAACTTCTAAGCGGTTTTTTTCGAGGTTCTATTATTATTATTTAGTATTCTATGTTCGTCAGTTGCCTTGCTTTCTAGGACCACGGATTTCCCTTTCAGAAGTAAATCCATGGCCCTAGAATGTTTCGATCCTGCTGGGCCCCTACGGTTTTGCCGAGGGGCGGCTGGTGTTGTGTGACTTTCTCTATTCGTCTCATAGAGGTACGCATTACGTGCCACTATCTCGGGTCCAGATTGATGGGACGACGAATATCTCCTCATCCGTCGACCTTTTTAGGGGGGTTCCTTACTTCCAGAGCGGGAGGAGTAATTTGATGATTTCACACCTAAAAAACCAAAATCTGTCAGCCTTTTTGGGGTTTTTCCTCACTTGCTCCTGGTACGGGGCGGCAGAGAATTCTTCGTGGCCCTTTCCTTTTCCGCAGCCCTTTCTGCAAGATGACATTCTCGCAAAAGAAGATCAACGCGTCCAAAGACTCTGCTCCAACATATTTAGCGCATTACTGGGAAGTTACACCGTAGATTTTCTTAATAGAAATACTGGTTTCTTAATATTGATCTATCAAGACGACCGCACGCGTCTATTTACGACTATCGCTACAAGCAGTTAGTAGATCTATAATGATAACGACGTAGATAATGATGTAATCGATATGGAATATCGATTCAAATTAGATATTCAATCGATTGATTAAATCATTCGTTGACCTAGTCTGACTTTTATCAACATATCACATCTAATCAAGCTTTATGTCAGTCTGGTATTAGACATTATTTATACATTTGATTCTGTACTGTATTTAATAAATCTATACGGAATACTATTAATAAAATCTAAAAATATTTAATTGATAAATCGATGTGGCCTTTTCCAAATTATGTGGGATACAGATATTTGTTCCGATTCTGGGTGTTTTGTGTAGGTATGTGAGCTATGTTTTGAATGCACCTACGGTAGGTACTGGAATAATTCTCAGTGTGGGGGCAACGTTAATTTGTTGTTTGGATCGAATTTCAATTAAAGTGGATGCAGCTGAATATGACTGCTTATATGACCTCCACAATCCAGTAATTGGGTAACATGACACTCCATCCATGTTAAGACCGGTGTCAGATTTCTTGGCTTCTGATTACCTATCCGTAACAACTGTCAAAGATCTATAAATATCAGCGAGGACTACTGGCTTAACGTGCTCATGATAGCGGCAAGCTAACCAGTGCTCGCCGTCCATAAGCCCGCGCCTACCGTGACTAGAAAACATCCTGCGACTCTTGACTTTGATGCACGGGGAGCCACCGCGTCGTCGGTCGGGAATCGGTGGACAGATCTCTGGCGGGGATCGTATACTTGGCTGCAAGAGCGCTCCCAGATTTTTTTTTTCAATAACAAATAAAACTGGGATATACTTGATGTAGTGTAGTAGCGTATAAACATGAAGGATGATTAACCAACCGCCAGACGAATAACATAGCCAGCAATCCATTACACTGTACTGATTGGTCCATTTCCCCGAGCGACCGTACCAAATCACAACTTAATTCGACAATACAACCAATATATTACCTGGATCATAATGAAAGCATGCTTGATACGTTTCATGAAATTTGAATTGGCACATATTGACAAAGGCAGCGGATCATCATCATGTACCTAGCCTTTTCCCAACCATATTGGGGTCGGCTTCCAGTCAAGCCGGATTTAGCTGATAGTGGCAATTATTTTAAAATGCTTTCACTCCTTCTTCTCCTCTTCTTCGTTCGTCCCTGCTCCCATCTTCTGGAGTCGAGTTTAAAATGCTTTCACTAAATCTACCTATATATATTTATATAAAAATCAATTGCTGTTCGTTAGTCTCGTTAAAACTCGAGAACGGCTGAACGGATTTATCTTATCTTGGTTTTGAAATGTTCGTGGATGTCTAGAAAGGGTTTAAAAGGTGAGAATATTTAAAAAAAAATCGGCAGTACGAAGTCTGCCGGGTCAGCTAGTCGTAAATAATAACGTGTTAAATTAGAACACTAAATTTTCTATGTAAAAGTCTTCAAGGACTCAGAAAGCTTAGAACCTCAACAGGAATTTCCATATTGACGATAAAACTTCCAAATATTTCACACGGCATCCACCATAAATACAAATACTCAAGGAAATTGCGTCACGCAACACATTCGAAATAAAATTCAACGTTAAAAATAACTTAAAATTATAACAGAATAACTTAAATATTGATACAAAAATAACTAAACGGTAACATCCGATTTTGAACTAAAATTTATTGGCCTCATAGTTTATACCGTGAAAAAGTTTTTTAAAACGAATTTGAACGAGTGCCAGCGTTTGGCAACTTTTAAAAATGACAACAATATTAGTTTATAGCTCTAGGTTCGCAATTAATCATAAACTTTAGCTGTCTTGTATGTGTGTAAATGTACATACAAATATTTAGGTAAGTAAAATTATTTACACATTTAAAACTAACTTCTGCCAGCGATTTTGGCCGCATGGAAGTAGAAAATAGTATCTATGTTACTCAGTGACGATGTAGCTTTCTAATGGTGAAAGAATTTTTAAAATCGGTTTAGAAATTTTTGAGTTAAATCGTAACATACAAACTAACCAAAATCAAATCTTTCCTCGTTATAATATTAGTTTAGATAATTAGCTAATTATAATATTGTTAATTAAAGTAATAAACAACTTAATAGGTATACATAATTATATAAGAACTGTAAACAACGTTTAATAATAAGTACAAACGTGTGTAGAAAGAAATTATTGACCATAGGGGCCATACGCTCATCAAGTTGTTCAAGATATTAGCAAACGGCTAGACTTTTCACATGTAGCCAATGAATTAGCGTTGCCATCCAACGTGGCAATGATGTCCAGTGTTCTAAACACTTTTCCCGTTGATAGAGACGTGGATGAATTTGTTAATGCCCAGTTTCTTTATATGTACATATATATGCGTTTGTACATATTATTATTATTTTCTATTTGTACCTACTAATGGCCGTTTATTAGTTTATCTATTTGTGTACAAATTGGCCTAATGCGTCGATCCTATTTATAGTTATTTTATTTGCTAACGACAACATAATTCGCGCCGGAGTTATCGTTGTCCCCATCTCTGAGATATTCTACGAACTATAAAGCAGACAGAAGATTAGTATCAAGCAAACATAAGGGGCATACGAAACAAACGATTATCGCCCACAACGAGTCCATCGCAGTATTTTTTCATAGCAACCGTAAATAAATCAACAGATTTTATCGAACGTAGTGCAGACCATTGTTCCTCACAGCCAGAAGCTTTCTGGGTCAATCTGGGTGGTAATTTATTTGGAGAGAGCAAGCGTGAACTCGATACTGCGAAATACGGACGACACTCTTTGCGCGCCCCATTACGCCGCCAACACGACTATGTAGAAAATCGCTTTTTATACACCGACAATCCTGTAAACGCTCTGTTCCCCGTTTTTGCCGTCTCATATTGTTTGGATGAGGGTGGTTTTGCGTTTTAGGGAATTTGTCGTTGCTTCTGAATTACATTTAGTACGTGTACAATTGCGTATGTAAATCTAAACGATTTGTAGGGTAAAACGACTAATTTATTTACGTATTCCCTTTTTGCGCCATGTTTTTCTAAATAATTTACTTACGCAAATCATAAAGTCTCGGTTGAAAGGGCAGGGAAGCCGTGCTCTCTCGTAAAATACGCACTTTTGCTGCGAATGGCTATATTGTACCTGGAGTCCTTTCAGTTTTTGCTGTAAAGTAAAACAAAACCTCGCCGACGGTCTTTTGTCGCGTCTATAAAGTTTTCTAAAACAGTCTGAAAATAAACCACAACTGAAACCACATTGCTGTACAGAGAAATGCTAACGTAATAGTTTTACGGGGAAATAATATGTAGAAGCATTTCGTATAATTGCGGGTCCCGCCACCATCTTGCGATGTGGAATCATTATCCTCATGGCGTATTAACCCCTCGATGTCACCGCTGCCACAGATTGGCCTCTCTCCCATAAGTGTAGACAAGGGTCTGTTGTGAGGGCAACAATTAATGATCCTGTCTTCATTTCGTCACAACAGGAAGATCATTGCGTTATAGATGCTATTGTGTCCATTAATTATGCTGTATCTATCACACTGATTTATGCAGGCGATCATTTTTGTGTATATTTGTTAGTCCTTCATTCTAAAACAGCTAAAAAGATTTGGATCAAATTCTTGTTTTTTCAACACTTTCAGGTTTTTTATTAGTAGGTAGGTACTTCTTTAAGTATAAGGGTTAAATAAAATGAAAGAAAGAAAACATGTTTATGCCCGAATGGACCTACAATAACATAACATACATTTTAAAATAACGCACAATAAAATACCTACATTTAACGTTTGAATCCCCAACCGGTCCTATGAGACCGCGCTGTTATTGTTTTACTATTGTGTCTCGTTTCGCGGGTATCTAAGTAATTAAACTATCGGGCCAATATTTGTTGTTATATCGGCAACAGAAATATATCATCTGTGAAACTATCAACTGTCTGACTATTACGGTTCATAAGATTACAGCCTGGTGACAGACAGACGGACACCAAAGTCTCAGCAATAGGGTCCCGAGTCCCGTTTTTACGAAACCGTACAAAACCCTGATTAATCAATCAAATCAAAACAAATAACTTGTAATTAAACTCTATTTCCTGAACCCATCTAACTAATAGAACACCAACTATAGTAACTTACTAAGTACGGCATTACTTGAACCTAAACAAGTTTATTCGAGTAAGTACAACACAGTACGTCAACTTAGTACTGTAGCAGGCTGAATGGGGTGCCTGCCGGTGCCTTAGACGAAGATAGCAGCCATCTTTGAGAAGTATGCCCGTTTCGGCACCCAGATTTTCGGTTCCAAAATTTTCGGCACCCTAGCTATTCCTGATTCGGCACCAATGGGTATTTTGGATTGGGATTTTCCAGTCTTGCCATGAAGTACCGTGTTACCCCAGTTAATAGGTTGTGGAGGTCTGGTAGGCAGCGGCTCCTCGTAAAATACTGGTATTCAGCTAAATCCAGCTTGACTGGATGCCGACCCCAATATAGTTGGGAAAAAGGCTAGGCAGATGATGATTTTGTATTGGTTACTACTATCCAAAATACATATTGGGGCCGGATCCGAAATAGCTTGGGTGCCGAAACGGGAATGCTTCATCTTTGAGCCACAATTATACTAGTCTAGCGTTCCAGCCTTGAGTATTGCCAGATGCCGCTATGAAAATTTACACGCGTTCTTATTGTTGTTTTTTTAGGTTTTAGTCTTTTTATTATTCAGAGGAATAAGTTTAATTTGTTTAATGAATTAAGGAACGTCTTTTATTTGCGCTAGTGTCTTTTAAGAAGTTATTACAATACTAACTGTCAGCAACTTGTTTCGGTATTTATCTCTACGCGAGCACACACAAACACGCTAATGATTTACATCATTCAAGACTTATCAAAAAGTTATTTTAAGATAAAAATGACCTACTTTATAAATAACCGAAATCGATTCCGTGGGCGATTCTGAACACACTTCTTTTAGGACGTGCGTTTATTATGTTACATGTTGTTTATATTATTTTCTAACTATTAAATACCTCCGACGTATGTAAGTAAAGCAATTTTCTTTATCTCTAAACACCGTAAAGTGTACACTACACAACAGCTCTTAAACACTACAATATCACAAACACTTTAAACACACTAAACAGCAAAGACAACCCACTACTAAACTTCAGCCTGAAACTGAAAAGAAAAGCACAGTGAAGTAAGTTATCCGCCTTCTCACCGGAAACGTCGTTTAGAATCAACTGGGGAGAATGTTGCTCATAGCTTCGCCGCTCAACTACGAAACGTAACATAACTGGGACTTGACAAGCCACTATTTGTGTGAACTGCTCTAACTAGGGGACATTAGTGGTGTATATTGTGTCAACTGCGCCCGGGAAATCTTCTCACCTGTCTGCTGGTTGTAGAATTTAGATTAGAGCATTATCCTTTCTGAGGAGTATTTTCATACCCGTTTGACGTTGTTCTCTTTAGCCTGGAGTTTGTCTATGTACGGTTTTAATATAGTTGAATAAACCCTTTTTATGTTGAGTAGGTCCGTAAGTAATCACAGGCCGGGACAACAGGGAATGGCAGACTTCTACTGACTAAAACTGACCCGCGTTCCTTCAGTTCGCCATTGCGTTCCAAGGTAACTCCTTCTAAAGTTCTAACTGGCCCACAGTCACACGGAGTAAACCTTTTTTTGAGGTGAAAAATCCTGCAATGACTTCTCGCGCACTATCGTGGAATGAGAGAACGAGTCAGACTGTTACTGAGTAAAACTAAACTGTGTCCTTCAGTTTCCTTTTATGTTCCATGACCAGTGCTACGGTCACTCTTTCAAACATTCCCGCAGCTCTAGCAGGTATCGGCCCTACTGGGCTCTGGGCCCCTTCTGATTAACTAACATCTGCCCCGCACACTCACAGTCCTAACTGGACGGGCGGATGACGAGCCAACCATTGCTCATCGTCAGAACACGGAATAAAGCTTACGGCTACCTTTGAGACCACCATTTCAATCCTTAGCTAACTATATATAGTTAACCTAAAATAATATGTAGTTAGGTACCTACCACACAACAATTTATCTTTCAGCCGCACCATTTATTTCCAGCCAAGTCTCCAACACAATACCAAGCACAAAGTGAACACTATCCAATCTCAACACGAAATTACTGGAAGGACAAAACGCACAGGAAACACAAAGAGATTCCCAAGAACATGTATTTATATACATTTACAATTTATATTACGAATGTACAATTTATATTGTAAATGTATAAAAATGTACCTAGGTTACTTCTAGGTAAGCGCGCTCCATCGTCGACCAAATCATCGCTTTCCATCAGGCGAGCTAGCGGTCAAGCGCAAACCTACAAAAGAAAAAAAAAAATTATTTGAAACAATTTAAACTGAAATAAAGTTGTTTAAAAATGGAAACATTTTCGAACAGTGCGAAATTCCGACCAATCAAAGGCAGTCAAAACATTTATTGAATCCATATTTGCCAACAGTAGGGCTTTGAAAGCCACGAACGGGGCGTGAGAACAAGCTAACAGTTGTTGTTCTGATACCCGTCAGGACCGCACAACCCTAGCGAGAATCGCAGATAGAGAAATGAACCTTATGGCCTTGATAATAAGGGCAATCGAGGGCAGTGGCGTATGTTCCCCGATCGTTGTCTCGTCACGTCTCAATTAATCTCAAATGAATATGGTTTACGCTTATTGCAGTGCTTCCTATGATCTGTGTGCTCCTGGCACATAGTTCACGAGTATACGTTACAAGGAAAATTGGTTGCATCCGTGTGAGGTGTTGTTACGGTCCTTTGTTTGTAAATAATACTGTGAGTACATACTGGCGTTGCTATTGAAGGGCTAGGTGGGCCAGTACCCCTGGGTTCCTAACCTCAGGGTACCCCATAACCAGATTAACAAACCTCTTATTATTTTATATCTAAATAAAATGCAATAATAATACTTCAATTAAGGCAACTTGTTTTAGTCAGTAAAAGTCTGGTACTCCCTCCCAAAGCAGGTTATTTAATGTTTTCCCATGTAAAAAACGAGCCCCAATTTTTTCTTGCCCCAGAGACATTAGCCAACTAGCTATGCTATGCTACCATCTGTGAGGTCAACCAATGAACCATCAACCTGTATAATTACAATACAATTTAAGTTTTAAATAAATAAACTGTTGCGCGTTTCCGGACATGTCCGAATATTTCATGAAAACGCTCGATAATGTTATTGTTTAACTTTAACACGTTCGTATTTACATGTCAAATATTCTATTTGACGAATAAATCTATCAGACTAAACATCAACAAGGTTTATTGGAGTTACTCATTGAATTTAAATGGCCGCCTTAAACGTTTAAAACATAATGAACACATCTACATTTTCTAAATCATTAGCCTACTTATTTATGTGTTTTATCCGAGGCTTTCGTTCTTCGTGTGTGTTGCCATCCGCTCCTCTGTTTATGGAAATCTGTCACGACTCGACGATGAGAAAGCTCCATACATCGCAATTATAAAGTGTCGTAACTCTATAAAAGTTTATTGACGTCATAATGTCTTGAATTTAAAATTGGAAGCGTGGTCGGTAAGGATGGAAGACGTCAGTTGCTCGATAATGACGTAACGGGTAATTCCTTACATTCACTCATACGGTTTCCTTACCAAAGGATATTTGTTACAAGCTTACTTAGTCGGAATAACCACAAACTGGAAAAATGTCGAATGTACGAGTAACTTTACAGCGGAACTTTATCGAGGGATTTTTTAGAAAAGAGCGGCCAATGAATGGTCATCAAATGAATTTAATATTTTAGAAGAAACCGCAGAAGTTTATGTAGCTATTTTGATGCGCTTTGTTTTAATTTCTGCGAAGTTTGTAAGGATGTACTTCTTTTCTGTAACTTTGCTGTGCTTTCAGAATACATTAACTTATTATCTGGACTTAAATTTATAACTAACTTCAAATTAAACAAACAAACCTTCCACGTGTATTGCTCTTTCCATTTATATGTTAGAACTTGTATAAAGTTTGGGAGAAGTTAGCGGATAAACAGAACAGGAAAGCGCCTTTGTTTTATACTTTGTGAATAATGAAGATAATGTGACTCTTTTGATCCATTGTCACCAACCTAAATACCGATTTCAGCGTTGTGTACTTTACCGTAGGAGCGGGCTAGTGGATTACGAGCAATGAGAAGAGGAGCGTATTGGTTCCATGCGCGCTTCAAAAGATGTCAGCAAATCTTAGGCACAACAGAACCGATGCTTGCTAGGGCCATGAAAGGGAAAGTATGAAAAAGATACTCGTAGTCCTAGAACGCAAAAAGCAACTGAAGGAACATAGATGTGGTTTTAGTCAGTAATAGTCTGACACGCAACCCTTGTGTGAGATAAGAAACGCAAAGCAAGAGTAATCGTCCTTAATAAACCACTAACAAATCTTATCCACGTCTGTCCAAACTAGATTCGGGTGAAATAGTCATAATTTTTTGTTATTCTCGGCAACAAATTGTAATAATCGCGTAATAGAAACGAAGAATGATTATAGTCACAAAAGGATGGTTGTCACATTTTTTGTAATTCTAGAAAAATACGCCAGTCTGCCAAGTGCTCCAAAGTAAATCTCTTTTTCATAAGATACTCGTTTTCATCAAGCCAAAACTACATAAGAGCTAGTTTCTAAATGTGTGTAGGGCACACGAGAGTGACGTCTAAGTTGTACATAAAACCGCGACACGTGGCGTGGATGTAATGTAGCTCTACAAATCCCCCCCATAATATAGTATAGTGGTCCACGTGGCCCCAATGTACTCCTACCTATTATTTTATTTATTTTATACCATTTCTGTTCTTGTTTAAGGCCGCACATATTATTATTATTGTAAACTTGCACGTTATTCTAATTAATAAACAATAAACCTTTATAGTCAACCAGATACGTAAATACAACTTGCACTAATACCTACTTACATTTCAGTCTAAGGTACCATTTCAATTCGAAACTAGAATCTAACGAGGGAAGCTAAATGTAACGCAACAGCCGTCAAAGTTTCACTTCAGTGATACAGATAGCAAGTTCAGTAACGACTAAACAGGCGCTATTGAGTTAGATACTCTCTTGACTTTAGTTTTTAGTCTGACTTTACTAATAATATTCGTGAGTAAATTGAGGGTTTTAAGAGGATAACTAACTTAGTAGAAAGTGTTCTAACACTTTAAAGACCACAGACAGACAAAACACGACATTGCGATCATGCGTTATTAGAAAACATGCCACTTCATTGACTAATAAAATGATAATTTACAAAAAATCACACAAGTAAAGGCGAAAGTTTGTGCGTGTGTTTGTTTCTTCTTCACACTCAAACAACAGAACAGTTTTGGATGAAAATAGCTATCAGTATAGCTTATGTCCTGGTTTAACACAACTATTATGCGAAGCCGCGAGCGACAGCAAGCGGTTATAAAAAAGATACTTATTAAAAAAACAATTGACACCTATAAGTTCGACTAAAGGAGCCTGCATGATTACTCTACAGGTAATAAACTTTAGCTACCCTACAAAAACTCAACAAAGAGCGTGCAAATGGCGCTTCGCCCCACAAAAGACTGGCGACACACTAGTATACAGCCGGGCCACTAAACATGACGGCAGTTTATCTAGTGCACTGCGTAATGCGAGTTAGCTTGAGCGTCCTCACTGTGACGAGCACGGACTTAGCGTGTGATTTGTGACCGATGTTAATCGTATCAAGACGCTCTTGTTCATAAAAACTGGCGCTTTTCTTAAAACGTTTGAGGTTACAGTAAAAATACATCTTGATCTATTTCTGTACCTCATCATCATCTCAGCCGAATGACGTCCACTGCTGGACATAGGCCTCCCTCAAGCGTCGCCACAGCGACCGGTCCTGTGCGTCTCGCATCCATCGGATTCCCGCGACCCTCGCCAGGTAGTCGGTCCTTCTTGAAAAAACAATTGACATCTATAATTTAGTCTAAAGGAGCCTGCATGATTACTCTACAAGTAATAAACTTTAGCTACCCTACAAAAACTGAACTAAGAACGTGCAAATGGCGCTTTGGCCCACAAAAGACTGGCGACACACAAGTATACAGCCGGGCCACTAAACATGACGGCAGTTTATCTAGTCCACTGCGTAATGCGAGTTAGCTTGAGCGTCCTCAGTATGACGAGCACGGACTTATCGTGTGATTTGTGACCGATGTTAATCGTATTAAGACGCTCTTGTTCACAAAAAACTGGCGCTTTTCTCAAAACGAATTTGAGGTTGCATGAGGAATATATCTTTTTCCATACTACTTACTACTAAATTGTTGTTAAAAAATAATCTTGTTAAAAATTATAGTCATACTCGTACTTATACGTATCTATTTAACGTTGATGATTTACCTTTATAACTGTCAACGTAACGTCGCGGCAAAATTAATAATAAATAAATTAATCGCATCTTAGCTCAAAACTTGCAGCGTCCATTTTGCATCTCCTTGAAGTATGCGAGAAAATTTTAGAGACATTTCTGAATTGATATTTTCTTTACATTATAGGTACAATTGACATTTTATTTACACGATTTCTTCAAAACAGGTGAGTAATATTTTTAAACTCACGAACGAAATTGTAGGTAATGAGGTAACAGCTATTTTAGCAATAAAATCTAAACTGCGAAAACAAAAGGTGCATTAAAGGCTTTTGTTTTTTAAACAGACCGACAGTGACCGCGCTCATGTCACGGCCTAAACGCGCACGGTCCTTTACATTCAGTCAACAGCTGGCCTGTCAAAATATTTACGAGTGCTGTCATCTGTCGCCGGATTCGATAGAGTTGAACCAACGAGCGTAACAGTCGCGCAAATTGTTATCGAGTAGAAATATCGATTTGCGATGCTTTTGTTTTTATTTGGTGCTTGTTAATTACTAGGTAACAGTGGGTTGGAATTGAAAAATTGGAATTTTGTTATGAAAATTTGTCTTAAATAAAGTAGAGTAGCTTTTCTCTTGCCTGGTAACGAAAACCAGTGGTATTGGCACTTTCTTGTTATTGTAATAATTAGTAGACCAGGTATCATACAATACTTCTATCTACTCGTATATGCAATCTTTAAGCGGACCCTGGCAATAGCCGGGATTAACGCCAAGTGAAAGAAGATACAATACTTTTATCTATTTAATCAGAATAGAAATCACCTCTCGATAGATGCTCCTCTATCTCCTAGAAAAGTGAATTCAGAATATTTTCGCCCCAGACGGCTCGCCTAAAAATATATTATTTTTTATAAAAAAAAATATCAAGTTAGCTTTTATTATTATTGTCTACTTATAATAATAGGTTTTATGTACCACTTTCTTTGAAGGCTTTTCTCTCATTGAACGCAATACACAAACGATCATACATATTATGTCGGTCTACACAAAAACTCAAACGGTCTCGTTTCAACAGATTGTTACAATTGCCTTCAATATTCACGTCGTCTAAGTACCTCGGTTCACGATGAAACTCATTTTTCTTCTTAACATTCAAAGCCATTTGTTCAACATCAATGAAATGTATTACTTATTCATAAAATGACAACACAAGTATCACAACAAATGGTCCCGATTCAAACGTTCAAACGTTGTGATGTAGGGATCAGAGTATTCAGAAGAGATTAGCTTCAGCCCGCTGTATTCGAAACAAATATTTTAGATGTGATTGGCCAGAGCGTCGGTCGGCGCGTGTAGGTACACAAATAATCGAATGTTCGCCAAAACAATCCGACCGTAAACTGCTGCCACGAAATAAATTGAAAAAATACGAAGTTAACGTGTTGTGAAATATTGATATTAAGTTTGGTGGAGGAAGATTTAAAACCGCTTCAATTCACATATTGATTCAAACCACTATAAGAAGAAGAACACTCAATTCTCCATACAGGTTATTACCATCGTTTGCTTACTGAGAAAGTACGCTTTCGTTTGTCATCATACAAGTTGAGTCAACTCTACAAAAACTTATAGTAGAACGTGTAGGCAAAGAGCCAGCAACAAGTCAGTATTGTGATCTCTGAAGCTGCGAGCTTTCAGAGTAATGCACCTCGCGTTGATACCAGTTTAAAGCTTAACTCCGATACTACTTTCCAATCACAACAACAAAATAGTGGCTTAGCGGGACCACTGTTTCATTGTTGTGGCACAAAACAAACGATACTGAATTCAGTCTGGCGATCGCGTTTTTATTGTTCTTTGCTAACTTGGGATTTGAAATCTAACGTAGCGAGTTTATCAATCGTTCTAAGTTAAATCAAAATTTTAAATATTCATTCTATTTTTATTATATTTATGGTTTATTTGTATATTCTTGCATCGCACGCTTGTCATTTTAACAGGTCATGGTAAGAGTATACAGCTTTAACTATTCAGTTTTTTCATTCATTTTCTGCAAAGCGCCATCTTTTTTTGCACCTACCGCTATTTTTCTCTGCGTCATCCAAAGATTAAGTGGTAGAAATTGCTGAAAACATTAAGTCTAACTTGATAATTTTATGTGCATAGAATATTTAATAACTAAACAAATATATTAATCATGGTTATTGAAAAAAAAATCTCAATTCTATACACATTACTATACATATTCGATTGGTAGCATCTTCAAAGAATTCACACAAACTTTGCCAAATCACTTTGATAAGTTTAGAGGCTGAGTTGGCGAATCACATCCAACTTTCTTGGATTTCTGCCGAATTTCAGATGCTAACATAACTTTATCCGTTTCCTCATCGAGCTTAATAACCAACTTATTTAACTTGGAGCCGTGTTTAATTTAAATAAAGAAAGAAATGATATTTAAACGAGCTAATCAAATGATCGTTGTTTCTCTAAACACGATCTTGTTGAGAGTAAATATTTTCTGACGGCACACGTTTGCTATTTTTGGTACTAAATCAATGAAGAATGGAATGATATTGATCAAATAAAATTATTAGGTTTTTATTTACTTAAAAACATACTGTATCACATTAAAGGACAAGTCAAAAATGGGCTGTTATTCTGAAAAAATTTGATCACCAATTAATTGGGTTGCTAAATCTATAAAATAATGAATAGTGACACAACCTTATACATTTTTCACTTCACTTAAAAAAACTGAAGTCTTAAAATTGTTATTCATTGCTCAAAGAAATCTAGATAATAACGCTCTTTCAGCCCATACAATTCAGATTTCTGTTCAATTTTATAATTATTTTTAGCCCACGCTCCATACATTAATTAAACGTCTTCTTTCTAACAGTTATTTACCAAGAAAAGGACGCCAGAATATACTTTGACCTTTACGAAGGCACGCATTTATAAAAATATTAAGTCTAATTTTAGAACAGTATTGAAGTATTTCAAGACAGTAGCAGACACAAATAAAAAAATGTCACCGATGACGAATGAGATACAAACTGCATTTTCTTTTTATATTGTAGCTAATGTCAACCTATATAGTGTGGGGACGCATGCTCATTGACAAATTGGTTGACATTTCCGATAATGGATCGGTCACTTTATCGTCTGTCATCTGGCTAAAGTCGTCAATTTAATCCCACATATTTTTGTAAGTATTGAATGGCTTCTCATGAGTTTTACCTGTTGAGTCGGAATAATAGGTAAATAAAGTACTTTTTGTAAGTAATTTTCCTTAATAATTCAGTTGAATAAATAATTGCATTGATAATTACAATTTACCGTATATATCAAGTAAAACAATTTAAAAAAGGAATGATTGAAATCTGTCGAGCGAGCGAGGCTTACATACCGGCAATAAAAAGTTTTATTGTCTCCAGTCCGATATGCCTTGACCCAGTTGTGACAGGAGCACAACACTGCGGGAGGTCGGCTGTCTGGCCTGGTGGCCGTACCGAGTGTTTACGTGTGAATCGACTATTTCAATATCGATTACAATCGTTTGCGGAAGCATGTCGACTGACGACTGATAATTCCGTCACTATTTTGTAGTAATATGATTAGATGTGAAGGGCGTTTTCCGTATATGGAATATTTGTCTGCATTCTAAAATTAGACTAGGTACATCGGTCAAAAATAACGTAACGCGTTTTGTAATGCTCATTTTTTTGGGTTGGAAAACCATATACGTTATGACTTTTTCCGGCCTAAGTTGAGTGAAATGGGAGTGGCAGACTTTTACTGACAAAAACCCACCAGTGTTCCTTCGATTGCCTTTTACATTCTAGGACCCTAACTCTTTTGAACAATCCCATAATCCGCGTTAACTATTAATAGTTGAGATGAGATTTTTAAAGTTTTTACAACAGTTCTTTTTAGATTTTTGTGTATGTATGTACAGGAGATGCCATGTTCTAGTTATCGATAAGCCTGGTTAGCAACACTAGTCATTCCGTTGATAAATTAACGAGACGACATTATCAAGTAAAGTTTTGTCCAATAATGTGACATCTTTAAAAGGTTTCTGTTATCTGATAAAGACGGCTATAAAATATGGCTGAGTATCTGACGTTAATGGGTTCTAAAATTATGTATTTACATAGAACTTGTGTTTCTTTTTATGTTTGAAAAGTAAAAAATGGTATTTTGTTTCCGATATCAGTTACAATGACACATTAAAAACACATAAAAAATCTTATTTAATAAAACGACTGTGCAGCTTCTGGATTTCTTTATTTTTCAATAAACTTTACATATACATTACGCAACAAAATATGTACCTCTTTTACACGAAAATTATTTAAAAATGGGTATTTTACTAGAATTACTCAATATTTTACAAAATAATTGCTCAATTTTACACATATTACGCAACAATTTATGTATTTTACACTTTCCGTGCCTCGGAAAGCACGTTAAGCCGTTGGTCCCGGCTGTCATTTGGAGATCTTTGGCAGTCGTTACGGATAGTCAGAAGCCAGTAAATCTGACTCCAGTCTTGCCATGAAATACCGTGTTACCCCAGTTAATGGGTTGTGGAGGTCTGGTAGGCAGCCGCTCCTCGTAAAATACTGGTATTCAGCTAAATCCGGCTTGACTGGAAGCCGACCCCAATATAGATGGGAAAAAGCTAGGCAGATGATGATGAAGATGATGACACAAGAATTAATTTGAAATAAATGTGTATTTTACTCAAGAATTACTCAATATTTTACACAAAAATGATGCAACAATATACTTTCCTGACACAAAAATTAAAAAAATAACCAAAGTAAAAACATCAATGATTCGATAAGCTCTGATAGTTAAATCCGATAACAAAGCGGTTGAGTGAAGATCACGTAAAGGGAACGAGGAGGTTCCGTCGTTCCGGGTCGCTTGAAGGGATGACTGACGGCCGTTCCGAGGAGGGCCTGGCGGGTAATGTGCTGCTATATTCCCGTTTTCATTCATCCTCCCGCCTTGAGCGTGAATGGGAATAGACTGTGAAGGGAATTGACAGAAGGATTGAGTGAAATGGACGGACAATGGCGAAAGATTATTATTTGAGCTTTTTTTTTCTTGCGGCTTTGATGGTTTTGTGCTTTTAGCCAGTGTTAAGTTTAGATAGTATTTAAGTAGTTTTTGGTACTTTGTTTTTCATTACAATGCGTATGCAACACATGCTAATGTCTTTTCAGTATTAGAACGAAGATTTACTCTATCGAGTAAGCCTTCACGGCAAGCTTCCCTGTGGTAGTCAACTGCTAAAATAAAATTCTCAGCACCATTTTACCCAGTTCATAATGATTCAGCATAATGTCTAATAATATACTAATTTACGTCACCATATCCACGGGGAATCAATATGCAAGTAACTAAAACAGCCATTGATCTTCACTCAAAAAGTTCCTTCAAATTCTAAATTTACAGTCATATCGATGATAAAATAACTTATAAGGACCAACCTATTTATTTAATAAGCCCAATGTTTTATTGTTCAAAAACAGGGTATTTCTAAATGTATCTGAAAAAAATATTTTGAAAAACACTGTCATCAAGGACCGACAAAGAAAACAATAAATTATCGCGACAATCAGTAAAATATCAGAGGCTGATGAACTTATTAAATCTAACACAAAATGAACCACTCCTAGCCGTTACGGCGCATTCTCTCACAATAATTTATCGGTAATTAAACCAACCGTCTATACTCCAACAGACTGATCCAAACCTCGTTAATTGGATAAATAAGAAAGTATAAAAGTATATTAAGCCACGTCACTTTCTCTAATAAAATTTCTTTCCGCTCCTAATCTAAGCTCTGTCGAACATAAATTCTATCTCACTTATCTCGCAACTTCTGTATCGATAGAAAAACAAAACGTTTCAAATTCATAGAATGTTGGTTTTTTTTCCGGAGATAAATTTCGGGTGTAGAGATAAGTACTGTTTTCTGAGAATTTTCGACAGCGGAAAGCTTTTTCTTCGACGCATAATAAACGAATATCGTGTTATCATTGACACATTATACTGTGTAAACATTTTTAGCTTCTCGTTATCCGACTTATCTAAACAAGATTGGATGTAAAGTATTGGTTTTTTTGTAGACAGTACCAGTTCTTAGTCATGACTGTTAATCGTTTTTTTGTAGACAGTACCAGTTCATAGTCATGACTGTTAATCAAAATATTGGTTTAGTGGATAGTTGGAACTACAAAATAGGTAACACATTAAGTACCAATATCGCTAAATTATTACAGTCTATTAGCGAACACCACAAGTGCTGAAATGACCACTAAAGCAAAACAAACACATTTCAGCACAACCAAACACTCTACAATAATTTCAATATAAATTATTATCCATTTCAGTTCCATTCAATATTAATTTGTCAACAGAAGTTAATTAGCAAATTAAATCCCCATTTGACTAAATCAAAATTAATTTAACAGTTCCGAAGTTATTGGTGTTCAAATAATTAGTGAGCTTATAATCAGAGTCGCGTAAATCGGTGAGTAAACGATGTACCAACTTTTAATCAAGGATGCTCATAAAACGCCAATGGAAATTCCTGGGTGCGTCACGTCCTGGCCAGTCGTAGGGTCCTGGTAAATAAGCAATTATCGGCCTACTTAAGGTCTGATTTTCATATTTTTCTGGGTACGGAGGGTCTGCTAATTGGGCAATAAATTATTCCCCAATTCCTTGGCTATCCCGCAAGGGTGGGTCCGGAGATTGGCGCCTAAAACACAGCTGCCGCTACGTTATCTACATTCACGTGGGCATTCGGAAATTGAAGATTAATAACCTTTGATTTTTAATAGAATGATAAACTGGACAATAATGTTTATGAAAATATATTTATTTTATTTGTAGTTTTATAAAGAAAGAAATAAAAGAAGAAAGACCACATGTTTATTTCGTGTACCATGATTCATGAACAAACAATTTAAATATTTAAAGAAATACAAAAATAAAATCAACAATAACATTGTTGTCTATAAATAATTGTTTTGATAACACACCGCAGAAACTTGGTATTCATTCATCACTGTAAAATTAAACTGAATACAATACCTAAACACGTGATTATTGAAACAGTGAGTATTTTTAATTAAACTACTCTCACTCTACACTACCTAAAGTTAACTGAAACTGCGCAGTATCCTCCAAACCGTAGGTATATCCAGTAAATACCATTATTATACAAAAACAGTCCATACCTAACGAGCGATTGACGCAAACTGCATAATATTGTCATGTATCATTCTGTTTTCAATACTGTGCGGTTAGCATTGTTATACATAACCAAATACCGGACTAGTTAATGATTTTTAAAAAGTATTTTTAGAAATACGGAAACGTAACAATTGTTATTGTTATAAATACAATGAAATTATGCATTTATACAGGAAAAAATATTGAATAATTATAATCAAACTTATAATGTTCCCACTTCTGGGATTTAGGTCTCCTCTCTAGGAGAGGGAATGGACTGTAATCCACCATACAGTCCCTATGCAGGATAATGGTCATGCAACATGTCTTCGATTTTTTCATTCCAGATGCCAATTTAATAACAATGGTGATGAAATTAAATACATATATAAAGTAAATTGTCAGCCTAGAACCCGCAACGTAATAAACCTAAGTTACGACTGGACCACCACTGATCTATATTAATATCATCATCTGCCTAGCCTTTTCCCAACTATATTGGGGTCGGCTTCCAGTCAAGCCGAATTTAGCTGAATACCAGTATTTTACGAGGAGCGGCTGCCTACCAGACCTCCACAACCCATTAACTGGGCTAACACGGTACTTCATGGCAAGACTGGAGTCAGATTTACTGGCTTCTGACTATCCGTAACGACTGCCAAAGATCTCCAAATGACAGCCGGGACCAACAGCTTAACGTGCTTTCCGAGGCACGGAGGAAACTCGTTATGTTAAGATGGTCACCCATCCACAGACCAACCTAGGCAAGCGTTGCTTAACCTTGAAGATCGACCTGTGCGGCTGTTATTATTTAGCCACGAGCTCCTCCTATAATAATTTCCTGAAAACAAAGGAACCGCTAAAAAGATATTCTTGCAAAATACAGCCGAGTGCTTTCATAAGTATATTAAGTTAGTTCCAACTTGGATACAGAAAAAAAAATTGATTATCCTAAGTTTCCTGTAGTAGTGTGTAACAATTTGAGCTGACAAAAACAAAACCCAACACTGGTTAGAGAAAAACGAATCATTTACCATAACAACCCCTCAAAGCAGAAAGCAACCCCTTATTGCTATGATAACACATCCCGCCATTAGTAGCCTGCGTCCAAACAGCGACAACACATGAAATCTTTTGTTTACCTACGCGTTCAATTGTTTGCACAAAAGCTGAGCAAAAAGCAAACATTAAGTGAGATGAGTCCGGGCTTAGGCTGCGGTCCCACTAGAGATGAGCTAAGCGGCGTAGCTGTAGATGTGTCGGATTTCCAACTATAGGATTGCTCGATTTTCAATGCTTGGTTTAACGTAGCTCTAGTGCAGAGATAACCAATGGTAGCACAAGGGAAATTAAATCAGGCACGCCAGAGTAAGATGTTTAACATCTATGTTATTTAAAACAGTAGTAATCACAGTAACTTTCTCATTTATTTAATTAAATACACAAACACCTGTAAACATTACGATATACGAATTTTGGGCTGCTGATTAAGAGTTAATAGCAACTTTTTTAACTTACATCTATTAAGTAAATGACAAAGTCTCGATTCCTTGCGATTCTTTGGTGGCGTCAATAGCACGTTTTTTTATATGTATATAGTGCAACAAGTTTCAATGAAGGTTCGCTGTCATGGTTCAACGAAGCTAACTTTTTCCATACTAATTAAAGCACCGTATGTGCTGTCCTATATTTATTTTTGTAAATGTTGTGTATAATAAAGAATAAAAAGTATCCGCGCTATGGATGTATTATACTAAGCATGCGTTCTACAATACTCTCTGTATTGCAGCTAATTTTGTCCTTAAAGTACGGAGCAAATTTAACACATAACGCAACTTTGTTCTTGTGGAACACTTATTTTCTTAGCTTAGCTTCACCGCTTATCCACCTCGCTCATCTCAACCGTCTCCGCAGCCTTACGGTCTCCTTTACCACGCCGATCGGTACGGCCGGCAGCTTTTTAATTTACCTTCCTCTGTATAATTAAAACGTGAGGTAGCTTTTCTGTCGGTTTTCTAAAAGTAACAATAGACTTTTTCTTGTAAAAATAAGACAAGTAATTCGAGAAGGAGTGCTTTAACCACAAATCAATGTAGCGGTAATGAAATTGTGTTTTTAATATCATTTTCTGTACGGTTTTTCTTTTATTTTGTGTTGTGTTTCTGTTGCTTTTTTTTGCTGCTTGGCGTGTAGGATTATTTTCTGTATAAATTGTGTTTTTGAGATGGGTTACAAGATTATTCGAAAGAGTTACCGTGGACCTGAAGCGTAAAAAGCTTTCAGTTGTTTTTTACAGGAATTTTGGCGCATTTTCATCAGTCGTTAACTCGTTCGGTAAACAGCATGCGGGGAGTCCTCGCATGCGGGATAACAACCAATGAAAGTTACCAAGTCGATACATGTTCGGTATACCGACTACGGTTCCCCGAATGTGGGTCCTGTGGTACGCATTCCAGACATCTCTCGCACCCCGCATGCGGGCCCTATCGACTAATGAAATTGCGCCATTTTAGTCAGTTGAAGTCTGACACTTCCCTCCTGCTCATCTAGAGCGGAAAAGTTATTTTATGATTTCCCATCTTAAAAAAAAATGTCGGTGCAATCATACTCCACTTGAGCCTTTCCTATTCTTGTTATTACATTACAAAATGACCAGCTTTTCACTTTTACAAGCCACTCCACACGCCCCGTGGGAAAGTCTAAAACTATCCTACGAAAACGTAGAACTAGGATGAAAGTATTCTGGAAGCGCTAGGTCGCATTTACTTACTCCAGGAGCTTGAAAAAAAAAATTAACGCCGTAGAGGCGTGGTTGTTTAGCAAAAATCTACACGTACTTTTATAATATTAGTAGACGAGGATATAAAAAATGGATATTATTGTATAGATTGGTTTTTCTAAAGTAAAACTGTTAAACAAGATTCGAAAGATAGCCACAGCTTTCAGCTGGTTCAGACAAATAAAGAACCGGAACAATTTTGCCTATTGCGGTCTTCCCACCTGATTATAATATAAGTGTCTTCAGGGCTAGAGTGAATAGGCTCTTAATATATTAGTGCGTCTTACTATCAACAATTGCATCACTGCTTACCACGCTTACCATCAGGTGGGATGACAGTCAAATTCTAGGCCTTACCATCAACGATTGCATCACTGCTTACCATCACGTAGTATGGCAGTCAAGCTCTAGTTGTATTATTTAAAAAAACCCTCACTCATTTGCTACACACTCCCAAATTACTATAACATCCTTCTCACACCTCCAAACTCACAATAATACAGAAAGAGACAGACAATAGTCTATCAACCTCTTTCCCCACCGGCATCGACAAACCCGTGCTATTTACGTCCAACATTGTTTTACAGCAGAAGCCATGAGTGCCATGCCACTAATTGCAATTATGTTCGCCCGATAGAGATCTGAAGCGCACTTATAATTCTAATACTGAGCATAGCGAGCATTTTAGTTTACAGATGTTATGTAGATCGTGAGACAAAGGGAATCTTGTTTAATCTAGATTTGTAGCTTAAGATAATGTTAATTTAGCTGCCAGGTTCGCGGGATTGTTTGAAAGAGTTAGTGTGGCCCTAGAGAGTAAAGGGTCACTGAAGAGGCATAGGAAGGTTTTAGTCATTAGAATAAAATAGAACAGAATAAACTTTATTGCACACCAAAAAATAAGAGTACAGTTTGTACAATAGCTTAAATCTATGGGTAAGTACAATTTCTTATTGTTGACAGCGATATCTACCAGTCAACCTTAGGATAGATCGCAAGAACTTAAACATAACACACACACGCACACTCGCATACTTACGGTCATTACGCTATTCTATTCCATTCCATTCCACTCTATTCTATTCTATTCTCAGTCTGTTGGTGGTTGCGTGCAAAACAACACGTTTAGTGCGTACGTGACGAGTATCACGCTGCACGCTGCACGCTCGGCTAGATGGAGGGGTCCGATGGTTTTTTTGAACTCTAATAGAGTTGTTACGAAACTATTCTGTGCTGTGGGATTCCCGGGATGAGAATTTTAAAAATAAACTCCAATGAATGAATTAGGGTTTAAGTATTTTAAGAATCCTTAGAGTTCATGAATCCCCGACCGGTCCTATGAGACCGCGTTGTTATTGTTTTACTATTGTGTCTCGTTTTGCGGGTATGTGATAGGTATAGTAGGTATTAGTTACATTAAAATTGGTAATAAACTAGTACTACTATATGTGACAACCACCAATCCGAACTGGGCTCGCGTGGTGGATTATGGCCCATTCCCTCTCCTAGAGAGGAGGCCTGAGTCCCAACAGTGGGAACATTACAAGGCCGATAATACTAATGCTAATGATAGTACTGTACGAGTATAGTAATAGAAAATTAGATTTTTTTTCTGAAGTAATATTACTATAAGCTGTCAAACCTTTGTTCTATGGAAGATGTTCGTCCAGATTGAAAAAAGTATCTTCGAGTGCTCGTTCGTTATTTTGGCTAGCTCGAGCCCGTCTCCACGTGCTCGAATTCAACTCCACTTCAATTCCCGTGACCTTTGCGCTAAGATATTCTCCAACAAAAGCTCCGATAGACAATGCTGACCCAAGTTTCTTCACAAATAATACTCTGCTTACGAACCCCCTATTTGTAAAGCGATATTGTTTGTTTTTCTTTTTTATTAAAGCTGTTTAGGGTTGCGTACCTAAAGGGTAAAAACGCTGAACGGGTTTTGATGAAATTTGGCACATGGAAAGACCATATTCTGGAATAGCATATAGGATATTTTTTATCTTGGGATTATGTTCTCTTGCTACAATATAGTACTTTTACGCGGGCTGAACCGCTATCAGCAGCTAGTGCAATATAACACAAAGCTCTTACAAAAGTTCTCTCATGAAACAACACCCACTCACACCTAACACACACCCTCACAAACACTCACACACACACGGGTCTTCGATTCACTCTTTGAACAATAGGTAAGTAATTATCTATTTTTCTGCAACCACAACCTTTAACTTCGTGGTTTGCAAAATAAACTACTAAGCTATAACAATATTTTATCTCTAAAAACATATAAGTAACTGATATTGGTATACCGGCGGCACCGCTAGAATCCATAAGTTATTTTATGAGATGCCGATAAACTTATACCGTACAATCCTTCTAGTCAACACTCTCAATATTATGAAAATAACTTACCTATACCTACAATATTACTACACTATACTAGCTATGTGTATCCAAACCCCTACTTCCGAGAAAATTTCTTAACTTTTCCGAACGTGTGCCTTGTATCAAGCTAGCCTTGCTTGTATGTATGTGTGTGCTTGTACATCGATAGTTTACAATTTCCTACGATTTTTATTTTTCGTTTTTGCAATAGATTAGTGGCATATCCGGATGGAACAGTTATCTTAATGAATAATATTTATGTTATTCTACTTTTGAAATATTCTCGAATAAATAAATACACATCACCATCTTTATTTCAGACTCAAGACCTCCACTTTTGGATATAGACCTCCTAAAGCGATGCCACACGAACGGTCCTGTGCGCCTCACATCCATCGGATTCCCCCAACTCTCACCGTCCACCTTTTAGGAGGCCTTCCAACGCTGCGTCTTCCGATACGCATTTACAACTCTAGAACCTTTCGGCCCCAGCATCCATCCATTGGCCATTTTGAATATACTTACCTATATCTAAAAACTTTCACATCAACACCAAGAATAAATAAACAAAACGACGCACTCTATGAACAAAAAGCAACCGTTGCGCTGAAACAAAAAGCTCGACAAGCCTGTTTGACTTTAAAACAATTACATATCATTAACGATGTTCTCGCTTCTCAATGACAACGTGATCAACACTTTCACCTCTAGGCGAATAACTAAACACACATCACCATCATTATTTCAGACTAAAGACCTCCACTTTTGGATGTAGACCTCCCAAAGTGCTGCCACGGCGAACGGTCCTGTGTGCCTAGTATTCCTCTGATTTCCCCGACTATCGCTGTCCACCTTTTAAGAGGCCTTCCAACGCTGCGTCTTCCGATACGCACTTACCACTAAAGAATCTTTAGGCCCCAGCATCCATCCATTCATTGTCCATTTTGAGTACACCTACCTTTACCTAAAAACTTTCACATCAACACCAACAATAAATAAACAAAACGATGCACTCTATGAACAAAAAACCAACCGTTATTGCGCTGAAACAAAAAGCCCAACAAGCCTGTTTGACTTTAAAACAATTACATATCATTAACGATGTTCTCGCTTCTCAATGACAACGTGATCAACACTTTCACCTGTAGTTACTCAGACACCCGCGAAACGAGACACAATAGTAAAACAATAACAGCGCGGTCTCATAGGACCGGTTGGGGATTCAAACGCTAGGCGAATAACTTCACACAACACACATCACCATCATTATTTCAGACTAAAGACCTCCACTTTTGGATATGGGCCTCCCCCAAGTGTCGCCACAATGAACGGTCCTGTGCGCCTCGCACCGTCCTAATTCGCACCGTGACACCGTCCCGTCGCAGATTTCCGAGACTCTCACTGTCCACCTTGAAAGAGGCCTTCCAACGCTTTCGTTACGTGGTCGCCACTTGAGAACCCTTCGGCCTCATCGACTATCCATCCATTCATTCATTGTCTATAACTACCTAAAAACTTTCTTTTCTCTCAATAACAAAAATAAACAACAGAAACACGCACTAGAACAAAAAGCAACCGTTGCACTGAAACAAAAAGCCCAACAAGCCTGTTTGACTTTAAAACAATTACATATCATTAACGATGTTCTCGCTTCTCAATGACAACGTGATCAACACTTTCACCTAGGCGTGTCCTTATTGCGGCCGCTGGCGCCAGCGACGCGACGGGTTGACAGCGTGCGGTACAGCCATTGTTCGTCACAATGGCAGAATAACGAAACGCCATGTTTGTCCGCTTGACTTTCCCTTGCCGTAAACCCACTATTAATTATCTAGTTCCACTTTGTAATAGCTGTGAGCGGTTTTTTGAATTTGTGGGACAGATTTAAGTAAAAGGTTGACCTGGTCTTAATTTGGTTGTATTTTTCTGATCGCTGCACTATGTGGTACCTATCTATGAGAGACTAGTCATAAATAGGTTTTACAATAAGTAGAGTTTAGTGCCACAGATAATGGTATTCCTACCTGTAGGTAGGCTGCCGGAAACAGTTTCACCACTTTCAAAGACAAACAAAACCATGGCACAAATGACTATCCAATCGCACGTTCTCTCTCTATATTTGGCTATTGCCCACCAAGCTGCTACTCACCCGCCACATAAAATAAAATATTTAATCTTTATTATGAGTAGGTACCCAAACATAGGTTAAAATAAGAAAAACTCTTCGCTCTCATCCATTCACCCTCTAACAAAAACAGCAATTAATTATTACCAAAAGAATTGGATTCACCTTAAACGAGAGAAAAACATTATTCGCAGAAAAATTAACAAAGCTGTGTTATCAACTTATCACTAATTCGTTGACAAGCGTCCCCCATTCATCGGGAGCTTGGGGGCCCTTTCGACTCCCCTATCGTCGTCCGAAATCTAAATTGGCGTAAAAAAACGAATCGAAATAAACTTTACTGTTCCATGATTTGTTTTTGTGATGACGGGGTCCGATGGTGTAGATTTAGTTTGCTGTGACATGCAAATATTAATGGTTGTAGTGGGAAAGGTTTTGTTTTGTATAAAGCCTATTTTTTATATTTAGAAAATACGCAACAGATGTTTATTTCTACGGTGGGAGTCCTAGTCAGAGGGATTTTTCGTAAGAGTTTCCAGGACATAGGTGGATGTTTAGTCAGTCTTCATCTTTTCAAATTGGTGGCAAACTTGTTGTAAATTATTTGAGCCCAGGCTACATGAACTGCAGCATAAAAACCCTCCAAAGTGCAGGTGTATGGGCACTTAGGTACTCCGAGTTTTAGTCAGTAAATGTCTGATACATCCTCTCGCACCCAGAGTGGGAGAAGTTAATTAATGATTTACCACTTCAAAATCAAAAGGGTCGTTCAGAGAGGATTTTCATGAACGAAAGAGGATTACGTATAGCTGTAAACAAGTTAAACGTTGTTACTTTCCTTCTCAAGTACAAAAATGTTGGCATTTTATTCCCTTAAGGAAAAAAGTCAGTCCTTTAATGACTTAATTGTGGAAAACAACACTTACAAAACCAAGGAACAGTCTCCAAATGAAACGAAACTCGCTAACATTAAACGTCTTCATTTGAAACAGGTTTTAAATAGTGTTAATTTTGTTTACCTGCGCCAATTACCGCTTCCCTATCGGCCGAAACAATAAATATAGTCAGCCATTAACTAAGTGTAGCGGTGCCGTAAAGTACTGCTAATAAATACTACTTACATTTGTAGATCTGTTTAGAAACGTTTATAAGATTGGTTTTAGTATATCTGCTTTAAGTAATTGAGAATTAATTTGGGGGAAAATATTGCTTATTTTTTTAAAGTAATTCTGGCTTTATCTGCAGAGTTTAGAGCGCCATAATTATGGTGGTAAGTTGCGTCTTCGAGAAGTGGTTAGAGAGACATCATGGCTTTCTCAAATTCTGCATGATGAATAAATACGGGCGGTTATATGCTATTCCAGGACAGTCTACCAGTTTGCCTAATGTAATCGAAATCTGTTCACCCGTTTGACCGTAAAAGAGTAACAAAAACACAACACATACGTACAACAAATTCGCCTTTATACTATAAGAGTAATGTATTAGGGTAATACTAAACTTGAACTTTGGTCTTACCAAAATAACCGAAAGTTGAACAAAGTGGAAGATAAAGAGTAAGTATATCTTTAGATACTAAAGAAGTTTGTCCTGACTTTATTCGGTCTAGAAACTAATGAGACCTCATTTAAGATTCTATGTAACATCTATATTAAACGCTTAGCCGCACCTTATCTTGACTTAATTGTTCACTCCCATTCGTACCTATTTCTCGGCACCCTCTTGGCATTCTTACATATCCTAAACATTATAAAACTAAGACCATCGTCTGTCTATCTGTTCGCGATAAACTTAATTACTATCGAACGGATTTTCATGCAGTGTTCACCGCTATGCAGGGTGGTTTATGAGGATGATTTAGATGAATAATACATGCATATTATAAGAACAACTAAAATGGAACTCCTATGGAAAACTGAGACGGGTCGTCAGGTATGAAGTAAACGCAGTTTCTTAATGAGATACCAGGTCACTTAATAGCCCTTAATATAAATACAAGCATACAAAACGGACATCTCATGCTAAGATTGACAGCAATTAATAAATTAATAAAAAAACATCCCATAAAAGTCAAAGCATATTGAAAAGGTAATTATAATCGTCAATTCGAAACATCAAGTATCGACAGTATCAATGAAATACGTCAATTTAAACGATCTTTCTGAAGAACCAGCTGGGCGACTTTCTAATTTATATTTTTCTTGATTCTGTTATCTTTTATTCAGCAATTATTGTCACGATGGGAAGGGCAACATATTTATTGGCCAATTAAAATTCATATACACATCTAATCGTTATTCATTCAGAACATAAATAAATTCTTAATCGTGTTTATAAGAATATAACGCGTTTATAACTTAACCATGGACAGTAATTTTATAGGTTACAGATACTTTTTCTTTGTGGGAAATCATCAAACAACTTCTTCCGCTGTGAGTGGCGGGAGAGCGAGTATTGAGACTTTTGACTGACTAAAACCCAACTGGGACTTTACCATGACGTGTTAAAATGACAAGAATGCAAGTGAGAAAGCGGGATGGAGCTATACACCCTATATAGCTATATAGCAGTCTAGTTTAGGTTGTCAAATAGATCGCGTTAAGAGCTCGTGGTAATGCTTCTGTACTCTTTCCGTTGACCTGATCAGTGGTCATTCAAGGTCCACGGCAACTCTTTCAAACTACCCTGCAGCCCTAACGCCGACACTTAAACTGAGGAAAATAGGACACAGACAGAACCCAGACAGAATACAGACAGAATCATATCGCCTTTCGAATACTTCAAAACATCCTTGAAACATAAAACTGAAATAACAATGTAGGGGAGCTAAAAATAGAGTTTCAATCGTCAGATCATTAATTTTAGATAGACAAAAATAGAATATCGATAATCGTGCGCATCACATGTCAAATGTGAACGTCATTGATTTAGACAAATGTCTAAGATGCGGTTGTGACATTTGTGAATAGGAAGACTGTATAGTTGGAAGTTTTACATCACCGCTCTTGAGAAATGCATTACATAAATGGAAGAAAGAGATTGTAGACCGAATCCAACAGACGAGAAACTCAAAAGATTTGTGATCCAAACAAAAAACGAACACACCCACAAAATTAAAAATGATTGAGTTTTTATTTTATGAACCAGATCGTTCGTTCGGATACCTAGATTAATTGCGGTCTCAATTTGTTACCGATAAAAAACCAATTGATTAAGTTAACACAAAAACGGGCGGCGGTTAAAATAAATGGAAGTGTTTAATCAAAAGTATAAATTATACAAGTTTACCTCCGTGTCACTGTCACTTTAATAAGTAAAGAACGTAATGAATTAACCATACAGAGATAATTGCAATGTGTTAATGCCTTAGTTATGTCATGAATTTCATTTAAAAGACAACTGTTAGTCCTTCTGTTCGCGTTTTCGTATCTTTAAAATACGCGTCTTATTCATTATTATACGCTTGGTGTATGCTTGCGTGAAGCCTGCTTACAAAACTATAAAACTCTGTCGACGAAGCGGCATGTCGTCGTCATCGTGACGATGCAACTTCGTCGACGAATACCCGTCTACGAAGCCACGCGTCCGTGGACAATAGGCCTTAAGTTTCAGATATTTTCTTCTTTTAGTTAGTCTGTTCTATCCCGTTCATGGGCAAAAACCTTCCTCTACTCCTTCCATTTTCTGCAAGCCTACGCTTCCTTCTTCTAGTTCTAGCAGAATCTGTTCAGTTCGTTCTGGTACATCTTTTGTGAGCTACCGTGACCTATCTCAATGTCATCTCAAGTTCGAGTTTAAAATTTAAAAGAAACTTCATTCAAGTTTTTCTTTTTATTGAACTTTATGGAAACATGGCGTGTTTAAAATCATTCTCAACTATTTTACGACAGTCAATTGAGGAAAATTTACATCTACGTATTATTAGGTATAAACATTTATTTACTAGTAAATAATACAATGCTAGTTACAACGTAATATCCTTGACTAGAAACTAACCAATGTCCTGTTGATTGTTTCCCAAACTTAGCACTAATCCGTAGCTATTTCAAAACAAATGAAAAACAATAAAAACAATTCTCTTTGTTAAGAAATAGGCGAAAAAGGTTAGTTTTGAACTTATTTTTAAATCGCTTATTTATGATCTTTCACAACTTAGAACATTAGCTATTGTTAGATCTGAAAACTTTTCTAACGTGAATGAAAAATTCGGCCATGTGCGAGTCGGACTCATGCGCTTAGAGTTCCTTACCGTCGCGTCCGCAGCAAAAAACCGCAAAAAACTAACATTTTCTTTTATGGGAGTCGTCCCCTTAAATATTTATTTTATTGTGTTTTTAGTATTTATAGTTATAGTGGCAACAGAAATAAATCATCTGTGAAAATTTCAACTGTCTAACTATGACGATTCGTTAGATACAGCCTGGTGACGAAACTCTAAAAAAGGCGCCTCAAATCTAGCTCACAAAACCGCATAGACAACTCTATTATAGCTTTTAAGCTCCTTTAAAAGCACAAATGCAAAGCTAATTTAAATAATATACTGGCCAGTAAGCATTCGTGATGAGGGGACTGTACTCGAATCGAAAATGCAACCGAGCAACGATGCCAGCGGAATACAGGATGTAGTAGAGGCGAGCGGGCCGCATCTAGCCACCCCTGGCTTTTCATTAAGCGGAAAGCCTTAGTAAGCAGTTATCAACCGCGGCCCGCTCGCGGATTAACGCCCAACTTATTTGTTAAATATATTTTGAGATTACTGTTGCTATTCTGTTTTTGTGTTATTTGAGTTTAAATGTGATGAACTACTTTGTTGTAGCTGTTTGCTGTATTAACTAAAGCTTCATTAGTGTGTGCTTTACAACAATGGATGTTTCAAATCAATTAACGAGTACTTAACCTTTTGCTGCGAAGCAGTAACGCTAGTGAAGGATACTGTCGCACGCATAAAGGAACGGATTTCTTCACGTGACCCCGACCCTGACTAACAGCCACCGCGGCACCGTAGGCGTGAGTTAGGTACGACGAGCAATAGGTAGCTCGACTGACTATCCGTAAAGATTGTCAAAGATCTACAAATGACAGCCGGGACAAACGGCTTAATAAAGTGCTTTCCGAAACATGGAGGAACCTCAATATATTCAAATGGCTACCAATCCAAAGATCCACATCGTCTAACGTAGCTTAACCTTGGAGAGAGAGAAGGCTGTGTACTTACCCGCAAGCTACAACGAACAATGAACAAGCACCGAAATTTTTAACACTTACCCTTTGTTGTTTGTGTATATTTTTGTCAAGTATTTAGGTCAGTCATAACTCGAAGCCTTCTTATTTACAAAGTTGGAGTGGCGTGGTCCGTGTCTAATGTCGTGAAGTGGGTCGGAGTCCTCGTAAACGTGTCACTCCGGACGTAGATACGGCACTTGATGCCACAGATTACATTGTTACCTGTTTATTCCGTCCTGATAGTTTATGGACCGGATTGAAGAGCTATTTTAAAGTACCATTAATATATGGGAACTACGGAATTACAAACGATAAGCTTGATGGTAGCGCGCGAAATTCAAACATGTCAGTATCAAGTTGTATGTTGGTTGAAATATGTATGATTGGCGGCTGTAATACGTATTTATTTACGGAATTATAATCGTTAAAATCATAAATATAAACCCCTCAGTTCGTCTTACCATATTAATATAATATTTCACAACTTCCACATAACGCCATCTAGTCCCAAACTAAACAGAGCTTGTGGTATGAGTCAGTCTTCTTCTTCTTTTCGAATCGATGTTTTCAACTATTTTTTTTCCGACCTGTGTTTGGCCACCAATACGAGTCTAACATTGATCCCAAAAAGTAGAGGTGGTTGTGTAGGATGGGCAGCTCAGCAAGTGCCGCATGTCCTGCGCAGCGACTCCACACTGGCACTATGTTAAGGATAGCTATGAGTTGGTATGAGTTCTAGACAAATATCATGAAATTCCCATTCTATTTCATGGGCTACTTTTGCTTAAATTTAGAGCCATAATTTGAATGATATTGGTACGTATGTGACATAATATCACAATAATACCATAAAGGTGAAAGTTTGTTTGTATGCGTGTATAAGTTTGTTACTCATTCACACTCAAACAACTTTGGATTTTTGACACACGGCTAGGTATACCTAAATGTTTCCTTGGGATAATTTTCCACTTTCACGCCAGTGAAGCCGTCGGCAAAGTTACTTATAAATAGTTCTGATTGTTTTTGTTTGATATTAAGAAAATAGGGGTCATTATTTTATTGTTTTGGAATATGAGAATTGAGAACAGAGTTCAGTAAAAGCTTACAACTCATTTTGCATGTATGCTTGCAAGCTTTCTCTCTAAGCTTGCTTGCAAACTTCGGAATTCCATTGAATTACAGTTCCACTTCAATATTTTATAATATTTGAAACTGTACTCACTTGTAATGTGAACACCGCTTAGTTACTATGTCCCAGTGGTTTCAAAAGCTTGACTGCGGCCCGAATTCCTGGTAAACTTCTATTTGGTTTTCCCATCAGGAAATTCTCAGGAACACCCTAAACTTCGAGAGTGTGCTTTGTAAATCGCAGGAGGGTCAATTCATAGAGGAAATGTGATTTCACACTAAGTACCTAGTCATAGGTCCCACTTTTCGTAGAACCCAGAATTTATATCAAGTGTGCCTTTGACAAAGCTACCGCTAGACAACTTCTAGGAAAACTTGACAAGCAAAATTTACTCAAATAAATTAGAAGCTCTATCAATACATATTTCCTCGTATTGCTAATTATCATACGACAACAGATATCGACATTGCATGCAACGGTAGACGCAAAAGGACAAATGACTTTTTTATCTGTTTTGATCTGATGTTGGAGACTCAACCTTTAACGGGTATGCTCATTAGGTTTCCTTGGTAGCGAGTGAAGCCACCGACAGAAGAAAGTATACAAAAATAATAAGACTACCTACGTCACAACAAGGTTTTGATTGTGTTTTAAAGTAGCGCAAATGGCTGTAAAGTTGAAAGGTAAAGGTGACTGCTTTGGGGTACGTATTACAATACCGAAATTCGAAATACCTATTTTAAAATACCTATGGACGAAATCCCGAAAAATTAAACGCCGAAAGATTGTTTGGTCGAAAGTTTGAAATACCGAAAGTTCGTTTGCCCGAAAGCTTAAAATCCCGAAGATCTATATCCCGAAGCTTAAAATCCCGAAGATCAATTGTAGGATTCATCATAATATTATTTCAGTCATAGTTATTATGAAATGTCGGTATTGTAATATGTACCCCTGCTTTGGTATGGTCTTGTGGAGAGGAGGGATGAAACTCATGTTACCGGAGAGAGAGAGGGAAGCCAAAGAAGAGATATGAACTGTTTGCGGAGTGATGTAAAGAAAATAAGAGTGAGTGGTTGTTGTTGGCAGGAAGTTGATGATGGCAGTCTTTTTTTTAATTGGGAAATCATTCAATGAGTTCTCCGTCCTAGGGTGCACGGGAGAGCGTATCAGACTTTTACTGACTAAAACCCACTCCTCTATTCCTTCTTTTCCTTCGTTCTAAGGCCAGCCCCAGTAGGCTTCAGTCCTGCTGGGCCACTGCGGTTTAGGTGATGATGACGGTGCTGACAATAAAGTTTTAATTCAAATCACACATTTTTATATCAATTCCCACCATGCAACTTCCATACCCTAACGCCAACTAGTTTCAGAAACTTCGGAAATAAGTCCTCATTTTAGAATAGAAAATCTTTTGTTGGAGCTATCGTGGTGTTTTCAATAGCCTTCCCCAAGTGCCAGTTATTGAATGCCCGACGTTATATTTCATCTCTCTATTAGGATTTCATTGTCATCTTTCGTAGCTGTAGAAGCATAAGTATGAGTATTAAAGTATACTTTGAAGAGACGTAAAACTCACAATGGAAACGCCGTAAAAATTACACTGTTGTTCTATCAACAGTTTTGGGATGTATGAGATTTTTCACCCAGGGTTAAAAGGAGACTAATATTGAGTAAAAAAGTAAAACTAGCTTTATTAAAATTAATAAATTAATAATTTAGTATTAAGGCGAAGAAGGAAAACGAGTGAGTTTTAGTCATTAAAAGTCTGGTCCGGGTCCGCCCAAGAATGGGAGATAATATTTTGATGATTTCCCACCTTACAAAAAAGCTTTAATTAGTCAAGCAATTAAATAGTCAAGCGTAAAACCACAATGATGCAACGACGATCCTTACTATTGTTATTACATTATTATATTTATTATTCCTTATCATTATAAAACAAAGTCCGCCACTGCGCCTGTCTGTCTGCCTATTCGCGATAAACTCGAAAACTGTTGAACGGATCTGAATGTGGTTTTCCGCCAATAGACAATGGTTCATGAGGAAGATGTACGCGTAATAATAATAAATGCATACTCAAGTTCAAAGATTTGTACCAATTTGTATCCGTGGCAAGCGAATTGTAGTTTTATTTTATAAAAATATTTTATCTGATAGCTTTTTTTAATACTCGGCTAACACAAGGATTCACTCCTGTATCTTGGTTGCATTCACAAACTATAAACTCTCTATCTATATCTCTATCTATATCTCTATCTGTAGGCCATTCAAACATTTGTTACGAGTGAGAATCGAACCCGCGTTTCATAGAGCAACAGCCAATCACTCAACCATTGGCGCCGTGCCGTCAAGGCAATATAAAGCAATTTCTATAAGAACGTGCTAACGCATAGTTAAAAGGCCACCGAAGTCCAACCAGTCTCGCCTGACTTCAAAGAACTATTTATTTTTCTATGCCTCAATCTTTCATTGAACGTACGTAAATATGTAAAGTAATGTTTTGATATAGCTGCGTAAACGCAGCTTCGAAGAAAATATTTATTTTCAAAATATTTATCGATCTAAGTAAGTAATGAAGGTATTTAAAATGCTAATCCGTCGATATTTACGATGGAGGCCGTATTAGCTTTATAAGCTTAGTTATGTATTTTTCTATTATCATGCATAGTGGTGTTATCTTCAACTACCAACTTCAACTTTGCCGATACACTTGAGGCAGGTACAGTCGGCAAAGTTGAGTATTGATCATTTTTCAACCTTCTTACTAGGACCTTAATAGTGAAAGTTGGTTGTCCGCCATCGTTGTCGAGTATACTGTAGGAGTGTAGGACGTGTAGGTACGTCTCTACAATGTTCGCGACGACAGTCGTATGTGTGTCCGGACAAATCTTGCAAATTGCTTGCTGGATTTTGTTCAAGCTTTCACCACTACTTAGAGAGGAGTCCCAGCAATATACTGGTGTATTTTTATGAGGGTTTCACACTGTGTTTTGTTACTATGTAGACAATATTTATAATGAACAAATATAGTAATTAGAAAATACTTGCTAGTCATAATATTTCGATTTGTTTTTGTGGATGATTCCCGTGAATCACGTACAAAAACTAGTAAGTAGATATCATAACAATATAATATCTGGAACTAGATTTATTTGTAAGAAACCAATTATGGCAAACGAACATAGATACCTATTATTTAGCTTTCATTTTAGCCCTCTTTTTAATAAGGTGATATGATAGTCGATATGACTTCTCCCGCTCTGGGCGGAGCGGAAGGGAGTTTCAGACTTCTACAAACCCACACATGTTTCTTCTTTGCCTTCATTCCAGGGTCCCGGGGCTCTCTATCGTTCAACCCAGGGCCCCAGTAGACTTCAAACCTACCGGGCCCCTACAGCCAGCCCTCTAAGTACTCTAAATATAAGTAAATTTAAGCAAATAAATGCTTACTTGTGCGCAAAGTATTATAAGAATAAGTCAAGGTGTAGCCAGTGTAAAACTAATATAGTACGACAGAATCTGATTCAGTAGTCTACGTGTCTCTGTACTCTCGTCTCTCTGACGTCTACTGTATTTTTAGCTCCGTACGTTGTTACATTATGTCTTTTTAACTCGTGACTAAGCCGAATACCTGACCGTCTTTCCCGAAATCTGTCAATATCTACAAAAAATACTATGACTCAACTTGTGTATGTATATAACAAAAATTTACGAACTAACCAACAATGTTTATAAATGGTTCTTCCGAGTCCGGGTATCTTGTGTATGTTTCTGATAGCAACCATGATACAGAAGTAGGTGTGGGTTTAGTCAGTAGAAGTCTGTTACCTTGATGATCTACCACCATAAAAAATAAGTAGGTGTAGGGCAAAGAAAATAATAATAATTAAACATATAAAAAATTGGATATGAATTTGAACGAAAACATTGTTCAAAACTAAGACGAACTCAGTAAAGAGTTAAATAAGGCTATCAATAAAAATGCAGCCAAGAAGCTTTTAAACTCAACAAAACAAAGCCACAACTCCAAAATACACCTCAAGATAAATCCCAAAATCTGATGTTAGCTAAACCGAAGTGCACACACACATAAGCAATGAGTAATACTGGGGCTAACAGCAGTGGGGCGCGGCGACGACGCGATAGAGCACGCTCCCGTCTACCGCCCACTAGCCAGCCAGTCCCAACACTCGCCTTTTTCACGCTCTCTGCAATTTTAGAGGTACAAATTTTTAAAATAATGCATGCACAGCGAAATTCTCTACGTCTCTTTGTTTTTGTGGAGTTCGGTGAACTGTTTGCTTGGTTTAAGGCTCATAAAGGATGTGATAGTTGGTTTGTTATGCAGTTTTTGGGATTATTACGTTTTATCTGTTTTGTTTCGTTGGCTTCAGGTAGATAGTTACTGAGTTTTGCTGCTGTAAGGAGATTAGTGAGCAGGCGGTCCGATAAACCAATATAATGCAGTTGGATTGAGATTGGATCCACCCTAAAAATCTTTATAGGATTGTCCGTATATCAAAGATTGTTTCAATCTTTAGGAGACTTCAAGGCTAAGAGTGAATAGGCTTTTAATAAACTAGTGCGGCTCACCATCAACGACTGCATCACTGCTTATCATCAGGTGGGATCGCGGTCAAGCACTGGATTATAATAATTAAAAATAACAACAACTTTATGAAATAAACGCAATCATTGATAATAACATCTTCTGCAGTTCACGTAAACAGCAAGATAAGACAGCATTCCAAAACATTGAACTGAAACGCTCTCGTAAGATCATAAACACAAATATTCAAAAAGAACATTATTATGAAGCTCTTTGAAATCTATTCAAAGGAGTTTATAGGTACATTCTCAAAAGTGGCGGTCATAAAGATTGCGTGACGTCACATCCGGCCCTGGCGCACAATTATCGCGTCTGTGGACTAGTTTCAAGGACTACTTTAAAATTATTGCATTTGTTTGCGTAAATCGTCTGCAGACATTTTTTTTGTGTCAGTTTAGAGTGTACTAATTGGATAGTTATTGTACTCTTTCTTTTAGATAAAGTGATTTTCTTTGTCTTCATCTTCAGCTTTTTGCTTTCTTCTTAATGGTATCTATGGTATTCACTAGAATCACTAGTTAGGGATTCGGGTTTTTTTTAATTGGTATAAACTGCTGTCGTTGATGGTGAGGCTCACTAGTTTATTAAAAGACTATTCAGTCTTCCCTTGAAAACTTCTGGTCCTGGTTGGTTGGAATCCTAATTTATATTAAACAACCAAATTATCAGTAAGCAGGGACAAATCAGGAATGACGTCTAGTCATTCCCCAGGACGGATCAAGACAACCCACATTACTAGTTGACTTGACCTTTTATTTAATGTGTATACTACAATACCTACCGTTATCTTGTTTCATAACAGCTTCTTTAATTCCTTATATAATTATCACTATGATTCTGGTCAAGACTTAATTACATACAAAACGGCATGAAAAACTATAAGTTTCGTTATTTAATATTCTACATACACCTCGACAGTCCCATTAAACGCATGCCACATAATTATAATGGCACTCAGATGCCATCTCGTGTCAGTCTAGAATGCACATGATGACTGCAGATAACGGCTTCATAACATCATAAGCTAAACTGATTCCACGACATCAAGATATAACTGCATATCCGTTTATACACCTAGACCTGTTTATCTGAGTGGCTAGTGCGAGTTTGTTTAACGTTAACGTGATCGACACGTTTATGACGTTCGGCGTTCCGATTGGCCCGCTTTTAACCAATCAGAGAGCCAAAAACCAAACACGGTAAATGTTTTTTAATGATATATTAGTTTTATTGATGTATTAGTTAATAAATTATATTTATTTTGCAAGTTGTTTTTTTTAAACACTATACGTACATTTTTTCGTCAGTTTATATACTACTAGCTGTCCCCTGCGGTTTCACCCGCATTTTTCGTTACTGCTCCGCTCCCGTGGGTCGTAGCGTGATGGTATATATAGCCTATAGCATTCCTCGATAAATGGGCTATCTAACACTGAAAGATTTTTTCAAATCGGACCAGTAGTTCCAGAGATTACCCCCTACATACAAACTTAGAAACTTACAAATTTTACCTCTTTATAATATTAGTATAGATGTAGATGAGGCCGGTGTTTCCTAGCTGACTACCCTGACAAGAAACACCGAAACAAACTCAGGGATCACGGTCTCTTTTAAAGTCCATATAAAATGTAATGGTTAAATCACAAATTAGGAGGCATTCCACGAAGCACAACCAGACGAAGCACAACTAAAGTATTCCACGAAGCACAACTTTGTCCTTCAAATCAATAAAATAAAAATAGATTTGAAGCACAAAGTTGTGCTTCGTGGAATACTTTAGTTGTGCTTCGTCTGGTTGTGCTTCGTGGAATGCCTCCAAATTAGATTGTGTAACGTAAAAACAACTCGCACTCAACACTCAGTTGTTTGAATGAAACTATCAAAGCTATGTAAAGTACTACCGGCCCTGGTATCATGGTCAGTTTCAGAGTGTACCATGTGCCCCGCTTTTAACCAATCCAAGAGTCAAACACGGTAAACGTTTAAACAACGTAAAAACAACTCGCACTTGCACTCTGTTTATGTTTGAATGAAACTATCAAAGCTATGCACAGTACGACCGGCCCTGGTATCATATTCAGTTTCAGAGTGTTCCAAGTTACAGCAAAGTTTCACTTTAAACGTCATGTCATAACGCTGCCTCCCGCAGGGTCTGTTCAACTGGGTCAAGGTGGAACTTACATCGGATTGTTGTTCAATGTTTAAACAATCTTCTTTTAATCTTTTTGAAGTGTTCTCTTTATAGATATTTTCTTTCTAAACAAAGAGCTAATTGAATTTGTTTTTGAAGGCTGTTTGGAAAGTTTGAGATGCCTTAGGAACTGAACTGGTTATTACATTATTAATGCATTATTAATGCATCATTGCAAGACTAATGTAAGGCGATGAATAGCTCAGCATTATGTAATCGTAATTAAACGTAATCATCGTATTATCAGGTAAATATTAAATTCCAAGCGCGTGACTAATTTCTATTTTTATTTTATTAAAACTTATCATATCAGCATATAATTTCTGATGGTCACATTTTATTTTGTTGGTTTGTCGTATTATTAATCTAGAAAATTAGAACCTATCGAAAGAATCAAAGGTCTGCTAGAAGAAAACTCATTGCTGAGTTAACCTCGCCTTTATACACGAACTATCTTTATCATCATGTTAATTGTTATGTTTTATGTACATTAAAAAAATAAGAATGCGTGATGATTTTTAAAGCTTTATTCTAGCCACATATACAAACAAGGGAATAGCTTATAACAAGCAATGAAGCAAACACTAGACGAAATTGGCAAACGACAGGCGAGAGAGGCAAATAAACAAGAGATCTATATGGCCCTATCAAGCAGAGGGATACTTTTGAGCTGATGAGAGAAACGTATAATCTAACAAGAGTTTGCAATGTTGGTGAATAAATAATATTTAAACGTAATTCTTTATGTAAAACTACGAGTATGTACTTGTGACTATAAGTAGAGGACCGATACTGCCCTCAAGACGGTAAAGTAACCATAATTTCCTAAAACCATACATTAAAAGAAATATGACAATTTTAAATCAAGATACGCTTGCGCATCATTCTAGAATACCCAATGGCTACTAAAGCATACAGAATACATACATAGTTATAATATGAGTCTTTAAATAAACCTTCGATTTGATATTGAAATTCCGCCATAATGCAACAATGGGCATTTAGCGGCGCGAAGTGACTCATTGCCCGAGTTACCATGGACAAAGCTAGCGTTTTGGCGCTAATTGATACCACACTTATGGCATAGTTTGTGATTGGTTCCAGTTAAATGTACGGTGCATAAATAAACATAATGCTGGGCTTTGTTGCCCGATGGGAAACGATTGCTGATATTGCTTGGATTTTGTTTGCGTTGGCTTTTCCCAGTGCTTGATAAGTTTCAATATTTTGTGGTTTGATTTTCAGTGGTTTCAGATTTTTGTTTATGTGTTAACGAGTTCTATATGAATTTTAAATTCAGTTTGTTGGTGAAACCGTATAATTTCAATACACATGTGATCCACTCTTATTTTATTTCCTCAAATGTGTTTAATATGTCGATGTGTTCATTCTATCTTTTTTTTTACTTAAAATTCGAGACTTTGTTCACCGCTGCTTTAGGTGCTTTCTAACCACTGGACTGCTGCAGAGTAATTCTTATTAGTTCTTTTTAAGTCCACCACAGCTGTACAGTGAATTTCATTACAGTCTACAGTTTTAATAAATTATCACACAATAGCACTTTTTATCCGACCTGGTAATTGATCCCAAGACCCCAAGCACAACAGTTGCGCCGGCGACCACAGACCAAATGTGGCAGTTAAATAACAAAAACAACTAGCAATACTAATTACCTACATGATGGTATTTTCCTGTTAATAACTAACGCCCACTCGCCCCATTCATACCTAACTAGGAACACAAATGATTACTAAAGTTAGTATTAATTTTAGTTTGCGCCATAATGTGTAAAATATTTGTAACAATACATCACGATTGCATGAACAATTTGTGTGTGCGTCATTTATACTATACATACTGATACTTATATTTATCTGTACAATAATAATATACTTAAACCAAAAAGTTTGCTTGTTTGAGCGCGTTTGTCTCTGTGTTTCAAATTGATTTTACAATTTTCCAAAAAGGTTATAGCATATACTCGTTACTATATCGCGAAACAAACTTCAGGAGCCGAGAATATTATGCTATGAGAAAACAAAGTTATAGCTCAGGTAGATAAAAGCTAGAGGCATGGCCAGTTATAATTAGCATCTGTAAAAAATGGCACCTAGGACAGGAACCGTAAAAACCCCGGGATCTCAAAACTAGGACATTATCAATAGGTACCTAAGTACTTTTTTCAGTCGCTATAATAAAAAATAGTTCAAATTGTTATAAATCAACTTACTATTTATTTCCAAATAACATTAATCGAAACATGAAGTATCGTGTTACTCCAGTTAATGGGTTGTGGAGGTCTAGTCGGCAGCCGCTCCTCGTTAAATACTGGTATTCAGCTAAATCCGGCTTGACTGGAAGCCGACCCCAATATAGTTGGGAAAAGGCTAGGCAGATGATGATGATGAACATTAATCGAAACATGGCATCTAACCATATTTTTTTACGTGAGAACAATCATCATATATGACTCCTCCCGCTTTGGGTGGAGCCAAAGGAATTTGGCGCAGACGTGACACACACTGTGACAGTTTTCTTTTTTAATCTTAAGTATCTACATGTTGTTTCTACATTGTATGTGTTTATGTGTGCTAAATAAAATAGTTTTATTTATTTCTATCTAAAAAAGTAGCTAATAGTCGCACTGACACTGCCGGTAGCCTTCCATGGCTTGAAAATTGTATCCCCAAACTGCAAATGAAACCCTACCCGGACACTTCCCCGGACGCCCCTCAAACTCGGACAAATCTGGGGAAACCCGGACGGATGGCAACACCAGTTATAATATATTTTACGTATGTCCAGTAGTGATTCAGATTAGAGCTACCTCGCACATAGATCATATCGGCACGGACATTGCTTATTCATGTTAACACAGTTTTATTATCCTTTATCACGATGGCTACGAGAGTAGAATGGTTAATTACTATTTAGTTGACAACTGGCAGTAATGGTTACATTCAAAATATATTAATATTTGTAGAAGATACACGCTTTGTTAGAATACGGTAATTTTCTAAATTTGTATAATATTAACTAGTTTGGCAAGGCATTGTTAAATTAAAATGGCAAAATATGAAAAGCTGCAAATTATTACTGGTAAGTAGCAAACACATCAGTAACTGGTACCTATAAGTACCCATAGAATCTGCAGAAGTTGCAAGGTAAGCCCTTTTCAAACAGAGCTCACTGTATTCCAGTATGTTCACATAAATACATAGCATATATTTAGCAAAGCTAAGCAGATTTCTTCCTCGACGGAAGAGAATCAGATAAAGTGTGGAAAGGTGTTTTATGGACTACCATAAGCCCATATAACGTAAGTAGCAAAGCAAAGACAATACTTCAACTCTGAACTAACTACCAACTTAAACACTTCAACACCGATCACTAAGCTCGAACATGACTGTGACCTTGTACCACTCGATAAGATAACCGTATCAAAAGCGCATGATAACCGGCGTTTAATAAGAGATAACCACAGTTTGTGTCCTTTACAAAAACATATCCTTTCACTTGTTGCACCCCTTTATATCCCTATTTATAACACAATACATTAATGCGGTTGCAATTTCGTATGAATCAGTCGGACATGCGTCAGTCCCTCAGTCGGACATGGCATTTGTCACAAGCGGACTGCTGACCGTAAACTCACGCTGACTCTACAAAGTGGATAAATTACTCCACTTTATATTCACAGTTTTAAATAAACTCACTTCTTTTCTACCGATAAAATATTGCACACTCTTATGAGTGTATTTTTTCGGGGAACCCGCAAACTGTAAACAGTCAACACTATCGCAGCACCCGCTAAGAAGTCCGGACGCGTTTCAATTACATTGACGAGTTATTTTATTTGAACAGACGTGTGACGAAGCGTGCTCAGAGCCTAGTAAAACACATTAAACCAAAATACAAACAAAAGATCGGACCAATTAAAGTTCACGTTTACAAGCGTGAAGTTCCCATAGGCGGCGTAACAACGAGTATCGTGAACGGGTTCTGTATGGTGAGTGATTGATTTCCATTCGTTGTTCTGCGGCTGTGTAGAGTTTGAAATGATCCGCTGTTTTTATTAGCACTGCACGTCTTTGTTCGTGATACGTGACGCTTTTCAAAAAGGGGAGGTGGAAAAATAGCACCCACACTTTTCCCCTTTTTGTGTTCTCCTGAGGTCGCTGTGGGGTGCCCTGCCGTGATTCAAATTGGACTGCACCTTTTGCGTGCGAAACGGTAATTTGTCTCCTACGTAACGGGAAAATACCCGGGTTTTTGCTGAAATAAGCGTTACGTGAAAAATGTGTGTAGTATTATGAAAAAGTTCTCACTTCTTACGTAGTAAAGTTTCACTCAGTTAAAATCATATCGCGATAACAATAAGAACATGCTTCGGGTTTTACATATTTATGTTCCTCGATGATATCGTCTCGGGGAATTCCTTGAATACTTTTATCCCGGAGCAAAGCAAATGGCGCTTAGCTTAAACATACATACAATAAGTAGTTGTTCAGTGAGAACAGTGAGTGTTGATGGCGACTGCGGAGTCTGTGAGCAAACAATGTTCATATTACACGGTGTCAGCGAGCGGCGCGCGGCGTGTTTGTGTTCCGCGGTATCGAAGGATCTAGTGTTGTGTCGCGTCCCGCCGGCCGCCCGGGACAGGTAGTCGACGACATGCCGCCGGGATTCCCGAGATACACCCGCAATCCGGGAACTTCCTACAGTAAATATTTTTGAAGATGAATGGTTTAGTGGGCGGCCGAGCCGGCTCGTCTCCATTCAATAATGAATGCCTTTTAGTTCTCTCGTCGTCATTCATTGTTGTAGCCCTTTTGCTTATTTGACAAATTTAAAGGCTGGTTCTCACATAATTAAAGGTGATTTATGATTTTACGAGCGACCCTCTCATTGGAGATTACGTCATAATGTTGTACAAATACTTGTAACACTCCCCTGCGTGAATCATCGCTGAGTCAGATTGGTGCATGTTCGAAATCAGTGGAGATTTTCTTTTGAGTGTTACCATTGCACAAACATAAAGTGCGCACGAATGAGCTTGGCAGCGATTAATCAGTTCGTAGAACTTCTTAATAATTGCTACGCGATAAGTAGTCGGCTCGAAAAATAAACAGACGCTGTTTTATCGTCTTTCGAAATAAATCACATTGGGAAATTATGAGCAGATCTATTTTTAATCGGTTTTGTTTTTTTACTTGATATAATAATATCAATTTAAATTACGTAAAGTGAGGTCAAGAATAACTAAGTACCTACTAGCCTCTACCAGCGGCTTCGCCTGCTTGAAAATAATTATATGTCTATGTCATTCTCATTAAGGCGGGCGCGACGTTAGAATTATCCATATAAACGTAATACCAAAATCATTTGCAATTTAAGCATATTTACACCATAATATGATGTTATTCGGATTCAGACAATAATTATCTAGGTTCCTACATCGTCTTTTTGTTGAACAACTTACCCCAAACGAAATTTAAGCGAATTTAAATTTGCACATTTTCACAGCGAAAATGTCATGTTTTAATTTGGTTTTTTCTATATTATAAACAACAATATTTCAAAATATCTTTTCGTAGGAACACAGATATTATTATCAAGTTATAAATACTCGAAACAATAATGGAAATACATTAATTTTTCATTCATCATTTTTGGTATTACGGAACCTCTCCCAAACCAATTGTATGTATTGCTATCACAGCAAGCAACTGTCAGTGTGCGGATGATGACTTTACTCCAGTCGGTGTGTCCAAGAATTGTTTAAACTATCTGGATTGCTTCCATCAACCTTAAAAACGTGTTTTATTTCGTCTCAACTCGAGATAGCGCGCGGTCTCCGCAGGCCTCTTAAATAAATATATCAGTGATAATGTAGCATTCTACTGGTTAAATAATTTTTAAAATCTGTCTAGTAGTTTTTTAGTTCATTAATTACAAACAAAAATACATAATCCTCTCTATAATATTATTATTAGTAGTATAAAAAACAGTATCGATTTGTTTATCTCAAATTAACACTATTAATAGATACTTCAATTTATATCGTACAATCATAACGTTTCAAGAACGCAATAAATAACAGAAATAATAAATAAACTATAACCTACCTACATGATCACATTTTCATTGCCGACCAATCTTCAATGTCGGGTCTACGGAAAACTACAAAAATAGTGCGGTGACTCATTTGCCGTCCTACGCATTACCGATACATACTGAACATAAAACATCCCAGCGGACATCGTATTGCCATTTTATGTTCTCGTTTATATAAAAAACGTACGTAATATGGATGAAATCTCGTACACTTTTACATAATCTTTACGATATAAAAACGTTTTATTTTTTCTATTTTTTTCTGCGGGTTGCGCACGTCACTATTTATAACTGAGTTTGTATGATATAATGCAGTATGTGGTTATGTGGTTTTCTTGTTTTGCCTGCACTTATTATGTAAATAATATACATTTTCATTTCCATTGAATGTTTTATTTTTTTAATACTGGTCTAAACATTGTAAAGTTGCATATTTTGAAGTAAAATATCCTTCAGTAGTTCAAGTTTGACTAACCGTCCATAGCGTTTTTACCCGCGATTTTTAATTACTGCTCCACTTCCGTGAGTCGTAGCTTGATGTTATAATATAGTCTCCTAGCGATACTATCATGAACCTGGTTATATCTGGATATATCCCATAAAGACAGACTTTTCTAATCCAACTAGTATTTCTAGAGATTAGCGCGTTTTAACAAACAAAAAACTCATTCACGATATGGCTACGACAAGTAATAATTATAATAAACATTTGTACATAATTATAATTTGTCGTAGCCATATCGTAGCATTGACCACTTCAAAAATAACCTAACCTCGGCCATATCATAAAACGACCAATTCTTCGATATGGTTACGATATATGCATTTACTTATGTTATAGTATAGATTAGTTAAACTATTTTCAGTTTACCCTTGAATACAAACCTTGTTGTATCTTCAAATTTAGTTAAGCTACTGAGAGCTTTAGCAAAGAACTTCACCAAAAGTGTTCATCAATAAGTACCAAAGTATTAACTTTTCTATACAACTTTTGAACTAACAGATACGTTAAATATGTCGATAGAAAAATGCCCTTACGAAAGTCAACCCTTACGTCTTGGGGACGACTCAGGCATGACCCGAGCCCATTTCTATAACAAGTCCCACGGCAAATTAAACTCAACCATACCTCTTTCTGTTTCAGGTAAGACTCGTCGAAAATCTTTTGAGCACTTTCCTTTGACGCCAGTAAGTATATTACACGATAGACGAATAATACCAAGATCCCTGTCATTTATGTCAATAAAAGGGAATCTTCGGAGCTCGGAACAATATTTTTTACGACCTTTTCCCTTATCTCCCGCCTGTAATTTATAGACAAATCAGCGTTATCATAAGCGTGTTACTATCTGATAAATTTGCTGTTTCCGTTCCACGTGTTGTTTTTTATCTAATGCTAATAGATGGTAAGTTATCTCCTTTTATTATCAGTTTTTTGCACGCTATTATACATATTTTTTTAGCATAATTATCAGCTTTTCTAATAACGGATTTCCGTTCAATACAATGTGGGGACGTCAATACAATTACAAATGAAAACTCTAATAATGTCATCATTATAAATATTTTATACAGTGGAACCTACACAAAAACACACAAAAAAACAAGTGGTCCATACATTTATGTTTGCATATAAGTGGACAAAATGTTATACAAGACAACTGAATATTTTTTCGTGTTTTGAGGGCTGGTCCGATACTATAAGTTGGTCATAATGATCAGTATTTCCAGAGTTTTCATTTATTCTTGTATTGTTATCTCCATTTTGTATACCTATGACTCCAAAAATATATTATAATTTTATAAAATTGGCAACTGAATAAACAACAAACTAAAAACCTTGGGTTTCAATAGGTCTGTGTCGATTAAAGGCTATCAGTCAACCCGTAAAAGCGATAACCTTTTTTCTATAGATAAGTAAGTACATTCATAAAACCCATTTTTATTTCCTTAATCGAGTAAAATAAATAACAAGCATAATCGACTTTACATTATTCCCACTGTTGGGACTCAAGCCCAAAGGGCCCTAATCCACCACAAGGGCCTGTGATGTCACATGTTTTGTTTTTTTTAGGGTTTTCCCTTCACCGTTTTGGCGAATAAACATACTTAGATACAATTTGTAACATGGAAAATCCAACTTTTCTGAGTCTAAACAACGTGTTTATTTCATTACATAATATATTATTAATAAACATTATTGTGGTAAAGTTAAATTCAGGTTAAATTGCCCTTACAGCATCGACAGTCCTACACTCAATAAATAGTCTAGCACTCGGTGTAAATTACCGCTTACGCTGCGTCCTATATCAATTTCCATAATCGCTATCAATTAGCTTTGCGATAATATGGTTTGCTCGATCGTATCTAACATAATTTTATAGTATCTGTAGAATATTAAATAGCAGGCTAACTGATAAAGTGTATTTTCTTTAATAATCCAACTATTATTGTATTTATAACAATTATTAAAGAATCAATTAAATAAGTATTAAATTGAGATAGCCGTCTTTCACGATTTCAGTATCGTCTTTTGTTACTGATCTGCTCCCGTAGGTTATAGCGTGATATTATAAACCCTACGTCAATAAATGTGCTAATAAAAAATAACAACTAAGGGGATAGCGGGGTCTGTGATCGTTCTCTTCAGTCGCTCACATCATCCCGTGATCCCCTTCTAACCTAACCTGTCCAATTCGGAGTGCCTCAAATCTCTTGATATATAATTATCAAAAAAAAACCCATTACTGTTAGGTGTTACTATTTCCAGTAAAAAATAACATTGCTAATGCAGTTATAGTACATTACGATATTAGTGCGTAATGATGGTTATAACATGCGAGGCGGAATTTCAGCCCGAGCCGAAGGCGAGGGCGTAACTGAGCCGAGCATGTTATAACCAATACGCACGTATATCGTACGACGTTTTTTAACACATTTGCGAGGAAACAGAAAAAAAAAATTAAACATCTTAGTGTTTGGCGCCAAAGAAATCGAACGCAAATATTGTTTGGTAAAATGACAAAAATGACTAAAAATGACTGAAATGACAAAAAGTGACAAAAAATGACAAAACTTGACAAAAAGTGACAAAAAATGACATAAAATCACAAATAATGACAAAAAGTGACAAAAATGACACAAAGTAACAAAAAATGACAAAAAGTGACAAAAAATGACTGAAAAGACAATAAATCACAAAAAGTGACAAAACATGACAAAAAATGACAAAACATGACAAAAAATGACAAAAAGTGACAAAAAATGACAAAAAGTGACAAAAAGTAACAAAAAATGACAAAATGTGACAAAAAATGACTGAATTGACAATAAATCACAAAAAATCACAAAAGTTGACAAAAAATCACAAAAAGTGACTGAAATGACAATAAATCACAAAAAATCACAAAAGTTGACAAAAAATCACAAAAAGTGACTGAAATGACAATAAATCACAAAAAGTGACAAAAATAACAAAAAAAGACAAAAAGTGACAAAAAGTGACAAAAAGTGACAAAAAGTGACAAAAAATGACAAAAAGTGACAAAAAGTGACAAAAAGTGACAAAAAGTGACAAAAAGTGACAAAAAGTGACAAAAAGTGACAAAAAGTGACAAAAAGTGACAAAAAGTGACTAAAAGTGACTAAAAGTGACTAAAAGTGACAAAAAGTGACAAAAAGTGACAAAACATTACAAAAAGTTACAAAAAATTACAAAAAAAGACAAAAAGTGACAAAAAATGACAAAAATTACAAGAAATGTCAAAAAGTGACAAAAAATTACAAGAAATGACAAAAAATGATAAAATATGATAAAATATGACAAATGATAAAATGATGAGGCTATTCAAATTTCGAACTAATCGTCGCGCACGAAATGGCAAATAATGCTGTTATGGAATTTGTATGGACTATAACTTAACTATTTGCTTTGGTATAACACAGGCGTTTTTTATGACCCGCTTTACATATCTAAAACCGGTGGAATTACATCAGCTTTACGAGCAACTGTGTTAAAAAAAATATTACATAAAACTTAATAAAAATAAGTGGTATCATAGATCGATTTAAAAATGTATCAACATCCGTAAAGCGAGTGCTTACATCCGTTCAAACGCAAAAATTTTATCTTCTCGGTACTTTGAGGAGCATTCGGAAATCCGCTTCGGCTTTATAATGTCGGCATGACGTTTAGCGGAACCAACCCGTACAAATATACAGGACGTAGGGCTGCACCGACCATTACCAGATTAAAAAAATGAAATTAAGATTATTAAGAATGAATTAATTACATTTATTTGCAAGAATATAAGTAGCTAATAAGATTTTAAGATCACTTTTGAGAGGAGTTTCAATATCACTTCGGCATTACCGTAAAAATATTTATAGGTTTTACATTTAACATACAAAATAAATTCAATATGTTATGGAATTCTTTACCTTCTGTTCTAGTAAAAAATGCGCTTTGGAAGTCATTGCCCACCAGTCATGATAAAATAAAAAAACCTGACAGAATAATGAAAAAATAAACATTTGGTTTTAAATTTTAATTCAACTGATGACATCTATGCCTATACATATAATCAACAGTTATGAGTATTAGTAGACATAATAAAAACTTTAACACTCAATTTTTATTAGTACTTGAATCAAAGTTAACGTTTTCAATTAATTCACGTTTTTTTATGCACCCGTCTGTTTATATTTATACGATAAACACAACTACATATTTTGATAAACGGTTCACAATGTTTAAGCTAAAAATCTGTTACATTTATTTCTGGTTTAAAAACCGATTCCGCAAAATTGTTTCAGCAAAAATTCGACACATTGCTGTCAACACTATTTTGCTCGTTTATAGCGCCTACACATCTTTATTGTGACCCTTAAAACGGGTTACAAACAAACCTTTTTTGGGGATAAAACAATTTTGTTTATAGATATGGCAACCCTAGGAAAGTGAGTGAAAGCTCGACTGTTGGACTTCATTGTGGCACAATCAGGAATAAAAACACATCCCTCTTTGTGTCCGGAGTCCGGACGGACGGGACTATTGTCGGACGGACGGGACCATTCCCGGACGGACGGTGGCAGCGACGGACGCACCAATTCACTCGTTCCCCTACGCACTTTACACTTTTGTACAAATTTGGATATGGAAAATCTTTATACAAATAAAAATACAACGGACTTTCAAAGTTTGTTAGAGTTATTTATTTCGAAATCGGTTTTTGTATTTAAAATTAAAAGTTTGTTAGGGTTTGTCAAAAGTGTATTTGTTGTGTATTTAAACCTTAATACAGATCATTATATTTAAAAAATAAATGCCGTTTAAAAAATGGAACACCGTTGAGGAAATCACTATTTTTCTGAGATGTACTTATTATTAGATAAACTTCCGCAAACGACTTCGAGCGACTCCCATGAAAAAAAAGATCTTGTGTTACTCCAGGATGTAGTCTACAACCGGCGTGCTAAAGGAGACAATTTCTTTTGTTTGGGGAATAGGCCCACTACAAATTGTGGCGTATAGCAATGAAATGCACGTTAGTTTATTGCTTATAATCTATAGATTACAGTGGTAATATTAGCAAAACTATATGAAACCGGAATACTGTGAAATACGACAGTCAAAACATGACTCTCATAATAACTTAAAATCTCAAAAGAGCTATTGTCTAATGAGTGGATAGGTCTCCTTGGGATTTTAAGTCAAAATAGTGCACTTTTCAATAATATATAGTATAAAACAAAGTCACGTCTGTACTACGTGACAGATTTTGATGTGATTTACACGATTTGATAGACTTATTCATGAAAATGGATTAGATGTAGGTATTCATTTAGAAATAGCGCGGTTTTTGCCAGCCAATACTGTAAATCTAAAATAATAAAGGTGATGTGTTATAAGCTGGTTGGGAAAAAAAACACATTATAGGTACATCACAAGAAATATTATTACTGTTTATCTCTTAAAAGCAGTATTTCATCTAAAAAACCGGGCAAGTGCGAGTCGGACTCGCGCACTGAGGGTTCCGTACCAACTTACCTATGAAAACAATTCAATTCTCGAATCGAGTCATGAAGATTTAAAAAAAAAAAATCTTGTGACGTAACTACAAATTTTCAGTTTTCAGACTTTATTCTATATTTGTGCTAAGATTACCATGCTCTGTAGCATAATTTCAAGATTCTAGGTCAACGGGAAGTACCTTATGAATTTTGATTCCTTTGACAGTGTCGAAATGTACGGGCAACACGGGCGTATCTTCTTTTCCGTCAACTTACAAGTTTGATATTTACACAGCTTCAAGGGACCGCGGACTTGAGTATATAGTTTTAATTTAAACTTGATACCTTCACACGTTCTCGAGATAAAGGGTCTTAACAGACAGACAGACAGACAGACGGACAACAAAGTGATCCTATAAGGGTTCCGTTTTTTCCTTTTGAGGTACGGAACACTCACGGCTTAACCTCAACTTGATGCCGTGCCCAAGATAAATACCACACTATACACATCACATGTGCACAGCAACCAACAGCGCGTCTGCCCACTTAACAATTACAACAGTATACAGCAAGAGCAGTTCTATTGTTAGTAATTGATGGAGTGGTGTCAACTAATATATAAATATAATGAGTTTTCCTACTTGTGTGCCTTGATTGTATCCTACCTTGTAGGAGATAATTATTTGGACCATAATCATGGACAGGTACCTCGATTTTGAATTGTCCGGAGGCCCTGACATGCTCTCCATAGTATGAACGAGATTGTTTGATTTGATAAATTCCTAGAGAAAATAGAATTAGGTCCTGGAATGACAATTGAGGAAAATCATCCAGCTCTGGAAGGTTGAAGGTTGCTGCTGGGTGTAGAAACTGGAACACAGAGTATCTGCAACGGGCTATTAATTAAGTTTTGTTCCACGGTGATTTTGAAAATAAACCTAAAAACGCTCCTAACAAGCATTTTTTGCCGTAATACTATTTTACTATTATTTCATTATTCCGGTTACGTATCGATATAATTTTTGGTCTGTTAATTATAACAAGATGATCACTTTTTTCATGTGCAATATCATTAATAAACATTACCGTTTAACAGTGGGCCCGAAAAAAATTGTCTCCTTTTATCTAAACCCGTTCAGCTGTTTTCGCGCGTACGAACTTTCGCCTTTCTAACATTTTGTGATTCTTTTCACATTATAATAGCGTGGTATCAAGTAATGGTTTCCTCTTAGATCATTCTTAGTTTCATTACACCTGAGAACCAGAGAACCTTACCGAGTACCTAATTCACTGACTTGACTTATGATCCTATGTCCGAATACCCGCCTAGATCAAGATCCTATGTCCCAAGACTCAGAGGACCAATTTTACTCACGTCAAGTGAGGTAAATGATTGATTAAGTCCCCTAGCCGGGGCAGAGACCATCACGCTGCCATTCAGCCCCTAAAGCGCAGTAAATAAGCGTAAAAAACCCATGTTTTACTGCGCTTTAGGGGCTAGACGGCGCGGCGGCGCGCCCAGTCTTCACGCACTACTTCACTTCTGCAGCATCAGCAAATTCCCTCACCAGGATTCCAGAAGACGACCACGCTTCCTATACCTGTGAGGATTCCAATCCAACACCTGTTTAGGCATGTAATCGGAATCCTTCCGAAGCGTGTGACCAATCCATCTCCTCTTACGACACGAGGATCCAATTCCTTTCCGAGAAATTGTACCAAACAGACATGGCGCCTAGTTGACTCCACTGGAAATGTCCCAGTGAGTGTTGGTAGACAACAATTCATCACTCCACACTTTTCAAATTCAAATCGTTTCAAACGAAAACGCTGATGTGTGAGTGAAGATGTTGTTTTAGTTACAGGTTCTGCTATGTCCCGCCACTGAGTCACAAAAAAAATCTTATTATTAGTTTAGTAAATACATAGGTAGTTAAAATACATTTTTTTCTTCTTCCGCTCAAGGAAGGAGCGAGAGCGCGGGTCAAGCTTTTATTGACTAAAGGTAAAACTAAATTGGACCCATGTGGGCCACGCAGATCTGGGCGCGTCGATAGATCCATACATTTTATAAGCTATTTTTAAGCTACGTTAGAATCACGCCACGCTACGCTACGCAGTTCTACGTTGACGTCGCCCACGTGTATTGTGTCGGTCTTCTTCCTTTACATGTTCTGTGGGTCTTCTATATCTAGTTCCCGCTTATAACCAGTGGGTTTTAAGCGGGTGAACACAGGTGTGTGGTCTTCAGTTCCTAAACCTTCCTTAATTATGAATCACTCGGTCTATTAGTGAAACATCTGCCTAGCCTTTTCCCAACTATATTGGGGTCGGCTTCCAGTCAAGCCGGATTTAGCTGAATACCAGTATTTTACGAGGAGCGGCTGCCTACCAGACCTCCACAACCCATTAACTGGGGTAACACGGTACTTCATGGCAAGACTGGAGTCAAATTTACTGGCTTCTGACTATCCGTAACGACTGCCAAAGATCTACAAATGACAGCCGGGACCTACGGCTTAACGTGCTTTCCGAGGCACGGAGGAAACTTGTTATGTTAAGATGGTCACCCATCCACAGACCAACCTAGGCAAGCGTTGCTTAACCTTGAAGATCGACCTGTGCGGCTGTTATTATTTAGCCACGAGCTCCTCTTTAGCCACGAGCTCCTCTTTAGCCACGAGCTCCTCGGTCTATTAGTGAATGTTGTTCGAAAATTCAGTAGATTTTCGTAAACAGACAAAGTCAATAAAAGTCTGACACTCGCTCCCGCTCCTTCCACAAGGGAAGAAGCCATTTTATGATTTCCCACATATAAAAACATATTAGTAGTTCAGAGTTGAGTAATATTTTTCCAGATTACGCATAAGCTTAGTTAAATGGCCCAGAAAAGCAAAACTACGAACGTCTACTTAATTAACAACTTATTTGGATTCTGCTCAGACAAATAGAGAAATTATGTTCTCGGAAGTTTTATGTAATAAGCCTTTTCAACAAGCTGTAACATACCTACTATGTATGTTTGTATACTTCGGAGCTTACTTACATAATGTTAGTAGGAAGCTAATGATGTTACGTCAGTTTTTTAGTCAGCATTATTCATGTATTTTAAAAGGAACCTACCACTTAGGTACTCACACTAATATTATAAAGTCAAAAGTTTGTATGGGTGTTTGTGTGTTTTACGCAAAAACTACTGAATTGATTTCGATGACACTTGGTGCACGGGTAGAATATTAGATACTTTTTATCCCGGGAGTATATTCCCTTGGGATAATTTTCTACTATGCCGCGGGCGAAGCCGCTGGCAGAAGCTCGTAATGATTACACCCAAGTCGAAAGTTTTTACGTATGTTTATTACTCTTTCACGCTCAAATGGCTGAATTTATTTCGACAAAACTTCACACACGTGTAGAACTTTTTTTCTAAGAAGTATGTTCCCGTAGAATAATTACCGACGTTTACGCGAGCGAAGCCGTTGACAATTACTATATGCCAGTAGTTTTATACGATTCGCTTAAAACTTTGTTTATAAAATAAAATTCACCGTCAATAGCATTTCCATAAAACAATACTTAAGTACTAGTTAGTATTTAGGCAAAAACAAATGAGTTACCTAACTAATTATTTCTGTTAAAACTAGTTAACGGCAGGCAGGTACAGTAATGCGCTTCTGAAACTCGTTACAGCAAACAGTAGTGAGTATGTTTGGTTTTGAAATTCACGCAAACAAGCGATAATCGCCCTTCGGTGTTTACACACAAGGATGGTGCTTGAAAAGCATGAGTCGCCGCTTAGTGAAACTATGCAAGTTTTGATTCAATACAATATAAATAGTCTTTTTATTTCATTTGACTTTGCCTCTGTTTGTTAGATGTCTCAAATCACTGAAGGAGAAAAGCATGAGTCGCCGCTTAGTGAAACTATGCAAGTTTTGATTCAATACAATATAAATAGTCTTTTTATTTCATTTGACTTTGCCTCTGTTTGTTAGATGTCTCAAATCACTGAAGGAGAATGTGTTTATGTGTGTGAATGTTTGTTGCCTACTCCTTTACTCGCAAACGGATGAACGGATTTGAATAGAATTTGGCACTTGCTATGGCTGCAGGATTGTTCGAAAGATTAACTGCGGTCCTGGAACGCAAAGGGCAACTGATCCTTCAGTTATGCTTTTACTGATTGAAAGCCACCTGTGTTCTCACACAGGTCACACACAGGTCAGTCAGGTCCCTCTGAGTCAGATCACTCTCGCTCCAGCCAAAGTCGGAGAAATTATTTAATGATTTCCTACCTCAAAACTGAAAGCTACCCAGGATTACTATTTTATTTCTGTCTGTCTGTCACACACAAGAATTATACAGGAAATATACATTTTCAGAAATGATAAATTGCCATATAGCACACAACGATAGTGAAATACTTTATGAGATTAACTCCTACAACATTAGTTTAGAAGTTTATATAATTAACACGATATTTTGAAATCTATCAGCCGTGCGTGACACTTCAGCCATAAAAGCTGTTATACGCAACAATCCATAAACTATCACAGCTCTTCACGTCACTACTGCCCACGAGATTCTTTCATGTCTTCTTATTTAGTTTCATAACATCAACAGAATTAAAATATCAACATCATAACATAATAAACTAGCTGTCCCCTGCGGTTTCACCCGCATTTTTCGTTACTGCTCCGCTCCCGTGGGCTGTAGCGTGATGGTATATAGCCTATAGCATTCCTCGAGAAATGGGCTACCGAACACTGAAAGATTTTTTCAAATCGGACCTGTAGTTCCAGCGATTACCCCATACATACAAACTTACAAACATACAAACTTACAAATTTTACCTCTTTATAATATTAGTATAGATGAGCAACAAAATAAAATAATGATTAAATAACATTTTCAAAAACAAGCGTTTAAGAACTTTCGCTTAAAAAGAGAGCGGTTCTGTCCTAGCCCCACCACTAAAGCAAGCTAGATGAAGTTTTCTTTGGACATGCCTATTATAAGCTTGTGACACGACAAACGAATGACTCATTGTGATTGACACACAGATTGCCAAGTTATAGAAAATTAAAAGAAAAAAAAAATCGCAACATTTCACCTGATTAAATCAAACATTGCAAATTAATGAAAATCTAGTAAAAATGAAAATATATATTGAGAACCTGTATTTCAGGAACAAAATCATCCATCCCAAATCGAATTTCAAAAGCTACACTTAAACACAATAATATCAGAATCAGCGAATTAGCACAAGAATTGTTTCATCACGACTAAGTTGTTTGGAGTCAATGACTTATGCTAAAATAATAATAATTGGACTTCCAAAGGTCGTTAGCATGAGTGATGTAATTAAGTTGCGCGAAACAACAACAGATCAGAACCAACAAGTAATAAAGTATTTATTTTAGCCTTTACAAATACAATTTATTTTAGCTTTTCACGTGTCTGTTCTCCATTTCGTATTTTGTCGGCATATTATATTCTAGTCTTTCACACTCAGCGATACCTATATAATATAATAGCTTTCCATTGGTGGGTTGCGGGAATTTTGAAAGATTTACCGTATGCCTGGTACGCAAAGAGCAATTGAAGTCAATAAAAATCTGACACGTCCTGTCGCTCCAGCAGTTCAGCAGATTTGATTGAAAAAACTCCTTAAAATATCTTACTATCTACTCTATCTTCCTATCCTATTCTCAAATCTTGCTCCTCTTCGTCCCATCCTATTCTTCATTACTGACGGTCGTGTGATTCCTCCAAAGCCGTGTTGTGTTGAGCGATATTTCCTCATCTGTGTCCTTGTCAATCAGATTTTCATTGTACTTTCTAACATATTAAGTACAAAACAAAGTCCCAAGCAACGTCTATCTTTCGCGATTAACTCAAAAACCAATAGACAGAGAGATTTATGAGAAAGATTTACGTGGATAATGTATGTACCTACATTATAGTGGAAAAAAGCTGAAATTTTTAAAGATTTGTAACACCCATTTAAGGCTATAGTTCGTTCGCGTTAAGAATGCAGTGATTTATCAGTGCAACTACAAGATAAAGGTGTATTTATAATCCAAACAAATTCTATTTTAAATGATTAACTTTAATGAATTAAAAAAAAACACTTAAACAGCTTTGATTGGTTAGGGGGCGGGGCTAGGACGACGGACAATGATGACTTTACTGCATTCTTAACGCGAATGTACTTTATGGCAGATACTTTATGGCTAGTCACCTAAAACAGTGGCGTTGAAATACCACCAAAAAACGAACCCACGACCAAGACGGGGCGTTACCACCGCTCCTGGTTCTAATTATAAAGGTGCTCTCAAATATCGCCGCGTAAATCGGAAGGCGCGAAGAGTAGAACTAACGAGGTGAATGGATGGCAGCAGGGATCAACAGGCTCACGCAGATGGGACGCCTCCTAACGAGCTTCGCTTATTAGTGCTACATAGTTTAACTTGTTGTTTTCATATGTTATTTTGTGCTTAGGGATATGAAATGTGTGTTGATGTTTGCTTGAGTAATTAATTTGAATTTCATTGTGGTTTCCTTCTAGTCTTCAATGTTACGAAGGATCGATTCCGATCTCGAAAGTTCGAAACTTCGCACATATTTTGCACCTTCCGATAAATTTTAATCGGAACTTTTATTGGAGGTACAATGTTTATACTTACTTATCACCTGAGAATCCTTCATCCCTCCTCAGTGCCTTCTGTCGATTACTCTTTCACTCGTTGTTTGGTTTCGTATTCGGAATGTTTTGAATTCGCTCTTCATTTATAGTGAACCGAGTTTTTGATTACTTACTTTTAGTAGATAGTTATAGTCTCTCTATTGTACACAATAAAAACACGATAGAAGCTTAAAATTAATACGGTGTAAAAATGGGCGGTTTGCCTCTGCCTCCGTCTCCGCCTCCTATTTCGTTTCCGATTCCGATTAACCAAAAGAAAACTTGGTTTCGACATACTACTTCCGTTTCATCGCTAGTTTAAATACTTCTCAGTGTTTTGTCATTAGCGTCTGTCGCACTTTCTGTTGTTCTGGCATTTTGATCGGCAATTTTTTGCTGATGAGATCCAGAGTATGAGGGTCTCAACATTGTTGAGACTTACAAAAAAATCGAAAAATTTTGGCTCCGTTAGCTAGAAATAACAGGCACCATAAAAATAGTTCCAATGATGGCTGCAAAGAGGTACCTACAAGATTTTTCTAAGTCTTAGGGACGGCGAGCAATGTGTAGCTTGCCCAAACTGTAGGAGCCCAGCAGGATCGAAGTCTACTGGTGCCATGTAAAAATAGTCAGTAAAAATCCCGCTCTTGGGCCGCCTAAAAAAAAGATGTACTTATGGCTATTATTAGTCAAATTGCGTATTAAATTAATGTTCTCTAAAAATCGAGTTATTTCTTAATCTCACAATTGTGCGCAGTCAGCGATATCTTATCACACTCAATTATCTTTTATCAGCTGAATTTAATGTGCTGTCTTAACACATCTTCGAGTGAAAAAATTACGTTGAATTATTTTCGTTGAAACCTGTTCTTACCTCGGGTAAATTTATTCGGCGATTATTACTTATACAAACATGAATGAGCTCATTAATATTCGTTCATATATTTTTGTACCTACTCGTAATATATGAGTAAGTATACCTACGAATACTTACTCGATTTTATTTTAGAAAACTTTGGTAGATTGTTCGGATTTGCGTACGGCGAGCATTGGGTAGCTCACCATCCGGTATCCGTCCGGAACTCCGGACCGAGCCCAAGTCATCAATAGCGCGTAGTATTCCACGTACGTCTCAAGGAGTAGTCAGAAAATCCGTAGGGCCCCAGCAGGGTCGAAGTCGAAGCCTACTGGGGGGTTCGCTTCTGAAAGGAAAACCCGGAGCCCTAGAACGTAGGGCAAAGAAGGAACATAAGAATGGGTTTTAGTCAGTCAAAGTCCGACACAAGAGTAGGAGAAGTCACTGAATGATTTCCCAGCTAAAAAAAAGACAAATTGCTAACAAAACACCAAAAGACAAATTGTTAACACCGTTTTGTTTTGTATGGCTAACTCCAGTCTTGTCAAAAGGTATCGGATTACCCAATATAATGATAATAGTTTTTTCTCTTCTCAATTAATAATGATAATGTGGTAAAATAATTACATAAAATCTTAAAAATAATTACAAAGGTATGACTAATAAGGTAAAATAAAAGGTAAGGTAAAGGTAAGGTAGGTAGGTATAAGGTATGATAATTACTGGGTTGTGGAGGACAGATAGGCAGTTGTTCCATGTAAAATACTGGTATTTAGCTTCATCCGGTTAGACTGGAAGCCGACTTCAAAATAGTTAGGAAAAGGCTGGGCAGTTTGATTGAATCGTGTTTTGTTTGTTTACGGCTTTCCTCCTGCACTTTTTTCGGGTTTCCCCAACTGGTCTCGCAGCTATTGTTGCCACCTTTTTTATATATTTTTACAGAAAGCTTACAGACTAATAACACAATTGTTTTTATACATATGTAGGTAGTTAAAATTGCTAATTAAAAGCTTCCACATATATACAGTTTTTAGGGAGATATAAGTACCTTCATGTATATTTTTTTAATAAATGATTGAAAAAATGTTGTAGGTACTTTTGTTTTTATGTAGGTATATACAATATGCTTGTATTTAATCACGCCACCAACTTCCAAATTCCAGGCAACCACAAAATAATAATGAAAAAACCCCAACAATACTTCTTGCCCGCCGCATTAATGATTCATCGATGAATCATTAATTTAATGGGCTTTAAGCAGTCGCGCTTACAATCACGAGATCATCGAGGCATATTATATGAAAACTATATAAATATATAGTAGCTATTTATTATTGCGTGCATTTCTGCAATACCCATATCAGACTGAAATATTGTACGATGTTATGAAATGGGACAGTTCTGAAGCAAGCGCTACCTACATACATGTTTCGGGACTTTCCCGTGGTAGTACAATAGTCATAATCAGCATCAACCAGTGGCTTCGCCTGCATGAAAGTGAAAGATAAATAGCAGCTTCCTAAGACCGTTTTCACATTTTCCGATCCGATATCGGTATCGGACGCCGATACGATATCGGGGTAAGGTAAATGTTTGAGATATGTACCTGTCTTTCATATTGTCCGACCCGATATCGGATATCGGAGCACATTATTTCATACATTTTACTTACCCCGATATCGTATCGGCGTCCGATACCGATATCGGATCGGATAATGTGAAAACGGTCTAATGGTGAAAGAATTATTGAAATCGGCAACATAAAAACAAAAATCTAATCTGTCCCCTTTATAATATTAGGGTTTCTCCACTTAAATATAAAGAAAAACATTTAGTCACACAGTCTCGAAAGAAAAACTCTATTTAAAAACTTAAATGAATTCAAGCAACATTCATCTTTTGATTTGTAATAGTTATTTTATTTTTAACTTTGCATCTTTAAGCAGAATTTAATAATAACTTAGTCAGTGTTCCTAAGAATTACTTACCTAGTTTAAGACCTTACCTAGTTAATTTACTCATTCAAGTATTCATGCTTTTACAACTAAAAACGCTTAACTTGTACGATCTAATTAAAACGGGAAAGGCTTTTCCACGACGATGTTTCAGTTAATTTTTATAAACATATTGTTTACAATTTACTCTGTTTTCAAGTATCTACCAACTCTCTTACCTTATAGTTTGCTAGCTGCTGTGCCCGCGCGTCTTTGTTTACTGCTTTTATTTGAACACGCTAATCAAGAACTAGTGTTTAGTATTAAAAAAATATTTTATTTTTGGGTAGCACATTTTTATCGAGGAAGGCTATATAAGCTATATAACATCACGCTACGACCCACAGGAGCGGAACAGTAGCCAAACACGCCGGTGGAACCATGAAGGACATCTATAAGTAAAGTATGGAAATGGTAGTTATATTAATTTGGCTAAAACCTGGGGTTGTTTAAGTGGAAAATGATAACCTATTCACTTTTGACTTAAAATCCCCAGGTCCTTCTAAGTAAGCGCACTCCATCGTCGACCGCATCATCACTTTCTATCAGGTGAGATAGCCGTTAAGCGAGAAACGAAACAAAAAAACTAATTAACCCTTATTTGTAAACAATAGATCTTAGTCTCTATAACCGAACACTCATCAAATAATCAATCAACCATTCATCAACTAATCAACCTCCTTTTAAATAAACTTGTTACACCAATTAATACTGCTGCCATAGACTAACAAAAACACTACAAACCAACAATAAAATCAACAAGATATAATCTGTGGCGTTAACTATCCTCAGACTATAGACTAATACCTCGTGATACAGTCGACGAGCGATTTCGCAGTTAACGGTCCGGACTCTGACCGTTAAACTGGTTCCGTACTACTGCCATTTGTACCTGCCGAGATTTGCCGAACCCCTTAGGGGAGACTTTGAGCTTCCGTACACAGTAGGCCACAATTCTATTATGATTCTCTTCGTTTAACGGTTTTTTCAAGGTTTTACGTTTTTACGTTTATACTAAACTGATCGAATGTTGAAGATTTTTTTTAGGTGGGAAATCATCTGAATGGCTTTTCCCGCTCTTGGGTGTAGCGTTTTAGACTTTTACTGACTAAAACCCACTCTTTTGTTCCTTATTGCCTTCGTTCCAGGCCCCGGGTTTTCCTTTCAAAAGCAAACCCATGACCCCGAAAGCTTTTACCCTGCTGGGCCCCTACATCTATTATGATTTAGAGGTACCTACTTCTTTTAACCTAACGGTTTTTTCAAGGTTTTTGCGGTATACTAACCTTAATGATGGAATGTTGAAGAGATGTGCCCTTATTATTTATTTTACTATTGTAACTGTTATCTATTGTTACTTTGTACCGTTGGTCGCGATTGTCAGTTATTAGATGTAATCATATTTGCCATTTTTGTAGCCTTTCTCTTGTCAAAAGGATGAAGACTGTAGGTACTAACTGGCTTTTATTTTCAATCGGAAATCATCAGATGACTGCTTCCGTTCTAGGTGGAGTGACAGCGTGTGTCAGACTTTTATTGACTAATACTCACCTGTGCTCCGTCACTTGGCCTTTTCGTTTCAAAGCTAAGGTAACTCTCTCAGACAACCCCGCAGGCACTGGCTGTATTTGCGATTAGGAAAAAAATTGTATAGATATGTCGAGATGTTTAAAATTAAACAAAGTAAAACGATTGGCCGTGAAAATTCATTTTAACCAATTAAACTTCAAACGCACGTTTACAACACATAAATTTTCAAAAAACTGGTTAAATCAAGTGTGTAAAACCAACTTTACATAAGAATCTGAATAAAATGACGTAAGTCAATAACTATGTAACAATTAAATCTAGCTGCATAGTATCATTGATATTAATTAAGATGGGGAGATAAGCACGATAATCTAAGAAGCCAAGCCCATAGCAGCCCGTTATACGCTCGCAGAACACATTAATTAGTCAATTTAGTGGATAATGCTAATTATTACGGAGCCATGCTATTGGCTTAGACTTGACTTGTGAAGTGCAAGTAAACGATATCAAGGAGATTTTGATGAGAAGATCTAAGCTAGTGTTTCCCAACCAGTGGCATGTAAGAGAAAAAATATGGTTCGTGAAAGGAATAAAAATTTTGACTCTCCAACGGAAACGGAACGGAATATTTAAACTTTCTATGACAATACTTGTTACTTCGGTTTTTTAAAAATCTATTTAAATACCTACTAAAAATATCAAATTGGTGACACAGGTTTCTTTTACTAGGATAGTTCAGTTTTTATCTAGACTTCTGGTCCCCGCTAATAGCAAAGAAACCAAAGCGGTCCCCGGTAACAAAAAGATTGGAAACTACCGATCTATGCGAGGTCTCGACGAAAAATAATTATATTTACAAGTACAAATACAAATTAGTTAATTATCACAATTAGGGCCTGTTTCACAATGTCCGAGTAGGCACTACTCACTGAATAAATTCAAAAATGTGACAGAATTTGTATGAAATTATCTGTCAAGTAAGATACTCGAAACTTAATCACAGATGGTGAAATAGGCCCTTAGCATTATAGATAATGCTAATTGTGACAATTAACTAATTATTTACAAATACTTAGAGCCAAATTTTAAGCAAATCAATGTCTGTATTAGGAGACTAGGTGATTAAAATTATGATTTGTAAAAGATAAACTGTGATAGTTATTCCGTAAAATTCTGTAAAATTGCCCACAGACACGAAACTGCGCATAAAAGCTAGTTGTGTATAAATACGTGAATAAAGAATAGCATAGGTAAAGTTTGAGAGTGAAAAATTAGAACCGCTTGAAAACTTCCCCTGAAGGCAAAGCTTTCAAAGTTTACCTTCGCTACACGCATGTTGTAGATACCTTAAGACTATGAAAATTACAATTTATGTTTCCGTTATCTCTTTATTCCTTTGTTTATGATTTTTTTATTTAATTTCTAATAGTTTTTCGTACAATTATTGATACATAAGAAATATTTACTCAGTAAATAAGTATTACATAGTGACAGTTTTCACGCGATTGTGAGCAATAAAAACGCTTGACTGCTTAGGAAAGTGAGATAATAGTTTCAACAGAAATCTGAGAAAAAAAGTAGAAATTCTTGTACAACGTGTAATTGGTACTAACACTAGATATTAAGTTAGGTATTTATTTAGTAACTAACACTGTATGGATCCTTTTGTTTCCGAAATAAAATAGATTCTTCTCTTTTGCATTAACTTGGGAATAAATTAAAAAGAAAATTACCTTGAATAGCAACATGTCCCAAAGTAGGCCAGTCTGTATACTGTTGACCCTAACATTACAAAAACTTAAACTTAATTTAACATAGAAAAAACAACCAATTCAAAAAAAGAACACTAACACTGTTTTAGGCTATCACGGTTTGTTTCGCCAATATCGGGAACTCAAAATAAATAAAAACCACGGAAGATATCCCGTAAGTGACAATTTAAATTGAAGAACACTAAGGGCCTGTTTCACAATGTCCGAGTAGGCACTACTCACTGAATAAATTCAAAAATGTGACAGAATTCGTATGAAATTATCTGTCAAGTAAGATACTCGAAACTTAATCATAGGTGGTGAAACAGGCCCTATCATTGTTAAAAACAATCTACAAGTTGTCAAACAAACTTGTCACATACATTTTATCTTGTCCATGAACCACCATTACCTGTTCCCTTACAAAATAGTTTGCTAACACAGCAATATAAATATTTACATAAACATAAGTGAAATAAACAATTTCCATGCTGACTTAGCAATGAAAGAAAAACAAGATTTATCGCCGGCCTGTCTCGATGTTAAAGTCGTGAGTCAATTGAGAAGAACGAGTTACTTTACCATACATTTGCACCAGCCATTGGCTGAATGTTTGGCCCAAACATTTGTTCTAGCGGTTGGGGCCAAGTTGCACCAATAGGGAAACTTAGACTTGTGGGATACAATGAATTGATATCAAGGTAATATCAGTAATATAGAGAAGGTTGTTGGTTAATTAGAAATTCCTACTTTTTTTTTAGTAGCCAATACCTAAACATGATCCTGGAAAGCAAAAGGTAACTCAAGGAAGTTGCTCTGTGCATTCCAGGATAACAGTATTTAAAAATTGGTGTGGCCCTAACGCGCATTGGTTGTACTGGGCCCTTACGGTTTTGCTAATATTTCTTTGAGGTGCAGTAGCCCACTAGGTACTTAAGTAGGTACACTATTCGCACTTAACAACTCGGGTAACTATTTAGTAATCTGTGACTCGGGCTCAGTAAAATAATATTAAAAAAAAGATTAAAAACAAAATCAACAAGCTTGCATCACTTTTTTGACTGACCAACATTTGGACAATTCAAAAATGCCTGTTAATGATTTATTTGAATTAAATGTTTTTGATTTGATTTGTTTTAATTTTGATGATATTTATTCAGTGTCTGGGGTAAAACCATATTAAAGTTGATTCTACAATAATGTTTGCTGAATGTATTTGATAACACGAAAGCTGTCATAACTATGTAAGTTACATGTCATGCTAGGCAAACGTTTAATAAATAACTACTCTCGATATTTATCGCACTTTTATTCCTGTTTATTGCACTTTGGGATTTTCCGTGAATTACCCTTTCGATTGTTATTTTTAATATTAACTATTTGGTCACTGTGTTTCAACAATGATCTGGTAAACAGTATTGCAATAATATAACAAAACACCTATTACTGAATGAATAAAAACGTTTTTTACCTACTTTAAACGGTTTTAATCTGTACGAACTTAATAAAGCGGAAGAGTTTTTTTTGTTTATATAAACGTGCTAATCTTTGGAACTACAAATCGGATTAGAAAAGAATATTTCTATATGTGATAGCCAGGTTCATGACAAATAGCTTTTAACATTACGCTGCGACCCACGGAAGTGGATCAGTAACCAAAGAAGCGGGTAAAACCGCGGGGGACAGTTAGTTTTATTTTACTATCGCAAAATTAGCACCGCTTATCGTACCAGATTAAACATAGATAATAAATAAATTCCCCGTTCGTCGTGGGGGTCCCGCAATTTACGATAACGTAAGTACTCATACATACACCGACATTCACCATTTAGTAGTCCAATAAATCGGTGCTAATGTACGAATAACATCGACTGAACGATTATAACTGTTTAAAAACAAACAGTTCGAATCTCTTAAGAGGAAGCTGACCGTTATTTCTATTGATAACTCCACGCCGGAAGACTTAGAACATAATTTAATAGTTGATCTCCGAGTGAGCCTTGAATTTATCTCGGCACTTCCTCTTCCTCCAGTGTTACGTCGTAAGTGTAACATTCCAGCTCGGTTCCATCCGCACTCCGCCGGTGACATACTCAGATAAAGCTTGACCTTAACCGCTCTACAGTCTTGTTATCAGTCAACGACAAATTATTTTGTGATTGTGGGTAGGGCTGCCCAAATGACGGTTATCTTAAAAATCTTGGCAGAAGAAAAGCGTCGATGAAAATTGGCTTAAATATAAAGCCAAAAATAACATTTAGCAGTTTATTTTAAACTGCGCTTTTGTTAAATATAAAATGAGTTAAAACCTCATTCTCAGTAAACAAGAAGCTTTTGTTGGAAGCGGTTCAGAATAAAAATAAAACACCCCATTTAAAACTCTTCCGCAACCTACCAACTTAATAATTGAACACGTTCACCATAAATCGCTTTAACCATTATAAATTTTATTAACCTTACCCTTTAAAACTGGTTGGATCATGTGGCTTTTAATTTTATGTATCTCTCTCAAGTTGGTGCGGTACAGCCCTAGATAAACTGTGTTAAGTAGAACCGGGCACCTTTCATGTCCAGTATCAGCGTGAGTGACAGCCCGCCGATAACAATGATGTTACGCACTAGTGCGATTATTACCCATTAGATTTTGTTCAATAAAACATGCTGTTTGTCACAAGAAATGACGTATACGCACTTGACCGTTTAACTAATTAAACAAATGCCAAAATGATAGATATGTTTCTTTCACAGCGCGTTTAAACGACATTATCTCAATTCGTTCTAGACCGCTCGGGCGACGTCTGACAGACAATATTCCGCAATTAGCAGCGGTTGCAAATTATATAATGAGCTTGACAGAACCCCAAGTGTTAAACGACAGCGTCATAACAATGACAATTTATGGACAAGCGACCACCCTTTTGTCCCGGCGCCCCGTACCCGTTTACAGCCAAATAAAAATCAACAAGCTCTGCAACAAAACGCATTATCAAAGAACAGGCGCTTTGCGGAAGACTGCCGTTATTATCTCGATGGAGAAGCCACTCATTACTGTCATCTCGCTTCCTCGCGGGCCGGCGCGGTTCGACAGCAAAGGATAGCTGCATGTCGTCGTGATCAATGGATGCAAAAAGGTGTTGTGACGTCGACAGGATGCTCGGGCGCAGCTGGCTGGAACTTTTGTGTTTTTGTTCTTTTTCTTTTTCCTCAGACAAAAAGAGGTTCGTTTCGCGCGGTTTAGCTTCGAACAGCCCGCGCCTGTTTCCGTAATGGGAACGGAAAATGTTAATGAAGCATACCCCTTAGTAGAATGCGTGTTAAATTATGCTCCTCCGTCGAGGACCCGTAATTTGTTAAAATAATCACTTTGAAAACTGACGATTAATTAGGCTAAATATCAATTTCGAAGCTCGCATCAGTAAAGTTACGGATTTCCTCGTGTAATTTACAAATTATTGGAGTAAATCCCGCAATTAGGTGGTGGCAGGTTTGGCCGGAGGCGACGCGCGACGGGATGACACCCTCACGTTTAAATTGTTTTACAAGGTTAGTCATGAAAGCAATTAAAATCAATCGGGCGATCCTCCCTCGTATTTCCTCGTGTCATTAACACATGTTAGATAATGAAAACGTTAACGATAGGGAATTCCATGCGTTTGTTACCGTCGACAGAGTTCCTGACATGGGGGCCGAGAAAAAAAATAACGAGACGATGTAACCACTCGCATTACTTAATAGAGACATTTATAATTAAATTACTAAGATCTATCTGATCATTTATCGAACATAAAAAATAGCGGTATGGAAAACCCGAGACATAGCAAAACGGGTTTAGTTAATATATGCACATCACACACATAGGTATGAATTAGATCGAAAAATAGATTAAATATTACAGATCCTATCGAAATAATACCTATAATAGGTATTTAATCTGTTTTTCCGGCTGCCAATGTCATATAACCTAAGTTATACTATACATAATTATTACAACTAAAATGGTAGTACTCGTATTTACCTACATAAATGTGTAACTTTCATGATTTTAATGACACATTAAGTTATCAAACAAAATTCATTTTTTCTTTCCTTCCTTATTTGCTTATGTCTTTCTTACATTAAATTTCAATGTTTGTTTTACCTTCAGAGCTTTTCTTACAAATTCAGGTAAGCTTGAATCCAATCAAATTCTGGAGACTTAAAATGGTATTTAACATCCTCAAGAAACCTGTGGGCACTAGGCGTAGTTACCGAAGTGCTAGAAGGGGTAGCCTTCAAGCTTGGAGGCCCCTAATCCTGGTTAGCAAACCTCTTCTACCGAACTACGGAAAAAATCTTCTACCTTCGAAATCTAAATAAAATAGGCCACGTCAAGTCTACATCTATGTTAATGGTTAATGTACACGTGGCAACTCGTTTTATTCTGTAAAAGAAGAGGTTACTTGATTTTTTCCTGTCCCTTCCCTTTCCTGCGTACGAGTACTTATGTATCTCCACGTTTTTCATTAGCCCCTGGGCCGTTGGTCACCCAACTACGCCACTGACTGTGGGGGGTATCGTAAAATGATTTTTTCCATTCTGCTGTAAAAGTTAAGACGTATAGTGATCGTATCTTTACGTCAAACGTGTTGACCCAGATCTGCAGACGTTGTGCCGCTATTCAACTCGCTTCAACTTAAAATATGTATTCGTTTGCATACAGTGACTGTAGCCCGACTTCTCCTGAGATATCAGATCTGATTGCTTAAGTATTTGTTGTTTGATACGCTGTGGCTTTGAATCGATCGGTTTATTCATGTGAATATTGCCGAGCTCAGATTTAAAAGCTCTGTCTTTGATCTTTGTCTTACTTGGTAATTTATTTGAATTGGTTTTGTTTCTGAAGTAAGCTTACCTGGATAAGTAAATAAATAAGGATAATGGTCTGATTTAGACATCATCACTAACAGGAAATCGATCTATTTTCCTTTTGACAACTTTTAAATTATTCAAGGTCGTGAAAGAATTTTGAACAAAACACCGGAAATTCCAAATAAAAATGCAACACGTTATCACTTCTAAGTATAATTAAATTTATCTTTTGGATAGGAATTCTAAACGAGTTAATGCAATAAATAAACATAAAAAGTTAAAGAGCACGTGGCTGCCATCGCTGATATTTCGGGTTTATCGTTTTCAATTATTTTGATAAAAGAAATGTGATATCGTAATTGAATTTTTTTATCTTGTTATTTACACGTTCACATTGTTTTACCTAATGTATTACTAGCTTGCTCCCGTAGCTTCGTTTATGTGGGAAGTCCCAAAGAAACAGGGTATTTTTGTAACACACCTTTAACACTGAGAAAAAATGCAGCTCGTCTTGTACTTAAGTGAAATATTTCTTGTACTTAATTATAATTTACATACCTACTTATACAAATACAAAAAATATTTCACCAAACCAACACCAGTTTAAGGTACCTAGGTTTTATCACCCGCATTAAATTGGAAAAATATCTTCAGGGAATATACTGCCGAAATCAAATTCCAGGACATGGTCTAGTTGTGTCCCAAGTTTTATTCCAATCTATTTAGCGGTGCACTACTAAAGTTAACAGGTAACAGATTACTTTCAGAGAGTTACTTTCGCATTAATAATTTTATTTTGATAGATAATACCAAAATACTAGACGAATCTAAAATATGTAGTAGTGAAATAATTTAAAAGTTCGTTGTTATATTCTCAACTCCATTTGCAATACTTTCGTCCAAACTACACCAACAATATCGCCCCTTGCCCTTTTCCTAGTTCAAAACCATGGACAACAGAACACACTACCCACCTTTCTCGGAAAACCATAACTCCTACACATCACACTTTTAAAGCTTAATATGAACTGTTTAAAAGCTGGTTAACTAGACTGAAATGAAAACAGAATTATTCCGCAATTCTGTGAAAATTAGCCAAATGCTGAACAATTTTCTACGAATAACAAATAGCTGTACGAGATTTATTTTACACCTACGCTTCGACTCAACTAATTGTTGAATGCAAGGTTAACTAATTAATTTTATTTTTCTCTATGAAATGGTAATGCTTTTACTGAATTGCATTGACTTTTTTAATTATATTCTTTGACGTTTACTTTGGAATGTGGGTGGTTGCAGGAAATTTCTTAAGGTATTTGCTTGTTGGGATTTTTTATTTCTTTTAACAGTAGATTATTGTACGTATAAATAGAGATGGTCTGTTTTTATACCAAACCATTTTAGGCTTAACGAGTGTACGAAATATCCTGAGCGGAGAAGAAGAAATCTATCTTCTTCTCGTGTTAATCTGACTCAAATTTTGTCTGACCAGTATTTAGCGACCTGGACAGCTCTAATATTTTCCTAAATACCATCAGACGTGCGACACAACACAATTTTTCCTCTTTCCTGCATTTTTCAGTTATTTATTTTTTGTAAGCCTCTTCTTTGATTTGCTGCCAACCTGACATATTTTTTAGAGATACTAGACTTTGATCTATTTATAACATCTCCCTACTACCTGCTCAGCACTGATATACTGAGCTGTATCGACAGACTCGTAGGCTTGCTTCAACCTTGGACCTGCATCGTTATGCGCATAATATAATATAGTTTATAATAAACAGCTCCTACTGTTCTACGTACTCTGTGTTCCATTTAGGTCCGTTAGCCACAATCGATACCTACCAGTATTCTATTTTTCCAATGGATACCTAAATAAAGACAACATATTACGAGTATATACATGCACTAACTCTTACTCTAATCTAAAATATGGCGTCAAAAAATTCTTCTGCATCGCTGTCGACCGGAAGTGTCCCCAAAATACTAGCGGCATTGCCACATTGTATGGCAATGCTTAATCTCTGACCGAGGTAAAAATCAGCCCTAATAAAGACCATTCAAGTTTCTAATTATATGACAATAACAAAGATATAATCAATTCCATAAATGATGATTAGATACTTCTAGTGAAGTCATAGAGTATGCAGTCATTAATCACCATGAGTGTTGGTGACAACAGGTGGTAAGAATGCTTGCAAGTTTATTAAGTAGGCAGCTTTAAAATGTCGATACCTTTTCCTACTATATTTTCCTGCTTAAAACCGCAACTGATCAAACTCTACTTGAGTCGTTAGTTCTCTTGTACCATAGATCACTAGTGGCTAGTGGCTACATAATTTAGAGTGAGCATTTGTGGTTTGAGTAATGTATTTTTTAATATAAATACTTTTTTACTAATACATTTCCAAGAATATGCACTAAAAATATATTCTGATATAGAGATATCATTATCATTACATATTTCAGCCGAAAGTCGTCCACTGTTGGACATAGGTCAGAACGCCCTTCCTAAGTGTCGCCACAATAAACGGTCCTATACGTCTTGCATCCAAGATTCATCATCCACCTTGTAGGAGGCCTTCCAGCGCTGCGTCTTCCGGTACGCGGTCGCCACTCCAGAACTTTTCGCAACTTTAGAGATTATCGGAAATAAAAAATAAATTATCGAACGGTGCTCGGTTCCGACTTTCGGCTATTTTTATTTTTTTAATTAACCCCATTTCATTCTTGTGATTTACTCCCAAAATACTTCGGCCCAAATCTAAATAAAACACCTTATTGGCGAGCAAGATCTCCTTATGTCAAAGTTTGAAGTGGGTAGGTAAAGATCAAACGATGTAGGTAGAAGTACCTAACATAAAGTCAATACAATCTTGTCATTCTATTCTATCTCCTTATGTCCCCGTGTTTAGTTATTTGCTCCTTCCTCAAGAATAAACTATTTCAAATTTATGTTACGTTGCGCAAGCTCTGCTACGAAAACATCAGATGATGATAAAAATATCTTATCGAAGCAATCTCAAAACCATTTTCACTAATATATAAGTATACCATTTATCACAATCATAAAGTTTGCATAGCAGCTTGAACACAGTTCTTATCTCCAGATTATTAATTCGCATATTTCTCTTTTGACATCATGAAATTTTTCGTTCCAAGTAGAACTCACTTAACTTTTAATGTACTGTCTATCTTATGTTTAAGGAGCTAAAAGCCTCCACAATGTCTTAAGTTTCAACGAGACCCATTACTGAGATGTGATACTATCGTTTTTTATTTGAAACTTTCTATTAATTTCAGCCGCATTTTCAGGTTTAATTACAGATTTATTTAAGGGAATGGGGTTTAGAATGTTAACCCCTCGAGATAATCGTCTTCCCGAGACGGAAAAGTAATTCATTTAGGACAATTCTTGTCGAGCCCTAGGTGTTTTATCGATCTCAGTAGGTTTAGTTAACGTGAGTAGTAAAATGTAACGCAGTACCGAATGACGCCAGTTCTATTTTCGTCCTGTGGAAAATCTAACAGTTCCAGGAAAGATGTTTGATTTATTAAGGCTGCTATTCAATTATCAGTTAAAAGGCATTCCAGTAGATTGTGCCAGTAGATGTTTACGTCTATAAATCTAGCCTAGACAAAGTGTAATGGGATAGCACAATAAAGTGTATGTTGTAGTGTGTCTAGGTAGCTACGTCAGTGGCCACGTGTCCGGGCCACGTGCCGTGTCCACGCGGTCACCGGCGTGATGATATATACGTTATACAGACGGATATGTTGTGACTAACGCGAACCTTCCGACCAACCGGTGCAGTCTGTACTCGCAAGTGCCAGTACCTACATGTCTAGTACACGGGCAGCGTATTGCCAAACTGTATGCTGACCCAGACCGGGGTTGCTCTGAGTTCGATCGCAGTTTGCCTTTATAGTTGAAGAGCAAACTGTATACCTATTCAGAGAGTGTCTGAATCAAAATACATTTTGCTTTAAAATACTAGAGCAAAATACATACGAGTCCAGACGTCCAGCGTCTGGTGTAGTATGTAATATGGCATTGATAATTTAGAGCAAAATTCATGGTTTTCATTTAATAAAGTGTAAAAATAGAGTTACTTTAAAAAACCGACTTCAAAACTGTTATTTATAGATCGATGCAAGCCTTAATAATTGGAATAAGATTGTCACTAGGCTAGTTTGCGGTACGATTATGCCGGTAGAAAAACAGTTCACATATTTACTGATATTTGTAATACATCATTTTCATTTCGCACTTTTGCGTTATTAATTAACCAAACCAATTACAGTCGTTTTGAAGTCGGTTTAAAAGAACTCAATAGGTAAGTACCTATTGAGTTCTTTTAATTCCTTTTTTATTTATCCGTTTTTATATTTGTGCTAGGTATTTATAATTTTCGATTGGGAAATAAACCACAAAATGCGTGGCGTGAGTTTTTGTTTTTGGCATTTAATGCAAATCGCCATTTTCTGTTCTTCTTTTATTAATTTACTTTGTTATCATATCGATTCAATTGGGTTATTACCTTACCGAAATTACAAACAGGTAAAATTTATTGTGTCAGTACATCTTTCTTATGAAAAATAAAATTAATAAATACTGTAATCGGAAACACTTACCTATAGTTTTTTTAACAACCTGTATAGTTGTTACAGTTCAAATTATTTTTAGTCATATTAACAAAGGGCTTTTTTTAGTTAAAACTTAAATTAATTCACAAAAGGTATGTTTTTAATGGAAAGTTGTTCAGTTTCACGGATAGTACAACAACCGCAATAGTATAACAAAAAAATACGGGAAACTATGAAACACGTCAGTCAGTTACAGATATTCGCATGTCACAGTTTGCTTTACATACAAGCGAGCAAAGTGCATACAATCTCAGAATGCTCTGAGCTCGTATGTACTTTGCTCCAATTTGTTTGTGATTTCAATGAGCACGACGTAGTTCAGTACAGACTATGGGTGTCTGGGTCAGCATACAGTTTGGCAATACGCACACGGGCACCTAACCTATTGTGTTATAAAACTCGTAGATACCTACCTTCAATAGAATCAATTTATATTCAGAAATACATAACGACGCGGTTGGCTGGTCACTTTACATATATTAAAGTCTTGTAGGTAATTACTTAACTAGATAGTCATCCTTTTTGTAACACTTCGACCAATAAAAACTTAACTTACACAACAACAAGGCGATATATTTGGGCCCCTGTTCTAATGACCCTCCTAATGTAATGGCTTGCTGGTATCTCTTTATTGGTTAATAATTCTAACACTATCGGATCTCCATTAATAAATATTTTAAAACATCGGGGGCAGAAAACTGCTGTAGCTAAAGAAGAATATTATATTAAATATTGTCATAACTTTTTACTTCATCTCATGCTTACAATTGTAATGTTTATGAATAATTAATATTGGCTGCAGGATCATTTGAAAGATTCACCACAGCACTGCAACACAAATAACAACTGAAAATGGTCTGATAAAATAATGGTGTTTTTTATTGTCATTAACTATTGTTTTAATATCTAAACTATGTCAAAGAAGTGGTGATTCATATTAGATTGCAAGATTTAATTTATTAGAAAACCTTTATTCTTATTCTACTACTTGCTTTGAAAGCTCACTTCCCTTACCAAAAGCACTTCTGACTACATAAAGCATGCTGTAGGGTATCCTTCTACTGTTTTAGACGATAGTTATAAACTTCCAAAGTACATAGGAGTCATCCTTGTAGACTTGACATCGGCATACGATAGGGTCCGACGTTATGAAAAAGTAAGACTGTCGATTAATATTTAATTCCTAAATAAAGGTATCGGTCACTAAGAGATCCTACATAATACGACTTTACTAAGTCGTCCTATGCCCCGAAAACTGCAGGTGAGTTCTCCTCTTAGAAGGCTACCACAGGGAAGTGTTCTGGTCCCCATTCTCTTTAAACATACGAACAACCAAAATAAGGTAGAGGTTTCTGATGTAAGTAGGTACTACACCTTGTATTCTTCTATATTTGCCAAACTACTTCTAGAAACGATGTTATTGGGAAAAACAACCGCTGGAGTGAACAGGTCAAGTTGACAAGCCATAAATATCCCTCAATTTATTAGATAACTGCTGTCGTGCATTTTTAGGCAGAAGAACACCATTACCCATTTTTTTTTTATTCTATTTCTCATCGCCGTATAATTTCTATTCTTACTTATTTATATTATTTACATAGATGCTATAGAATTATTTACATAGATGACCATCTAAATAATAGTTAATAAGATAATGAGTACCTAATTGTAGTTTGATATCTAATATCTTCTACTGTTTAGTCTATTTTATCCGATGTTTATGAAACTTGAGACTAATTATTGATTTTTCCAAACCAACAAATTGTCTCACGTTTCGATAATAGAAGAATACCTACATGTTTTGACAAACGTGGGTCTGAAGCGTAGATATTATTTTACAAAAACAATAATTATTACTGTTGTTGCCTTCGGGTTATAATAATGATATATACTATTTAGAAGTAGAAGTGTGCGTATAAGCTGAATTTAGTTTTTCTTAATTAATAGAAAAATCGCTTAATTGGCAACTTAAGTCGAAATTCCTGGTTCGGAACAATTCTTTAAAGATATTTGGTACTAACTAGAAACAAAACTAAACTGTAATCTTTTATGGTTTTTATTAACGTCAGGTGCAAGTTAAGTTTAATTTTACTTAGCATTAGTCAGAACAATAAAGTTTATCATAGTGGCGGTATTTATTCAAATTCAGGATTTATCAACAAACAACAGCAAATAATGGGTACAAGTGGGTAATACTAGTACCTAGATGTATCTATGCTAAACAATATATATAATAATCTATTGGGCACCTGCATTATTCATCGAGTTATGTGCCATTTGTTTAACATAAGTCTGAAATTCAATAGAGTGCGCACACGCATGGGTCGCGGCGGGATAGCTCGCGCACGAGGCGAAAGCTCAGTTCATGCTCGAGTGTGAATTGCCTACATGAATGTTGTCGTATTGCATTGCATTTAATGTGCAAGCAGAAACGAGCTTACGGTCACACGGTTAGGCGCGCCTAATGAGAAAGTTTATCGAGCGTTTATTGCGTAGCAGCGGGAAGCTTCGCCGCGTCGCCCGAGGCAAGAGGCGCTCCCGCCGCCCGCAGGTGTGCCCGCCCCCCGCGCGCGCCCCCCTCGCCCCGCGCACGACACAGCTTTCTTTCGTCCGCGAGCGCCGCCAGTCGACTGTCAACCACGGAAGCGAGCGGTTGCCTCGTACACGCTCAAACCGCAAAACGCCGCGCCAACTGTAAACACGACGCACTATCTGAGCAGTGCTTCCGTTCGCGACTTAACCTGAATTCAGCGAAACATTTCACGTCTAGTGTCGTGTTGTGCCAACCAGTGGATGTTTTGATACTCTTATGGATCGTGAAACGTAACTGAACTTCCAATACATGTAAATGTCACAAGTGTCGCGTATGTAGCGGTGTGGTGTCGGCCGGCGAGTGCCGTTGATCAGATCGTGCAAAGAAATTGTGGGCATTGTGGTATTGTGCGAAACGGGTTCTGTATGCTGGACGAGGTCGCTAAAGCTACCGAATCTCCATACGGCTACTGGTGTCGGAGACCGCTTTCATCGCGCCTTTGATTGCTATCGTACCGGCATCATCAAATAAGCTGTCTGACGTAAATGGACGCCGCACACGGTGTCACATTACAATGTTCACGGAATGTCAACAAGCGATAAAATATTTATTCGCTCAGCAGAACACAGCTTTAATGCGAACTCTATCTATCTATCGCTAATGTAACACATTGCAATACCTTGTAAATGTTATCTTTGAGCGTATAATCATGCCGCAAACGTTTATCTAGGCAACGAAAAGCTTGGTTCACTTGTTGAGAAATAAAATCAACAATTCCAAGGTCTCCCTAATCTTATTTACCAAAACAAAATTGTTTACTAACATGAAGTCTAAATTCATTGGGGTTGTCAAGAATACCGGGCAGCGTGCTCGGGACTTCTAGTAAACACGAGAACGCGTCTAAATTAATTCTCACAGTTCCTTAAATTCAGCTGAAATTCCGAGCTGTATCCAGAGTAAACCTCCGTGGAATCTGTGCTGTAAGCCGAGCTTGTCAATGCTATCAATTAATGCCATCGAGGTAGTGCCCTAGTTAGACAAAAGGCGGCAAACAAGCTATTACGCTGGCATAGAGGGGCGATTTGGAACGCTGTTATTGGCTCTCCACTAAATACCAATACGGAATACACCAGTATAATCAATTTGTTTAGGATTATGGAGATTAAGACGCGGCCATTTGCAGCAATAACTAGAAGCTCTGTTTAGATAAATGATCATATAAACATTACAATCTTGTTTATTTATCTAAATACGACTAAAGTTTAACTATAGTTTTAAAGACTTTTACGGAAAGTTTACTGAAAAAGTCATGGATAATATTTTGTTGTAGGTTGGTTCATTCTTACTATTTATCTGTTGTTTTCATAAAACTAGCTACTTAACATGTCGCGTTTTCTTCCACATTAAACGGGCATCGTTTATTTTTCTGAGGTTTTTCTGGATGTAAAGCATTCTATGCATAGATATCAATAGATTAATTTTCTAACAGTATTTGTTTTTGTAACTAGATCAGTGATGACAAGCTTTTACAAACTCTTTATTATTATACATAAATATACATTTTTAAGCAACTGAAATCAAGAATCTATCAAATTCAGAATATTTTTTACGATAGGTAAAATAACAGCTAAAAAGTATTCAACGCATAATGTTCTAAATCTAAACAAACTCAGAAAGGCATGTTTAAGATCCAATACATCAACTGTTACTATTCCGTAAAAGATTTCGATATTACTTAATTCCTTGAGGGATTCTAGACCTGTGGACTACAGGGCTAGAAGCTTTAAGGATCCTCTTAAGTTAAAATTTATTGTTCTACGCTAGGCAATACTAATTTGTACGTTGCCTATAAATCGCCTCATAAAACAAATCTATTATCCTTCTCCGTAGTTTTCCAATTATTTGTGAAATATTGAAGAATGTAAACCTGTTGTGTTGTTTTTGTATTTTAACTATAAAAAGTACTTAAATACTAAAAATCTCTTTAAACTCTTTTAATACGTTCAAATCAAGATAGTAGACGTCAACTAAGTAAGAAAGATTTCATCAAGTGTAATTGTATTATCAAGAATTCCACCGCTTGCTCTCGTAATTTTAAGCAAATTGCTTTCTGAAAAGTTTGCGGACGCTTTGGACCTATATTTTCTTTTAACATCAGTTTAGTTTAAAACCGAGTGGTACATCCATAATGTAATTCATTGGGGCTTTGTGTCTTCACTAGCGAGTTTGCGGTCTGTTGCTGCAGGTTGCACTCAAACTTCAACCTTTGTGGTCCTTAAACTTTACCTCATATCGCCATTCTCGACTCTCGAGTTAATCTTCTACTTAGCTAGCTCTAATAGTACAAACCACAGCCTGTTGAGTTTAATTCTCTCCGTTTAACTTAAATGAAGCACCTAACTCGGAAATAATTATAAAATAATTTATTAGAATTTGCATAACTGGATTGAAGATCGTAACATATTAAATAACTGACGTTGTCAATGATACGAGAATTCCCGGCAAACATTGATTGTTTTTCTTAAAAGCCGCACGAATTTACGTCAGGGATTTCATCGATTAGATGACGCGATAAGAGACTTTTGTATTCGCTTTTACGATACGAGGATAAATAGAGGTGAATGCAATAAAATTGATATTGCCGTGTTACCTGTAACAGTTCCGTGATTTTGGGAACATTATCCATAGCTGTGATCTTGAAATGAATAGGTAGCTATAACAATAGGCATGATTGCGTATGATTGTTTAAATTAGTGCCGCGGAGCGTGGTAGGCTCGAGTGAAAGGCTTACTTTCTCCAGCCCTCCGGCCCTCTTGTACGATGTGGCTCTATTGCAAAATTTCACACTCTCCTAACACCGATAGCTATCAATTACATTGATAAATAGCTTTAGAAACCTTATCTCTTGCGCTTTCCTTTACCTTTCAGTAAGGAGTTGTTATGCTTTAATTACCGCTACGGATTAGGGAGTGCTGGATGCTAGATCTACCATCTGGGTAATTAGCAATAACTGTACCTTCTTTGTTTTTCAATTGAATGATATCAGGAGATTACCATTAATGTTACACAGATGGATCCCATAATATTTTAGAAGCATTATTTCATGGCAGAATATATTCAAATGAATGCCGATATAAAAATGTTCTCATGATTGGCACAAATTAGTCTGAGTGACACGGTCCGGTGCTCGTCCGACATCGAGAGAGTTTTCATTGCTCCTTTCTACCTCACGTATGTGGGTCGTCACGAATCGCTTTGTCAGTCTCCTATTTTGTTTCGATATAATTTCCCGACAATTACCGTAACCAGGTTTTATGAGGCCGACTATTAATGTCTAAATATGATCCAAATTGCTTATAAATTATATTAGAGGAAACTTTTAATAGCTTTATCGTGTTTACTGCTTCATCTTTCAGCGAGTCTGCTCGAAAGATATTTATAAAATCCACCGATTTAAACTGTCATAAATCATCATTTAGTTCTAAACTCTCATAATCAGATTCAAGCTCCATTGTACTTCTTTTCAACAGCCTTCATCGAGCTCTAATATTTATGGAGTCAATTGGGCAATAAGGAGGGCCGATATAATCGATCTGTTATTTCGCACGGCCCGACGTACGTGAACTTAAAGCTAACTTACGATAGAGCTGTGCACCTAAGTGGAGTTTACGCAAGACGCCTTATGCCTTATGTAAGCAGTTTGTGATGCTTGTGAAACCGACCAGTGTGCTTTCGTTACTTGGGTTGCAGAGAACGGGCCATCGGCAAATTGCTAATAATGATTAATGAGATCGTGATGTTCTTTTGAAATTACCAATCAACAACAACAAAACAACCACTGACAAACTGTCCAATAAATCATAAAACAGTATTCCTTCTCTATTTTTACACTCTGAAATTAACATACTGGTAGTAACCAGTACAAATCAAAGGCCATAATATACATAAAGGAAAGTGTTAGATTATTTATTGTATTGAGTTATCGCACTGTCACGATAGTGGTAATCGATACTGATAACTTCACTCGCGATAAAGCAACTCTTACTGCAGCGTTTCTTAAACACAGTATCAGTGAAAATAATGTCGAATTATTATAAGTGTGTTATGGGCACATGGTCACGAATTCAAATAATGTATTCGGCTAGCACAATGAATCATCTACATAGGCACTGGTAAAAATACATTAACAGTGGAGTCTGTAGGAGTTGGTAAATAACATATCATAACAGTATCTAGTACGAGTGGATGCAAGTATACAGCCGTAGTTGGCACAAATTGGGATCTCGCCAACATGTGTTGCCAACTGCATCAAAGGGGCTGCCCTTTCGAGCGATTGATTTTATCAACGGAACATTTTTGACCTGGAAGCTATTGCTATTTATTGAAAAGCAAATGAATACCATCGAACATAACTCAGTGCACCGTAACGAAACAATAAAACTGCATCGGGAATTGGTGATGATGTCCCTGGGCAGAAGCCAAGGAGCTCTGCCAAAAGAATTTAACTACAAGAGTTATTGTGAACCGAGTCCATGAAACTAGCGAGCTCATAATATATTATAGAGATGCAAACACGCGTGACACAGACACGCGCTTCAAGCAAAGCTCATCGTTTAAGCTGAGCGATCAAGTGTTGGGCACTTGTTATTAGACCTTATTGAATGCCTGTCCTATTGGGCGACCGCCAGAAAACATTGCCAAAATATTTACAGCGTTGTCGCCATTTGCTAGAGCTAGAACTTTGGATTGAAGCTTCAGTTTATATTGAACTGAATACGAAGAATTCCTTCAGTGCGATCGAAATCGTGAGAAACCACGATTGATTCTAAGAATCAGAAACGCCATGATGTAGTCTGCACTTCTGTAGCTACTTATAATAAAACTGCGCAGAATTCCTCTTTTGCTAATTTTATCATGATTTGATTTATCGTTATGGCCCATAATTGTTGCACTTAAGGACTTGATTAATTAGGGTGGATCATGTTTATGTTGTGGACCTTGGGTACCGGTGTGTGCTTCAAATATAATAATGTGGAATTGAGTGAGGTTGTAAGTCAGGTGAGGCAGGTAGTGCGGAGGGTGCGCGGGGGGCGCAAGGGGGGGCGACCTTCCGTCGACAACATCTGTCACGGCAGCTGCCTGCCCCACGATCGCACGTGCGACTATACCTATTATTAAGTGTTGTTTTTTTTTCTCGAAAACTTTGGAAGTGTTACGGAAGATTCCAACTCATGTAGTTTGATTCCCTTTTGTGTTACAACGGCAGTTATTGGCAGAAGCTATCGTATTGAATGGTTGCCAGATAAAGGATGATTAAGTACTCATTTAGGTAATCACGTACACAAAAACTTATCACCGCACATTATGTACCTAAGTATATACTTTTACAGCAAACGATAAGTAATCCTCTGCACTTATGTATAACCAGCACGTGACTTACATACGCAGAAGACTAACAAAACAGTAGGAAAAGATCGCGAGCACCGATTTTTAATATGTTTCCACTGGCGCACACGTGACGTTTGTTTACCGGCGGACTCAAGGCCACGTGCATTATTGCGACGCTATTCCGCGCACGTAAGCGAATAGCGATGGATAACAAAAAATACAAAATAGTCTGCAGTCACTGAAAACCGAGCCACGGCCCAACTCGGCTCCGTATTAATATTTATAACTCTTTGATGCCGATTCTCCGAAACAGATTCAGATCAGATGAAAATATTTTGCTATATTGCTATTACTTATTATTATGATACAATCACCACAAGTTGTGGTGTAAACAAACAATAATGAATCATCGTCGGACTCGGACTGTTGAATTCACAGGAATTGTGTTTCGAGACGTGAGCCGAGCTAACTGTTCAAAGCGGTTTCGTTGGCGGATCATTTGATGGATGATGTTACGGTCTATCTTGCCGAGCAGATAATCTGCGACACGTCGTTGACTTGGATCATAAAAACTATTGACATTTTAAAACCATTTATAAGCAAGTATATCATTCTATTTTGAATTTACATTGAGAACAGTTGGGTCAAGATGACGTCAAGGCTGTCTGAGAACAACGATCAATGCGTCGAACACATGAATGACGCAGTTTAAATTAGTTAGACGATAACGGAGCGTAACGTAGCTATGATGATTAGACGTGGACTGAGCATAGTGTGCATAGGAGCAGGATGAGCAACAATAGCGCATCGCTCGCAATTTTAATCGTCCGACGGCATTGCACCTCTGACCCGGCACAGCCGCAATGCAGCGCTCGCCTACACCACACCAAACTACGTTTTATGTTTGTTTACCATCACATGCATAATCGTCGCCATCTCCCAATAAACTTATTTCGCAAACCGTCGCCAGTACCGCGTAATAACTCGTTTTAATTGCATTTACGGCTAATAAATTCGACATTATCAAGCAAAACATTAAATTGCATCAGAATTTAATACGATATTTAAAGTGTCATCTCTAACAACCATGCAAGTGCTATATGCGACGCAAATGAAGCTATTGCTTTACAAATTGAGGACCATATTGGTTTCAGTGTGGGAGATGACATTTCAATGTCAAAGGTCAGAACTACACATGTATTTATTGAGAGACATGAAACGCAACCGATAAATTGTACAAAGCTGTTTTACATCGAAGTACGGATTTACAGGGTGCGATCGAATACGTACAGTCGCCGACAAAATTTGTTGTAAATGTCAAAAGTGTTAAATATACAGCGATTAAGATGTTGGCGGATGTACGACGGGCGATTTGTATGTGTTGGTAAACTTCGTGTTCGGACTGATTTCGTTTCTGGGAAAGCGAAGTTAGTCCAAACTCGAGTCACGCTTAAATAGTTATAGAGTCTATATTAGACGTCTATCTCTTGGACAGCGGAATTTAACACGGATTTCTGTTTTAATAGGACCGGATTACAGACGCCGAACTTGCTGCTGTGATATCTTCTGTGATGTGCGAGCCAGCCCACGGATATTTTTATATGTGATTTACTAGTGCCCAGTACAAACCGAGTACAAAAAAAACGGATAATAGAGTTATATTTATTAGTGTTATTGGAACAATGAAAGAGGAGTGTAAGTTGTGTAGTTCGAATGGATGGGGTGGTGCTGGTCAGGGGCTGACGGATTTTTCTATATCGTCGCTGATGCGTCCGGCTGCGAGCCAGGGGGCGCAGGACCCCCGGCACGACGCCGTGCTGCTGTCGGCCTACCTGTGCAAGCTGACTGGACGAGGTGACTATCCCTTGTATACGCTTCACGATCTCTACGCCAACAGCGGTGAGTATCGTGCACCACACACTACTTCGCACGTTGTACCTATTAACACTTCCGTCTCTAACAAGTAAGTGGATATATCACCTCCCACTAACAGCTCACCGTGCATTAGATAAGTGACGTTAATTGTGTAATTATGTTCATTGTGGACGTTTTGTTCTTTTATAGCGATAAACTTTGTCTTTTTAGCATTACCGGCCTTGTATGTATATTTTCCCAATGTTGGGACTCAGACCTTCTCTCTCTAGGAGAAGGAATCCACCGTAAACCAACACATGTCTTCGAATTTTTGGTTCTAGGATATGTTGGTTTCCTTACGATGTTTTCCTTCACCGTTTTGAGAGCAGAGGTGATGAAATACTTTACACAAACTATTAACTTTGTCTTACATTACAAAAATATGAGGAATGTTACAAGGAATCAATCTTCATTCAACATTTTAAATAACTGTTTGAATTGAAGCCACAACTTAAGCAGAGAAATACAGTTTACAACAAATTCATAGCACTTAAACGACGTTGAGAAGATTAACGAGATGGAATTGGGATCCCCAAAGAGACATCCGTGGACTCATTGTACTCCCCGAATGCAAACGCGCTGACAAATCTGACGAACTTAAAAGGCCAGTTAAGTCTTCAATTGTTCCACAAATATCCCTGTATTTTTTCCCTTTACAATAACAACAAACATTTTTAAACTTTATCTGATCAAAACGAGAATTAACGACACATCTCCACTAGTGATTATGCTAATACATTTTATCATTTCTATTAAACGGGCGTAATTAAAAAACTTTTCAAAAAGTATCAGCATTTATCATTTTTATGGCCGAAAATTACTAACATGAGCCATTAATGCCACCACACTTCATTGAATTAATTATGTGATTACTCCGTTGGGGTATCATCCACTCTATCAGTGTAAATTGATTTATTGTAGCGTTCTGTGCCTGTTTGCGTACGCGCATAAGTAGGCAGCTCAGTGCGTCAGTGATGTTTTGTTCAAGTCTGTAACTATTGTCCGTCTCTTCGCTTTACTAAAGATACTGCGCAAAGATCATATCGCGGAAAATAACACGAAAAAAGATCATTTATCAATGTACGGAACAGAGGCTTAAAAATACATGATATTTTATACAATACGAGTTAAAATACAAACCGTCGCTAGTGACTCACTGAACCAATTGCGTACGCGAGTTTTATCACAATTTTTTTTTCATCGGTGGCTAGACACAGGAAGTGATGTAAATACAGTATTTTTATTATAAATTGTGGGAAAAAATACGTTGCGGATCAAGCTGAATTGATTTAATTAATATTACATCCTGATGATTCCATGTTTGGTGGCTAATATTTATTATTATCACGAAGCAATAAACACTTAAATGGAAATCGTTATCCTTAAGCATTAATTTACTTTTTACAAGTACATATATTAACTTCTCTATGATTAACCGTATTAAGTGTTCTACATATCTTTTAATAGAATACAGTGGATAGTTCGCAAAATGTCGCCATATTACGTTGCAGATACAGTATAAATCAAAATTTGCGGAAACTAAGTTTTATTAAAAACTTACACGGCACTCGACAAGTTAAATATAACTATCGCCAAGCTGGCGTTTAATATCCGGCATCGCCTACATTCATATTGAACCATTTTTAGGACAGCGTTTATAGCAAATCTGGACATTTAGCCATTTGATCATTTTTATTGCCAATCGATAAACGTCAATAATATGATTTTTATGCGTCATTCGTATACTTCTTTACAGGGATTGAGCATGTTACAAGGCTATAAATTCGCACTCATAAAGGCTACTTAGAAGAGAAACCTGATATGAGACTTTAATCTATGTATTTTACAACTAGTAATCTATTCAACAAGACATTTATCATGTTCGCTAACCCAACATTGGATCAAAGGTTTAATGCATCAAGAGAGCTTTGCTAAAAACAAAGGAACTCAGCTGACGTCACAGTTGATCCGATTTCCTCTACTTTCCGCAGTCATGTTTTTATGAAAGCGGTAACTTAAACCCAGTAAAGAACGTTCATTTGTTTTAATTGTGAACTGTGAAATATTTAACGATTAGAATTTGTAAATGTGGAAGATAAGCTTAAAGCACTGGCGAGCACTAGATGCATTTATCTAGTTTATTCCAATGTTATCGCAAATTATACGTCGTCGGCACGATGTGAACCGACCTCGCGCAGATCCGTGAGCGAATCCGGATCTGTTCGAATGTCTCTTGTCACTTCTAGATTTATAAGAGCCATGATATGATGCAGCGATTCAATGACAACAATATTGTTGTCAGCGCGTGTCACTTAGCATCATATAAAAGTGACGGGAGAATGCTAAGTAATGGAAGATTGGCCCACATTATGCTTTCAACTCTAAACTCGTTTGAAGGAAAATGATGAATAATGTTAGAACTAAACTGAATATAAATAGCTAGTTAAAGTGTAAGACGTAGATATAAGCTTGATAGTTAAAGCCTATAAAATAATAATGCGCAATATCATATTCATAATGAATAGGTTCGATTAGTGCTTTATTACGCCAAAGATAACAACCGTTGCAGTTTCATGCGCAATTGACGTTTTATTATGCAATGTCATTGCAATAAAGGAAAGTCACACTGACTGTTGGGAAAATAAAGCAGATTTGTAAAGTAGTAGCTGAAACACTGAAACATTTTAAAAAAGAATGGAGGGTAGATAAAAATATGACGAGAATATCCGGCTTTATTAAATACGAGAATAGGATTAGCTGCGGTAGCATCGCTCTCAAATTGCCTAGATTTTATACCTGAAAGTTTTTCTACGGCTTCGGCAACAAAAAGTTTGTATTAATACTGTTAGTGTTGTGGTTGTCAAGATTTTTCATAGTTTCACGAGACATGTGTTCTACGAATAAAATCGGATTGTTGTTGTGAACTATAACAGTTGCGAAATTACTAGAAATCCTACTGTTCTTATCGGTAACTTTGGGAAATTCTGGGGTATTCCTCAAAGCGCACATGCGCTCATAATTTCAAATCAACTAATGACGCATCCATTAGTTTATTTGAGGAATAATTTAGTTGCGCTCAAAAATAGTTGCACTTTGAGGAATTCCCCAAAATTCTGCCATAAATTCATCAATCAAGTCTCTAATAAACCCATTAGACCAGTCCTTGTGCCAGTAATTGCAATGAATCTTAATATAATCATGACAATGGCATGTATAGTTTTACACCCAGAAGCTTCCAACTCTACATTCTCATCACGTGTTCCCTAAGTTCTAAGCCAAACATAATCAGGCAAATCATCGATCTTTTCCCTGTTATTTAAACTGTCATCAGGCCATATTAAGTTCCTGACAGAAACAAAGCATCCATTGTTAGAATCGTAAAGGCACTTTACTGATGTAATCGATAAGGCAGTTAAATTGCTCTTCAATGTTTACACTGTGTGATGACGTCACGGGTAGACCCCAGTGTGACTCACAAAAATCTCACTGGCACCACATAATCTCTTCCCCGTTTTTTTATCTCGCTCGCTCTTCAGTCAACCTTTGACGAGCGAGCGAGACAGTGCTCGACATTATCGTTCTTATTGCTCCAGGAAACGGTCGGGGAATAATCAACTCATTGAATTAATTCACACGAATCTAGAATCATCTGGAAAGTGGATTGTCTCTCTTTGCATTTTATTCATTCATACGCTTTTTTAAATAAAGTCCTTTCATATTGTAATTTAATTTTTGTGCTCGGGACGTTTTGTATTGGTGAGTTGGATTTCATGTTATTTTAAGTTTATTTTTGGTTCTTCTCGGATAGTTGTGAAATATTTCGCAACACTGATAATTTATCTTTTTAGCATTTATAAACAGTCATCTGAATATAATTTAGACTAATAAAATATCTTGTTTATGTATAAAACGAACACGCTATTTAAAATCGTAGTAATCAGATGATCTGAAACCAAATATTCAAGACCACATACTTACTTATCTCTGTTCGCTCCAGTGCCGTTTATTTCCTATAGATTTCGAGCATATTGTAGCCAAGTATGTGGTATTAAATATTTGGTGTAAAGTCATTTAACCACTTCGATTTTAAATATTGTGCCTGTTCTTTGAACAACATATTTTATTAACACTAAATTATATTTAGATTACTGTTTATCACTGCTAAAAGAGCAAACATTCAAAGATGTGAAACATGAAAATCTGTGTTCAGACATCCCAATCCCTCATATCCGTTATAAAATGACTCGGAAAATTCAGTAAGTAGATTCGGCAAGCAACCAAAATGGCAAATAGATAGAATTTTCCAATATCCGTTCGAAATTAAGTAAACGGAAACTTTTCAAATACGGTGGAAGGGGCAACTGTCAAGTAGGTAACAGAAAAAGGATGCACATACTGAAATGTGACGCCAACTCCATTAGTTTACGAGCGTACGAAATAGTTAGCGAGATGTTCCTACGACACTCCCACTCTTCTTCATACCAAGATCTGAAAACTTCTTCTACTCTTGAACTTTTTCTTCTTCTTTCCGAAATAGAGATATTTTTTTTAAATAAAATTTTAAATAATAATGTACAAAAAACAGATAATCCAATTCTACCATAAAAACTAGTAACTGTATTCCGAGCATAGTGGGCTGTCACTCCAGTTTAGTGCCGCCTCTCGGCGCGATCCAATACCTACTGTTTGTTCACCAATGTTCGAGTTTGTGGGAATAGAAATAACTAGACTCTTCACTTCTAGCATATTCTCTCTTGATTTTTGTCCGTTAAATGTTTTCAGTGTCCAAAATATTTATATGCAGATTTTTTTTAATAGACTTTAGACACTGTCTGATAGAGTTCTAATAAAAATAAGACTCATAAAACAGTAAAAAGTTTAGATAAGTTTGAGCATATAAAAAACTTATGACTGCCGTAATTAATTTAAAATCGGGTTTTCAATACACTAATAGAGAAAAGGCGTTCATAAAATTAAAACAAATAACATTTTATAAAATTAACGTTTATATAATGCTAATAAGCTCATATTAGCGCCATAAACTACAAATAACACATCCGCTAGCAACTAAAACTCAATTAAAAGTTTTAAAACTGTTCTTAGTAAAATAACTTGGTAACACGCAAGAACATTGTGTACAACACTACGAGAATACAACCCCACGAAGCGGGGAATGGTGGCCGCGCGATGGGCTATAAAAAGTTAAGTAAAACAATAATCAGTCGAGCGGGGCCCTTTAGCCCTTCGCCCTCTCACTCCAACCGTAAACATTAAACACTCGCTATGCATAAGGGAAAAGCTTTTTATAATTTCAATAAAAAAGCCCATGAATATTTAAAACACATTCTTGCACTAATAAATATGTTCTAAAATTAAACCACGATGTGCACTTTTTCACCTTACTCCATGACATTTTCAATAAATAAATGCAAAATTTAATTACGCTTAAATCCATAATAGGATCATCTGTTGATGCCATCATAAAATAGTATTGCCTTTAATACTTATTTATCACAATAGGAATCATCACAAAACACAATAATTAACTCCTGGGACATGTTTTTGCTGAAAAATTAATTAGTGAAACGTATTTTTGTTGGCAGCTATCGGCGGCATTTATAAGGGCACGTTAATGAATTATTTATTTAGTGTATTGACTGCGGCGGCTTTTGCAATGCCACGCATTGAATTATAGATATCATAAAACATTACGGTCACTTGTAACTAATAGTGGGTTGATGCTGAACGATATTTAATCATTTGTCTGTTTGTCGTGTTACGCATTGAGGTCTTATAGGCGTGTCAGACAAAATTGAGCAACCACCGAACATGTTTATGACAAATTAGCTTAAGTTTCAACTGACAGATATCTTTAATTAATGTTTTATCGTTAAAAATATATTAAGCAAGATATTCTTAGTGAGTCAATGGGGTGATTGGGGTCCGTTTACATCCTAAGGACCCAAGCCAACCTCACCTGCTAGCGGTGCACCCTGCTGTTCAACGGACGAGGCTCTGGCGATCCTGGTTTCCCTCTCGTAGGGTTGTGGGGGTCAGACGGCTGGTCGCCCCACGTAAAACCAACATCAGTCATATTATTATGGATAGGGATAAGCGAATGGGTACTCGGGCTAGGGCGTCGCCGCATAACGACGCGCAGGCACATCGCCCTAAACCTGCGACAAGTGGGCTAGGGCTACCGTGTCAAGTACGGGCACGGCTAAAGATGTCAGTACCCAAAAGGAAGTTCCGCTTTGCCACCTGGAACATTGGCTCTCTAAGTGGACGTTGCAGAGAACTCGCGGACGTACTTGCGAAGCGTCGGGTCCAGTGTGCCTTCCTTCAGGAGACGCGCTGGAAGGGGAATAAGTCCCGTGACATCGGGCAGGGGTACCGGCTAGTGTACGCCGGATCACCATCGGGCAGGAACGGAGTGGCCGTAGTGCTGTCTAAGGACGTTCAGGATGGACTCCTTGAAGTAAACCGATACAGCGACCGGTTGATGCGAGTTAGGGTGCTGATCGAAGGGTCGGTAACGAACCTAGTCAGCGCCTATGCTCCTCAAACTGGTTGCTGTGAGTCTGAAAAGGAGGCCTTCTGGGATGAGTTCGAGGACGTATTGCGCGCTATTCCGAATTCCGAAGATGTTTTGGTTGGGGGGGACCTCAACGGTCACGTAGGTCAGTTTGCTGGAGAGTACGGACGTGTTCACGGTGGTTTTGGTTATGGTCAAGTAAATGCAGAGGGAGTTAGTATACTCAGGACCTGCGCTGTGTCTGACCTAGCCATCGCGAACACATTCTTTCAGAAGAAGCCCCAGCATCTTGTTACGTATCGTAGTGGTTCCTACTCAACCCAAATAGATTACCTGCTGGTGCGACGGTGCCATATTGGCAAGGTTACCAACTGCAAAGTCATCCCAGGGGAGAGCTTAACGGCTCAACACCGCCTCCTTGTCCTGGACTTGGCAGTTGTACCAAAGAAGAAAGTGGTCGAGAAACGCAAACCCCGCACTAAGTGGTGGTTGCTTAATGGTCCTAAGCAGTCGGATTTCATTGCGGAGGTCGAGCATCTCGAGATCAGTGCTCCGCATGAATCCGCTCAAGAGATATGGAGTAGGATTCATTCTGCAATCACTGCTGCGGGTAAACGCGTCCTTGGCTCTTCTCGTGGTGGTAGAACCATAGACAAGGAGACGTGGTGGTGGGATGACGGGGTTCAGGAGGCGACCCGGAAGAAGAAGGCTTTATTTAAAAAGTGGCAGGGGTCCAACTCTCCGGAGGACAGGGAGGCATATGGAGCGGCTAAGCGCGCTTGCAAAAAAGCTGTAGCCAGAGCCCGCAGCAAAAGTTTGTCGCCCTTGTACGACAAGCTGGAAACTGCGGAGGGGCAGAAGCTTATTTTTAAGCTGGCGCGTGCCCGGGAAAAAGCTACACGGGACATTAGCAAATGTCTCTGTGTAAGGGACGCCGAGGGTAAGCTGCTCTACGATGCCCGCTCTGTTAAGGAGAGATGGTGTACATACTTTGCGGAGCTGTCAAACAAACAGCATCCCCATAACCTTCCTCCCGAACCGCCTCCTAACCTTGGACTCATTTCCCCTATTTCCCCCGACGAAACCCGCATTGCTCTTCGCTACATGAAGAACCGGAAATCGGTCGGGCCTGACAACGTGCCAATTGAAGTGTGGAAGGCGATGGGCTCACATGGTGTGGACCTTCTGACGGATCTATTTAACCGCATCCTGATCACCAAGGAAATGCCGAACCAGTGGCGATCTAGCCTGATCATTCCAATCTACAAAGGCAAAGGTAGCGTACAGGATTGTAGTAACTACCGCGGTATCAAGATCATGTGCCACACCATGAAGCTCTTTGAGCGCATAATTGACACAAGGCTCCGTACCGAGTGTACTGTCTCTGAGTGTCAATACGGCTTCCGGGCGGGTAACAGCACCATGGACGCAGTGTTCGCCTTGCGGACTTTGACTGAGGCGTACAGGGAGAGAAGGAGAGCTCTGCATATGGCCTTTTTGGACCTGCAGAAGGCCTTCGACTGTATTCCTCGGCAGTCCATCTAGTGGGCACTTCGCTTCAAGGGTGTGCCCGGGGCCTATATTGACATTATCAGAGACATGTACCGCGATTCCGTGTCCTCTGTCCAGACCGCGGTTGGCGAATCCAACGTCTTTCCAATATCTGTTGGCGTTCACCAAGGCTCGGCTCTTAGCCCGTTCTTGTTTAACGTTGTGCTCGATGTAGTTACGGCATACATCCAAGACCAGCCTCCGTGGCTAATGATGTATGCCGATGACATAGCCCTCGTTAACCAGAACAAAGCCCAACTTGAGCGCAAAGTCAACGTTTGGAAGGACACGCTGGAAAACGGTGGTCTGAGACTGAATGTGGCGAAGACTGAGTACATGTCCTGTGGCAGCACGGATTCGAATACCATCCGGATAGGTTCGGACCTGATCACAAGGTCCGATAAGTTCAGGTACCTTGGATCCGTGCTGCACGAGTCTGGCAACGTAGACGACGATGTCCAAGCACGCATAGGCGCGGCTTGGGCGAAGTGGCGCGAGGTTACGGGCGTTGTATGCGACCGCAAAATGCCTCCGAAGCTCAAAGGGCAGATATATAAATGCATCATACGGCCTGTCCTTCTTTACGGCGGCGAGTGTTGGCCAGCACTGGGCAGACACACCCAGGAGCTTCGCGTCACGGAGATGAAGATGCTGAGGTGGATGAGCGGCGTAACGCGATCCGATCGCATGCGCAATTCATACATCCGAGGTAGTCTTGGTGTCCGTGACGTGGGGGAAAAACTGCAAGAGTGTCGTCTGCGATGGTATGGCCACATCATGCGCCGCCCTAGGGAGTACGTTGGTCGGAGATGCATGGATATGGCTGTCCTTGGGGCTAGGTCCCGTGGTCGCCCCCGCAAGCGCTGGCTGGACGTCGTCAAGTCTGACATGAGAGCCAATGACCTTACTGGGGAGGATGTTTTCGACCGGGCAAAGTGGAGGAGACTTAGTCGGAAGGCGGACCCTGGCAATGGCCGGGATTAACGCCAGGCAGAAGAAGAAGAAGATTCTTAGTGAGTCAATATCATATTAAGACCGTTTTCACATCATCCGATCCGATATCGGTGTCGGACGCCGATAGGATATCGGGGTAAGTAAAATGTATGAAATGCCGTGCTCCGATATCCGATATCGGGTCGGACAATATGAAAGACAGGTACATATCTCATACATTTACCTTACCCCGATATCGTATCGGCGTCCGATACCGATATCGGATCGGAAAATGTGAAAACGGTCTTAGTTGTTACGAAGTAACAACTACAACAGAAACAAAGAAGGGAGTGAACATATGCGGAACTGCTTCTACTAACAATGATAAAGCAATTTATATTAACAGGGGAAACAAAACACCTGGTAATGGAATAGCTGTAAGCATTCTTCACTAGCATTCAAGTAATTCCCAAGCAATAATAGAAAACAAACATTGAAAAAAAAAGCAATCAAACGTTGGTAATATTTAAAGCGATAATTGGCTAAATGAAAGGCTATCGTTCAGTAAGGCGTTGCGCTACAAGCGGGCGCGGCCGTATCACCGATCATTAGACATTACGTATGCATGCAGACGGTATTCCATTGAGAATCCATTAGAATCTTAATAACCTCGTGCAAATAGACGTGTCTAACACTTTATGTTGCTTGTAAAAAGTTATTATTTGTGTGACATTTTATAAGAACGCAGTAGTTACAGATACGGCTTTTATTCTTGTTGAACAAATCATGGTCAAATCAAAAGAACCTGATCTTGCTGTTGATGTTTAACATTTGAGAGAAAAAATAAAATTTATGTAATGTGTTATACTGACTGAAACCAACTTGAATTCTTTCGGTTGCTCGTTACGGTCCAGGAACACGGTAACTCTTTCTAAAAATTCCCTAATCCTGGCAGACATCATCTCTGACAGACCCTGTAGTGTCTACCGATATATTTTTTTAATTATTAAATACTTAAAATCTCTCTTCTTTATTTGACTTTTATGTAATATCTACAGCTCGGTTACAATCCTCAGCTTCCAATTCAGAATCTATTTACAATTCTAGAGAATCACGTGAAACACTCTTGAAGGAAAACTGAGCTTAGCCTCAAACGTGTCTTTTGAAAACTCCTTCGCCGTAATAGAGCTCTTTACATGCAGTACCTCCACTGTCTTTACATTTATCGGCCCTTCTTTAGGAAAAATCTTAGAACTATACCGTTCCAAATTTTATACGATATGACAATGATATTCTTACAGCGTTTAGAATACTCATAGATGTATATAGTGTTAGATAGGTTGGTATATGTGACCACCACACAATAGAAATTCAATTTCTATGCAGAAAGTTGTTGGACTATAGGCTCAGACGGAATTAAATCCTACTGCCACCACGTCGTAATTTCTGTCGTCACGTGAGATTGAATACGTGCTCCTAATTTTATTACCTGCATTGCATATAATATGATACCGATGGAGATATATCAATTTAACTTTAAGTTGGCTTTATGCAGTTGTTTAACAAGTCCGCATTTTGTTTCAGGTAAGCCGACCTGCACATGCAGCTTATGTGACAGAATGCCTCGTACCTCGATTTACGGTGAGTTTCACAATAAAACAACAGCTAACCCTGACCTTTCTCTCGACCACTTTGGACAGAGGTTGCAAATTACAGGCCAATTTGCATATTTAACGTCACCGGCTCAGTAAGGGAGCATTATAAATATAATCGCATTAACCGTGTTTTCAGCCTTTGTCCAATTGAATCCTCGGTGCAGTAATCAAGTGAGTGCGAGAGTGGGTCAGCGGGTCGTTCCGAGCCGGCGCGCGCCCGCATCGTCCCGGTTCCCGCCACACCGCTCGCTCCCATGTTACATTATTCACAAATATAACTGACGATAAAAACGACCAATAAATATCTCACCCCTATGTTACGCACCACGTAAACACTAAACTCTTTTGTTTATCCCGAACGATACCACCATACGACGTCTCACTGCCAGCAAACAATACTAAAATGTAAATTCGAATTCGTTCAACGTTTGCAATCCATTTATTTCCCGTTTCCTTATATTATGTTTGCGCGTGAGATTATCATAGATCGACGTCGAATAAGACGCGGAATCTTTTATGAGCGACTGTTGTTTGTGGAGGTTCTCACTTGATTATGCCGTGACCTCAACTATTTCTGAGCTTTTTGAATTTGACAATCGCACTCATAAATACAATTAAATCGACTGTATCCTTTCACATTTCAATGTAAACCATAGTTGATTGCGTTTCGTCGGCCTTCGTAATCGATTCGTATCATGTTTCCCCATACATATCTTAATCATACAGTGCTCCGTATTTAACGAGATTTAATGCCGGCCCAATAAGCCCGCTCGCTAATTGCTCGGTTAAATGTTGACGGCAATTTAATTTCGTCATTCTGTGCGGCTCCCGTCGGCTCGAGAGGAAGTACGCACCGGTTGCTTCCCTCGGTAAACTTAACTCCGTCTCCGTGTTGAGCGGCGATAGCATTCGGTTCCATCGGCTGATTAATAAATAATATTAGTTGCTGGCCCGCATCGTGTGTACATTAATAACTCAAAAAGGAGTGATCGGGGCGGCATCGGTATCGCGGCAAGAGCCAGACGAACACTCCTACTCCCAATCTATTATTTCATTACGATAATTATAGCGATTCTATTCGTGTCGCAAGCGGCACTTTCTCGATTGATTGTCGATATAATTAGCCGTAGGGAATCTCATCAGTGTGTTGACGAGGCAATCACAGAGTCACCCAGCGCCCTCGCCACCCACGGTACCCTTTTACGATTTAAATAAAATCGTGCTTTCTCTTCTTTCGGCGTGTTTATCGTTCATCTGGCGATATAAAATATCTATTTTAGGTGGTGTTTAAATATTGATGGTAATAATAGAAGGCGTCGCGTCTGTTATCGTCAATTAATCTAAACTAGAATGTATCGCCTCCTAATACATCAGCTAGTAAATGAATGGACATTTTATTATTGGGAACTATTTAATTAGGTTAATTAGGCGCCTTTTCATAAGCTCTAATATATGAGGTGTCCGTATTTGCTGCACGAAGAGAGGACACGTGTTCAAATATTTTTAAAATAGTGATTGAGGTTACTCGTCTATTTTTAAAAGTTAACGAGACACTTAGTAATTATCTACATGTTTCGTTTGTATTATTCATAGTACAGTAATTACGTTACTGGTTAATGACAGACTTGGGAGCCGAGTGACATTGAGGATTACATTATAATCTCACGATACAATGTGGATGATTTACTAAACGATGCTTTTGGGTTCAACTTGTGAACAAAGCGGAATATGCTTTAAATTCTAATGTTATTCACACAAAAGAGTTATTTACGATATGGTACCTATTTGATTTGGTAGTTTATTTGTAACTATGCTTATTAAACATCTCTTAAGAACGTAATTATTTGTCATAGATCTGTGATATTTGTTTTAGATCATATACTAAGCTCGTAAATAATAAAATAAACAGCTTCCAACGCTAATACAAGCTAAGCTAGACATTTCCTAGTTCCTCATATTTCGTTAGATGTGATCTCATGCGCGTTATCATCACTTATATTATCAATATCCGCACTCGTGTAGATAATGTAAATAATGTAGGTACCTATGCGTTATGTAAATCGCGCTAATTTTTGCGAAGGCCGCGTCGAGACCTCGCAAAAAGCAGATTCGACCTCGCGTTTATCATTGTCGTGATATCTTGATATGCGCACTAACTGCCTTTTGATAGCCTTTACTTCTGCGGCTTCCTAGTGCCCTGGTTAGACGTACGCAGTACAAACTTACATTAACTTCAAGTCCTGTTACTTATTTAACTTTATAAAGATGTGGAAAAAGCTGTATGCCAGTAAGTCATTTTTATTGTTTTTTTTTCGTATTGTATTTGTTCATTCTTCTGGTATCCGTTCATTCATTCACTCACTCACTCACTGTATCGCCGACCTTGAATGACTGATCAACTTTGTCACGCGAGTTGTCTAATCGCAAATCGGGAAGTGTCAAATGTATTGTTGAAATTGATTGTTGTTTAGCAGTTTTATTTTTTGTTTAACTTTCTATTTTGCGCGTGTTTTTCCTTGTTCACATTTAGAAACACAGGCGATAAATTAATTTGTTGGGAATAATTAAAACCTTTCCTGTTGTTAGCCACTAGTTTATTGTTAGGTATTTATTTCGACTCGAGTAGGCTCCATCTGCTCAGTTTATTGCCATTTTAATCCGTACAATTAAGTATCACCATTAAAAACATAATTTTATTAAACCATAACACCGTTATTTAATATGATGTTTATAACATACTACCAGCCCACATTTATTTATATTTCGAGCAAACTTTATCAATGATTATACTTACTAAGTAAATGTTTAGCTTAAGTTATTTATAGCTAGGTATACCTAATATTAGCTTAATCAATAGAGGAAATGTTGTAAAAAAACAGACAAATATTTTTGTATGTTATTATAATTCTGATAAAACATAGACAACATTTCTGATAGCAATAAATAGAATATAGGTAAGTAGGTACATACCATACTATATGCTAATAGCTATATTATGTTCTATTTATTGCATATTACTCATTCATAATCTACAATTGGCGATAACGCTATATGTTTTTTTTTATAATTGATAACGTTGTGCTTGACCACTATTAAAACCAACCGCTGTTAAAACCACACAAAAAAACATATTTTTTAAACTTAAAAAGGTAATATACCTATGATAACATGTACATAAGTAGGTACGTATTTCTAAGTAATGATTTCCTTATGAGTTTAGAAAATGATGAATGAGTTCAGTTAATAAACCACTATACTTAATAGAGTACGACTCTGACCCAGTCCGACCGATGTGGCACAATTGACAAGTTCAATAAAAACAATCAGCAAGAGTGGACCAAGCGCCATTTTATTCAATTGCAGTCATATCAAAATTACTCCCTATCAAACACAACATCGTATGCAATAACATTAAAAACAAATCAAGTTATTCATATTCACATAATTTATTCATAACTCGTTTTAAATATAACCTCAATTAATATTTATTCTGGCGATCGTTCTTCATTTGCCTCTGTCGAGGTAAAATGTTACAAGTTTCATGAAAACAACTCAAGTTGTTAAAACTCGTTGAAACCTAATTGAATTTCCAAGAAGTTCCCACATAGATTCTGAATTAAGTTACTCTAGAGTTTGCTTCTAAATGCTTTAAGTTACAAGTGCATACGTAGCATCCTTAAACAATAGTAAAAATACTAGAACAACTTTACTCTTATTGCTAATATCTTTCAGCTAAGTACCGCCAGACAATTTTTATCCTAGAATACCAATAATTCTAAAAAAACATAAAAGAAAATCATATTTTTTATACCAAACAGACAGAAAGCGTTTGAGTCATTTATAAAGTCAACAAAGTTATGTTTCATATTTCAAGAATAAATGGCCGCATGACCAATCTATCGTTACATGATAATTATTTTCAACCGAACACCATAAAATTATCATATTAAGTACCGTGTATGTTCAGACTATTAAATGTTAAATTATATATTAATAATTCTTATGAATCAAAGGGCGGTTGACAAAACGTGTTAACCGCCATACCTTGTAAAATAGGGTTGTCGTTTACAATACGTTGGCACGGCCCGAACACTTCACTTGACCGAAACGGAATTTTCTAAAGGGCTTTTTGGGTTAAAGAGCAAATTTTTACGCAAAGTATATCAGTACACGAGATAAACGCCTTCTGTCTAGTGTGTACACCAGTTTTGTTATCCTTATTAGGCTTCATTTCTTTAATGTAGGAACTAGGAATATTGTGCGAGCTAAATAAATAGCGTTGGTCTGAATTTTCTTTGTATTTTATTTGTCTGCTAAATCACTCTGAATATAATCGTAATTTCCATTGCAATAGTTCTGTAATCCATTGCCAACTTACGTTAGAAAACTCCAATTAATTAGAGATTCTATGTCAAACAATTTGCCAAGTTTTTGCCAACCATAACCGTATTGAAGAGTTCTCAAGAGTATTCAGCGCGATGTTTTATAGCTGTTTGCTTGTTTTGTAAATGCCACCGACACAAGGCTACTCGCAAAGTAAATTAACTTGCCAAATCTGAACTTGAACACGAACATTATTTTACACTAACAATAAAATTATGATGTCGCATACATTACATTGTTTCCGGAATTATATTTAGATAATACATCGCGTCATACGTTCAACTCAAATATGATTTGTTACCGCTAAAATTGCTGTAACCTTCATCTGGCCTAATACCCGCATAATTTTGTTTATCCACTTAACTCAGGATGCGTTTCAAGATTATAAAATTTTAAGTGGCTTGCAAAAAGAAGCGTTTCAATTCACGTTTTAAAGCACTTATTCTAGCTAGTACAGCAATGTTTATGAGTAGATTCCGAGTATTAATCCAGAATGTAACTTTTACGAGGCTAATAAAGTTTTTCGTCGCGATTTGTCATCAGTTCAAAACAATAATTCGCAATAGAGTTGCCTCGGGCACATTTAACAGAATGACAAATAAAACACGACACGAATTCAACTATCAATAACTGTGTCTTGTTTAAAATTCGTCGGCCGTCAGGGATTTGGCACTTGGGCGCGAGTCTCGAATTCATAATACTTTTTATAGCCACCATCTTGATATGGATGAATTTGATGTATCTGGTATTCTATCTTCTTTGATAAGTTTTTTTGACGAGCATTCTATGTATTTTTAGGAAATTTTAAAATGAAAATCTTATTTAGGTTTTGCTGTAAAGTGAACTTACCATCTCTTGTTATTCCCATTATTTACTACTTAACTTATCAAAATCATAATACATTCAATATTAAATCATCAATATTAAAAAAAAATCATAACTTCTAGTGGCTTATAAATAATAATATAAAATTTATTAATATAATTCTTTTATAAGAATAAATTCTAGGTATATAAATTCTTAGTTATTCGCGGAACCAACTAAATAAATACAAAGTAGTTCCTAAAACCGATCGCCGAGAGGTTTCATAATTTTTTTCCTAGAACACTTACTTTCTTATTGATACTGAATATTTATTACTTGTTTCATCTTGCAAATTCGCTTAGGTATTATTTTTACAGAAAAATATCAATATCTTTAATAGCACCCGGCAATGGTTAAACTTTCAACCGATGACTGAGTTTAGTAATCAGATCGGTAAAACCTTCTTACCTTTTACAACCAAAAAAAATCACAACTTTGCACATTCCCATTTTAATTCCACCGTACATTTAAATATAGGTTATCCGTTTACATTTGAGTGCGGCTCGCTGTCCACTCGGATTTAATTTAGACAGCAGTCACCAGTCGGCCTGTATTGCTGTCATTTGCTCTCTAGCGGATTCACTGAACACATAGAGCCAGTTAATAATGAATATTTTGTCAGAAAACATGAATGTTAAAACATTTTGTCACTTGCATCAGTTAAATTGATACAACTATTTCGAATATGAAACTCTGTAGTCTAAACCACTATAGACATAAATTCTCTTCCCTTTACCTACAGCATCGTAGTGGAAAAGCTTTTTAAAGTAACGTTTCCCCCCCTTAAAAGGTAAGGAAGTATCTAAGTGGCAGTCTCACACCGAGTTTTCTCGAAATCTGTTAAACCGCCGTTTCCGTGGAAGCTAAGTTAAAGCTAAAGCCCTCAGAATTCAGTGCCGGGTGTAGTAATAAGTAGTAACAGTTTATTCGCCCCAATAAATGTCGTCTTACTATAGCTACCTCAGTAACCCATTTCCCGACGTGAACTCGGCAGGAACGCGGGATGAGCAACACGGGATATGTTTTTACAAGTTCCTTTTTTAAATCCGGGATTAGTGAGGAGACTAACCTTAACTGACTTCTAGGATTGTGACACTATGAAGGATGAGACTGGCAGGATAGAAAAGAATAGAGGTAGAGGATAAATGAAAGGATTACTTTAAATTTTATCCTACGGTGGCATATAAATAAATGTATTAGACCCTAGATTCTGCCCGCTGCTTCGCTCGTATAAATAATGTCTTTACATACATTTTAGATATCGCTTAAAACCTAGAGAAGTATAATTATGTCCTTTCGATACATTTCCTGATTCAAGATTAAACGGCAGCGGCAGCGGCGTGAAAACTTAACAAAAAAAATCCAGACAACCTTCTTTTCGCTTTTATCTTAGTATGACTTTAGAACTGAATACATACTTATTATTCAATCCAGCTGCTAAACAATCCCTTAAAAAAACTACCCTTTTAAATATCTTATCAAATCTCGTAGGCCTCGTAGACCCTGCTACGGCGTAGCACACAAATTCTCGGTCTTTTTGGCGAACAATCAAACTGACGTCTCACTCAGTTTCAAAACGTAAAATCAAGTTAGGAATTAACCTGGAACCTAGGTCTATACTTAGGAACACAAATATAATGTTCTAGGTTTTTTTATTCGCATGGTTTGCGCATTTACCCAGTGTCAGCTTAGAGAGTATTCTATTTTTGATACTTGGTTTTCCATTGGAATGCGGATGTTAAAGATTATAAATGTTTGCTATATTTGGCAGCAAATGTTTCGAGTCAGCCTTCTCGGTAGGCTTCGCTGAGGTAGTTATTAATACTAAAATAATATTCTCAGCTCTATTTTACCGAAATCGCTTCTGTTTTATTATTTATAATAGTTCAGCTGCGTAGACATTTAAGATACAAAACTGTACCAAATTTACATCAAACATATCATAAACAATTTCGAATAATTAAAACAACCACTGAACATCACTCGATAAAACCCCTTAAAAACTTCAATATAATCTAGTTTAGAATACGGCATCGGGACACTAATCTCTGCAACCATGACTTTAATAAAAAAATAAAAAACTATAATTCTGAATATTAAGATTTTGCCATTACTGTTGTCATCATTAACTTTATAAATACACGTTTTGTTTCTACATAAATAAACTAATATTCTTTCTCTCGTATACGATGTAACTGGAGCAACTGAGACGGACAACTTTAAAAACACAAGATCTTATCTCAAACAGTTTCGGGTCGTGTTGGTCCGCACGATGCGATGTGCCAATGACTTTACATACTCCTTTATCTTTCATCTCTTAACCGACTTGTGAAGTTTCTAATTGCCGTAACCGTTGCAGAAAGTCAGAAGCGACATTTAAATTACTGATACAGAAAATTGGCACTTACTCGTAATAAACTATATACCTACTAAATTTGTTATAGGATGGTTTCGATGACAGCTGTCAGATTCATACAATGTAGCCATCTATCCTTTTCTCTCATCTTAAAGATGCATATTTTCGTCCTGCTGTCACCCAACTCATGCTATGTAAAAAAGACTATAGAGCGCCTCATCATCAACGATTGCATCACTACTTACCATCAAGTGGGATCGCAATCAAGCACTAGTTTGTATCGATAAAAAAAAGTAAGTTTTGGTTATTTACTCAACTTATTTGTTTTTTTAATGCAATAATATGAATCACTATACCAAGGCTTAATGCCTTATTAATTATCTTCTTCGTTTTTGTGTTACCAAATTAAAGTTTTACGACATTTTTATATACTCCTTGTGCGTTTAATATTACATGGCAATTAAAGTCATTCTTAATTATTTTTGTGCCCCTTAATTTTTGGAAGTAGATTCCTTCTTAGTTAATTAATAAATACTTACTTAATTTTTACTGTGGGCGTGAAGTTTTAATACCCTATATTTTTACATTATAAAGAATATATTATGAGGTTATTCTGAAACTTTTTGGAATATTACTTATTGAATATTGAAGTTCGGTTAAAGATTGTTAAACATTATGAATTCCATAACATCTTTACTAACCATAAATCGTATATTTATATTCAATAATCCCTACTATAAATTAATAAAAACACGTTCCCTTAATAATAAAATAAAAAATCATGTTTCCTTACCATAGTATCGGCATCAAAGAGGTTTTTTTTGTATATGGTAACATTGAAGTTCCGTCCAAAGACAAGGTCAATGATTTGTTCATGCAAATCACTTGCCACAGAATAAACAGACACAAACTATGACAATATTTTAACACGGATTATGTATTGCTAAACGACCAATTTTATAGTTTTTTATCTTGATATAAAACTGCAAACTAGCGCCTTGAAAGATATAAATGTATCTTAGTTTTTAAAAGTCCATTATTTTTTTCTAATAAATGTTTGAGTGCTCGTAACTTGATAAACAGCAATAATAGGTAGAATGGGTTTATTTATATCTATTAGCGGAATTTAAGTCAACAACTACATACAAAAATAAAACTCAAACAATAGATTACATAAACCCCTCTAAACCGAATTTCCAAACAATGCCTAATTATGTACTTAAATTAACTATCGAAACTCCATATTATTTAGCGATAGGTCAATAACGAGTTCACGTGATCGCAGAAGGTAATAATTTGGTATTCATTAAGATTCCAGCAGACAGTGTTTACTCAAGTGTACACAATACGGCCTGGCCTTGAAACGACCAATTTTATGTTCCAATGTTCCAAACTCCACAAAGCGAACATGCTAATTGAACACTTGATTTATATCGCGCAATATATTAACACTGCAGTAATTTGGGATGAAAGGCATATTTATATTATAACCACGTGAACTGTAAACACACAATTAAGTACACTTTTTATTGGCGTGCGAAATTTTTCATGTGCTGCAAAAAGCGTGGCGAAGGCAATCAATCGTTTTGATACGGGAGGCGCTATTAACATAACTTTAACGCACGAGTATTGCCATGACTTCTATATGAACACTGAGGTTTCATTTGCGTTTATGGTTACTGCTCCGCTCTCTTCGGTCGTAGCGTGATGTGTGTGTGATAGACTATCTTTCTTTAAAAAATGGCCTATCCAACACTAAAACTTGTTTTCAATTCGAACCAGCAGTTCCTGATATTAACGCGTTTAACCAAATAAATTATTTAGTTTTATAATATTTCGTATAAAAGGCTATTTTCTACCTTCGGCTTTACCCGCGTGATAAAATACTCGTATCCTCCATTCAGAGATAATGAATTTTCAGAATTGTTCAATAGTTTCAGAGATTAACCTCAACATTATGTTATGCATTATGTACATCTTACCTCTTTACAATATTACTATAGATAGATTCTAAACAAAAGAATTAATACAAGCGTTTTCCCTAAAGAAATCGTGCGTTGTTCACACTGTCTGCGAAGGCAGTAGGTATCGTTCCCAATATGTACAGACTAGGCGGCCTCTTTCGCCCTGATCATTCAAATGTCTGCTCGCAATTAGGGCTGCCATCCGTTCCACGGACATCGTCCTAGTTTTTAGCACGACGAGGTGAACGCTCGGGGAATATCCGAAAATATCCATTCGCCAAATACCCCCGATACTATAAACCGTATCGAAGACTCTGAACAGCTAATAGTTTTAGTGTAAACGGTATCGATATGAACAGGAAAATGTTTACTGAAACCGCAATGAAATAGCAGTTTTAGGTTCTTTATTATATCGTAAGGGAAACTCGAATGGCTTAAATTATGGTCTCTTTTAGTAAAACCCACACTTTAGTTGCGGTTATTCATGAACAATATTCATGGAACTCTATCACTTTTTATTCGTCGGTTATATAGTTTAGTTTCGATAAATGTCTGCAAAATGAACAGATTTATTTAAATAAATCACTTAACACATAATCGTGTCTTACATGCCTTACGGATGTTCGGTGCAATAGTTAATTAGAACTTGATCAAAATGAATCAACTAGTTGTGTTCTTGTCGTGTCGATCTAACTCAATTTTGTCCGACCAAAATTAAGCTACCTGGACAGCTCTGTCGTTGGCCTCATTCGAACTAGTTGTAATATTTACTTCTAACTCGACAAGCACATTGACAAAGTGAGCACAACACTAAAAGCATAATATATTGGTAGGCATCCTGGTGACCCTAGGCATGGGATGTAGAGCGGGTCGCCGGCGGCGCCCCGGGGCTCACTGCGCACCGTCGCGACTGCCGCCTGCCTGGTGACAGGCCATTGTCAATACCCTGCCTACACCACCCAGACACATTCAGGACAACGACACACTTCCCTTTTTAGGCGATTATATTTAGAACACGCCGTGGATGACACGATTTATACAGTATTTTATGGTAATGTTAGACTCAGTCTAGTCCTTTCTTTGTTCAGACTTTGTCTAAGAAACATTTTCTCTTTTTGATTTAAGTATCTAGCTCATGAATATTGGATTCCGAATAATATTTTAACTTAACTGAATGCTAAATTGGCTGTATTTGAAATTCGATACATAAATAAAGCGCTTTTTCGCGTTTAAATCATAGTTTTGATTTGTTGAACCGAAACTAAAATTCCCATGAGAAACCACTTGTTGGTGTGAAACGTTCATTTTCATTGCTGAATGCAGGTTTGATTCATAAGTATTTATGAACAATAAAATAAGTGTCACGTTTTATGGTGTGTGAAACATTAATCGCTTTTGATCATAATGTGGAAACTGAAAGGCTCAGGAGTGCCATTGAGGAGTTATTTTTATGAGAACATTTGGAATGGACGTTAATTTCTGTCAAAGCTCAATTGATGGTTGGAGATGGCGGGCGGTGCGCGGTGCGGCGGTGCGGTGCGGATGTCAAGCGTTACTTAGGTGTAATGATGTCAGTGTCGCTACTCGCTACCCACGTCGGCGCCGTCGTCGATAAAAGCGTTCCGTGATCGTGCTCGTCAGTCGTGGCTAATTGTCTGATTGGATCCGGATATTGTTATTGATTAAACATTACACTGGCTTTTAGTGTCTAACTAACATTGTTCGATCTTCCTTTTATACTTCTATACTATCTTAACTAATATTATAAGAGGAAATGTTTTTTTGTTTATTTATATATTACGATTAAACTCAAAAACCACTTGACTGATTTCAAAAATTGTTTCGCCATTAGAAAGCTACATCTTCAATGAGTAACATAGGCAAATTTTCTACTTTAGTACGGGTGAAACCGCTTGCAGTAGCTAGAAATATTATAAAGCTGAAAAATTTGTTTAGTTGATTGAACACGATGATCTCAGAAACGACTGGTTCGCACTAAAAAAATATTTGAGTGTTGGATAGCCCATATATCGAGGTACGCTATAGGCTATATAACATCACACTACGACAAATAAGAGCAAAGCAGTTAGCCAAAGAAGCGTGTAAAACCGCGGGTTTTACAAACGGGTCGTCGTTTATAAATTGAATTATTTCGATCATGTATCAGAGAATAACCCAATCTACTTCATTCAAGGCTTTGGCTTTAATCCCTTTTAATCCACACAACAATGAAAATTAGATTTAAAAAATAATCAACCCAATATGCTAAAAAGAAAATTATCTTATCATTAGAGTGTCATAAATGTAATCTCAAATTTACTTTTTTATCTTTGATAATTTCTGTATAATTATAATATCTATTCTCAAACCTTCACATACATCATTTTAGTGTCAGTTATATCGGATACAAGTCTTTTGTTCGTCACAAAAGCGGGCAAAGCGGTTGATAGTGATGTAGGTTGCTACAGTTATAAACCCATTAACTATGTACAGTGTTTACTGCACGATAATAACCACTCGATGAATCGGTTCGTGCAACGGAGGGGGCCAACCCTACCCGCTCAAGGTCGCAGGGGTGAGCACAGCGTATACAATTTGTTTTATGTATGTACACTACGCTTTACGATGCGCGCCTCTTATATTTGTACTTTCTGTACCTTTCTGAATAAATAAACGCTTTAGTGACATTGTGACAACACTATTGGTGTACTTTTTACCAAATTGCCTTTCGATTGAATTTGCTTGTAACGAATTATTGATTTTATAGTCTCATAAAAGCTGTGATGCTGAAATGCGTCATTTATTATGTCAAGTTATATGACTGCGCATAAAAGTTTTAATTGAGTATAAGCCGCACAAAACGTGGAAAATGTAAATTTTAATAAAAAATTCAACGACTTAACTATTTACTTACCTATTTAAATTAACAGCAAAGTAAGTTAACTTTAACTCCAAATTTTAATGTTCACGACCACACGTAACAATTTTATAACGTACCTAGAAGGTGCAGTAATAATGACAACTTCTCATGTAGTACAAAGTTATTTATTAGATAGATAACTTGTTTGTATTTATTTATGAACATGTTAATCAAATACAATAAATAAACTAGACTTTTCTACAACACGTAAACGTATGTATATCTTGAAGTGATAAATGCAAATGAACACTTCACCGCCTCCGCAATGAAGTCGGCGTAGTGTCCAAGTTAGTGCCGCCTCCGAGGCACAACTCGAAATAGGTATGGACAACACTAGGATAGGAAAATACGAACGTTTCGCTTCACTGAACGACTTTTATTAACAATTTCCACGAATCGCGATCATCGGAATTGTTTTTATTGCAGTGCGATTTGTAAATATGACATCTGGATGTGATGTAAGCACGCGTCGAGGTTTTATATCGCACACTATTATAGTTAAGTAGGTAACCTATCCATCTGCTCGAGTGTTTTTTTTTATTGTTTTTTATTGCCTAAACGGTAGACATTGATATAAACACGAGTTGTTTAGACTGTTGTAAGTTTAACTGACGTCTTTATAATGTTATAGTGTTAGATTCATTGGTTTTTTGTTGTGATATAATTTTAGAGCTAATATTTAAGTAATTTTAGGGTTCACTTTGTCGTCCATCTGCCTGTCTGTTTACTTAAATACTGGTAATTAAATATTAGGTGTACAAACGCATTCTGAAAGACGTAAAACACTAACGTCAGTGTTGTTCACATGCTTAAATACAATTAAGCATGTTCTCTGAAAAATATATTCCTTGTACGACATAAAAATGCACTAAACTGCACATAAATTAGCATAGGAAGTGAGCTTGAAGGAAAATTGCAAGTCTCGACAAGGATTGCTGTTTTTTACCTAAGTTGGTCCTACTAACGATGTAAAAAACGAATGCTTTGTCACTGGAAAACACTACTGAGTTTTTTCGCCCCGACACCGACACGTGTCGTTATGTCAATCTCACGACGACTCAACTAATGAACCTTTTAATAGAGCTAGGTCTACGAAGTTAATTTAACACAATCACAGAGGTAACTTCAATCGAAAAGTACAGGAAAGACCTATTATAAACAGTGATGTGAGGGTAACGCACGCGAGAACGACAAAAAGTCGCGATAAAAAAAAACAACTCAGCGAGGAATCGTGTCTAACCAATCTGAGGGCACTGACCTCGCGAATCCGCGTACCTACACACTTTTTTGCTATTCCACGTTTGGATACACACTCGTGCGTCAACCGTGTAACTTTTTACAATGAACTCCATTATATTATGCGCTTTATTTTATAAATAGACATTCAATTTTGTCTTATGACAAGACACGATTATTCAATTTCGTCTTAGCAAACAACACGGTCTTGTTAACGAGCCGGATGTGTGAAAACCCTAATTGTCATGTCGTAAAATGAAAAATTTGCCGGCAAAAAGTTGAGCGTGAAAAATTTGTAACAGAATTATTTTATTTGTCTGTCTACATGTACTATGTGTGTTATTTATGATGCATAAATTACACGGATGTATAATAGTTACGTAAATAATTTGAGTAAAATATAGCCCTCTTAAAAGTTCAGTGGTAGAAAAATAGGATTAATACACAAATATGAAGTGGTAATACTATTGTAATGGGTGTTTTTCACTAAGTATTCATTATTCTGAATGATTATACGATTGCCTCGCAATTGGCTGCGGTCGTTCACATTGCGGTTTGACCCCAAGCGACTGAAATCCCATTGAAATAACCGTGATTATACCGGCTATTGGATACTTCCAATATTTGTGATCGAGACTATTTTCATGCCTGAATAACGTTGTCAGAGACAATTTTATAAGATATTTAAGGTTCTTACAGTTATTGTTTTATCATTTTCTTTAATTCATGAATCCCCGACCGGTCTCATTGGACCGCGCTGTTATTGTCTTACTATTGTGTCTCGTTTCGCGGGTATTGATAGGTTAAATTTTATGTTGGATGTAAAAAAATAGAGTCGGATTCATAAATCTAACAAAAAATAGAGTAGCAATTACCTTGGACTGCGAGTTAGCCGGGAAATCCGGGAATTTCTCGTGTTCAGTAATTAGGTAGATTTTACTGTCCAGGATTCTAAATCTACTTAGACACAGCTTTTTTTTATAGTAAAGGGGCGTTTACATTACCTAAACAAATAGATAGGTATAAAAAGATCTTGTATTTTTTATTATTATTCGCAGTTAAATATTAATGACAATAAATAGGTGTTTAATTAAGTAAAAAATATATATGGTTTCGGAAATGACAAACCTGTTGCATATAAAATGTAAACGGTAACCGTAATAGTTTACGCCTTTACCGATTTCTCAGGTGTTTTTAGTCTAATTCAATGAAATAACATCTGTAAAATAATACTAATCTCACGAAAAACTCAATAAACATTCCGCTTTTCCCAAAAACTAGCCAGCTACACTAAAAACTTTAGCGCCAGCAAAAACTTTCTAAAAGTAAAACTAATAAAACGCGACACACTAGTTTTTACAAGGAACACTGCCAAACACATTTCATATTTCTTATTAAAATATTTTATATCATTACGGAATAACAGTTATTTGACAAACACAACATCTAAATTGGCGCGATAAATATCATTCGTAGAATAGATAGGTAGACGGTTTTCCAACTGGTTTCATTAATTGTTTACTAGATTGATTCCTAGTGAGGGGAAATGATTCGATGACGTTATTATGTTGACTTTTGTACGACGTAATTGGTTTTTTCTAACGACTGCCCTCGCTCTATAGAAACGTTATTCCCACGGGCCGTCAACCGAAACTATCTAACGCCCGCAGCAATTATCCAAAATCCTTAATGGAAATATTCAGTTCTGTTCTGTGTATCATTCAAAACGTTGAATAAACGACCAATTAAGACGCTTATTGCATTAAATTCAATTATCTCTGGTGCTTATCAATTTGCGTGGCGCTTTATTTGGCAAATCACATCCGTATTTTAATGAATGCTTTGTAAACATACAAAGGTGCTAATTTAAAAACTAAAAAAACTGTATTTACTTATCCAAAAGCTTGCCCGCCATTTACAGCTCTAGAGTTTTTTAATACATAATACATGTACTGCACCGGAACGAAACGTTGGCGATACCTAGATTGTTTTCATTTCACGGTCGATCTGACCAGTGTGAATAAACTCCGCGGCACGGTTCTAAATTCAAATCATATCGAATGACCAATTCAAAATTCGAATAGCGCTCGGCATTTTCTGTGAGCCAGTTTAACATTTTATTGATATCGATTTGAGAGTAGTTACGGTCATCCACAGTGCTATTATTTATTTTAGGTTTATTATAAAGGAATGTGTCCGGTCGTGCACGCCAAGCTATTTCCAACGATAAGTTCCTTTGAAAACCTTTTACGACTACAACCGATGCGAGTATTTTTTATGATTACCTTCCTATTAAGAAATAGTTGAATAACAGCACTTCTCGCCATTCGATAACTCTAATAAAAAAACGTATAAATTGAAAACTCATTAACTTAAAAGGAAACATTTCAGAGTAAAAAATTAATCAACATTCTTAGATAATAGAACCCACGCAACACCTCAAAAGTTTCCTGTGTGTACACAAAGAGCAACAAGCGGCCTAGTCATCGCGTCTAAAATACAACTTGCATAATTTGCGTCTATTACGTTTATTTAAAGTGTGCGTTCCACGCAAGCGTCAATTATACAATAGATCTAGCATTTGCCACGGTGGCATCATCTATCAACCTCGGTGGTCCGCACATTACGCTACTGCGCGACCGTTACAAATTCGCATTTGAAAAATTACGCCTCTATCCGAGAGCCCGAGCCGAGTCGGGATCGTTTTCTAAAACGCCGGTTGTGAGAACGCGATCATACCGCTACCGTTCGTTCGTTCGGTTAATCTTGTTCATTCAATCGCTCGTAGATTACATCGTACGTCTGGCTTATTAATCTGTCTGAAAGTTCGAATCAGGGGTTTAGAGACTTTATTTACGATGCTGGGATTCTGTCAGATATTATTTTCTTCCACAAATAATTTTCTGATACCCAATATCTTCGATAACAGGGATTAATGCAAAAACTTATAAGTAAACAAGAAATTGAAGAAGAGTTTTGGTTAGAATTCAATCTTTTTGCTCATTTTACCTTTGACTAACTAGTGTAGATTAACTTTCTAAATGAGACAGAAAGATTTTAAATTGATATCAAAGAATGTCTACGACAAGATTGAAACTATGCAACTGTTTTGCATGTGTTTGATAGTTCTTTGATCATCGGCTGTGAAATACTTCGCATGTTGTAGATAGTGTGCTGAACGTTAAAACTTTGTTTAGCGTGTGTCGGATAAAGCAACAATTTGGGGAATCTTCGCGAAGTTAACGCAATGATTTAGTGTGTAAAGACATTAAATTCAGGAGCTTCGCGGAAAATTAAATAGGTCAGGGATATCTTCAGATTAATTTCTTAATACTTCGAAATAAGCGTACCTAAGGGAAACTTAGCTACAGACCCACCAGTTACTACTCAGTTATCTCTGTGTTTATGTATAACTTAACGTTTGAATCCCCAACCGGTCCTATGAGACCGCGCTGTTATTGTTTTACTATTGTGTGTCGTTTCGCGGGTATCTGAGTAACTACGTTTATTCTCAAGCGTGATTGTTCTATAGTTACCGCATATGCTTTATCAGTAAAACTCTCCCTCTAGCTCCAATAAGAGAGGAAGAAATGTTTACACGTCAATTTTTTCATCAGTTTAAACTAGATGAGGCCGATCTTTCCTAGCTAACTATACTGCCTAAGAAGAAACACCGAAACAAACTCAGGGGTCAAAAGCTCTTTTAACCTATCAATACCCGCGAGACGAGACACAATAGTAAAACAATAACAGCGCGGTCCAATGAGACCGGTCGGGGATTCATGAATTAAAGTCCAAATGGTCAAACCACATGAGAACCACACAGATTAGTATGTAAAATGATCTTTTGAGGAAAGCACCATACATATTTGAGTGGCCCTGTCCAAGAAAATGATGATAATTTTCCATACTAAACAAAAAAGACTTACCTACACCTCGCATATTGCCAAATCAGCCACATCATTTTGGCAGAGGTGAACGCCTATGCTAACCGCCTCCTGTCAAGTCCTGACTACAATACACACCCCGGGGCTACGTTAAATGGAGAAATCAATCCTATCACACATGCTCGCATTACAAACGCGATAAAGTGAAATATTCCTTGGTAACTGATTCTTTTTGTAGACAGCTTTGTGGATGTTATTCTTGTTTATGTTAGGGTAGATGATGCAATGCTTTGCGAGTATTGTATAACTTTCTCAATCAATCCAAATATGTCAACTGTACTTTTAACTTTGGCTTGTGGTTTAGCAATGATCCAACTATGTACCTACTTCACTTCAGCTTTACAGAAAAGGAAAATACAAAAGCACTTTAATACCTACTCGATGACTATAAATTCTAACCTCTGTTTACTACTTCGTTACAATATTCCACAAATAAACCTACCAATCAAGTCATGACTGTACAAAGCTATTTTAAAACGAAGAGAACAAATATTGTGTATAAACTATATTAAAAGTACCTCGAACTCGAAGCAAAGCTAAGATTGGCCAGTTAAATATTAATGATAGAATCCGCTAGAGGTTTAATGGAGACTTTAAATAGTATTGTACATTCTATGCCAGCATTGTGCAAACAAACATCCAGGGCCGGTAAAGTTTAGATTTTAACTGACTTCTCCAAGTTTGGAAACATTTTATAAATAGCAACAAGGGAGTAGAATTGTACAATACTCGCTTGTTTGTAAGAAACCTGTTGATGATATTACAGTACCTACAGGTAAAGCTATATTATTGTTAATTTTAGCGAAACAACGAAGGAACTTTTATATTCGAAACATAATTTTAAGAACAAATTTTGTCACATGTTTTAACAAAAATCTAATCCCTTCTTTCTCCATTCCACCTCTAACAGAACCATGAATTGCATAAATATTCAAATTTCGAATGGCAGCAAGCTTAATCTTAAAATCATCTGTCGTAACGTACTCGCAGTAGTTGACTGCTAATCGCTTGCAAGTGTCGGGACGGCCGCGCGTCGTCCGCTTTTTGTGGTGCAGTGTGCGGCTGGTCTAATTGGCCGCTCTGTCGCTAATTGAACGGTTAGCCCGCACCGGTCCAAGCGGTGTTTGTTAAACGATTAAGCGGCTTATTAAATGTGATTTGCGGATCTGTGCTCTTTTTTTTCATTAGGCTGTTTGATTGGTTTCCGTTGCTTGAACATCGGGATATAGAGTGTTGGGATCATGGGTGGATTAAAAAGTTTGAGCACTTTTTATACGATGTGTTTGAATTGATACTTACAACAACTTCTCAAAGTCCCAAATCTCATCCGATTTCGTTTTACGTTTGGTCACCTCGTCATTCTTCGCCAGACGTTCTGGATCTTCGAAATATAAGTAGGTTTGTTTCAAGTTAGCTTTGTTCAAGTCCGTATTTTTGTCGATGATAAACATTCAAGTGATGACACCTGTTTTCTTACCTAAGTAAAATCTAGTAATTGTAATTGCCTTAAAGTTTTATATAAACTGTTTGAATATCTAGTGTTTTAAAAAAATACTTGCGTCCATTTGCACTTAGGTAATCTAGATTTTAGAACCATGCAATATTTACATGATATATTTTTAGTCTCGATACTTTTCTTATAGTTTTGCACGATATTATGCATTTAGCTAGTGTCAAGTTTAGAAATGATTAAATTTTTACAGTCACTTCTTCAGCCTTCTCGCCTAAGATTCTTAATCGATACTACAATAAAATTCTCAGCTCCATTTTACCGGGACTGCCCTTGGTTTTAATGATTCCACATATTTTCCAGTTAGACACTTGATATAGGTAGAAAACTATACCAATTATTACATCATAGTATCCACTAGAAATCAATTTGCAAATAATTAAAACAGCTAAAAAATCCCGCCAAAAGCTCCAATACCTACTTGATAGAGCTTATTTAAAGATCTAGAAAACGAGCCATAGTCTATGGAACAACCGCATTCAAAATAAGAATTCTTATTTCAAAAACAGCAGCATCGCAAGATTTCGCACGTACTCTTGACTCCTGTAACATTACAATGAAACCGGTAGATAAATAAAATAAGTACAAAAAGTTGTTTCAGAAATAGAGCCCCTTATAGAATTGCAGCTGCCCTCATACCGGCTCAAGGCAAACCGCCCGCTTCTTTTAGGCCCCGTTTTGCAACGTAAATTGTTTTTTTCTTCATTTTACCAACGAGACTAGACCGTACAATGGCACGGATAAGTTTTAAATGCCTTCCTATGCCTTCTTAGTTTATGGTATTTAATGGAAGTCGGTACCGACCTATTTATGTATTTAATTAATTGATAAATGACATGCGACGACTAAAATGGTGTTATGGCTCTATTATTATAATTATGAAGTAATTTATTAGAAACATATGTTACTGTTTTGTTAAGATTTGTTGAATAATATTGGTTTTGTATTGTTTGAATCAACTTTTATCAAATTGTCGCCAAAAAAATATCTCATTGGCAAAAATCTTAAAATAAAACGGAGTATTTAACTTTAGAAAAGCAAAAATAGTAAAACTATCTTAATTACTCAGATACCCGCAAAACGAGACACAATAGTAAAACAATAACAGCGCGGTCTCATAGGACCGGTTGGGGATTCAAACGTTAAAGGACATTATATAGTCGAAGTCTTAAAGTTGATACGTTTTCTTTGATTATATTAGGGTTCTAGATCAGCCAGTACAAGTCCGACAGAATTAAGTTAAAATATGTTCACTTATTCGCATTTTGCTGTCTGGTTTTATTCCTTTGAACGCACCTGCCCACGACTTTGATATCTCTGTCCTTATCTGGTGCATCATTTCCAGCATAGGGCTGTCTCTTTCTATAATATCACATGTTTGTTTTTATCGCCATTATTACTGGCGCGATTGTGATCTGAATGAATTAATGAACACTCCGGAGTTGTTTTACGATATTGTATGGTTTTTTTATGGACTTTTATGTTAGTTATGAGGCTTATCATGTTAGATAGGAAAGCTTTATTGAATTGTAACAGAAAGTGTGATTGATTTAATTGGACATTATTTTATTTATTTGTATGTGGTCGAATTAACTGAAGCTTGACCACTGAGCTGTTGATATTAATTCATTGTGTTGTGGTCACAGTAAGTGCCTAAAAGTTTGCTAGTTATTACATATACATAGCATAGTTATAGCGTGTTTTCGCACCTTAGACATTCTGAATGGTTAAATATGTATTGAGGAAACTACGTCAATACAAAATCGGAGTTCATAGGTTTGAGCAATTTTTAGCTTTGCGGTCAATGCAGTAGGTAAGTAGGCATATGCACCTATAATAGTCGTAGAATTATAGATCACTCCATATGAACATTTTCCGATATTTCATATTTCTATCAGTTTAATTAAAAAATGTTAAGTAAACTAAAAATTCTTTTATCTATAAAAACTTCCTATCCAACAGTTACAAACAATGATTTTGTAAAGCAAATTATTCTAAAAAAGCTTACGGAAAAAGCCCGCTACAGTTCGAGAGGCGGTATGTTGGAGTGGCGTACTCCAAGTTAGGACCGCCCCCGTATCAGCCGACCACGAAGTTCGCAATAACGGTACGAGTGCACACTAGCGCCGCGCGGAATTTACCGGAACTACTTCGACAGTTGACTGATGTAATGTTTTGAATGATTTCTGTCTGCATCTTTTGTTATTTTTAAGCGGGAAATATTATTAGATGAAAAAACCCTCAGTCTACTTTATTAAAAAAGTAAATGAAATAAGATAAAACGCTAAAAAATGTATGCAATAGGTACCACTATCTATAGGTAAGTCCTAATAATTCTAATACCTAGATGTTTGTACAATATTAGACCTAGGTACAAATCCGAGCAAATAATTAAGTTTAAAAACGTACCTATTGATTAAAAAAACTAAATATGAGTTGATGACCTGTTATCTAAAACCAATTACTGTCATATAATTTCAGGACATAGAAATCGTTATTTTTTATACCTATCTACCAACAAATTATTTTCACATAGTCAATCATTGCCTATCTACCTCTATACTTATATCCCAATTTTGAATTGAGTAAATAGTAAATACCTACCTGATTTGTTACATCAAATCCTTAGCAAATAAAAAAATAGGTAAAAAAACTTTTTAAGTTAAACGGTTTTATGTTAAACATACATTGCAATGTTTAAGATAAATGTACTAAAAACCAAAAAATCATAAAATAGATACAGTCGTGGGAATTATAAACATATGCATAGACTAGACTAAAATAAAACCGAGGGGCACGTCAATTGAATTCTATTGCATTCTATCGAATTCTATCGCACATTAAGTCGATAATTTGTAGACAATTGACGTGCCCCATGGTTTTATTTTATACGTGTAATGTAAACACTCAAGCTCATAAAACAGTTTAAAATCTAAAATAACTCATTCGCGTAATCGGAAGTGGTGGCGCACACTAGCTACAAATGCGGTGTGAAGTCGTGCTGTCGGACGGTGTGCGCGGGACGTTAGAAATGAACACGTCGCGTTTGCGCTGACCGCATCCGACAGATACGTAGGACGATACTGGCCGTGATAAAACTGTTTCAAGTTTTTCCTTTGTTTTTAATGTACTAACATTTGTGGGGATACAGCTGGTTGCTCTATTAGTCTAATTGATGTGGTTCTGTGGTCTTTCAAAGACCAAACTTGACCTAAATATTCCTACTAGGTACACTTTATATAGGGAATAATTTCGTAGAAAATTTTCAATAGTCATAAAAACTGACAAATTAGGTTGGTATTGCGTTGCTCATATAGGTACTTTTCTTTTGAAGCGGGGAATCATCAAATTGCTAACTCCTGCTCTGGGCCTCTGGGTGAAGCGAGTAGGAGTCTCAAACTTATACTGACCGACCCGACCTGTGTTCTTTCAAAGCCAGGCATTGCTAATTTACTTTACCAGTAAGTTTTTGAATCATCGAAAATAATGCCTATTTTGACATCGTTATTTTCGGTTAAGTACCAGGTTTTAGGTTTGGGTTTAGATTAAAAATACCTCTATAGAAACCAAGCAAAGAAAAGTCCATAACAAATCTTTCCAAAAGTACCACTGAAGCAATGAGTTATCAAAAGAACGTTAAACCGAAAACCATTTATCTAACCATCGCATCATCCACACTCCACAGATGCATCGTTTGAACTATAACTCACTTAACCCACTTACACTCACCTACACTCACTTCCGAAATGTTTCGTAGAACTGTGATTTTCATTGAGTACACATTTGATTGAAAGTTCGTTACTTCAACTAGCTGTTGCCCGTAACTTCTCGTAAAAGTTTCTATGCTCCGTTTAGGTAATACGTTCGGATTTTGAAATCCATTTTAGTAGACTCAGTATCATCAACTCTATGTCATGTTTGGCGTTGTTTTTATTTTTAGTAGTGTCGCTGTCTTTTTTCTTTCCTTTAACCACGGGACTTTTCATTGTAATACCGGCCTGTAAATGTTTCAGAGTAGGGTAACTTTATATATCTATAGAAGTGCATACACGGAGAAGGCATGAGCATTAACCTATCAATACCCGCGAAACGAGACACAAAAGTAAGACAATAACAGCGCGGTCCTATGAGACCGGTCGGGGATTCATGAATTAATAATGACGCGATTGCAAACTTACAAGAGAATACTCAATAGATGCTGCCGGTGACTTCGCCCGTTTTGTGAGAGAGATAGAACTATAGAAATAGCACTACTTATCCCTTTTATACAGCTGATTCTTACTTGACATGAACTTAATTTAAGGATTGTAAATTACGTAAATTGTCAGTTTATTAAACATGTTTTTCTCGTTGTTCCAGGATACTATCAGCCGGCGGGACCGCTGATCAAAGAGTCGAGCGCAGACGCAGAGCGCGCGCTCGCCAGGTATCACCCACACTACCACGCGCCGCATCCACCGGTAAGCACATCATCCTTCTAGAACTTTTTAGCATTAGCATTTTAGAATTATCGGCCTTGGAAGATTACACTGTCCCAACAGTGGGAAGATTCCCACCGTTGGGACCCTGGCATCCTTGCCAGGAGAAGGGAATAGGCGGTAATCCAACACACAATATATATGGTATCTAGCAATTATTAACCACCTAAATAGTCCCATCCCGTCCATCCCGTCTGAATAGCCAAAGAAAATATCGTTTAGAAACGTTCATCGGAAGGATTTCGATTGTTGAAAGAACAAAAAAATAACGATAAGATGGCCCCTACCAATCAAGGTAGCAACAAAATTTGCAGTTTACTCTTTCTTACAAAGTCTCTGAGTACCAGCAACGGCAGTAGGCATAAGCATATAACGTATTGACTAATATTTTATATAAGAAAGCATACAATGAATGCTCCGATGAAACTCAAACCGCATATAATTCAGTCCTTGACACAACAATGTCGATTGCAGAGCCTTTAACCCAGGCTTTATGTAATGGCTTAGTAACACAGCAATCCGATATCATCTATCTTCGGTGTGCTGGCAGCCGTAAGGTTGAACACGGGAGCAGAATCAAAACAGAGTTACAACTACATGGAATGACAATTACACCTTGTGAGGATTCTTTCTGATTAACCTAAAAAATTAAACATTAAAGTCAAGGATAGACGCCTAAGACACCTGTGTTGCAGATTGCCATAGATAGCGGCAACCAATTACTAGCAAAAGTACTACCTGCTTAGCATAAAAGGCACCCTTTAATACCCTTCTCTTTCTTTCGAAGGTACTGCAACAATATGGCCCGCCCTACTACCCGGACCTCTGCTACGGCCGCTACTACAGGCCTCCGGGATCGTACCACATGCCACCACCACAACCAGATGCGCAGGTACGGACAATACAAATAAATAAGTAATAATTAGTCAGCGCTTACAGTCAGTGTGCAATTAACACGCAGTGGGTTGGCAGTTTCGGAGCAGTAATGTCAACTGCACACAGTCTATTTACTATCGTATCCAAACTGTAATTTAGAAGATGGCGTCAATGCAGTCCATCTGTTTAGAGTAAAGAAAGAACGTTACGTAAGTTTAAAAAATAACTCCCAGTAATAGCAAGTTTTTCAAGCTAAGCGTCAATAAATCTAGGGATAAGTGCTACGTGAAACAGTGACTTAATTTGTGGTGTTTTGTTTACAGATGGTTGGCGTCGGTAGTGAGCCGTACCCACCACCACAGTATTATGGTAGTCCCCCATGTTACCAACATTCACCTCAAAGGATACCATACGTAGGTGAGTAACAGCGTCATTTCAAAACTACTTCTAACTACATAGGTTGTTCTCAAAGTACAGAAGTCACTAATGGACCTAATATTAATTGTAATCCTGCCCTGTGTATAGTTACATCAGTAACTGGAATCCATTTGTTTGGTTCGACAAACAGATGATATAGATACTGTACTAAAACTTTACGGTTATAGGTACCAGATGCTTTATGTTTCTACTTTTTAATTAATTTGTGTATTTTTTTTTCCATCTTCTATTTTATACAACTTATTCAATAATTTATTTAATTCGATCTTGACATGTAATTAATTTTTAAAATTGATATTTCTTGTTATTGACATTGTTATAATTATTAAATATTTTATAAATTCCCTTGACATTAATTCAATTCAATTCATGCAATCATGTTTTTTTTAACTTATATTTTGTATTTAATTTAATTATTTAATAAGTTTAATTTTTAATGTAGTGATTGCCTCTAAGAGTTGCAGCACTTGAAATGTATGATTATGAAATTGTAATTTCTAAATTGTCTGTGCCTGTAATGTTGGCGGTCCTTAACAATAAATAAATACCCATTGTTACAGAATATCGCGGATGCCCGTGCCCTTTAAACGCGTGTCCAAAAAACGTGCATATTGGGCCCGCTACTGGTAAAGCCCCAGCCGGTGGTGGCCCAGCAGACGTTCCCCCTGCCCTCGCGCCGCCCGGGGCCGCCTTCCGACCGAAGGTGCGGGTGTGCGCCATTGACGCTGCAGCAGACACCCATGGCAGCGGCAAGGTACGGTTACATTTTCATCAGCCAAAACATCTAGCCTAAACACACTCAGTCCTTGAAATTTTTAATTTTACCAAGTAATGACTATTACAGAGTTTTATTTCGTACTTTGTTACAGGATCCGCCATTAGAGCTGGAACCACCAGCTGCAGCGGATGCTCCACATCCCTGTGCTATGCCTGCCATGGGTGGCGTCTCACCCAAACGTGAGATCTACGATGTCCGGGATAAGTTGCGAATTGCCAATGATATCCCAGGCCCTGCTGAAGCTCTAGGACCACCATCCCCAGCGCGCGGCTCGGCCGGTGCGTGTGCGCCGCAACCCCCGCCAGTAGCACCGCGCCGCGCTCGTCTCGGAAAGGCCATGGCAAGGCGCTCCCTCGCAGGTGACGATACTGGTCTCCTGCTGTCCACGCCTCAACCACCACTTCTAACACATCATAGCGACGCTGATGATGATGTCCTCGCCATTTCACCTCCGACCTGTGCTCCTATTGACTTATCATCGTCAGATGAGAGGACGACCCCCTTAGTCGATGTCAAAAAGGAAAATGAAGGGCCGACGTATAACACAGCAAGAAAACCAGACGCACAGGCTCTCAGAGAACATAACACCACCGTAATGGAAGCTATCGTTGTCACTGACGCAGCCAAAGCTGTAAAGCGAAGATATTCAAAGCCTAAACTAGAGATAGATATGAAAGACACTCAACTTGAGGAAACTTGTAAGACAAATGGTATCGGTGAACATGTCAAGCTCATAAAGCGGAGAAAGGTTTCGGGTGATCAGACTGATATTCCAAGGACAGAAACTATCACTAAGGAACCTAAGAAAAAACAAACTCAACCTAAAAGAACGCCGAAATCACCGACAGCGGAAAAGAAAAGTGTGAAGAGGAAATCAGAGTGCGTTGCGAGTGGACCTAAGCCAAAAAAGATGCTTTTAGATAAACCAGCTGAAGAGGATGTCAGGCTAAAGAATGTCGCTGCAGTGACGGATGAACCGTTACCCTCTAAACCAAAAAATAAAAGCGCCTTACTTCTCGACAATCTTATAAGAAAAAATAGCATCGACAGGCCTGACGCAAAGGGCTTGGACGCTGAACTAAATCCTGCTGAACTATTTCTTTCTCCTACAGAGAGCATCGCACAAAATTCAGCCAAGAAAACTTTAAATATTAACAATAATATTGTAGAAAATGCAAACACCCCTAATGGAGTTCGTGCCAATACACTTGCGGCAGTGTCTCAACTAATAGGCAAGAAAATGGCATGTAAAGTGGAGAAAGTAGATTCCAAGGTTACTCATGGAGTAAAATCAGTATTAAAAGCACCCACCGTAAAATCTGGTCCCGAGGAAGACCGTAAACCCCTGAACAAGTCCGATGAAGTTGATGACAAATTGCTGACATGTGCCAAGACCGAAACTGAAGTAACTGTACCTCAAATCGAAAAGGAAGTATCAGAAATAGTAAAAGACAATAAAAATTGTGTTAACGTTATTGCGGCGGATGTGGATATAACGATACCCGCACAGATAACTTTAGCTTCAAAGGAAAAAGAAGATTTTGAACTAGATGTTGAAGAAATAGCAATCGAAGCCGAGATTGCGGAAAAACTTGAAGAGAGTGAGGAGAAAAAGGTACAAGAGATTGAAAAGGAAAAGCCAAAACCAATAAAACTCGATAGGACGCCAATGAAGCGATGCAAACTGTCAACTGGAGAGATGAAGGCTAAGAATGTGGAGAAAGTGGTGAAGTTGTTGGTTTCTAAGAGGCCGGCTATTAAGACGGACGAGGCGACGTTGGTGGTGGAGGAGGCGTGTGCGTCGCCGGTGCCGACGGGCGCGTCCTTCAGGCGCGCGCGGCGGCGCGGCGGACACTCGCGCCGCGGCCGCCGCCTGCTCGCGCCGCCCGCGCTGCCGCCGCTCGAGCCGCACGCGCCGCCGCGCTGGAGCAACGGATGGAACTGGGACGGAGAACATTACCTATCCAAAGTCTACCTCAATGTAAGTAACAACAGTAATTTTCTTTCTTGTAGTTACTCAGATACCCGCGAAACGAGACACAATAGTAAAACAATAACAGCGCGGTCTCATAGGACCGGTTGGGGATTCAAACGTTAATCACAATTTTACTTAAATCGTCAATCTTTTAACCCTCCAATCAATCCTCTTATTCGCGATATTTTTGAACCATTGCAGAACGATTCCCGGCTGGACCGCACGGCACGTTGCTGGTCCCGAATGACGCACACAAGCGGGGACAGTGTGGCGCGAGGTGACTGCGTCCTACTGCGGGCTTCCCTTGCGCGAGCGCAGCCCTACGTCGCCAGGGTCGCCAGTCTATGGGAGAACCCTGATGATGGTGAGAACCGTGAGAACCATTAATATTTTATTATCAAACAGCTTTTGAAAAAAAAGGAATTTATTCTTGAGTGTATATCTCTATAGCGTTTGTAATACTCACTTCTTTTTCCTATTCAGGTGAGATGATGGTGTCTCTGGTGTGGTACTATCGGCCGGAACACACGGACATCGGCCGGCAGCCAGCTGACGCACCTGATGAAGTTTTCGCGTCACGGCACCGCGACGCCAATTCAGTAGCCTGCATCGAGGACAAATGCTACGTACTCACGTTCAACGAGTATTGCCGGTCAGTATCTAGTTACCTACTTACTGCTGTATCGTCGACATATGGCTCGCTTTGAAGAAAATATTGCTGATGCTAAGCGAAAATTCATGAAGAATTTTGTGAAAATTGAAAGACTCATCAAGGTTGTATCGTTTCAGGTATCGCAAGCGGCTAAAAGCAGCCGAGGAAGGCGTGTCGTCGGCGTCGCCGATCGTGCCTCCGCTGCCGGCCAGCGAGCTGAGCGCGCCGTACGCGCCCAACGACGCGCGCCTGCCGCCCGCCGTGTCGCCCGAGCTCGTGCTCTTCTGCCGCAAGATATATGACTTCAGGTCCAAGAAGATCCACGTCCCGAACAAATGACCCCCCCGCGCGAACCTCTCCGGGTATCGTTCGTAAGATCTGTCTAGATCTTTGCACCAAGGATGAGGCTTCGACGAGCTACGGATGCGGCACAATTTTTTATAATGTATTTTATCTAAAAGAAGTGAACACCAAAGCTACGTTACGAAGTCTTACCACTTGGTTGACGGCGGTACTTCCTGGAGTTTGGTGTCGCGCGCGCGGAGGACGCAGCTCCTCCACAGACTTGATCATTTCTTATCTCGTACGTAGTGTCTCATCGCAAACCTTTAAATTAGTACAAAAACGCGTTCCCGGGTGCAATCGTAGAATGTGTGACCTGTGGCCATTTTATGTGAAGATAAACTACGTAATCGTTGTGTTAGTAGTCGCCGATCGGTCAGTTTTGTTGCTTGTGTCGTGATTTGTCGTAGAAGTTTCTTTCGTATTTAGATTTACAGTGATTTGCGGTATTCAAATAATTTGGATGAATAATTATTTTTATCAAAGGATGCCTTTTATAATGTATAAGTAGTTTTAAGGAGATCATGTTTGAAGATGCATAATTATTATATAGCAATATATTTTTCTTTTTGCTTGAAATTAAGATGAGCGATTGTCCTATTTATTCTCACTCTTGTATAAGTGATGAGAAGTGCTGAGTACTGATTCGATAGCTATTCTGTATAGCTGATACGATTTTGTATGACATTTAAGATTTAATTGGCTACTCGGAAAATGAAAAGGCATTTATAATTATTACAATTTATGTTTAATTATGTACCTATTTGTTATATTGTTGCACAGACATTATCTACTTGTAGTGTCTGTGTCTTGTTGTCAAGGTAGAGTCTATATTAAATTATTCTTTTATTTTTTAAGAGCATACAGCTGCGCGTGAGCAATGTCAGAATCGTCGCGATTAGATCTCTTCTGTATATTGTGTTCGCGGCTGGATATATCACCGGATAATTGTAAACACCGTTGGTTTATAATAAATCGCGTAAAATTGTAAACTCTTCGTTTTCAAGAAGATTCGGATGAATGTAAATTAGAGATATATTATTTTCATAATATATCGAGATTTTTACATTTTTTCGGGATTTATTGCAATCTTACGGTGTGTGCAATAATCCAGTGACAGATACATCACAGACGGTGCCACGTAGCTCGCGATAAACGTATCGTTTCGAACCATACTGTTTAAGTTTCTAAAATATACGTGACTCTTGCAAAGAGTTAACAATTAAATTAAGTAGTTATTGATACATCACAAGTTTGCAAGTTTTATAATTTTATGACATAGGAACGTAATTTTAATCGGATTACGGGGTGAAGGTTGCCTCAGTTAGGTTCCGTATCGTGTACCCTGCCCCCCGACCCGCTCTCCCCTGCCATCCCGCCACCCTGCCTAGCCTACCTACAGGCTGTAACTCCCCGTAGGCGCGTTCGTGTAGATTTTTAAACTTTTTAATAATATCAAGTAAACGATAGAACGAAAGTAATTAAAGTTAACCCTGCCTTTGAAGGAATTGATTTTAAATTTTGCATTTCGGCCTTTTAATATCCAAAGTAGCAAGTAATTGTTTTTACTAGGACCGGTCCAGAGTAGTTACAGGAAGACTGATTTTGCGAAAATTTAACATGTTGTCGATTCATTTTATAATTTAGCAACATTACCTTCATAAAAATTCAAAATAACTTTTCATTTCATTTACATGTCAGGCAATATTTACAATTTACGGAAAATAACAAATGGGAACATTGTAACATATTTTAAATGTAATATTAGTGCATAGATGTAAACAAAAAAAAAACACGTGGGTGTTAAAGAGATATATTGTAAGACTATAATAGTGAAATCTCTTTATCATTAGAAACATAATTTTAAGTAGTGCGATCGAAATAAAGAATATATATTTAACGTTATATTTCCTGTGTGGAAAATTGAATGGGCATTTATTCGTTTCAATTTGATTACCTATTAGGTACGTTATTTCCTACCTTCACTATTTCCTACAATGTATCTCTATGTTGTGTTGACTATTATTTTTTTGTACATATCTACTATAATTTTGTTTAAGTATATATTTGCTAATTTTGTTATCTATCCAGTGAGATTTGTAACTAACTGTACTGTATTGATAATTCCGAACTAATGGAGGTAATATTCTCTGCGATTCGTGTGAAATGTGCATTCCGTTTTACGATAGATAACTTGAGTCATGCGATGTAATCGTAAAGCATCACTTTACAGTTTTGTTACACGTTTCATTTAATTTTTCCTAAGGCTGTTCCTAACTACGTTTTCATTTTACAAATAAAAACAAAGCTTTGGTCGTATTAAGTGTGATAGATAAGGGATAATTGTAAACCCTGGGGATACAATAATTAAAAAGTCAACGTTCCAATATACTGATCTATTAATTATTTTTATTGACAGTCATACCTAAGTGTCAATTGCTATCATGTGCTCCTACACCTTATAGGTATTGGATCGGCTGAGTCGAAGGGATTCGGGTTCGGTTTTTTTGGAATAGTTATTCCGAAGTTTGCCCTGGCTTGGCAACTAACCACCCACCCATCAGATTTGGAATTCATATCTACAACTTACGTTAGTTGATACCTACTAAAGATAAATAATTATGTTCCTATACAAATATCTAATTAAGTATGGATTCCCAGGGACACACTCAATACGATTTAAAGACCTAGCATATTTTAGAATAATTTAAGGCCATCGCACACTTCAACAACTCCACACCACTAAGATCCGTAAAGTATTGGACTATGATCTTTATTTGGTCAACATAAGGTTCAAATTAAAAATACAAGTAGTCGATCAACCAGTTGGCTATTTTAGTGATGGGAGTGGTGGAGAGTTAAAGAGGTTACGAATTATTAAGCATTATTTGACAGCTCATCAAATTGTTACATTCTCATCATGAACTGTATACGTCAAAATCTCACTGGTGGTCTATTCCAAAGCTTGTGTTTTCTATGTTCTTTTTTTCTATTCCATTGCTTGATGCCAAAAATTTAGCTGCAAAAATTCTATTATTCAGTAATGATGTAATACCAGTCTCCTTCTATTTAGGTTAAAGGATGACGGGGGAGTCGGCGCCTGACCTTTCAATAGTCCATACCTAGTATCTAGGTCCCGATGAGAACTCCGGTTTTTTTATTAAAAACTATTATACCCCGTAGCATGCTTACAACTGTATTTATCGTAGTCTATGTGTAGGAGATAGTTTTAGAGCACAAATACCTACAGATGGACTCTCACGTGCTGATTCGCCCGACATCAATACTCATTATTAATTAATCATAGAATTAATGAGTAAATTCCATAATAATACTATAAGTGAGCGCTCCCTTGCTTGTAGGAGGATTGTTTTAAATGTTACCTGGACTATGCGTTTGCTAAGAGTCAATGATTTTAGCGTTAGCTCTACTAATAAGGAAAACGTTTCTGTTTTTATTATTTATTTTGTTTTTAAATAAAAATTATATAGGTATATTTTATTATTGTAACCTACATAATGAACTGTGTAGGAAATATAATATTAATTGATGTAATTAATATATGTATTTTTATTTCATCCCCGACTTTTATTTACTGAAAGTAACAGACGATTGAGGAGCGAACTGAAAAATTCTTCACAAACTTTTTGGCGTAAGTAATATAGCCAATATGTTTTTATCTGGATAATACGGTAATAAAAGTACCGAGATTAAATTGTAAATACCGATTTTATTTGTAGACTAACACGTCATGAAGCAAGTATACAATAAATAACATCAACTTCCATTAACATGTTAATACAAAGTAGATATTACACATACTATAAATTTTCAAATCACATCCAAAATTCACAAAGGTTATCTTACAGTTTGGCGTATTTCCTTTTCCTTGTTCACTTATGTTACTTCCAAAGAAGACTGGTTAATGATCGATCAACCTTATTGTTGTTACAAAGGCCTCTATGAGGTTAAAGGTCAATTCCCACTCCGGCCAAGAGTGGGAGTAATCATTCTGATGATTCCTCACCTTAAAAAAAAAGACTACTATAATATGGGTAGGGAGTCACGGGCCTTTATTCCCGCTCGTCCCCTCCCCGTCATCCCCACTGGGCACGAGAAGGGATATAAGATGATAATTACATAATCTGATGGACATGTACCTTACTCAAAATGTGATGCGTATCATGCAACCAGTGTCTTGAAGTGAACACGGAAAAGTAAATACGCTATAGTTTCCTCTATCTACAAAGTTAAAGTCCGATACACATTGTATTACTTGATAGTGGCTGACTGATATAACTTGACCATTGGTAAGCGATAAGGCTATAGCGCAACGGTCACGAGCGTAGTAGCTGGCACGATGTAGGTTTGATTCCTGAGTAGAGCAGTGTAATTGGGTATTTGACTCAATTTTTTTAATACTTATTTGTATCAACAGTAACTTTATAAAAATCTCAAACAGAATTCTTCAAAAACGTTAAAAATTAAGGAAGTTAGAATTTAATTTTACCTTTTAAATCTGGAGGAAAATGGAAAATGTCAAGTAACAGTAAAAGTATGCACAACCTACACTGTTACGTCACCGGTTACGCGTGTAGAGAAGAGGTAGCGAGAAGTGCCCACCATGTGGGCTCTTATTAATTTTTTTATTGAAAAATACTTAGTTACATTTTATAACCAATTTTGATGCCGTACTCTATACTCTAATATTTTTTCTTATTGTTTTTTGATGTTTAGTGCTAAATATAGTATAAAAATAAATTAAGACAAATACCCAATTTTGTCCACCTACACTATCAAGTTCATGTGGGATCACATCAGGATATCATTCGCGTAGGTCGGTAAGTAGATAACCACAGGCTACACTAGCGCTAAAATAACCACTTAGTGACGTCAAATCAGCCACCTCGATTAGCAATTTATTTTAGTATTAGATATAATCTCGTCACACGTCACAGTAAGCCAATATGTACCGACCTTTATCAAGACGTGTCACCACTTATCATAAAAGGTTTACCTTCTCTTTAAACATGTACATACCTATACAAACTAAATAAATCTTATCCACATTTGGATAACTTAGGGTCGTATCACACTAGCGGTTTGCGAGCGGCTGCGCAGCGATAACGTCGCGGATGCGTGGCGAATTCGCAACCATTTCGTTTCGTGTTTGTAGGCGGGGGTACGGTCTGGCGTTTTACGAGACAGCAAAGACGTCCAAGCTGCTATTGCAATTACTTGATTTTTTTTCATGATTCTTGATGTGCCAAATAAACGTGTTTTCTTTTTTTCTTCCTTTTTATTCGCAGCTGGCTCCAAATTCGCTGCGCATCCGCGGTGTGTTCGTTGCGTACGCGCTCCGCTTTGAGGACGCTCGCAATCTGCTAGTGTGATAACGCCCTTTATATCTGCAAGGGCCCGGCTGCCTTTTACAATTTACAGATCTAGTCTACCAACAAGTAGGAATGTATTGCTGTATTACAATAGTTTTTATTTTTTTGTAAGCCGAGGTAAGTACAGTGAACAAAAGAGTAATGTTAGTATCAGGCAATACAATTGATATTCATATTTGCTACTATAAAAAAATTAAGAGATTTGTAACAGCCATGCTAAATAATTTGCAAATCTTTCCGAAGTTAGATAAATAGTAGGTAAAATAACTTAGTAGCCTACTTTCTTATCTCTTTTGTTGACTGTACTATAAAATGCAGCCGCTACGTAAATCAGGTCAAATTCAAGGATCTAGGTCAGATAAGTTCGTAAAATGTGACCTCGCGTCAGTGCTCCCGCCACCTCTTTATGTCCAATAAATAGGTAATAACTATAGATTTATGCACCGCAGTGCTTTCAAACCGACCCGACTATAGATAGACACATATTTACGCAGTATACAATAATTAAACCAATCAATTTATTAGTAACTGTGACTCTTGTGGTAGCGGTGTCAACAAAGGACGAGTTTACTATTTACTAATGTTATCCGTTTACAGTTCTTTATTTACAAAGAAACGGATCGAGGTATTTATATAAGCATCGACAACACTGAATAACTTAATCGTGACGTCAGACACAGACTGCGACGCAAACACTGCAATCTGTTTCTTTATAGATGTTTTTATACTGCGTCTTTTCGATCAAATTAGAAAGGGAATAGACTCGTAACCAATATCTTCTTTGCGAATCTTATACCAGTAATAAGTGCGAGCAGTCACAGATGATCTGCTCGTATTATTGCAATGAACAGTCTTTTACCATATTTTTTTCGCATTTTTATTGGCACCACTACCTTAGAGCTGTAAAATTAAGTAGCAAATAAAATTAAGTATCTCATATAATTGGCAATTTAGACAGGTGGGGAACAAAGTCAATGCGTTTTATCAAGCAGATGAGATTATACAAATTATATGATCAACTGTGCGCAGAGTATATAGGTATTTTATGAACAACTTCTATTATTGTATGAATGATATTTAGACACATTAAAATACGTTAAATACAGTTAACTTCCTGTTTTCAATAAATCTCATGACTCATGACACTCAGTACACTAAACTAGCTTTTTAACAGTATCTACTTTACGGACATACATAGTTATATTAATTTATAGATAATATTTGCTTACACACATCCAATACAAACATTTGGAAGTTCTGTTTTTTTTTTGTAATTCCGTATTCTTGTATAAAAAGTATGACATACTCTGAGGACATGCTCAATAATGCTAGCACAATCAATAACACCAACTGTTCAAATTGAGTCATTGACTGTACCATCAAATATTCATGAAACCAACACACATATCTATTATAGGGCTGACTTTTTTTTCTACAAGCAGAACACAACTTTAATATAGTTACTACTAGGTATTTGATCAATTAAAAGTTATGTTATATTAAAATAGACAGATAATATTATATGATAGTCCACCAATACGAGTTTGGATGTGTGCAGCCATAACTAATGTTCTTTATTTATTGTAATTTAACACTTAGGCCACAGTGAAAGCATTTGATACACTCATCAGTATCTTTAACATTAATATTGTGATGATCACACTGGTTTGGCATCATAGCAAAATTGTTTATCAGAATAGGACCATAATATGTGACAACTGTCACACCTAAAGATATTCGTAAATGTTTCCAACAATACATCAAATCCCAAAAACATGATATTTATGTATAATATCTACATAATCGAATATATATTGTGACTAAAATAAAGCATGACAGAAAAATAAATCTAATATTTTTACTAATCAATTTTACAGTGGGTATAATAATGGCCACAATAATATTTAATCAAGCCTTTTAAACTCCACTTAACAAAACCATATTATAAATTAATTGAACTATGGCCAAGTCAGGTATAACACCAGGATGTTTAGAAATTACAGCAGCTGTTAGTCTTTCGGGCAGTCTTGTAGAACAGTTTACTCTGTGTTGATAGACTCTCAGTCTTGGCAACAACATCATCTAATTTCTCACCACGTTCTAACACTGCCTTTATAGTGTCATGTAGAATAATCTTTGTCTCATCCAAGTCATTCTGTATTTTGGTCAATGCATCAGCTTCCCGGGGATTCTGGTATCTTGTTAAGTACTCTGGTAGGAGATGGAAATCTGTCCTGTCCTCAGTAGCAGTTGGCCATTGACTTGCAGGCACTGCTGCAGTAAATTCATCCAATATTTTAGTGATCAATGTGTGCGCCACTCTGTTTGGGTACTCATGGTCAGATATGAGGACTCCTGCCAAGTTGTCTGCTCTCACATACACCTGGAGCATGTATTCTCCCTCTTTAACTGACTGTCGCGAGGCTGGCTGAGTTCTTTCTACTATTGTTTTACTAACAAAGCCCATAAACTCTTGAACTGAGCCACGTTGAAATATACTGAAGCTTTGTAAGTTGTAAGCTGATTTGAGGATCGTAGCACTGTTCACGCCTTTGTAAAGCACACCGAGACCGTAGATTTTTACCATCTTGATAGCAGACCTATAACTATTTCAGGTACTCCACAGGTTAACTGCAAGTAAAATGAATTCATATAAGTATTGTGAAAAATTAAATAAAAACAATTGGTCAGAGGGTCGTCTTGTAACAATAATAACAAGTAAAATTAACGTTCTTGTGAATGATCCTACTTTCTAATTACAACATCTAAGTTCAAATTAATGGAAAGTTATAATTATTATATAAAACACAAAACAAAGCAGTTAACAAAGGCGTTTTTAAGAAACTTTATACAGAATTGTACTGACGGGTTGATATTCTGCTCTATTAGGCTGGAAGATTTATATTTATACGAATGCAATTATGATTAGGCAAGGCACTTACCCAATTTACTATCCAATTGGTGACTTTGGTGAGTTACACATAAGTTATTTAGACAAAAAATTCTCATCTAAACTAGATCACAAGCCTCCAAAACCAACTTATCCTCAAAATAAATACATTTTAGCTAAGCTAGGATCGAAAGAAGCACAAAATCAGTAATAATTTGTGACGAAATCGATGCTTTGTGCTTACGCATATACGTCAATATCGCAATGTGTCATGCTGGCTGTCAATGTCAAGTTAAAAATGAAATGGTGAATTGATTGCGTTCCAATCCGGTAGTTTTAATAACCAATGACATATTTATTCTACGAAGCTTTCGATACTGTAGATCAGCAACATAGTTAATCGAAGAATTTAATTATAAGAAGAAATGACTTATAAAAAGGAGAGCAATAATCTTTATAACTTTGAGCTGTAAGGTGTCTAATAAAGAAAAATAATTTATTTATTGTCTATGCCTTAACTAAAAAGCTAAGATATTAATGCGAAAAAGAAAAAAAACTAAAAATGTCAAAAAGCAAAATAAAAAAAATCCCTTATTTGTTGATTGCACAGACGGTCTATTGTAATTTCTAATAATTTTCTAAACTAAGCAAGATTGCTCTCCAAGATATGGCCGAAAATACAGAGAAGGTAGAAAGTGGTACAGATGCAAGAAGACGTATACTAAACATAGGAGTTTCCACTGTACTACTAGAAACTGGCTTCGATGCTGCTGACAAAATGTCACTAGAAACTCTTACAGAAATGCTTCAGTGTTGTAAGTATATAAGTTCTAATAAACTAATTTAAAAGTTTTGAAACATTATAACCCCAACTTAGCTTGAAAACAGCAAATTAAAATTGCAGATGAAATAGCTCAGTATCTAGTCCAGAACCTATCTTTTATGATTATAAATACTACATTATTTTTAATGTATACACACTAAATTTTGTTTATATTATCATATAAACGAATATGTTGGTTATTATGTAAAAATAGTAACTGTTTTATAAATTATTTATAAATGACCCAATTTTTTCTGTTCTAGTTCTATCAGAAGTTGGAAACTCTGCAAAAGGCTACTGTGAGCTATCAGGAAGGGTAGAGCCAGTGCTTGGAGATGTAGTTATGGCTCTCATCAATATGGGTAAGCATTTAGTTAATACTTGCCATGGTCACTTTTATTAACAGCCTTAAGTCTAACTTAAGGTTTGCCAATATGCTATGGATCATAGTGTACTTTTTATTTAACTAATGGATGAAAACACTACACACCAAACCAGAGACTGTACCTCAGACAGAGTTGTACTTGTGTTTTGTGCCACATGCCAAGCAGTAGGCCTGTAAAACATGAAATAAATGCCTCAAAATCACACAATGTGGAAATGGCAGATAACAAAAGAGATGACGGGATGACTTAGATATCATCCTTAGGAATGGGCAAGAAGTTTCACAGAGCCACTTTTGAGGTCTGGGCTATGCCCAAACAGTATGGGAGTATAGGCACCAAGATATAATAATTATAACAGTAACCACCAAAAATAAATAACATTTAGTAAAGGACATCACCTGTGGACCCTACGGTCCATACATTTTTGGTCCAAATTTGGAAACGCTGGCCAAAGAAAAAAAAAATATTCTGTGACAACTTGCTTTCACAAACATTTTTTTCTACTGTTTCAAACTGTTTGATTTTACAATTTATGTTACTGAAAATGTACACAATATGGTTTTTTGAAAACTTAAATAACTCCAAGGGCTCTACAGTTTTTGTGCGACAAGTTCTAACAATTTTTAATTTATTAACTGACAATTTCGACCAAAATTGATGATCTCCTTTATAATTTAATTATAAATCATCTAAATGTAAGGTAAAGGAAAATTAAATAAATTTAACTAAACACTAAAAAAATTTATACTTAATGATTAAATTATGTTATTTGTCCATATACAGGCATCAGTCTACAAGGCTTAGAGCAGTATGCAGCCCGCCCCAACAGACACGTGATCCAGCCACCACAGCAGGCCCCAGCTCCACGGACACCAGCCATGCTGTCAGCAGGATCCAAAGCCAAAGCTGCTCCTCACATACCATTCCACTTGCCACCTCTACCAGATCCACATGCCTACATTAGGACACCTGTAAGTACTGGAGATATTTTTTAATGCCATGGTGGATTTAAACCGACATTATATTATCCCAAAGCTAGGAAAAAAACCCGCCTCCCATGTTTCATACCTCTATTTGTGTAACTATTTTTCTTACATATTATACACACTAATTGCTGCCAGTGGTATCATCCAAACCGGTAGTAGAAAATCATCCTTAAGAGAACATACTCCCAGGAAAAAAGTATCCTATACTTAAGTAAAATTAACCTATTAGATACCCGCAAAACGAAACACATGCCACATTATTGAGATGTGTTGCTTTCTGGCAGTGTTGAGTGGCTACAAAACTGGATAAAAAGTAGGCCTAAACAGATTTGTTTGATTAGTGTATCCTTTACACTCCAACACAGTGAAGTGAACCTAGCTTTATTCTTTCAAAAAATATTTTGACTCTCCTGTAAAAACAGTTATCAACTAACCAATTTTTTTCTTCAGACCCACAAACAACCAGTAACAGAATATGACGCCATTAGGGAGAAAGCTGCAACACAGAAGAGAGACATTGACAGAGCATTGACTAAATTCCTAGCAAAGACAAGTGAGACACACAACCTGTTCAACACAGAAGACAACCAAGTGTTCCCATGTAAGTACTTCTAGTTCTGTAATTTTTTATGTATTGCCATTTACAAAAAAAAATATACTAATAAGTGGCAACACAGAATGCATATCTGGTAATTCCAAAGAAAGCATTAACATTATCATAATTTCAAAAATATATTACAAATTCCAATATTTTGCATTCACTGTCGCATTAAACTAACCTAACCTTTATTTACCAAAAAACGTGTATAAAAACATTATTATAAATAGCATTTTTAAGTACATATTTGAAATGTAAAAAAGTGAAAAAAGTACCTAGGTACTTTAACTTTACCAATTCACAAGATGTGACATGATTATCGTTTTTGTTTTCAGTAATAGCCTGTAAGCCTACATTCCCAGCGTACCTACCATGTCTGCTGCCAACAGACCAAGTATTTGACTTTGACGAGCTGGAGTACCACTTCCAAGTCGCCAATAGAACTGAGGATATGCCAGCAGATAAGAAAGGTAATTCTTATTATTTGATCAGGAATGGTTGATACAGATCAACATATCAGCCATGTTAATTTTTGGGACCTAACTGTCTGAATGACACGACTCGCCGCACCGATGATCGTGATCGCTAACTTGACAGTAAGGTGACTATGAGCAAATGAACCAAAGGTGCTTCACTAGCAAGTGTATCACCACGATTCCACATGATTATTTTTCCGTCAGTGTATCAAAGTGACTCGCATAATCGCAACAACTCGTTCTAATGGCGGCCACACACGTAGCGTTATACCTGAACGGTATACCGAAACTGAAGGCTTGTGCAAGTATACATGACTTCCATAGTGACCACACACGATTCAAGTATGCCTGTGCAGTCTCAGTTCTGCGCCTGTGACAAACCGAAGAAGTCGTGTCGTGCAATAAGTATTTTGTGAAATATGCCACCGGCACCCACAAATGATGACGTTTTGGCTATTGTTGGTTTGGTGCTAGCTATT